>CM050665.1:14778603-16252353 GCA_027574665.1 Rhynochetos jubatus | reverse complement strand
TCTGTGCAGTCCCTCTCCATTGGATATGATTTGTGAATTTAATGACGGTACACTCTTCATTATTTAGGCTGCTCATGAAGATACTGGATAGCACCAGAGCCAAGATGCTAGATCCCTCTAGTTTCAGTACATCCTTGTGTGTTGACAGTGTATCCAGATGTCTAGTCTCTGCATCCTCTCTTTCAGAGGGGTATTTTCCTGCTCTATCCTTGAGTATTCAGGTATTCAGTACATGTCTTTTAATTCTTCATCTGTCAGAAGAGACTCAATGCTCAAATCATGCTTGAAATCCATTTTTAGTTCCTAGTTACATCTCTAGCCATCAGATTCTCTCCTCTATGAGCCCCATGTGAAGTTATTACACGCATGTAGCAAAAGCAGTGTATATATTGACATTTGCATATTGATCCTGGTATGTTGATACTGTTACTCTCTCAGCTGACATTTTCCTTGGTAGTTTTGTAAAAGCCAAATATTATTATTTTCCAAAATACTTTTGGCAAGCTGAACTCATTCTGATATATCGCTGCCTATTAGTATGAATCAGGCATGTTTTTTTGAGAGTTTCTCACAGCTCTTATCTCAAACAACTGTAAGCAAATCAGTTTAGACCCCTCAGCTCTTATGTGTGTGTTGATTAAGTGTTTCCCTGTGTTTTCCATCTTTAACATTATGTTTCCTCTGAATGGAGACAAGGAGAAAACAGGCTTCATTGACTTATCTAGGAAAAGCAGTAAACTAAACCCCTAAATATAATTATATATCTAGTTACTTAGTATTATTCTGGGCACTGGAAGAAAAAGTATGTTTCTTGGAGCACTTATTTAACAAAAGAGTGAAGGATATGAAGACATTCACTAAAGCAGCAGATGAGAGGGACCTAAGGGCAAATGGGGCTAGAGCTAAACAGGATCTTGAACAGGAAAACTAGAGTAAACATTTGCGAAGTTAGGACTAGAGAAAAAAGGTGGTATTGTCAGCCTGAAAGGGAGTTACGTGGCTGTTTGTTTGAGTTGCCTTAGAGGAGATTAATTTTCTCAGCTCAAAATGGAAGGTCAAAGTATCAGTATGTGTCCTGCCACTGGCACAGGGAGGAAGGACCTCATTGTTTGCTCTGTTGTTGTGAAAGAAACTCAAGATTTGGGGTTGAAAGCGGCACGACAACTGCAATTGAAAAATGAGAGGAGAAAGCTGAAAGGATTACAAAAACTCTGCTCCTGGCTTCAGTACAGAGGAAGGAAAAACTAAGCACATGGGTGTTTGGCAACGAACAGGTAAAGCTATGTGGGTTTGAAGCTGGAGGAGGCTTGGATTTTCTTTAAAAAAAGGTGCTCCTACTATCAGGTAACCATGTTCCAGGCAAGAGGAAGGAGCGAGTTCCAGACCTAGCGCCATGAACAGTCACCTCGAGAAAGACAGGAAAGAATGCCTGTGACAGCCAAGGTGACAGAAAAGCAATAAAAATAAGCCAGAGAAACGATTGAAAGAAACAAAAAATCCTGGGCGGCAAATGGGTATCTCGGCAGTTGGAAAGAGCTGGACGGCGAAGCCAAGGGTGCCCGTGCCACACGGGGCGGTTTTACCGAGCGGCACCCCCGCTGCACCTGCCGGCCGAAGTCGTGCGGGACTACCGCAGGGCACTCTGGCCACGCGTGCCCGCCCGAGCCAGAGCTGGGGCGGGGGCACAAGGGGCGGCAGGACGGGCCGGGCTCGCCACCCCCGGGAGGTGATGTCGCAGCTCCATCTCCTGGCCAAAGGCCGAGCTGCACGGGCGTCTGGGAGCGAGGCAGGGACGGGATCCTACCCTGCAGCCGTCCTTTCCCAGGCTCCTGTACCTGCGCCCCAGCGTGATCCAGAGCTGGATACGGGATCTCTGTATGCAGCAGTTTGAAATGGAAAAACTAATGACAGGAATCATAGATTCACAGAACGGTTTGGGTTGGAAGGGACCTTAAAGATCATCCAGTTCCAACCCCCCTGCCATGGGCAGGGACACCCTCCACTAGACCAGGTTGCTCCAAGCCTCATCCAGCCTGGCCTTGGACACTGCCAGGGATGGGGCACCCACAGCTTCTCTGGGCAACCTGTCCCAGTGCCTCACCACCCTCTCCGGGAAGAACTTCCTGATATCCAATCTAAATCTCCCCACTTTCAATTTAAACCTGTTACCCCTTGTCCTGTCACTACAGGCCCTTGTAAAAAGTGCCCCCCAGCTTCCTTGTAGGCCCCCTTCAGGTACTGGAAGATGCTATAAGGTCTCCCCGGAGCCTTCTCTTCTCCAGGCTGAACAAGCCCAATCCTCTCAGCCTTTCTTCACAGCAGAGGTGCTCCAGCCCTCGGAGCATCTTTGTGGCCCTGAAAAATCCTACCATTTTTAGAAACACACATGAACTTTGAGCATCCGGAGCAGCCTGCAGTGAGGAGCTCCACAGCTTCCTGCAGGGAAGTACCTCTCCTTGTCTGTATTGATTTTTAACCTGTTAACTTCCTTCAATGCCTCATTTTTTATACCAGAAGAGACCAAGAATGATCATTCCCTGGCTATTTCCTCCATGCCATTCATGGAGGAAAAGACTTTTATCAACTTGTAGTGATAGGAATAGCCATGGCTTGCAGGGCCATATCATCCTATCACGGAACTCTGTACTATGATAAGGAAGAGGGCGTACCACTGCGGGGACTTCAGTGGTTCCTTCCAGGTCCTGTCATGACACAGAGTGGGCAGACCCCCTTGGATCGACATGGGAAACTGGGACACAGTAATTCATGGACTGGGGAAAGAGCCGTAAGAGACATCAGTGGCAGGGACAGTCATAACGCCAGGGGAGAGTATTGCTGCATCAGAGGCTGCTCCCCTCACAGGGGAAAGGAGAGTTCTGTGAATGAGAGGAGATGGCTGTGTGTGTGTCGTGCATTTCTGCAGGGAGGCAGTACGTGGGTCAGAGGGTGCTGGAAGAAGACAGATGGCAGTCACTTTGCGCCCTCTGTGGAAGCTATGATTGCAGCGTACTGTACTACACAAACGCTGAACTAGAAAGTCTGAAATACAAGTTGGGTTGAAAGAACCCTTCAGTTCCCTGTGCTTCGCATTGCATTGTCCCATAGCCACACCACCTCCAGACAGTTGGAGCTCTCCTTGCCGCCGCCTGCTTGATACAAACCACGCACACCGCAGTACACCCCTGCATGGACTGGCAAGCCTGCCCGCAAGTGGTCGGCTGGTACTCCCAGCACATGGATGGGATGGGGAATGGGACGTGATGGTTCCTTGCTTATGGGCAGAGAGCGCTGGCAAGGGGAAGCTGGAGAAAAGAAGGCTTGAAACATGCTGCTGTGCATTTTAGGCAGGGATGGGTTGCTGCTCTGCATCCTAAAGAAAAACAGCTGATATTTCATTGTTTATTTTTTTCAGACAGTTCATTACATCACCGAACTGAAAATAAATTACCATTTTAGGTTTTTATTTTGTAATTCCGGAAAGAGTGCGTTCACCTCTACAAGTAACCTCAGACTTGCATACTTTAGAGAAAGTTTTAGTGGTTTTTTTTATGGTTTTAAAGTTTAAAATCGGTACTAGGTATGTTGGCACTCTGTGAAGGGAAGTTACATGTGTTGTTTTTTTCTTTTTTTGCAGTTTCACCTGGCTTTGCAGCCAAGTCCACACCAGCCTGGTGACCCACTTCCGTGGTCAAATTGTTGCAGAGTTTGACAAGGAATTTCGGTACTTGTATGCGGAATCCAGAGCAGTGACCAGCTTCTGTGTGCCGGATCCTGGAATGCACCCCACTTCTCAGAATACCTCAAAAGTTGCCAACTCCTTTTTAAAACCCACACAGGTGAATGATGCTGAAACTTCAAGCCCCTCCAGCAGCCTTTCCAATGTAAGCATCAGAAGCATAAAAATGTCTCCCTTTCTGAAAAACTCAAGCTGCAATGTACACCAGGAAAAGCAAGATTCAGGCTCTGATTCTGGTAATAAGGCGAAGGAAGATACATCCCTGAAGCCCGCGTGCCCTAAGCAGCAAGAAGAACCACCAGACTCACTGAAGAGTCCCCTAAATAAATCCACCCCAGCCTTGTATCACAAATCAAATCTCATGACAGCAAGGACATTCTGGCAGCTGGAGCCTTCTCCTGCCCTGAGCTCCAACAAACCCAGTTATCAAGGGGACAATAAGGCTAACAGCAGCCACTGCTTCCCGCTAAGACAGGAGCAGGTGTTGCAGTCCCTTTCAGAGGGTGCCAGTAGCAATGGAACAAGCACAAAGCAGAAGGGACCTACTGTCAGGGAACTGACAGCAGGAAATGACAACACTTTTTATGTGATGGAAAAAAGACAGAGTCCTGAACAAGGAAAGCTGGACCTGCTACCCCTCTACAGCCAGCTAAAACGGGATAAAAAGCCTGTAGTTCCTTGTTATGATAAACTCACTGAGGACATGCTGATGGAAAAGAACAGTGCGTATGGGGCTGAGAAGAGAATGACTCTCGGGCACAGTAAGCTGGATCTGATCACCAAGTACAACAAGTTGAAATCTAAACATATACACAGTCGGTTCGAACTCTGACCTGGGTCTTGAGGTGTCCTTTGGTCTTATTTGCAAGTGGTTGATTTTCCCCACCAATCATCATATCTGGGGCTTGAAATCAAAATGTGGGTGGCAAATCCGTCTTGTTCCTATTAAAAGGTGTCTGTGCTGTTTCTAATATATGCAGATGACTGATTCAGATGAGATTAGCAAGCACAGTTCAAATTTTCAAGTACAAGATCGCATTAGAATAGATAAAATGACATAAACGTGATCCACACTTCCATGTCCTTTTTAACCATTTGGGAAAGAACCATTTCCCCCCAGACTTACAGCAAAACCATTGCTACAGCTGAAACAGTTTGGCCACTGAGGTGTTCAGGGTGAGCCCAGGTTCTCTTTGTACGGAGCGATTCTTCTCCCTGCATCCATGTGCTGAAAATGCAATGGTCAATGGCAGGGTGACTTTAAAAATAAAGGAGCAGTTCTGCTGGAAAGAGCTGGTTTGGGTCCCTTGTGGAGAGGTGAGCCCCCCCAGCTCGGCCGTGGCCCCCCTGTGCTGAGTTGTGTCTGCCAGGAGGATACGGGTGGCATGACTGGGCACATTTGGGCACAGAAGTGGTGTCTCCACATGGGTGGGCTCACCACGTGGGCGGGGCCTGCACGTGGGTAGGGTCTGCACGTGGGTGGGGTCTGCACGTGGGTGGCACTTGCACAAGGGCTGTGTCTGAACACAGGTGGCAGCTGGCAGCGGTCACGCCTGGACACGGGTGACCCCTACACACGCGTGGCATGCTGAGGCACTCGGGTGACATCTGGGTCATGGGTGACATGTCTGCACGGGTGGTGATGGCTCGTGGTGGCATTGTCCAGGCACACAGACAGCAAGAGCATGCTTGGGCCCAGGGTGGCATCTTCACGTACAGGTGGCCTGTCGGGGCACGTGGGTGGCCTCTTCCCGTGGTGGCAATACCTGCACACGCAGTGATGTGCCATGGTCCACGGTGAGGTAGCAGAAGCCAGGCCGGCGTGTGGTGCCTGGGGACGTGCTGCTGCCACGCAGAGCACGGGGACTGGAGCCAGGGCAGGTCCCTCCCGGTACCGGCACAGCCCCACGGGGGACCCGCGCACCCGCTCGTAGCGGCGGCGGCTGCGGCGACCGCTCCTCCCGGCCAGTGGCGGCGCTGTCGCGGCCAGGGGACAGAGGACAGCCAGGCAGCGGCCGCTCTGCCCCGTCCCTCCCGCCCGCCGCCTCCGGAAGCGGAAGCGGCGATACCGCGTGCGTGCGGTACAGGCTGCGGCGCCCATCGCCCCTGCGGCCGGTCCCCGCCGCGGTGCCCGTCCTCGGCTTGGCCATGGCTGTCCGCGCCAGCTTCGAGAACAACAACGAGTTGGGCTGCTTCGCCAAGCTCACCAACGCTTACTGCCTCGTGGCCATCGGCGGCTCCGAGAACTTCTACAGGTGAGGGAGCCCCGAGGGCCCGGCCTGCGCGGCCCGGCCGCCGCCTCGCGAGCCCCGCGGCAGTGCCCTGACGGCGATTTCTCCTTGCAGCGTCTTCGAGGGGGAGCTCTTCGGGACGATCCCGGTGGTGCACGCCTCCATCGCCGGCTGCCGCATCATCGGCAGAATGTGTGTGGGTAGGTGACGGGGCTGCCCTTCGCCCCCGGCACTCGAGCCCGGCCGGGGCCTCGGGGCGAGAAGAGCCCTGGAGGGGCTCCGGTGGAAGCAGGGAAACAATCCCGTATGCTGCTGGTGCACGCTGCGACGCGCTGTGGGGTTAACTGTGGCAGGGTCCCCCATCCGCAGAGGTTTTATTTTAATGCTTCAAGTGTGTGAGGAGCAGCGACAGTGGGAAAACGGAAACGCGCCCGATGTGACAGTTATTAGTAGTGTGGAGTGTTTTGGGTAAAGATGTGTAAGTTTACTTTCTGGTAAACTGGGAGAAGTTTGGGTTTTCTTAAGGTTAATGATTCATTAACGTTTCTTAAGGTTAATGCACTGGAGGAGCAGAGCCAGGGGGGGCATTAACAAATGTGAAAAGTCGCTCCTCAGTCTCGCTAGTGGGACCTTATGCTGTCAGTTGAACTTTGAGTTTTGTTCCCGTGAAAAGAACACCCGTCTTATCTTACAGCTTCGCCACAGTAAAGTAACACAAACAAGCAACATCTGTGCGTTTTGTGGGGCAGTTGGTGTCTGTAGAGGAAAGTCGTAGTGAAGGTCTTTCATTGAAAACCTCAGGCTTCTTTTAGTTCTGTTGGAAAAGGGAAGTGATTGAAGATAATGCCAGTCCCCAGTTTCTACTCTGAAAAAAGTCTGTGCTTCATCCTGGTTTTCCCTTACCTGTGGTGCTGTGTTAGTGTTAAATGGTAAGGTTGTTTCTCTTGGGCTGAATTCCAGGCTTGGGTGGAGTGGGTGGGGCAAGGGCAATTCAAGCCATTATATAAACATCAGAAAAGCAGGAAGCCCTGTGGAAACATTCTTGTTTTTTTTGTTTGGTCATTGTAGGAAACAGACATGGACTGTTGGTCCCAAGCAGTACAACAGACCAAGAGCTTCAACATATTCGCAATAGTCTTCCAGATTCTGTACGAATCCAACGAGTAGAAGAGCGTCTTTCAGCGCTGGGCAATGTCACTACCTGCAATGACTACGTAGCTCTTGTTCATCCAGATCTTGACAGGGTATACGGCTCTATAACGCATTGCAAATCTTAGTGGATGCATGTGCAGTAATTGCCAGCCTACAGTTTGGGGTTGTAGTTGTTGAGGGTTGCTGTATGTAGCATGAGGAGCAGAAGACCTGTGTTAACAGCTGAGCTGTTGTCACATAGGAGGCTGTGCTGCCTCATGTTTCCTTTCCTCTCGAGAGAAGTCTTGGAACTGGATTACAACCAAACGTGGTTTCAGTTGATCTGCCTGTTTTCCTGTGGATCTTTATTTGTGGCTGTGGACCCTGCCCCGCGTACAGCATGTGCCCTCTCGCTCAGCGTGCTGTAGTGAATGCCCTTTGTAGAAGGGCAGGAGTAGGGTGTAGAATTACATTGTCAGGTCTAGTTTGCTTTGTGTATGTAAAATTGAAAGAATAAAAGAGAATGTGTGTAGTAAGGAGAGCATAAGGAAGAGTTTAGTCAGGACTACAGCAGTAGTAACAAGCTACTGTTGAGCTAGCAGAAATTTCTGATAGTTGAAAGAGGCCATGGATGTGGTGGTGTGCGTGTTTACAGGCGGGTGAAAGAAAAATGGAAGGTTCTTGTATGAAATTTTAAAATAAGGGCAAAGGAGACAAAGCTGCTACTACTTTATGTTTGAGAACGTGTATCTTAATAGCATTAGAGAGGTGTGTGGTGTGGCTGCAGGTGCTGAAGGCCCTTCCAGTGTTTGCTTTCAGGTTGTGCTAAAGGTGATGAAGAAATGGGGTTTGCTGTTAGGAATGCAAAGGGGGGAAAAAAGGAGGGGGATGGGAGGAAGGTAATGGTCTTTGTACACTTATGTAAAATGTAATACGCTGCAAAGTAAGGTAAGAGGGCCAGAGAGGGAGAAATCAAAATAATTCACAGTGAAAACCTGAATGGGAGGACGGGCTCCCAGAGAACAGGTATTGACACAATTGATGTACTGCCAACATCTTCCAGAAAGAGGGGAGAAGAAAAGAGTATGTCTCAGTGAAGGCATGGTGCTGTGTGGCCCAGCTCGGTACGCTCAGGTAACCGAAAATGTCTGGCCTATAGAGGTTGGGCGAGCATTTTACAGTGGCTGGATTGCAATGGATTGTGGAAGTGTGGGTGGGCTTTCAGAGGGAAGGCTTCTGGCTGATGGTGGCATGCAAATTCTACGATGTCGTTTGGCTGGGGACTTTATTTTCTCTTTCTGTTTGCAGGAGACAGAAGAGATCTTGGCAGATGTACTGAAGGTTGAGGTTTTCAGACAAACAGTAGCAGATCAGGTTCTGGTAGGAAGTTACTGTGTTTTTAGTAACCAAGGAGGAATTGTGCACCCCAAAACTTCAATTGATGATCAGGATGAACTGTCTTCCTTGCTCCAGGTCCCACTAGTGGTAAGGCATTTGTGGGTTTGTGTTTTCTCTTGCCACTCCTTTCCAACACAGTTCTCAGTTTTGATGTTTCTGCTTCTTGTGGGCTCCTAGAGACTGTTCTCTCTGCAGCTGTTCCAAGTGGGAGATGAGACTTGAACAGGGTGAGACATCTTCCCTGTCTTTTCTGAATGTGAACAAACTGCTCAGCACCTTTGGTTTGCTTCTGAAATACTGCTCTGCTGGGATTATGCAAGTTGTGCTGATTGGTTCATACAGAGAATGTGAGATTGTGGTTTGGCCAAAGGCAGTGTTTAAAACCATTGAGGAATGAAATCCTGTTCCTGCTCAGTTGGATTTGTGAATTTCACGGTTGCTATGCCTTTATCCTTCAATTGATGATTTTATTTCACTGAATGTGACAAAACTCTTATCTCCAGAGATTAAAGGCTGTCCATTAATCTTTTTATGTGAAATCTTTAGAATTTTCTTGATGGCAGAAGCTTTAATCTTTTCAGGAGTGTGAGTGGAGGCCCTCCTCTAAAGTCTTGTAATAAGGATGTGTAACAATGTGTTGCTGTCAGCACGCCCTGTTAACTAGATATCAGGAAGGAATTCTTCCCGGAGAGGGTGGGGAGGCACTGGGACAGGTTGCCCAGAGAAGCTGTGGATGCCCCCTCCCTGGGAGTGTCCAAGGCCAGGCTGGATGAGGCTTGGAGCAACCTGGTCTAGTGGAAGGTGTCCCTGCCCATGGCAGGGGGGTTGGGAGGGACTTTAAAGATCATCCAGTTCCAACCTGAACCATTCTAGGATTCTGTGATTCTATGAACTCATGCTGTGTTGTTTCTGCTAGGCTGGAACGGTGAATCGTGGCAGCGAGGTCATTGCAGCAGGGATGGTTGTAAATGACTGGTGTGCCTTCTGTGGGCTGGACACAACCAGCACTGAGCTCTCTGTCATCGAGAGTATTTTCAAGCTGAACGAAGCTCAGCCAAGTACCATCGCTACCAACATGAGAGATTCCTTGATTGACAGGTAAGTAGGAGCCAGCCCTGTGTATAATTGTGATCAAAACAGGCAAGATTTTATTAGAAAACTAGCTGCTTTCACAACTGATTCACCTTTTAAAAAAAAAAAAATCATTGTTTATTTTTTTACTTTCCTTTTGTTGGATTACTGACCACAATTACTTCACTGCAGAAGGGTTTGTTTCCTTGTAGCTGATGGGCCTGCTTAGTACTGTAGGGAAAGTGTGAAGTTTTTTGTTGCAGTTGCAATACTTTCGGTTAGAAATAGTATCCATTTCATATATGTTTTTTTCCCAGCTGTTCAGTGCTTAGCCATGACATGAATGGGATTTTTTTTTTTAAAGAAATCTTGTTTACAAGTTAAAATGCCAATGACTTTGATTGTTGTAACTTATAAAATTATTTCAAATGCCTGCTACAACCATTTCTGGAGCCGAAAAGGCTTTGTAGCTGGTCTACTGCTGCTGTAAATCTTTCTAATTTAAAGCTGCTGCCTTAAATTTTTTTTAAAGCCTTTTTATCAAAGGCTTTGTCCAAGTTACCTTTTAATGGGCGGCAGGTTTTCTTGTGTTCTGCCTGGAGTGGTAGTGATATACAACTGTCCCCATTCATTAACATGCACATTTTTTTTTGTAAGGTTTAGGCATATGTATAGATGAATGTCCTGTGCGAACTGCGTTTGGGCTCTCATCTGATTACAGCTCTTACGATCATTGCTGTGCTGCTGGAGGTGTGTTTTGAACTACCTAGGCCATTGAAACTTAGTGGCCAAGTTCTCAGCACAGGAACGTATGGGAATGGTTTCTGGCATCAGGAAAGAATAAGGAATTCCTTGAATGAAGAACCCCTTGAAAGAGTTCTCTGCTGCCCCTTCACAGTTCCTGTATTAAAGCTTCTTGTTGCTGAGCATAACAGAGCCACAATTAAACTTGCTCTGAGCTTTTGATAACTACCTTGAATGTCTGTTTTGCCTTTGCCAGTTTGACCAGTCTGTTCTTATGGCTGGCTGTTAGCAGCTGCAAGGTCTGCTTCCCTCTTCTCCTAGACCCTTATGTTCTAGGAAGAGAAATTTCTACTGGGCCTTTGTAATTGGAGGTTGAGAACTGACTGTACCGGTGTTTTGAAATGCCTTCTGCACTCTCTGGCACTTGCCCTAAATCTCCTTTCTGTTTTGTCTTTTTAGCTTGACATGAGCAGTGTTGGTCCCTGCTTTCCAGAAAGTTCCTACGGAGTGAAGCGTCAAGCTGCACTTGGGTTACAGGCACCTGGACCTTCTGATGTTGTGTCTGCAGACCTAGCCCAAGGAAGAGGCTACAAAACCCAACTTTTTGTAGTATTTTGTAATAACATAAGTTACAAATAAGGAATGTTCTCTATCCCTCTGCTGATATTTTCCAGTTCTTTGGCTGTGCTTTCTTCTTTTGTGATGCTGACTGAGCCCCTCAAGTTAGCCCACAGTATTTACTCTTGTGGCTCTTGGATATTAGAGATTATTTTGCCTTAAATAATGCATCGGTGTTGTCTGCACAGGAGTCTGCTTCAGCTCATACATGGCACTGCCCTCTCTCTTCACACTCTTGCTAAAGAGTGGTGTTTCTGCTGTAGGTAGACTTAAGAGCCCCTTGTATGTCCAGCACCAAAAATCTAGTAGCTTACTTGCCACAGAACTGGTTGGAAGCCATCACCTCCTCTCTTGCCCTGACCTGCAGCTGTTCCCATGGGGCTGGTTATGCTGAAGTGATAAAACTGGAGTTTCTCAAAGTCAGTCCAGGGGCTTCTGATGGAAACAGCTTGGAAAACTGGAACATTGGATCTGTTGTCTGCAGATTCCTGGTGGCATCTGTGCTGCTCCTGATGCATCTGCAAGAGAGAGCCTAGAAAAGCGTGCTGTTGCCAGTGGGCTTAAATTTGTTCTGCAGGAGTAGTTAGCTACCTGTGCTGGGAAACTCTTGCCAATTCAGCAAATCAAAAAAGATTTAAACCACCTCATCTTGAGTTACTTAACCTTTGCCTCCAAGATATCACAGCTCTAACCAGTTACTCCATTCAGTCAAGTTTCACAGATTTGGGAGCTTGCTAATTAAGAGCTCTGCCCTTGTCATGGGGTGATCGTGACAAAAAGGAGCTGTAAACACTGCTTTCAGGTAGAAGTTGGTAACTTGCTTCTAACCAGAGCTGTTGCTCACTCATCTCTCAGTTCAGTTGCCTGCCTTCTGCTTGCCTGTCAGAGGTGTACTGAAGGCACAGAAATACCTCCGCTTCCCACCCTGAGGGTCTGTGGAAGCTCCTTGCTTCGGCTCAGCTGGGCACTCTTGAGGAATGCTCTCCTGAAGGCAGTGTGGGCAGCGCTCTGGTGCTTCAGGCTTGGTAGAAAATTAAGTAAAGGTCTATTTTTGTTTTACTGTCTGGATGTTAAGGGAAAGTTTTCTAAGTTTTAGTCGATTAAAGGTTGCTCCTTAAACTTCTAAATAAGGATTGCCATAGGATCTTCTCTGATCACAGGGGCCTGCCATCTGCTCTGTCAAGAATGATAACTGAGCCAGGGGCTGCCATTTCCAGACAGCTCACCTTCCTTCTGCCTTCGGGGAAGCCTCTGAGCAGCTCCTTGCTACTGTGGCTAACACTTTTGATATTGTGGGCTGCCTTTCTTGGCACTGAGTCGGGGTCTCTCCTCTTAGCATAGCTCAGTGCTTAGTGAGAAGCTGCTTTCCTCTGGCCACCTCACAGGGCTCTGCTCTGGGGCACAGATGGCAGAGTCCGGCTGTGGCCAGCGGTGGTGGCATGTGTTCAGCAAGTGTGAAATGAGCAAGGCTGAAGTTTTCCTCTGCAACTTCTCTAACTTGTCTGTCATTCTGGTTGATAGGCAGGAATCCTGGTTCCTGTCGGTGATCTTGATGTGTGTCAGGTGTTAAAAACTGCTTAGAGGTAAACAAAAGGGGTCCATAGGGCTATGGAGAAGGTCAGTTGTTATTTGGATTTCCAAAAGGCATTTGGCAGGTTTCTGTGCCAAAAGCTTTTAAGGACTCTGGGTGAGTGATCCTATGGAATGAGGGAAGTCCTTTTATATGTTTGAGGATGGAGGAAAAAGAGTAAATGGTTAGATTTTCCAGGAGTTTCACAGGGAGTGCACCT
Source organism: Rhynochetos jubatus (assembly GCA_027574665.1). Lineage (NCBI taxonomy): Eukaryota > Metazoa > Chordata > Aves > Eurypygiformes > Rhynochetidae > Rhynochetos > Rhynochetos jubatus. The sequence continues at coordinate 16,239,634 of CM050665.1, read as the reverse complement.
GGGAGCCATTTGTTCAGCATGACTGTGCCCTGTTTAGGAAAGGCAGTGGATTAGTGCAGTTGGTCCGTACTGGCTTACTCTGACTAGTAAGGATGAGGACTGACTGGTGGGTTGATAGAATGGTACCTTCAGTGCAGCTGAAGGTGAAGTGTGTTGTGGTTAAGAATCCAAATTTCACACCTGCAGTGATGAAACGGGGCCGTTCTGTAACCCTTCACCTGAGCTGTCATTTCTCCCTTACTGTTAGTCTCATCCTCGTGGCCCTGCACCTGCAGGCTCTGACACTGCTGGGCAGGTTCTCATGGGAAGTAATCGGCAATAGCAGGAGAATCTCCTTTCCCCTGGCTTCTTCTGGAGCTTTTAGCTTACAGGAGAACCAAAATGTAATGAACAATGAAGTAGATAAGCATTACTAGAAAATATATTTGCAGAAGAGCTAGGCAGCCACAGTGCAACCCTTGCAACTACTCTACACACAGTACTCAAGGTAAAGCTGCATCGTGGGTTTACAGATAATAACGCTTTCTTTGGGCTTTCTTTTCCTAATTAACTCCAAACATTCAGTTTGCTTTTTTGACTTCAGGTATTACAAATGGTTGCAGGAATGATCTGAGGGAGTACAGCTCATTCCAGCTGTGCTCGACAAGTAAGTCTGACACTCTGAGAAAGGTTGGAATCCAGCCTTGGGGTGGATGTGACAGCATGGAAAAGAGTTGTCCAGAGGAATGGATGTCTCACGACTCCAGGTTCAGTGAAGAAGTCATAGGGGTTGTAGCTTTGTCTGCCGTAGTGTGCTTTAGTGTCCAAAAAACTTCTGTCAGGATGCTTTACAGAGCTTTTTAAAAATCTGAGTCCTCATGGTGTCAGAACCATAGTGGTTTAATGACTAATTAAAAGTTTGGAACAACTGACCCCTCTTGCATTGGGGGACCACCACTGCAGCGATTGTGTATCCCAGCACGTTTCTAACTTACCGGGAAAAATGAGCCGAACTTACTGTCGATGAAGTCATTCAAAGTAGTCAAAAAATGGGGGGGGGGAGGGGGGAGAAAAAGTAGGATGTCAAGTGCAGCAGTGTATGTAGTGGGCTGCAATTGCTGCACTCACAGTGGACGTGTGCCAGGACTCCTCTCTGGCTGTACCCATGGCCTGAACTGCCAGGAGCACGCCCAGAAGAGCCTCTTATGGGATGGGAGGTGAATAAGCACTGCCACTCCCTGCTCCCCAGGGGCGGCGATATGTCCTGGTGCTGCAGTTCTGCACAGGAGCTGGAACGTGGCCACCTGTCCATGGAGATGCCGTAGCCATGCCAATGGGAGGCAGATTGAGTCGATACTCTGGGGTGCTGTGTTTCTGTAGCATAATACAGGATCCCAGCAAAGAGCTCAGGGGTGGGAATATTAAGGAACTATCCCTTACGTGCCTGGATCCAGGTCACCCCAGGATTGTATAGGTACTAATCTTGACCAGAGAGAGATGATAGCAGTGTGAATGGGATTGTACTTGGGGGAGTTGGTCAACTGCTTGCCTACCTGCCCCAGTTGTACCCACCTCCCCCCCCCCCAGTACCTGTAGAGGGCTGTTTCTGAGCCCCTTAAACACCTACACGCATACCTCACGCCAGGAAAGCTCAAATGCAGAACATCTGCACCAGGAGCCTGTTACGAAGCAGTTAGAGAAGGCACCAATCTATTTACCTGGTCCTCGAAGCAGCAGTTCTTTGAGGAGGGCTGGATTTTGGGCATACAGGGCAGGAGGCTTGCCTTATTGCAGGGGGGCGCCTGGCTCCACAAGGCAATAGGCAGCTGTGTGAGGAAAGGGCTCAGCATGCTGCAGACCCAGGCGTTGTGCTGCCTGTCCAGCCTGGTGCTCAGTAACAGGCTTTGAACAGCCCAAAAGTCAGCCTTTGGGCAGGAGGAAAAGAACACAAATAAAACTAGACATTTCTCTAGGTTGTCGGTTTTGTTTGTTGTTTTTAATGATGGCTGTTGGAAGTTTGTCAAAGGTTTGGGCCGGCACAGTCCCAGAAGAGATGGCAGCGTACAGATGAGTTCACGTGCCATGTGGCTGTGGTGTTCGTAGTGTGTGTTCTACCACATCTATAGTACACATAGCAACGTACGGAGTAGCGTGTGTGGGGGGGTCTAATTAGTAGCTCCGGTTTCATTTGGTCCTTTGCACTCCTTCACCCATCATGAGACATTATCACATCTTTTCACTAGAATTCAGTTTTGTATCTACTAGCTTCTCAGTTTGTAATATGTTTGTAGTGGTTTTTTTTAATGTTTAAACAATAAACAGCTTGGCTATGGAAATCAGTTATGAAGGACAAAATACAGTTACAGACCACATGTTATGCAGTCCTAGAGGGCTTCACTAGAAGTATCTATTTGTCTATCCTGCTTCACCATGCCAATATTTGAGCACTGGTTAGAAATTCAGAATGCTAAGAATCTTTCTGCTGCTTCATTCCTCATCATTGTAATTAGGAATAATTTAGTGTGTTTGTCATCCTTGGATTTTTTTCACAGCTGACATTATAAAGCTGAACTTCTACACTAACTGGACATTCTGTGCATTGCACTTCCATCGTACCGAATAAAATTCAGTTACAGGCAGAGGGCTCACGCTGATCACCTGTTCGTTACAGTGAGCGTGCAGAGCGGTTCATATGCTTACGTGAGTGGCGTGGCTGTGCCGGCTGCGCTTCGCCATTGCATTGCATTCCAAGGAACTCCTCCTCCACTCTTACTTAACGTGGTAGAACTATCAGCATCAATGACAAAATGGACTATGTTTGTGGTTAGGACACAACATCCTAAACCATTCACAACTCTAAGAGGGGGAAGCAGAAGCTACTGTTGGAGGAAGAGACGTGAAGCGTCACCAGCTGAAAGTTCAGATATTTATCTGGCCTTTACCTGGTTTTTATGTCTCTCCCAAACGTGGCTAGTGAGGAACTCTACTACTTCTACTGTGTGGCATTCTTCCTTTGGTCCTTGCCAAATATTTGCCTGTGAAGAAGTAAGCAAAAACAAAAAGCAAATTTCGAAGGCATACAGTGTTTGTAACAACATCTACAGGGGTTGGATTTAGTTTTATAAACAGGCCTAATTCTTACTGTATCTTGACTATTTCAGCAAAATATAACGACGATCTCACTCCAAACAAACATTTCCATTCTCCTGAAACCCACCGTACAAATTCCACAATCTAGTTACACATGCCACGTAACAACAAGTCATCTTTTCCCAGCATCTTAACAGGGGCAGAGTGCAGTCTACGTCTATACGTATTTTTCAGTGTATCAGTAACCACTGGTTCATTGTTTCTTGCTGATGGGAGCTTAAACCAACATCACGTGACTTTAAACACGTCTTTCATGAGTGGCTCCCAAACCAAAACCATGTATTCCCCGTGATTGTTTTTTTAGACCTAATTACTTTGCCTTCAGTTTGTCCCCATCTAGGGCTTGATGTTGCCAGGTGACGTTATGGTGTCTGGTTTGGTGCTTCTCGAGCTTCTGCTCTGCACTCATTTACCTGTTTGAGCGCGCAGTGGTTCCTCATGCGCTGTGCTGAGCGGCAGCGTTGATTAGTAATGAATGTACAAAACATCTGACCAGCAGGTATTGGAAAATTGTTTCCAGGTAATTCCCTGGATTTTGTAATAAACTAAGAAGATCTTTTAGAATGGTTCAGCATCAGAATGTCTTCTGCCTATGACACTGAATTGTTCCTGTTCATAGATTTCACGATTTTAATTCAGTTATGAGACAGCTATTAAAAAAATGGTTCTGTTCCGAGGTGGTTTAGCTACACTGGAGAATGCTGGGTTTAACAGGGAGCACTGGTGCAGGGAACTGAAGGAAGTTTCCCAGGTCAGTGGAAACCTGTCTTGAAGACTCTGATGTTAGCAGAGTGAGCCTGTGGAGGATGGCACACCAAGACTGACACACGACTGAGGCAGTAAGAAGGAAAGAGGCTCCACGCTGCAAGGCTGCCTGTATTTTTCCAGTTTTCCTGCTTCTTTCGGTCCCAGGCTGTCCAAAACTTGTAGGTCACTGAAGTAGTTCTGTTTGGCAGGCTTTCAAACGCTTTTTTTTTCCTTTGCTTTTCTTTTTTTTTCGTCCGTAGTCCTCATCAGCTCAATGAGTTGAAATGTGCAGCAGGCTGTGTCATACCCATTCCTGGACAGGTCTTTTGTAATACACAACATTTTGCTGCACCTCTTTGTTTTTAAACTGGAAGATCGTGTATACCAAGACAAGGATACACAGAGATAAAATGCAAGGGATCACAACTGCGATTGCATTTACAGTGCTAGGCACATCGTTTATTGTCACCATAATATCCACATCATCGTGGGGGAGGCGCCTGTCTTTGCTTCGTTCGACATCCTTCTGATTACAGCCCATCCAGTCTTTGAGGATTGACCTGGGGTAGCCTGGCTCCACGCTCAGCCTCTGGTTATCGAACTTCCAGTACTCCTTCCCTTTGTAAAAGTAGGTATAAACTAGGAGACAAAACAGAGAATATTTCTCACCACACCATTTCCAACTTGATAAGCTGTGCTTGTGTGAGGATGTGCAGAGGCTGAAAAGCTAGAGGTGGTAGCTGCCTGGGCCAATAAAACACATCCAGGGCATCCCAAGCCCATTGAAAAGTAAAGGCGTGTTGGAGCTAGGATTTAAAGGACACGCCATAGCCCTGGCTTGTGGGTGCAGTGTTCCCACAGAGCACTATTCCCCTTGGCCAAGACGAGCTGTGAAGAAAAGAACAAACCACCTAACTAACTTCAAAGTGTGCTGCACTGAGTTACTTTTTACTAAAGCATCTGTAAATATGTGCTCCTCGTTACCAAGCGATTAACATAACCTGCAGAGCATGTGTGCCTGGGTGCGATAGTGTTTGGAAGAATATTAAAGGTTTCTGATCATTCAGCCCGAGGGAACAGATGTTGAATGATTAGAAAAACAGAAGAAAAAAGGAGAAGGGAACAGTGCTGAACATGATTGGTCTCCCGCATCTGTCCTCCAGCTTGGCTGGCTCTCCCTGCAGTCCTCCAGCCTTGCCCAGCCCTCCAGCCCTCGTCTCTCACTGCAGCCCAAAATTTCAACACCGCCTCAATGGCACAAGCCCCTTCTGTTAGTTCTTTTCCAGCTGGAAGAGGAGGAAGAAATCTTCAAACTAGAGAAGTAAATGGGTTGGAAGGAGCCTCTGGTGGCCCAATTCCCCACTTGGAGCATGGGAAGATCAAAATGCATCAGCCAGGTTGGAGCTTGTAACAGCGTGACTGAGCTAGCTACAGGTAAGAAACCGGGGGGGAAATGTAAGTTATGGCATCCTCGCTATCAGGGCCCAGGAAGACTCAGGTAGGGACTGTTGTGGCAGCAAAACCAGGAAAAGTCCCCTTCCCATCCCCCAGAGCTGGCATTATGATAATGTGGTTTAGCAGATGAGGAGGTACATGAGGGTCAGGACGGATCTCAAGACTGCCGGTGCCTGCAGGTGCTACCATAACCCTAGGCCTTCCAAGACTTGATCCCTGTCTCAGGAGATACTCATAACACACCACATCCAACAACCCAACCCCCAAGGTAGATAAGCTATTACTGCTCTAACAGGTGTAACGACTGCAGATACATACAGCCTTCTTTGCTGATAAAAGCTCCCTGTGGAGCCTGAGGGATTCCTCTCCACACGGTGATGGGCTTTGGGTATCCTGGGTCCGTTGCTCTCTTGTCCTCATTGTACCTCCAGTACCTGTCGCCTTTGAAGAAGTAGGTTTTGCCTACTGGCTCCCAGCGCAGAGCTGTGTCGATGCCTTCCCGGGGCAGACAGCTCCCCAGCTCCACCAGACTGTGTGGGTAGCCTGGCTCTGCTGTCACTTCTTTAAAAACCCAGTATTTATCTCCTAGAGACAAATGAGGACACAAAAAAATCAAACAAATTTGCCTAAATAGTAGTTGAATCGCTGTAAACATAAAATAGCCACAATGAACCACAGCACTGAGGCCTTCCAGGCTTAGCTGCATTATGTGAAAAAGCTGCTCCTCCTCTTCGTTTTGAACCTGAAACCTCCTGACTTCATTTGCTGCTCCTCAGCTCTTGTTCTGGAAGAAATGTTGAACAACCCTTTCCCATTTACCTCCTCTAGGCCAGTCATGATTCCAAGGACTTCTCTCACACCCTGTCTTTGTCATCCCTCATTCAGGCTGAGGAGTTCCTTGCAGGAGGTCACCCCATCATTTCTGCGGCCTTTCTCTGAGCCTTCTCAAGCTTTAATGCAGTTTATCGGGCTCAGGGACTGAAGCTGCAGACAAATTCAGAAGAGCAGGTGCTGTGTTTTTGCGTGGGGGCATGGCAAGGCTTTCCAGACCCTCTTTCCTGCTTACAACTTGCCCTCAAGTTACAGGATCCTGTTCAGGTTGGGCATTTTGTCTCCTTCTTTTGTCTAGAAATGTGATTTGGGAGCGCACTACGCCAAGAGAGGCCCTAATGCCCTGCCGCAACACATTCAAGGAGATGATAGGCAGGAGACTGACACTCCCTGGGAAACAGGAGCTGTTTAGGGAGCCAATTTCCACTGATCAATATTAGCTTTATATAGAGATCGTCCTGGCAAGGCCAGGCCACACTCAGCTGTATTTTAAGAATTAGTGGCTGCCTGAAGTGTCCCCTTGGAAAAGGACAAGGATGCAGCGTACCTGTTTTCACCCTCTTCATGCCATGAGTGTGACGTGAGGCGGGTGTGGCAGGCGTGTACTGACATGTACTGTACCTTTGAAGAAAACAAATTTTCCATCGGATCGCTCATAGGCTGCATCAATCTTTGCGGGGAGGCCTTTCCAGAACTGCTCAATTTGCATGGGATATCCCTCCTGCACTCGGTTGTTGCGCAGACGCCAGAACCAGCGATCCTAAGAAAACCAGAAGTGTCTTCAGACTGAGTATTTTTATTTTGTACTCAGGCTGAGTGTCCAGCATCAAGCATTACTAATCCCTGCCTAAGCCCCGTAACCGTTAAAGACACAAGTCCTGGTTCAGATGACAGCTCCAACCCAGCCCAACACCGTCTCCCGTGAGGGAAGCGCTTCGTGGGGAAGACGGCAGCCCAAAGGGTGAGAAGTTGATGGCTGGTGCTGTGGAAAAGGGTGGAAAGAAGGAGAGGAAAAAAGAGCAGGGGGAAGCAAGTCCACAGCTGTAAGTGTTACGAACTCATTTGTGAGTGACCTCTCTGCATGTCTCGTCACTGAGGTGTCACACGTGTCCTGGTACAACTATCAGACCCCAGCACAGCCATACAGCCTCAAGATTACCTGGTGACTGTATGAGGCACACAATGTCCAAAGGAGTCCAAATATCACTTTAGATGCGTGATCACGAGTTGAAGCTGTAGTGGATGCTCAGGGATTTGTAAGAGCAGGACAAAGCCTGTGAGACTTCGCCCAGATACTGTCCCAGCCTTCACCTATTTTCAGTTCAGTCATTTTCTGCAGCTGATGTGGTTTGTCCATTTAATGCCTTCAATACAGCCCTCTCTACGTTCACACCCATTGGGCAGAGGGAAAGCTACAGGTGTTTTGGGAATGGGACCATGGGTTTCCATACTCAAGGCACTCTAACATGGGTCATTGAGCAAAGCCTCTGTCCTCCCTGGCTGTGGTTTACAAGCAAGGTTGATTCAAACTTCCCAAGAGCTTCAGGTAGGCTGAGTGCTCCCTGAAGCCCAGGGTTTGATGCACATCATATTTGGAGACAGCAAGGTTAGGCTAGGTACAGGTATTGCTTTCTGGCTTTACAGGTGGCTCCTCTCTGAGCTTGATGGTGTCTGAGTTCTCTGCCGGTGCATCCAGTTCACATTCTGGTGCACAGGCTGCCTGGAGATTTTGTGAATCCCATCAGGCACTGTTTCCGAATATTACAGAGCTGATCTGCTTCTATTTCCTTCTAATATTGGTCACGCATCAGCCTCAGAGGAACAGAACTGTTTTCACAGACATTGCAAATCTCACTGCCTTCTGTTAATCTTTTCCAACAATAAAACTAAAGAAAGACTCATGGGTAAGCAGGAATTCTTAGTACCTTGAAAACAAACATCTCTCCTCTAAAGAGAGCCACGGTGTTAAAGTTGCCATCACAAATGTTTGGTTTTGTGCCAGGAGGAGATGGTCTGTCACCCAGAGGAGGACTAGGAGGTCTTGGCTGTCTCTCATGTTTTCTTTCTGAAGTGGAGTGAATTCTGCGAACAGGAAGAGTTGGTAAAGGCCTGGTTGGCTCCAGGGGCTCAACAGGAGGACCTAGAAGTGAAAAGAAAAATGTTTAGCAAAGTGGACAAGTTTGAATTTCCTGAGTTTCCCTCGGAGGTTTTAAAAAGCAGCAGGCTGGCTGCACAGCATTGCGAGGAACTGACATACTGCCCATGCAGGGTTCGTTCCCTAGAAGTGGGGAGCAGAATGAGATGCATCCACACGCGAAAGATGTCCCAGAACAGACGAGTGATAAGAACTGAAGAAGAGCCATCATGGTTTTGTAGGTCTTCCCAAGGAGCCTGGAGCTAAAAGGAAGGAGGAGCCACACCAATCATGTTCTCAACTGAAATGAAAGGTAATAATGCTTGAATAGAAATGTTTAGTAGACCATTAAAAAAACAAACAAAACTAAAACCAACAACATCCTCCCCCCCGCCCTCCCCAAAAAAACACAAAGCAAACCCAGGAAAAAGTCAGCATGTGAAAACCAATGCTACAACCTAAAAGGAACTACCGGGGAATTTAGAAATTAGAAAGCAATTACTTTATTACAGTTTAGTCACCAATCTTTGCTTTCAGAACAGCATGGGAACTCTGATTAACAGCTGTGATAAGGGACCATGCCCTCATTCAAACGATGCCCCACTGCTCCCCCCTTTGATCCTTACCCAGCTCAGCTCTGAGATCTGATAAGGCTGCAGGAACACAGAGTTATAAAAATACAAGTGACTTTTAGACTGGGAGCAGAGGTCAGCTTTTAAACCAACTCTGCCACAGGATGATTTCATTAACAGCGATAAAATCTGGACCAAAACTCATTAAGAGTCATAGATTTCTTGTTGGCTTCTCAGAGAAGGCCACAAGTTAGTATGGCAAAGAGCAACTGGCTACTAGAAGGAAGAGATTTTGGCACGTTTTATATCCGATGTCATCAAATGGGATCTGACTGTTTATTTGCATGGATTTTAGTTTCAATCTCTTTGTGAGTATTTGTGCTTTGGAAGGGGCTGTGTAGAGAGCAGGACAGGCCCCCACCAGTGGGCAGAATGGGGGCTGGCCTTCACGGCTGCTGCATCAGTCCTTCAGAACTGTTTCAGGGGGTTCGACAGCCCTGCTGATGTGCTTCACACCAGCTGGCGTTAACTCTCGCACTGCACAAAGCTCATCCTCACAGGCTGACAGAGAGTTACCCTGTTGCAGGTCTTTGCCTTGCCCATACCCAGAGAAGGAATTCACGAGTAAGGATTTAGATGCCCATGGAGGCTACGCACCCGTGGGCGTAGAAGAGGACTTCTGCAGATAAACATTTTGAACCATGCTGCCTAAAATGATGGTTAGGTGCCCGAGTCCCCGTGTCCAATTAGCTCTTCAGTGTTACATTTCCAAAGGGCTCCCATAATGAATGGGTGCTTAACACATCCAGAAGGGTGACTGGGTTAGTGAAAATCGTCACAGCTAGTGACACGGAAATCATCAGAGAAGACATCATTTAACTGTTACTAAGGTTGTAACGGTAAGAATTTTGTTTGTAGGTTTCACAGATATTATATTCAGAAAGCACGACTCGGATGGTCCAAATTCTGCAGTACCAGGCCAGAAACCTCCACCTGCGAGTCCTGCGATGAGCATTGTTTCTGGTGCAGATGCAGCTCATCTTCCAGATTTTAAGCTATAGAAAACCCCCTATAATGCACAGCAAATTGTTCTAATGATTAAACCCTGTCACTGCTAAAGTCTGTGTCTTACCTATTGTCTGAGTTTGTGCAGCTTTAGATTCAGTGGTTTTTTTCTTGTCTCTACTGTCTCAACATTTAATCATTTACAGATTTTGATAAGGATGCTTTTTAAATTCTCCTTAATGAGCTAAATGGACCAGTTTCTTCTGTCTGTTGCTGCAATGTAGTTTGGTTTTAAGATCTGAGACTTACTCTCACAGCTCTTTTCTAAAGCTTTTCAAATGGAAAAACCTTTTCATTGTATTTCTTCAAGGTGATTTGTCCTCATAATGTGATATTTTGTGCCACATGCAACCTTTATTAGCAACTATTTTTATTTATTTTTATTCCAGAACTTTAATAAAAGTTGCTCACAGAAATCCTTTAGATGAGGATTCGCTTTTGACAATTATTCTTGAAAAGCTGTCTACAAGAAATGGATAAAAATACTGTGTATTTCTGATCCCCCTCCATTCTTAGCTGTGCAGTGCTCAGTACCTTAGCAGACCGTAACGTTCTTTTAAATAAAATTCCCAAACTACGATACTGCTACTGCTAGTGATCTGTGAGTTTTCCCCAAATGGGGAAGCAAAGGACCCCAGACACAGCTTGTTGTAGGAGCAACAGTGCTGGACCCCTTCGTTACCCAGGCAACACGGGAGCATCTACAGTAGCGTTTTCAGTTTAGCTCGGGGGTGTGCTTTGGAACAGACCCATTTGCAATGTCTGTGCTTTGATTCACACAGAAGCTCATGCAATGCATTCTCTTTGGACAAAGATGCACTTCTGGAGCACACCTGGGATACTGCAGCTGCAAACAGGCACCAGAGGACACAGCTAGAGCTAATCCACAGTAACCACCCCGGTCCCCAAAACATCCACGGAGCGGGTGTCAAGTCCTCAGCACCCTATTTACTTAACACCATCCCTAAACACTGCTGTATCTACAGATGTGCCACTGGTATTCTTGCTCGCAGCCACGGACACTGTTTGCTAATACAGCCGCAGGCAACTGGCCGTGGTGCGAAGCACGTGGGCTGTGCAGAGGCATCTCCAACAAGCAGCACGCTGGCTGGCACTTCTGGGTCAGGCTGAAAAGCTCACGGGGGTAGGACTGAGTCGGTACAGTGGGATATGCTGCAGAGGAAGGGATGGGAATGAGGGAAGAGACTGCAGACAGAGCTTACCCAAAGCAAGCCAAGGTTCTGGTTTGTTCAGATGGGATGTGGGAGCACAGTGTTCAGCTCCAGCTTTGGCAAATGAAAGGAGCAGGAAACTGGTAACCTGTTTTGGATGCCAAAAATGGCACTTGGTGCCAGTTATAGTACCTGAATAAATTAAGTTTCAAACCAAGCAATTTACATGCTTCGTGAAGACAGAAAATGCATGCATTAAGGAAAGGTCTCGACTGGGACCTAAGCAAGGAAACAATGAGCAGTGACACTGCAGGTCGCTCCTCCAACAGCAGTGTGATCCTTTGACTCACGTGCAGCCATTCACACGGCTGAGTGGATGTGTTTTGTAAGTAATGTAGATAAAACTCTAACGCATGTCCTATATGATAGGATTCCCCTGCCAACAGACTGATACAAGGATCACCTTTCTAAATGAGACGATAGCGTGTTGCTGCAGAAGCACGAGAGGTGCGGATATTTGTTCCCTCCCCTTTGCAAGAGGCTATTGCTGCTGTGCACTGACCTAATCAGAGATGTGTTCCTGTTGCCAGACATGGATCAAAAAAGCCTCTTTGGTAGTCAGCATAAGTGATAGAGTGGAGCGATTACATCAGACAGCTCTTTGGTAGTTTGCAGAAGGTGGCCATCAGTTCTGGAGGCAGCTAGAAGCAAATTCACAACACGAGTGTAAGGAGGACACCAAGCAGCATGGTTGCCTGTAAACAGGGTGAGGTGTGTAACACTCTGCAATGCAGAGAGCCTCTCCTGCTGTCAGAGGGAATTATCTGGGACGGACCCAAGAAGTCAGCGTGCGTTATGTATTCAAACTGCTTGCTGAAAAGACACGAAGTGTCAAAAGGAGGGATTGCCAAGTCGGGGCGGTTGAGCTTCTCAGACACAGCAAACAGACAGAGACTCAAATCAACAGCAGTTCTGGATTTCCAGAAGTAGCACGCCAAAACATCCACACTTTGAAAGGAGAAGAGTGCGAGAATAGAGTTTTATAGGGATGACCATGAGCAGTAAGATGAGCACATGACAGTATTTCCCTCCCCCTCTTTTTTAAAGGAAAAAAGGGTGAGACAGGAGTAATATCTAAACAAAATTATCATGAATGTGTATGATGGGTCACAAAGACACATAGAATCTGATAGTAAGGTGTAGAATAGGGGCTACAGTACTGTGGTCATATGCTAGAAATTTGACATCTCCTGCATGACCGGAGTTACTAAAGATCCACTCCCTTCAAAAGTGAGGACGACTCACACACCAGGTTACAGCCTGCCCTGCCCCTGCTGCAGGACAGCAGCCATGCTCAACTGAAGTGTCCAAGTCTGTCACAGTCTTCTGTAGAGAAAAGGAAAGTTAAAATAGCCCCTGCAGCCCAGAGGACCAATGTCAAGTTTGAATTAGCCCTAAGATACCACTGAAACAGAATGCAGTAAACTTGCAAGGCAGAATCAGTTGTACGCACTGCGGTCAGAATGATGCAAATCAGCAATGATTCGGGTAAACTAGAGCTTTGCATTAACTGAAACATTTGCTAGAGGAGTGAAAAGAGATCACAAACCAGGACCAACAATGGAAGCTGGACCACTGTATGGACTCACTGCTCGCCATGGCCAAACTAGCGCTGGCATATTGCTCTGCAGGAGGCACCCAGCACTGACAAGGCTTCCCACACATTTTGCAGGTGGTACTGCAACTTGCTTGGATGCAGACTTGGTCACTTCACTTAAAATATTTCTCTTACCGTCTTTCCCTGCCAGCCATGGATTTTTCCTTTTGCTTCTCTTCTTGTCTTTATGCATTCTGGACCTTCTAATTTATTCTGATTGAAGTCTTGTCTCTCTTGTCATTATACAGATTGCATTTTTATTTTTAATTGCTGCTTTTGCTTTATCACTGAGTGAGCTAAAGTTGGAAGGTAATCTTACAACTCTGCACATGCAAAGAGCAGAGGAGCACACACATGAAAATCCTCAGGTCCAAGTGCTAAGCAGGCAAAATTTAGTCTACAGTTAGGGGGGTGGAAAGCAGAAGCACAGCCTGTCCACTGCTGAAGTAAGATGCTATCTCGTAAGACCTAAGCCACTTCAGAGCACAACCTGCCATGAAAGCAGAATGGATAGTCCCTACATCGTTTGCCAGTCATTACTAATTCCAGAATCTCATCACAGTAACCTGCCTCCAAAACAGATGGCTAAAGGAAGGATATAACAGGTTTATCAGCAGCAGAGATGACTGTGTGAACAATGAGTTACTTAAGAGATGCTGACACCTTGGTATTTATTACAGGAACTGTAATAATTACACCCACCACTGATATAACTAAGCAGGCAGCACTGCACGCAAATCACAGCTTCCATCACTACGTTTCCAAGCAACTTCAGAGAATTAGTCAGAGCAAATCTCATTGAGAGAAAAATTGAGAGAGGCTATTACACGGGTCTGCAATTGGGCGAGAACCCAGTCACCTAGTCATTGTGTGTGATTGCAGCACCAGAGCCAAACCCACCCCCGGGCTGAACCTGCAGCCACTTCCACATGGGAAGCAGGTAAGAAAACTCCTGGAGCTGGAAACTCTACATTCTGGAGGGAAGGAACTTGCTGGGACTTTACAGACACTGTGTGGAGAAGAAGACTTTCTTCCACTATATCAAAATCAAGGCAAAAAATGTCAGAAAGCTTTTGGGTCACAGCAGATCACCTTCAGAGTGTGACTTCCGCCACTGGCACTTAGCCTCCTCCCTTCATGCTTCCTCTGTCGCAGACCATCTGAATACCAAGGTGACCTGTGAAGATAACACAGAGAGAGGAGGCATTTAGGAGCCACTGTGTCGATAGTTGAGGACAAAACATAACTGTACTGTCCTCCTGGCTATTGACAGAGTGTTCCCTCAACTGCACAACACCTGCCTGGAGGCTCAGCATCCTGCATGGCTGGGCATCCATCACAGCCAGCTCCGAGCGAGCCAGGCAGCTCTCCAAGCCTGCCAGGAGCGTGAATGCCCTTTCTTTCAGATCAGGGGAGATAATGGGCCACCTGCAAACAAAGGCCAGTCTTTATCTACTTAATATTCAATCCAAGAACAAAATTATCATCCAGACTACAAGCAGGCAGTTATGCTTTTGAATAACACTCAGGGGTTTTTTGGTTGTAAAACACCGAGCTGCCTGCACGTTTCTGCAGGGCTGTACCAGCTGCCCAGGTACACAGGAAAGGCGACTCAGTTTCAAATCAAAATGTATGATCCAAATGAGCTATCTCCAGGATGAGAGATGGCCATCCACGCCAGCTCAGAGATCAGGAAGGACTCATTTCCCCTGCTTGCTTGGTAAACCTGTCCACAGAGCACCTTGCACTTCTGGGGATGGACTTTGGCGGGGAAGTGACTTAGATTTCAGTCAGTTTGAGTATCCTTGCCACAGTGCACTACAGTCTGTAAAGAAGCTCCTGTACCAACAGTGTACCCAACAGCTGGGCAGTTGAGGTCCTCATGAGTCGAGGCCCATCACTGGGTGGCAGGAAGGGTTTCTTGAACCCTTCTCACATAGACGTTCTCCTCTGAATGACCAACTGCCACCCAGGTGATAGAACCTGCAAGACAAGCATCCATGGCTGAAATCCTTGCTGTAAGCCAAAGGGAATGCTCTTCTGGGCTCTGCAATGAGGCGATTCACCTTGCCGTTGGGTTCTCAGCTTTGGGTGCAAGAAACTGAGTCCAAAATTCCCAGCCTTAAGCAGGCAAATGATGAGAGTCTGGGGCTCTGCAAGATGCTCCAGCTGGGGTGCTTGCAGCCGAGCTCCTCTCTGGAAAACAATTTAAGAAGCCTAACATCTGCTCCATTGCAAAACAGAACCCTGTTTTATACTCACAAGGATCTGTAGGATGAGAGAAGTATTTCATGCCCAGCCGTAACATAGAGCAGTGTTTCTCCATCAACTGAGAAACCTCTGAAGAGAGGTGGGCTCCCCGTCAGCACCCCCTTCTTCAGGAGGCAGCAGATTCAGGTGATCAGCTCCCTACTCTCACACCCAACACGTGCGGCTCCAGGTCTGATGTGGGCATGGGTGTGTCCCTGTGTCATGGCAGAGTCCTCCAGGTGTCAGCTGGACCCCAAGGACAGCACTGGGAACCAGAAGGTTACACCCTGCCTGTTTTTCAGAGAAACGGGGATGGAGACCTGGCATACAGCATGTGAGACTCAGTGGATGCACCAGAGGTGGAATCTGATATTTCCTGTTGAGTCCAAGCATCTCTGGGCAGGAAGAATGGCACAAATGAAGGGATGCAACACAGAGCAGGAGTCTGGTGTATCTCAGCAATGTCACAGATGTTGTACCAGGGCAGATCCCTCCAGCTCTCTTATTATCTGGCATTTCCTTCCCCTGCCCCCCTGCGAGCACAGCACCATGGGTTATGGATCCAGAAGTCACAGACATTGCAGCTTCTATAGATAAGTTCTTGGATGTTACTCTGTTCTGTTCCCACATTCAAGAGGACATGATCAGAAAACAGTCCTATGCCTAATGCTTCCAGGTCCTGCACAACAGCAAAGCTTGCTCTGATGGTCCCACTCACAATGCAGTGTCACCACGTGGAGCATTTTGCATCAGGTATTTCTGCTGTTCCATCACAAGCCATCTCACACATACATGTAGGGTACACGGATCTGGGACAGCTGTATGGGAAAAGGTGAGAGGGGTTATGAAACCCATGCTTGCTGCACAGGAGTAAGGAGGTCAGCAGAAGGTGGTATTTGCTCATTGACACTGTTTCTGAATGTCAGTGCTGGTGTTGTCTAGTTCCTTGGCCAGGGGCTGGTGTGGTTCCATGACCACCCTGGACCTCAGCCCTCAAGGGATGCAGCATGTGCACTGACTGGGAGCTCTTCTCTTGAGCCACAGAAAAGATGTGTGAGGTTGACATGTCCTCGGTGAGATTTGGAAGGACCCAGATCCTTGAGGTTGTCTCCAGGCTTAATGATCTGGTCCATCGTTGAGTGATTAGGAGACCTTTCCTTTGTGTCCTTGGGCTTGGAAGGGACCTTGAAGGTAACGGCCTGGTTTACCAGCTCCAAGCACTGGTGTGGATAGGAGTTCTTCAAGCACATCGTGTCTGCCCCTCTGCTCCTCAGGCATAGAGTCAGAAGAGTCACTCCTAACATGAGAGGCTGCTTCACAGCCTACTGCAAAAGGCTACTTAGGGCAGGATGTGAAGAACAGGAGAACCAGTGCTGAAGGATGATCAGTTCATGCTGTGTGACAAGGCCATGAATGAGTACGTCTCCTCCCACCATCTGCACTGTAGCTGCACGCAGCCCTGACTTCAACACCGGCAAAATGAAAAGATGCAGTTAACAGGGTACCCAGGGGACCTAGATAATAGTATCACTTCCAGCTTAATTCCTTCCTGGGCACATCACTTGTGGCATGCGTCAGTACAGTGAGAGATATTCTTCTGAAAAAGACAGGTAGAGAACAGTCATACTTCCCTCATTTTGTCAAGGAACACGCTACAGGAAGCACCTACCACAAGACGGAAATCCTGCCGACTTGTTTTACAGTCTACCCTGTCACACACGGTGAGCTGCTGGCCTTTTCATCATTAGGTCATAAGTGGAAATAACATTTTAAACATTGACCTACATCCAGCATGAAGCACAGACAAGAGACCTACCGTCTCTTTATGTTGAGTTTTGAAATAAATCACTATACAGCAGATGCAGACATATTTCATTTCTAATGGATAAACACAAATAATATATCAAAACACATTTGAATAGCATCATTCTCAAATGAAGGACACAAAACGGACTTAAGCTTTAGTCGAGCCTCTGTTCTTTGTTCTAGCAACTTCAGTGGGTGAAAAACTCGACGTTTTAATTAAATTTATTTTTTAAAAAAGGTGCTGCAGGCAAGGCAGAGGCTCTGGCTCTCTGACCTCTTTTGCGTAGCAGGTTCCTAAATAATGCGTACTGAGCACATGCTGCTGCACTGTAGAGACTGTCAAAGCAGTACAAGAAGGATATTTCAGCAGTCCCTCCGCAGTTGTAAGAAGTTCAGATGAAAGGATCTGGTCTCATATTTCCAGTTCCTGGGAGAAACTTAACCTGCATTTTCCATCTTTTCTCTGAACCATAGGAGTAAAACCTAGTTTTAAACCAAACTTTAGTTTTTTTCTGTAACTCTGTGCTAAGGGCCAAAATCTATACCTGAGGAATCAAAGCTCCTACTGCAGAGGCTGCTCCTGCTTCTCCCCACAGGACTCATTATCTCTACAACCGCCAACACCAACACCGACACCATCCCCATCCCGCTCCAGTTCAAAGGCCTCAGAGAAGAGCCTTGCAAGTTCCCATGACACCAACAAACTAACTCCTAATCCCTACTACCTGCACCAGGTAGTAATTAATTCATACTGCTTTTTTTCAAGCATATTCTATTCCATACGGAGAATCTGAACATAGTTTGTGGCTGAAGTTTAATGTCCCTACATAAGTGAGAAATGTGTAGGGCATGGCAGTGCCGCCGCCACAGTAGGCAGCACCGTACTGAGCGCTCTGCTCTGTCGTAGCTGTGCCCAGGACACTGGGCAGTGCTCTCAGACATTGTCAGGGCCCTGAGGACACTTAAGGGTCTTAAGGACCCTGACCAGCATCACCACTATCGCCACCCCCACCCACCCAGGTGGTGAAATGGGGCCCAGGAGCCCCATTTCAGCTCAGCCCTGGGCACTGGGTCCTGGCCCAAGCTGTGCTGGGGTTAGAGTGCTGGTCCCCAGCTTAGCTGCAGCTGATATTGACTCGAACCACAAATGTGAAGAAGCATGGTTGTCAATTCCTTACCTGCTCCCTTTCCAGAAAGGTATCTGAAAACAGAGCAACTGGTAATTTTTTCCTTACTGCACTTTCACTGTCAGTGATAAAGTAAGATTTTTTTTTCTTTCTGATTAGTTAAAGTTCACAGAAACGAAATCAACATTTCAAAATAGACACAGCATAATGACACTTTAGCAGCTTTCAAAAATGAAAACTTAGATACATTATTTAACTAAAGTTTAATACTTATTGCCCTAGCACTTTTTATTTCAAGACCATCTAGAGTCTCTCTTATCCTGAGTATCTGAACATATACTGTGTTAAAGTATGCATAATTAAAGGCTATTATGAGACAACTGCCATGCAACTTCATCCTGGTAGTGAACAATAAAGAGAAATCTTCAGATGCACGAATGGGAAGAGCTAGTTCCCCCTGGGTGTACCTCAAGCCCTCTTATTTTACATGTTGGACCTTACTTGGGTATCTGCCGTACAGTAAGGATGAACTGCCCTCTGCAAAAGCCATTTGGTTTTTTCCATTGTCCAGACAGAAGTCAGGGAAACTAGCCCAGAAAGAGATTTCTCTTCTTTACGTGCCTACATTTGAACAAATGAATCTCAATCCAGTCAGGGGAAAAAAAAAATCAGACGCAAACAACTGACATACAGTTTAGACCTCTGAAGACTTGCTGTACTGCTTTAGAGTTTTATAGGTCTTGGCACAAATTCTCTTAGCAGTAATTTAAAATTCACTGGCACATCACTGATGCAAACACTGACTAGTATCAGGTCTGCCACTGATCCCCACAGCAAACCATTAGAAACATCAGCTTTCCCACTGACAAACATCTTACAAAGTTTTTTTCAGGACTAGTTCGTATAATATCTGCTCTTCTAGTACTGGGAGCTAATATTTGACTCCAGATGTCAAGCAGCTGCAAATGTTGCATAGCTACACAGCACAGTTGTTCTACACCACATTTATTAAGTAACATCTCTATCAAACTTGTACATTCCTTAAAGAAGAAAAGCAGGGTTGTTTGACAAAACCTGTTTTCCATGGGCTGCCAGAGACTGTATCCATTAGCATCTTCTAGCTCAGCCTCCCCTTGACTGCGGCTCCTCAAACCTGCATATCCCTCTGCTCCCAGTCTCCTTCAGCCAATAATTCTCTGAAAGTCCCTGTCCTCACATCCTGGTATCCATGATCCCACATGGTACCACATCATCTCCAGCCCCTTAGCTTTCTCCCATAATCCCTCTGCCTCCTTTTCCTCTCTTTTCTTTGATCCCATGCCTTTATGGCACACATTGTACAACAGTGTTCAGCTGGAGATTAAAGGAAGTGCTCCCTAATCAGATCCAACCCTTTTTTTTTCTCCGCCTTCTACATATGGAGAAAAAAATGAGTACATAAATACCTTTTACCTTTCCTTAGTGTTCCATGTTCTTCGCATTCTTCCCCTCTGTTTGCACTGGCTGTTCCCATCAGACAAACCTTGGGTACAGCGATTGCCTGGTTTTCTCTTTCTAGTGCTCCTTGATATTGGGGACAGAGTGAGGGATGGAGCAGCAGTGAGATCACAGAGGTTTGGTTATCCTGACTTCTGCAAAGATATTGCCACTGGGACAGTTGTCTGATATCTGGCTGTGAATCAAGGGCTTTAAATGGTTCCCCATTCAGTGATGGCAGGAAATCTAGTCCACCAGCTGCAAGCATTTTGGGGTTTACCTGTCTCTGGATGTAAGATACTCACAAGGCTTGAGCTCAGTGTAAATAGATGAGTGGATAGTGTTGCTCACCATAGATTTTCTGAATTCCTTGGAGGTCATCCTGAGGCAGTTTGAAGTTGTGTGTTTCCATGTACTGGTAGAAAGGAGCCATGATAGCACTGGGATCATTGGAGTGTTCCAGACCCAGCGCATGTCCCAGCTCATGGACTGCAACCAGAAAGAGATCGTTCCCTGTGAAAGGAAGGCACAGCCAGGTTAGTACACAGCCACAGCCCGATGCAATCCCAAGGCCCGCTCACTCTTGAAGCAAGAAGCAAGTGCTTTGCTATCCTACTGCAGAGCAGGTCACAGAGCCAGGGTCTGCTACTGGGGAGAGTTTTAGTCCTGAAAGTCTGCGTGGCTTTTACAGTCATTGTCACAGAATGGGCTTCTGGCCCATGACCACCCATGACCATAAGCCCCCCTCAGACCAGGTAAAAGAGGCAGCTGCCAGAAGCAAAACGATACTGACTATAGACCCTTTTGCAGAGTTTACAGAAAATGGCCAACAGAGTAGGCAGCTCTGGTACCATTGCCTCCTTACCTGTGTGCTGCCAGGAGCAGTGAGAGCACTAACAGTCTGCTAATCAACAAAGGTGCATGGTGGGAAGGGAGCTTTGTCTCCCTGCTCAGTCCTCCGATGCCATGCTCTGATCTGACCTGGACCACCAAATCCTAGGGGAGATCTGTAACGCACCTGCCAAGGCAGGGAAAGGACAGAGATGACCTGGGCTAACACCCACTGTAGCACGTGTAGTACCTGGGACAACCCCATCTCCTCTAGCACAGGCTGCTCAACATGCTTTTACTTTGCTGGACTCCTGGCACTGCCATGTCTTCAGGAGGAGGTGAGCACAGGTAGCACCATCCTGCAGGAGGCAGAGCCACATGGGGAAAAACTGGGTTGGACCCTGACAGCAGGAGGGAGAAGCCAGTAGGAAAGAAAGACATGCTCCTGACAGGAAGAGCAAGGGCTGAGGATCCCTGCCTGGTCCAGAAGCTGGTAGGAGTGCAAAGTAGGAGTACCTTCAACTCTGTGTTACAGGCATACACTCCTCTTCAGTCCATGGGTCTGGGAACCTCATCTCCTTGATCTAGTGTGGTCCCTGGATGTCCTACTCTGTGAGGGTACCTTGACAAGGGAGGTGACACAGGCAATGCTGTGTGAGGGATGAAGACACAGCCAACAAGGACAGATCTAAGAGTCTCCCCATGCAAATAAAATGCCTGAGCCCTCAGTTCTGCCTGAACTGTGCTTCTCTGCTTTGTTTTGGCAAGGAACAAACCAAGAGCACTTGCAGTCAGACATGGGAGAAAACAGTTGGCAGCGGCAGCTCAGTGGCTGCTTTGCAGCATCTCCAAACAGCATCTCTCTGTTCCCCACATTTCCAAACTGTGCCTATCTTGGAGGTAATGAAGTTCAGTTTTGTCTACACAGCTGAACTCTCCTTGGGACTGGAGTTGCAAGTGTGATTCATATAGAACTATCCTCCACTTCTTAAATATTTATTGCTTCACTGCTACTCATTAAAAATGTGACAACATAGGTTCAGGGGCCTGCAAGTCTTCACAGCAGAATGCTTTTCCAGCACCTCAAGATACCTAAAGTTAGTAACATAGAGTGCTCAACTGGTCACACACACCACCATGGTTCAGTTGTCTAAGCATTTGAGTCGGGAGAGCATAAGCACCTGAATTTGCAAGACGTTAAAATATACAAATGTGTTTCAAATAAATGCTCAAATGCAAATGTCCAAAGACATACACGGGCTAAAATTTAACCATATATATATTTAAAATTCAGAATTTCTGTATTTAAGAAATGCAAATGGGGACTGAATTTTTTCTCATCTGTCGCTGAAAAATCTGGTGTGTACAGAATAAGTCACTACAATGTCCAACAGGGTAGTATAAAATGCATTAAGTAGTTTCATTGTAACGTTCAGAGGACCAATCACTCTTCATGGGTTTTCAAAAACACTCAAGTTTAGCAGATGAAGCCAGTTTTCAAAGCGATCCAAAGACTTCAAGTCCTATTGCAAATGAAATGGACCTACTCTCCTATATCACTTAGATGCTCATGAAAGTATAATTTTCACTGCTACCACAACTACTCACACCTGGAAGTCTGTGGTAAAAGTCACTCAGTACATAGCTGACTTTCATCAGAAGAGTTTTACCATGGGCTGTGCTCGTCCTAAGTGCTTGGAGACTCTTTCCTCACCAATTTGGTGGTGTTTTCTGATGAAGTATCCTAGGAGTCTTTGTGCTGGCAGCATATCTTGAACCTGTCTCTTACATGTAAGTCTACATATACATCTATACATAGACTCCATGTGTGGAATAATTACGAGGGGTGACTTATAAGAAACTTATATGAAAGGCCAGGCGTTGTTCCCCCACTAAGGAAAGGCATGGAATTGAAGGGGCTTCCAGGGGAAATGCAGTTGCAACTGGTGTGCCAGGAATCCACTCCATGGTGGTTCCCTGAACAATATTGCCTGCACAGCAGCACGGACGGTGGAGCGGAACAAAGATTCTGCGGCCAGGCTCTGTGAATCACTGCAGAGATGGGAACTTAGTGGTGCAACGAACTGATAAGCTGCATATTTGCCACCCTGGGCCAACAGTTTGTCAGTTTTTGACAAAATGCTGTCCTTTGTGCAAACTTTGCTCATTATAATGTCATTATAATACCAAAACACACTTCCATCCCAAAGGCTACCCACCTCCGAGGTGTGACCACCCTTCAACGAGCGTGCGCTCTGAGTTTTCTTGATCTGTACCTTTAAAAGTGAAGCAAGAGAATGTTACACCAGTCAAAGGTAGAGGTATGTATGACTGGAGTCACTCGAGCTCCACCTTGAAGATAGAGAATATGAAAACGGCTCAAGAAAAGGGGATGTGAGGGAAGACACCATCATGAACAAGTCAGGGATGATACCATCACAGATTGCCTCTGACTCCTGGGATCAGCTGGTGGGCTGAGCCTCTCTTCCCTCCAAAGAGGGGTGAGATTCATACTCAGTTATACCAAATATTTTCCTAGGAAACTTAAAACTACTCGAGTGATACAGCAGCATAAAATGACTCTATAGAGATTTCTATGTTGTTATACATTACTAGGTTTTTAGTTTATGTTGTTGTATGTTACTAGATTCTGTGCACTGTATTATCCACAGTTTCAATATCTCCCTGTGCTTTGCAGACAGTGCACTATCACTGGCAATCCGCAAGAACCTGTGTTTCTGTCGCTTTAATAAACTCCACAGTTACGTAGCCAGCCGCAGAGGTCTCTCACTGGACACCGCCAACTCTTTACTGGCTGCGTGATACCGTGGAGCACGAGTAGAAGGGAGTGCAGCATGCTGTTAGCGAGTCCGGAATCGTGATAGTTCAATCATATTGAACGCGGCCGGACGAACAGTGCCACACTGAGCATCACAGAATCTAACCCCAGCCGCCCCCAGCCCCTCTGATATCTGTGGACAAGCTGGAACGCAAGGGGGTTTATTTTCTGCCAAATTACCCTTTACATGACACCATGTAATAAACCTTTACCAAGAACATAAAATCAAACACTGTCTTAATTTAGTTTTAAATAGACTTCAATCACTTGTTTCTGCCCAAAACAATTGCCAGCCCACTTTACAGCTGGAAAACAGAATCACACAGACTCACACAACAGCTGAGGTTGCAAAGCACCTCTGGGTATTGTCCACTCCAAGCTCAAGCAAGGTCAGGTAAAGCAGGTTGTCCAGGACTATGTCCAGTCAGGTTTTGAATTTCAAGTTTCCTGTACTGGGAAGTCCCCCACACACAGCACTCCAGATGGGCTGAGTGAAATGCTCTTCCTAATGCACAGATGCTGTGGGCCTTCTGTGCTGTAGGGACTCACTGCTGACACATGTTCAACTTGGTGTTAATCAGGACCCCCAAGCCCTTCTCTGTGAAGTTGCTTGCCAGTCTGTCAGCCATCAATAAAGCCAGGCACAGGGCTTCACATTTCTCTTTGCCCAACTTCATTAGGTTCCAGTCAGCACATTTCTCCAGCCTCCTGAGGTCTGTCACTATTTAGTGCATCAACCACTCCTCTAAATTTTGTATCATCTCCAAACTTGCTGAGGTGTGCTCTGCTGCATCGAGGTCCATTCATGAAGATATTAAACAGTACCAACCCCTCTGACGCATTCTGAACTCCACCATCTCATGGTTACTGCAGCCAAGGATGCTGCTGATCTTCACACTACCTACCAGTTCTTCCTCAAGTACCAGGTCCAGCAAAACACTTGCCTTTGTTGGTTCCTTGATCATCAGCCACACAATGAGGAAGAGCTTTGAGATGATCAAGCAAGCTCAGAAAAATTAATGCTGGTACCTGGGGCAAGTGTGTCAACAACCACGGTGATCAGGCCGACCGGCTCTTCCTCTATTGAACAGAAATGCACCTTTTCCTACTCATCCTTATGAATAACCTATGCCTGGAAATAAGGACAATTGTGGAAAACAGCTGCTGCCATCCAGTTCTAAACCATTTTGACTGACAGTGCATGAGGATGCTGCAAAGCATGGAGAATTTTGGCTGGGCAGCTTTGCTTCCTCACATCTAGAGGTGAGGGACTCCCTAAGAAATGAACCTTCCCAGTTCTAGCACAGCCACAGAGGACAGTTCAACACTGGAGTGGAAAAGCTATTCTCCTTAGGGAAGACACATTGCTAGGAGGCCACTCAAACCAGAGCAGCAATGTGCAGGGAGGTGGTGACTGGAGCAAATGAAGTGGAGCTAAAGAGAATTTCTAGCAAATGAAGGGACTTCCACATAAAGTACAAGAAGCTCCTCTTGCTTCTCAACAAATGCTGATTGTCAGTGCTGTGGTTGCTTCTCATCTCAAAGCCTTTGTCAAAAGGCAGTAGAACAGCATTAGCAGACACTGCTCCCTCTCCTTCTGCTCCCTCCCGGGCCAATGATTTCTCACCAGTGTTTCATCCCTTCACCTTTCTTTTTGTAGTAGCCTCCTCCCAGATACATCCATAGTTCTCTTCCTTCCAGCATGCTCATGTCATTTTTCTCCACCCTGCTATATTCTGCAAGGCGGCCCCAAGCCCGAAAGCAGCTAAGCCATTCTCAGACAGTAACCAGGCAGCATACGATTTTGGGGGAAGACACAGGAGAGAAAAAAAAAAATATCTAAGACCATTTTGTAAGCATAGAGTGCTTGAAAACCCAGCTCTGGATTCATCATCCCATTTCTCCGAGGGGTCAGTTTATTCAACAACATTGTTTTGCAGTAAGTTCCCTTTATTTCTGTAAATCGCAGGGAGTTTCACAGCATGGAAGAGGACATACTGTTCGTTTTCTTTTCAAAGGTGGGCTAGGATTTGCTCTGAAAGGAAAATATCAAGGTATGAAGCTATTTCCTGACGGTGTACTTATCTCCTCCCACAGCATTCAGCTTGGAGCTGTGAGGCCTCTCTGTACTGTTGCCCACAGCTGTTTGGAAACTGTCCAACCTGCCCATCTGCAGGAGTCTTGAAAGGAGCCTGTATCTCTCAAGTGGTTTCTGTTAGATCTGGAACATGCCATGAGGTCTTCGACCTTCAGGTTCTCCACAATTCTTATCCAAACAGCACTCTTAATGCCCACCTTCTTGGAGCAAGATTCAGAACCAATAGCCTAGCTTGATACTTTGCTACTCACACAGAAACATGTCAAAAAATCAGATAAAGTTCCTTAATTTCTTGTTCAATCCCCTCCCCTGAGACCAAGAGCAAATAACAAGTACAACTTGCATTCAGTGTGTACCAGCCACCTGGGTAAGAGCAGGGTGAAGGAGGAACTGATCACCCTTGCTTTGCATTTGCAGGGAAAGGTCCCAAGAGAAACCCAACAATTTTTGCTCGTTTGCACCA
Source organism: Rhynochetos jubatus (assembly GCA_027574665.1). Classification (NCBI taxonomy): domain Eukaryota; kingdom Metazoa; phylum Chordata; class Aves; order Eurypygiformes; family Rhynochetidae; genus Rhynochetos; species Rhynochetos jubatus. The sequence continues at coordinate 16,213,982 of CM050665.1, read as the reverse complement.
TCATAAACAGGTCTGACCAGAGACCTGCCTAAGCCTTCTCCTTCCTGATTCAAAGGAGGAATCCAGAAGTCCACTAATAAGCACCAGAGAGAGGAAGACCCTGTAAAACTGAGGGTAGTTTTGTAAGTTGGTTCATCGAGTGAAATAGTTTAGCCTGCTATGCTAAAACAAAACCACAGTTAAGTTAGCGTTGAAGTTGCTGATGCGTTTTCCTTACCAAACCAATGTTATTACCAGAGAAGGTTATAATTGAGGACACACCTATAGCACGATAAAAGCTTCACCCGTTATCATGATGCCAAACCAGGTGAATACCCTGCTCATCTTACATTCAGTTCAATAGCTCTGTACTCCCCACACACACACCAGAGAATACACAGTTGAAACACACTTTCTACTTGAATTTTCTTCATTAAAAGTAACCTAAATTTGTGCTCCTGCTAACTGAAGTATTCCCAGTTGAGAGAAATTAAGATAAATTGCAATCACACATCAAAACCAGCTCTTTAAGCACTCTCAGTTCATAATTTACTACCTTTCCCTGCTGAGATAAGAAACGTCGTTTTACTGTAATAATACAGAGAACACTACAGTCACAGATAACGGACTTATGTATGTTTTCCTTCTAGCCATATACTCCATCACTCACGCTTTGATTTTCATCTTCAGCTGGAAAAATAGCTGTTAAATCAGGTAACAGACTTGCTAGCAGTTTCACAAAGAAAAACCTGTCTCAAGACATGCCTTCTTATACAGTTTTATTCATTTTAAGTAACTTATTGCATAGTGGGGTACCCAATTGCTGTAGGTCAGCAAAAACACTCATTAAATGCCTACCAGTTTACAGTAATAGGTCACAGGGACACTATTATGGCAATGTTGTGATACTGCTATCAGTACTCATCCCTGAGCACGACAGCTGTATATATGGCTGTAATGAGTGCAGGTAAACTCTGCAGAGCACCTAGCACAATGGAGTGTAAACCCAGGACAGAGTTTCTAAGACAACAAAAGTACATATAATATTGTGTGTCTAATAGCAGAAAAGCAACTGTGAATCTCTGATCTTTGTCATATTAGTTTTATACCTTATGAACTGTATCATCATGCTAACACATCTACATACTGCAGTTTACACAGACGTTAATTAAAAAGACATATGAAGGTTAAATTTTGACATTTTATTAAAGTAGGAATGATACTGAATAAGTCAGATCATTGGTTGTGACAACAGCATGCCTAGGGTAATTACATAAAAGATGATGTATTTAAAGCACGTTTAGTTTACACTAAAATGATCCCTCTCACTTCAACAGCCATGTAGAGACAATTGTTTCCCAAGCACAACTTAAAGAAGCTATAGGGCTACTCTAAGCTATGCCTTGGTTCTTGCATCTTCAGACCCAATAGGTCTGAACTGTCAAACAGAAGAACGTGTGATTTGTCTGTACTCCTCCATTCACCTCCACAACATGCTTTGTTCAAGAAAAGCTTTTCAATCTTTTGAAGACCCTGAAGAAATGGTCATACCGGTCTTCCATTTGTTTGCACCAAATGAGATGTGGAAAACAGCTTTTCCATCTAGAAAGGAAGAAAATACATGTTAAAAATAAATACTGGTTTTTTGGGTTTTTTTAAACTATGATCATTATAAACATGGCAATGAATATGATGCACCTTCATGAAGTCTTTGTGAAGACTCTAAGAGTGTCATTAAACAGCTTCACTGGAGAAAAAGAATGAGTGATATGCCAACTTAACAGAAAATGTACCACAGCCATGATAACAAACTGATGCCCATGAGATCAAATGGCTGCAGAAAGAACCAACCATATTATGCTACCAATCGTCATGAAAGACAGCTAACCTGCTTGCCTTACCGTCCCCAAAAGGGCAGTGAGCAAACTAGGTCTGCTAGTTGTGTTACAGACCCGATTAATGTTGCTGTGCTTTACCTGAAACAGCCAAAATGCACTATGAGGACAATCTCTGTAGAGATGCACAGGAAAAATGACACCTTTTTCTAGAATGATGAAACCAAAACTGACTGAGTGATGTTGAGGCAAGAGTGGGCAGCCAGAAAGAGGTGAAGTCATGACTTGCTTCAGACAGCTCAGCAGCCTGACACTCAGTGGAACATGAGTGTTCTGCTGAAAAATTTTCCCATAACTTGCACAAGTGTAGGTTGTAATTCAATAAGCAATTCAATACCAAAAATTATCAGTCCCAAAATGAAAACTCATATTTGCCTGTATTAGTGTATCACTCCCTAGTTTGGTAAAGAAAAATATTCATTAAAACATTGAAAATGCAGAGATGACTTTCATTTCATCAATCTTAAAAAGAAGCTATGCTGGGGATTTAGATTTTTTAAAAGTATTTAAATACAACAGGGTCTACAGACAGAATTTAGTACTTGACCAGGTCAGTGGAACACCCAGAAGGTAACTACAAAAAAAAAAAAACACCCAACCAAAAAAAAACCCAAACACCCACAAAACCATTAGAAGGCTGGCCCAGGTTGTTCTAAACAGGTCCTGCCATAGGCAGAGTGGATACAAAGCAGTTCTTGCTATCTGGGATTCTTTTTTGCCAGTCAGGTTGAAATTATATTTAACTCCTTGTGGTGGCAACAGAGGAAGTGCTGTTCTGGAAGCTGAGAGAGCAGCTCCATGCCACAAAGTGTGTGTTTTCTACCTACGACAGGAGACTTACCGTGTTTGTCCTCCCCTGACACAGAGGTTCCTGATGGGGCTGGAAAGACGAGGTAGAACTAAGAAAAGAACTGGGTTGTAAGAGACCACCCTCAAAGTGGTATTCTTGGTGGATTTGGATACAGAAAGCAGTACTAGTTAAACTGTTTTCAAGTCTTGTGCCCTTCTTCAGAAAAAGGAGAAAAAAAAAAAGGTGCTCTCAAGTCTGGTGCTTGGTTGTGATGTCATTGGGTGTCATGTCACTGCCAGTGCTGCAATTCCCCTTTGACTGCAAGGACCAGCAAACTCTTTTCAAGAATTCATCTATTTTTCATTGTTTCTCTTCCTGTTATTTTACTTCTCTCCCCTTCAGCAAGTGGCATGCAGCAAGTTTATTAGAGATACTGCTGCATTCTGGCTCACTTCACATCATCTGTTTCTGCTTTACACAGGAAGGTGGTAAAAAGATTTTTTTGGCTCACCTTGATTCTCATGACCTGCCTTTTTTACAGCTGGTTTTTTTTCTTCCTTTTTAAGGGAATGACACGTCATTTTGATCCCTACTGGCTCTTTCCTATGAATATCAGAGTATTTTATTCTCTGTGGAAAGAAGTAAAATAATTTACCTTGATTATACAGAAATCAATGGCATTCTAAATACCTACATAACTATTCATATTCTGTGTATTAATTACTGACAAATGCAATGGATAATAATTCTCTTCGTAAATACACTGTTCACAGTGTTCTATAAGTATGTTGTTCTGAAAGCAGAATTTGGAGGTGATCCTTATTAATGAATTTCAGCTGTAAACAACAGCTAGCACTGTCAACACTGCAAAGCTTTAAAATCCAGACTGCACTAGCACAGTGCTACTGTAACACCAATTCTATGTTTGTATAATGACAGCATATACAACAAAAAAAGCACTACTTACAGAGATGCTGTCCAGCAGTGAAGAAGGATCTGAAGACAGAAGTCTTCCATATGTGCTGGTGGGCTTCCTCTCTTCACATTTGTAAAAAATTTTAATTTGCAAGTTCTTTATTTACAGTCTTCTGTGTCTGAATTGACATGACAGATGTAATCTCCAACCGCTGCTGATTTAAGCCACCTGATTTGATTTCTTTCTACTGTGGCTGGCTGTCTTGAGCCCATGTGTCTATATGCTTGCTCAGATTTGGTTCCACATCAGCATGTAATTTTAGGTAACTCTGGCTTATGGGAACAAGTGTCTCTAAGCAGCTACAGAATGAAACTGATGCTAAGTAGGTATGTTCTAGGGACTAAATACTGAACTGGTCATCTTCAATGAACAAAAGTACTGACCAACAGCATGATCTGGTGAAATATCATAAAAAGGCCTGATAGAATAAACTGAAATTTTAATAAAATTTATGCCCCACTTCCAACCTTGATATGCAAGTCTTTCAGATAACAAGTCTTCTGCATTAAAGGACACGTGAGTAACTTCAAAGCAGCTCTGCTTTTTGCTCTGAAAAATACTGATGCTTGTTTTCAACAATAGCATCAGAAGCCTGAAAAATAATGATGGATTCAAAATGCCATTTGTTAGAACAAAACTCTTTAGATGTGGAGATGTTCTGTACCTGAGAAATCAGAAAAAGAAAATTAAAAAAGTACTTAACAGTCAAACAGCACAAAGATTATATGTGTACTGTGTTGCAAGTAAATACGCTCTCTGTGAAGTTGCTCATTGCATTTACACTTTGTAGATTGTCTATGCTGGCCTCAGCATTTCCATAAAAAATGAACATGAAGAAAGTGGTAAAATAAGAAAGGAGAAAGAAAGCAAGGCAAAACGCAGAGGAAACAGGAATTAATCAAGGATGAAGGACTACCAAGTTTTGCCAATATGCTGGGTGAAGGTACAGGGGTTAAGGGACACTGTATTTTCTTTTTCAGCAAGCATGCACTACACCTGGACCAGTCAGGTAAGTGGGTTGCAAGGAGACAGTAGAGTCAACCCAGAAAAGTGGATACCAATACAAATCTCAGAGAGAAACCCAAACCAAACAACCAATAACTCTTCGTTCCTCTTAGTCCCCTCCCTCCACCTAAAATATCACTATTCTAATCAAACAAATCAAATAGGATAAAGAAGGTTTAGTCAGCAAGGTTTCCAAAATGGCTGGAAACACTTAGAAGTCTTTGATAATAAAGAACTACCTGACCAGGTAAAAAAAATGCCAGATTTACTTACACATACCACTTAATACTAGGGGATCTGTCATATAATGTATCCTAACACACATTCAAAGTTTATATGATCTGAATGCTTACAGAAACCCTGTACGTTCTTGCATTAAAAACGTAACAATGAGAGGTGGCACTTCAAAGGCCCCTATGAGCATCACCAGTCCTTCATCATGAGGAATCTCAGTATTAAAATATTTAAAAGATTAAAGTTTTTTAGAAGTGAACTTGGTGATAGAAAAGACAATTTTATGAGCTGAATACTTTGTTAGAGCTCACAATTGCCATGAGAAGTATCTCCAATTTGCTCTTAAGTTCTAGGAACTAAAATTCTGTCTGTTCAGCAATGCTAAAGAATTACAGAAAAGTGTAGATTGAGAGGCGCGTCTGAAGGTCAGCAAGTTTAACTTGCTGCTTCAAGCACGGTTAATCTCAAAACTGCAGCCAGTTGCTCCAGGCATCATCCAGCCAAGTTTTCAAAGTCTCAAAGGATGGAGTCTCCCTAACTTCTCCAGGCACAGCATCAGAGTTGTACCACTCTGTCAGTGAAGAATTTTTTTCCTTATGCCCAGGATGGATTTTCCTTGTGGCAGCCTGTGCCCACTGCCTTTTGTTCCCTTCTCTGTTCATGTCCAAGAAGAATGTGGCTCTGTCGTCTCTACAATACCTCCTCAGGTGGAAGACTGCTATTAGATGCTTCCTTCCCAAAACATCCTCCTCCTCAATAGGCTGAATAAGCCCAGTTCGCCTGGCTTCTTGCTCCAGTCCCTTATCACCTCAGTGCTCCTGCATGGGACTCTTCCCACTTTGCTGACACCTTTTGTGTACTGGGGCCCCAAAAAACACAGTCCATTCTTGTTAAACTTGAAATATCACTAGTTTCAACCATGCAGTACTGACAAAAGTGAAGCTGGCTTTGAAAAAAGATCCAGTTAAAGAACAAGAAAAGCTTTCTGGACAGAAATAGTGACAAACAGCAGGAAGAAACAAAGGCAAGGAGAGTGGCAGGCAGAAACTAACAGGTAAGTTTGAAGAAATAAAGCGCTACCCAGAATGTAGACATGCAATAGTTCTGCTGTGGTTTTATGATCAAGGTGGGCATCTTGCAGCTGAAAGGGCAGCAGCCCTTTTTCCTGCCCCAGTCACCCATTTCTACCTACTCTTTCATTTGGGCCCAAGAACTGGGGTGACTTTAAAGTAAACCAGATCAGGAGAAAGGAAGTGAAAGACAAATTACATTTGGCTACATCCATTCCTTTATATGGTTCACATTATATGCCTACATCTGTGCAACTGAATTCCATTGTAAATGTAGAAGTGAGAGAGAGGATCCCATCTTTAGAACAGGAATACAAGTGTCAAAAGAATCAATAAGGTTTGTGATATTAATACTGTCAGGATAGAAGATAGTAAATTTCCAGTCAAGACACTCTGAACATGCTGACCAGCACATTAGACATCAGCTCAAAGCTGTGCATGCTCCCCACCAATAGCTACAACAGGCTGTCATGCTCACTGGCTATCAGTTAAGACTCTCCCCCAAAATTAGCTGCTCTAATCAAAATTTTCTTCTCAAGATCCTTGCTGAACATTCACATTAGTCAGCTTTGATAGTATTTGGCTGTACTGAAAAACCTGCTCAGGTTCCTGAACATATGTGATGTCCAGATGGTGGCTACAGGAGTGCTTGCTCTGCTGTCCAGGTAGATCTCACTGAAACAATGCTAGTTCTTGTGGTGGAACGGCAAAGAAAAATCTGTTCAGTTCCTCTCCTCTGTGGTGAACAGAAGCCTTCCCAGAAGATGGTTCAGGCCCTTTTCCTCCAGAACTTCTGCAGAAGCTCCTGCACTGAAAATGACCCATGAGGTCTCACCTCCCGTACTCCTGGCAGTGTCTTATAAACGCTGGTGCTCTTTTTGGTTGGCTTTTCTTCAGAAGTCCTGAACAAGAAGCTTTCCAAAGAAGCCCCGGGAGGAACCCATCAGTATCTATGGAGATATGTTTGTTGAAATGGTTACAGCGTTGTTTACCTGCTGTTAGCAAAGCTCAGCATTTCTTGCCAACATCTGAAGAGCAGTCACAGTGGTAATCCCACATTTACAAAGAGAACTTGATACAGGTGTGAAGCTGTACAGCGTGGGAGAGTACCTGGAAGGGAGGATGCTGAAAGATTAATCCCGTGAACTGCAAAATGATCCAACTTGATGTGAGGTTGAGTTACACTAGAGTCACTATGGGAATAACTTGCCAGCTGGGGTTGTTTCCTGAAGAAGCTGAAGTGGCTGCCCTTGGCACTGTGACGGATACACTCGACCCCATGCTGTACTTTGGATCAGGCTGACTCATGTGAACATGAGGGCCGGAAAGCTCCTGGCTCATGTACAAGGGAGCGAAGGTGCCTCAGAAAAGTATTTCAAAAGGTAATTTCAAAGCCCAAAACCACAAGATAACCAAAGTACAGAATGAGATATCAGAGCTAAAACAAAGACACCTATTTTGTCTACACTACCGACTAGCTGCCAACTACTTCATTCTATCAATGTTACCATCAGCATGGGCCCAATTTGATCACTCTCTGAGATCAAATGCCAGGTGACCCTCCCCTTGAGCAAAAAGGCCTCTCAAAGTTAGATTCCTTACCTGACACTGAGACACCCTTCTTTACCCTAGGTACCTTACCCAATGACAGATCCTCAGTGACTCACCAGCATGCTGAAATAATACTAATGAAATTACCAAACCTTGTAGCTATTCAGTATTACACTTTGTAGAGATAATTCCATTAGACATAAACCATTGTCCAAGCCTGAGATTAAGACTGGACCTAGCCACACATAGACTCCATAAGGAGTTTAGAAAACAAGAGGGTCCACTCTGAACCTTGCAACTCAACAGGAAGGTTTCCCTTACCCTTTGAGTCTCTGGTCTCTGTGTGAATCACTCTACCAATTCTAACTGAATATTCCTTTGTATGTTTCTTCCATGCAGTAACTAATAAGGTGAACTTTGCCATCAAGCTTATTGAACCTTGGTAAACCATTGCCAAACTTGGTTAAAATGACTTTTTACCTCAATAGGACATATTGCTGCTTCTTTAAGTGAGGTGCATTCCATGCATCTGCAACAAATTGGCGTAGTCGGCAGGACAGCAAACAGTACCACTGGTCTATGGAGGCGTGGAATAAACCCGAGTCCCAGCTTCTCAGAAGAATGGGCTCATGATAATTGATATGACTAGGAAGCTATGGAAGAACAGCTAAAGGTGGTCAGGGGGCATATAAAGGATGGAAAAGGGAAAGGAATTATCTGCAAAATGCTAGGTACCTGTTTAGCAGCTGCTTATCGGGAGAGGAAGAAGAACAATAAAAAGGAGCAGGACCTAAAAGAACAAATAGAAGGCAGAAAGGCAGCTGAATTAATACCATCTTTCAAAACTGAGCAGCTGCACAAACAGTTACAGGAAGAAGAGAAAACCCAAAAGTTGGAAGAAGAGTTCAAGATGATGCTTATGCGGGCTCCCCATCCCCTTGACACTGTCTGTACAGATTAGGAAATTTGATTGTATACCCTGAAGAATGGATGGGAACATACGGGGTGACCCTGACGGAAGCAAACTAGGGGAAGATGATTCTTGGTTGCCTTCCTATTCCCCCTGAATATGAAGCCAAACCCATCATTAAAAACAGAACAGTCTGAAGGACTGTTTGCGACACACTGTGCAGATGACTGCCTGGGATCTGTTACTATTGGCAAATTTACAAGAAAAATGGGGCAAAAAGCAAGGTGAAACTGAAACAACAGTATTTGTGGCAAGTCTGCCTAAGTGGAAGAAACTGAATAATGTGGAGATGGAGCAAACAGCTTCTGGGGTCCAGGAATTCTCTTAAATTTAGGACCCAATCTAGCAAATAGATCCCATTCTATCACCAGCAGGCCAGCTTATCAGGCTGGGGGAATAGATGCTACAGAGCAAGGTGAACTCTCCATAAGATCTCTTAACGAGCTCTCTACAGCCTTCACAAAAGCTGCCTGCATACAAACCATGTATAAAGGAGAATCTGATGATATCCCACTATCTGCTACAGTTGACTATGTGATGTTAAAAATCACTACCTAGAGAGGTCCTGGGAATTCTTACACCCTACTTAACTGCAAAATGGGGTGAAATTAAGAGAGCCACAGCATACAATGAGGGATTAGGTGATAATGATCTCCACAACCAACTCCCTACCTGGGCAGAATTAATGCACAACACTAAACCATGCTTGTGAAACAGGGTGGGACGATCTGTTAGCCAACAAAAATCAGACCCAAGACCCTGAGCAGGAGATCATCAAGTATGACCAGTAAAACAAACACCCCGACAAGGAACAGGAACTAAACCAAGGGAAAAATACACCTAAAAACCCACGAGCAGAGTCTTGGGAGTGAAGAAATCAGTGCTGTGGAGGACAGCACTGGCACTAGGCATTCCCAGAGCCATGTTTCAGGGACAGCCTACCAGCATTATCCTGAGTCTAACCCAAGAATTCCAAAAATGCAATGATGGTGAGAGTGTACTACTGCTACTCCAGCTCCAAGAAAGAGTGATAACCCTCCCCTCCTACCTGGGGATGGATTGCAAAGCATGAGGCCAAAAGATGACCAGTGCCAGCATGGCAACTGGGCCTGCCTGTATGGCAAGCGGAATCTTATCAATGGATGACTAATGGCCCATATATTTTGATTGCAGCTGGTCCTGGATGACAATTGGTAAAATTCCTACTAGATTCAGGAGCACAAATTTCAGTATTAAACCAACAGGATGCCAAGATGCTGGGTGGATGACCTGGATGGCAAAGAGTTAAAATCACTGAAGTGAACTGAGCAAGTGCTATATGCCAAACTGCAAAAGTTAATTTACGGCTCCCGGGCAAAAAGCCCATGTCTTCTACTGGCTTTGCAGTTAAAGATCACAGTGAAAATATCTGGGGTTTCAGTGTTTTGAACAGCTGAACCTGGCACCTGCTGGAGGGCAGCATGTGGCCCTTCAGTTCAAATGTCAACCCTAACCCTGACAGAAATCGGGAGGCTACAGTGTGTCTACACCTCGCAGCCCCTACACTCCCTAATTCAAAGATCACTTATGTACCCCATTTCTGCTACAGTACAAAATGGAATGTGAGGTAATTGCAGACTTGGAAAAACAGCACATCATTTCCTGAACCCGCTCCCCACACAATTCACTGGTCTGGCCAGTCCAGAAATCAGATAGGAAATGGCATCTAACAACTGATTATTGGCACTGAAATGCCAACACAGCCCCACTGACAGCTGCAGTACCAATACTGCAGCTTCAACAGCCACGCTACAAGCGGCCGAACACCCATGGATGGCAGCGCTAGATGTGAAAGATATGTTATTTATGGTCCCCTTACAGGAAGGAGGTAAAGAGGAATTTGCTTTTGCTTGGGAGGGGATACAATACACCTTTAACAGACTCCCACAGGAAGAGAAACATTCACCCACAGTTGCTTATGCCACACGTGCTGAACTTTTACAGTCTTATTCCCTCAAGATGTGAAACTGTACCAATATACAGATGACGCTCTCATTGGAGGAACCTCCCCTGAAAAGATGGGGGAGGTGGCACTGCTACAGAAGCGCAGCAAGCACTACATAAAGCTGAGGCTGAGATCCCACTCGAGAAACATCAGGGACCACAGGGACCAAGTAGAGAAATTTTTAGGTACTTGGTGGATAGCAGGCAGAATGGTGATTCCTCCAGGTACCTTAAGAAAAATCTAACAGCTGCAAATGCCCCAATCTAGGAAAGAGTTACAACAGTTAATGGGAACTTTAGAATATTGGAAAAAGCATGTCCCTAGATTTTCTATCATTGCTCATCCATTACATTCGCTTTTATGCAAGGGCAAACCCTCGGAATGAAATTAGAACATAAAGAGGTGACAAAAAAATCTGATTGAAGAATTAAAAATATATCAGTCATTGGGACCAATACAGCCCTATGACCCTATTATAGCTGAATGAGGTTTTGCTGAACATGGTACTCAGTGCAACCTATTCCAAACTGGCCCTGATGGACCGGGAACAGCTTTATTATTCAGCTCAACTGTATTTAAAGAGACAGAACAGAGATACTCTGAATGGGAAAAGGGACTTTTGTGGTTAGTCCGAGCACGAAACAAGTTGAGAAAATACACCAGGGCCAACCTGTGCAAACCAGAGAACCATTTATTTGGCTAGAAGCAATCCTAAAGGGGACTGCACGCCCAGAAGGAGTTGCACAAAAACATACAGTCAGGGCCAGAAAACAATGTGCCTATTTTACGGGAATCGCAGAGGAAACGAAATGAACCTAAGGACATACTAAAGTTTCCAATTACCTATAAATCAGACCCACTAGCATTACAGCCACCTTTTAAACCCTCACCAATTTTAAATGCATCTCCCCTCACTAAGGGAACACCAACAGAAGACATTTGGTTCACTGATGCCTCAGCAAAAAAGATCAATGGCAAGTGGCAATACCAGGCCGCTGCATTACACATTACCACATTACACATTTGTTTGCACTGGCAAACGAATACTAGAAGCGCACGAGTAGGAGCATTAAGAGCAGTTGTTTTAGCTGCACAGAATGGAGTAAAAATCATCTATGTTGACTCCTATGCTGTGTGGGCTGGAACCACACAATGTCTCTGTCAGTGGGAAACCCTGAACTAGGAAAGCAAGCAGATCTTCAGCTTGGAGAACTCCACATTAGTGACTATTCCTAAATATAGCCAGAAAACCAGTTTAAGATGGAATGGGTGAAAGTTCACATCAAGAAAAATAAACCAGCATTGATACCTCTATAAACTCCATCTATTGAAAATCACTATGTTAATATTAACCTGGCTCAAATAATGTGTAGGGGGAAAGGAGAACAGGTCGTCCAAATAAAGAACCACCTGACTGATTTCAGCTGGAGCTGAACAGACATTGTGGTTACATCATGCGTAATAGGGATCGGAGCTAAGGTCCCTGACGAGGTACTACTGTTAAGCTGCTCGGTAAGGATGATTTATTGCCCTGACACTCAAGCACACATTGTGAAGGGGCCTTGAAGCATGTTAAAATTGTACTGTGAGCCAAAGTCCTTGGGTCAAGGACATTGAAAGGTCTTTCTTTTGAGTCAGTGGTCTGTGGTGGTCACAAAAGCAGCCCTTCGACTCAAAGACAAAATGCACACATGATTAGTTCCAGGAAATTTTACGAAACATGCAATGTAAATCTGGGAAAACTTAATGAATATGTATACTTTGATTGTGTATGAAGTACTCGACAGAAGGGCAAGGTGCCCACTAGGAGGAGATATCCCCTGTGCGCCCAGCGCCGCAATGAAGAATGCCTGCTTCTTAATGCTGCATTAGGGAGTTTGTTTTTACTCCCAGTTTTCGGTAACACAGCCACAAACTGGAAAAGGTGAATGAATTTACTAAAATTAGGAAAATAAAAATAGGGAACTCCTTAAATCACGAGTGGTATGGGATGGGAGAATGGCTACATCAAAAGTTGATTTGTCAGCATAGGACCACTGGGAGTCCTGTAAGCCCAGCATTCGTTGCAAAAGGAGAGTTTGATGCTCTACCTTCTGATGAAAGAAAATATCCAACAGTACTAGAGCCAGGACAACCTGTCATGGGGAATTAATCACAAACTGGAACTGTACGTATGACCCTAACTAACTCTTGGGGCCCTCTTGTACCACTTCTATCAGTAGCTTCCCAGGCAAAATGCAGAATTAGCACACGGTGGATTTTTCCTTCTTTCTAATGGGGTAACCTGTCTGGAAAACCCCACTGAGACCAGTCCATTTTACCTTTTTGTTGCAGCCTCCTCCAAGATGAAAGAAAGATACATCAACCTACTGTTGTTGAAGATTTCAATAAGACTTGCTTCCCCACTTGAACCCACTTACAATGCCACACAAGCAGCAGATGATACGGAGGGTACCCCTTCCAGCTCAACTCTGGGCATGGAAAGAAAAGAATTCTGGTGATCCCTGGCAGGGCATGGATACCTCGATTGTTGCTTTAGCATTACAAAGCTTCTCTAAATGTCTTCCCTAAATCAGTCCTGCTCCATGTTAAGCCTTCTACTTCTGCTTCAGTGCATTTCCTGACCAGCACGATGCCTGGTATACATAAGCTTTGGAATGATGTCTGGATTGCACAGGAAGAGGGACAGCAGGTATCACAGTTGCAGATGGGATAGCCCCAGCAGTGGCAGTTCTGGTTACCCACCCTGCAGCAACATCAGTGCTTGCTACAGCCATGGGTCACTACTGTGGAGCTGGGTGCCGTTAGCACCAGTACTAGTAAGACACAGGCACTGCTACTTGCAGTGATGGTGACAGAGCAAGTATTGTCCCTACCAACAGAAGGACACAGCTAATAGCTATATACACCTGTACAACTAGTATCTATCTGCAGGGGGTTGGCAGACACCACATATTTAGTGCTGACAGCATGCATACTGGTAATGGTCTTTTATTTTTAAAAGACCACGAAGAAGATCTGCCTGGGATTATTACTGATGCTATTTACAATGTTAAACTGGAGATTAAAATTTACTTCCTGGAATTAACCTGGATTAAACAAATGCTTGAATTGTCAGAGGGGTGGAAGAGCAATCTTGTGTAACCTGGATATTTAAACTGACAGAAATTACTTTCAGCCACCCAGGATTCTTTTTCAGCCTGATGTTGGAGATACATATATAATTATTCATTTCATATAAAGGTCAGGAAATACGGGATTTAGACAGTTAATAATGGATTTCATGCAGTACCACTGTGCTTGGGCCAAGTTAGGTAAGATACTAAGGCAGCCGAGAGAGATCCCAGCACAGTCAAATCTGTTTACCCTCCTTCAGGCACAGGCTTTGCTGCCTACAGTAGGCAACGTATGTCAGCAGTTGTGAGTATCAAGATGGGCAGTTTGAAGTTTGCTTGGCTGTTTCTACAGCACATTTCAATTAAAAAAAAAAAAAGCCTAAGACTTGGAGAAAGCAAAGTCACCATGGTGTCTGGTAACGCAAACGATTGGGACACTCAGTGCCTGAACTGACATGTAACTTTGTCACCAAATGCTGTGTCTAAGCAGCTAAAAGAGGCCACTTGGCCTGCAAGCAGCTACACAATGTACCACTAAAGACAAGGACTCCACAGACGGCTCCCACTGCCTCCAAGAGCCCACACATCCAGGTCTAATAAGCCAGAGACCTTGTTGCTGCAAGTCTGGGATAAACTAAAGACCAAGAGCTGTTTTCATTTCTATTGAGCAGCTCCTTTCAGGAAAAAAAATGAGGTAAATCCCATAATTGTGGACCATGCCAACTGCTTCTCATTCTGTGGTCACATAGAGTCACCATTCCTGGAGGTATTTAAGAGCAGTGTGGACAAGGTGCTTAGGGACATGTTTAGCGGTAGTATTAGCAGTGTTAGGCTAACGGTTGCACTTGATGATCTTGGGGGTCTTTTCCAACCTAAGACTATGCTTACAGCTGCTCCCACTGACATTCTCATCTGAAAACCTAACAGATGAATTCTATATCCCATGATGTCAGTTAATAAGGACTGCTTCAGGAGTTCAACTTACTACTTGGTTTTGCAGTTCCTCATCATAATATTATCAAAATTAGTCCTCCACAGCTTGCTTATGGAAATGTCAGAGAAGGCAGTAAAATTAAGATGATAAAACAACAATCATGAATTGAAAGTACAGTATTACTTGGCTGAAGGAATTTTATGTGTGAGTGAAACTGTAACTAACATCCAGGCGAAGGAAACTTTGCATTCACTTTGAAAGCCTATGCAGGATCATTCTTCACAGCAGAAGACAACTGAAGTGTTTCTGAGACCATGGTCTCAGAAAGACAACCTACAGCATCACAGCCATTATGATTATACTAATCATTTTAAGGGACATGGTAATGGTCATGCTGTCCACAAGGGACAAAATCAGTATAGTAATGATCATGCAAAATGATAAATCCCAACTATCCATTACCTGGTGTCATGAAATTGGTAATGAGCCCAAGCAGATTACAAGGTATCTTTACAAGACAGAAGCTTTTATCAACAGGATGTATCATGTTCTCCATGTACAAATCAGAGATGGCTGTTTTCATAGAAAGATCTGTTCAAAACATCATTCATTTATTTTGACTGGATGAGATTTCATGTGAACTGTTTCACTTCCACCCACATAATTTGCACTGCCAGTGAAGATTCCAAAACAGTTCTTCCAAGGGGCGATAGCTGCATCCAAACATGGACTTACTGAAACTCTTCAGGTGATCCAACACAGTAAGACAAACGCAGACCAACAAAAGCAAAGCTTCGGATCATATTGGTTTGTTAACGAAACTATAGGGACTAAATGATCAGCAAAATATTCTGAGGACCCATGGTGAGAGTTTCACCATCCTGCTCTGTTGACCAGAGATCTACCTTTACAATTGTTGCAAGGTGAAGACAGCTTTGAAGCAGATTGTTCAAATTTTCCCTTCAACTAATGCACATTCTTGTCAGGAACAGAACATTTTACATGGTGATATTTTGTGGGTTGATGTAAAGATACTATTGTTATTTCAATGCTATTTTAAGATTTCTATAATTACTGAATGAGTGCTGAATGGCCAAATCCCTTCCTTTTTTGCATCTGAATAAATGAGAGCTTTATTTTATTCTTTCACTGAAAGTCAATTTAAGTTCCAGACTGAACCACCCCACTGCCACAAAACACATATCTTAAGGACAAGCAAGACTATGTTTGAAGAAATACTTCCTGTTAAAAGGACAGTATTGTCCTCACTAACACCTCATTTTCAGTGACAAAAGGCAGTGAACCGATCAGAAGAAACTCCTTAAGACCTGCGAACAGCATTTCAAGTAAAACACATCAGAGGTGAGAACCTGAAGCTAATAGTTCCAGTGATAAGAAACAGTGAAACAGAAAGAAAAACCCCTTCTAAAAAAGCCTGGATCACCCATTGAGGAATCAGGACATTTCCACATTTGCGTAACAAGGCTGAGAATGCAAGCAAAACCAAATTCCCCACTTTGAACAGTCACATCTATACAGCTCTGACTACAGGCTTACCCCTGTCATCCTCAACACATGAAACTCCCTTTCCATCGTCAGCACTTCCCCCAGGTAGAGGGGACAAATGACCCAACCATTCTCAACATCCTCACTGGTGACTTTTTAAAGAGTCTTCAAATGATTGTGTGTCCAGTCTGGGCAGCATGGTTATTTGAAAACAAATACACAAATGACGTTTATCCTACGGAATCAAAATCTCAACTCTTCTATTAATTTTGACACTCTGAGTGCATACCAGCCCCTTAAATACCAATTAATGCACTTTGATGACACTACTCATGACAGTCCTTCAGCACACCATACAAATACATCATGTTTTTGAAAGAGTCACAGGGATACTGCATAAAATATAGCTTAAAAAAAAAAAATGAAACCCTCTACTCATTGTATACATTGCTCCCAAACACCATTCTAAAAACTAAAAAAACCCCACACACCTCAAAGAAATTACAATCTATGTTAGAACATCCTACTTAGCAGCAAATTTTTCCCAGAGCCACTCCTGCTGGTCTTTAAGCTGCATCCCAACCTTGTTAAGCTTACCATCAGAAGCAATTTTTTGTGTGTGGAAAAAGAGAAAACAACCAACTACAACTTGTCAAAACCTTCCCTTCCACCTTCCTTCTACCCCAGACACCAGCACTCCCAGGTGTCATACCTGGGTTTACCTGGGAAGTTATATGCAGCACACAAGTCACCCTC
This sequence comes from Rhynochetos jubatus, assembly GCA_027574665.1. Taxonomy (NCBI): domain Eukaryota; kingdom Metazoa; phylum Chordata; class Aves; order Eurypygiformes; family Rhynochetidae; genus Rhynochetos; species Rhynochetos jubatus. Next base: position 16,197,216 of record CM050665.1, on the reverse strand, counting down.
AGACCCCATACTTGAGATCAAACAACTTCTAAGACCAGACTGAACTTGCACATACGACTGATAAAGCACAAACGCACCTATCTGCTGCAGAAGCAGCTCTTACAAGGTAACTACTCAGCCTCTGATCCTTAAAGGAAAACAATAAACTGCCCTCCAGCCACAAATCTAGGAATAAAAATTCGTAACATTTCAAGATAGCAAAACTGCCACACCACAGCCTCCCACACTCTCCACAGTATCCCCCCTCCACATCCCACAGGCTATAACCTCTCTCTTTCTCTGCCGACATCTAATCTAGTCATTTAAACATGCCAGGAAACATAACTTCTCTTCCCCCAAGAAAAGTACCATATCATTTCTGCGTTCCTACAAATTAGCATTCCCACATTCAACTTGCCAGCCCCATTTGCTTTCAAAGATGATCTGATAGACACAGACTCAAAACTCTGAGGGACTGTCTCAATTTGCATTCCACTCTGAATGAAAGCTGTCACTTCTAGGTCAGGCCTGAAGGTGGCTTGCATGTCTGAAACCTCTTCCCCTTTCAAACTACACTGGTCTAATGAAAGACATTACCTGTGCGTATGTCCTTAGACACCATGTCCACGACAAGGCTATGCTTTTGTACAGTTTAAAAATAAAGCCATATTTTCGTTCCAAGTAATCTTTATAAGATATTTAAAAATGTGATTTTGAATCCCTAAAGGTTTAAAGACGTGTTGTCCTTCCCAAATCGCTAAGACTATGGAAACCGGAGTGATATTTTATATGTCCACTGTAAAATTCTGATTTTCCAACTAAAGCTTCTTACAAATCATCACTATCCTTAATCAAAAGTTTGAAAATAGACCAGAAAGTGCTCATTGGTGTTACAGAGTAAGATAAAGCAAGAAAGATGCAGAAACTCTTCATTGCTTAATATCACAAAACCAGTTGGCCTAACTGTCAGCCTTCCTTAACATACCAGCCAGCTACAACCTCTCCTGGGAGGAATGATGACCATACTCTGACTGTGGGAAAACAAATATGGATCAAATCAACTAGACATTCAAATGTCATCTTCACACTCTCAACTTTCTAGTCACCATTACAACTAACTCTAATTGCCCTGGTTAAGTATTCCATGAGATACAGAGTTCATATTTCAACACTCTTGTTCATCTTTTCCCTCCTAGAGCCGTGGTGTCTGTAGCAACTATGGTCCAAATCTTGAGAGACGTAAAAAAACAGCAGACACACTTCTGTTCGCTTCTCAACATGCGCACATTTGCACAGAGGCTTGCAGAGTCACAAACTTACTAATAAAATTATTTACTCATTTAAGATTGAACACGTTTTAGAAAACATTTAAGCCATTGTATGAGAGGCAAAAGCTCCACTAACCAAATTCCTTTTAGTTGAAAGCCTGTTAGTATGTCTATATTCAACTTATCCTTGTTTTGAAAAATGACCTGAGCTCTTACCATCATGATTAGAATTTCCCAGGGTCCACGGCTCATCTGAATCAAAGTGAGTATCTCCTCCTATTCCTGGTCCAGGAAAGTAAGCGTGAGCTAGGAATCCACCTTCTCCATCAAATGGAGAACTGTCTCCATGGAAACCAGAAGCAAAAAATATCATAATATCTGCCTCCTTTCTGTCATTTTTAATTTCATGGTATGGGACCTCTTCAAAGGTAAGTGGTGTCACTCTCTGCCAAACATCAAATGCCTGACGAATGGCTCTCCTTGTATCAATCTCTCCAACCTTGGGGGTATAGTTGTGCACACTGTGGGAACGAGAAAGAAGGATGGTTTAAATTTACAGACTACGTTTGAGACTTCTTACTGTAATTCCAATACGTAGCCACATCTACACAGTTTCCATTTGCAAAGGGTCTTCATTTTTTGCAGACTCTACTTCATGCAAGCAAAGTTTTGCCATTACAAATAAAGTTACCAACAAAACTACAGCCCTGAAGTCTCCCAGTACTTCGGTTGATCTTGTATCGCCTCCTAAAAACCTGACCTTTCAAATCCTGATATAGACAGCTAAGGAATTTAGACTAAAAATATAAAATACTTGAGATTTTGTCTGAAATTATCATGCTAAAATGGAATCCCGTGTATGAAAAAAACCTGACTACTAACTCTTTTTGAGAAACAAACCTTTCAGTGAACTATACAACCTTACTTATATGAGCAGCTTCCTTCTCAGGACTACTCAAAATACTTAAGAGCTCATAGGAGTGATAGACCTGCTGGTTTTGTGCAACCCAGTCCATGACAGCCAATGATACAGTTGGGGGGTGTGTGTGTCTGTGGAGTTTAACTGCACATACATTTCCCATATTTGTAAACTTTAGCTTAAAAAGTGGCTCATGGGGTGTTTCTAGTGTGTGCATATAATAGACTCAAGACCTATTAAACTTTGCTTGGGGAACACGAAATGTCACGGTGAAATAACTTTCAGTCTTTAATGAAACTGGCTCAATTTAATATAATGATTGATCAAAGACACTGTTAATACATTCAGTGGCAAAACAAGACATCTACCACTGGAATGACACACTACAAATACTGAAATTGCAAAGTTAAACAACTACTAGTTTGACAATGGCGAAATGAAGCCATCTACCAACCTGCTTCCTGTGGTTGTGCATATGCTTCAGTATCTTTTATTTATACAATTATATACCAGTTTTCCCTAAAGTCCAGAAAAGGTTAGAAGTAGGATCTGACTCTCAAATCTTCACACATAGAAGGTGTCCCTTTACAGTTTGAGTTTAAGGAATGATTACTGATGGAAGCTTTGAACTAGTCCCCAGATTTAGTCCCTCCTCCCAGTCTCTGCAGCCCCTCACTGTTACTTGAAGAATCCTCACCCTTTCTCAGCAGAAACAACAGAGTGCCCTAGTCCCCGATTCTCTTTCCCTTCACAATATGATATCATTTCCTGACATTCTAGCACCTTCCCCATGCTGGTCACTCATATTTCTACCTCTTCACCACAGACTTACTTTCTGTCTTAGCCTTGCTCAACCATGTCTTCTCCTTAATGTCTACATCCCTAATGTAATTTCGTTCTGAAGGGAGATTCATATTATCAGAAACTTCCACTGGTATCACTCAGCAATTGCCTTTCAAAAGGGCCTAAATGCCTCAAACAAAACATATCTCTGGGAAGAACAATCGTCACTACATAACACTTATTTGACACCTGTAGCCCACTTCAGCATAATGCCTCAGCAGGCTAAGTCTGGACAAAAGCAAGCGTTCTACTACAGAAGCAAAAATAAAATCTTTGCAAAAATAAATACTTAGTAAAATGTTGCAAATCAGTAGATGGAGAAAGCATCACACCTTTAGACAATGATGTTCCTTCTGCTTCAGTGGTTTGTTACATACGACACATGATCTAAGGATTAGAGCCTTAAATCTCTAAGGCAACACTAACAGGCTTAATAGGATTTTCCTGATAGAATTACACAACTGATGGCTGGAATTTAGGTGTCTCTACTGATCAGTTATTTTCTAATTGAGAACAGACTCTTTAGTTACTCCAGTGCTCTGAGAATGAAAGCCTTGACTAAGCATTACAGGGAAAATCCAGTTTTTAAAAGTACTTACAAAATTCGCATAACAAACAAGTACAAAACTTTTTTTTCCCCAAACGAAAAGGGGCAGGGAGGGGGCTATACCTGTAGGTTATATGCTTCTGCCTCCACTTTTGTCCAGTTAGTGCGTAGCGCTTTTTCCTCCGGCTATGGCGTAGGTGGGGATGATCTGGAACTCCACAGCGAGGCTTCTTCATCCACCTGAAAGGGAATGAAAGAAAACAGAAGCTAACTAAGAGTTTGGAAAAGAGATTCAAAAGAACTCAGGGGGTGATTAGAAGATCCCTGAGGGATGGCCAATGCAGACACCAAGAAGAGCTCGGTCTTCCCTTTATTGGGTTTACCCTCACTGCAGGGCTGTACACCCTGTTTCTGCTGGCAATTCCCACACCTCAGCACACCAAAAGAATTAATCTTCCTTTTGGAAACATAGATACCAGATCGAGGAGCCCTTTTGCTTAACAAAAGCTTAATGATGATAATGCTACGAAAGAGACACACATCAAAATTGCATGTGTGCAGGCACTGGGATCAAACTCTCCTGTCACCTACTCTATGCACTCTCCATTTATTAAAGTGCTCCTGTGCAAAAAAAAAAAAATCCTCCAACTGCTAACTCGCTAGACAAGACTGAACAAGTGCAAACATGATCCTCCCAGATAATGCTAAGGCTTCCACCTGTAACGACCAGAGATCACTCCATTCTGTGGGTCACAGTCACCAAATTCCATTAGGTCCTCCCTATAACCCTTGAGTCTTTTGATGTCACTCATGACGCAGGAAACTCTGCCCCTATGGCCAGGTGAACTGGAAGGGCAAAGGATGCTGGCCCTTGCACACGGATCCGTGAACTATTATTAGAGAAGACAGGTCTCCTCCCCTACCTTAACAGATCATTTGCTTATTTCTTCCACCACCTTGGGGGTGGTCAAACACTGGCAAGGTTGCTCAGAGAAGTAAGTGGTAGGGTCTCCTTCCCTGAAGGTATTCAAAACCCAACTGGACATGGTCCTGGGTAACCTGCTCTAGATGTCCCGGTTTGAGCAGGGGGTTGGAGCAGATGATCTCAAGAGGTCCCTTCCAACCTACATGATCGATCGTCTGACACGGAGAAACAGACCGCAGTACAGAATACTACCCTGCTTGCTGGTGTAGGCACACTCCAGCAGAAGTGATTACAGAGGAACGGATCTGCACATCACAGCATGTGACAGCAGGGGAGAAAGACAACAGGCACAGAAACAGAGGAACTAGAGGTACTAGTCTCCAGAGGTCCCAGCACAGCAACTTTCTGTACCAACCACTTTCTTCAGGATTTTGCAGTGCAGCCCAGGACATGAGACCAGAGCCCAGGAATAATGCAAGCAGTCTCTGGCCACAGCCTCCCAAGCACACCAGCACTGCCCTCAGCCTCCTGCTTGGGCTGCTGCTGGGGACATTGCCACTGGAATTCTTCAGGCCTTCTATGCATTCAATCCATTTACTCTCATGCCAAAGGCAAGTGTCCACTGTGACACAATGCCTTAAGAACACACTGAAGGATGTGGGATGCAGAAACATGCCACTGCTTGGTCACACATGAGCAGCATCATAGCCAATCCTGGCAGATTTCTTACACAGGACACCAAATTCTCTCCTTGTAGGGCCTCCCCCACATCCCTGGCCTCCAGATGTAAATATTCCTCCATCAACTACAGCCATGCAAGAGCAAGTTGTCTATATGTGCCCACATGCTTGAGCCTAAACAATGGAGTGTCTTCCCATCACCTGCAGGTGGTTTACAAGACTTCTTTCCAGGACACCTTTTAAATAAAAACCAAAGACAGACACTTTGCCTTGTACAGCATCACAAGAATATTCTTTCCCAGCACACATCACAGAATCACAGAATGGTAGGGGTGGGAAGGGACTTTCGGAGACCATCTGGTCCAACCCCCCTGCCCAAGCAGGGTCACCTAGAGCAGGTTGGACAGGCACACATCCAGGCAGGTTTTTAATATCTCCAGAGCAGGAGACTCCACCACCTCTCTGGGCAGCCCGTTCCAGTGCTCTGGCACCCTCAGAGTAAGGAAGTTTTTCCTCAAGCACAGGTGGAACTTCCTGTGCCCCAGTTTGTGCCTGTTGCCCCTTGTCGTTGCTGGGCACCACTGAAAGGAGTCTGTCCCCATCCTCTTGACACCTGCCCTTTAGATATTGATAAGCATTGATAAGATCCCCTCCCAGTCATCTCTTCTCCAGGCCAAACAGCCTCAGGACTCTCAGAATTTCCTCATAAGAGAGATGCTTCATTCCCTTGATCATCCTCATAGCCCTCTGCTGGACTCTCTCAGGTAGTTCCATATCTTTCTTGAACTGGGGAGCCCAGAACTGCACACCGTACCCCAGGTGTGGCCTCACAAGGGCAGAGTAGAGGGGAAGGATGGCCTCCCTCAACCTGCTGGCCATACTCCTTTTTTAATGAGTCCCAGGATACCACTGGCCATGTTGGTCACAGGGCACGTGGCTGGCTCATGGTCAACTGACTGTCCCCCAGGACTCCCAGGTCCCTCTCAGAAGGGCTGCTTTCCAGCAGGTCAACCCCCAGCCTGTACCAGTGCAGGACCCTGCACTTGCCCTTGTTGAACTTCATGAGGTTCCTCTCCGCCCAACTTTCCAGCCTGTCCAGGTCTGGCTGTATGGCAGCACAGCCTTCTGGCATAGCAGCCACTCCTCCCAGTTGTGCCACCAGCAACCTTGATGAGGGTACACTCTGCCCCCTCATCCAAGTCATTGATTAGTATGTTGAACAAGACTCAGCCCAGTACCCTGAGGAACACTCTAGGTGGAGGCCTGTGACTAGCACTCTGTGCCCCGATCACAACCCTCTGAGCTCTGCCATTCAGCCAGTTCTCAACCTACCTCACGGTCCACTCACCTAACCCACACTTCCTAAGCTTCTCTATGAGGATGTTCTGGGAGACAGTGTCAAAAGCCTTGGTGAAGTCGAGGTAGAGAACACCCACTGCTCTCCCCCCATCCACCCTGCGAGTCATGCCACCACAGAATGATGAAAGAATCACTTTCCAGGGATGGAGGCGAGGCTGACTGGCCAGTAATTTCCCAGGTCTTCCTTCTTGCCCTTTTTGAATACTGGAATGACACTGGCTTTCCTCCAGTCCTCAGGCACCTCTGCTGTTCTCCATGACCTTTCACAGATGATGGAGAGGGGCTTTGCAGTAACATCTGCCAGCTCCCACAGCACTCATGGGTGCATCCTATCAGGACCCATACCTGCTCCTAGTTCAGGCAGCCAACCCTTCCTTAGGCCACTTCCTACATGTAAAAACTACGGGTGCTTACAAACTTCAGTGCAGTCATCTGTCATCTTCTCCCCACCAAGAACAGAGCAAACGAGGGTTGTTATAAATATCGTACTGTACCTGACAAGAACCCAGGCTGTGCATATAAAGCTAGCACAGATCTTCCCCACTTACACTACCTTACATTTATCAGTACAGTGTGTCTTTCAGAAATCCAGGCAACCTGTGGAAATCAGATCTGTCTTGCCCACACAACTGCTGACAGCTTCAAAGAAAAGTGGTACAGCTAAGATTTGCTTTTAGAAAAGCCATAATACTTCAACCTCAATACACGATGTTTCTCCAAGTGTCCTTTATTTGTGTACTTTTGCATTGCTTCTACCACTTTGCTAGACAGATGTTAGGCCTACTGTAGCCTGTATTCTCAGAGATACTTCCTGAGTACTTTGTTTTAAAAATTCCAGTCACATGATACCATACAGAGTTTTTAGCATAACCTTACACAAACTGTAGTGAGCTTCATGAGAACTCCAGTACTCTGAACATCAACATCAGGCCCTGATCACAGTCAAAAAATGACCTTCTGTTTTATCTTTCCTAGTGTCATCTAAAAGACAGAAAGGTAACAGGGGAGTGCTACCAAACAAACATGGATGTGTAGGACAAGTCACCAGGACTTTCCAGGACAGTGCCAGCTATGCTGACATACTAGCAATACATTGCCAAGTCCCTCACATCTCAATGTCTGTTTCCTGCATGAACACCAGCTGCCCCTTCCCAACACCTGCCCTATGCTGAGCAGGCTGCAGGAAATCAGACCCCACATGGATCAGTCCTGTGCTATCAAATCAAATCAGAACTGCAGAGACCTGACCAAAACTTAATCCCCACAAAGACAGTCAAAATCCCTGCCCCTGTGCCAGCTCCATCACGACATATGGACACAGAGCAGGGCACAGGACTGTTCCAGAGGCAAGCTGCAACACCGGCACCCTGGGCTTTAAGGGCTTCTTGAGCCACAACCTCCAAGGTACCAGCATGTGCAGAGCTGCCAATAGACTTATGCTACGCATGGCTGCCTAACCCCTCTTTCAATCCCATTCCACTGAGGCCTGTCTGAACCCCATATTCTACCACAGTTTCTTCCAGAGTTCAGCTACACACTTTCCGAAACAGACCTAGTAAAAAAGCCCAACTACCTGCTTAGTACCCAAGTTGTCAACAGCCTGTGCTAAGGTCACCTGAGAATGTTTATCTGGATCAGTTCTCTGGTTCAACTTACATGCCAGACATTTGGGCCCTACTCTGATCACATGGGCCAGAGTACACTCCAGCCATCTCTTTTCATCAGGGCAGATCCACGGCAAAATAATCACAAAGCTGTAGCTTGCTGCCACTGACCTTCTTTAGCTGAGCTTTTTGACAGCCATTCTCCACTGAGCAGTTTGGATAACCCTTTCTGTGCTCCAGGGGATTTATAAAAACACATTACACCAGAAACAACAACAAAAGACAATTGCTTGAAGCAGAATTCAGGTACTTATGGTTACTTCCCCTCCTCCCTGCCTTTTCTTTAAATGGGGGCACCAGGAACAATGGATCATCAAAATTTATACTTGGTACTTCACACAGACTACTGCATTCCTCCAGCTGCTTGGCATACAGAAAACAGGTGATTTCCAAAAGCAGTGACATCTAGCTGTTGTCCAGAGACAGCTGCTTTCCACAGTTGAGGCTCCAAGCCCTCCACAAGACTCTCCTAAACAGAGGGAGCTGTCACTCTCAATCGCCTCCTGCCAAGCTGGTGGGAGTGGTATCTTTGAACAGCTGTGTCGTGCATCCCAAGGGGAGAGTCCCACACAACAGGCTCAAGGCAACACAAGACACTTCCAACACAAGCAAGACTCTAAGTTCCCTCCAGGGCCATGTGATAGACTACGACAAGCACAACAGTCACCATGTTTGTTCAGTGCTAGCATGCCTTCTCCCCCAGCACGGTCCCAGGACTGTATCCTTGCCTAGCTGCCGAGCAAAACCCAAACTCAACCCACTACCTGCAGGAGGCCCTTTTACACATTCCCCCTGCTCTCCTTACAGAACACCACACATCCTCAACCTGCTACCTCAAGACAGCCCCTCTGAATGGACCCCTACCCCACCCTCCTTTCAGGTACCAGTAAGCAGCACCAATGGCAGTGTTCTTTCCCATTTCCCACTCCCACTGGCAGTGCCTGCGTGGTAGCTTTCACACACCTGGGTACCACTCTTGGAGGAAAGAACAAGCTTGGGACTTGGGGATGTGTGGGGAAGGAGATGAAAAACTTTAGGGTTCCACACTAAGTGTAAACAGAGTATGCAGAATTTGTTGCCTAACAAAAAAAAAAAACCAAAAACAAACCCATAGAAAATCACAACTTTGACTGATTCTAAAGCCACTTTAATGGGACAGGATTTATGACACTGACAGAAGTGACAGAAAAATTCATAACTGCAATCTCAAAACTCATAACACGGACTAAAATAACAGCTTCACAAACCTGAGTAATTCATAGACCTCAGAGCCAGCCTGCCTTGCCAGCTCTTCTCCTTGTGCTCTCAGCTTCCACAACCAGGTCTGAGGAAGTGAGAGCCCAACAAGGCCCAGACAGACATGCCCCTCCAAATACAGGCTCACTGCTAACAGCAAGTAGGACCTCTTTTTCCTTTCATGTAATTTCTAGGTAGGTACTCCTGCTCCACCCTGCCATACAACATACGGACCTACTGATTCAGGACAGACTGAGGTAGAGCAACTGAACATGCCTGCAAAGCACACACCCATTAAGTTGCAGCTGAGGTTTCAAGCCTTTGGAGACTCGAGTTTCAGAAGAGGGAGCCATCTAGGCTTTTCACCCATCAGCCTTTGGGTGTTCAGGAACCAATCAACCCCTGCCCATATATGAGCTCAGTAAAACATGGGCAACACCTTCCTTTCCTCCAGAAGGATAAATACTTTTACTTACTAAGGCAGGAACTCCCATATGCAGTTTGCTCCCTTCCCCTGTCACACGCAGGGCAGCAGAAGCAGCTCCCTAACTTTCCAAACTAGCACCCCAATATTACAGCCTCTTCTTCCCGCCACACCCCCCTCTTCCAACTCATAAGCATCCCAACTGCAAGTTTCTACACACCAACTGCACATGCACAACCTTGCCCCCTGCCTCTCCTTCAGCATTCGCTTACAAGCTGTTATTAATGGCAAAGAGATCTCAGATGGAAATCCCCACCTTTAAAAAGCATTTCATTTTCAACTCAACTGAAAAGCAAATAAACCAGATTTTCTCTATCCCTTAATGGAAAACAAGGGACTTTTCCTGTGAGCTAAAGGAGGGAATGTTATATTCACTGGAGGGGCACATTTTCAAGGTCAGGATGATCTCCCCTTCCCTAATTCACTAATTTCTTCTGTTTTTCTCTCGTGTGCTCTGGTCTGTTTGTCCCTCTTCATGGAGGCTGGAAGGCATACAACCAAACCCCTTTATTCTTCACACTATCTGGTTACTTTGTGCCATTGTGTCCCTCTTGCCAACAGAGTGCCATAACAGGAAAGATAAAGAACTAGGCAGAGCATGCTCTAAAAGGGTCTGCTAATGCAATAAGGTCAAGGGAAAACTCTCATGCAGCGCATAAGCAAGTTCTATTATTTGTGCTCTCTTTTTTTGCACACCATGAAATACTGCTTTCCTCCAGAAAGCATTAGTAAGACCTTATCTGTATCCTGCTTTAGTCAACAGATGCTCCCCTAGTCCAGATCAACAGCAGACAGGTTCAGGCAATACATGACATCCAGGCAATCAGATGACAGGAAGCCAGTCAGGTAGCAGCAGCCAACACCACTTCCATACCACACTTCCCAGTACACACTGAAGAGCAGACTAACAGCAACAGCCTTCAAAGGACAAAGTCCCTCCAGCCTCAGTGATTTAGATCAATCCTTCTGTGCTATCAAGACACTGATCATTAACAACAAATAACACATGGCCAATATACAGCAGAGAACATCTAATGTCCAACAAATGGCAACCATCGACAGCTAAGTAGTGTTGACTATCCACCAGACTACAACAACTCACTTCAACTCAGAACTACAGATCTCCACAAATGGCATCTATGGAGATCCACAATTCCAATTAAGAAATACATTAGAAGCTGTTTCTGGAGCCAAATTTTCAACTAAATCCACACAGAGATGGAAATAAACAAAATCCTTGATGTTCTCCACTTTCAGAAGTGCACAGGATTCACACTTTGCCTGTGCAGCAGCAATGGGGATCTACATACAGAGTATGACATTTAACAAGACCTTCTCCTCACACTCACAAACAGTACTGTTGGCAAAAAGAAAAGGTGGAGCTGTCCACATGTTTTCCTTAAGGACACCTTTTCCTAATCAAGACCTCTCTGGCTGAGTCAAGCAAACCTCTCCCTTCTGAGGACTTCTTGGAGCTGGAATCATTACCCAGGTAATATGATAATGCATTAAGAAAGGGAAAGACAAAATTAGCCTACGTTAATCTTACTCAATAGTTGTCTGGTCCAAAACTCCTGTTACTGGGATCCCATAAAACCGCTGCATAGTGGCAACTGCGGACTGCACAGCTTTTCCCGACTGCAAGGCAGACATTTGGCTGTCAGATGGAAGCAAGTAGCCGTAAGTTTTTAACCAACCCTGAAAGAGAAAGAAACAGATGGTAAGACACCACGGTGTTTTCAACTTAACATAGCAGAACGTTACCTCCAAAGCAGCAGTGACGTACTAGCCCAAAAAACTCAACCAACTCTCTTTTTTTGGCTAGGTTTGGTGATACCATCTGATCTCTGGGAAGGGCTGAAGACCCAGATTAATATCACCTGTCCTAACAGGACAATGCAGACCTGCCAATTAAAAATGGCCCCCATCCCTGCTGAGTAACTGGGGCAGGCTTTAGGTCTTTGGAGCACCAGAAATGCCCAAGAAGCTCTGTCCTTGTTGCAGAAACCTCCTGTGCACCCCATAACCTCACCATCACAAGACTTCTCAGTCCCCACAGCAGCACACTCTCAATAACCCACTGCTGCCTCTGACCATCACTCCAAGCAAAGAGCTTAACAGGCCTGGGCAATCCCTGCACTGAGCACAGGAGTATAATAAAAAAGACAACCAAACCAAAAAAAAAAACCACACAAAAAAACCCCAGCCAAACACCCCCACACACAAGTTTTCAGGGACTCTGGTTAGATGGACTTTTCCTCTACTAATAGCAGATATCTAGCAAGTCATGAGAACAGGAAACCAGCCAGCTCTCCTCAGGGAGTTTTATCCCTTTTCCCTGCCTTCCCGCTCAAAATGCAGGCTTAGATAAAACCACGTCAAACTTGTCAGAATGCTAAGGATACCATTTCCAAAAACCACATGTTAATTCTGGATTTTTTTTTCCTCCACTCTCTTCCCCATCCCCGACTGATACCGTGAGAAAAAGAATTAAATCACCACTGCGTGCAAACGCAAATAAAACCTGAATGAAGGCTTCCTTTCATAAACCTGTCACCTTAACTTTTCACGCCCACACCCCAGCCCTCTGATTCAACACTTAGATCAGGATTACTATGACACTGAAATATATCCTGTAAGCTTTTTCCAGCCCCAAGGACAGTCCATCTGACCCACAGCCCACCGTTCTCAACACACAAGTGCTGATGAATCACCTGCGTCCACTGCTCCAACACCGATCATTTCCCTTAACATAACACAGCAGCTGGAAAGGGGCTCAAGTGAGGAGGAGCACAAGGAAAACAAACCCCATTTCTTTGGGGAAGATACCAGAATCCATTGGGATGAGAGAAAGGCCTTGTTTCCAAAGCCAGAGAAAGGAGGTGTAAGATGGCATCCGGGCTCGGCAGGTTAAAGTTCACCAAGTAAACAGTCCTACAGCGCTATTCACCATGGGCATCACCAGTGGCTCAAGACAAAGTCCAGCTGCCAAACTGCCTGGAGACTAGACATTTGCTACCACTGGCCTCTGACAAACACAGTGCGCTGGAACAGGCAGACCTTCGGTCTGACCAAAACAAACTGTCCTTGAGCAGCAAGGGGAGAGCATGCTAACCAAACCAGAGTGGGGCTACCCTCGCGTACCCCCTTTCCCTCCCGGCCAGACTCGGACAAAGGGACAGCACACGATGCCCACACAGCCACCAGGAGAAGCTCCTCCCGGGAGGCACACAGGAGGGGCACAGCTGCCAGCGACTGGGGTCGCACACCTGAGCCCTGTCCGGCAGCAACAACCAAGACGAGCCGCTTCGGAAAGCGGCACGACAGGACATACAAGAAGGCTTCCGGCGGGCAGCGGCGCCCAGGCTCGGGACTGGGGCTGCAGCGGGGCTCGGAGGAGCCGAGAAGCCGCTGCCCGCCCAGTCTGCCAGCCCGCGCACGGGCCAACAGAGCGCACAACTTGGCCCCAGGCTTCCCGTCCCCCGGCATCCCGGTCCCAGCTGCGGCACCAGCGGCCGCACCGCCCACAGAGCCTCCCGGGCCCGCTCCCCTCAGCGCCCCGCCCGGGCCCGGGCCCCCTCCCAGACCTACCCGGCCGGTGCTGGTGTCGGCGGCGGCGCGGAGCAGGGCGCAGAGCAGCGGCAGCAGGGAGCCCGCCGCGGCCAGGCCCCGGCGCCGCCTCGGCGCCATGGCAGCGCGGCGGGGCTCGGCCAGCGCTCCGGCCCAGCGGCGCGGGCTGCGCCGGAAGCCGGAAGTGGAAGGCAGCCGCCGCCGCCCCGCCTCTTCCTCCGCCGAGCCGGGCCGGGGCAGCCGGTGCGGGCTGAGGCTGTCTCTGGGGAGGTGCGCCCGGCCGGCGGGAGGTCCCTGGCCGCGTTTCCCCTGCCGCAAGGGCTCAGAGCCGGGCATCAGCAGCCCCGGCTCGCCGTCCCTTGGGGTTTTGAGGTTTTTCCTAAGGGTAGTACATTCCGGAGCGGAGGTCACATTAGGTTCTGCGTTATTAGTAAGAGAGTCTCAATAATCCTGCAGCCTGTCTGCCGGAGGCTGCTAATCTAGTTGCACAAACTGGGTGTTAAAGTGCTGTGATCCTCCGGGACACTGTTCCTCTGAACCCCTCCCAAATACTGCCCTGATCTCCAAGGAGTTGCGTCTGGTACAACATCACTACCTCTTTGTCTACACTTACTCTCTTTATCTAAATAATAGGAAGCGTTAGCTTGTTCAAAGGTTTCCGTGATGTTATCCTATTCCTCCCATAAAGATGAACTCGTCTGTATAACACCCCATGGGACGGGCTGACCAGCTGAATGAGAATCTGGATACATGCTGTGACACTGCATGTGATCATGCATTCTGCCAAACCCTTGCAGCAAAGACAGTATCAAGTAACTATGTCTGCACTGGCTTCTCCATCTGTATCAATTCCTGCGCTTGCTGAAATCACCTTGAAAGATACAACCCAGAACCTCGTGATTCCCAAGTTAAAGGTCCTCGTTTGACAGTCTGTTCTGGAGATGTGGCTGGCTTGATCCTGCTGTGACTCCTCCAAGCCTGACAGCTGTGTAGGTGGTGAGTAAAACCTGGGAAGGTCCTTTCCACTTCAACGGTTCATCTGACCACGTCTTCAGGTACAGCCAATCTCCAGGTTGGTATTGATGCACAGGCACGTCCAGGGACAGCGGTGCGCTCACAGTGACATACCTGCAGAGAGAGGACAGAACCTTTCCTAGAGAGATAACATACTCTTCCAGGTAATGTTTCCCTGTGATTTCAGGATTAATTCCTATTTCTGTCACCTGATAAGGTTTACCATATACGATGTCAAAAGGATGAACATTTTTTTCAGTTCCAGGCTGGATTCGTATTCACAGCAAAGCCAAGGGTAAAGCATCCAGCCATTTCATCTGAGCCTCTTGGCAAATTTTACTTACCTGTCTCTTTAGGCTTGGATTCATTCTTTCTCCTTTCCACTTGACTGAGGTGTCCATGGGGTATGGAGACCCCATTTTACCCCTAATATTTTAGCTAAATCTTGAAGAGTTTCTGCTATGAAGTGTGGGCCCCTATCTGAAGATAATCCTATAGGTACCCCAAATCTCAGTATTATTTCCTTAAGTAATACTTTTGCTACTTCTTTTGCCTGGTTGGTGTGACAAGGGAAAGCTTCCAGCCAGCCTGAAAAAGGACCTATCATTACTAAAAGATACCGCTGCCCATTTTGGCACAGTAATTCAGACAAGTCTATTTGCCAATAACCTCCTGTACTCCTTCCTCTCTTTGCCACCCTGTTCAAGGTCTTCGGGGTAAGTGAGGATTGTTCTTCAAGCACAATTTGCATCTTTACTATGCTTTTGGCTACAGGTCCCAGTCCGCATTTTCTACTGGCATGTCTTTCAAGCCTGCTCTGCTGGAATACGTCTGCTCCATCGTTTGCAAACAGTCCTGAGCTAGTTCTCCTCCACCAGGATCAGTAGTTAGCAGTTTGCTGGATTCAGGTTACTTTCAGCTCCACATCGTCTTGTTCCAAAAGAACAGCTTGATCTCTCAGCATTCCGCTTGGTGACACCCAGGGTCCTCCCTTCTGATCCAGGGCTGCTCTAACTGTGTGAGGAACAAATCCAGTTAGCTTTTACCCGAGCATCAATTTTTGGGCCTCTTGGATCAGCAGTACTGTAGCCACCACTGCTCAGAGAGATGCTGGCCACCCTTTGCTGACATTGTCTAATTGTTTTGAGAAGTACCCTACGGGTCTGTTTCAATTTTGTAAACACATCTTTGCACTACTGAGTCCAAACAAGAAGGTTTCCTTCCCCTTGCACGGCTTCATACAAGGGTTTGGCACGGAGTCCAAAATTCATTATCCACAGACGACACCATGCGGACATTCCAAGAAACGGAGAAATGCTCTGTGCCTTTTTCCAGTACACCTGTACCCCACCATCCCCCAAAAGTTTAGGACCTCTCTTCACCTTGGTATGGAATCCTCCTTGTTACTTGCTGCTGGCAGGATGTCATCTGCATCCTGCAGCAAGGTGATACTTTCATGCATCTTTTGCCAGTCATAATCCTTTGGCTAATTGATTTCCAAAGATTGGAGGGCTATTAAATCCTTGCTGTGAAACCGTCCAGCACAGCTGAGTTTTTCTACCAGCCTTAGGGCTTTCCCATTGGAAAGCAAACAGTTCCTGACGCTCAGCTGCTAGTGGAATGTTAAAGAGCACATCTTTCAGATCCAACACGGTAAACCATCTCTCTGTTTCCTTCAGGGTGGTCAGGACACTATACGAGTTTGCCACTACTGGGTGGACATCCTGCATGATTTGATTTATGGCCCTTAAGTCCTGAAACAATCTATGTTCGTCTGAATCCGGCTTTTTAACTGGCAGTATCGGAGTGTTGTATTCTGATTGGCATTCTCTTAATAACTCCAAATTTATGAGTTGTTCTATTACAGGTTCTAATCCTTTTATTGCTTTTAATTTAATTGGGTACTGCTTCTGCCTTATTGGTCTGGCATCCGGTTTCAACTGGATGATTACCAGTTCTGCTGCTTGGGACCGTCCTGGTGCTCCTGAGGCCCATATGAGAGGTGTTACAGCACTTCCAACTTCTTCTGGTATCTCCTGTAACTCGGCTTCCTTCTGTAACATAAACACTTGGGCATCCAAAACTTTGTTTTCAGGAATATGGATTTGGATTTTTCCTTTTCAAAAGTAATTTGTGCATTCAATTTACTTAATATATCCTGTCCTAATAGCGGCACAGGGCAATCTGGTATATAGAGAAATTGATGGGTTAACACCCTTTTCCCAATTCCAAACTTCAAAGGCTGGAAAAATGGCCAATTTTCTTTCTACCCTGCAGCACCAATAATTGATGTGCTTTGATTACTCTAACTGCCCTTGCATGTATTTAATACCAAATGAGTGGCTCCCATATCTAGTAAAAATTTTACTTTCTCATTCCCCAACCTTGCTGTAACCAGGGGTTCTGTTGGGAGGCTTCCGATTCTTCCCCCAGTCCTCTTCAGTCTGAATCAAACATTATCATGTTAACAGCCTGCCCTGGCACTTCCCCAAGACCCTGCTGACCTAATTGTGGACATTCCCTTTTCCAGTGCCCTTTCTGCCTGCAGAAAGCACACTGATCCTTTGAAGTCACCATAATAAAATTGTACATGCTATGAGTAACCCAGGAACGTTATTAAAAGCTACCAGAAACATAAGGCAATTTGTACAACCCCTGAACGAAATACACAGCAGGGTGAAAATAGAGTGAAATATTGCTCAAACAAGACAACGATGCACACTAGAGTGGCAAGAACCAACATTAAGTTTTAAACAGAAATCAAGATGCCATAGCTACAAGTATTATATAGTGATAAATGCTTCGAAAATATATTAAGATACATGGGAATTCTCATTTTGCAAGAAGATCCAGAGAAATTCCAGCCTCCACTGGATTTCAAAATACCAATGAAGGTTTAATATTTAAATTAGATTAAGCAAGGACAGGTAGCCTGGGACAATTGCAGGGAAATTGTCTGAGAGGTCAGAGATCAGGTTAGGAAAGCCAAAGCCCTGACAGAATTAAACTTGGCCAGGGACATCAAGGCCAACAAGAAGGGTTTCTATAGGTATATTGGGGATAAGAAGAGCAGGGAAAATGTGGGCCCTCTGTGAAAGGAAACAGGGGAGCTGGTTTCCCAGGACCTGGACAAGGCCGAGGTACTCAATGCTTTTTTTGCCTCGGTCTTCACTGTCAAGGGCGCAAGTCGTACCCCTAGAGTCATGGAAGACAAGGGCAAGAACTGGGAGAATGGAGAGACACCCATGGCCAGTGAGGATCAGGTTCGGGAACACCTCAGGAACCTGAAGGTGCACAAGTCCATGGGACCTGATGGAATACATCTACGGGTCCTGAAAGAACTGGTGGATGAGGCTGCGAAACCTCTATCCATCATATTCGAAAAGTCGTGGCAGACTGGTGAAGTTGCCGCTGACTGGAAAAAGGGAAACATAATCCTCATCTTTAAAATGGGAAAAAGGGAGGACCTGGGAAGCTACAGGCCAATCAGTCTCACCTCTGTGCCTGGCAAGATCATGGAGCAGATCCTCCCGGAAACCATGCTGAAGCACATGGAGAATGAGGAGGTGATTGATGACGGCCAACATGGCTTCACCAAGGGCAGATCGTGCCTGACAAATTTGGTGGCCTTCTATGATGGGGTCACGGCCTTGGTGGATAGAGGACAGCCAACTGATGTCATCTACCTGGACGTGTGCAAAGTCTTCGATACCATGCCACACGACATCCTTGTCTCTAAATTGGAGAGACATGGATATGACAGATGGACCGCTCGATGGATAAAGAACTGGCTGGATGGTCACACTCAGAGAGTTGTGGTCAATGGCTCAACATCTGAGTGGAGACCAGTGACGAGCGTTGTTCCACAGGGGTCGGTGTTGGGACCGGTCCTGTTTAACATCTTCATCAGTGACATGGACGATGGCATCGAGTGCCCCCTCAGCAAGTTTGATGACAATACCAAGCTGTGTGGTGCGGTGACATGCTGGAAGGAAGGGATGCCATCCAGAGAGACCTTGACAGGCTGGAGAGGTGGGCCTGTGCCAACCGTATGGAGTTCAACAAGGCCAAGTGCAACGTCCTGCACCTGGGTCAGGGCAATCCCAAACACAAGTACAGGCTGGACAGAGAATGGATTGAGAGCAGCCCTGAGGAGTAGGACTTGGGGTACTGGTGGACAAGAAGCTGAACATGAGCCGGCCGTGTGCACTGGTAGCCCAGAAAGCCAACTGTATCCTGGGCTGTATCAGAAGTGTGGTCAGCAGGTTGAGGGCAGTGATTCTCCCCCTCTACTCTGCTCTTGTAAGACCCCACCCGCAGTTCTGTGTCCAGCTGTGGAGCCCTCAGCATAAGAAGGATATCGACTGGTTGGAATGAGTCCAGAGGAGGCCACAAAGATGCTCTGAGGGCTGGAGCACCTCTTCAGCGAAGAAAGGCTGAGAGAATTGGTCTTGTTCAGCCTGGAGAAGAGAAGGCTCCAGGGAGACCTTACTGCAGCCTCCCAGTACCTGAAGGGGGCCCACAAGGAAGCTGGGGGGTGGCTTTTTTCAAAGGCCTGTAGTGACAGGACAAGGGGTAATGGGTTTAAACTGAAAGCAGGGAGATTGAGATTGGATATCAGGAAGTTCTTCCCAGAGAGGTGAGGCACTGGCACAGGTTGCCCAGAGAGACTGTGGATGCCCCATCCCTGGCTGTCTTCAAGGCCAGGCTGGATGAGGCTTGGAGCAACCTGGTCTAGTGGAGTGTGTCCCTGCCCATGGCAGGGGGTTGGAACTAGATGATCTTTAAGGTCCCTTCTGACCCAAACCATTCTATGATTCTATGATTATGAATTCTTATGTTCTCTTTGCTTCCATTCGTGCCCGTTTGCCCTGCGCTGCCATTCCTGCCCATTTCTCCTTATATTTGTTGCATCACCTGCCGATATTACATGCTGAACAACACCACCTAAGTGATTTCTTATTTTCTGCCTCTTGTGCCAACACACCACTTTCACCTGCAATCAAGCCACATTCCTTATATGTATTGTAATTGTCCTGTAATGCAAAGAACAAATTCACCTGTGGCTTGTCACATTTAACTGCAATGCTGTATCATAATTTATTGCCCCCTCTGCTCCCGGTGCTCGGCACAAAGGCAGGCTCAGTGCAGCATCCGAACCCCTGCAAGGGGCCAGGCAGCTGCCTGAATGCATGTGGCAGCCACACAAATCCCCAGCTACTCCAAACTGCCCCGCAGTGATTCCAACTGCTGCACAGGATACTGGGGCTGCTATACAAGGGTCACCAGTGATTACAATATTCTATCAGTTTTTCTAGTGAGGGGATTGCCTTCAGGTCGCAGCTCTCGGGCTGCGATGGCTCTCGGGCTGTGGTTCTCGGGCTCTCTGGGCCTGATTTTCATCCCTCAACATCTGGGTGTGCATTGGTCAGTGGATGGTGGGAAATTGTATCATATTGTATATATTGTACCATATGTTTCATTTTCTACTATTTTAAGTATTTATTAGTAGTAGTATCTGTATATATTGATTTAGATTTAATTAGTAAATGGTTCTTATCTCAATCTTACAAGCTTCCTTATTTCCTTTTCCTCCGATTCTTCCCCTCCACTGGAGGAGGGGAGAGGGATTTGTGAGAGCGGCTTCGTGGTATTTTGCTAGCCAGGGTTAAACCACGACACCACACTGACACCAGAGGTTTGAATTTATATCTGCAGGTCATCTTGGAGCACTGTGCCCACAGCCAGCCTGGAACACAGGGCAGTTTGTCTGGCAAATCTGAGTGGTGCAACAGGCCTCATGCACTGGTGACGTGCTTAGAGCTGGAGGAGTCATGGTGCCCAGGAACCCCAGGCCAGAAGGTGCTGCTGCTTCCCCAGAGAAACAGTGAGGACATCAGGTTTTAGAAATGCAGGGCAGGGGTTTCATCTTTTTGTCAAAGCAGATTTATGAACATGGTCTGCTGCAGGAAGAGCCAGGGCTGCCCTTTTCCCTGCTGACTCAAGCTGACAGTAGCTTAGCGTGTGTGCCGCTGAGGCAGCGGCTGTGCTCGGGACGGCCTCTTTGCCCTGCCTGCAGATGCTGGAGGGGAACTCCTTGCCAAGACAAGCTAGCAGAGCTCCTCCACCCTCCTCAATGCTGCTGAAGCCTTTTGCTTTTTAGCCTGTGGAGAGCTCAAGCTGCCATTTCTACCCCCTGTCTTGCTGTAGCAATTCTCCTCCCTCACAACAGATACTTTGTCAGATCATCCCACTCATGAACAGAATAGAATATAGAATATAGAATATAGAATATAGAATATAGAATAGAATAGTTTTCTGTTGAAAGGGACCTACAACAATCATCTAGCACAACTGTCTGACCAATTCAGGGCTGACAAAAAATTAAAGCATGGTATTAAGGGCATTGTCCAAATGCTTCTTAAACACTGACAGGCTTGGGACATCATTGACCATCTCTCTCGGAAGCCTGTGCCACTGACCACCTTCTTGATAAAGAAATGCTTCCTAATGTCCAGTGCGAACCTTCTCTGATGTAGGTTTGAACCATTCCCACCTATCCTGTCACTGGATCCCAGGGAGAAGAGATCAGCACCTTCCCTCTCAGGAAGCTGTGGAGAGCAATGAGGTCACACCACAGCCTCCTTTTCTTCAGACTAGACGAACCCAGAACCTTTAGCCATTCCTCACAGGACATTCCTTCTAGCCCTGAGTCATCCAATCTGGGTCTGAACCTTACTGGTTTACTCAGAAAACCAAAGTGGACACATGCTAACCGTTTTGCAGGACATAGTTTACATGGCTCAGATTTATTTGAGGATTATAGTAGTACCCTATTCACACAACTACCAGGGCAATATTGGATCTGTGGATAAAGGGCATTTGGGTATTTACCCGCAAACTGAGCTTAAAAGCGTATTCTAAGCACATTAATACCATCGGCAAGGTTAGAACCAGTACCTCTTCTGCTTGTGGTATAGATGAGAAAAGCATTACAGCCCTCTGACAGAATGCAGCACTGAGTTCCACATGTTTGTAAGAGCTTTTATCCTGTGTTCAGGGGTTGCAAAACTAGAAAGAGCAATTGGAAATGCATCAGAAGACTTAGAAAAAGCCATTAATGGAATTGCAAATAGTATTATAGCCCTACAGGAAGAAATCAAATTATTACCAGAAATGGTAGTACAGAATCGATTAGCCTTACAGTACCTATTAGCAGCACAGGACAAGGCATGTGCATTATGGAATAATAGCTGCTGGTTTTAGGTAAATGCAGACCAGAAAAATGAAAGTGATATAAACAACATAAGGACTCATTTAAAAATATTACATGAAGAAAGAGAGGAATCTCTCCTGAATCTATTTGGGTGGTTAACCTCTTGGCTCCCAGACCTAGGTATCGGACTGTGAGCTAAAAGGATTTTGGTTTTGTATTCCCTGTCTTTGGTTCATAATTATGTGTGTTCACAGTTTTCTATTTCTTTATGAACTCAATTGACTACTAAATTAATGAATAGTGTGGTGTGACCCTGATGGTCAAAAGATAAGGAGGGACCGTTAGGAAAAGCCAAATTCCCCATTATGCCAATTAGTTTTATAGTGTGAAATTGTAAGAATGTTCGTAGGATATATATAGTTTACAGTGCATACTGCATATTCATAGTCAAGCATGACTAAAGGACACCAGCTCATTGCAAGGAGAAGGACAGCCCCCACCCTGAAGATGGGATGTCCCTGGACTACTGAGATAACACCAGCATCCCAGCCCCTCCACACCTCTGTGAAACCCACCCATTATCTGGCATCATAGATAAGTAAATGTAGCACAATGAACTCCAGGGATGTTTAGATCATGGAAGAAGCAGATAAATGATGACACCATAAAATTAAAGATGCTTTGACCCCATTCAGGGTCAGAATCCTTCCATGTGAACTGGAGGCTGTGAGCAGTGGATTAAACTAAGGTCTGAACTCTCTCAGCCTCTTCCTCCAGTGCAGCTTGTTTCCCAGGACATTTCCAGCCCTTCAGGACCATCAGCACTCACCCCCACACCTCCACAGCCAGTCCCTCTCTCTCCCAGGCTACTTTAGGAGTCCTTCTCTCCTGGCTGGCCAAACCATAGTTCCCTCCTGTTCCCTGGCAAGATGGTCAGCATGGAGAGAGGGAAATGCTCGCTGCCAGCAGCTAGATATGCTCCTGAGCACCTTGGCTGCCACTGTGAGCAGCCAGCCCCTTGGACACTCTCCTCAGCCATGTCATCACCAGAAAATACCAGCAGCCAGTGCATCTTCCCTCCACCACTCCAGCCCTGCAAGGTCTCTCTTTATTATGTTTTAAGTTTCTTCTTTCCCTTCATGCCCTGTCCTGGGTTGGCAAAGCCACGTTACATGTGGGTGACAATACGTTTGTAACCAAACTGGCTGTGAGGACCGAGGCACGCAGTGCTGCATTCCTCCGTCACCTCTGTGCATCAGCCCCTGGGGAGGCTTTTGGCAGAACCTCCTTCCTCTGCCCTGGCTGAGCCCCTGAAGTCCTCTACTGTAAACTTGAGTGGATTTCTTTGGAGGGATGTCACCATGCTCGTAACATCACCAGCTATCCCAGCGGATGTGCAGCCATTAGATCCTTTCCGTGATCTTTACTGATATCCCAAAACACTACAGATAAATAACTTTATTTTTAAAGTTATTGAACTGCAGAGGTCTGATGAAACTTTAGAGGGGGTGTTAGTTTAACCAGTTCCTTTCACTTTCTGGATGCCCTGAATTCCACTGTGCAGGGTATTCTGCTGTGCCTTGCCTGGCTTCTTACAAGCAGAGCCTGGCAGATGCATGGCCTGGGACCTGCTTCAGCTCTCAGGCATCTCTGTGCTTTCCAGCTGCAGAAGAACTGCACACAGGGCCTCCTCATACTTCCCCTGCAGGGACCACATACTTGAGTTGGTACAGCTCCGTGAGCACTTCCTGAGGGTGTGAATGTCTAAACATGGTGCGAGGGGCATCGCTCTCATGGCTCAGAAGTCAATGCAGGAGAGGGAAGTTGGGGCAAAGCCAATGCTGCTCCTCCACCTGCAAAGCAGAAGAGCTGCAAGCAGAGCACAGGCAAGAGACTGCTTTGGAAGGAGAGAAACACCATTCCTGGGCTGTTTGCCATGAGACCCACAACAATCACCTGCATGTACCATTTATTACTCTCCCAGTTGCTCGCTTTTGTTCACTGAGTTTGCCTGGCAGGACATAGGCCGTTTAAAAGCTGCCCTAATGACCTGAGCAGGACAGGCAATGCACCACTGATCCCAAAGTGGGGCATGGAGTTGTTCTGCTCAATGATTGGGCTGCATTTCTGAGAACGAGATGGGCTGCAGAAAGGGGCCATCAGAGACCTCGCCGAAAGCAGCCAAAAAGCAATAGGAAGTGACAGCAGAGGGGAGCAGCAGAAAGGAGGGCAGGGGAGACTGGGAAAGGGACAGAGAGGTGTCTGGGCTGAAGGGGAGCCAGCAGACAGGGGTTTCCCTCAGCCCGTGTTTGTCCAAAACAGAAATTATGTGTCACAGCAATGAGCTAAAATCCAGTGCAGTGCAATTCCTCGAGTTGAAGCTGCACTGCCCGTGACAGGGAGAGTCTCTGAAGTAGAGAGATACTTCCCACGCAGTGGAACAAAGGCAGGAATTAGTCTATACCTCGGAGGTTTGGAAATGCCAGCCTGTGTGCGTCAGGAGCTCGGAAGTGCCTTCGTCTCTGCTCCTCTCTCCTGCCCCATTCATACTCTGGAACGTGTCTCTTGCAGCTTCGCCGGCCCTCGTGCTATTTTGACCTGACAGATCCCTACTCTCGCCTCCTGAGCACAGAGTACAACTGCCTGCATGACCCGCATCTGCAGGCGTACCACCAACGCAAAGACAACCTGCGGAGGCTGAAGGCAGGGGGTTACACCAGTCGGCACAGGAAGCTGCAGGGCTGCCCAGGAAGGCCAGCAGTGATGCTGACTGGGAGAGGAGGCCAGACGTCGCTGCAGACGCGGTGTGCAAAGCTGCCTTTGAACAACAAACTGCAACCGAGGACCAGGTGCTTGAGGAGGTGGCTGAGACTCTATGGGGAATGACAGGAGATAATTTCCAAGAGCCACTGGCTTTCAACAGGAATTTCAGTGGGATTGCCCTCTTCGCCTGGTAACTCCTGGCCCAGGATCCGCACTTGCATGCCCGCTGCGACCTCACTCACAGTAAATTGAATAAGAACTCCATGCTTGCCAGAGAATTGCTGGAATGTCTCTGAAAGGAGTAAAGGTAAATGAGTACAGACAAACTACTGCAAAGATAAATGGAATTTATGTTAATTTTTTGGTTGATACGGGAGAAACACTGTCTCTTTTAAATGATGAGATTTCTCAGATATTGGAGGAAAAGGTAATTATAAGACGGGTTGTAGGGGAAGAAATTAAATATCTTTCTATACCCCTCCCCATTGGTTTGGCTGGGAAATTGTCATGGGAAAGATTTGTGATATCCCCCAATTCTCCCATATCTTTATTGGGCTGAGACCTTTTGCAGGAATTTGATACTCAGATATCTCTTGCTCCTAGTGGAATTCAATTGGTTATTATGGGTTCTGAAATTATACATGTCTCAGAGAATAGAGTTTTATCCTCTAAGATTCCAGAAGGAATTGAAGCGGTTCCCCAGGAACTATGGAGTGTCTCCAGTGAGGATGTAGGACAGCTCTTATCCTCGGAACCTGTTGTAATAAAAACTAAAGGAGGGTCACCCTTTTCTATTAAACAATATCCCATTGTTGATGGGGCCATACTGAGTATTCAAACCCAAACTGAATTTTTCCTGAAAAAAAGGAATTCTTAAAGAGTGTCAGAGTCCTCATAACACCCCCATTTTACCAGTAAGTAAACACTGGGTAGATAAGGATGGAGACCCAGAATATAGATTTGTTCAAGACCTTCGTGCTGTAAATGAACGTGTCATTTCACTGACCCAGTTCTGATTCTTACTCAAATACCACTATGGGCACAATATTAGACTGTTTTAGATTTAACTGGTGCATTTTTTAGTGTTCCTGTTGCTGAAGAAAGTAAATTGATTTTTGGTTTTACATGGCAAGGGAAACAATTAACTTGCACTCGCTTACCTCAAGGTTTTACCAGCTCACCAACTGTCTTTTCTCAGATTTTGAAAAATTATTTAAGAGATTTGAAATTTCCAGGACACTGTCTTAATCCAATATGTTGATGATTTGCTATTAGCTAGCCATACCAAAGAGGAATGTATGCGGGACACTGAGTACTTGTGTATACAACTTGCAAAGAAGGGTCACCGTGCATCTCTATCCAAACTACAGCTCTGGCAACAACAGGTAAAGTACCCTGGGTTTATTCTTAAGTGGGGAGAAAGGGAGCTAGACCCTGAACAGATAAAGGCAGTACAGGAGATACCCAGACCTGGGACTAAGAAGCAGTTAAGGGGATTCCTAGGTCAAGTGTGATTTTGCAGACCGTGGATCCCTGGGTTTAGTGAAATAGCTAAACCATTACATGAGGCAACAAAAAATAATGAAGTGGAACCGATAACATGGGGCCCAGAAAGGGAAAAGGCTTTTCGAGCATTGAAGGGAGCATTGTTAAAGGCCCCAGCTCCAGGAATCCTGGATTATAGCAAAACATTTAAACTTTATTGTACTGAAAATAAGGGAACAGCGAATGGAGTTTTGACTCAAACTTTAGGTCCCTATTAAAGACTGGTAGCATATAATTCCTGCTCTTTAGATCCAGCACTCAAAGGAACTCCTTTTGTATTTGAGCAAGAGCAGCCACCGCTGAGTTAGCAGAAAGAACTCGAAATACAGTTTTGGGACATCCCCTCACGGTGTGTGCCACATGAAGTGGAAATCCTTTTAAACAATATGCAGAGAAGGCACTTTCTCTGCAAAGGGCACACCGATCTGAACTAATACTTTTGCTTGCTAATAATTTGAAGCTGCAAAGGTGCAATACGTTGAATCCCACCGCCCTGATGCCACTGCCTACAGACGGCAAGAAGGATGACCACGACTGTACCCAAGTGGCAGATACCACCAGCAAGTTGCAAGACGACTTGACAGATCAACCTTTGGACAACTCAAATTTGAACCTTTTTGCAGATGGATCATCATATTATGAAGGTGTTCAGAGATGCACTGGATACGCTGTCACCACAGAGACCTAGGTATTATTGGCTGGACCTTTATCCCCCAGTCTAGGTGCGCGGGGAGCGGAAATTTTGGCTCTTACCAAAGCAGCTGAGTGTGCTCTTGGCAACCGCGTTAACACCTATACAGGCTCAAAATACGCCTTTGGAGTATGCCATGCCACAGGTGTGCTGTGGGAAGAATGGGGACTTCTTACCTCTTCAGGTAAAACCATTGCTCATGGGGAGCTAATAAAAGACTTACTGGAGGCACTACAACTACCCTCTGAGCTGACTGTGGTATGTATCAAGGCTCATACCAACAAGCAGGATAAAATATCCAAAGGAAATGCTCTTGAAAGCTGCTGCTTGACAAGTCGTCTTCACTGTGACTTTGATTTCGGAAAAGGAACCTGACACCCAGCTACCCGATGCACAGAAACTTTCTGAAGAGCTGCCGGGAGAAGAAAAGCAGCTATGGGAGAAACTTGGAGCTCAGCATCCTGGAGGATAGTGGATTTTAGGGGGTAAACAATTACTGCCGGAAAGGTACTTATCACTGATTACACACTGGCATCATGAAAAAAACCAAACCCAAACAAAACACACGGGGGTAAGGGGGTCCCAAGAATAT
This sequence comes from Rhynochetos jubatus, assembly GCA_027574665.1. Taxonomy (NCBI): domain Eukaryota; kingdom Metazoa; phylum Chordata; class Aves; order Eurypygiformes; family Rhynochetidae; genus Rhynochetos; species Rhynochetos jubatus. The sequence continues at coordinate 16,169,921 of CM050665.1, read as the reverse complement.
TGCCATGAGGATTCAGAGGCTATGGGCAGCCCCCAGAATTTGTGCCACAGCGAAAAGAATTTGTGAAGGCTGCCGACTTTGTAAAGAACATGCATCTCAGAATCAAGGCACCTCTGAGAAAATGACCCCTGGCAATGTATCCATTCCAAGAACTGCAAATAGACGGGGCTGAAATGCCTAAAGCCATGGGATTTACATATTTGCTTGTTATTGTTGATCAATTATCGGGATGGGTTGAAGCTTTTCCCACTCGAAAAAAATGACTCAAAGGTGGTTGTTAAAGCTCTTTTGAAGGAAATTATTTCTAGATATGGAGTTCCTGAAATCATTGATTCTGACAGGGGAGCACGTTTTACTGCAGCTGTTTTAATTCAGGTCTATCACTTCTCAGGCATCCAAGCAGACTTACACACACCCTGTCATCCAGAATCGTCAGGTCAGGCAGAGAGGATGAAGAGAACAATTAAGGAAAAATTAGTGAATGTAAATGAACAAGGTTAAAATGGCCAGAGGCATTAAACTTAGTATTATGGGATATTGGGAATATGCCTAGACAACCAGTAGGAGTTTCGTTTGCAGAAATTTTATTTGAGAGAATTATTGCTGTTCCAGGAACTTAAGTTCCAGCTCAGCTGAACCTGTTGGATGGAGATGAACAGGTAACCCGTTATTTGTTGTATTTACAGCATTCTTTTTCACAATTGAGAAATCATGCTTATTGGGATCAGGGAGTGACACCTGAAATTCAAGTACATGATACACAACCTGGCGATAAAGTTTATGTAAAAAATTTTAAAAGAAAGAACAGATTTGAACCAAAATGGGAAGGACCTTATTTAGTGTTACTAACCTCTTTTTATGCTGTGAAGGTGCAGGGGAAAGAGACCCGTATCCGTCATCGCATGTGCGTAAAGTTTCCACACCAGAATGAAGGGCTACCTTAACCTCTTCATCCTGGTCTACTCGCAGTTGCTGTGGACTGACACCCTGTGGTCAGAAATTTTTCTTACACTATCAGGATCCAATGGCAAATGAGACTGTGGTGAAGCACACTAATCGTACATGTCAAATCTTTTGTGAAATTAGGGGGTTTCAGATTCAATCTGTTAAGAATGTTGTGGTTACTAAAAATACCACAATCGAGTGGAATTATTCCTTTGATCCTTCAGTGGCTGTTGAATTTGGTGTTACTGTTAGATTCTCAGATAACTGGAGAAAATGTGGTGTATGATCAGAACTAAGGCCTTGGGATCCCTATTCTTATCATGTACTTATCAGGGAGCTGCTGACTGGAAGAGGAACATGGTGTTTGAACCAGCATCCATGGTGTTTTAGTAACAGACCAGCTGGACACTGGCATTACTTTAATTTATGTTTATCTAGTCCAGTCTTTACAGTTATTTAACACTTCTTGGGGTTTTTCAGAAACCGTTTCATGGTTAACTTCTTAGTTCCCTGATCTCGCCACATGGTTAAAGAAAGGGATTGCAATAGCTGTTGTAGTGGTTTTACTGCTGGCATGTGGAATAGTGGTGTTCTAACGTTGTATTACTTGTTTCACAGGCTTACTGACTAAGATTTAAGGTGCCACCTGGAATTATAATAAATGTTAATTGCAGGTATGCAAATAAAAAGAAAAGGAGGGAATTGTAAAGGAATTTTTTATAGTCTGTAGTGCAGGTTTAGATCTGAGGTTTGGGGTCTTGTAGAAAGTGCAGAAATACTGCTCAACAGGCCCAGAATGTTTGTTCTCAACCTGCTCCTGGTACAGACCCACCCAAGGCTGGTTTCAAACACAGTCAAGCTAATCATGTAGACACAGTTTTAACAAAGAGGGATTAATTAATTAAGCACAGGTGCTTTGCTAGACAAAAGGAAGTTAATGGGTAGAAACTGCTTGCTTTAGCTAAACCCTTAATAGTACATCTCGAAGTCTTTCTCAGAATTGTGCAGGACAGAAATGGCAGAAGAGTGATTACAGAGATGGGGACCCAAAGAGGATCCTGAAACTGAAACAAGGCTTGGAACCAGAACAGAAGAATGCGGCTGAGACAGGGGATTGTGATGGTCTTTGATAAACGATGAACTTTGGGGACTGAAAGGCTGAGTGGAAATACACAAAGACTTCAGACCTTCTGTAATGGGTATTGATTGAATGGTATAAAAACTGTGCGAGATCTTGGGCCATTTGCCATGCACTGAGGTGGTGGCCCAACTCCAAGTTGCTAATAAAGCAAACCTAGTGGTACCCATATTTGGCATGCAATTTCCTTGAACACCTATCTTTCCTTAAAAGGACATAGCCATCCAGGACAGCGTTCCAGTCCTGTGAGCTGTCACACCACGTCTCAGTAATTGCAATGAGATCGTGGTCCTGAGAACAAACGCAGATCTCTAGTTCCTCCTGCTTGTTCCCCATACTGCGTGCGTTAGTGTATAGGCATTTCAGAGAGGTGGCCAAGCGTGCAGGTTTTCCTGGAGGAGAGCAGGAGGATATACCCTTGTCATACACAGCCCCAGCATTGTCTGCCTTTTCATCATTGTCTTGGGTGGTAGCTAAGGAGCCTTGGTGCCAAGCCTGGTTGACCTGATTTATTCCCCAACTGGATGCATCCCCATCCCCCACCTCAACTGGGACAGCAGATTGAACGGCCTTACCAGCACACCGTCCCACCAGCACCAGCATGCTGCACACAGGCTTCTCTTTGGCCAGCCCAGTCCCATCCCCTTCCCCCTTCGAATCTAGTTCAAAGCCCTTTCTGTGAGCCCTGCCACTTCATGCTTGAGGATCCTTTTTCCCCTTTGGGACAGCTGAACCTCATCTGTTGCCAGTAGAGCCGGTGCCATGTAAACCTCCCCGCGATCAAAAAACCCAAATTTCTGTTGGTGGCACCAGCCTTCCAGCCACGTGTTAACCAGGTGTGTTTGCCTGTTTCTTTCAGTGTAATTTCCTGCCACTGAAGGGATTGCGGAAAACACCACCTGTGCTCCCGATCCTGCAGCCAATCTCCCTAATGACCTGAAGTCCTTTTTAATCGCTTTTGGACTTCTCTCTGTGATCTCATCACTACCAGCTTGGATGACCAAAAGCGGGCAGTAGTCTGAGGCTGCACCAGACCAGGGAGTTTCCTACTAATATCCCTAACCCAGGCCCCAGGGAGCCAGCAGACTTCCCTGTGGGAGGCATATGGTCGACACATGGGGCCCTCAGTTCCCCTCAGAAGGGAATCACCTACCACGAGTACCCTCCTTTTTTTCTTGATTGAACTAGTGCTAAGGTGTGCGGGTGACTGACTCACCCTAGATGTCTCCCTGGATGGTCGTTCGTTTCCATCCTCATTCACCTGGCCCTCAGTTTCCAAAGCCCCATACCTGTTCCGCAGCTGTAACTGTGGAGGCAAGGGAGGCTGGCAGGAGATTCACCTGCCTCCCCGAGGAGGGATCTGTTTCCATTCCCACCCCGTCTCTTAGGTCCCCTCCTCTTACCTGGTGGCAAGAGGTGAGGGGATCCTGTGCTTCACGGGGATCCTGTTGCCTTCCCCTCAGGAGTGGGAGGGTTGGAGTCCACCAGTCTATCCCCCTCTCACTCTCCCTTACAGTCCTCAGCCTTTCTAGCTCCTCTTTCAGCTCAGCCACCAGGCTGAGCAGATCAGCTGCTTACAGCGCACACTGGTGTTGTCCCTGTCATCCTCTATTCTATGTGAGGCTCCGGCACTCCCTGCAGCCAGGGGCTTGGGCACCAACATGTTTACGTGGGACCTCTGTCTGGGTCACCACATATCTTTTGCCGCCGGCTTTTGGCCGTGTTGCACCCATAGCTCTTCCTGCCTGAGTGACTAAGCACTCTGACTGCCTCAGCACTCACCGCGCCCCTTTGTTGGACCTTGCTGGGAGCGCAGGGATCTTTGATCTAAGGGCCTTTAAATAGCCCACTGAGGCTGCGACTGCGGCTCTGCCTGCGTGTCGCCCGCACCCGCATCTCACGAGGGATGCCAGCTCAGTGCAGGGGGTTGGTCCGCTCCCACGTGTTTCTGACTGCAGGAAAAAACGGCCCAAAAGCCCTGTCTGGGGAGTTTTTGCCGCTCTGCCGAACTGCCCAGGGGACGGTCTGGCTCAGGTGCCTGATCACAGTGGCTGATGCTAATTTTTACAATTTACGTAACGTATTGGCTTGGCCCATTAGATCCCTTGTTACCCTTCACTTGGGAGGATTTGTGCACATGACCATGGCGGGCAAGTACACTTAATCCCCCAATTCGAAGGGGCCTGCTGTCAGAAGAAACCAGCCCAGACTGGCTGAAAGCAGCAAAGCTGCAACAGAACTGTGCAAACGGGGCTGCGTGATGTGCTGCAGCTTGCAGGCATTGTGCTGCTCTCCGGGTCAGCATGCCGCTGGCTGTTCCTTCCTGTTCATGTCAACAGAACGGAAAAGGGTTGTTAGGAGGAGCTTTGCATAGGTTGTTCTCAGGTAAAGAGGGAGGGTAGAAGGGGAGTGCAGCAGGAGCCGGCAGCCAGGCTCCTGCCAGCCTTCCCCGGGAGACAGCTAGGGGAATAGGCAGCAGAAAGGACCGAGGAGCAGAAAGCCTGTGAAAATGGAGATGGCTGTAGGAAGCGAGAGCGGAAGCGAGAGCAGAAGTGAGCGGCGCAGGCACAGCCAGTGGCCCCGCTGCCAGCCTGTCCTCCATAGGAGAAAGCAGGGGGATGGACGGGGCACAAATGGCAGGTGTGAGGGGCTCATGGAAGGGGACAGTGCTGGGGGTGCGCTCTGGGCAGAAGGTGCTCCATGGCGGAGGCAGGAGCACTGCAGCCCACAGAGTGCAGCCTGTGGAGCAGCCCCGCGGGAGTAGAAGGAACAGGTATGAAGGAAGGGGTGGGAGAGGCAGAGGGAAAGGCATTCGAGCCAGGTCATACTGTGACCGCCTTAAAGTCTGTTTGCCTTTCTATGTGCCACAGGGCCCCCATGGCTCTTTTGGGGCAACCGAGGAGGCCCCGTGTTCTTTTTGGTGCCCCAAAGGCTCTCCATTCTTCACGGCGTGCTTCCTAGAGCCCTCCCTGTGCCTTCTGGCACAGCCCAGAGCCCTCCCTGTGCCTTCTGGTGTTGCTCAGAGCCACTCGTCTTCCTTTCAGTGCCCAGCCCCAGCCCTTTGTGTGCCTGCGGGTACCAGCCTCAGCCCCCTGTGTGCCCCGGGCTGCCACCCAGAGCCCTCCCTCTCCCTCACGCCCCAGGGAACTCATTTTACCCTCTTTTCCCCTCAAGAGTGGCCGGAGCTGCAGAAAAGGAGGACAAAGGGAGAGAAAGTCAGTGCTGAAATCACAGAATCCTTTAGGCTGCACAACAGCTTTAACATCATCGACTCCAACCATACACCTCACACGGCCAAGCCCACCACCAAACCATGTCCCTAAGTGCCACATCTCCACGTTTTTTAAATCCCTGCAGGGACCGTGACTCCACCACCTCCCTGGGCAGCCCCTTCCCACGCATGACAACCCTTGCAGTGAAGAAATTTTCCCTAATATCCAATCTAAAGCTCCCCTGGCACAACTTGAGGCCATTCTCTCTTGTCCTGCCACTTGGGAGAAGAGACCAACCCCCCCCGTCTGCACCCTCCATTCAGGGGCTTGTAGAGAGCGACAAGGTCTCCCCCCTGGGCCTCCTCTTCCCCAGGCTGAACGCCCCCAGCTCCCTCAGCCCCTCCTCACAGCACTTGTGCTCCAGACCCTTCCCCAGCTCCGTTGTCCCTCTCCGGGCACTCTCCAGCCCCGCGGTGTCCGTCTTGCCGTGAGGGGCCCAAAACTGACCCCAGGATTCGAGGTGCGGCCTCACCAGTGCCCAGCGCAGGGGGACGATCCCCGCCCCGGTGCTGCTGTAGCCTTGAGCACAGCAGCTTCCAGGAACATGGCCCCAAGGGGCCGGCCACAGCACAGTGCCGGGTGGAAATGACAAACAGGCGGCTGGGGCAGAAAGTCGGTCCAAACAGGACAGGGTTAGCAAAATGCATTTGCTTGCGTTCTCTTTTCTTCCAGTTCGTGCGCGGGTACCGGTAAGGGGGCAGCAGAAGCACGCCCTAGCTAAACCCCCTTTTCTTGCCAAATCCAGTGCAGTGCAATTCCCCGAGTTGAGGCTGCTTTGCCCATGTCGGGGAGGAGGTCTAAAAGGGAACAGGGGCTCACCCCGAGCCCAGAACAAACATCTTTGCTGTGCCAGTTCCTCGCACGTCTTCCCGGTGTGCGAGGATGCCTGCTTCGCTTCACAGAAGCCCAGAGCTCTTGAGGTGGGAAGGGGCCTGTGGAGATGAGCCCTCAGAGCCGGGCCAGCAAGAGCGGGTGGCCCACAGGCCTGTCCAAAGGGGCCGGCAGGCGGGCCGCCCCCACGGACCGGGGGACAGCAGCCGGGCACACGCCCGGCAACGCAGTGATCCACCAGCATGGCGGCATGGTAACTCAGTGACGTGACAGTGGGGGAACGGGGCAACGCGGTGATGCAACAATGGGCGACTGCTCTCTATAAAGCTGCTCGCCGGGAGACAGGCTGCAGTGGCCGCAGCGGGTGCCTCTGGAGAAAGAGGAGTCAGGGCACGGTCGCAGCTCCAGGAGGGCTCTAGGAAGGAGTCGTGGAGCACCGTCTCACTGCTGGAGTCTGGCAGACAGACAGAGCGCTGAGCGCACTGAGAAAGAGGAGAGAGGTGAGCAGCGGGCCGAAGGAGAGGGCTCAGCCGGGCAGCCTGGGACAGGGCCTGCTGTGGGGCCTCAGGACGTGCCTGGGGCAACTGTCACACGGGCGGCTTGTCGAGCTAGCGCCTGAATGTCTCTGTCTTCCTAGCTCGGGCACAGAAGATAGCACCGGGGAGAAGGAGCTACTGGGCCGATGGATCCCAAGCTGCTGGACCTCCCGCTCGGGGTCAAGATCCCTGTGCTGCCCGGCTCCAAGCCTGTCTTCAGCAGGGGAAAGCTGGGGGAAAAGGTAAAGGGAGTAGAAAGGAGTACAAAAGCTCTCTTCTTTTACCGGGTCCCCGTCATTCAGAGAAGTCCTCGTGGCCACCTGCTGCACAGCGGGAGCTGCAGCCCTTCCGTCGGGCAGGGCTGGGGCGTCGCGGGAAGCTCCGGGCTCCGTGGTGCTGAGAGAAGGGAGGAGCTGTGCTCCACGTTGGCCAGAGCTGGAGGGAGAAGAGTGTTGCTGTCAGGTCTTTACCTTCCCATAAGGACAGCTTGGCACCTCTGAGGCGCGCCATCCCTTTTTGCAATCAGGGTGAATGGCCAGAGCAAAAGACATGGCTGTGGGCAACACTGCAGCTTAGCAGCTCCTTACAGGGGCTGCACTGGGTGCAACCCTCTCACCGCCGCAGTAAACAGCTCCTTGTAGCCCCACGGCAACGGTAGATGGCCACCAGACGGGGGATGTAGGCACAGGGTTGCTTCTCCCTTGGAGAGTCTCTGAAGCACAGAGATCTTTCCGCTGGGTGGGAAGTAAGCCAGGAATTAGTCTATACCTCGGAGGTTTGGAAATGCCAGCCTGTGTGCGTCAGGAGCTCGGAAGTGCCTTCGTCTCTGCTCCTCTCTCCTGCCCCATTCATACTCTGGAACGTGTCTCTTGCAGCTTCGCCGGCCCTCGTGCTATTTTGACCTGACAGATCCCTACTCTCGCCTCCTGAGCACAGAGTACAACTGCCTGCATGACCCGCATCTGCAGGCGTACCACCAACGCAAAGACAACCTGCGGAGGCTGAAGGCGGGGGGCTACGTCACCAGCGATGGAAATGTAGGTTTGGACGTCACCGTGCCAAAAGAAACGGTTCCCTCCCAGCGGGCTTCGGGCTCTTTCGCGGAAGGCAGCCTGCGTAGCCGGCTTGACAGTGCTTGGGTGACTTCTCCCCTCGTCTCTCCACAGGTGGTCTGCACTCTGAAGCAGTTCAATGAGTACAGGCAGTATTTGACCAAACACAAGCAGGAGTACGAGCAAACATTCAGGCGAGCAAAGGTAAAAGCAAAGCTCAGTGTTGGCGGCCACCCGTCAGCGGCACGGCGCCGAGGGCCGGGGCTGTACTTGCCGCACGCGGGGAGGCGGTCAGTGCAGAGGAGGTGAGGGCTGTGCTGGCGGGACGGGCGCTGTGGCAGGGAAAGGACTACCCGGCTCGGAGCTGAGCTAGCGCAGGGGGCTGGGGTGGGCACGGGCAGGAAGGTGATGCGCAAGCACGCCGAGTCCTGAGGGAAGCCCTTCTTGCCCTCGTTGCGTGGACAAAATGGCCGAAGCAGGGCGCTGGCCTGGGCCCGCCTGAAGCCTCAGCATGCAGGGGGCGTGAGCGCTTGTCCAGGACACAGCGAGCCACAACCTGGGCTTTCACCTTTCAGGAAAGGCTTCATCAAGTCATCAATGAATTTAAGGATGCCCACAAACTGCCGGCAGCGACCAACACTTCTTCGCTGGCAGAGCGGCTGCTGCGGCCTCGAAAACCATCTAGCTCGCCTCCACCCAAGAGCAGACAGACCTCCTTGAAATTGAGGCGATACAAAAGAGCGAAAGCAGCTTTGGACCAGGGCCAAACCAACTCCCAACGCCAGCCGGCACAGGAAGCTGCAGGGCTGCCCAGGAAGGCCAGCAGTGATGCTGACTGGGAGAGGAGGCCAGACGTCGCTGCAGACGCGGTGTGCAAAGCTGCCTTTGAACAACAAACTGCAACCGAGGACCAGGTGCTTGAGGAGGTGGCTGAGGCTATGGTGCAGGAGGTGTTGGAGAGGCTGAAGGCCCCCTGGGATCAGCCTGCCCGCATTTTAAGGCGGCCTGCCCTGGAGAACAGAGGAAGATTGCGTGGCCGCTCCGGAACAGCAGTGCCTTTGGAGATTTCTCCAGATCGCCAGCGGGAAACTGGACTGCTGGCCAAAGAGCTGCTAGCGACCGGGCTGCAGTGCTTGCGGGAGCGTGTGGCATCCAGCACATCCGAAGCATCTGGGCCAGGGCCAGCAGCCACGCAGAAGGAGCAGCCTGTTGACGGAGGAACAACCCAAGCGGGCAAATCCCCGGAACAGAAATCAGCGCAAACTGAAACAGAAGCTGCCGACAGCCCAGCTTCACAGGCTGTCCTTGCCAAACTCATCAGGGAAATTGTTGCCGGTGTTTGCTCCGCCCTGGAATCCTTTGTAGCTTCCCAGCTTCAGCAAGACCATAGCTACACATGTTCTGAAAACCTGGAGCGTCTTGGAGGAACCCTCTCCAACAGACAGCCGCAGCCATCCCGGGTGCCCTTGTCAAGACAGGGCGGGGGAGCAGGACAAGCATTTCCCAGAGCACCTGCACGGCACAGCCGGGAAGCCAGCGAGGCAGCCAAGTTGCCTGCGTTACCACCCCTGCCAACTACAACCGCTGCCGCTGCCTTGCGACGGAGTCGCGCGATTGCCAGGGAGAGCATCCCAAAGAGCGACTCCAGAGATCAGCAGTGCCCCGCAGACCGGCGCTTAGCCCACGCTTCGGCTGCGAGGACCGTGGGAAGGCGGACCGTTGGCCCTGTGCTAGAGCGGACCTGCCAGCCTGGGCCTGCACAGAGCCCTGAGTGAACTCTGGACACCAGACCAAAGTCACAAGACCGCCCACCTCACGGGATGGAAAGGCGAGCTGTCCCGCTGAGGACAGCCTCCCCTCCACGGGGCCACGGCTTTCCAGACAACCCGTCCCTCCGGCGGGCCCGAAGCCCCCCGCACAGACAGGAGCGCAATAGAGATCAGCGCGCGCAAAGCTGGTCCAAGGCAAGGAGGTGGGCGGCAAGATAGGTCTAGAGGCCGCAGGCAGCTCACAGCGAACGGCAGCAAGCACAGACGTGACACCCTCGCGCTGGCAATAAAGAGTTTACTCCCAAGCGCTTGCTCGTGCCCACCTTCACTCGAGCCAGGCCGTGCTGCAGCCGCCTTAAAGTCTCTCTGCTTGCCTTTCTATGTGCCACAGGGCCCCCATGGCTCTTTTGGGGCAACCGAGGAGGCCCCGTGTTCTTTTTGGTGCCCCAAAGGCTCTCCATTCTTCACGGCGTGCTTCCTAGAGCCCTCCCTGTGCCTTCTGGCACAGCCCAGAGCCCTCCCTGTGCCTTCTGGTGTTGCTCAGAGCCACTCGTCTTCCTTTCAGTGCCCAGCCCCAGCCCTTTGTGTGCCTGCGGGTACCAGCCTCAGCCCCCCGTGTGCCCCGGGCTGCCACCCAGAGCCCTCCCTCTCCCTCACGCCCCAGGGAACTCATTTTACCCTCTTTTCCCCTCAAGAGTGGCCGGAGCTGCAGAAAAGGAGGACAAAGGGAGAGAAAGTCAGTGCTGAAATCACAGAATCCTTTAGGCTGCACAACAGCTTTAACATCATCGACTCCAACCATACACCTCACACGGCCAAGCCCACCACCAAACCACGTCCCTAAGTGCCACATCTCCACGTTTTTTAAATCCCTGCAGATACGGTGACTCCGCCACCTCCCTGGGCAGCCCCTTCCCACGCATGACAACCCTTGCAGTGAAGAAATTTTCCCTAATATCCAATCTAAAGCTCCCCTGGCACAACTTGAGGCCATTCTCTCTTGTCCTGCCACTTGGGAGAAGAGACCAACCCCCCCTGTCTGCACCCTCCATTCAGGGGCTTGTAGAGAGCGACAAGGTCTCCCCCCTGTGCCTCCTCTTCCCCAGGCTGAACGCCCCCAGCTCCCTCAGCCCCTCCTCACAGCACTTGTGCTCCAGACCCTTCCCCAGCTCCGCTGCCCCTCTCCGGGCACTCTCCAGCCCCGCGGTGTCCGTCTTGCCGTGAGGGGCCCAAAACTGACCCCAGGATTCGAGGTGCGGCCTCACCAGTGCCCAGCGCAGGGGGACGATCCCCGCCCCGGTGCTGCTGTAGCCTTGAGCACAGCAGCTTCCAGGAACATGGCCCCAAGGGGCCGGCCACAGCACAGTGCCGGGTGGAAATGACAAACAGGCGGCTGGGGCAGAAAGTCGGTCCAAACAGGACAGGGTTAGCAAAATGCATTTGCTTGCGTTCTCTTTTCTTCCAGTTCGTGCGCGGGTACCGGTAAGGGGGCAGCAGAAGCACGCCCTAGCTAAACCCCCTTTTCTTGCCAAATCCAGTGCAGTGCAATTCCCCGAGTTGAGGCTGCTTTGCCCATGTCGGGGAGGAGGTCTAAAAGGGAACAGGGGCTCACCCCGAGCCCAGAACAAACATCTTTGCTGTGCCAGTTCCTCGCACGTCTTCCCGGTGTGCGAGGATGCCTGCTTCGCTTCACAGAAGCCCAGAGCTCTTGAGGTGGGAAGGGGCCTGTGGAGATGAGCCCTCAGAGCCGGGCCAGCAAGAGCGGGTGGCCCACAGGCCTGTCCAAAGGGGCCGGCAGGCGGGCCGCCCCCACGGACCGGGGGACAGCAGCCGGGCACACGCCCGGCAACGCAGTGATCCACCAGCATGGCGGCATGGTAACTCAGTGACGTGACAGTGGGGGAACGGGGCAACGCGGTGATGCAACAATGGGCGACTGCTCTCTATAAAGCTGCTCGCCGGGAGACAGGCTGCAGTGGCCGCAGCGGGTGCCTCTGGAGAAAGAGGAGTCAGGGCACGGTCGCAGCTCCAGGAGGGCTCTAGGAAGGAGTCGTGGAGCACCGTCTCACTGCTGGAGTCTGGCAGACAGACAGAGCGCTGAGCGCACTGAGAAAGAGGAGAGAGGTGAGCAGCGGGCCGAAGGAGAGGGCTCAGCCGGGCAGCCTGGGACAGGGCCTGCTGTGGGGCCTCAGGACGTGCCTGGGGCAACTGTCACACGGGCGGCTTGTCGAGCTAGCGCCTGAATGTCTCTGTCTTCCTAGCTCGGGCACAGAAGATAGCACCGGGGAGAAGGAGCTACTGGGCCGATGGATCCCAAGCTGCTGGACCTCCCGCTCGGGGTCAAGATCCCTGTGCTGCCCGGCTCCAAGCCTGTCTTCAGCAGGGGAAAGCTGGGGGAAAAGGTAAAGGGAGTAGAAAGGAGTACAAAAGCTCTCTTCTTTTACCGGGTCCCCGTCATTCAGAGAAGTCCTCATGGCCACCTGCTGCACAGCGGGAGCTGCAGCCCTTCCGTCGGGCAGGGCTGGGGCATCGCGGGAAGCTCCGGGCTCCGTGGTGCTGAGAGAAGGGAGGAGCTGTGCTCCACGTTGGCCAGAGCTGGAGGGAGAAGAGTGTTGCTGTCAGGTCTTTACCTTCCCATAAGGACAGCTTGGCACCTCTGAGGCGCGCCATCCCTTTTTGCAATCAGGGTGAATTGCCAGGGCAAAAGACATGGCTGTGGGCAACACTGCAGCTTAGCCGCTCCTTACAGGGGCTGCACTGGGTGCAACCCTCTCACCGCCGCAGTAAACAGCTCCTTGTAGCCCCACGGCAACGGTAGATGGCCACCAGACGGGGGATGTAGGCACAGGGTTGCTTCTCCCTTGGAGAGTCTCTGAAGCACAGAGATCTTTCCGCTGGGTGGGAAGTAAGCCAGGAATTAGTCTATACCTCGGAGGTTTGGAAATGCCAGCCTGTGTGCGTCAGGAGCTCGGAAGTGCCTTCGTCTCTGCTCCTCTCTCCTGCCCCATTCATACTCTGGAACGTGTCTCTTGCAGCTTCGCCGGCCCTCGTGCTATTTTGACCTGACAGATCCCTACTCTCGCCTCCTGAGCACAGAGTACAACTGCCTGCATGACCCGCATCTGCAGGCGTACCACCAACGCAAAGACAACCTGCGGAGGCTGAAGGCGGGGGGCTACGTCACCAGCGATGGAAATGTAGGTTTGGACGTCACCGTGCCAAAAGAAACGGTTCCCTCCCAGCGGGCTTCGGGCTCTTTCGCGGAAGGCAGCCTGCGTAGCCGGCTTGACAGTGCTTGGGTGACTTCTCCCCTCGTCTCTCCACAGGTGGTCTGCACTCTGAAGCAGTTCAATGAGTACAGGCAGTATTTGACCAAACACAAGCAGGAGTACGAGCAAACATTCAGGCGAGCAAAGGTAAAAGCAAAGCTCAGTGTTGGCGGCCACCCGTCAGCGGCACGGCGCCGAGGGCCGGGGCTGTACTTGCCGCACGCGGGGAGGCGGTCAGTGCAGAGGAGGTGAGGGCTGTGCTGGCGGGACGGGCGCTGTGGCAGGGAAAGGACTACCCGGCTCGGAGCTGAGCTAGCGCAGGGGGCTGGGGTGGGCACGGGCAGGAAGGTGATGCGCAAGCACGCCGAGTCCTGAGGGAAGCCCTTCTTGCCCTCGTCGCGTGGACAAAATGGCCGAAGCAGGGCGCTGGCCTGGGCCCGCCTGAAGCCTCAGCATGCAGGGGGCGTGAGCGCTTGTCCAGGACACAGCGAGCCACAACCTGGGCTTTCACCTTTCAGGAAAGGCTTCATCAAGTCATCAATGAATTTAAGGATGCCCACAAACTGCCGGCAGCGACCAACACTTCTTCGCTGGCAGAGCGGCTGCTGCGGCCTCGAAAACCATCTAGCTCGCCTCCACCCAAGAGCAGACAGACCTCCTTGAAATTGAGGCGATACAAAAGAGCGAAAGCAGCTTTGGACCAGGGCCAAACCAACTCCCAACGCCAGCCGGCACAGGAAGCTGCAGGGCTGCCCAGGAAGGCCAGCAGTGATGCTGACTGGGAGAGGAGGCCAGACGTCGCTGCAGACGCGGTGTGCAAAGCTGCCTTTGAACAACAAACTGCAACCGAGGACCAGGTGCTTGAGGAGGTGGCTGAGGCTATGGTGCAGGAGGTGTTGGAGAGGCTGAAGGCCCCCTGGGATCAGCCTGCCCGCATTTTAAGGCGGCCTGCCCTGGAGAACAGAGGAAGATTGCGTGGCCGCTCCGGAACAGCAGTGCCTTTGGAGATTTCTCCAGATCGCCAGCGGGAAACTGGACTGCTGGCCAAAGAGCTGCTAGCGACCGGGCTGCAGTGCTTGCGGGAGCGTGTGGCATCCAGCACATCCGAAGCATCTGGGCCAGGGCCAGCAGCCACGCAGAAGGAGCAGCCTGTTGACGGAGGAACAACCCAAGCGGGCAAATCCCCGGAACAGAAATCAGCGCAAACTGAAACAGAAGCTGCCGACAGCCCAGCTTCACAGGCTGTCCTTGCCAAACTCATCAGGGAAATTGTTGCCGGTGTTTGCTCCGCCCTGGAATCCTTTGTAGCTTCCCAGCTTCAGCAAGACCATAGCTACACATGTTCTGAAAACCTGGAGCGTCTTGGAGGAACCCTCTCCAACAGACAGCCGCAGCCATCCCGGGTGCCCTTGTCAAGACAGGGCGGGGGAGCAGGACAAGCATTTCCCAGAGCACCTGCACGGCACAGCCGGGAAGCCAGCGAGGCAGCCAAGTTGCCTGCGTTACCACCCCTGCCAACTACAACCGCTGCCGCTGCCTTGCGACGGAGTCGCGCGATTGCCAGGGAGAGCATCCCAAAGAGCGACTCCAGAGATCAGCAGTGCCCCGCAGACCGGCGCTTAGCCCACACTTCGGCTGCGAGGACCGTGGGAAGGCGGACCGTTGGCCCTGTGCTAGAGCGGACCTGCCAGCCTGGGCCTGCACAGAGCCCTGAGTGAACTTTGGACACCAGACCAAAGTCACAAGACCGCCCACCTCACGGGATGGAAAGGCGAGCTGTCCCGCTGAGGACAGCCTCCCCTCCACGGGGCCACGGCTTTCCAGACAACCCGTCCCTCCGGCGGGCCCGAAGCCCCCCGCACAGACAGGAGCGCGATACAGATCAGCGCGCGCAAAGCTGGTCCAAGGCAAGGAGGTGGGCGGCAAGATAGTTCTAGAGGCCGCAGGCAGCTCACAGCGAACGGCAGCAAGCACAGACGTGACACCCTCGCGCTGGCAATAAAGAGTTTACTCCCAAGCGCTTGCTCGTGCCCACCTTCACTCGAGCCAGGCCGTGCTGCAGCCGCCTTAAAGTCTCTCTGCTTGCCTTTCTATGTGCCACAGGGCCCCCATGGCTCTTTTGGGGCAACCGAGGAGGCCCCGTGTTCTTTTTGGTGCCCCAAAGGCTCTCCATTCTTCACGGCGTGCTTCCTAGAGCCCTCCCTGTGCCTTCTGGCACAGCCCAGAGCCCTCCCTGTGCCTTCTGGTGTTGCTCAGAGCCACTCGTCTTCCTTTCAGTGCCCAGCCCCAGCCCTTTGTGTGCCTGCGGGTACCAGCCTCAGCCCCCTGTGTGCCCCGGGCCGCCACCCAGAGCCCTCCCTCTCCCTCACGCCCCAGGGAACTCATTTTACCCTCTTTTCCCCTCAAGAGTGGCCGGAGCTGCAGAAAAGGAGGACAAAGGGAGAGAAAGTCAGTGCTGAAATCACAGAATCCTTTAGGCTGCACAACAGCTTTAACATCATCGACTCCAACCATACACCTCACACGGCCAAGCCCACCACCAAACCATGTCCCTAAGTGCCACATCTCCACGTTTTCTAAATCCCTGCAGGGACGGTGACTCCGCCACCTCCCTGGGCAGCCCCTTCCCACGCATGACAACCCTTGCAGTGAAGAAATTTTCCCTAATATCCAATCTAAAGCTCCCCTGGCACAACTTGAGGCCATTCTCTCTTGTCCTGCCACTTGGGAGAAGAGACCAACCCCCCCTGTCTGCACCCTCCATTCAGGGGCTTGTAGAGAGCGACAAGGTCTCCCCCCTGTGCCTCCTCTTCCCCAGGCTGAACGCCCCCAGCTCCCTCAGCCCCTCCTCACAGCACTTGTGCTCCAGACCCTTCCCCAGCTCCGCTGCCCCTCTCCGGGCACTCTCCAGCCCCGCGGTGTCCGTCTTGCCGTGAGGGGCCCAAAACTGACCCCAGGATTCGAGGTGCGGCCTCACCAGTGCCCAGCGCAGGGGGACGATCCCCGCCCCGGTGCTGCTGTAGCCTTGAGCACAGCAGCTTCCAGGAACATGGCCCCAAGGGGCCGGCCACAGCACAGTGCCGGGTGGAAATGACAAACAGGCGGCTGGGGCAGAAAGTCGGTCCAAACAGGACAGGGTTAGCAAAATGCATTTGCTTGCGTTCTCTTTTCTTCCAGTTCGTGCGCGGGTACCGGTAAGGGGGCAGCAGAAGCACGCCCTAGCTAAACCCCCTTTCCTTGCCAAATCCAGTGCAGTGCAATTCCCCGAGTTGAGGCTGCTTTGCCCATGTCGGGGAGGAGGTCTAAAAGGGAACAGGGGCTCACCCCGAGCCCAGAACAAACATCTTTGCTGTGCCAGTTCCTCGCACGTCTTCCCGGTGTGCGAGGATGCCTGCTTCGCTTCACAGAAGCCCAGAGCTCTTGAGGTGGGAAGGGGCCTGTGGAGATGGGCCCTCAGAGCCGGGCCAGCAAGAGCGGGTGGCCCACAGGCCTGTCCAAAGGGGCCGGCAGGCGGGCCGCCCCCACGGACCGGGGGACAGCAGCCGGGCAGCCTGGGACAGGGCCTGCTGTGGGGCCTCAGGACGTGCCTGGGGCAACTGTCACACGGGCGGCTTGTCGAGCTAGCGCCTGAATGTCTCTGTCTTCCTAGCTCGGGCACAGAAGATAGCACCGGGGAGAAGGAGCTACTGGGCCGATGGATCCCAAGCTGCTGGACCTCCCGCTCGGGGTCAAGATCCCTGTGCTGCCCGGCTCCAAGCCTGTCTTCAGCAGGGGAAAGCTGGGGGAAAAGGTAAAGGGAGTAGAAAGGAGTACAAAAGCTCTCTTCTTTTACCGGGTCCCCGTCATTCAGAGAAGTCCTCATGGCCACCTGCTGCACAGCGGGAGCTGCAGCCCTTCCGTCGGGCAGGGCTGGGGCGTCGCGGGAAGCTCCGGGCTCCGTGGTGCTGAGAGAAGGGAGGAGCTGTGCTCCACGTTGGCCAGAGCTGGAGGGAGAAGAGTGTTGCTGTCAGGTCTTTACCTTCCCATAAGGACAGCTTGGCACCTCTGAGGCGCGCCATCCCTTTCTGCAATCAGGGTGAATGGCCAAAGCAAAAGACATGGCTGTGGGCAACACTGCAGCTTAGCAGCTCCTTACAGGGGCTGCACTGGGTGCAACCCTCTCACCGCCGCAGTAAACAGCTCCTTGTAGCCCCACGGCAACGGTAGATGGCCACCAGACGGGGGATGTAGGCACAGGGTTGCTTCTCCCTTGGAGAGTCTCTGAAGCACAGAGATCTTTCCGCTGGGTGGGAAGTAAGCCAGGAATTAGTCTATACCTCGGAGGTTTGGAAATGCCAGCCTGTGTGCGTCAGGAGCTCGGAAGTGCCTTCGTCTCTGCTCCTCTCTCCTGCCCCATTCATACTCTGGAACGTGTCTCTTGCAGCTTCGCCGGCCCTCGTGCTATTTTGACCTGACAGATCCCTACTCTCGCCTCCTGAGCACAGAGTACAACTGCCTGCATGACCCGCATCTGCAGGCGTACCACCAACGCAAAGACAACCTGCGGAGGCTGAAGGCGGGGGGCTACGTCACCAGCGATGGAAATGTAGGTTTGGACGTCACCGTGCCAAAAGAAACGGTTCCCTCCCAGCGGGCTTCGGGCTCTTTCGCGGAAGGCAGCCTGCGTAGCCGGCTTGACAGTGCTTGGGTGACTTCTCCCCTCGTCTCTCCACAGGTGGTCTGCACTCTGAAGCAGTTCAATGAGTACAGGCAGTATTTGACCAAACACAAGCAGGAGTACGAGCAAACATTCAGGCGAGCAAAGGTAAAAGCAAAGCTCAGTGTTGGCGGCCACCCGTCAGCGGCACGGCGCCGAGGGCCGGGGCTGTACTTGCCGCACGCGGGGAGGCGGTCAGTGCAGAGGAGGTGAGGGCTGTGCTGGCGGGACGGGCGCTGTGGCAGGGAAAGGACTACCCGGCTCGGAGCTGAGCTAGCGCAGGGGGCTGGGGTGGGCACGGGCAGGAAGGTGATGCGCAAGCACGCCGAGTCCTGAGGGAAGCCCTTCTTGCCCTCGTCGCGTGGACAAAATGGCCGAAGCAGGGCGCTGGCCTGGGCCCGCCTGAAGCCTCAGCATGCAGGGGGCGTGAGCGCTTGTCCAGGACACAGCGAGCCACAACCTGGGCTTTCACCTTTCAGGAAAGGCTTCATCAAGTCATCAATGAATTTAAGGATGCCCACAAACTGCCGGCAGCGACCAACACTTCTTCGCTGGCAGAGCGGCTGCTGCGGCCTCGAAAACCATCTAGCTCGCCTCCACCCAAGAGCAGACAGACCTCCTTGAAATTGAGGCGATACAAAAGAGCAAAAGCAGCTTTGGACCAGGGCCAAACCAACTCCCAACGCCAGCCGGCACAGGAAGCTGCAGGGCTGCCCAGGAAGGCCAGCAGTGATGCTGACTGGGAGAGGAGGCCAGACGTCGCTGCAGACGCGGTGTGCAAAGCTGCCTTTGAACAACAAACTGCAACCGAGGACCAGGTGCTTGAGGAGGTGGCTGAGGCTATGGTGCAGGAGGTGTTGGAGAGGCTGAAGGCCCCCTGGGATCAGCCTGCCCGCATTTTAAGGCGGCCTGCCCTGGAGAACAGAGGAAGATTGCGTGGCCGCTCCGGAACAGCAGTGCCTTTGGAGATTTCTCCAGATCGCCAGCGGGAAACTGGACTGCTGGCCAAAGAGCTGCTAGCGACCGGGCTGCAGTGCTTGCGGGAGCGTGTGGCATCCAGCACATCCGAAGCATCTGGGCCAGGGCCAGCAGCCACGCAGAAGGAGCAGCCTGTTGACGGAGGAACAACCCAAGCGGGCAAATCCCCGGAACAGAAATCAGCGCAAACTGAAACAGAAGCTGCCGACAGCCCAGCTTCACAGGCTGTCCTTGCCAAACTCATCAGGGAAATTGTTGCCGGTGTTTGCTCCGCCCTGGAATCCTTTGTAGCTTCCCAGCTTCAGCAAGACCATAGCTACACATGTTCTGAAAACCTGGAGCGTCTTGGAGGAACCCTCTCCAACAGACAGCCGCAGCCATCCCGGGTGCCCTTGTCAAGACAGGGCGGGGGAGCAGGACCAGCATTCCCCAGAGCACCTGCACGGCACAGCCGGGAAGCCAGCGAGGCAGCCAAGTTGCCTGCGTTACCACCCCTGCCAACTACAACCGCTGCCGCTGCCTTGCGACGGAGTCGCGCGATTGCCAGGGAGAGCATCCCAAAGAGCGACTCCAGAGATCAGCAGTGCCCCGCAGACCGGCGCTTAGCCCACACTTCGGCTGCGAGGACCGTGGGAAGGCGGACCGTTGGCCCTGTGCTAGAGCGGACCTGCCAGCCTGGGCCTGCACAGAGCCCTGAGTGAACTCTGGACACCAGACCAAAGTCACAAGACCGCCCACCTCACGGGATGGAAAGGCGAGCTGTCCCGCTGAGGACAGCCTCCCCTCCACGGGGCCACGGCTTTCCAGACAACCCGTCCCTCCGGCGGGCCCGAAGCCCCCCGCGCAGACAGGAGCGCGATACAGATCAGCGCGCGCAAAGCTGGTCCAAGGCAAGGAGGTGGGCGGCAAGATAGGTCTAGAGGCCGCAGGCAGCTCACAGCGAACGGCAGCAAGCACAGACGTGACACCCTCGCGCTGGCAATAAAGAGTTTACTCCCAAGCGCTTGCTCGTGCCCACCTTCACTCGAGCCAGGCCGTGCTGCAGCCGCCTTAAAGTCTCTCTGCTTGCCTTTCTATGTGCCACAGGGCCCCCATGGCTCTTTTGGGGCAACCGAGGAGGCCCCGTGTTCTTTTTGGTGCCCCAAAGGCTCTCCATTCTTCACGGCGTGCTTCCTAGAGCCCTCCCTGTGCCTTCTGGCACAGCCCAGAGCCCTCCCTGTGCCTTCTGGCACAGCCCAGAGCCCTCCCTGTGCCTTCTGGTGTTGCTCAGAGCCACTCGTCTTCCTTTCAGTGCCCAGCCCCAGCCCTTTGTGTGCCTGCGGGTACCAGCCTCAGCCCCCTGTGTGCCCCGGGCTGCCACCCAGAGCCCTCCCTCTCCCTCACGCCCCAGGGAACTCATTTTACCCTCTTTTCCCCTCAAGAGTGGCCGGAGCTGCAGAAAAGGAGGACAAAGGGAGAGAAAGTCAGTGCTGAAATCACAGAATCCTTTAGGCTGCACAACAGCTTTAACATCATCGACTCCAACCATACACCTCACACGGCCAAGCCCACCACCAAACCATGTCCCTAAGTGCCACATCTCCACGTTTTTTAAATCCCTGCAGGGACGGTGACTCCGCCACCTCCCTGGGCAGCCCCTTCCCACGCATGACAACCCTTGCAGTGAAGATATTTTCCCAAATATCCAATCTAAAGCTCCCCTGGCGCAACTTGAGGCCATTCTCTCTTGTCCTGCCACTTGGGAGAAGAGACCAACCCCCCCCGTCTGCACCCTCCATTCAGGGGCTTGTAGAGAGCGACAAGGTCTCCCCCCTGGGCCTCCTCTTCCCCAGGCTGAACGCCCCCAGCTCCCTCAGCCCCTCCTCACAGCACTTGTGCTCCAGACCCTTCCCCAGCTCCGTTGCCCCTCTCCGGGCACTCTCCAGCCCCGCGGTGTCCGTCTTGCCGTGAGGGGCCCAAAACTGACCCCAGGATTCGAGGTGCGGCCTCACCAGTGCCCAGCGCAGGGGGACGATCCCCGCCCCGGTGCTGCTGTAGCCTTGAGCACAGCAGCTTCCAGGAACATGGCCCCAAGGGGCCGGCCACAGCACAGTGCCGGGTGGAAATGACAAACAGGCGGCTGGGGCAGAAAGTCGGTCCAAACAGGACAGGGTTAGCAAAATGCATTTGCTTGCGTTCTCTTTTCTTCCAGTTCGTGCGCGGGTACCGGTAAGGGGGCAGCAGAAGCACGCCCTAGCTAAACCCCCTTTCCTTGCCAAATCCAGTGCAGTGCAATTCCCCGAGTTGAGGCTGCTTTGCCCATGTCGGGGAGGAGGTCTAAAAGGGAACAGGGGCTCACCCCGAGCCCAGAACAAACATCTTTGCTGTGCCAGTTCCTCGCACGTCTTCCCGGTGTGCGAGGATGCCTGCTTCGCTTCACAGAAGCCCAGAGCTCTTGAGGTGGGAAGGGGCCTGTGGAGATGGGCCCTCAGAGCCGGGCCAGCAAGAGCGGGTGGCCCACAGGCCTGTCCAAAGGGGCCGGCAGGCGGGCCGCCCCCACGGACCGGGGGACAGCAGCCGGGCAGCCTGGGACAGGGCCTGCTGTGGGGCCTCAGGACGTGCCTGGGGCAACTGTCACACGGGCGGCTTGTCGAGCTAGCGCCTGAATGTCTCTGTCTTCCTAGCTCGGGCACAGAAGATAGCACCGGGGAGAAGGAGCTACTGGGCCGATGGATCCCAAGCTGCTGGACCTCCCGCTCGGGGTCAAGATCCCTGTGCTGCCCGGCTCCAAGCCTGTCTTCAGCAGGGGAAAGCTGGGGGAAAAGGTAAAGGGAGTAGAAAGGAGTACAAAAGCTCTCTTCTTTTACCGGGTCCCCGTCATTCAGAGAAGTCCTCATGGCCACCTGCTGCACAGCGGGAGCTGCAGCCCTTCCGTCGGGCAGGGCTGGGGCGTCGCGGGAAGCTCCGGGCTCCGTGGTGCTGAGAGAAGGGAGGAGCTGTGCTCCACGTTGGCCAGAGCTGGAGGGAGAAGAGTGTTGCTGTCAGGTCTTTACCTTCCCATAAGGACAGCTTGGCACCTCTGAGGCGCGCCATCCCTTTCTGCAATCAGGGTGAATGGCCAGAGCAAAAGACATGGCTGTGGGCAACACTGCAGCTTAGCAGCTCCTTACAGGGGCTGCACTGGGTGCAACCCTCTCACCGCCGCAGTAAACAGCTCCTTGTAGCCCCACGGCAACGGTAGATGGCCACCAGACGGGGGATGTAGGCACAGGGTTGCTTCTCCCTTGGAGAGTCTCTGAAGCACAGAGATCTTTCCGCTGGGTGGGAAGTAAGCCAGGAATTAGTCTATACCTCGGAGGTTTGGAAATGCCAGCCTGTGTGCGTCAGGAGCTCGGAAGTGCCTTCGTCTCTGCTCCTCTCTCCTGCCCCATTCATACTCTGGAACGTGTCTCTTGCAGCTTCGCCGGCCCTCGTGCTATTTTGACCTGACAGATCCCTACTCTCGCCTCCTGAGCACAGAGTACAACTGCCTGCATGACCCGCATCTGCAGGCGTACCACCAACGCAAAGACAACCTGCGGAGGCTGAAGGCGGGGGGCTACGTCACCAGCGATGGAAATGTAGGTTTGGACGTCACCGTGCCAAAAGAAACGGTTCCCTCCCAGCGGGCTTCGGGCTCTTTCGCGGAAGGCAGCCTGCGTAGCCGGCTTGACAGTGCTTGGGTGACTTCTCCCCTCGTCTCTCCACAGGTGGTCTGCACTCTGAAGCAGTTCAATGAGTACAGGCAGTATTTGACCAAACACAAGCAGGAGTACGAGCAAACATTCAGGCGAGCAAAGGTAAAAGCAAAGCTCAGTGTTGGCGGCCACCCGTCAGCGGCACGGCGCCGAGGGCCGGGGCTGTACTTGCCGCACGCGGGGAGGCGGTCAGTGCAGAGGAGGTGAGGGCTGTGCTGGCGGGACGGGCGCTGTGGCAGGGAAAGGACTACCCGGCTCGGAGCTGAGCTAGCGCAGGGGGCTGGGGTGGGCACGGGCAGGAAGGTGATGCGCAAGCACGCCGAGTCCTGAGGGAAGCCCTTCTTGCCCTCGTTGCGTGGACAAAATGGCCGAAGCAGGGCGCTGGCCTGGGCCCGCCTGAAGCCTCAGCATGCAGGGGGCGTGAGCGCTTGTCCAGGACACAGCGAGCCACAACCTGGGCTTTCACCTTTCAGGAAAGGCTTCATCAAGTCATCAATGAATTTAAGGATGCCCACAAACTGCCGGCAGCGACCAACACTTCTTCGCTGGCAGAGCGGCTGCTGCGGCCTCGAAAACCATCTAGCTCGCCTCCACCCAAGAGCAGACAGACCTCCTTGAAATTGAGGCGATACAAAAGAGCAAAAGCAGCTTTGGACCAGGGCCAAACCAACTCCCAACGCCAGCCGGCACAGGAAGCTGCAGGGCTGCCCAGGAAGGCCAGCAGTGATGCTGACTGGGAGAGGAGGCCAGACGTCGCTGCAGACGCGGTGTGCAAAGCTGCCTTTGAACAACAAACTGCAACCGAGGACCAGGTGCTTGAGGAGGTGGCTGAGGCTATGGTGCAGGAGGTGTTGGAGAGGCTGAAGGCCCCCTGGGATCAGCCTGCCCGCATTTTAAGGCGGCCTGCCCTGGAGAACAGAGGAAGATTGCGTGGCCGCTCCGGAACAGCAGTGCCTTTGGAGATTTCTCCAGATCGCCAGCGGGAAACTGGACTGCTGGCCAAAGAGCTGCTAGCGACCGGGCTGCAGTGCTTGCGGGAGCGTGTGGCATCCAGCACATCCGAAGCATCTGGGCCAGGGCCAGCAGCCACGCAGAAGGAGCAGCCTGTTGACGGAGGAACAACCCAAGCGGGCAAATCCCCGGAACAGAAATCAGCGCAAACTGAAACAGAAGCTGCCGACAGCCCAGCTTCACAGGCTGTCCTTGCCAAACTCATCAGGGAAATTGTTGCCGGTGTTTGCTCCGCCCTGGAATCCTTTGTAGCTTCCCAGCTTCAGCAAGACCATAGCTACACATGTTCTGAAAACCTGGAGCGTCTTGGAGGAACCCTCTCCAACAGACAGCCGCAGCCATCCCGGGTGCCCTTGTCAAGACAGGGCAGGGGAGCAGGACCAGCATTCCCCAGAGCACCTGCACGGCACAGCCGGGAAGCCAGCGAGGCAGCCAAGTTGCCTGCGTTACCACCCCTGCCAACTACAACCGCTGCCGCTGCCTTGCGACGGAGTCGCGCGATTGCCAGGGAGAGCATCCCAAAGAGCGACTCCAGAGATCAGCAGTGCCCCGCAGACCGGCGCTTAGCCCACACTTCGGCTGCGAGGACCGTGGGAAGGCGGACCGTTGGCCCTGTGCTAGAGCGGACCTGCCAGCCTGGGCCTGCACAGAGCCCTGAGTGAACTCTGGACACCAGACCAAAGTCACAAGACCGCCCACCTCACGGGATGGAAAGGCGAGCTGTCCCGCTGAGGACAGCCTCCCCTCCACGGGGCCACGGCTTTCCAGACAACCCGTCCCTCCGGCGGGCCCGAAGCCCCCCGCGCAGACAGGAGCGCGATACAGATCAGCGCGCGCAAAGCTGGTCCAAGGCAAGGAGGTGGGCGGCAAGATAGGTCTAGAGGCCGCAGGCAGCTCACAGCGAACGGCAGCAAGCACAGACGTGACACCCTCGCGCTGGCAATAAAGAGTTTACTCCCAAGCGCTTGCTCGTGCCCACCTTCACTCGAGCCAGGCCGTGCTGCAGCCGCCTTAAAGTCTCTCTGCTTGCCTTTCTATGTGCCACAGGGCCCCCATGGCTCTTTTGGGGCAACCGAGGAGGCCCCGTGTTCTTTTTGGTGCCCCAAAGGCTCTCCATTCTTCACGGCGTGCTTCCTAGAGCCCTCCCTGTGCCTTCTGGCACAGCCCAGAGCCCTCCCTGTGCCTTCTGGCACAGCCCAGAGCCCTCCCTGTGCCTTCTGGTGTTGCTCAGAGCCACTCGTCTTCCTTTCAGTGCCCAGCCCCAGCCCTTTGTGTGCCTGCGGGTACCAGCCTCAGCCCCCTGTGTGCCCCGGGCTGCCACCCAGAGCCCTCCCTCTCCCTCACGCCCCAGGGAACTCATTTTACCCTCTTTTCCCCTCAAGAGTGGCCGGAGCTGCAGAAAAGGAGGACAAAGGGAGAGAAAGTCAGTGCTGAAATCACAGAATCCTTTAGGCTGCACAACAGCTTTAACATCATCGACTCCAACCATACACCTCACACGGCCAAGCCCACCACCAAACCATGTCCCTAAGTGCCACATCTCCACGTTTTTTAAATCCCTGCAGGGACGGTGACTCCGCCACCTCCCTGGGCAGCCCCTTCCCACGCATGACAACCCTTGCAGTGAAGATATTTTCCCAAATATCCAATCTAAAGCTCCCCTGGCGCAACTTGAGGCCATTCTCTCTTGTCCTGCCACTTGGGAGAAGAGACCAACCCCCCCCGTCTGCACCCTCCATTCAGGGGCTTGTAGAGAGCGACAAGGTCTCCCCCCTGGGCCTCCTCTTCCCCAGGCTGAACGCCCCCAGCTCCCTCAGCCCCTCCTCACAGCACTTGTGCTCCAGACCCTTCCCCAGCTCCGTTGCCCCTCTCCGGGCACTCTCCAGCCCCGCGGTGTCCGTCTTGCCGTGAGGGGCCCAAAACTGACCCCAGGATTCGAGGTGCGGCCTCACCAGTGCCCAGCGCAGGGGGACGATCCCCGCCCCGGTGCTGCTGTAGCCTTGAGCACAGCAGCTTCCAGGAACATGGCCCCAAGGGGCCGGCCACAGCACAGTGCCGGGTGGAAATGACAAACAGGCGGCTGGGGCAGAAAGTCGGTCCAAACAGGACAGGGTTAGCAAAATGCATTTGCTTGCGTTCTCTTTTCTTCCAGTTCGTGCGCGGGTACCGGTAAGGGGGCAGCAGAAGCACGCCCTAGCTAAACCCCCTTTTCTTGCCAAATCCAGTGCAGTGCAATTCCCCGAGTTGAGGCTGCTTTGCCCATGTCGGGGAGGAGGTCTAAAAGGGAACAGGGGCTCACCCCGAGCCCAGAACAAACATCTTTGCTGTGCCAGTTCCTCGCACGTCTTCCCGGTGTGCGAGGATGCCTGCTTCGCTTCACAGAAGCCCAGAGCTCTTGAGGTGGGAAGGGGCCTGTGGAGATGAGCCCTCAGAGCCGGGCCAGCAAGAGCGGGTGGCCCACAGGCCTGTCCAAAGGGGCCGGCAGGCGGGCATCCACCAGCATGGCGGCATGGTAACTCAGTGACGTGACAGTGGGGGAACGGGGCAACGCGGTGATGCAACAATGGGCGACTGCTCTCTATAAAGCTGCTCGCCGGGAGACAGGCTGCAGTGGCCGCAGCGGGTGCCTCTGGAGAAAGAGGAGTCAGGGCACGGTCGCAGCTCCAGGAGGGCTCTAGGAAGGAGTCGTGGAGCACCGTCTCACTGCTGGAGTCTGGCAGACAGACAGAGCGCTGAGCGCACTGAGAAAGAGGAGAGAGGTGAGCAGCGGGCCGAAGGAGAGGGCTCAGCCGGGCAGCCTGGGACAGGGCCTGCTGTGGGGCCTCAGGACGTGCCTGGGGCAACTGTCACACGGGCGGCTTGTCGAGCTAGCGCCTGAATGTCTCTGTCTTCCTAGCTCGGGCACAGAAGATAGCACCGGGGAGAAGGAGCTACTGGGCCGATGGATCCCAAGCTGCTGGACCTCCCGCTCGGGGTCAAGATCCCTGTGCTGCCCGGCTCCAAGCCTGTCTTCAGCAGGGGAAAGCTGGGGGAAAAGGTAAAGGGAGTAGAAAGGGGTACAAAAGCTCTCTTCTTTTACTGGGTCCCCGTCATTCAGAGAAGTCCTCGTGGCCACCTGCTGCACAGCGGGAGCTGCAGCCCTTCCGTCGGG
The DNA here is from genome assembly GCA_027574665.1 of Rhynochetos jubatus. Lineage (NCBI taxonomy): Eukaryota > Metazoa > Chordata > Aves > Eurypygiformes > Rhynochetidae > Rhynochetos > Rhynochetos jubatus. Next base: position 16,143,557 of record CM050665.1, on the reverse strand, counting down.
CAGGGCTGGGGCGTCGCGGGAAGCTCCGGGCTCCATGGTGCTGAGAGAAGGGAGGAGCTGTGCTCCACGTTGGCCAGAGCTGGAGGGAGAAGAGTGTTGCTGTCAGGTCTTTACCTTCCCATAAGGACAGCTTGGCACCTCTGAGGCGCGCCATCCCTTTTTGCAATCAGGGTGAATGGCCAGAGCAAAAGACATGGCTGTGGGCAACACTGCAGCTTAGCAGCTCCTTACAGGGGCTGCACTGGGTGCAACCCTCTCACCGCCGCAGTAAACAGCTCCTTGTAGCCCCACGGCAACGGTAGATGGCCACCAGACGGGGGATGTAGGCACAGGGTTGCTTCTCCCTTGGAGAGTCTCTGAAGCACAGAGATCTTTCCGCTGGGTGGGAAGTAAGCCAGGAATTAGTCTATACCTCGGAGGTTTGGAAATGCCAGCCTGTGTGCGTCAGGAGCTCGGAAGTGCCTTCGTCTCTGCTCCTCTCTCCTGCCCCATTCATACTCTGGAACGTGTCTCTTGCAGCTTCGCCGGCCCTCGTGCTATTTTGACCTGACAGATCCCTACTCTCGCCTCCTGAGCACAGAGTACAACTGCCTGCATGACCCGCATCTGCAGGCGTACCACCAACGCAAAGACAACCTGCAGAGGCTGAAGGCGGGGGGCTACGTCACCAGCGATGGAAATGTAGGTTTGGACGTCACCGTGCCAAAAGAAACGGTTCCCTCCCAGCGGGCTTCGGGCTCTTTCGCGGAAGGCAGCCTGCGTAGCCGACTTGACAGTGCTTGGGTGACTTCTCCCCTCGTCTCTCCACAGGTGGTCTGCACTCTGAAGCAGTTCAATGAGTACAGGCAGTATTTGACCAAACACAAGCAGGAGTACGAGCAAACATTCAGGCGAGCAAAGGTAAAAGCAAAGCTCAGTGTTGGCGGCCACCCGTCAGCGGCACGGCGCCGAGGGCCGGGGCTGTACTTGCCGCACGCGGGGAGGCGGTCAGTGCAGAGGAGGTGAGGGCTGTGCTGGCGGGACGGGCGCTGTGGCAGGGAAAGGACTACCCGGCTCGGAGCTGAGCTAGCGCAGGGGGCTGGGGTGGGCACGGGCAGGAAGGTGATGCGCAAGCACGCCGAGTCCTGAGGGAAGCCCTTCTTGCCCTCGTTGCGTGGACAAAATGGCCGAAGCAGGGCGCTGGCCTGGGCCCGCCTGAAGCCTCAGCATGCAGGGGGCGTGAGCGCTTGTCCAGGACACAGCGAGCCACAACCTGGGCTTTCACCTTTCAGGAAAGGCTTCATCAAGTCATCAATGAATTTAAGGATGCCCACAAACTGCCGGCAGCAACCAACACTTCTTCGCTGGCAGAGCGGCTGCTGCGGCCTCGAAAACCATCTAGCTCGCCTCCACCCAAGAGCAGACAGACCTCCTTGAAATTGAGGCGATACAAAAGAGCGAAAGCAGCTTTGGACCAGGGCCAAACCAACTCCCAACGCCAGCCGGCACAGGAAGCTGCAGGGCTGCCCAGGAAGGCCAGCAGTGATGCTGACTGGGAGAGGAGGCCAGACGTCGCTGCAGACGCGGTGTGCAAAGCTGCCTTTGAACAACAAACTGCAACCGAGGACCAGGTGCTTGAGGAGGTGGCTGAGGCTATGGTGCAGGAGGTGTTGGAGAGGCTGAAGGCCCCCTGGGATCAGCCTGCCCGCATTTTAAGGCGGCCTGCCCTGGAGAACAGAGGAAGATTGCGTGGCCGCTCCGGAACAGCAGTGCCTTTGGAGATTTCTCCAGATCGCCAGCGGGAAACTGGACTGCTGGCCAAAGAGCTGCTAGCGACCGGGCTGCAGTGCTTGCGGGAGCGTGTGGCATCCAGCACATCCGAAGCATCTGGGCCAGGGCCAGCAGCCACGCAGAAGGAGCAGCCTGTTGACGGAGGAACAACCCAAGCGGGCGAATCCCCGGAACAGAAATCAGCGCAAACTGAAACAGAAGCTGCCGACAGCCCAGCTTCACAGGCTGTCCTTGCCAAACTCATCAGGGAAATTGTTGCCGGTGTTTGCTCCGCCCTGGAATCCTTTGTAGCTTCCCAGCTTCAGCAAGACCATAGCTACACATGTTCTGAAAACCTGGAGCGTCTTGGAGGAACCCTCTCCAACAGACAGCCGCAGCCATCCCGGGTGCCCTTGTCAAGACAGGGCGGGGGAGCAGGACAAGCATTCCCCAGAGCACCTGCACGGCACAGCCGGGAAGCCAGCGAGGCAGCCAAGTTGCCTGCGTTACCACCCCTGCCAACTACAACCGCTGCCGCTGCCTTGCGACGGAGTCGCGCGATTGCCAGGGAGAGCATCCCAAAGAGCGACTCCAGAGATCAGCAGTGCCCCGCAGACCGGCGCTTAGCCCACACTTCGGCTGCGAGGACCGTGGGAAGGCGGACCGTTGGCCCTGTGCTAGAGCGGACCTGCCAGCCTGGGCCTGCACAGAGCCCTGAGTGAACTCTGGACACCAGACCAAAGTCACAAGACCGCCCACCTCACGGGATGGAAAGGCGAGCTGTCCCGCTGAGGACAGCCTCCCCTCCACGGGGCCACGGCTTTCCAGACAACCCGTCCCTCCGGCGGGCCCGAAGCCCCCCGCGCAGACAGGAGCGCGATACAGATCAGCGCGCGCAAAGCTGGTCCAAGGCAAGGAGGTGGGCGGCAAGATAGGTCTAGAGGCCGCAGGCAGCTCACAGCGAACGGCAGCAAGCACAGACGTGACACCCTCGCGCTGGCAATAAAGAGTTTACTCCCAAGCGCTTGCTCGTGCCCACCTTCACTCGAGCCAGGCCGTGCTGCAGCCGCCTTAAAGTCTCTCTGCTTGCCTTTCTATGTGCCACAGGGCCCCCATGGCTCTTTTGGGGCAACCGAGGAGGCCCCGTGTTCTTTTTGGTGCCCCAAAGGCTCTCCATTCTTCACGGCGTGCTTCCTAGAGCCCTCCCTGTGCCTTCTGGCACAGCCCAGAGCCCTCCCTGTGCCTTCTGGCACAGCCCAGAGCCCTCCCTGTGCCTTCTGGTGTTGCTCAGAGCCACTCGTCTTCCTTTCAGTGCCCAGCCCCAGCCCTTTGTGTGCCTGCGGGTACCAGCCTCAGCCCCCTGTGTGCCCCGGGCTGCCACCCAGAGCCCTCCCTCTCCCTCACGCCCCAGGGAACTCATTTTACCCTCTTTTCCCCTCAAGAGTGGCCGGAGCTGCAGAAAAGGAGGACAAAGGGAGAGAAAGTCAGTGCTGAAATCACAGAATCCTTTAGGCTGCACAACAGCTTTAACATCATCGACTCCAACCATACACCTCACACGGCCAAGCCCACCACCAAACCATGTCCCTAAGTGCCACATCTCCACGTTTTTTAAATCCCTGCAGGGACGGTGACTCCGCCACCTCCCTGGGCAGCCCCTTCCCACGCATGACAACCCTTGCAGTGAAGATATTTTCCCAAATATCCAATCTAAAGCTCCCCTGGCGCAACTTGAGGCCATTCTCTCTTGTCCTGCCACTTGGGAGAAGAGACCAACCCCCCCCGTCTGCACCCTCCATTCAGGGGCTTGTAGAGAGCGACAAGGTCTCCCCCCTGGGCCTCCTCTTCCCCAGGCTGAACGCCCCCAGCTCCCTCAGCCCCTCCTCACAGCACTTGTGCTCCAGACCCTTCCCCAGCTCCGTTGCCCCTCTCCGGGCACTCTCCAGCCCCGCGGTGTCCGTCTTGCCGTGAGGGGCCCAAAACTGACCCCAGGATTCGAGGTGCGGCCTCACCAGTGCCCAGCGCAGGGGGACGATCCCCGCCCCGGTGCTGCTGTAGCCTTGAGCACAGCAGCTTCCAGGAACATGGCCCCAAGGGGCCGGCCACAGCACAGTGCCGGGTGGAAATGACAAACAGGCGGCTGGGGCAGAAAGTCGGTCCAAACAGGACAGGGTTAGCAAAATGCATTTGCTTGCGTTCTCTTTTCTTCCAGTTCGTGCGCGGGTACCGGTAAGGGGGCAGCAGAAGCACGCCCTAGCTAAACCCCCTTTTCTTGCCAAATCCAGTGCAGTGCAATTCCCCGAGTTGAGGCTGCTTTGCCCATGTCGGGGAGGAGGTCTAAAAGGGAACAGGGGCTCACCCCGAGCCCAGAACAAACATCTTTGCTGTGCCAGTTCCTCGCACGTCTTCCCGGTGTGCGAGGATGCCTGCTTCGCTTCACAGAAGCCCAGAGCTCTTGAGGTGGGAAGGGGCCTGTGGAGATGAGCCCTCAGAGCCGGGCCAGCAAGAGCGGGTGGCCCACAGGCCTGTCCAAAGGGGCCGGCAGGCGGGCCGCCCCCACGGACCGGGGGACAGCAGCCGGGCACACGCCCGGCAACGCAGTGATCCACCAGCATGGCGGCATGGTAACTCAGTGACGTGACAGTGGGGGAACGGGGCAACGCGGTGATGCAACAATGGGCGACTGCTCTCTATAAAGCTGCTCGCCGGGAGACAGGCTGCAGTGGCCGCAGCGGGTGCCTCTGGAGAAAGAGGAGTCAGGGCACAGTCGCAGCTCCAGGAGGGCTCTAGGAAGGAGTCGTGGAGCACCGTCTCACTGCTGGAGTCTGGCAGACAGACAGAGCGCTGAGCGCACTGAGAAAGAGGAGAGAGGTGAGCAGCGGGCCGAAGGAGAGGGCTCAGCCGGGCAGCCTGGGACAGGGCCTGCTGTGGGGCCTCAGGACGTGCCTGGGGCAACTGTCACACGGGCGGCTTGTCGAGCTAGCGCCTGAATGTCTCTGTCTTCCTAGCTCGGGCACAGAAGATAGCACCGGGGAGAAGGAGCTACTGGGCCGATGGATCCCAAGCTGCTGGACCTCCCGCTCGGGGTCAAGATCCCTGTGCTGCCCGGCTCCAAGCCTGTCTTCAGCAGGGGAAAGCTGGGGGAAAAGGTAAAGGGAGTAGAAAGGGGTACAAAAGCTCTCTTCTTTTACTGGGTCCCCGTCATTCAGAGAAGTCCTCGTGGCCACCTGCTGCACAGCGGGAGCTGCAGCCCTTCCGTCGGGCAGGGCTGGGGCGTCGCGGGAAGCTCCGGGCTCCATGGTGCTGAGAGAAGGGAGGAGCTGTGCTCCACGTTGGCCAGAGCTGGAGGGAGAAGAGTGTTGCTGTCAGGTCTTTACCTTCCCATAAGGACAGCTTGGCACCTCTGAGGCGCGCCATCCCTTTTTGCAATCAGGGTGAATGGCCAGAGCAAAAGACATGGCTGTGGGCAACACTGCAGCTTAGCAGCTCCTTACAGGGGCTGCACTGGGTGCAACCCTCTCACCGCCGCAGTAAACAGCTCCTTGTAGCCCCACGGCAACGGTAGATGGCCACCAGACGGGGGATGTAGGCACAGGGTTGCTTCTCCCTTGGAGAGTCTCTGAAGCACAGAGATCTTTCCGCTGGGTGGGAAGTAAGCCAGGAATTAGTCTATACCTCGGAGGTTTGGAAATGCCAGCCTGTGTGCGTCAGGAGCTCGGAAGTGCCTTCGTCTCTGCTCCTCTCTCCTGCCCCATTCATACTCTGGAACGTGTCTCTTGCAGCTTCACCGGCCCTCGTGCTATTTTGACCTGACAGATCCCTACTCTCGCCTCCTGAGCACAGAGTACAACTGCCTGCATGACCCGCATCTGCAGGCGTACCACCAACGCAAAGACAACCTGCGGAGGCTGAAGGCGGGGGGCTACGTCACCAGCGATGGAAATGTAGGTTTGGACGTCACCGTGCCGAAAGAAACGGTTCCCTCCCAGCGGGCTTCGGGCTCTTTCGCGGAAGGCAGCCTGCGTAGCCGACTTGACAGTGCTTGGGTGACTTCTCCCCTCGTCTCTCCACAGGTGGTCTGCACTCTGAAGCAGTTCAATGAGTACAGGCAGTATTTGACCAAACACAAGCAGGAGTACGAGCAAACATTCAGGCGAGCAAAGGTAAAAGCAAAGCTCAGTGTTGGCGGCCACCCGTCAGCGGCACGGCGCCGAGGGCCGGGGCTGTACTTGCCGCACGCGGGGAGGCGGTCAGTGCAGAGGAGGTGAGGGCTGTGCTGGCGGGACGGGCGCTGTGGCAGGGAAAGGACTACCCGGCTCGGAGCTGAGCTAGCGCAGGGGGCTGGGGTGGGCACGGGCAGGAAGGTGATGCGCAAGCACGCCGAGTCCTGAGGGAAGCCCTTCTTGCCCTCGTTGCGTGGACAAAATGGCCGAAGCAGGGCGCTGGCCTGGGCCCGCCTGAAGCCTCAGCATGCAGGGGGCGTGAGCGCTTGTCCAGGACACAGCGAGCCACAACCTGGGCTTTCACCTTTCAGGAAAGGCTTCATCAAGTCATCAATGAATTTAAGGATGCCCACAAACTGCCGGCAGTGACCAACACTTCTTTGCTGGCAGAGCGGCTGCTGCGGCCTCGAAAACCATCTAGCTCGCCTCCACCCAAGAGCAGACAGACCTCCTTGAAATTGAGGCGATACAAAAGAGCGAAAGCAGCTTTGGACCAGGGCCAAACCAACTCCCAACGCCAGCCGGCACAGGAAGCTGCAGGGCTGCCCAGGAAGGCCAGCAGTGATGCTGACTGGGAGAGGAGGCCAGACGTCGCTGCAGACGCGGTGTGCAAAGCTGCCTTTGAACAACAAACTGCAACCGAGGACCAGGTGCTTGAGGAGGTGGCTGAGGCTATGGTGCAGGAGGTGTTGGAGAGGCTGAAGGCCCCCTGGGATCAGCCTGCCCGCATTTTAAGGCGGCCTGCCCTGGAGAACAGAGGAAGATTGCGTGGCCGCTCCGGAACAGCAGTGCCTTTGGAGATTTCTCCAGATCGCCAGCGGGAAACTGGACTGCTGGCCAAAGAGCTGCTAGCGACCGGGCTGCAGTGCTTGCGGGAGCGTGTGGCATCCAGCACATCCGAAGCATCTGGGCCAGGGCCAGCAGCCACGCAGAAGGAGCAGCCTGTTGACGGAGGAACAACCCAAGCGGGCGAATCCCCGGAACAGAAATCAGCGCAAACTGAAACAGAAGCTGCCGACAGCCCAGCTTCACAGGCTGTCCTTGCCAAACTCATCAGGGAAATTGTTGCCGGTGTTTGCTCCGCCCTGGAATCCTTTGTAGCTTCCCAGCTTCAGCAAGACCATAGCTACACATGTTCTGAAAACCTGGAGCGTCTTGGAGGAACCCTCTCCAACAGACAGCCGCAGCCATCCCGGGTGCCCTTGTCAAGACAGGGCGGGGGAGCAGGACAAGCATTCCCCAGAGCACCTGCACGGCACAGCCGGGAAGCCAGCGAGGCAGCCAAGTTGCCTGCGTTACCACCCCTGCCAACTACAACCGCTGCCGCTGCCTTGCGACGGAGTCGCGCGATTGCCAGGGAGAGCATCCCAAAGAGCGACTCCAGAGATCAGCAGTGCCCCGCAGACCGGCGCTTAGCCCACACTTCGGCTGCGAGGACCGTGGGAAGGCGGACCGTTGGCCCTGTGCTAGAGCGGACCTGCCAGCCTGGGCCTGCACAGAGCCCTGAGTGAACTCTGGACACCAGACCAAAGTCACAAGACCGCCCACCTCACGGGATGGAAAGGCGAGCTGTCCCGCTGAGGACAGCCTCCCCTCCACGGGGCCACGGCTTTCCACACAACCCGTCCCTCCGGCGGGCCCGAAGCCCCCCGCGCAGACAGGAGCGCGATACAGATCAGCGCGCGCAAAGCTGGTCCAAGGCAAGGAGGTGGGCGGCAAGATAGGTCTAGAGGCCGCAGGCAGCTCACAGCGAATGGCAGCAAGCACAGACGTGACACCCTCGCGCTGGCAATAAAGAGTTTACTCCCAAGCGCTTGCTCGTGCCCACCTTCACTCGAGCCAGGCCGTGCTGCAGCCGCCTTAAAGTCTCTCTGCTTGCCTTTCTATGTGCCACAGGGCCCCCATGGCTCTTTTGGGGCAACCGAGGAGGCCCCGTGTTCTTTTTGGTGCCCCAAAGGCTCTCCATTCTTCACGGCGTGCTTCCTAGAGCCCTCCCTGTGCCTTCTGGCACAGCCCAGAGCCCTCCCTGTGCCTTCTGGCACAGCCCAGAGCCCTCCCTGTGCCTTCTGGTGTTGCTCAGAGCCACTCGTCTTCCTTTCAGTGCCCAGCCCCAGCCCTTTGTGTGCCTGCGGGTACCAGCCTCAGCCCCCTGTGTGCCCCGGGCTGCCACCCAGAGCCCTCCCTCTCCCTCACGCCCCAGGGAACTCATTTTACCCTCTTTTCCCCTCAAGAGTGGCCGGAGCTGCAGAAAAGGAGGACAAAGGGAGAGAAAGTCAGTGCTGAAATCACAGAATCCTTTAGGCTGCACAACAGCTTTAACATCATCGACTCCAACCATACATCTCACACGGCCAAGCCCACCACCAAACCATGTCCCTAAGTGCCACATCTCCACGTTTTTTAAATCCCTGCAGGGACGGTGACTCCGCCACCTCCCTGGGCAGCCCCTTCCCACGCATGACAACCCTTGCAGTGAAGATATTTTCCCAAATATCCAATCTAAAGCTCCCCTGGCGCAACTTGAGGCCATTCTCTCTTGTCCTGCCACTTGGGAGAAGAGACCAACCCCCCCCGTCTGCACCCTCCATTCAGGGGCTTGTAGAGAGCGACAAGGTCTCCCCCCTGGGCCTCCTCTTCCCCAGGCTGAACGCCCCCAGCTCCCTCAGCCCCTCCTCACAGCACTTGTGCTCCAGACCCTTCCCCAGCTCCGTTGCCCCTCTCCGGGCACTCTCCAGCCCCGCGGTGTCCGTCTTGCCGTGAGGGGCCCAAAACTGACCCCAGGATTCGAGGTGCGGCCTCACCAGTGCCCAGCGCAGGGGGACGATCCCCGCCCCGGTGCTGCTGTAGCCTTGAGCACAGCAGCTTCCAGGAACATGGCCCCAAGGGGCCGGCCACAGCACAGTGCCGGGTGGAAATGACAAACAGGCGGCTGGGGCAGAAAGTCGGTCCAAACAGGACAGGGTTAGCAAAATGCATTTGCTTGCGTTCTCTTTTCTTCCAGTTCGTGCGCGGGTACCGGTAAGGGGGCAGCAGAAGCACGCCCTAGCTAAACTCCCTTTTCTTGCCAAATCCAGTGCAGTGCAATTCCCCGAGTTGAGGCTGCTTTGCCCATGTCGGGGAGGAGGTCTAAAAGGGAACAGGGGCTCACCCCGAGCCCAGAACAAACATCTTTGCTGTGCCAGTTCCTCGCACGTCTTCCCGGTGTGCGAGGATGCCTGCTTCGCTTCACAGAAGCCCAGAGCTCTTGAGGTGGGAAGGGGCCTGTGGAGATGAGCCCTCAGAGCCGGGCCAGCAAGAGCGGGTGGCCCACAGGCCTGTCCAAAGGGGCCGGCAGGCGGGCCGCCCCCACGGACCGGGGGACAGCAGCCGGGCACACGCCCGGCAACGCAGTGATCCACCAGCATGGCGGCATGGTAACTCAGTGACGTGACAGTGGGGGAACGGGGCAACGCGGTGATGCAACAATGGGCGACTGCTCTCTATAAAGCTGCTCGCCGGGAGACAGGCTGCAGTGGCCGCAGCGGGTGCCTCTGGAGAAAGAGGAGTCAGGGCACGGTCGCAGCTCCAGGAGGGCTCTAGGAAGGAGTCGTGGAGCACCGTCTCACTGCTGGAGTCTGGCAGACAGACAGAGCGCTGAGCGCACTGAGAAAGAGGAGAGAGGTGAGCAGCGGGCCGAAGGAGAGGGCTCAGCCGGGCAGCCTGGGACAGGGCCTGCTGTGGGGCCTCAGGACGTGCCTGGGGCAACTGTCACACGGGCGGCTTGTCGAGCTAGCGCCTGAATGTCTCTGTCTTCCTAGCTCGGGCACAGAAGATAGCACCGGGGAGAAGGAGCTACTGGGCCGATGGATCCCAAGCTGCTGGACCTCCCGCTCGGGGTCAAGATCCCTGTGCTGCCCGGCTCCAAGCCTGTCTTCAGCAGGGGAAAGCTGGGGGAAAAGGTAAAGGGAGTAGAAAGGGGTACAAAAGCTCTCTTCTTTTACTGGGTCCCCGTCATTCAGAGAAGTCCTCGTGGCCACCTGCTGCACAGCGGGAGCTGCAGCCCTTCCGTCGGGCAGGGCTGGGGCGTCGCGGGAAGCTCCGGGCTCCATGGTGCTGAGAGAAGGGAGGAGCTGTGCTCCACGTTGGCCAGAGCTGGAGGGAGAAGAGTGTTGCTGTCAGGTCTTTACCTTCCCATAAGGACAGCTTGGCACCTCTGAGGCGCGCCATCCCTTTTTGCAATCAGGGTGAATGGCCAGAGCAAAAGACATGGCTGTGGGCAACACTGCAGCTTAGCAGCTCCTTACAGGGGCTGCACTGGGTGCAACCCTCTCACCGCCGCAGTAAACAGCTCCTTGTAGCCCCACGGCAACGGTAGATGGCCACCAGACGGGGGATGTAGGCACAGGGTTGCTTCTCCCTTGGAGAGTCTCTGAAGCACAGAGATCTTTCCGCTGGGTGGGAAGTAAGCCAGGAATTAGTCTATACCTCGGAGGTTTGGAAATGCCAGCCTGTGTGCGTCAGGAGCTCGGAAGTGCCTTCGTCTCTGCTCCTCTCTCCTGCCCCATTCATACTCTGGAACGTGTCTCTTGCAGCTTCACCGGCCCTCGTGCTATTTTGACCTGACAGATCCCTACTCTCGCCTCCTGAGCACAGAGTACAACTGCCTGCATGACCCGCATCTGCAGGCGTACCACCAACGCAAAGACAACCTGCGGAGGCTGAAGGCGGGGGGCTACGTCACCAGCGATGGAAATGTAGGTTTGGACGTCACCGTGCCGAAAGAAACGGTTCCCTCCCAGCGGGCTTCGGGCTCTTTCGCGGAAGGCAGCCTGCGTAGCCGACTTGACAGTGCTTGGGTGACTTCTCCCCTCGTCTCTCCACAGGTGGTCTGCACTCTGAAGCAGTTCAATGAGTACAGGCAGTATTTGACCAAACACAAGCAGGAGTACGAGCAAACATTCAGGCGAGCAAAGGTAAAAGCAAAGCTCAGTGTTGGCGGCCACCCGTCAGCGGCACGGCGCCGAGGGCCGGGGCTGTACTTGCCGCACGCGGGGAGGCGGTCAGTGCAGAGGAGGTGAGGGCTGTGCTGGCGGGACGGGCGCTGTGGCAGGGAAAGGACTACCCGGCTCGGAGCTGAGCTAGCGCAGGGGGCTGGGGTGGGCACGGGCAGGAAGGTGATGCGCAAGCACGCCGAGTCCTGAGGGAAGCCCTTCTTGCCCTCGTTGCGTGGACAAAATGGCCGAAGCAGGGCGCTGGCCTGGGCCCGCCTGAAGCCTCAGCATGCAGGGGGCGTGAGCGCTTGTCCAGGACACAGCGAGCCACAACCTGGGCTTTCACCTTTCAGGAAAGGCTTCATCAAGTCATCAATGAATTTAAGGATGCCCACAAACTGCCGGCAGTGACCAACACTTCTTTGCTGGCAGAGCGGCTGCTGCGGCCTCGAAAACCATCTAGCTCGCCTCCACCCAAGAGCAGACAGACCTCCTTGAAATTGAGGCGATACAAAAGAGCGAAAGCAGCTTTGGACCAGGGCCAAACCAACTCCCAACGCCAGCCGGCACAGGAAGCTGCAGGGCTGCCCAGGAAGGCCAGCAGTGATGCTGACTGGGAGAGGAGGCCAGACGTCGCTGCAGACGTGGTGTGCAAAGCTGCCTTTGAACAACAAACTGCAACCGAGGACCAGGTGCTTGAGGAGGTGGCTGAGGCTATGGTGCAGGAGGTGTTGGAGAGGCTGAAGGCCCCCTGGGATCAGCCTGCCCGCATTTTAAGGCGGCCTGCCCTGGAGAACAGAGGAAGATTGCGTGGCCGCTCCGGAACAGCAGTGCCTTTGGAGATTTCTCCAGATCGCCAGCGGGAAACTGGACTGCTGGCCAAAGAGCTGCTAGCGACCGGGCTGCAGTGCTTGCGGGAGCGTGTGGCATCCAGCACATCCGAAGCATCTGGGCCAGGGCCAGCAGCCACGCAGAAGGAGCAGCCTGTTGACGGAGGAACAACCCAAGCGGGCGAATCCCCGGAACAGAAATCAGCGCAAACTGAAACAGAAGCTGCCGACAGCCCAGCTTCACAGGCTGTCCTTGCCAAACTCATCAGGGAAATTGTTGCCGGTGTTTGCTCCGCCCTGGAATCCTTTGTAGCTTCCCAGCTTCAGCAAGACCATAGCTACACATGTTCTGAAAACCTGGAGCGTCTTGGAGGAACCCTCTCCAACAGACAGCCGCAGCCATCCCGGGTGCCCTTGTCAAGACAGGGCGGGGGAGCAGGACAAGCATTCCCCAGAGCACCTGCACGGCACAGCCGGGAAGCCAGCGAGGCAGCCAAGTTGCCTGCGTTACCACCCCTGCCAACTACAACCGCTGCCGCTGCCTTGCGACGGAGTCGCGCGATTGCCAGGGAGAGCATCCCAAAGAGCGACTCCAGAGATCAGCAGTGCCCCGCAGACCGGCGCTTAGCCCACACTTCGGCTGCGAGGACCGTGGGAAGGCGGACCGTTGGCCCTGTGCTAGAGCGGACCTGCCAGCCTGGGCCTGCACAGAGCCCTGAGTGAACTCTGGACACCAGACCAAAGTCACAAGACCGCCCACCTCACGGGATGGAAAGGCGAGCTGTCCCGCTGAGGACAGCCTCCCCTCCACGGGGCCACGGCTTTCCACACAACCCGTCCCTCCGGCGGGCCCGAAGCCCCCCGCGCAGACAGGAGCGCGATACAGATCAGCGCGCGCAAAGCTGGTCCAAGGCAAGGAGGTGGGCGGCAAGATAGGTCTAGAGGCCGCAGGCAGCTCACAGCGAACGGCAGCAAGCACAGACGTGACACCCTCGCGCTGGCAATAAAGAGTTTACTCCCAAGCGCTTGCTCGTGCCCACCTTCACTCGAGCCAGGCCGTGCTGCAGCCGCCTTAAAGTCTCTCTGCTTGCCTTTCTATGTGCCACAGGGCCCCCATGGCTCTTTTGGGGCAACCGAGGAGGCCCCGTGTTCTTTTTGGTGCCCCAAAGGCTCTCCATTCTTCACGGCGTGCTTCCTAGAGCCCTCCCTGTGCCTTCTGGCACAGCCCAGAGCCCTCCCTGTGCCTTCTGGCACAGCCCAGAGCCCTCCCTGTGCCTTCTGGTGTTGCTCAGAGCCACTCGTCTTCCTTTCAGTGCCCAGCCCCAGCCCTTTGTGTGCCTGCGGGTACCAGCCTCAGCCCCCTGTGTGCCCCGGGCTGCCACCCAGAGCCCTCCCTCTCCCTCACGCCCCAGGGAACTCATTTTACCCTCTTTTCCCCTCAAGAGTGGCCGGAGCTGCAGAAAAGGAGGACAAAGGGAGAGAAAGTCAGTGCTGAAATCACAGAATCCTTTAGGCTGCACAACAGCTTTAACATCATCGACTCCAACCATACATCTCACACGGCCAAGCCCACCACCAAACCATGTCCCTAAGTGCCACATCTCCACGTTTTTTAAATCCCTGCAGGGACGGTGACTCCGCCACCTCCCTGGGCAGCCCCTTCCCACGCATGACAACCCTTGCAGTGAAGATATTTTCCCAAATATCCAATCTAAAGCTCCCCTGGCGCAACTTGAGGCCATTCTCTCTTGTCCTGCCACTTGGGAGAAGAGACCAACCCCCCCCGTCTGCACCCTCCATTCAGGGGCTTGTAGAGAGCGACAAGGTCTCCCCCCTGGGCCTCCTCTTCCCCAGGCTGAACGCCCCCAGCTCCCTCAGCCCCTCCTCACAGCACTTGTGCTCCAGACCCTTCCCCAGCTCCGTTGCCCCTCTCCGGGCACTCTCCAGCCCCGCGGTGTCCGTCTTGCCGTGAGGGGCCCAAAACTGACCCCAGGATTCGAGGTGCGGCCTCACCAGTGCCCAGCGCAGGGGGACGATCCCCGCCCCGGTGCTGCTGTAGCCTTGAGCACAGCAGCTTCCAGGAACATGGCCCCAAGGGGCCGGCCACAGCACAGTGCCGGGTGGAAATGACAAACAGGCGGCTGGGGCAGAAAGTCGGTCCAAACAGGACAGGGTTAGCAAAATGCATTTGCTTGCGTTCTCTTTTCTTCCAGTTCGTGCGCGGGTACCGGTAAGGGGGCAGCAGAAGCACGCCCTAGCTAAACTCCCTTTTCTTGCCAAATCCAGTGCAGTGCAATTCCCCGAGTTGAGGCTGCTTTGCCCATGTCGGGGAGGAGGTCTAAAAGGGAACAGGGGCTCACCCCGAGCCCAGAACAAACATCTTTGCTGTGCCAGTTCCTCGCACGTCTTCCCGGTGTGCGAGGATGCCTGCTTCGCTTCACAGAAGCCCAGAGCTCTTGAGGTGGGAAGGGGCCTGTGGAGATGAGCCCTCAGAGCCGGGCCAGCAAGAGCGGGTGGCCCACAGGCCTGTCCAAAGGGGCCGGCAGGCGGGCCGCCCCCACGGACCGGGGGACAGCAGCCGGGCACACGCCCGGCAACGCAGTGATCCACCAGCATGGCGGCATGGTAACTCAGTGACGTGACAGTGGGGGAACGGGGCAACGCGGTGATGCAACAATGGGCGACTGCTCTCTATAAAGCTGCTCGCCGGGAGACAGGCTGCAGTGGCCGCAGCGGGTGCCTCTGGAGAAAGAGGAGTCAGGGCACAGTCGCAGCTCCAGGAGGGCTCTAGGAAGGAGTCGTGGAGCACCGTCTCACTGCTGGAGTCTGGCAGACAGACAGAGCGCTGAGCGCACTGAGAAAGAGGAGAGAGGTGAGCAGCGGGCCGAAGGAGAGGGCTCAGCCGGGCAGCCTGGGACAGGGCCTGCTGTGGGGCCTCAGGACGTGCCTGGGGCAACTGTCACACGGGCGGCTTATCGAGCTAGCGCCTGAATGTCTCTGTCTTCCTAGCTCGGGCACAGAAGATAGCACCGGGGAGAAGGAGCTACTGGGCCGATGGATCCCAAGCTGCTGGACCTCCCGCTCGGGGTCAAGATCCCTGTGCTGCCCGGCTCCAAGCCTGTCTTCAGCAGGGGAAAGCTGGGGGAAAAGGTAAAGGGAGTAGAAAGGGGTACAAAAGCTCTCTTCTTTTACTGGGTCCCCGTCATTCAGAGAAGTCCTCGTGGCCACCTGCTGCACAGCGGGAGCTGCAGCCCTTCCGTCGGGCAGGGCTGGGGCGTCGCGGGAAGCTCCGGGCTCCATGGTGCTGAGAGAAGGGAGGAGCTGTGCTCCACGTTGGCCAGAGCTGGAGGGAGAAGAGTGTTGCTGTCAGGTCTTTACCTTCCCATAAGGACAGCTTGGCACCTCTGAGGCGCGCCATCCCTTTTTGCAATCAGGGTGAATGGCCAGAGCAAAAGACATGGCTGTGGGCAACACTGCAGCTTAGCAGCTCCTTACAGGGGCTGCACTGGGTGCAACCCTCTCACCGCCGCAGTAAACAGCTCCTTGTAGCCCCACGGCAACGGTAGATGGCCACCAGACGGGGGATGTAGGCACAGGGTTGCTTCTCCCTTGGAGAGTCTCTGAAGCACAGAGATCTTTCCGCTGGGTGGGAAGTAAGCCAGGAATTAGTCTATACCTCGGAGGTTTGGAAATGCCAGCCTGTGTGCGTCAGGAGCTCGGAAGTGCCTTCGTCTCTGCTCCTCTCTCCTGCCCCATTCATACTCTGGAACGTGTCTCTTGCAGCTTCACCGGCCCTCGTGCTATTTTGACCTGACAGATCCCTACTCTCGCCTCCTGAGCACAGAGTACAACTGCCTGCATGACCCGCATCTGCAGGCGTACCACCAACGCAAAGACAACCTGCGGAGGCTGAAGGCGGGGGGCTACGTCACCAGCGATGGAAATGTAGGTTTGGACGTCACCGTGCCGAAAGAAACGGTTCCCTCCCAGCGGGCTTCGGGCTCTTTCGCGGAAGGCAGCCTGCGTAGCCGACTTGACAGTGCTTGGGTGACTTCTCCCCTCGTCTCTCCA
Source organism: Rhynochetos jubatus (assembly GCA_027574665.1). NCBI lineage: Eukaryota > Metazoa > Chordata > Aves > Eurypygiformes > Rhynochetidae > Rhynochetos > Rhynochetos jubatus. Next base: position 16,127,714 of record CM050665.1, on the reverse strand, counting down.
CAGGTGGTCTGCACTCTGAAGCAGTTCAATGAGTACAGGCAGTATTTGACCAAACACAAGCAGGAGTACGAGCAAACATTCAGGCGAGCAAAGGTAAAAGCAAAGCTCAGTGTTGGCGGCCACCCGTCAGCGGCACGGCGCCGAGGGCCGGGGCTGTACTTGCCGCACGCGGGGAGGCGGTCAGTGCAGAGGAGGTGAGGGCTGTGCTGGCGGGACGGGCGCTGTGGCAGGGAAAGGACTACCCGGCTCGGAGCTGAGCTAGCGCAGGGGGCTGGGGTGGGCACGGGCAGGAAGGTGATGCGCAAGCACGCCGAGTCCTGAGGGAAGCCCTTCTTGCCCTCGTTGCGTGGACAAAATGGCCGAAGCAGGGCGCTGGCCTGGGCCCGCCTGAAGCCTCAGCATGCAGGGGGCGTGAGCGCTTGTCCAGGACACAGCGAGCCACAACCTGGGCTTTCACCTTTCAGGAAAGGCTTCATCAAGTCATCAATGAATTTAAGGATGCCCACAAACTGCCGGCAGTGACCAACACTTCTTTGCTGGCAGAGCGGCTGCTGCGGCCTCGAAAACCATCTAGCTCGCCTCCACCCAAGAGCAGACAGACCTCCTTGAAATTGAGGCGATACAAAAGAGCGAAAGCAGCTTTGGACCAGGGCCAAACCAACTCCCAACGCCAGCCGGCACAGGAAGCTGCAGGGCTGCCCAGGAAGGCCAGCAGTGATGCTGACTGGGAGAGGAGGCCAGACGTCGCTGCAGACGTGGTGTGCAAAGCTGCCTTTGAACAACAAACTGCAACCGAGGACCAGGTGCTTGAGGAGGTGGCTGAGGCTATGGTGCAGGAGGTGTTGGAGAGGCTGAAGGCCCCCTGGGATCAGCCTGCCCGCATTTTAAGGCGGCCTGCCCTGGAGAACAGAGGAAGATTGCGTGGCCGCTCCGGAACAGCAGTGCCTTTGGAGATTTCTCCAGATCGCCAGCGGGAAACTGGACTGCTGGCCAAAGAGCTGCTAGCGACCGGGCTGCAGTGCTTGCGGGAGCGTGTGGCATCCAGCACATCCGAAGCATCTGGGCCAGGGCCAGCAGCCACGCAGAAGGAGCAGCCTGTTGACGGAGGAACAACCCAAGCGGGCGAATCCCCGGAACAGAAATCAGCGCAAACTGAAACAGAAGCTGCCGACAGCCCAGCTTCACAGGCTGTCCTTGCCAAACTCATCAGGGAAATTGTTGCCGGTGTTTGCTCCGCCCTGGAATCCTTTGTAGCTTCCCAGCTTCAGCAAGACCATAGCTACACATGTTCTGAAAACCTGGAGCGTCTTGGAGGAACCCTCTCCAACAGACAGCCGCAGCCATCCCGGGTGCCCTTGTCAAGACAGGGCGGGGGAGCAGGACAAGCATTCCCCAGAGCACCTGCACGGCACAGCCGGGAAGCCAGCGAGGCAGCCAAGTTGCCTGCGTTACCACCCCTGCCAACTACAACCGCTGCCGCTGCCTTGCGACGGAGTCGCGCGATTGCCAGGGAGAGCATCCCAAAGAGCGACTCCAGAGATCAGCAGTGCCCCGCAGACCGGCGCTTAGCCCACACTTCGGCTGCGAGGACCGTGGGAAGGCGGACCGTTGGCCCTGTGCTAGAGCGGACCTGTCAGCCTGGGCCTGCACAGAGCCCTGAGTGAACTCTGGACACCAGACCAAAGTCACAAGACCGCCCACCTCACGGGATGGAAAGGCGAGCTGTCCCGCTGAGGACAGCCTCCCCTCCACGGGGCCACGGCTTTCCAGACAACCCGTCCCTCCGGCGGGCCCGAAGCCCCCCGCGCAGACAGGAGCGCGATACAGATCAGCGCGCGCAAAGCTGGTCCAAGGCAAGGAGGTGGGCGGCAAGATAGGTCTAGAGGCCGCAGGCAGCTCACAGCGAATGGCAGCAAGCACAGACGTGACACCCTCGCGCTGGCAATAAAGAGTTTACTCCCAAGCGCTTGCTCGTGCCCACCTTCACTCGAGCCAGGCCGTGCTGCAGCCGCCTTAAAGTCTCTCTGCTTGCCTTTCTATGTGCCACAGGGCCCCCATGGCTCTTTTGGGGCAACCGAGGAGGCCCCGTGTTCTTTTTGGTGCCCCAAAGGCTCTCCATTCTTCACGGCGTGCTTCCTAGAGCCCTCCCTGTGCCTTCTGGCACAGCCCAGAGCCCTCCCTGTGCCTTCTGGCACAGCCCAGAGCCCTCCCTGTGCCTTCTGGTGTTGCTCAGAGCCACTCGTCTTCCTTTCAGTGCCCAGCCCCAGCCCTTTGTGTGCCTGCGGGTACCAGCCTCAGCCCCCTGTGTGCCCCGGGCTGCCACCCAGAGCCCTCCCTCTCCCTCACGCCCCAGGGAACTCATTTTACCCTCTTTTCCCCTCAAGAGTGGCCGGAGCTGCAGAAAAGGAGGACAAAGGGAGAGAAAGTCAGTGCTGAAATCACAGAATCCTTTAGGCTGCACAACAGCTTTAACATCATCGACTCCAACCATACACCTCACACGGCCAAGCCCACCACCAAACCATGTCCCTAAGTGCCACATCTCCACGTTTTTTAAATCCCTGCAGGGACGGTGACTCCGCCACCTCCCTGGGCAGCCCCTTCCCACGCATGACAACCCTTGCAGTGAAGATATTTTCCCAAATATCCAATCTAAAGCTCCCCTGGCGCAACTTGAGGCCATTCTCTCTTGTCCTGCCACTTGGGAGAAGAGACCAACCCCCCCCGTCTGCACCCTCCATTCAGGGGCTTGTAGAGAGCGACAAGGTCTCCCCCCTGGGCCTCCTCTTCCCCAGGCTGAACGCCCCCAGCTCCCTCAGCCCCTCCTCACAGCACTTGTGCTCCAGACCCTTCCCCAGCTCCGTTGCCCCTCTCCGGGCACTCTCCAGCCCCGCGGTGTCCGTCTTGCCGTGAGGGGCCCAAAACTGACCCCAGGATTCGAGGTGCGGCCTCACCAGTGCCCAGCGCAGGGGGACGATCCCCGCCCCGGTGCTGCTGTAGCCTTGAGCACAGCAGCTTCCAGGAACATGGCCCCAAGGGGCCGGCCACAGCACAGTGCCGGGTGGAAATGACAAACAGGCGGCTGGGGCAGAAAGTCGGTCCAAACAGGACAGGGTTAGCAAAATGCATTTGCTTGCGTTCTCTTTTCTTCCAGTTCGTGCGCGGGTACCGGTAAGGGGGCAGCAGAAGCACGCCCTAGCTAAACCCCCTTTTCTTGCCAAATCCAGTGCAGTGCAATTCCCCGAGTTGAGGCTGCTTTGCCCATGTCGGGGAGGAGGTCTAAAAGGGAACAGGGGCTCACCCCGAGCCCAGAACAAACATCTTTGCTGTGCCAGTTCCTCGCACGTCTTCCCGGTGTGCGAGGATGCCTGCTTCGCTTCACAGAAGCCCAGAGCTCTTGAGGTGGGAAGGGGCCTGTGGAGATGAGCCCTCAGAGCCGGGCCAGCAAGAGCGGGTGGCCCACAGGCCTGTCCAAAGGGGCCGGCAGGCGGGCATCCACCAGCATGGCGGCATGGTAACTCAGTGACGTGACAGTGGGGGAACGGGGCAACGCGGTGATGCAACAATGGGCGACTGCTCTCTATAAAGCTGCTCGCCGGGAGACAGGCTGCAGTGGCCGCAGCGGGTGCCTCTGGAGAAAGAGGAGTCAGGGCACGGTCGCAGCTCCAGGAGGGCTCTAGGAAGGAGTCGTGGAGCACCGTCTCACTGCTGGAGTCTGGCAGACAGACAGAGCGCTGAGCGCACTGAGAAAGAGGAGAGAGGTGAGCAGCGGGCCGAAGGAGAGGGCTCAGCCGGGCAGCCTGGGACAGGGCCTGCTGTGGGGCCTCAGGACGTGCCTGGGGCAACTGTCACACGGGCGGCTTGTCGAGCTAGCGCCTGAATGTCTCTGTCTTCCTAGCTCGGGCACAGAAGATAGCACCGGGGAGAAGGAGCTACTGGGCCGATGGATCCCAAGCTGCTGGACCTCCCGCTCGGGGTCAAGATCCCTGTGCTGCCCGGCTCCAAGCCTGTCTTCAGCAGGGGAAAGCTGGGGGAAAAGGTAAAGGGAGTAGAAAGGGGTACAAAAGCTCTCTTCTTTTACTGGGTCCCCGTCATTCAGAGAAGTCCTCGTGGCCACCTGCTGCACAGCGGGAGCTGCAGCCCTTCCGTCGGGCAGGGCTGGGGCGTCGCGGGAAGCTCCGGGCTCCATGGTGCTGAGAGAAGGGAGGAGCTGTGCTCCACGTTGGCCAGAGCTGGAGGGAGAAGAGTGTTGCTGTCAGGTCTTTACCTTCCCATAAGGACAGCTTGGCACCTCTGAGGCGCGCCATCCCTTTTTGCAATCAGGGTGAATGGCCAGAGCAAAAGACATGGCTGTGGGCAACACTGCAGCTTAGCAGCTCCTTACAGGGGCTGCACTGGGTGCAACCCTCTCACCGCCGCAGTAAACAGCTCCTTGTAGCCCCACGGCAACGGTAGATGGCCACCAGACGGGGGATGTAGGCACAGGGTTGCTTCTCCCTTGGAGAGTCTCTGAAGCACAGAGATCTTTCCGCTGGGTGGGAAGTAAGCCAGGAATTAGTCTATACCTCGGAGGTTTGGAAATGCCAGCCTGTGTGCGTCAGGAGCTCGGAAGTGCCTTCGTCTCTGCTCCTCTCTCCTGCCCCATTCATACTCTGGAACGTGTCTCTTGCAGCTTCGCCGGCCCTCGTGCTATTTTGACCTGACAGATCCCTACTCTCGCCTCCTGAGCACAGAGTACAACTGCCTGCATGACCCGCATCTGCAGGCGTACCACCAACGCAAAGACAACCTGCGGAGGCTGAAGGCAGGGGGCTACGTCACCAGCGATGGAAATGTAGGTTTGGAGGTCACCGTGCTGAAAGAAACGGTTCCCTCCCAGCGGGCTTCGGGCTCTTTTGCGGAAGGCAGCCTGCGTAGCCGACTTGACAGTGCTTGGGTGACTTCTCCCCTCGTCTCTCCACAGGTGGTCTGCACTCTGAAGCAGTTCAATGAGTACAGGCAGTATTTGACCAAACACAAGCAGGAGTACGAGCAAACATTCAGGCGAGCAAAGGTAAAAGCAAAGCTCAGTGTTGGCGGCCACCCGTCAGCGGCACGGCGCCGAGGGCCGGGGCTGTACTTGCCGCACGCGGGGAGGCGGTCAGTGCAGAGGAGGTGAGGGCTGTGCTGGCGGGACGGGCGCTGTGGCAGGGAAAGGACTACCCGGCTCGGAGCTGAGCTAGCGCAGGGGGCTGGGGTGGGCACGGGCAGGAAGGTGATGCGCAAGCACGCCGAGTCCTGAGGGAAGCCCTTCTTGCCCTCGTTGCGTGGACAAAATGGCCGAAGCAGGGCGCTGGCCTGGGCCCGCCTGAAGCCTCAGCATGCAGGGGGCGTGAGCACTTGTCCAGGACACAGCGAGCCACAACCTGGGCTTTCACCTTTCAGGAAAGGCTTCATCAAGTCATCAATGAATTTAAGGATGCCCACAAACTGCCGGCAGTGACCAACACTTCTTTGCTGGCAGAGCGGCTGCTGCGGCCTCGAAAACCATCTAGCTCGCCTCCACCCAAGAGCAGACAGACCTCCTTGAAATTGAGGCGATACAAAAGAGCGAAAGCAGCTTTGGACCAGGGCCAAACCAACTCCCAACGCCAGCCGGCACAGGAAGCTGCAGGGCTGCCCAGGAAGGCCAGCAGTGATGCTGACTGGGAGAGGAGGCCAGACGTCGCTGCAGACGCGGTGTGCAAAGCTGCCTTTGAACAACAAACTGCAACCGAGGACCAGGTGCTTGAGGAGGTGGCTGAGGCTATGGTGCAGGAGGTGTTGGAGAGGCTGAAGGCCCCCTGGGATCAGCCTGCCCGCATTTTAAGGCGGCCTGCCCTGGAGAACAGAGGAAGATTGCGTGGCCGCTCCGGAACAGCAGTGCCTTTGGAGATTTCTCCAGATCGCCAGCGGGAAACTGGACTGCTGGCCAAAGAGCTGCTAGCGACCGGGCTGCAGTGCTTGCGGGAGCGTGTGGCATCCAGCACATCCGAAGCATCTGGGCCAGGGCCAGCAGCCACGCAGAAGGAGCAGCCTGTTGACGGAGGAACAACCCAAGCGGGCGAATCCCCGGAACAGAAATCAGCGCAAACTGAAACAGAAGCTGCCGACAGCCCAGCTTCACAGGCTGTCCTTGCCAAACTCATCAGGGAAATTGTTGCCGGTGTTTGCTCCGCCCTGGAATCCTTTGTAGCTTCCCAGCTTCAGCAAGACCATAGCTACACATGTTCTGAAAACCTGGAGCGTCTTGGAGGAACCCTCTCCAACAGACAGCCGCAGCCATCCCGGGTGCCCTTGTCAAGACAGGGCGGGGGAGCAGGACAAGCATTCCCCAGAGCACCTGCACGGCACAGCCGGGAAGCCAGCGAGGCAGCCAAGTTGCCTGCGTTACCACCCCTGCCAACTACAACCGCTGCCGCTGCCTTGCGACGGAGTCGCGCGATTGCCAGGGAGAGCATCCCAAAGAGCGACTCCAGAGATCAGCAGTGCCCCGCAGACCGGCGCTTAGCCCACACTTCGGCTGCGAGGACCGTGGGAAGGCGGACCGTTGGCCCTGTGCTAGAGCGGACCTGCCAGCCTGGGCCTGCACAGAGCCCTGAGTGAACTCTGGACACCAGACCAAAGTCACAAGACCGCCCACCTCACGGGATGGAAAGGCGAGCTGTCCCGCTGAGGACAGCCTCCCCTCCACGGGGCCACGGCTTTCCAGACAACCCGTCCCTCCGGCGGGCCCGAAGCCCCCCGCGCAGACAGGAGCGCGATACAGATCAGCGCGCGCAAAGCTGGTCCAAGGCAAGGAGGTGGGCGGCAAGATAGGTCTAGAGGCCGCAGGCAGCTCACAGCGAACGGCAGCAAGCACAGACGTGACACCCTCGCGCTGGCAATAAAGAGTTTACTCCCAAGCGCTTGCTCGTGCCCACCTTCACTCGAGCCAGGCTGTGCTGCAGCCGCCTTAAAGTCTCTCTGCTTGCCTTTCTATGTGCCACAGGGCCCCCATGGCTCTTTTGGGGCAACCGAGGAGGCCCCGTGTTCTTTTTGGTGCCCCAAAGGCTCTCCATTCTTCACGGCGTGCTTCCTAGAGCCCTCCCTGTGCCTTCTGGCACAGCCCAGAGCCCTCCCTGTGCCTTCTGGCACAGCCCAGAGCCCTCCCTGTGCCTTCTGGTGTTGCTCAGAGCCACTCGTCTTCCTTTCAGTGCCCAGCCCCAGCCCTTTGTGTGCCTGCGGGTACCAGCCTCAGCCCCCTGTGTGCCCCGGGCTGCCACCCAGAGCCCTCCCTCTCCCTCACGCCCCAGGGAACTCATTTTACCCTCTTTTCCCCTCAAGAGTGGCCGGAGCTGCAGAAAAGGAGGACAAAGGGAGAGAAAGTCAGTGCTGAAATCACAGAATCCTTTAGGCTGCACAACAGCTTTAACATCATCGACTCCAACCATACATCTCACACGGCCAAGCCCACCACCAAACCATGTCCCTAAGTGCCACATCTCCACGTTTTTTAAATCCCTGCAGGGACGGTGACTCCGCCACCTCCCTGGGCAGCCCCTTCCCACGCATGACAACCCTTGCAGTGAAGATATTTTCCCAAATATCCAATCTAAAGCTCCCCTGGCGCAACTTGAGGCCATTCTCTCTTGTCCTGCCACTTGGGAGAAGAGACCAACCCCCCCCGTCTGCACCCTCCATTCAGGGGCTTGTAGAGAGCGACAAGGTCTCCCCCCTGGGCCTCCTCTTCCCCAGGCTGAACGCCCCCAGCTCCCTCAGCCCCTCCTCACAGCACTTGTGCTCCAGACCCTTCCCCAGCTCCGTTGCCCCTCTCCGGGCACTCTCCAGCCCCGCGGTGTCCGTCTTGCCGTGAGGGGCCCAAAACTGACCCCAGGATTCGAGGTGCGGCCTCACCAGTGCCCAGCGCAGGGGGACGATCCCCGCCCCGGTGCTGCTGTAGCCTTGAGCACAGCAGCTTCCAGGAACATGGCCCCAAGGGGCCGGCCACAGCACAGTGCCGGGTGGAAATGACAAACAGGCGGCTGGGGCAGAAAGTCGGTCCAAACAGGACAGGGTTAGCAAAATGCATTTGCTTGCGTTCTCTTTTCTTCCAGTTCGTGCGCGGGTACCGGTAAGGGGGCAGCAGAAGCACGCCCTAGCTAAACCCCCTTTTCTTGCCAAATCCAGTGCAGTGCAATTCCCCGAGTTGAGGCTGCTTTGCCCATGTCGGGGAGGAGGTCTAAAAGGGAACAGGGGCTCACCCCGAGCCCAGAACAAACATCTTTGCTGTGCCAGTTCCTCGCACGTCTTCCCGGTGTGCGAGGATGCCTGCTTCGCTTCACAGAAGCCCAGAGCTCTTGAGGTGGGAAGGGGCCTGTGGAGATGAGCCCTCAGAGCCGGGCCAGCAAGAGCGGGTGGCCCACAGGCCTGTCCAAAGGGGCCGGCAGGCGGGCATCCACCAGCATGGCGGCATGGTAACTCAGTGACGTGACAGTGGGGGAACGGGGCAACGCGGTGATGCAACAATGGGCGACTGCTCTCTATAAAGCTGCTCGCCGGGAGACAGGCTGCAGTGGCCGCAGCGGGTGCCTCTGGAGAAAGAGGAGTCAGGGCACAGTCGCAGCTCCAGGAGGGCTCTAGGAAGGAGTCGTGGAGCACCGTCTCACTGCTGGAGTCTGGCAGACAGACAGAGCGCTGAGCGCACTGAGAAAGAGGAGAGAGGTGAGCAGCGGGCCGAAGGAGAGGGCTCAGCCGGGCAGCCTGGGACAGGGCCTGCTGTGGGGCCTCAGGACGTGCCTGGGGCAACTGTCACACGGGCGGCTTGTCGAGCTAGCGCCTGAATGTCTCTGTCTTCCTAGCTCGGGCACAGAAGATAGCACCGGGGAGAAGGAGCTACTGGGCCGATGGATCCCAAGCTGCTGGACCTCCCGCTCGGGGTCAAGATCCCTGTGCTGCCCGGCTCCAAGCCTGTCTTCAGCAGGGGAAAGCTGGGGGAAAAGGTAAAGGGAGTAGAAAGGGGTACAAAAGCTCTCTTCTTTTACCGGGTCCCCGTCATTCAGAGAAGTCCTCGTGGCCACCTGCTGCACAGCGGGAGCTGCAGCCCTTCCGTCGGGCAGGGCTGGGGCATCGCGGGAAGCTCCGGGCTCCGTGGTGCTGAGAGAAGGGAGGAGCTGTGCTCCACGTTGGCCAGAGCTGGAGGGAGAAGAGTGTTGCTGTCAGGTCTTTACCTTCCCATAAGGACAGCTTGGCACCTCTGAGGCGCGCCATCCCTTTTTGCAATCAGGGTGAATGGCCAGAGCAAAAGACATGGCTGTGGGCAACACTGCAGCTTAGCAGCTCCTTACAGGGGCTGCACTGGGTGCAACCCTCTCACCGCCGCAGTAAACAGCTCCTTGTAGCCCCACGGCAACGGTAGATGGCCACCAGACGGGGGATGTAGGCACAGGGTTGCTTCTCCCTTGGAGAGTCTCTGAAGCACAGAGATCTTTCCGCTGGGTGGGAAGTAAGCCAGGAATTAGTCTATACCTCGGAGGTTTGGAAATGCCAGCCTGTGTGCGTCAGGAGCTCGGAAGTGCCTTCGTCTCTGCTCCTCTCTCCTGCCCCATTCATACTCTGGAACGTGTCTCTTGCAGCTTCGCCGGCCCTCGTGCTATTTTGACCTGACAGATCCCTACTCTCGCCTCCTGAGCACAGAGTACAACTGCCTGCATGACCCGCATCTGCAGGCGTACCACCAACGCAAAGACAACCTGCGGAGGCTGAAGGCGGGGGGCTACGTCACCAGCGATGGAAATGTAGGTTTGGACGTCACCGTGCCGAAAGAAACGGTTCCCTCCCAGCGGGCTTCGGGCTCTTTCGCGGAAGGCAGCCTGCGTAGCCGGCTTGACAGTGCTTGGGTGACTTCTCCCCTCGTCTCTCCACAGGTGGTCTGCACTCTGAAGCAGTTCAATGAGTACAGGCAGTATTTGACCAAACACAAGCAGGAGTACGAGCAAACATTCAGGCGAGCAAAGGTAAAAGCAAAGCTCAGTGTTGGCGGCCACCCGTCAGCGGCACGGCGCCGAGGGCCGGGGCTGTACTTGCCGCACGCGGGGAGGCGGTCAGTGCAGAGGAGGTGAGGGCTGTGCTGGCGGGACGGGCGCTGTGGCAGGGAAAGGACTACCCGGCTCGGAGCTGAGCTAGCGCAGGGGGCTGGGGTGGGCACGGGCAGGAAGGTGATGCGCAAGCACGCCGAGTCCTGAGGGAAGCCCTTCTTGCCCTCGTTGCGTGGACAAAATGGCCGAAGCAGGGCGCTGGCCTGGGCCCGCCTGAAGCCTCAGCATGCAGGGGGCGTGAGCGCTTGTCCAGGACACAGCGAGCCACAACCTGGGCTTTCACCTTTCAGGAAAGGCTTCATCAAGTCATCAATGAATTTAAGGATGCCCACAAACTGCCGGCAGCAACCAACACTTCTTCGCTGGCAGAGCGGCTGCTGCGGCCTCGAAAACCATCTAGCTCGCCTCCACCCAAGAGCAGACAGACCTCCTTGAAATTGAGGCGATACAAAAGAGCGAAAGCAGCTTTGGACCAGGGCCAAACCAACTCCCAACGCCAGCCGGCACAGGAAGCTGCAGGGCTGCCCAGGAAGGCCAGCAGTGATGCTGACTGGGAGAGGAGGCCAGACGTCGCTGCAGACGCGGTGTGCAAAGCTGCCTTTGAACAACAAACTGCAACCGAGGACCAGGTGCTTGAGGAGGTGGCTGAGGCTATGGTGCAGGAGGTGTTGGAGAGGCTGAAGGCCCCCTGGGATCAGCCTGCCCGCATTTTAAGGCGGCCTGCCCTGGAGAACAGAGGAAGATTGCGTGGCCGCTCCGGAACAGCAGTGCCTTTGGAGATTTCTCCAGATCGCCAGCGGGAAACTGGACTGCTGGCCAAAGAGCTGCTAGCGACCGGGCTGCAGTGCTTGCGGGAGCGTGTGGCATCCAGCACATCCGAAGCATCTGGGCCAGGGCCAGCAGCCACGCAGAAGGAGCAGCCTGTTGACGGAGGAACAACCCAAGCGGGCGAATCCCCGGAACAGAAATCAGCGCAAACTGAAACAGAAGCTGCCGACAGCCCAGCTTCACAGGCTGTCCTTGCCAAACTCATCAGGGAAATTGTTGCCGGTGTTTGCTCCGCCCTGGAATCCTTTGTAGCTTCCCAGCTTCAGCAAGACCATAGCTACACATGTTCTGAAAACCTGGAGCGTCTTGGAGGAACCCTCTCCAACAGACAGCCGCAGCCATCCCGGGTGCCCTTGTCAAGACAGGGCGGGGGAGCAGGACAAGCATTCCCCAGAGCACCTGCACGGCACAGCCGGGAAGCCAGCGAGGCAGCCAAGTTGCCTGCGTTACCACCCCTGCCAACTACAACCGCTGCCGCTGCCTTGCGACGGAGTCGCGCGATTGCCAGGGAGAGCATCCCAAAGAGCGACTCCAGAGATCAGCAGTGCCCCGCAGACCGGCGCTTAGCCCACACTTCGGCTGCGAGGACCGTGGGAAGGCGGACCGTTGGCCCTGTGCTAGAGCGGACCTGCCAGCCTGGGCCTGCACAGAGCCCTGAGTGAACTCTGGACACCAGACCAAAGTCACAAGACCGCCCACCTCACGGGATGGAAAGGCGAGCTGTCCCGCTGAGGACAGCCTCCCCTCCACGGGGCCACGGCTTTCCAGACAACCCGTCCCTCCGGCGGGCCCGAAGCCCCCCGCGCAGACAGGAGCGCGATACAGATCAGCGCGCGCAAAGCTGGTCCAAGGCAAGGAGGTGGGCGGCAAGATAGGTCTAGAGGCCGCAGGCAGCTCACAGCGAACGGCAGCAAGCACAGACGTGACACCCTCGCGCTGGCAATAAAGAGTTTACTCCCAAGCGCTTGCTCGTGCCCACCTTCACTCGAGCCAGGCCGTGCTGCAGCCTCCTTAAAGTCTCTCTGCTTGCCTTTCTATGTGCCACAGGGCCCCCATGGCTCTTTTGGGGCAACCGAGGAGGCCCCGTGTTCTTTTTGGTGCCCCAAAGGCTCTCCATTCTTCACGGCGTGCTTCCTAGAGCCCTCCCTGTGCCTTCTGGCACAGCCCAGAGCCCTCCCTGTGCCTTCTGGCACAGCCCAGAGCCCTCCCTGTGCCTTCTGGTGTTGCTCAGAGCCACTCGTCTTCCTTTCAGTGCCCAGCCCCAGCCCTTTGTGTGCCTGCGGGTACCAGCCTCAGCCCCCTGTGTGCCCCGGGCTGCCACCCAGAGCCCTCCCTCTCCCTCACGCCCCAGGGAACTCATTTTACCCTCTTTTCCCCTCAAGAGTGGCCGGAGCTGCAGAAAAGGAGGACAAAGGGAGAGAAAGTCAGTGCTGAAATCACAGAATCCTTTAGGCTGCACAACAGCTTTAACATCATCGACTCCAACCATACATCTCACACGGCCAAGCCCACCACCAAACCATGTCCCTAAGTGCCACATCTCCACGTTTTTTAAATCCCTGCAGGGACGGTGACTCCGCCACCTCCCTGGGCAGCCCCTTCCCACGCATGACAACCCTTGCAGTGAAGATATTTTCCCAAATATCCAATCTAAAGCTCCCCTGGCGCAACTTGAGGCCATTCTCTCTTGTCCTGCCACTTGGGAGAAGAGACCAACCCCCCCCGTCTGCACCCTCCATTCAGGGGCTTGTAGAGAGCGACAAGGTCTCCCCCCTGGGCCTCCTCTTCCCCAGGCTGAACGCCCCCAGCTCCCTCAGCCCCTCCTCACAGCACTTGTGCTCCAGACCCTTCCCCAGCTCCGCTGCCCCTCTCCGGGCACGCTCCGACCCCGCGGTGTCCGTCTTGCCGTGAGGGGCCCAAAACTGACCCCAGGATTCGAGGTGCGGCCTCACCAGTGCCCAGTGCAGGGGGACGATCCCCGCCCCGGTGCTGCTGTAGCCTTGAGCACAGCAGCTTCCAGGAACATGGCCCCAAGGGGCCGGCCACAGCACAGTGCCGGGTGGAAATGACAAACAGGCGGCTGGGGCAGAAAGTCGGTCCAAACAGGACAGGGTTAGCAAAATGCATTTGCTTGCGTTCTCTTTTCTTCCAGTTCGTGCGCGGGTACCGGTAAGGGGGCAGCAGAAGCACGCCCTAGCTAAACCCCCTTTTCTTGCCAAATCCAGTGCAGTGCAATTCCCCGAGTTGAGGCTGCTTTGCCCATGTCGGGGAGGAGGTCTAAAAGGGAACAGGGGCTCACCCCGAGCCCAGAACAAACATCTTTGCTGTGCCAGTTCCTCGCACGTCTTCCCGGTGTGCGAGGATGCCTGCTTCGCTTCACAGAAGCCCAGAGCTCTTGAGGTGGGAAGGGGCCTGTGGAGATGAGCCCTCAGAGCCGGGCCAGCAAGAGCGGGTGGCCCACAGGCCTGTCCAAAGGGGCCGGCAGGCGGGCATCCACCAGCATGGCGGCATGGTAACTCAGTGACGTGACAGTGGGGGAACGGGGCAACGCGGTGATGCAACAATGGGCGACTGCTCTCTATAAAGCTGCTCGCCGGGAGACAGGCTGCAGTGGCCGCAGCGGGTGCCTCTGGAGAAAGAGGAGTCAGGGCACAGTCGCAGCTCCAGGAGGGCTCTAGGAAGGAGTCGTGGAGCACCGTCTCACTGCTGGAGTCTGGCAGACAGACAGAGCGCTGAGCGCACTGAGAAAGAGGAGAGAGGTGAGCAGCGGGCCGAAGGAGAGGGCTCAGCCGGGCAGCCTGGGACAGGGCCTGCTGTGGGGCCTCAGGACGTGCCTGGGGCAACTGTCACACGGGCGGCTTGTCGAGCTAGCGCCTGAATGTCTCTGTCTTCCTAGCTCGGGCACAGAAGATAGCACCGGGGAGAAGGAGCTACTGGGCCGATGGATCCCAAGCTGCTGGACCTCCCGCTCGGGGTCAAGATCCCTGTGCTGCCCGGCTCCAAGCCTGTCTTCAGCAGGGGAAAGCTGGGGGAAAAGGTAAAGGGAGTAGAAAGGGGTACAAAAGCTCTCTTCTTTTACCGGGTCCCCGTCATTCAGAGAAGTCCTCGTGGCCACCTGCTGCACAGCGGGAGCTGCAGCCCTTCCGTCGGGCAGGGCTGGGGCATCGCGGGAAGCTCCGGGCTCCGTGGTGCTGAGAGAAGGGAGGAGCTGTGCTCCACGTTGGCCAGAGCTGGAGGGAGAAGAGTGTTGCTGTCAGGTCTTTACCTTCCCATAAGGACAGCTTGGCACCTCTGAGGCGCGCCATCCCTTTTTGCAATCAGGGTGAATGGCCAGAGCAAAAGACATGGCTGTGGGCAACACTGCAGCTTAGCAGCTCCTTACAGGGGCTGCACTGGGTGCAACCCTCTCACCGCCGCAGTAAACAGCTCCTTGTAGCCCCACGGCAACGGTAGATGGCCACCAGACGGGGGATGTAGGCACAGGGTTGCTTCTCCCTTGGAGAGTCTCTGAAGCACAGAGATCTTTCCGCTGGGTGGGAAGTAAGCCAGGAATTAGTCTATACCTCGGAGGTTTGGAAATGCCAGCCTGTGTGCGTCAGGAGCTCGGAAGTGCCTTCGTCTCTGCTCCTCTCTCCTGCCCCATTCATACTCTGGAACGTGTCTCTTGCAGCTTCGCCGGCCCTCGTGCTATTTTGACCTGACAGATCCCTACTCTCGCCTCCTGAGCACAGAGTACAACTGCCTGCATGACCCGCATCTGCAGGCGTACCACCAACGCAAAGACAACCTGCGGAGGCTGAAGGCGGGGGGCTACGTCACCAGCGACGGAAATGTAGGTTTGGACGTCACCGTGCCGAAAGAAACGGTTCCCTCCCAGCGGGCTTCGGGCTCTTTCGCGGAAGGCAGCCTGCGTAGCCGGCTTGACAGTGCTTGGGTGACTTCTCCCCTCGTCTCTCCACAGGTGGTCTGCACTCTGAAGCAGTTCAATGAGTACAGGCAGTATTTGACCAAACACAAGCAGGAGTACGAGCAAACATTCAGGCGAGCAAAGGTAAAAGCAAAGCTCAGTGTTGGCGGCCACCCGTCAGCGGCACGGCGCCGAGGGCCGGGGCTGTACTTGCCGCACGCGGGGAGGCGGTCAGTGCAGAGGAGGTGAGGGCTGTGCTGGCGGGACGGGCGCTGTGGCAGGGAAAGGACTACCCGGCTCGGAGCTGAGCTAGCGCAGGGGGCTGGGGTGGGCACGGGCAGGAAGGTGATGCGCAAGCACGCCGAGTCCTGAGGGAAGCCCTTCTTGCCCTCGTTGCGTGGACAAAATGGCCGAAGCAGGGCGCTGGCCTGGGCCCGCCTGAAGCCTCAGCATGCAGGGGGCGTGAGCGCTTGTCCAGGACACAGCGAGCCACAACCTGGGCTTTCACCTTTCAGGAAAGGCTTCATCAAGTCATCAATGAATTTAAGGATGCCCACAAACTGCCGGCAGTGACCAACACTTCTTCGCTGGCAGAGCGGCTGCTGCGGCCTCGAAAACCATCTAGCTCGCCTCCACCCAAGAGCAGACAGACCTCCTTGAAATTGAGGCGATACAAAAGAGCGAAAGCAGCTTCGGACCAGGGCCAAACCAACTCCCAACGCCAGCCGGCACAGGAAGCTGCAGGGCTGCCCAGGAAGGCCAGCAGTGATGCTGACTGGGAGAGGAGGCCAGACGTCGCTGCAGACGCGGTGAGCAAAGCTGCCTTTGAACAACAAACTGCAACCGAGGACCAGGTGCTTGAGGAGGTGGCTGAGGCTATGGTGCAGGAGGTGCTGGAGAGGCTGAAGGCCCCCTGGGATCAGCCTGCCCGCATTTTAAGGCGGCCTGCCCTGGAGAACAGAGGAAGATTGCGTGGCCGCTCCGGAACAGCAGTGCCTTTGGAGATTTCTCCAGATCGCCAGCAGGAAACTGGACTGCTGGCCAAAGAGCTGCTAGCGACCGGGCTGCAGTGCTTGCGGGAGCGTGTGGCATCCAGCACATCCGAAGCATCTGGGCCAGGGCCAGCAGCCACGCAGAAGGAGCAGCCTGTTGACGGAGGAACAACCCAAGCGGGCGAATCCCCGGAACAGAAATCAGCGCAAACTGAAACAGAAGCTGCCGACAGCCCAGCTTCACAGGCTGTCCTTGCCAAACTCATCAGGGAAATTGTTGCCGGTGTTTGCTCCGCCCTGGAATCCTTTGTAGCTTCCCAGCTTCAGCAAGACCATAGCTACACATGTTCTGAAAACCTGGAGCGTCTTGGAGGAACCCTCTCCAACAGACAGCCGCAGCCATCCCGGGTGCCCTTGTCAAGACAGGGCGGGGGAGCAGGACAAGCATTCCCCAGAGCACCTGCACGGCACAGCCGGGAAGCCAGCGAGGCAGCCAAGTTGCCTGCGTTACCACCCCTGCCAACTACAACCGCTGCCGCTGCCTTGCGACGGAGTCGCGCGATTGCCAGGGAGAGCATCCCAAAGAGCGACTCCAGAGATCAGCAGTGCCCCGCAGACCGGCGCTTAGCCCACACTTCGGCTGCAAGGACCGTGGGAAGGCGGACCGTTGGCCCTGTGCTAGAGCGGACCTGCCAGCCTGGGCCTGCACAGAGCCCTGAGTGAACTCTGGACACCAGACCAAAGTCACAAGACCGCCCACCTCACGGGATGGAAAGGCGAGCTGTCCCGCTGAGGACAGCCTCCCCTCCACGGGGCCACGGCTTTCCACACAACCCGTCCCTCCGGCGGGCCCGAAGCCCCCCGCGCAGACAGGAGCGCGATACAGATCAGCGCGCGCAAAGCTGGTCCAAGGCAAGGAGGTGGGCGGCAAGATAGGTCTAGAGGCCGCAGGCAGCTCACAGCGAACGGCAGCAAGCACAGACGTGACACCCTCGCGCTGGCAATAAAGAGTTTACTCCCAAGCGCTTGCTCGTGCCCACCTTCACTCGAGCCAGGCCGTGCTGCAGCCGCCTTAAAGTCTCTCTGCTTGCCTTTCTATGTGCCACAGGGCCCCCATGGCTCTTTTGGGGCAACCGAGGAGGCCCCGTGTTCTTTTTGGTGCCCCAAAGGCTCTCCATTCTTCACGGCGTGCTTCCTAGAGCCCTCCCTGTGCCGTCTGCGCCTCAGCCCTCCGTGTGCCCTTGGCTGCCACCCAGAGGCCACCCTCTTCCTTACGCTCCAGGAGCTCATTTTATCCTCTTTTCCCCTCAAGAGTGGCCGGAGCTGCATAAGAGGAGGAGAAGGTGCGCGGGTACCAGAACGAAGGCAGCAGAAGCAAGGCGCAGCCTTATCACCTGCAGGAGCCCATCCTACTGGGAGGTGGGTGTGAGAGGACCTTAGCTCAGGCATGAGAGCTTCAATACCACGAGGCTGGTGCTTAATAAGAGGAAAGCCCCATTGCTGCTCCATCTGCCATGGGGCAACAGTTCTCACCTGTGCTCTGCTTGGTGCTGTGCTTCCAGCTAGCTTCCCACTGTCGTTTTTCACTTAACCACCTGTGTGCACTCTGCTGGATCTGCCCTTACACCACCTCCTTCCCTGGACAGAGGATTCCCTGCAGGCACAAGACAAACAAGGCAGCTACAACTCGGGCAAACTATCTAAACCATTCTCTGCTGGGCAGTGCGAAGGAAGCCGAGTGAGCCAAGGGGCAGGGCAACACACTGAAATGTTAAATGGCCACCAGCCCCTGCCTTTGGTTGGAAAACAGTTTTGACTGAGTGCTTAGGGACATTCTGTACACTGCTCAAAGTTTCCTTTAAAAGCAGACACTTTACAAATGCCCCCCACCCCCACCCCAGATGAGGAAATGTGGTCACAGGACAAGAGACTTAGGTATTACTATGTCACAGGTAGGGCAAGGATAACCATGTTTCCCACATCACTACCCCATGTTCTGGTCTCTAAACTGAGCTTCCACCTTCGCCTCAGCCCCTCAACCCCAGCTGGCGCTTTTGCCATAGCTTGGACTAAGCAGCTCCAAAGCCCGGGCAGGCACACAATGCACGAGCAAACATGGGGAACACGCACCACTCTTACTTGATACTAGGGACATAAACACAGACAAATGAGATGGGAACAGAACATTCCTACAAGACACGACTTGAATTTATGTTTATTTTATATATATATTTATATATATATACCTTTGTATAGATTAAACTGGGTGGGATTTTGTCATATACATTTTTTTGGTATAATACATGAGAAACAAGAAAGGGAACATAGCAAATATAAATCAACACATTCCTTGAATGAACTCTTTGCCACACTGAGACTGAAAAATTGCATGCAATGGGGAGACAGAGAGAAGGGAAACAAATTTTATTTAAAAAAACCCAAAACAAAGACAATCTAGGTACAACTGTCAACAAACGAGCAGCACTATATATGGCAAACTTGTATAAATTAAAGGTAAATTCCACTCTGACATCTACTATGCTTTAAAGTGCAATGGAGCCTGATTTATTTACCTAGAGAATACAGGAAAGATTACACCCTCTCCCTATTCCAATCTATCCCTAAAAATAAAAAGCCAAACAAAAAACCCAATAAAATAAATCTAAAAGATATACACTATCCGCAGTCCTACAGAGACGCCTACATCTACTCAGTAGCACCAAGAATCTGATATGGGTGTAATTAAAATCAATTAAAACTCGGGAGCAATGGTAACATCTGTTTGCTGCTTTTGCAGACCTCCTGCCCTTTATTAGTGTCTTGGAGGAGAGGCAGCTCTCCCTGTGCTGAACGTGGAGGCAACAGTGTCCTGTCCGCGCTACATCACTGGCCGAACTCTTTTGGCAGTAGGTTACAAACACGCGCGCACACACACACAGCACAGTGAGAGCAGCTGAAGGCTACACGAAGGGGATGGGATGGGAAGCCGAGGGTCCATGTGTGCACATGGGGGTCGTGTCTGTGTGTGGAGGGAGTGGGAGTAATCTACACAGAGGTGAAGGGTTGTGCGAGTCCAACACACACCACGAGCCTCTCTGGTGACAGGGTGATGGCACGGGGAGGAAGGGAGGGAGGGAGAGAAAGGGAGTCAGCACAGTCCCCTTCTTGTGAGCCTCTGGTTGTGTTGTTTTCCAAAGCTGGGGTCTGTGTGCCACAGTTCATCTGTCTCCACATGCCACATCTCAGCAGGCCTCAGTAGCCAAAGGTCTCCTGGGATGCATAGACCATGTAAAGGAAGCCATCCTCGTCCTTCTCCTGCTCGTAGATCTCGGAGATGGGGGTAGACACACTCACCATGCTGTGCTGATTCACCAGCAGGAAGAAAGCCTGGGTGGGATTCAGCTGCAAGCGACGCCTGTGGGGGCAAAGGCAGGAGAGCCTGGGTTATCTCCCCTGCAGCAAGCACTGTGATATCAGGTTCTACCTCGCCCAGCAATGCAGTTCCCATGGGGCCAGGCCTGCACAGCTAGGACCTCCCACACACAGGACATGGTGTCTATGAGCCCAGCAAGCTGCTCAGGGGGCTCCAAGCCTCCTGAGTCAGACTCCACAAAGCCCCTTTCTTCAAGTGCTGCTGCAAAAGAGAAAGCAGAGAGGCCTCTTCCATCTGAGCTGAAGGATAAAAGAAGGGGACCGGTGTCCCAGTCACCAGCTCATGCAGTGCCCCTGTGAGGGAGAGATCAGAGTCCTTCACCAGATACTAAGAAACTGCTCCCCCTTGACTCCCCCAAAACAGCCTGTACCACAACACAAGGATGATGTGGTTGTCCTGTCCCCATCCCCACGCTCAGCAGCTGCCTCTGCCTCATCCTCACCCCACGACTGTGTTCAGGGCCTACGGGTGAGGACAGGTTCACAGCATGTCAGCAGGGGCCACCCCACTCACCGGATTATTTTGACCAATTCACTCATGTTGACATGATCTGGGACAAGGAACTTGGTCTTGTCCAGCACTGGTAGCTGTTTCTCCCCTTTATAGCGCTCAATGATGACCTGGGGAGAAAGTCAATGTTAGGGTTAACCACGGTTTACAGTGCCCCAAGCACTGGCCTCAAGGTCAAACATGAATCAAACCAGCACAAGAGGAAAAGTTGAGGTAAGGCCTCACTTTGCTTCACCCTCACAGGAAAACAAAAAAAGGACATGAGCAGTGACCATCAGGTTGACTGCAGAGAGCTCTCCAGCAGTCCTCTGTCTGCCCAAGCCAGACGGTGGAGAGCATCCAAGAACGGTGAAGTAACGCATCAACTGCTCTGGCTGGCTGAGAAACAGTAAGCATTAGTGGACTGATTTAGCTACCTCCCCCAACACGAAGGAGATCCGGAAGAGGAGTGAAGTGTATTTTAACACCACTTTCAGACTGACCAAAACCACAGGTTTTGCTGGCTTGAGCTAAGGACTGAACTCATGGTGCACAGCAAGAAACATTGTCCTTCCCTTCTGTGCCACAACTCCGGGCTGCTGATGTTCAGCATCACCCTGCTTGCTCAGGAAGAGCTGCAGATACTCCCAGACAAGAAGTTTCTAGAAATCACAGCAAGCCACCCAAGGCATTCCTTCAGAAAGTGGGAGTTTGGATTTCATCAGTCCTGCTCTTCATGTTAACACTGGTACACAGTGACCCCGAAAAAAAGACCAGAAACCCATGGCTACTTCTCCCCTGTGCCACCACAACTGTACGGTGACCTTCCAGGACACGTCGGCACAGTCTCACCACAGGGACAGCCCAACCTGTCACCCCTGCAAGAGGTCTTGCTTGGGAAAGCTCTTACCACACCTACATTCTCAAACGGCTAAACAATGATTTCCACTTAGTTTTCCTGCTATTATAATTAATGAATTTCTTCCATTACAGAGTGTCTACTGACAGCTACAACGGCTGTTCTAAACCAGCTTGGACATGTGCTGTTTGTATTCTAAGAAACGAGGTGGTAGGCAGTTAAAATACGTAATGATATTACTTATAAAGCTCAATACGTTCCCATTACAGTGACACTCTGACTCACATCTCTCCAGTACCTCGTCGTTTTCTTCACAGAAAGACAATTCTGGACTTATCAGTTTATTATCTTCTCTGAGTAGAGACTGAACATTATTTTTCACTATAAGGCAAGGAGTTCCATAAATCAGTTTCCCAGGTCTTTTCCAAAAATATATGGGAGACTGCAAATGCCCTTTGGACCGTGGAGGGATGGAGCAGCATGCAGAGACCAGGATCTCCAGAAGATGGCTCTGTGGAGCCAGAAGGATCAAGGGAACCTCTGGGAACACTGATTTACCTCTCCCTTAATCATTTGTTGACACACCAGCCTCAATCAGCAGCACCAATGTAGCTCCTGCTGCCTGTCCACACCGAAGCCACATCAGACCCTCTGGCTGAGATGCTGTGGTACCACCAGTGAGCTGGGCATGTCTGATGAGTTCCCCAGACTGCAGGGCTTATCTCCAGGCCCACCAGGATGGGCCAAGCTACGTTGCAGGCAGTTCCTGCGTGACGGAGGGGTGCAAGGCACCTCGGTGAGAGCTCTGCAGCTAACTGCCCTCTGAAGAGCCCCTCCCGGGCAGAGATCACTCAAGGAGAACCCCGGAGTCCGCAGGGCTGGATAAGCAGCATATGAAGGCTCCCATGAATTCACCAATGTATTCTCAATTGGCCATGTCTCCTCTTGATACTGAGCTAAAGTGCCAAAGACCAGGGAAAACCAGGTTTTGTTCCTTCATCCCCTTCTGCAAGATGGGATGCGATGAAAGAACAATTTTCTGCAACAGACTAAATCATAGCTCAGGATGCCCCTTACCAACCTGCTGACATCCCTTTCTCCCTCCAGAAGGAAGGCAGAGGACGGGCAAAGACAAGCAGAACCATCCTACTGTATTTAATTTGAATCTTACTTCGACAGATGAGTATTTTGTCTAGAGGGAGATGAAGAGTCTCAAGGGGCTGGACACTCACAATAGCCAAGTACAGGGATGCTGCTCTAGCCCCTGGGAAACACAGAGGCCACAGCAGGACCTTGAGTTTTTAACTAGTTTGCACGAAGAAGCAGCTACGCAACGTGGGCCAGTGTAAAGTGCTGCATCTGGAGAGGAACAACCCCATGGATCAGTACAGGTTGGGGGCTGATCTGTTGGAGGGCAGCTCTGGGGAAAAGGACCTTGGAGTCCTAGTGAACAGGATGGCCATGAGCCAACAGTGTGCCCTCACGGCCAAGAAGGCCAGTGGCATCCTGGGATGCATTAAGAGCAGCGTGGCCAGCAGGTCGAGGGAAGTTCTCCTCCCCCTCTGCTCTGCACTGGTGAGGCCTCACGTGGAGTGCTGTGTTCAGTTCTGGACTCCTCAGCTCAGGAAGGACAAGGAGCAACTGGAGAGGGTCCAGCGCAGGGACACTGAGATGATGAAGGGTCTGGAGCACCTTCCATAGGAGAAAAGGCTGAGAGAGCTGGGGCTGCTGAGCTTGGAGAAGAGGAGGCTGAAGGGGATCTTATCAATGCTGATCAATAGCTAAAGGGTGGGTGTCAGGAGGATGGGGACAGGCTCTCAGTGGTGTCCAGTGACAGGATGAGGGGCAATGGCCATAAACTAGAAAACAGAAGGTTCAACCTGAACATGAGGAAACCCTTCTGCCCTGTGAGGGTGACAGAGCACTGGGACAGGCTGCCCAGAGAGGGGGGAGTCTCCTTCCTTGGAGACTTTCCAAAGCCGCCTGGACTTGTTCCTGTGGGATCTGCTCTGGGTGATCCTGCTCTGGCAGGGGGGTAGGACTAGGTGATCTCTAGAGGGCCCTTCCAACCCCTACCACTCTGGGAATCTGCGAACTGTACCTTTACATGCAGAGAGTACCCTGTGCACCTGGGCTATGCCCCATTTCTCACATCTACCAGGAACAGAGGTGGAGAACTTTTAATTACAAGCCAGTTGCATCCCACAAAGAAAAGCATCTCAGTCAGTCAAAGAATGGGCCAAGAAGGACGTCCTGGCTGTTAAAGTAGCAGCTGCCTTGTGCCCTGAGCAGACAGAGGGCTTGTCACATAGAACAGCTCCAAGAGTTTTTGTTTCCAGAACATAAGCTGCTATTTGGGTAACCCAGCTATGGGAACAGGTGGCCAATGGACAAAGCATTCTTAGCTTTGGAGTGAAATGCATGATCACACGCTAATATTACAACCCTGTGGTCACAGGGCTTGTATCCACAGCCATCTCTGCTTCCGTATCCTCTTCCTGTCTCAGGCCAGGGGGTTCCTCAGTGTGGGACACCTGCTCTTGCAGTGGGAACCCACCACAGAACTCACTGCAGAAGTAACACGAGCTGGGCACAGGTACAAAGGTTTAGGGCAGAGCCTGGGGTCCCAGTCCCATTGCAGAAGGGGCTTGGGCAGCATTTATAAACTCAACCCTTGATCTGGGGCCTGATCTTACGGGCAGGCATAAGCTCGGCCTATTCTCTAACAGGGCAGAAGGTGTTCTAAAGCATGTGCTTAGGCTGTTGATGGAAGTCCCAGCATGAAGGCAGGAAGCTCTCTGCTTGCTCTGACTGCCTGAGGAGAAGCCACCCTGCAGCTGCCTGCAAGGGGCGGCTGGAGGCTCCTTCCCAGCAGAGCTGAGTGTGAGCAGCACCTCACGGCCAGCACAGCCCTGCCCTTCTCATATGAGCTGTGTGTTCCTACACTCAGCACTTTCTGCCATGAAGTGCAGCCAGCTATGGGTAATGCAGAGACAGCAAGGAAGCCTTGGCATGAGGTGGATAGGAAACACTGGGGAGCCCCTAGCTCCTGCCTATCTCCCTATTACACATGTCAGTGAGGCATCCGGGGATGTGACTTCCCTTCAAACACAAGCAAAGAATGCCACGCCTCAAGCAGAGTCCAGATTATTATCTACTGCTTGGTCTCTGGCAAGCTTAGACAGACACACCACCAGTTCTTCCCACACAGTACCCCCATGTGTATGTGGCACAGCCCCTGCCTCAGCCTCCTCTGCAAGTACCCTCATAGAAACAGGAGAGAAATGCCTTTCCCTGGGCACAAAGCCAGGCCATGCACTCTGCAAATCCTCCTGGCCCTGTCAGTTCAAAAGGGGACTCACCAAGGGCTCTGAGTGGAAACTGAAGATGCAAGAGGGCAGCAGCTGCAGCCCAGATTGCTGTGATTTCTGTCAGCGATAAGGGTGTGCCCTGGGCCATCTTCTTCCTTATTCTTCCCAGGCTGTGCGCTCAAACCCCTTTGCTCATTCCAAGTGGCTCTCCAGGGAAGCCAGTTACTTGGCAAACACAGCTCCCGCCTTTCACAGAAAACCAAGACCCTCCTAGAGCCAGTTTGCCAGCACTGCGCTGCTCAGACCCACAGCTGTCCCCCACACCATGCTCTGTTTTGTGGTACAAGGCTTTGCTCACAGCCCTGGCACCGAAAGCTATGTACAGTGACTTGCAGGAACTTTGATATGTGAAAGAGAAGAGGCAGCATCAAACTTTGTGCCAGGGTCTAACTGTGACCAGGCCTTTAGAGATACCAATGACACAAACACGGCTGGAGCCCCCCAAGGCCTCCAACACCCTGTCTCCTTCTGATTCCTTTCACCACTCCTGAAAAACTTGCAGCTAAACGTATTCTACCCTGTCGTGTCATGTTAAAAGCAGTGGTCAATAAACGTGTACATGATACGGCACACTGGTGTTCAGTGTGCCGCAAGGGGCAAGTCCTGCTCCGCTCTGTCCAACGCATGGACACCGCAGTGGTGATGGAAGAGAATTCTTTTTGCTAAAAGATGCGGTGCTACAATCGAAAGAAGAGTCAGGCAGGAATGGCTAGTATGTGCCAAGAGCAGATTGAGACATTAAGACTTGAAGGCCAGATAGGGAGAGACTGTATGCAATTTTAAAACAAGGCTGGTGTTCATCCAACACTGAGAGCAACCTGAACTAGGAACACATCCCATTTTTTCATCATACATGCAGTGGTATTGCAAATACTAACTTGAGCAAGCCCCAAGTATGTTATTTCTCTATCTTCTCAGGAAGAGAAGCAAATAGCTAGGATATCAAAAGCACACTCACAGCCAAAGAGCAAAACAGCATATTAGGTCTGACATGGGCAGGAAGAACTGGAGGCAATTCATGGAGTCTCACCTACGAGTATCAACAACGGGTGCTGGGAAAGCATAGAATGGGGTTACCGTTTGGCTGTGGTATGAATGATGCTAACAGAATCTCTCTGCTTTCAATACAGCAAAGATTTCACACATCTTTCTCTAGGCAGATGCAGAGAAATCCTTAGCAGGTTATCCAGGAAAAGTCAGGTAGTTACCGCAAAAAAAAAGACAAAAACAAAACAAAGAGCCATTTCAGAGTTT
Organism: Rhynochetos jubatus; assembly: GCA_027574665.1. Taxonomy (NCBI): domain Eukaryota; kingdom Metazoa; phylum Chordata; class Aves; order Eurypygiformes; family Rhynochetidae; genus Rhynochetos; species Rhynochetos jubatus. Next base: position 16,102,487 of record CM050665.1, on the reverse strand, counting down.
TCTCCTGCTGCACTAGCTTGGAAGCAGATTTGAGACCAAATCAGTTCCTTGCCTTTAGGGCAGGCATGAAACTTAAGAGAAAGACTGTATTTTGCACTGCTGAGAACACGGTCTGCTACTGAGCAGCTGGCGTGCACAGGGCACTGGAGGCTTATGGAGAGCGACTTGTGTTGATTCCGGGGAGCAAAGTTGTGTAACTTCTGTGGCTGGTTGGTGGAGGCTATCCTGCAGAACGGAGGGGTCAGGAGAACAAAGTCTAATGCAGAACATTGAGAATGAGAACTTACCGGGATTTTGCTTGGATGCTGCTCTCGGATCTGCTGTACTTCTTTACAACGATCCGCTGGAAAAGAGTAGTAAGGAAACGAAGTTAGACATCGGGCTGTGCTAGTTCAGGCAAAAACAAGGCAATCACCCTGCAAGCCACAAAGTGACATTGCAAAAGAAATGCACATACTGTTCATCAGGCCATTTCTGAACCTTTTGCAGCAGGTCAGCCAGATGCCAGCTTCAGCAACCAACCCTTCATGGCTTCCTACCATCCCAATCGTCCCCCAAGGCAGGGACTTGCTACCATGCCCGGTAAAACTGCGCAACACACACAGAACCCAAATTACTTTAATGAGACCATAAGGATTACAAAATTGCATTCCTGAATCTCCCTTTTGAAAATGCAGCTCACGACCATCAGTGCTGGGCAGCAGCACAGCAAGTTCAGGCTCTTTGTGACTCCTGGCTGCTTCCCCAGAGGAGATGATTCTCCAACTGGGCCTGGGTTTTAGCCATTTCCTTCTGCCTGCTGCGCACTTCCAAGCACACCGCCTTCGTCCAAAGGAGAGATGCATTGCCAAGGAGGACTCCTCCCTATCGTAGATCTACACAGTAGCTACAACAGCTTTTGGCCTGACAGAAAGTATTCCTAGACCTGTCGTGGAAACAGTAACTAAAACTTAAGCAAGGAGATGATCCACTTACTAAAAGATTTATTCTGCAGTTTTTCTCACACTCTGTAACCCGTTTTCCTCCAGAGTTCATGTTTACTGACACACAACAGGCAGACACTCCTTGTACACTCTTCGAGCTTCCAGGAGCATTTCAATGTCCCCTTGTTGCTTTACCAGAGGGAACTCCACTTTCCACAATTCAAAGCAGCAGAAAGGAGGGGAATAAACCATACCAGGACCAGGTATGGCTCTGTTTGCGCTCTTCCTGGGATACTACAGCTGTGCCCTCCTCCCTGCGCTATCATTACTCTGGGAAGTGCCTCACAGCCTACAATGGCCTATCTGAAGTGCCCAAGGGCAGCAGTTTCATGGATCATGGTGGGTAAGCTGGGTGGTGAAGGCCAACGACGAAGGACACCCTAGAAATGCAAGATCTAGGTATCACAGTATCTGTCATGGCATCATCCTGCCACAGACACAGCCGCTGGCGCAGCACCTGCTTCAAGCCCAACTCCCCTTACCTGCGTCGCGCAGCTCCAGTTTCTCACGACGCACCAGGGTCACGTAGGGCGGGGTAAGTGGGTATGTTTGAGTGTGTCTTCTCCCCACAAACACTGAGCATTTCTCCTCTAAACACTCAATAAACCTTATTGCTTACAAACTGAATTTGGCTAGATACTACTTTGGGAAGAGATGGAGTTTCTTTAGAGACTTCAGGACTACAAAATCACCAGATCACAGTAGCTTTTGAACACCATTTCCGTCTCCTCTGAGAGGAAAATACCCCTCTGCTAGGAATTGCTAGACCTTTCTTCTGTAGGACTTCATGGGCTAGCAAGATTATATGGAATTAATGGAAAATTTGGGCATATTTGGTGTTTCCTTTTCACCCTATCCAGTGCTCCAGGGCATCCAGATGATACAGACCATTTTCCCCTGAGGCCCCAATCAGCAAGGAGTTATGCAGAAATCAGCACTGCACGTGATGCTGGGACAGCAGTGCTTCTGCAGGAACACTGAAGGACACAGTGACAAGAAGCACCCAGCACACAAGCACCTGGGACATAGCACCCAACTTGAGCAGCCAGCCAGAAGTGCATGCCTCCCCTTTCTGCAGAGCTCCGTTCCCATGTGTTCACTGTGTGCAAGCCTCAGCAGGTCAGAGCATTTGAAAGGCTGGAGATCAGAGCATGAGTGGACAACGCTTACGTACTTTAGGCAGCTTGACTGCAGTCAACTTGGACTGGCTGGCTATCAACAGAGCCTGCAAAAAGCTGTGTGTCCTCATGCATGGCTGGTTTTTCCAGCTTCATTATCTACCCTATCCTGTATCTTTCTCCCTGCTGTCAGATGGCCAGGTGGATGAACTTCCTAGACATCATGCATTTCGCTGTAGGATCACAGAACTGTTTGCACAGGAAGCCCCAACAATGCAGGTAATTATGAGAGGGGTCTGAGAAGCAATTCGCCAAAGGCAAATTTACAGCCTTTGCATGTCATCATTACTAGTAATGTAGATAATCTCAGGGCATCCAACTAGTCTAGGCTGCATGCTCCAAAAGGCAGCCACATGCTGGTACCCCTTCCTGCTTCCTGGAAGCATCCCCAAATCCAGCACAAGGCTGGCAGCCATCACTACCTTCTCTTCCACAGAGGAAGCAGAGGTGCCCCCTGCCCATAATACTCTAAAAGATGCCACACAGAGAATAAAACAGCACATCACCTACCCAGCTACACCTCAGTGTCTGAAGGATCCCACCCCTGAAAACCCAGTCCCTTGTCCCTCGAGGGGTGCAGACTGCAGGTGTCTCAGACAGACAGGCCAGACTGCTGCTGCAGCACGTTTCTTCCAGATCTTGCTGACTCCACGCTTAGCAGGAATTAAGGGCACGAGCCACCAGCGATAAAGCTCTCAACTAGCCGCAAGTCTGATGTACCGCAGTGGCAGCTCCCCCCTCCCACTTGTTAAGACCTGCCACGTGCCCAGGACCTGGTCCCTCTGGTCAGATGGGCCCAGGGCTTTTGCAGCCTTTCTAATCTCAGAGAACCCTGTGGCAGGTGGCTGATTTGCAGGTTACATGAAGGCAATGACAGTAGGTGCTGCTTTGCTCCAGGGGCCACTGAATCCCTTCAGCAGGTACATGTGATTGCAACTACAAGCACCTAAAGCACTGCACTTCTTCCTCTGCCCAGGAAATGGCCATTTCAGAAACTTCAGGAAGGCAGTTGGGAGCAACCCCACCTAAGCAGTTCAGGTGCTTGAAAACTCAGGCAGAAGTTTCCAAGACTTCTGAAGCTCTTGCTGAGGAGCACACTCAGTCCCATCCTAGCCTTGGAGATCCAACCAAAAAGGCTTGGGAATCAGGAGACGCTACCCTGTATCAAAGCCTGCACAAGGGTAATTTCCGTGTGGACAACAGTCCAGGCGCTACAGATCTCCCATAAGGAACAGGTGATGGTCACCCACACCCTCCTCGGCCTGGAGTGGTTGATCCTAAAGGTCGATCCCGTGTCTCACGAAAGCATCTTCAACATCATACAGCAAGGAACGGCTGTAAATGCCACCTTTAATATAATGGAGTCTAATCTAAACAATATATGGAGTCTAATCTAAATCACAGGAACAAAGAGAAAACTGTTAAAGGGCACTTCAGAGAGACACCGATGGAGATGCCAGCCGAGCACACGTATGGCACTGCAGACAGGTACGCACCCTCCACCCCTTCACTCGCAGTGTCTGCACACTCACATTTCATCCGTGACAGGTCGGATTTTACAAGCCTTGCTCTATTCTCCTGCAGCTTTCCCAAATTAGAGCTGTGCTAGCTGAGGTTAAAACTTTCCCCTTTTCTGTAGCACCTGGTTATAGTTAATCCTTAGCCTATATGTAAAGCGAACCAGAACTGTTTACACAACCCAGCCCCTATCTACATTTTTTCCTCTGGCCTCACCTCACTGTAAGAAGCAAAACACCACACCTGATTTCAGCAGCTCAGCGACTCCAAGCAAGAGGGGACAAGGGGGTACAGCCAGCTGCTGTTTTGAAGGAGCTGAGCAAAGATGAATGAATTGCGCACAGAGGGACGAGCACTGGTTGCTCCCAGCTGTGGGCTCTGCACATCTGCCCCGAGGGAAGCCAGGCTTCTCCCCAGGGCCAGGATGCGAGAGCTCAAGATGGCAGCGAGATAAAAACCACACTTTCAGCTGGTTATTCCTAGCAAAATTTCACTGTTAGGACCTACTGAAAGACAGGAGTATTTTTGTAGCATTGTGTATGCCAGGAAAATTGCCCATTTCTCCTCCAACTGCTGTTTCAACTGTTAGGTATCACCAGCAAAGCTTGCAAATCGCCCAACACACCAGAATCTCAGCTGTTGTCTTGACTGAGGTCCTTCCTAAGCTGTCCTCTCGACTGAGGTCCTTCCCAAGCTGTCCTCTCAAAGATGTGGGCACAAACATATCCCATGGCAATGCAGAATGAGACTGTTACAACAATAAAGGAGAAATGTAGAAAATTTTAAGACAGACCTTCCAAGCATTAACATTTTTTATCAGCAGTGCCCAGGAACCCACAGAGACAGGTCTCTACTGTGCTGGGCGCCGTGTAGACACTGGACGAAAGGACAGTCCTGGATGCAAAAGAGCTTAATCAGAGAAAAGATACAGATGGTGGAACAGAAGGAAAATATGTGGCAAGTTCTCCAACAGTGCAGCTGCTTAAAGCACAGCATTTTTCAGGAGATACTAGACAAACACTGGTCAGGCACTAGTGCTGCCCTGGGGCAGTGGATGGACTCTACAGCCAGCCCTGCTGACTGTGACCAACAGGAATGCTGTTAAGAAAACACCATTAAGGAAAAACACCACCTGGAAACGTCATCAATGTGCTACCACGTCAACAGTTCCTGAGCTGCGCAGGAGCTGTGTGTGGAAAGCAAAGCAGAGAGCAGATATTCAGCCATGAGCTACTGCCTCTCCCTGTGGTCCTATGTCCCAGGGCTCCAGGTGCAGCTGCCCATGGCACAAAGGGCATGTGCAGACATCCCTGCCATCCCAGCCCTGTGGCTTTTGCCCTGCCGTCCACAAGACACTCTGCCAGCCAGCTTGGGGGGGTTCTTCAAGAAGCTGCTGTGGTCAGTCCCAGGGCAGAGGGTTGCTAGAACATGGTCCTCCCTCCAAGAGACTTTCTGCAAAGAGAGGAGGAACTGGATGGGTTAGAAATCAGGATACCTCTGGGATGAGCTGGCAAGTGCTGAAGACACAGGCAAGTTATGCAGGTCATTCGAGATGAACTTTAATAAATATTTGTGTAACACCACACCACCTGAAGGCCAGACACCGCTAACCACCAGGAAACATGCTCCCGTGTATGTGCCATGGCTCACACAACAGCTGACCCGGCCTGTCCTTGCCCACTGCTGAAGAGCTCGTTCTCAGGCCAGTGGCACTGCAGGTGGAACAAGAGCAGACTAGGAGACTCCCACATCCAGGGAAGGAGGGCAGAGTTTGCAAGGCAGCCGTGCCCGGGGAAAGCAGTCCTCACTACTAAGAGGGGGTCACCGTCCCAGGCTATGCAGGACAGCAGAGCTGCAGAAACTTGACAGCGATTCTGACCACTGGTCGTATTTTACTTCTTCTGTCTGCAAAGCTGGGGGTGTCCGGACAGGACAAATGGCTCAGGACCAAAACTACACTGGTTTGAACTTGAAGTGTGTCTCTGCAACGTGGTGTAGGTAGAGTCTGATGCTCCACTGTCACAGGAAGGTATTACCAACATGTACATGGAGCAACTGATGATCTGTCTGCATCACTATGCATTTTGTTGTTAGAGCTTCCTTACAAGATGTGTAATGTCTGGAGGGGTTTTTGAATGCCTAGCACCTGCAGCCCTGCGACTGCAGACCTCAGCCGTCTTCTTCATTTGCATAAGGTGCCAATCTTCTGGGCTCCAGAGCAGAACTCGAAAATGGATTTTAAAAGACAAACTGGAGCCAACATTTTTTTTTTTTTTTTTAGCAGTTTCAAAATTTAACCGAGTATGACTTTGAGCCTGGCTCCAGGAATGAGTATTTCTATCTGGCAAATCCATGACAAGGGCTCAGCACGTGTCAAACAGAACCCCACAACATCTATATCCACGTCGAGATACTTGTTCCTGGTTGCACAGTACTATGTCACCCCTGCCACGGGCCATGCAGGATGAGCACTGGACCTCAGTCACTCAAACAGCTTAAAACAGGGCTTCCAACTCGCTACACCTCCCGAGCACGGGGGGCAAATGGGCAATACCTTCTGTGCCGTGTTTGGATGGCATACGGAGTATTTACATCAGAGTCCCAGCTATGGAACTGGGTTTTTTTTTTGTTTAATGTTTAATCTCAGTTTCACTAGCCTTGGAAAAAGCACAGCAAGTTCCCCCCGCAGGAGCCATCAGGATGCTGTCCTCTGCAAGGGCTTCCCTCCAGCTTGTGTTGGACCTGTTCTTCTGTCTCGACAACCTTCACATTTATAAGCCTCCAAGACAGCAGGAATGCACTCAAATTTCTCAGAACTACTCGGGACGCTTCACATTGCTCCAAGAAAGAACTGGCACTCCTGAGAGAGCTGTATTTAACGCAGAACACCACGCACATGCATGCACAAAAAGACAGCGCAGCCTGGATCGCTGCTATTTGTGCACAAACATGCCCGGACTTGCACGGATTTGCAGGGCCTATTTGGGGAGACGTGCCAGACACCAGAGTCCGGAATTATCCTATCCCTTCATTTTCTCTCACAGCCTATTTCCAAACTGCCTTCTGAAGACAAAAGGCAACAAACTACTGCACAACCACAGCGTCGGAGGTGGTCACACTGCAGGTCCACTGCAGAACATCACGTGGGCAGGGTGACACACCAAAAGACCTCCTGAGTGACTCTCCTGACTGTGATCCCTGCTGGGCTGACCAAGGAAAGAACACAGAAGCCAAGGGGGATGACTTGTCTGTGGCTCATGGCTACACAATGACAGAGGCAGCAAGCAACTACCAGTCTTACAGCTCCTAATACATCCGTCTCCACCCTTCTGGCTCACGGGGATATCTGAAGTTTTCATAGTGAAGAAAATATTAAGTACGAACAAAGGACATACAGATTTTATTATTCCTGGCTGCCAGTCAGAACCTTCTGTTGTATAAAAGAATAATAATTAAAAAATCAATATTTGTGGTCTACATGTCTAGCTGACACTTGTTTTGGATGCTTGTTCAGTTCTTCTCGTAGCAGTATTTTCTTCAGTGCTGATAATTAACCCCATAGCAAATCATGCCATAAAGTGTCCTTGGTAATTAATACAACTAGACACAGACAGCTAAGCATCAGCACCAGCAGCCTCATCTCAAAGAATTCCAGCTCTTAAAGCACAACTGCTGGAGCATGAGCACAGGGTACGAGGACAAGCTGACTCGCTATCCAACCTCGGATCAAGACACTTTTCCAAGCCACCAACAAGCAAAACTGTTAGGACAAGCACAGGATGGTGTGCGAGGCAGAATTCATCCACTCTCAGCTGGTACAAGCATGACTGGTTTGTGCTAGATGAACTCCCAGAAGGCGGCAGCGCTTCACTTTTCCCCAGAGCCAAGAGGGGGAATTCAGCCCCACACTCTCCCTACTGCTGCCTTTCCTCTGAACAGAAGTGGTTTCCCAGAGCTAACAGCAGATCTCCCAGGGGAGTGAAGGTGGGATGGGAATGCTCAGTCCAGAGAGGCTGAGGTCAAACCTACCTCTGTCACCCAGCCAGGGGCTCCAGCTGACCAACAGGACACGCGTGTACGTGTCTTACTGCAAAGTGCCCGCATTTTGGCAGGAGACTGGGGCACGAGGCCAACTTAGGTTCAGTTAGCCGACCGGTCTAGGTTTAAGGTCCGTGTCCGTAACCACGCTGGTTATGTACTGCACTGAAAACAAAGCTGGAAGCCTGCTGGCAGCCTTGCAACAGCAGAGCAGCCAGTTCAAAACAACCACTTCATGAACAGTGGGAGGTGCGAGCACTACCCAATTCTCCGAGGGACTGGTGCTCTTTATGGGAAGTGCAACGGTGTCGTCAGGCTGCTGCACGCTCTCACTTCAGCCAGGACACCCTGTTCCTTTGACACAGAGCACAGCTTTGTTCTGGGAATTGTTTTGGACTCCTACAGTGGATCTGACTACACAGAAGACAGCTGCCTCAGTGCCTACAGTCGGGTGCAGCTCATGAAAGGAGCGCCTACTGTCAGACTTTACCCCCATGCACCCAGACCAAAGATGCTCTGCTGCAGAGTGCCAAGGACCGGGCCAGGCTGCAGAGCATCACCCTCTCACCGCTAACACCACATCTGATCACAGGAGAAGTCGGCACCTGGTGCCCTGAACACACCTTGGCTCAAACCCCTGGCACTTCCCAGCCAGTCCCTTTTTCAATTCCTCAGCAACGATGACTAGAAATCCAGACATATCATTCAGGATAAACCCGAGACAAACAGATGAACAAGCAGAAGAAATTAATGGAAAAACAAATCTCAAAAATACAAGGGGGAAATCATGCATTGAGGAAAACAGGATCTTCAACAAGGGGTGGCAGACCATGACCTAAGCAAGCCACTGGCCATGACACCGGAGCCTGGGTGTCTTGTAAACAGTCATATTCCCGATTGCCTTTTTGGAACCGTTCCACTTCTGTAAGGTTTTGAAGTCTTAAAAACTGAGCCATTCTGAGGGTACAGCGTCACTGGCGATGCTTTCCATCAACCCTCTCCAACTGCATTGTAAACAATTGCTTCCTGCTCCTGTTGTGTAACGATTCAAAGACAAAAACAAGCTGTATTTACTTTCTCCAACTGAGCAATTCCAGCCCTGACCCAAAGCAACTGCGTGGGCTGCCAGGCCTCCTCCTCCTTCCCCTCCTCCTGGCTGAGCTCTGCAGACCAGTCAGCTGAGAGAGCAAAAGGGCAGAGGAAAGTACACAGAAACAAGGCGCACTTGCAGTTGACGGCACCAGATTCCACCAGCCCGCTCTTTCCCTCCTGGGCTATTTTAATCCTGCTTTTTTTTCAACTACTCTGAGCCTCAGATTTTGTTTTCCTTCTGGCTCACACAAAGTCTGAGCAATCTGCAAAGGCAAACCAGACTCCTCCTGACCGTAATATGCTGATTCTCAGCAGTTTAACAGTAGGTAGTTACTAAGGGTTTGATTTAGGGCTGCTTTTAACAGGAGACTTAGGAGAACACAGCAGGGTCCCAGGGCACCCAGCCTTCGTTTCATCCTTGTTTGTGCACGCTTGCTTGGCTCAGTTCCTGTGGCAGAAGACCGGGTAAGCATTCAAGGCCGGGAGGGTTACGCCAATAATTACCAAATATTTACAGTTTCCAAGAAAGCAGCGAGGGGTTGGATCAGCAGTTCAGGAGGAAAAAGCTCCAATTTTAAAACTCACATAGGAAACACCTTCCTATGTGTTTGGACAGTATCTGACACAAGATGAGGCCCTGTTTAGCAGAAATACACTGCCTTATTCAGGCAGCAAAGCTCGACTGATACCCCCCCTCGGGATGAGAGCTGCCAGAAACATGCGCCTTCCCCTGCGCCAGCTGGCAAAGGTCAAGAGATACGGCAGTTATGTTTCAGCTGATGGCACGATCGGGTCTGGCAACCAAGGCCGGTACCTTCTACGGCAGCCGGCTTGTCAGCCGAGTCTTCCCACCACCTACGTTTAAGAAAGGGATGGGTGTGACGTAAGCGTGCACTCTGCTGGGCCTGAAGAACAATTAGAGAGGGTGTATCAAACTCTGAACAACTGCCCTAATGCTACCGAGATGAGGAGCACTGAAGGTAATTTTTGAAGATGGCATTGTGCTCTGGAGGTGTCAAGGCTGGGCTCGGAGCCACAGCGAGGCAGGAGTATTTACCGCTCGACTGCCACCCGTCGTCACCCCACGCCGGCCGCCCCAGGCACTCGCACGGACACAGGGGACGGGAGGGCGACGGCTCAGCAACACCCCACCGGGGTTTCCTGCACTCACCTACAGCCGCGGCCCCCCAGCCCCGCTCGCTCCGGACAGATTCCTTGTTCCACGCCTCAGAAAAAGCGGAGGCTTATCGCGCCAGCACGCCCCGTGAGGGGTAAGGAGGGACGCTGGCGCCAAGCGCACGCACCAACGCTCCGGTGCGGAGCGACGGCAGCCGCGCTCGGAGCGGGCTACGCGGCTCGGGCCCCAGAGGCCGGCGCAGGACCCCGCACACCCGCGGTGGCGGCCCCGAAGGCCTCACGGCCCGGGCGGCCGCCGCCCGTCCCCGGCCGCAGCGCCTGCTCCGCCCGGCGCCGCCGCCCGCGCTGCACGGCCGGGGCGGGCCCCGCTGCGGGCCCCGGCGCGGGGATCGCGCCCCGCCGCGCTGCCGGCCGGGATGACATCACCGTGCGGCTGCTGCGGCCCCGCGGCCCCCCCGCCCCCCTCTGCCCGCGGCCCGGCTTCGCGCGGCGGAGCCCGACGGTGGCCGAGCCTCCGGCCGCCCCGCGGCGGGCGGCGGGGTCGCCCCGAAGGTCAGCACGGCAGGGAGGGCGCGGAGACCCCCGCCCGGCTCACCGAAGGTGCGGCGCTGCTTGAAGGGCCGGTCCGAGGGCATGGCGGCCGGGAGGCGGCGGGCCGGGCCGGGGCGCGGGGGCCGGCGGGCGGCTCCGTCTGTCGGCACGGCCTGCGCTGGGGCCGGGGCTGCGGCGGAGCGGCGCGTGACGTCACGGCGGCACGCCCGGCAGGGGCGGGCCTTGGCCCGGCGCGGGGTGGGTGGCCCGTCCCGCCGGAGCCCCGCCCGGCGCCCCCCCGCCTGCGACCCCGCCCGGCTGCTCTGCCGGGACGGCCGGACGACCGGGATCGGCTCCCCCGGAGGGAAAGGCGCCAGGCGCGGGCGAGCGGGGTGCCGCAGGCATCAGCCCCCGCCCTGGTGGCCCGCTGCGGTGCAGAACGGTCCCTCCCACCGCCTCCGGCGCGCACAGGCCCGCGAGCCGCGGTTCCTGCGCGGACGGCGGTTTTGCTCGCTCTCCCCGCGCGGCTGCTGCAGCGACCCGCAGTGTAGCATCACCAGAGCCGCGCTGCCGCCGTCGGGGAGGCCGTTCGCAGGCACCCGCGAACGCGCTGGCCGAGCACGGCCACTGCCGGCGCGGCACAGCCGCCGGCTCAGAGGTGCCCGTGGCCCCGGCGTCCAGCGGCTGCTTCGGGGGATGTCGGCGCGGAGCCTTCCCAGCGCTCCGGCCGGCCAGCGCTGATGCTCTGAGGCCGGGGGAGGGGAAGCATCCAGCGCGGCCGCCGGCTGAGACGGTCCAGGCCGCGGGGGTATCTGTGCGCTGCCGTCGCACACCTGGACGCACACTAATCCACCGGGATGAGCAGGCTTTGGCAATTCCCACGGCTACCTCTACCATTTCTCAACTACCGAGTCTGTTTTCCCCACTGCACTCAGAGCCGCGTCCGTGCGGAGCACGTTAAAGACTGCAGCACGGCTGCAGATAGGGCAGGCTGTTCCTGGGGCTGCTGTAAATGAATCAAAGAACAACTGCAGGCAGGACGTCAGCGTTTCACGAAGAACCACGTTTAATATTCCCCCTCAACGTGGGCTGCGACAAAAGCCATATTCCGCCAAAGCAGCGTTTCACTGTTTAGTGGCACGAAACATGAGGGACGCAAAATGTTGAAGGATTAAGTACAATGTGGTAAAAAAATACATGAAAGATGCATCCATGAAAAACTGCTCCGATTGTGTCACCAATTGAAATATATTTAACTACAGTCGAACAAACACTTTTCTCCTGGTATGTACACTCAGGAAAGGAAACAATTACTTTCATGGCCAACAGCATGGACCTCGCCCAAGCAGCAGTTCATTTAACGCATGCTGGCAAGGACGTGTGAACTCTTGAGGCTCACTTTTACAATTGAGACAATTCATTTTTGATACAGGCCCTTCTCATCAGGTAAGACATAAGGGAAAGCAGTAATGTTGAATTAGACATGACAAGCTGATCAACTTTACAGACTACAGCCTCCTCAGCTCAGGGAGGACAAGGAGCTACTGGAGAGGGTCCGGCGCAGGGACACTGAGATGATGAAGGGTCTGGAGCACCTTCCACAGGAGGAAAGGGTGAGAGAGCTGGGGCTGCTGAGCTTGGAGAAGAGGAAGCTGAGGGGGATCTTGTCAATGCTTGTCAATATCTAAAGGGTGGGTGTCAGGAGGATGGGGCCAGGCTCTTAGTGGTGTCCAGTGACAGGACAAGGGGCGATGGCCATAAACAGGAAAACAGAAGGTTCAACCTGAATGTGAGGAAACCCTTCTGCCCTGTGAGGGTGACAGAGCACTGGGACAGGCTGCCCAGAGAGGTGGGGGAGTCTCCTTCCCTGGAGACTTTCCAAAGCTGCCTGGACTTGTTCCTGTGTGATCTGCTCTGGGTGATCCTGCTCTGGCAGAGGGGTTGGACTGGATGATCTCTAGAGGGCCCTTCCAACCCCGAACACTCTGGGAATCTGTGACTAATTCCTCAGGCAAAGGATTTTTGATTACTATTGTTATAAAGCATTAACCCCTCTGATGACTGCCACGAGGAACTCTAAATTAGTGATTTGATCCCTGATTTTATCCATGCAGACCTCAATGCAGGACTGGGGTCATAATTCCATAGAAGATTATTCATACAGCCAGAGGAGGAGAAAAGACACTGGTTCATGGAAGCTCTGGAGCTTCTCAGCATGTTAATGTACTTACAAAAATAGGGTATGACTCCTAATACAGCAGAGTATGATTTACACATTTCTTCCTTCAGACATCAGCTTTCCTGGAAAATCTTGCACACACTAATACCCCTCTTACCTGTTCTCGCTGATGTCATTGGCAAAACTCCTTAAATAAGGAGGTGCACTTCAGATCCAAAACAACACCGATCCCGAAGCTTTAGGGAGGAACCAGTTGTACCAACCCAGCACCAGCAAGCTGCCCTAACACGGCCTAGGAACAACAAGCAGCTTTACGCATGCCAGCATTCCTACAGGGTAAACACCACCGATAATAAGCACCCCGGGCCGCTCGCAGAACCGTGCTAGCAGAGGGAAATCTCCCTGGAGGAATCCTGTCACGTGGGTGAAGGCAGTGTATTTTTGTCAACAGAAACGATGTTGATGCTCAGGCTTCTGCTGACAGGGCAGCGTCTGTCAGAGCTCACTGCCCCTGCGCACCCCAGCTGCCACAGCTTCTCCGACAGATTGTACTGGTTCGAGGAGCTGCTCTCGCTCTACTAAGGTAAGGCCAGCCTGTGCTAGCGTGACTATCCATGCCAGGCTTTCATCCCCTACAGATGTAGGCATACATTACAGAACTGCTAAGATCAAACCTAAGTGTCCAGTGTGTGAAGAGGAGCGCTGCACAGTCAGAGCTCAGCCAGACGAAGAGTTGCTTGGGAAGGCGCTGGAGCAAACACAAAGCTGGAGCAGCGTTAAAGATCGACAGAAAATGAGTGCCTACAAGCCCAGCTTTGCAGCATTAATACGTTATCACCGCCATTCCTCTGCCAGAGCCTTATCTCGGAGCAGAGACAGCACAAGAGAGCACATCCTTGGGCCTCAAGTGCTGCACAGCCCAGAGCCATACCTCAAACTTCCTGTCGCCAGCTTCTTAATGCGTTAGGGTTTGGTTTCCACATCTTGGCAGCAGGTGCTTCCTGGGCCTTCAGAGAGGGATCCGTCAAAACCGACTTCTGCAAGACAGCCAATGAAGCCAGTCTCCAGCCACAACGCAAAGCAGCTCTACGGCACAGATCACAAAGGCTGCTCTCCTTTGAATCACCTCGTCGTGCTTTCTGTAGGATTACAATGCTGATTTCTCTGTTTGACAAGAATTTTACCGTAATGTGAGAATGATTTTACCATGCGGGTGGCCAGGCCCAGACTTGGCAAACAAGAAGCAGCAGAACTTCAGCCTACCTCTTTCCTGACCCCCTTTAAGGTAACTTTGGAAAAGTGAAATCCTCCGCTAACTTGCTACAGAGGAATCGCTTCCGGTCAGACCTCTGACCCTCTGATGCTCCTGATCCAAATAAGGCACTTTTTCACATTAATAAGTATCTAAATGGAAGTTGTTGGTCTTCAGCTTCACCCACCCCTTTCTATTAAAAAAAAACCCCAAACTTTGAACGCTGGGGTAAAGGTAGCCCTGCACTGACCAGATGGATTTGACGAGCTCCTCCAGACTCCAAAACCAGCTTCTTCAAGACCCCTTTATCCAATTCCTGAGTATATTTCAATTCAGACTGCTAACGGCCCCTGAAAAAACTCCCCAAACCAACAACAAAAAACACAAAACAAAAAACCCCCTGAAACAGCCCCCCGACTCCCTCCACACCCCCAGGCAATCAGCACACAGTGGGAACTCGGTCACGTCACGGCACCGGTGCGGTGCACAGCACAGTGCAGAAAACGGGCACAGCCTTTGTTTCGCAACAGGCCTATGTATTACAGCTTGTTTAAAAAACCACACCGCCTCAACCCTCTCCGTCCCAAACTCGGATACAACAAACCCACTGTTAGGACCACTGTTCTTCAGGAAGGGTCCAAACGCACGCAGGACACCGAAGGAATTCTTCACTGTTCAAAAGAGTAACACCGCCATCGCCTAGGGAAAGCCAAAACACGTAAGCAGGTCACCACCTCCAAGGAAACGTTTCTCTGGCTACAAACAACAAGACAGAGGACATAACTGAAGTCACATTTTTCTTCTGCCTTGCCTCACGATTCAGTTAGTATCCGGTTTGCTGGAGGTGGTATTTTGGAGATGGCACTCAAACCATGACAGATCACGTGCCTTGTACCAGCTGCTGTGTACCAGGGACTACTCCGACCGCAGAGCGCGATTTCAGACCTCTCCGTGGGTTTGATGGCTTGGCTTAAACCAAGATTCAATGAGCAAAGGGCCGGTGAATACATGCTATGTGCGTTCCCTGTCAGTTTTCTATGGCTAGGAGATAGATGTTTAGGTCAGTCACCTCTTGGCACAGAACAGGATCCCAGGGCTACACCAATCTAGTGTGGTCACAGTTTATAACCCGAGTAACAGCCAACACCGAGTGACGATGGCAGCTGAGATACCCAAAACACCGTAAAGCACCCTCACACAGATGTGCAGGACTGATCCCTTTAGAGATCACATTTCTGGCCTTCAGGGTCATAAACACTACCTAAAAAATTAGACACAGTCTATAAACCGATCCCCAAGGCTGAAACTGCACAGAAAACAAACGCTGATACAGGTTCTCTTTGCTGTTTGAGTCACCACATATCCACCCCATCACTTTGTGCTCTGAAATCCAGAAGAGCATCCAAGTCAACTCCAACATTTTGACTAAAGACTCCAAAACTGCACTGCAGCCCGTTGCCTGGAACATCCCCAAATCCTGCTGAGATCACCCACATATCCTCAGTCTATTCCTCAGTGCAGAACTGGACAACATCACATGTTGCTACTAGCTTGTAACTCTGAAGGAGCAGGGCAAAACACGGGTTACACACTTCTGCTGGCAGACGTACACGAGTCAGCAGTGATCCCTCCCCAGCACAAGTCACAGCATCCCCCAATAAAACTGCAGTTACTCAGCCAAGGTTCGTTCTTCAGTCGCAGAGAGCGCCCCATGCCTGTAGGCTGTGCCTCTTTGCTCAGGCGCACTTCGGGAGAAATTCCTTCTCAGGCTGGTAGAACACTTCCATCACGAGCAGTCGAGGCCAGGGGCGTGAGGAGGCTGAAGCCCTACCTGCAAGCCATCCCCTTCTCTGTGGGACAAAGGAGACTGGGGAAGGAGCCAGGCTGGCTGAGCCCCTGCTCCCTGCTGGAGCGGTTTGCTGGAGCAACCCAAGTACGCAAAGAAAGCGCAGTGCAAGCCAACATCCATCATTTCTGAATCCAGGCTGTGATGTTCCGCACATCGCCAAGACTCTTCAGCACAAGCCAGAGTTGTCATGGGTGTGACAGACACATCTCCAATGCAGATATTCTGCACAAATTCTTCAGCTCTGCATGCAATGACAAAGTTCTTTCACGGCTAAAAACCCACCCCTTTGTTATTTTGCAGGAACCCGTAGAAAAACTACTGAAGGAAGGTACCAGATCAAATTGGCTGCTGAATGGGGACAGCTCCAGCAGGAGCCTCGATGGCCTGCCTCAGCCCCAGCTCCTGTCCGCAGCCGACGGGAAGCGGCAGGAAAAGGCTCCAACGTGCAAGGCAATTGTAAGTACACTGCACATGCGCGTAAGAGTAAATCCTCATTGGGAGAAAGCGATGAGTAAAAATAGCCCTAGGAGGGTTCTATGTTTTTGAAGAAAAACCTCAGTCATGAGAATAATTAAAATCTTCAGAAGGAAAACACGTGAGACAAAACCAGTCACTGACGACACTTTTTAATTTGATATGGACAGACTTTTTCAAAATAACTTGTAAAACCAACAGAAGACAGAACTAGAGGATAAGCAATTTTCGTATTTACAGTCATTCAAAAGTAATAGTGTAAAAGCACATCTCAAGTAGTGGTGACAGAAGCACGGAAACATACAAAGAATAATCTTTTTTAGAACATTATTAGAATTTTATTATATTATATTCTTAACTATTAAAAAAATCTGTTGATTTTTTTACTGCCTGATTCTAATTCACCAACCCCTCCTCAAAACGACTTGTGATACAACAAAAAAAGCACGCCACATTTTCTGTTTGTAAACAAAACCACCTGCTTTTGTTTTTCCAGCCACTGCTGAAGCGGCACAGCGGAGTTAACACTAACGCTCGATTCCTTACCATTAAATTAAAAAAAACAGCTGGGCAAAGGAAAAACCAGACCAAGTCAGTGGAATCATTCAGTTGGATTCTGGATGACAATCAGGAAGTAGTCTTTATCTGGAGGGGAAAAAAAAAAAGCTCTTTCATTGCTGATATTTGTTCACAACAACAGTAAATTTCAACTTTTTCACATCTCACTGATGCACTCTGGGCACTGGAGTCCCGACATTCATTCTCAACGAGCAAAACAGGCCAGGCACGTCAGATCACTTATTTTTGAGTCTTACTAAGAAAAAGTCACCTTTAGGAACTGCGTGCTCCCACACCAATTGTGTCTAGGAAATCACAGTAACTGGCACATGCAGTGATGGAATCAAAACAGGTGGTGCAAGACACCAGTGACAGGACGAGGGGCAATGGCCATAAACAGGAAAACAGAAGGTTCAACCTGAACATGAGGAAACCCTTCTGCCCTGTGAGGGTGACAGAGCACTGGGACAGGCTGCCCAGAGAGGGGGGGAGTCTCCTTCCTTGGAGACTTTCCAAAGCCCCTGGACTTGTTCCTGTGGGATCTGCTCTGGGGGATCCTGCTCTGGCAGGGGGGTTGGACTAGGTGATCTCAGGAGGTCCCTTCCAACTCCTAACACTCTGTGAGTCTGTGATTTCCCTTATCTCACATGCAGACTGCTGGGCTGCAGCGGCCATAGCTGCATTTTTCCTGGAAGAATGCTTATTCTTCTCTTTTCTTCCTTCATATGGAAATCAGAGGCTGCTTCAGCAGAAAACCCAGCGCCTGTATGAAGGTCTGCCTTTGACCAGTCCCTGCGGAGCAGGCAACTGCAATCCTCCGCTTTGCCTCTCCATCAGCACAACCCCACCCAGAGCCAACGCAGCATGAAGGAACAAAGCTGAGCTCCTGCCACAGTAGTGAACATCATCTCACTGCTCCCCAATCTGTAATTTGACCAAATACTGAGCACGTTTCCTGAAAAGAAGGTTGCTGCTGCTAAATTCTATGGCTCGTGATTACAGCTACAACATGCTCTATTACCTTTCTCTGAACTGGAAAATCTATTAAGACTGTTTTGCGTTATCACTGAGGCTGCAGTGCTGAACTGAAACTGCTCTCAAAACACATTCCTTTCCAACTCCTGCAGTTTTATACTGAAAACCACAAAGCATGAGAGGCTGCAACATGCTCTCCAGCACTATTTAACACTTTCTACTTTGATCAACGTGAAGTGAGGGAAGCGATTTCCCACATTCAAAGATAAAAAAGAAAACTCAGGTCAATGATAAAAGCTTCCAGTTCTGAAGAAAGCGAAACAGCGTCTTGGAAAAGAAGAGATTACACAATGTCATAGCAGCAGGCAGAACTTTTCTTGGAGGCCGACAGTGTCAATCTGGATTCCCTGATGCCTGCTTTCACCCCACCCACTTTTACCTGGTGCAACCATGATTTCATTTTTCTTGGAGCGAATCCGCAGGAACGTGAGGTCATTCTGGGGATCGATGTCTCGCACAGTGCTCCTCGCCTTCATGATGAAGCTGTGCATGAGGCCTGCATACTGAATCGTTGTGCAGTTGTCCATAGTACTTTTGATAGGAATGCCTGCAAGGAACAGGAGACAGTGACAAAACTCCACAACTAACTCTGCCTTGGGCATCATCAGATCCAAACAGCGTGGCTATTTAACCTGAGCCGATGTCACTGCACCAGGGATTAGCAGTGTTCTTCCTAAGGCTTAAAAGAAGAGAAATACGTACAGAAATACGATGTGGAAAGGCTAAGATCCATGTAGGTGAGAACTGTTTAGTATCATCAGTGCTTTACTTTAGGGTTTTTTTTTATTTATGGGATTTCTAAATATAAATAAATAATAACAGAAATAAGTATGGTCAGGGGAAAGAGAGGAAATACCAGTGTTTCAGCTTTTCCTTTCTGAAAGGCTCCTGACCATCACAGCTGATATTCAAGTACGTTAGGCTGGGGTGTGTCGATTACAGAGCACATCAGCTGCTGCATCACACAGTTACAAAGCTGAGGCTCCAACATTTAGTCCTAAGAGCTGATGCAGTCCTGCGAGGTCCCTGGTTCAATTCCTGTCCACCAGCCAAAAGAGCAGACACGTTGATGCTGTTTGGCCAGCGCTTTCCCTCCCTTATACTTCTGCCACCCATTAGATATGTTTTCCCACAAAAAGCCAGCCAAAATTCAGCTCACGTGTCAGAACAATGCAGCAGCCAACGAGCAAATACTGACATGGCAGAAAATCTGTGCCAGGTGTATGTTCAAATAAGCACAACTTCAGTCTGGAGAGCACAATCCGTTATTCCCCATCATGAAAAAGCAGCAAGCAGGAGCACAAGCTGCATAAAAGTACACAATGATCTGATCTTCCAAATATTCACATATAGCTTTTTTAAGGATCAGTCCCAGGAAATATTCAATTTAAATTGATAATGACACCATTTTAAGAAGTTGGGCTGCCCACAGTGTATTTAGAGTGCTCTGAACAAGTCTGCTCTGCTGGGCCCTTCAGTGACTCCCAAGAGCCAACCAGCTTACGAGTCTCTCGAGGCCGTGAGCACGAGACAGCTGCTGAGCTACTCCAGTCTGCCAAGAGAGCAGCATTCCAGACATGCACCGCAGTGAGATTTCAGATGTCGTGAGAGCTTTCAGTGCTACTGATGAAGGCTGTGATAGAACACGGTCTCAAATGCTGGCATAACTCAAATGTTTCTATGCTTCTGCAGTTTATTTAACTTATTTCCTGAAAGAATAAAGTGAGCTTGCAGAAAAGCAGAAATGAGAATCCATTTTTCTTTTTCAGCCTAATGACTGTCTATCTGCTTTGGCTGCAGGAAAACCTTTGCTAAAGGCAGACTGTAATCTAAACGCAGGCAGTACCATCAGCGGTCCTTAAAGTGCATGTTTGGAGTAAGTTAGACAACCAAGGCTGACACAGTACCTTCAGAGTTAACAACAATGATACCCTGCACTCCTTTTTGGCTCTGAATTCGCTTCAGTGTTTCCTCCACCTCAGCCTGCAAAGAGAAAGAACAAACCCGCGGAAGGTTACAGCGGCTATTCGCCTTCCACCAAAGCTTTGTAACATGTCTGAAAACGAAGCTGCAGAAAGATGATTCCAACTACCCACACCCTTGCGTGCGGCAAAGCGTCTGTACATTGGTTCTACCTTTTCTGCATGACCTTTGCAGTTGCTCCCCACTCATTTGTGATTACAATCTTGCAGAAACCGGGAAATCTCTAACCCTTCCCTCTCTCCTTCTCTCCAATCCTCCCGCATCAGTTCCTTACTGAAGGCTTGCAGCTGGAAGACTGCTTAGTCAGACTGCTACAATTTAGATGTCAAGCACAAATCATGTAGGAAAATACACATGGGATTTATGAAAAAGGTAGAAAATACATGGAATTTATGACAAAAGTAGAACAAGATATATTCTATGTGCAAGACTGCCTTCCCTTTCATCAGATGAATGCTAAGAGCAATTGCAAGTAAGAAAAACGAGGGGAAAAACAATGAATAAATGGTATTTATCAATCATTGTGATTCATGCTGGGATAGCTATATGATTATAACCATTAACAATAACTTACAACTTTTGGGAGAGGAGAGGAGGCAGTAATCCCTTTGCCTTCTCTGTAAAAATCACCATCAGCTTCAGAAAAGCTTTCAAACCCTTCTGCACAAGGTCCACTGCTCCAAGACCTCAATCAAAACTTAACTGTGGCTTCTCTAACAGGGTCATAAAACCTCAGCACCTGAGCTGTTATCCACAGCTCATTTTTTTATTCCCGTTAAAGGAAACGGAGACATGCAGCATCTTTCAGATCCTTCAAGACAGAGTCCCACAGAAATGGTCCAGGAGGGAAGACAGGAATCACCTGAACTCGGGAAGGGTGAGACCTACAAGGGGCATTTGGCCAAGACGGCTGTGTTTGTCAGGCACTGTGATTGATGCTCTCTCTGCTTCCACCCCCCAGCACATGAGCACAGTCACCTATAAGCCCTGTTCGCTGGGAACAGGACCTGTCCTAACAAACCCCCATGACCTCAACCTCAGAACTACTAGCAAACTTTCTGCAGCAACACGAACTGTTGCTGGTAAGAGGTGATACCACCTCAGTTTGTCGTTATGAAGAAGAGGTTGTTCTCTCTTTTCCAGCATATGAAAAATTCAGTCTTTTCAACAAAGCTCTGGATTGTTCCTGAATGCTGGGCTATTTTCAAATGGAAGGCAAGGTAAACAAAAGGAAGAACAAACTAGAGAGTGTACAAATGCTGAGAGAAATATGGTGGCACACTTAAGTCTGAAGTAATTTCCTGACTTTTTCTAGCAGTATTTAAGTTCTGATTCGTTGAACACTTTCCTTCATTGGACCTTAACAAACTTACTTGGTTTGTTAAAGCATCCATATAGAATGATACTGATTTTTAATTTCTTGTAACTACCAGCAGATAATCTAACTCACAGGATGGGATTTTCTGCTCTAACAGTTCACCGCTGTTGACGTGGGAAGGTCTTGCTCCCTGACGCACACGTACCACTTCACACACACTAGTTCTGATGCGTTTCCACCACCTCCGCGTGCCAGTTCAACTCACCAGACTGGCAAAAAGATTGCTGAGGAAAAGATTCTATACTTGGTCATGAAATAAACCAAAGCTATCTTAATACAGGGCTAAATAACTACAGGAGATCGTATATGGGGAAGGAGAGGGGAACTCTGGAAAAGAATAAATACCCTCCCATTACCAACTTACTCTTACACAACCTTTACTGACTCTATCACCACAGCCTTTATGATAAAAGTTACCTAGAAAGCTGTACTCCTAGGTCCACCTGACACGTCTTATGAGACCATTTCAGTTTTCCATCTACAATCGAGGTATTTATTTCTTTAGAAACTTGCCACAAGCTGAAATCCCCAATTTTGTGACTATGTGCCAGCCAGCAATACACTGGAAGAGGCGGCAGCCTCCAGTGCAACTACAGCGAAGTAAACCCGTTCTGGGTTCCACAGGTTAAAGAGCCAGTTCTGCCCCAACAGCCCTGCCTGCCTTCGCCTTTAGAACCGTAACCTGCCACCCCGAAGGAAGGCAGTTGCCTCTGAAGGCACCCCCCGCCGCCACCCCACGGCACGCTTCAGCGCGTGACGGCAGCAGCGGAAGGGTTACCTCTGCAATGACTCTGGGGCAGAAGCCCGCGGCCCGCGCCGCCAGGCGGGCTGGGCTGAGCTGGGGCGGCCAGACCCCTCGGTAACAAAGCGGAGGCCCCCCGAGCCGCCCAGGCCAGCCGCTGCTGTGTCGAAGGCCGCAAGCCGCTGCAGGCCCCAGCGCCCCGGCACAACACCCGCCGAGCAAAGCCGGGGCCACACCCGCGCGGGCCCAGCGCAGAAGCCAAACCCAAACCGACCGGGGGCGTAAGAGAGACCGGGTCTCGCCTGTACTCGGTGCAGCACACCGGGCGGCCCGGACACCAGCCCCCCGCCCCGCTCTGCGCTGCTGCAGGGCGGGCGCTCGCGGCTGCGCCAACACGGGCGCCTCCCCCGCCGCAGCCCCCCGGGCTCTCAGGCGGTGCGGGAGAGGCACCGCCTCCCAGGGGCACAGGGCCGCCTCCCAGGGGCACAGGGCCCCCTCCCGGCGGCGGAGCAGCGCCGGGGCGGACACGCCGCCGCCCGGGGACACCACGCCGGCCCCTGGCCCCGCTTCCCCCCGGCCCCGCCGCGGCCTCACCCACCATCGCGAGCCGCCGCCTCTCCGCCCAGTCGCAGCACTGTGCGCATGCGCCGCCCGCTCCGCCAATCCGGGAGGGGGCAGTGCCGACGGCCTGCGCCGGAAGCACGTGTCCACGGCGAGGGCGGGGCCGGACAGCGGCGTTTCCGCGGTAACACCACCCACCGCTCCCCGCTCTGGGCCCGGCGGGGGCTGGGCCTGGCACGGGCCCGGTTCCCGGCAACCCATCCCCTAGTGCCCCGCGGGTCGTTGGGCTCCTGTAAGGGGCTTCAGCGTAAACCCTCACACCTTCGTCCCCCAGGAGGGTTGTCCCGCCCCCGCCGAGCCGCCTCATCTGCTTCTGAAGGCCTCGAGAGAGGGGAGGCGCTGGGCCGGGCTGGGCAGGTCAGCCCAGGCCCCACGGATCCCTTTGCAGGCATCGTGCCCCCTCTGAGCAGCGGAGCTGGTGAAAACCCTCGGCACCTACCTGCCGCGACCTGAGAATTCCTGTCGTGTGGTGACCCAGGGCACCCTGAGGGTAGCTGCTCCGCAGGGGATGGGGGATGCCCTGTTCTGAAGGCAAAACAGAACAACACGCTCAGGCACTGGCGTTCTGCACGCACCACAGCAGCCTTCGGTGCTGCCCCCCTTTCGAATGGAACCCGTTCTCTGAACGTTGCTTCTTCAGCACTGTGACCGCAAGCAGAAGACTGACGCTGCGCTCACGCTCAGCTGCACACGAGTTACAGGAAGCAGGTATTCGCTGGGCAAAAAGCAGAAACATGTCTTCAAGAAGTATTTCTCATTTTTTTCCAAGATACTCTGAAATCCAGGATTTGACTTAGCAGATAAGCTCGCTGGTTCTTCAAATCGAGCAGGGACTACATTGTGCTCAGCAGAAAACATTTCTCCGGTGAACCCTGTGGTTTGCGCACTATGTAAAGTTGAGAGGCTGACCAGGGATGTGGGGTCAGGCATCGCCAGAGATCAGGAACAAACCCTTCCTTAGGATGGCAAGAGGTACAGCTACTTTCTCTTCTATTGGATATTTACAGCTCTGCAACCTAATTAAATTCTAATCTCTCTTACCAGTGCAGCAATACGTTTTAAAGCTTGGCTACAGAAAATAATTCTACCATAGATTGCTTCAGCTTCTAGTCCCGCCAGTGAGGGCAGGTAAGCAGCGCAGAGCTGCCATCAGAGGCCTAAACCAAACAAGGCTTTGTTTAAACCAAACAAGCACTCCCATCTTGCTGTGTACAAAACCACCACTAACCCCACCCAGGACTGGCACTGATATTAGCAACATCATCACAGAGAAAACAGCAAGGAACTAATGCAATGGTGCAACTGAGTTGTACATTTATCATACCATACATTTGTCTTGCACTGCAATTCTGTTTGGGAGGTTTTGTCTTTTTTTTTTTTTTTTTAGAACTCCAGATAAATGTGAAGCATCCTCACAGCTGTACTAACTTAGAACTACCCAAGGCCGTGTCAGATTTGGGGTTTACACACCTTAGTAGCATGCTTTTAAGTGATTTCATCCAAAGCACGGAGGAAGCAAATCAAAACTAACCTCCCCTGCTCCAGAAAAGGCATTTATTGTCTGGCATAGAAAAGCATACTTGGGGTTTGCTGCCTCCAACACGGTATTAACCCAGCCTGGGTGAGCATCTGGGAAAGTAAGCAGAGCGAAAACCCAGCGGGAAGGTCTGCAGAAAGGAAGATGACCCTCAGTGGAGGAGGGTCGGTTCAGGGAACATTTGAAAACAACGTAATGAGACCCCACAGGATGTACCCATAAGCACGGAGGAAGCTGGCCAGTGCCACTGTAAAGCCAATCTCCATTACCTTTGAAAGGTCATGGCGATCAGGAGAGGTTCCTGATGACAGGAAGAATGTAAATACCACTCCTCCCTTCTAGGAGGAGGATCAGGGTAACTACAAGGCTGGTCAGTCCCATCTGAGCTTTTTCTCCTCCTTCCTCTCATCCTGTCATTCCTAAACAAAAACACAAACCTGCAGAGTCATACCACACTGTTGTTATCGCTGCACAGTGGTACAAGAAAGTGTTAAAACTGTGACTCCTGCAGAACCTTTCTCCAGACACTCTCTGCTACCAGACCAGCAGCCTCACTGCCCCCTTGGGGCAGCATCCCCAGCCCCATGAGCACTAAACATTCAGAAATGGTTTTATCTGGGGTTTCTAACCGGTCCCAAAGGCATCTGTGTCAGAAATCTCCTAACGAATTTCCGATGAAATCAACAATGGCAGAAGAGGTCTCAGGAAAGAAGCATTCCTAAAGAACTTTGCTACAAGGACAACTTCAGACAGCCTAAGCCCTCACCCCCCAAAAGAGCAGACAGACAGTTTATTTGCACACAGATGCGTCATATCCCAGAAGGAATAACGAGACTGCCACCTCTTTAAGTAGTTTTATAAAAGTATGTGACTTACTGAGATACTGTTACAGTTACCTGAGTATTTGAAATTACAATGCAAGGAAATTTCAACAATGAATTTCAGTACAGTATTTTACAATCCAGTGCTGCTGATCCCAGTTTATATATGAGTTCACTAGAGCACATATACACAAACAGTGAATCTTGAAGAAAATTAGAAGACACCACAAAAAGGGGGCTGGAGATACCAATATAAACGAGACAGTTGCGATTACGAATCCAGTGCAGCATGTAATAAAAATGCAAACAAACAAAACAAAAAAAAGCAAGCATCTTTTTGTTTTACTTTTCTCAGAATAATAAGCTTCTTTTTAAAACACAAGCAACTGGATTAAGGAAAAAAATAACTTCCATACTCGATCAGATGAAGACATGATGCATTTCCTGTGCATTTCGTTAGTATACTGACATTTCCTGAGCTACCCAGAACAATAAGGCTTTGTTAATTCTTAGATCAGCGGCTCAGCATTTAATGTTCTCATGTCATTCTCATAAGGCAAAATTCTAAATAAAAGTTACTTTAATACTTCAAAATTAAGATCAATTGACAGTTGCATATGAATATACATTTGTGACACACTATGAATTTATGCAGCTCAGGGTGCTGAATCAGTTGAAGTAGTGGGAGACAAATTCATTAATGTCTGCTGAAAGTCCAATTCATGATAACTGTTATCTGGGATATCAGATGCTGTGGGCTCATCCACATGTTGGTGTCACCAGATTCCCATAAAGAACAGAAAAGTGCACCAGTACCTTATATTAATTCCTTTTTATTACTACACAACATGCTGGAAAAACTTAACAGATTTGTTAGCATTCACAATGCTGACAAAGTGAAATGCCTAAGTAATCTTACCCTCCGACTTCAGAAATTTTGCCGATTTAACACAGTAAAGTTGCTTTAAATTTTTTGTATTTTGGCCAAATCCAATGTTTCACAGATTATTTTTTTATCACACCCTCCCCCACCCTCCCCCAGTGAATTCTTTATTTGCGGTATTTTAAAATCACATCTGGTGCTTGGGATATCCAGCCCCCTTTCCCCACTCCTAATACAGCAGAAAAGACATATCAACATGCCATTTAAATTAAAGAAAGAAAAATGGAGTAAGTGGAATCCCGGACTGCAAAAATATATACAAGCATTTACCTTTTTCCTGAACTAAACATTTCAACCATAAAAATATTAAACAGCCATACCCTATAGAACTAGGGCTAAGGCTATTTCAATTATAACTATTCTTTATTTTAAAAATATAGGGCTGAAAGCCTTTTGGGTGATATTTATACATTAACAATATTTCTAGGTTCCCTACATGAATCATAAAGCATTATGCAGAACACAGACTATTTTTCATAGCTTAATCTTGCATTATCTCGCTTAATTTAATCTCTCTTGTAAATATGTTAGGTAACTACATTTTGTTGTAAGAATTAATATAAACAAAATATTTATAAGGCTTTTTTTTTTCCTCATGAGCTGTATATTGTAAAATATCCATCAAATGTTTTGAAATTGGCAGATTTTCCTCCTACTAAAACCAAGAAGTCAGGTTAGTCCTCACCATCAATGAAAATGTGAAAGAGGGCCATTTCTCTGTCATCAGGAACTCTCTTCCATGCCTTTCTTAGAATATGCATGGCAAAAGAGCTATTCATTCTAAAGTCTGTTCATCCTGCCTTCTAATAAGCATGTATCACTTTGTATGACCTGAAAACCTCTTGAAATCTGTTAAAAACTGTAGTGTCTTGCCTCTTCTTAGGCCTGAATCAGTTTTCCCCTCTTATAGTTTAGACAGAAGGGACAGCAGGAAAGAAATATTCTTTTCAAGACTGGAAGTTCAGTTTTAGTTTCCCACTGTCCTGTTTCAGCTCCGATACCTAGAAGCCTCTTAAAACCAGCTCCTGTCCCAATGCTCTGAGCTGTGGTTATGCTTTAATAGGTGCTACATGCTACTTCAAGTGTTGTGGCTCTTACTATGGCTAACAGCTCATCTCATGAAGTCTGCCTTCCTCCCTTCAGATAGGAAAGAGCTGACCATACCCAAAAAGTGCATTCAGTCTAAAGGAGCAGTAAAACACAAAACAGTATTGTAAACCAGAAGGGAATTGAATATTAACAGATTCTAAAGGGAAGTAAAAGATGTTATTAATCCAATAGGAACTCACTACAAAAGTTACCAGCTATAAGCAGCTTAGGGTGAATTAGCTTAGAATCCTCCCCAAAACACTTAGTTTCAATCTTTATAGAACTATTTACTGATGCTCCAGCTTTTCAAAAATCTGTAATCCATGTCTGATCTAACCCTCTTAGCCCCAGCCAGTACTGCGTATCAGTTCATCAGCAAAAACGATGAGCATTATCATTTTCTGAATCCAGTTGTTTTGTACCTCTTCCTGAGAGCCCAACAAAATCTTCAGAGCAAAGTGACTGCAACGCGTAAGAATAACACTGAGAATAACATCCATTAACACTTTTGACAAGAAACATCAGTCTGCAAACAGGAATCTAAATGGAATCAGTGCAATCCCAGGAGGTCTTGTCTTTTGCAAAACAAGTGAAGTGCCACAGTGTAATATTGATTTAAAAGTTAAACGTGTTACACGGAAAGAGATCAGAATTCTTCTGAGGGCACACAGCAGTGTTCCAGCAACTTTCGGTGGGTGTCTATTTTGCTGAGATTAGCAGGATTGGGGGAAAAAGACCCAAAAGGCAAAGCTATGCCCTGGATTTGTGCCACAGTTTGATGTCCCCCTGACAGCAGCTAGAGTCCAGCTGGCATGTGAGCAGACTCCAGGTGGGGAAAAAACAGTCTGGCCACACTTGAGTTAGAAAAAAAAAGCTTAAGCAATGAATTTCCTCACGGTACACAGAGGATGGTGACAAGCTGGCTCTAACAACATCGCTGTAAAGAGGCTTATGAGGATGCTGCAGCAGTGCAGCTACCAATGAACTTCCCAGTGCATCAGTAGCAAAAAATGCTACTAAAAAGGAAAGACAAAACTATTGTTAAAAATCTGTCAGTCATTAAGGACACATTCTAGTTAATGAATGGTAAAACAAAGCAGAGCCCAAAGCTGTATAAAGCCTCTACTTGGGTCATATTTCATTTGTAGCCATATCTGATTGCTCATTTGATTTCTGAAAGTGCTCAGTAGAAATCCAGAGTTAATGTGGATAAAACCTCAGGATAACTTCCATTTGCTTACACATTAGTATTGTTAAATAAATCCAAGTCAAGTCTACTTTACAATGACGTGTGCAACAAGCAGAAGAAGTGAAGAACATACATCGTGTTGAGTTCACATTCTTCAAGGTGCAAATTTTAACTACTCTTGCCCAAATCCTTCTGTTTCTTCAATTGCAAACAACAGCTTTTCCTTCAACTGATCGTAATTCTTATAGGGTGGAAGGTCTAAGCGATTGAAACTGAAAATAAAGAAAAATCTTGAGTACTGAAAAATAATTAGACTGTCACAAAAAAATCCATTATGAATAGGGGTAATTAAACTTTTTGCTGTGTAGATGGATACCTGCATTCACACCCTGTGAAAAGCTGACTACCAACATAAATTCACGTACTTCTGAGACCAAAAGTTAGAGTTCAAGTGCTTGAACAGTGAGTTTTCTAGAAATGCAATTGTGCTGGTTTCAGTCAGGAAAGAGCTAACTCTTTACCATGGCATCCAGGAACACAGCTTCCTAGCAGCCACGGTAAAGAGAATTAACTCTTTCCTGACTGAAACTTGGTAAGATGTTTCACTAACTTTTCCTAGTTGGTTATCCAGTCATTCACATTAGAAATTTTAGATTTGGGTGTTTTTACTAAGTACAAATACACCTGAGTAGCAGCTACCTTTTCTCTAGGGAAGAGGGAGCATAAATGTGGCTATTTCACTATCAGGATGAGAGTGTAGCGATAACAAAAGATCAGTCCCAACCTCTTTAGACAGTAGTGTTTATTACTTTAAATTTTCAGTAATATGTAAATCCATGAATTTAAAATGGAATATACTCCATGCCACCAGAGTTTTTCAGAAGTTCAGCTGTTATTCAGCAAGAAGGTTTATTGGTATAACTTGGTGTTTGCTTTCACACAGTCTCAACCATTTCAGTATATTACCCATTTACTAAAACCCCCAATAGATTGTTGTCAGCAAAACCAGAATTACGTACTCACCAGGTATGACTTCTAGGTAACCAGTTTTCTTTTCCAACTTTTTCAATACAAAATTTCTGGGGTCCGTTGCTCCCTGTAACAAATTCAAATAAACAAAGCATAGGTCTAGGTACCTTTGTATTGTCGGTGATGGGTTACAACTGAAGTATGAAACGTTTAAACACAAGGCAAGATGATCATTACTCGCACAGAGACAACTGTTTTTCAGTCTACAACTTTGTCTGGCCCAAAGTATGCATGTGGTGAAATGCATACATTTGAAGTGATTTTGAGACTTGATAAAACAGATGTAAACATTCCCTCCATCTCTTTTTCTGTTACAGCACTAGTAGATGCAGGACTTACAAAAGTCTATATAAAACTCATTAAAAATGTCCATAAACATATAACTTGGTTTTTTCAAAAAAAAATTAGCTAATATATTAGAGGGATTATTAATGCATACCCATGAGGTCAGCGAATCCTCCCACTGGTAATCTGCATGTTCCAGTAACAAACTGCAAGAGTCTCATTCGCTTCTCATTATCTATTTCCTTCACAAACTGAAAAATAGTAATTGAATTAAACATTCAGGTATACATTTGATGTTCAGACTTTCACATCATTATCATCCATAGATTAACAAATCACATGACTGTTAAGAATAGCTGGATTGACAGTAACTATGTATATTTACATGCCACAGATCTGTTCAATAATTCTGACTATAGTTTACTAAGCTGTAGCTGTGCTCTGTAACTTCTGTTGGTCTGAGAACAAAACGAAGTCTACAAACCTGCCAGAACCATACTATCTGTCTGCTGGTCCTGGTATAGTGCCGGTAGATGGTATGCCTCTGCCAGTCATTCAAATCAATTTCTTGCATTCCACACAGAAGAACCTTTAGGGGAGAAAATGGGAAATAAACATGCGAGCACAAGTTATGACTCTCCTTCTGACCTCCCACACAGCAAAACAGAACATCAACTGCACTCAGAAGCATCTGCCATGACAGTATACTTGGTTTTAATTTTAAACTTTATCCAAAACTTCTGCAACAAAGAGCGATGACTGCTCATTACGTGTATTTGGACAGGCCACAAAACAGAAAGCATCTCCGTCATGAAAGCAGGAATAATTGCTTGCATTTAGACATCCAAGCCAGGAACAGTTTATCATCGCCCAGCCACAACATTCTCTGCTAGGAACAGAATGTTTTGGTTTTGTACTTCTATCTTTTAAAATTGAACAGATGCTTCAGAAAGTATAATTTTGTGAGATCAAAACCATCTAGAACCTGGCTCAGTCTATATGTGATCATCCAATGCATATCTGGTTTTATCTCCCTTTCTATCAAGTTACTCATTCCCTGGACACAGGCAAATCAAATTGCTGAGGATTACAAAAGCAATTGGGTAAGAAATGTCTCCTGGCAGAATGTCAGCCTTTAGAAATGTGTAAGTAGGCTGCAAAGAGCACCCTGAAGGGAAACACGGTAATCAAATCCTACCACATAAAATTTCCCTCATGTGCCCTGTAAAACCGAGTTGTCAGCCTTGGTGAGTTCTGCTCTTCAGACATAATGACTGAAGTATGTTCTGTGTAACAACCTGGATCTAGCAATAGCCAAAGCATCCTTTACCTCCAGTTCCTTAGCATCAAAATACTGCAAATACTGTTGTGGTAGAATTTCATTGAAGCCTTCGAAGAAAGCCTGTGTCTGCTCCTCAACACCTCGGGAAAGTCTCCATTCTGCTACCAGCCTGTAAAAGGAGATACAGAAAGATAATTTAAATGGCCTGTGCTAACCCAAGTCCACGTCTTTGTTAGCCTATTTTGAGATGAACTGTAAGCTAAGTTAAAAAAAAATATGGAAAGTCTGGAAAGTTCTGGGGATAAAGCATTGTATAATTTTATTAGTAACCTTCACTCTGTGCAAATGATTTTGTTTTTTCTTTAAGTGAAAACCCTATGTTTCCAACCATTCTGCTATGGAAAGTCTTTTAGACTCAAAGAGTAGGCAGCATCTATTCACTGATTATATTAATGAGAGCACAGCAGTCCCTAGGTATTTGGAGAAAGGAAAAAATGCCGAGCTATATTTGTCTAATATTCTCCCCAGAAATCTCAGTCATTATCCATGAAAAGGTACAAACTAGGTCAAGTTGTACTGGTGAAGATAAGTAGGACTGCTAGCTTACCAAGAAACGACTATGTCCATTTGGAAAGTTCCATATTTGTTTCTGTTAATCATGAAACTTTGCTCTGTGGCAGAAACTCCACTCTCCATTAATAAAAGGGTGAAAAGCAGGCAGGAGACCCGAAGAACCTGAACCCAGGGAGAAGCAGATATTATGCTGAATTCAAGCCTAACCTGTCAGGAGAACTGGAATCTAAAGGAGAGATGGCTATTTTCTGACGTCAGTCCTAGAAACTGTGGGGACTTAAAGCAGGACTCAGAGTAAGACCAAAGAATGTGATTGAAACTGGAATCCGAGCTCTCCCTGGGTTCCTAGAAACTAGAAGAGAATGGTTTCTGCAGATCCTCCCTATTTTCAACCCCAATATTAATACTTTGCAAAACGCCTGTACGTTTCTTCTGCAAATACGACCTTTCCTGTGAACTGCTGACATGTCTTCAGAATACTCCTGCAATGAAAACAGAATCGACTCCGCTCTCCCTCACCCCTTCCCGTGAAAGAAGCCGTCACAGAACACATCGTAAGAAAGAGGAAAATTCTGCTGTGATTGTTCAATTTGTAATGTGTGACTTTTTTTTTTTCTTCAAACATCCTCCAAGCTTTTACGATGACATTTACACCTTAAAGCAGAGCTTATATACTGCTGCACACTAAGGAAGAAGGCGGTGTTTCAGGACAAAGCAGGTCACTTGACATTTTTATTCTTTAACTGCTCTTAGTCTCCTTCCCTCTTAACCTATTGCTTTAAAACACTGTGGTACTGCCAACACAATCCTTCATTTATGACAGCACAACTTATGATGTTAGTCATAACACCATCCTATTACAAATGCCAAGACATCATAAGACCAGTTCAGATAAAACAAGCAGCAATCCCAAGTAGCTTTAAAAAGTAAGAATCGTCACAAAAGTATCCAAAAGTGTTCCTAAATTTCAAAAAAACCCAAACATAAATCAGCAGGCT
Source organism: Rhynochetos jubatus (assembly GCA_027574665.1). Lineage (NCBI taxonomy): Eukaryota > Metazoa > Chordata > Aves > Eurypygiformes > Rhynochetidae > Rhynochetos > Rhynochetos jubatus. Next base: position 16,070,193 of record CM050665.1, on the reverse strand, counting down.
GTGAAGCAATTTAATTCCAATAATAAACACATGCAAAGATCTAATGAAATACCCAACATTTACATTTGTTGTCATGATGTTCTGCTGAATGTAAATGTCTCTAGGAAAAAAGTGGACCTTCTTGTAACTATAATCTTTGGGAAAAGTGGGTTTTACAACTTATTTCTATCAATATTCTTCTTTCAAATATCCAAATAATTGTCACTTGTTGCCAACATCAGCAATTCCTCAGAGACAGAATTTCAGCAATGCTTCAGATTATGTAGTCTAACAATCTTTTCTTGCTACAGCTAAAAGCAAATGACAGAGATAAGAGTATTTTAAAATCTTCATTTATTCTTACCTTATGTATTCTTCTTTGTTTTCTTCTGTGACCAGAATGTTGCTACCATTTGGCTTCAAATCGTGGCTTTTGATTTCTCCTAGAATTTCTTTATCAACTGAGAAAAACATTTCCAACCCACATTCTTCGATATCATTCTCTCTGTAACGAGAAAATATGATTTTAAATAACTGTCAAGACTAAGGACTCAGCAGAAGAGATGGGTAAGAACCACCGCAGGAAAAAAAAGGTTTGGCGCTAAATAATCAAGATAAGCAAACGTTCCCTACACAGTATTTATGGTTTTGCAAGAAGTACTGCCTCAATTTACCAATGTGTACACATGAATTGTACTCCCGACAGAAATGTGTAATTAGTAGCACCCTTACATTTACGTATCACGAGGCTGGCAAACTACCTGCTGTGATCTGCGGAATGTCTACGGAAAACAGAAACCTTACAGGTAATGGCATTTTTACATATTGCGTTGTACACTTACTTCTTCAACAGGTAACACAAGGATTGTGTTAAAACGTGGCTGTCACTTGTCAGGTAACAGCAGATAAGGAGCACCTGGGAAAGACTTGGCAGGCTTAATGAACTATCTTCAGTCCCATAAATATACTGGAGCTATCTTGTAAGCAGGTACTAAAATGTCCCAAGCTCCTAAATTAACAAAGTACAAATACTCCTGCTAAAAGAGGAATTCCCTTAGAAGTTTCAACATAGGAAGAATCTGTAGCCTACAAACATTGCTCAAATAAACTCTATTCTCTTTACAGGTGTTAATGGCCAGGAGAATAACAGATACAACAGTAATTTATATGTTGATATGTGCTTCTATAAAGTGAAGAATCGCAAGCATACAGAGGTTTTGATGACCATTTTCCCCCCAAATAAAGTGCAAAATCAAGCTATCTGTCTATTACACAGAAATGTCACTCTTGGAAGCATTGCTGTGGTTTATCTAGCACCGTGATGCAAAAGTGCTTCTGAACTTATCTTGCCAAAATTCACGCTGTTACATAAACTCTTAGGTAGGAAGAAAAGGCTTCAGATGGATGGATGATGAAATAAAATCACCCCTTCCTTTGAAAATGAAACACACCTGCTCAAGGTCAGGGTGAGCAGTGAGGTTTCACCTCTAGAGGTCCCCTTCCAAACTCAAAACCTCTGTGAAATTGGCACAATTGTGGGAACCAGAAAAATAGCCACCTGATAGAAGTGCCAAGAAATCCAAGGCTGCCAGAAGCTTCCTGGGAAGTTGTAAGATTTCGCTTTTTTGGCAAGGAACAAAATTATATCCACCCTGACAGATATGACTTTTCCCTAGAAATGTTCAGACATTCCTGCAGAGGGTAACTTCATTAGCGTTACAAAGAAGCAGGCTGAGCTACACTAGATGAAGTTTGGGTCTCTGTACGGTCGACGTGCACCGCTCAGAGGTCTGTTGTTTTTTCTCCAGAATTTGGTGCTTTTTCCAAGGGGCAAAGCCTTTCATGGACTCCAGCCTAGAAGACTTCTTCATCACTACAGAAATTGCTACTGATATTTGGGTCATGTTTGCTCTAGAGACAGCCTTCAGAAAAGGTCTCGTTAGACCCTTAAGCTTCCCTAATGCTTTCTTCTGGGGTTGAAAAATAAAGGGGGTGGGGGGAAATCCCCAAACACCGAGTGCAGATTAATAAAAGCATATGTGGCCAGCACAGCTTAGTCATTTGCAACCCTCATATACGGAGTGAGGTGTCAGAGTTGTTCTTGACAGTAAGTTCTGAGTTGTGTAGTTGCTTTCTACAGCTGCAGGCTTCTCCTGTCTTTGACAACATCTTTCATTAGGGACTGCCGGTACCAAGGCTATAGTCTTGGAAGTTTCACACCAACAAGCCACTGGGTGGTACCTGGCAACAGTGCATACTTTGATTTAAAATGAGGTGAAAAAGGAGTCTGCAATGTCTGTGACAAGTCCCCGCTTATTGCCATAGTCAAGCAGCGTAACACTGACATCCAGAAGCCTCTGTGCTCTCTTTTAGACCACTTTAAATTACATATGCACCGAAAGACCCATACACAGAATGAATGTAACAGAGCAGCACTGAAAGACCTTGCAATTGCCGGGTGTTATGAAGAAACCCCATTGCTCTGAGATGTGAACAGAGGCCAGCTTATATGCACTACACACACAAACGCAGAGATGCAGCTATGTCTACAATGGCTTAATGCAAATTTCTTCCCTACACCTTTTATTTTTCCATACCGGGTTTTCTTGGTCTCTAAAACTCAGTAAATCCAAAGATGCCAAAAAGGTGCCCTTCTTTTAAAAAAACACACATATATTTTGTGACTACAAAACAGACAACAGGATTCCTTAACTACAGAAATCAGAACTTACAGCTTTGAGACCTTGCCTTCCCCTTCAGGTGTCCATTTCACGACATCTTTACTCCAATAGCAACTATTAACTTAAAAAAGTTTTCCTAATGGAATTTTAAGCCGCTACACCTTTTAGCAGCACATACATTGAGTACCAAACGTACTACTCTTCGAAAACCAAATCAAAACTCCTATCTCAGTTTGGAAACACCTCATAAAGCTGCTTTCCCCCCTCCTTGTTACGCAAGATAATGCTTCCAAGATTCACCACTACAGGAGGTGACAATCTTGCCTTTTTATTTATTTCTGCATTTTAAAGCACAAACTATCCCCACACCTTTTGTTACTTTTCAAAGCAATTTTCTGGTTTTGTATGATTCTTAAGTGAAATGTTTTATCTCTTTAATCACATTAAAAAAAGACTCATTTTTCTGCTAAATTGTTTTGTATCATAGCAGATGAAAAAAAAAATTAACTGAATGTCTTTAACTGTTGGAAAGGAAAATCGCCTGTTACTGAAAGAAATGGTGCACATCAACCATGGACTACAACATCCTGGAGTCCTGCTATTATAAAATAAGTACAGAATTACAATGCTTTGGATCTAAGGGGGTTTTTAATTATTATTTCTTAAAATAATTGTAAGAATTCCAAAGTAATTATGGTCAACAAACTCCAGATCTGTTTCACTTGCTGCTCTCTGGAAAGGAATCTGCAAAGCAGTGGAGGAGGAGGACTCAAACAGAGTGTGAATATGGAATAGGCAGGTGGCTGACAATGCATATGTGGAAGGCTGTACATAGGAACGGTCTTGCATCATTCAGCTTGGAGCAAAAAGACCAAAGATAGATAGACAAAACGCATGAGCATTAACTTCTTTAAAGCATTAAATCTTCAATATTAACCTTTAAATCAAATTTCAGTTATGACTAACAGAAGAATTATGTGGTAGTAAATAATAAACTGCATTTGCTAACTTCACGTTATTGTAGCACTAAACTTTGTTTTGTAACTAAACCAAGTACTAGAGAGAGAAACATTGAGAGGATTTTTTATTTCTTTTAATCAGTTATCTGGAAAATTTCAGTGGAATTTACTCACGCCTTTTTATCTGTAACAGTGTTCAAGACTGCCACATCTGCGTAATGTCTATCTGGATTTATTAAAAAGCAGCAAAAATGGAATGCAAGATGCTGTGCAGAATATTGAATGAACCAGAAAGGCTTTTGTATTATCAAATTATTATTTGTGTATCTGAAATTCCAGTACTGCTCTGCACCTGACATACTATACTTTCCAGTTGGGTTTCTAGTAATAAATTTACACCTACTTCCTGACATAAGTGAAAATCAAACCCAATGTATTGTTATTTCAAGAAAAAATAAAGTCAAACTCACTTTACCCAGATGAGAGAGTTGTAAAACTCTGGGTCAACAGATTCTAAATCCTTGAGTCCTACTGGCTTGTTTAGGATACGTTTATAGAACGGCAGAGAGAAACCAGTGTCAATGAATTTCCCATGGAACAAAGCCTGAAGAACATGAAAACAGACAAATTAATGCAAAGAATTATCAAATACTTAATATGACAATATTCTGCGCTCTGTACCAATGAAAACTGACAGTCAAAGAACTAAAACAACTTAGAGTATCATGACTGCTAATATGCTGTCTTAACTTTTATCAACAGTAGTTACATCCAAACACTTGATTGTTTCAACTAAAAAGTGAATTGTTTAATTATCCAGCTGATGGTACAGTATTTCTTTATAGGAAAATTACATGACAGCGCCTCTTTCTATATCTGAACTTACCATGGCAATGAATCTTCCAATAAATCGGAAGTATTTCAGATGGTCTGGATTAATATAAGAGGCTGGGTTTATCTGTAAGCAGTAGTTATCTTTCCCTGCATATTCAAACAGGCAATACATTGGGTTCAAAACTTCATGTGACAACAGAAAGAACCATTCCCTGGAATCACACAAACAATAAAAACACATTTCAAAATAAATTAGATTAGAAATTACTTGAGCTAACTCATGCTGACTTAGGAACTTTCTGGCACACAGGTGGTCAATCTGACCTCTTTGCTAGAAAGTATGCTAGAGCAAACTGAAACCAAACTGAAACTAACACAAATTACAAGTCAATATGCAAATTACAACGATACACAACTGTCAGTGGTTAGAATAAAGAAACACCTATCTAAGTGAGCAGATTAAATGTCTACCCATGATTGAAACTTCAGGGGTTTAGGGAATACTAATTAATTTATGCACTTCTCAGATACATTTCAGTGAAGATTTTTGACTTGACAGTAGATTTCTATTCACTTTTTCAATAAAACTCTACTTTGATATTAACAGTTGTGCCAAAGGCTTACTGTAGTTCAGTAAACTGTGCATTCTTTTAAACACTGAGATGACTAAAGTAATTCCTAATGTGAACTGAAAAGGGATTTAAACAGTTTTAAGACACGCATGCATGTTAAGGAACTGTCTTCCTCAGACAGTCTGAGGAAAGATAAGGGAGAAATTTCACGAACATTTTGAAAGCACTGTAGTTTAAGCATCTGCTTTGGGGAAGTCTTCACACCAACAACTTGTGGAAAAAAAAATCATTTGCCATTTCAATTTAGTTTACCTTGCAACACCTCCGTAATCTAAGCCTTCTTCACCAGGGAAAATAACCCATAAACGTCTCCGTAAATCCTGAGGGCTGAAGCTCATTATCTTAGTAAAAGAAAAACAATTCTTTTTAAGAAAACAGCTATAAGCACTGGCTAGACTTACTACTATTTGCTATCAAGCAAGACAACATGTAATAATTCAGACCATAAAATGAACTTTGAGCACAAGAAATATCTGGTTATGGAATGTTCATGGAATTTGAAGCATTAGTGCAAACCTATTTCCACAGATTAAAATTAAAATACGTAAAGGAAAAAGAAACAATAATTCTGAAATCAAAGACACTGGATACTCAGGCCAGCAGCCTGTCTCTAAGTGTATGACACAAATCCATCCAATAAATAACACGCCCAACGTGAGTAAATTCCGTATTTGTTAAATGCCATGCTGAATGGTATCCCAGTTACAAGTAACGAAGAGACATTCTGCTCCTTCTGCTAAGCCAGTTTACAGTAATTTGACCAAGAAAGCATTAATCCTTATGTAAGAATATATTTGTCTCAAAACATACTACTCTGTTTGTTCAAATTTCCTGCCTTGACACATTTGTGATCATTTCTACATAAAGCCTGAAGACATATAGGAAGATAAAAAAAAATCAGCTAGGGAGAGGAAGCTAAAAGTTCTCATCTTCTCAGTAAGGTCTGCATTTTCTTGAGTTAATTTTAAGTCAGAAAAATACAGAAGTGGCCAAGAGGAGTATCAGCTGAGAGGAATTGTTCTGTGCACTTACAAGTCCGTTTCTACCTATCAGACTGACAAAGAGCTGCTTTGGGCTTCAATTTAACAGACAACGGGAGTGATTCATTGCCACAAGAAACATTTGAGAAGCAAAAGTAAAATTCAAAAGCACTTGAAAATATTGTATAGGAACAAATTTTAACCATGGGTTAGGTCTGTAGACAGGAACACGAAATTTTACTACTAATCATCTAAACAGAATTAATCTAAATAGAATTAGCAATTTTTGTTTTCTTTTAACCATTTAAAAACCCGTAACATCCAGAGTAAGAGCAATTTAATATATTTTGGTACGTAGGCCATGCTCACATAATACACTGTAAGGAAAAATATGCCACCAAACATAAGCTCAACATAAAAACTTGCTGAGAACGGGGAGCTGCTCTACCACAGTGCTCCTGTCAAAATTTCCACAGATTTTAAACTCTGAGGAAAAATAAAAAACTTTTTAAAATCACCTTCTCTGAGATGGATCAGTCTTTAGAGCCAGAACTTCCCATTTCCACATGATCTCTTAATATGGAAGTAAGAATGTATCCTATTATACTAGTATTTTATAATAACATTAGCAAGATGCCAAAGGATCAATAATGACACGTGGCAATAAATTTAATCAACTCAACCTTTCATGCCTAGTACTAACATACTTTAATACAGTACCTGTTGAAATGAATCCTCGAATAATGTTTTTCTGCTCACTGTAATCTTTATGTGCTGTGGCATTGCCAGTTGCTGAAATGAAATATTTTTAGAAGTGAAGCATACAATCACTTAAAGCTTCTAATACTGAGTTTGGACTGCTATTTGTTGTATATATCATTTTAAGAACTACAGTTGAATTTCACTAACCCATATAAAACAAACCCAGCAATCAAGACATTTGAATTGTAATTTACTACAAGAAGAAAAGGCTTCCAATATTGGCATCTTCGGTGAGGTATACCTCCCTTCACATCCTGCTTAGAACAGGTTCAAATACTCTAAGAAGACATCGGAAAACATTAAGATCGATAACATATTCTAAGTCAGCAAGGCTTTCTACCCCAGAATTTAATAAAAAATTAGAAAATTTAGGTTATTCTGCACAAAATTCAAAGTGAAAAATTAGGCTAGCCTCTCTGCTATTTTTCAAAGGGTAATTGCCTCTTGAAAATGGGAACATTTAAACTCAAGACTCTTTCTGAAACACCAAGTTACATAATCTTTTGATATACACTGAGTTTAGAGGATCAAGACTGACATGCTGGAATTTGATATTCTGTTAGAGCATGCTAATGCACAACACAGTATATTCTTCAATGTTTAGACATGAATGTTCTGTGTCAATTGCCCTGCACTTTATTCCAGAAGTATGTATTTGTGCAGCAAGAAGATCTTGTATTAACTATAAAAATACTGTGCTTCCATATATTCCCTTTTTAACAGCAGAAAGAAAACACTATTGTGAAGCCTAACACTTAAAGTAGCTAAACTGACGTTTTCTTTTATTCTAAAAAGTTTTAAAGCCACAGCTTACCTAGCTGTAAAGCTTATGTGAGTTTATAGTTTATAGAGCAAGTCCTTTCTTTACTCACTCCTAATTTCACTCACCTTTAACCTCAAAAGTAGCTTGATTACCTTTAATTGCAAGGCACTGAGTTCATTTAAAGCACGTAAGCAAAAAAAAAACCAAACAAAAATGCACACAAATATTCTCAAGAACTGAATCTGTACCTGACACCAGAATCTGAAGTAATGGACCTTTGCCTTGAAATCACGCACATAAGCTATCTGGGGTCCATTGTCTCTGGAACCAAAAGGAGGAAAAAGTGAACTTCAGAAGAGTTTTTGTAATTTAAGCAAAACACTGCAAATATATCAGTTATATAGTTGTATGGTTTAGCTGGCTATCGAGTTGGAAGATTCCTAGTCACATTTTTTGATTTTTGGGGTGTAGTTTTCTTGGTTTTAAACTAAACTATAAAAAAAATCTTCCTTTGTAAATTGTGGAGTGCATACACAGTACTTTTAAAATAGTATCTGACTATTAACTGTGAAAAAGATCCTAACAATAAGCAGGGGGTGACATTTAGTTAATTTACGTTGGGAGTTAAATTCCAGTTTTAACTCTATTCTGGTTCCTAAAAAATGAATGGGGTTGAGTGTACTTTTGAAAAGAAAGACTAGCAACTGGAAGGAAGGGATCTGGTCATCAACAGTACTAATGAAGCTCCTCTATTACCCTCAAATCTTACTTATTAGTTGGCAAGACAGATTCTAAAGTGTTGAAAACACTGCCTCCTTCAGGGACAGTTACCAGTGGATGAAAAAAGACCAGAAGATTAAGAAGCATTACTACATATAACACTTTCTATTAACAACACTTACAGAGCAGACTTGCCCGTGCGGGGATCTATGTATGTAGTGGTTCTTCTGTTGTGATCCACAAAATATGGAATACCATCCACAGTAAATCGCATTTCCCAGCCCTCTGGTAAGGGTTTCTCATTTAACTGACTATGGATACAAGAAAATATACGGTAACTGATCAACTTAACGTATTAAGTCAAGTGAACAATACTCAAGACAGTAAAAATTTTGGCAGATTTAGAAAAACTACGTAATGAGAAACTTTCCATTTCATATTTATTCTGCCTTTTTTCCTCTTAGATTTTCATGTCAGCTCTCAATTAGACCAAAATGACTGTTTAAATAAACATTAACTCATTTGGTTGCACTACCTGGAGTAATGGCAAATTGACCTGGAGTAATGGCAAATAGAAACTTAAGGGAAAAATGTAAGCAAGGTTTATTGATGTTTCCTTCGCTTAAACAACAAAATTTTATCTTCTATTAGTTTTTTACTCATAAACTGATAAAATTTTAGAAAGTAGCTTTTGGTACCTCACGTATGGTCCCAGTGGCAAAAAACTTAGTTTCAGAATGAGGGGAAAAAGAAAAAAAGGGGGCAAATACTGATCTTGCAGAATTTTTCCGCAACTTTCAACTCACTTTTGGTATAAACAAAAATACATCTCAATGGATTTGGAAGAGGTGAGTAGTATCATTCCAAAGTGCTCTCAGCGTGACTACCCTCGACAGAACTACATTGTAGGACTGTATTTCTAGGTGTGAAGCCAGCACATTTCGTTGTTCGGTTGCATTAAGAGTAACAGTGTTCTCCACAGAGTCAGCTGCTGCAGACATGACTGGGATTGCAAAGTTGTCACCTCTGGCTACAGCTATTCTCCCCTCCACTCACACTAAGCTATTCCACTCCCTCTCCTCTTACTCCTCGACAGAGGACAGATGAATTGGCCGCACCAAGTGGAAATTTTTCAGCACAAACAGGAGGAGCTGGGATTGAACACCCTTCCCCCTCCACTTCCTGACTACATTCCCTACCTCAGTCAGAGTAACCAGAGCCCAAAATAAACAGTACTCCATTACTTTAGTAGTGCCTCAAGTCCTCTCTTTTATATTTTTTTAAAGGTGCAAAGAGGGGTACTGCAGTTTTTCAAGTTTGTCTTCTTTCTGTCTCTTAGCTATTGACTGCCTGGGAAATAATCTAATTCTTATGCAGGATCCTCTGTACTATCCCATCACCATATGGAAGAAATTCCTCCCTCACCCAATGATAAAAATGTTTAGACATGCGTGTATTTTTTACACAAACAGCAGGAGCTGTTCTGGGGAATAAATTTAATGCTGTTGTCCAAGACTTTCCTGATAGTTCCACCACTACTAAATAATATTTTGACAATTTCCATTTTGGCTAGTACCTTTTAATATTCTAACAGGCTGTCTGAAGTTTGGGTAGGACAGTCCATGTTTCAGGTGTGGGCAGCATTTCCTAGCTCTCAGTCTCACTACTCTGTTACATTTTCATTCCAGATGTATTTGAAAGCTGCAACTGATTTCTTACCCCTGACTCCTGGGATCTTCCCACTGAGTGATTCGTGTGTTGTGGTTGACAAAATACACTCTGCCGTTGCTGTCAGTTCTCTTTTCTGAAAAGATGTGAAAGAAAAAAAATTTCAATACCTGCTTAATGTATTGCTGAGACTCCATCAAACAGAATACAGGAAAATCAGTCAACACAACCCGCCGCAGCCTCTACTGTCTTCAGGTTTCAGTGTACCGCCTTTGACTCGATCAACATCTTTTCATTCTCATTGACATTATTCCTTATTAGGCTATTCACAAACAGGAACCTGTTTTAATACTACTGACTGCTAACAGTCCCATGAAACTCCACCATCAGCTATCCTCTGTGGAAAGCTGCACTTGAAGGTGTTCATAGGGAAGGTTCTTTGTACCTCAGTTCTTACCCTGAAAAATTAAGCTATCTCTACCTGCACCGCTTATACCAACAATCCTGACTGCAAGTGGGATTCTGGGTATCACAACAATATAAAACTTTGTGTGAATGAAGTAGCTCATCACAGGAGATTCACCTTTACCAGATCTACTGTTTGCACTTTTTAAAACGTTTTTCAGTATTTTTGAAAGTTAAAATTTTATATGGATTAAAATATTGATGAAGTTGAAATTTCTACCTTAAGATCCTTTACTATGCTATTTATTTTTCAATTGTAGGAAAAAATTAACTGGAAGAAAAAATGTAAGCTGTTTTCTCCACAGAAATGCCAGATGCTTTGATTACTCTGGCATATTTTACAAGCAATATAGACAGTTAACACAAAATAGGTAACAGATGTAAACAGAAGTATTAATAAAGTACAAGGGCTTCATATTCAAATTATGAGCAGGGAATAAAAAATGATCAATGCCCTTTCCAAGAAAATACAATTATATCTTCTCTCAGATAGTCAGAGTATGCCCATGATTGAACAAAGCTTATGATAAATGCCCCGGCTTATTCTTCCATACTATTCTGCAACTATTTGTGATTTTTATTTAGTGTTGTAAAAGAAATAAAGAATACAGAACACAAATTATAAAAATTAGTTTTACACATTTTTGTACACATGCCCAATTATATTAATTGTAAATTATTAGCCCTGCAAAGTACAAACCCAAATTTACTCCCGAGAGAGGGCAAGTCAGGAAGTGGTTGGTTGTCATGATAAAAAACATTTTGATTTGCAATCTGGTTTGGCAGGAATGGGACTTGGGGGGTTGGGAAATCCTGCCTAATGAAAGTGGTAAAAAAAGGATGACAGTGTGAAAGAAGCTATTATGACAGTTACAGGGAGTAAACAGGATACTTCATAGCTTCTAATCTACTTTGACTCTGCACATCCTTGTCAGGACTCTGCTTAACAGCCCGTTAGATTAGATTTAATTTTAAAAGATTTTTAATCCAGATTTTCATTTTAAAACACTAGCCTAGAACAGCTGATGAAATAATTTGGCAGAAGTATGTTTTAATGCTTAATTACACTACATTACAAACCACTTTCAAGTCAGCCTTACCCCATCCATGTGGCAGAGGGCCAAGAGGATCAAACTCTTTGTTCTGTGTGGATGAAAAGTCCTGGTTCTGCAAGTCACATAAACGAATGGTACATTAATGACTAGCCATTTGCTTTCCCGATGTTCTACCACAGACAGCATGAGTTACTGAAGTAAATGCATTTTTGTTAATGTTACATATAAGCAAAGATGCCAACAATTTATTTTTTTCTGCAGAGAAGACCTATTTTACAGACCTTGGCATGTTTAATTAACTGCAGTGCCAAGAAAATAATTATTCTTTGTTTAGTGCCCCTGCCTACACAGTAGTACAGTAGCATCCAAAACAAGAAAGCAAACCACTTCATTCCTGCATGTAGTACTGTTCTCACTACCACCATTTATTAGGTTCACTTTTGTTCTCTACACATACAACAAATTTAGAATCGACACCATTCTTGGTAAACTAGTAGCATGAGTTATAGTGATCTGAAGTCTACTCTTCATCAGAGGTAAAGAATGGATTTAAAATTCTGGAAGGATTATTTTCACTTTCCCTGCTTTCATAACATTCAATGTGTGTATTACATTTTACCCAAAGCAGAAATATGTGCCCTGTGAGCTTGCTTACCTTCCAGGTGTTTGGTACAGCCAATATATGACACAATGTAACTAAGCCAGCTTATTACTAAGCTGTAGTTTGTTTTGAACCCATGGCTTTTATCAATATTGTACATACACTTTATCAGAGAACACCAGCTATATTCAGCTGACAAGTAAAAACACATTACATCACCTGCACTGTCTGCAGTCATTGCAGGGATGTGAACTAAGGCTACTTCATGCCATGCTACACACACAAAGATACTATATTATCATAAAGAATAAACCACAACAAAGTCTGGTACCTTTATGGGGGAAAGTCACCCACCAGCATGTCCCAAACCCAAATACACATATACTTTCAATATGCAGAAGAGAAATGAATGAGTTGAAAATTTGAAACAGATACCACTTACTTAATTGTTAGAGTCATCATTATGTTCCTTACCCCATATATAAATCTCTGATTAAATTGCTGCATAGCTCCTTGAAGCTGACTGCGCTGAAGCTGCCACTGCTCATAATTTCGGACAGACTCTAACGTGGGTCTCTGCCACGTTGTTGTTCTAGTGAAGTGGTCAACGTAATAAATTCTCCCCATGTTGTCAACTCGTCGCTCCCAGCTTTTAAAAAAGTCACATACAACAGTTCTCAGTAGCAGACAACTTTAAGGGCTCAGAAGCACTTCTAGGCAAACAGTACGTTGAAGTGGACATAAAACATGGGCTCATCAGCAGACCTTTTTTTCTCCTTTTAAACTCTACTAAAACTATGTAAGAGCTAAAATACCTTGAGCAGAATCACTTTAGTTGTTGCATACCACACCAAGTAAGACTCATTCAATTTACTGTACTTCCAGGATTTTGTTTAAATAGTTTAAGAGCTACAATACTGTCATGACTGCATCTATCCCGCCCGACCCCTAAGACAATAGTCTGCTGGTTTCTCCCAAAAGACAGCAAAACCCCTGACAGTCTGGCTGTACACTGCAAGGTTTCCTCACACTCCCATTTGGTGGAACAGGAAGGGGCGGGCATAGGGTTTTGGTTTGGGTGTTTTGTTTGTTTGCGTGTTTTTGACTGGGGTATTTATTTTCAATTCATATGAAATTGGTACTATTTACAAAACTTCTGAATACGTTTAATACACTAGTCAATGCTCTCAGAGTCCAAAATAAACTTGACATGTGGGTTCCCTTTATGAGACTGTCTACCAGTTTTTCTTCTTTTATATCAAGTTCTCTTTATTATCCCACAGGTTTTTACTTTGGAATTCTGTACAACGCGTGAACCACTTCATTCATCCTGAAGTGAAACAGAGTAATCCTTTTGGTTTTCTTACATTTTTGAAAAAGTAAGAAACATAGAATCAGTGTGCACACAATGTGAACAATGTGAACTTCCATGTAGAGACCTACAGCACTGGCTGTTCTGATGCTAAAAGATGGAAAAGTCTAATCACCAAAGCTGTTTTATAAGAACATCACAAATTAGTAGCACCCTGAGACAAGATCAAAGGCCTCCAAACAGGAGCTTCAGGATAAAGACGTAACCAAGGGCATTCTTGCTCAAGCTGACAGTTACCTCAGTCCCAAAGTGTTTTCTGTGGGTTTTGTTCTCTCTTACAGTTGGGGGTGTCTACTATCTTTAACTTAAATTCGTTTATCAGTGAAGAGGCACTTGTGTAATCTCTGGCAGGAAATTCAGATTCTGTTATTTTTGACATTTGACTCTTTTCCATACTATGTACTATGCATTGTTGCAGAACTCCTTAGAGACAACCTGGAACAACTGTTGCGCTGGGTTCATGCTTCTATTTGCAAATATGCCTTCTTGCTGTAGTAAACTGTCAGTCAATAAATTTCTGAAAACTCCAGACACATCCTAGACAATCAGATGACTTATCCTGGCTCACCTTGGAGGAAGAGGCTCTGGCCGATCCCACGTTGTTCTTTTTTCAACATGATCTACATAGTAAACTCGACCATGTTGGTCTACTCTTTGCTCCCAGCTGAAAATAAAAACGATATTTTTATCTTCCTCCCGTTCAAAATACTGCAACCATTCATCTACAGTATACAGATGAGAAATGGTTGTTTCCATAAATGCTTATTTCTAAATAAAATGCCTGAAACTAACACTTGGTTTACAAGATGCACCAAAAATCTGTACAATAGTGGTACAATGTTCATATTAACAGTAGTGTCAACTAGAATACAATGTTCTACATGGCCACCTTTAGTTTCTGGGAAACTGAAGCTAAAATTCATGCCTACACAAACATTTTAAAACAATGAAGCCAAGTTTTGTATTCAGTATCAAGTATATCAAGAACCTGTTGAACAAAAGCATCTGTAGAGCATAATCCCCTTTTAGATTAACATTAATTCAATTTAAATCCTCAAAATATGCAAATTTTGCAGAGATCACCTACATGCAGAGTTCATCATAAGGGCACTGGTCACGTTTTCTGCATAAGCAGCATTTGGGATACTGACTTACCCTTGCATTTGCATCAAATGCAGTACCACAGGGAAAAAAGCAGGCTAATTTGCCACTTCTGTTGAAATCAAAATGGTAAGGCAACAACTGGTGTTTTCAAGGCTACCTGTATAATTCAGCGTTATCTTGTAAGTTAGGTAATTCAGGCCTTTCCTACCTTCTGGTTCAACTGCCTGCAAATTAAGGCAGATATTTCACCAATTATACCACTCACATTGGAAAGCTTTTGCTTTCCCTCACTCAGAGTCAAGAAATTCTTTTGTTTGGGTTTTTGTGTGGTGGGGTTTTGGTTTTGTTTTTGTTTATTATTTAGAAACTAAATGAGAGCTTTGAGGCAGTAGACAAACCATCTGGCAAATTCCACATGTGCCTGACACAGTGCTCATGCTACTCCCAGGAGCTGGAGTCTGAAGCCCAGAACTTCAGGACATATTGCAGATTATGTACTGGAATAGCAGCTTTTCTTCTGCTTATCTACACCAACATTTTACTACCTGACTTCATTCTAATTTGAAAACAGCAAGCTATCACACTATTTAAAACTTCTACGTTCCACTGACACAGGAACGTATGACAAGTATCAAAAACATCTGTAAGACTGATTTTTATCTTGGACAGGCCTAGCAGCCCAAACAGTTATGAAAACCTCCAAACTAATATCGTGGCAGGGGGGAAAGCTGTTATGCAGCAAAAGGCAGATGTTATGAACGTTTTGTTACACCTGCTGAAAGCAAAATAACATAAAAAGCAGAAATGTCATCAAAAAAATCACTGCATTCATACCCAGGCGGAAGAGGACCTTGACTGACTGTAGTAAGTGCCTGAGAGGGAGGATTTACTGGCTGGACTTGTCTTGATACTGGAGGTGTGGTGAGTGCAGCAGTTGGAGGAGCTGTTGTTGCAGCTGTTGACCCCTCAGGGCTCTGCTCTGAAGATGTATTTGCAGCTGTACCTGTCAGGGATCCTGCACTGGCCCCATCATTTTCTGTGGATGTGGATGAAGGACCATTTACACTTGCTGTGATGTCAGAGATATCAAAGACAGAAGAAAAAGCCTTTAACTGATATTGTCACCCATCTATTTTAGAAGTTGTAAATCACTAAAGCAAACATGCAAGAACAGGTATTTCAAAGTGCACACATACAGCCACATTTTACAACTTACACAAAAATAAAAAGCAATTTTGTCTCACTTTGTAAAAAGTTTAATCTAAGAACTGTCATCAGCAGCTCAAATTACAGAAATATCAGCACAATTACTGATATTTCTGACAGAATAAATCACATTTACCAAAGCAAGCTGTCTGCGTTCTGTAAACACTACATGTTTATAAGCAAAAAAACTACTTTCTTGCATTGATAAGTTAATTATTTTCCAGTTATTATTTGGAATAATAATTTAAGAAATAATAAGCATAAAATTTTCAATAAGAGATTTGACATTGCAGGGAAATAAAATATTGGAATGGGAGAGGAATACATACGTTCTTTACATGGTTTCAGTTTTTTCTGAATGCTTTTTGGTGGGGGGGTTAGAGGCTGTATACAGGTCAGGCCTTATTACTGAACTACAATGGATTAATCTTTTAAAGTAACTACTGCACCGCAGCTTCCCATCCAGACTAAGCATTTATCAGTCCTAATAATGAGATTACTGAAACAGACTGTAGTCTATGCGGGTAAAGGAGTTACCCTGAAAACATCAACTAACCTTGCAGAACTACTTGTCTTCAAATTTTGTAATTTTTAAATAATCTGATAAAATAAAAAAATCCATTTAATTGCAAAAGAGTAATGAATGTTTTAGGTGCTGCTATTTCACAGAATTAAACTAGAATTGTAGAAACAAGTAACCAGTATTTCAAACCCCAGTATTATCA
Organism: Rhynochetos jubatus; assembly: GCA_027574665.1. NCBI lineage: Eukaryota > Metazoa > Chordata > Aves > Eurypygiformes > Rhynochetidae > Rhynochetos > Rhynochetos jubatus. The sequence goes on along the minus strand of CM050665.1, from coordinate 16,053,687 downwards.
ACTTGAGACAGTTCTGTGAGTCTTTCAGTAGATTTCACCTCAAGCCTCAAACTCAGCGGATGTGTCAGTGCAGTAGCTGCATTCACTTGTTTTCTTATGGTCGCAGCTCCACGCTATGTAGCAGCATCACTGCAATCATTACTCGGCAGACGTGAAAGCAAGAAATTTCTGATAACAGGAACAATGACTAAACAACATGCACTGAATGCAAGCTAAAAAATAGTCCTTCAGAAGTTATCTGCCAAAGAATTTGCCATGAAGAAGTGTAGTTAAAGATCAGCATCAGGAACAGCTATGCTCATTCAAAGAGCGTGCAGTTTGAAATGAATGCCTGGCCCCAGAATACATACCAGCTACTGAAGTGGGTCTGCGCGGAGTGGGTGGAGGTGGTCTAGAGGGCCTGGGAGGTCTAGAAGGTTTGCAGCTTCCATTTGTGAGTAAAGGAGAATCGCTGCCATTAACAGTCTTGTTTTCACTGGGAACTGCATCTTCACAGCTTTCGAGGCCATTTGAGCTAGTCCTTTTGCAGGAAAAGACAGAAAGACCTGTTCTAATAGTGTTCGGATGACATTAACCTTTAGGAAAGACACTGGAATGTAACAGTTATGACTAGGTGAGATTCTTACATTCATAACAATTATAAACAGCTATACATCTGTATAAACACACTGAAGAGTTTTATAAACATACTGAAGAGTTTATCTCCTGAGGTATAAAAAAACTCAACTGATGAAAAGGTGATGAAATAGATGTATAGAACATCTGTCACTGATACCTCCTTTCATTTTCCAACTCGATACACCTGCCTTTAGGCCCAGGCTCTGGATTTTGCTGCTCAGCTATTTCTGCCCATGAATTCCACTTGTCTCTAATGAGTTGGGAAGTTGACTAAGACCTGAGAACAGCCTGTGTGCATTTGCTCCATGGGGTAGTAGCATAGGCTCAGAACTCACAGAATGCTTCAAATCTTTTAGAAAACTTAATTACGCATACACCAATTTTCCTGCTAAACTCAACTCTGGAAAGGGCTGGAGAATTTAGGACTAAGCGTTAAAGTTTTGACCAACAGCTATAAATATAAGCTTCTCAACTCTACAAGAATTAAGAAACTACACAGCAGTACTCACCCATCCTGTACTGTTGAGTTATACCTAGCAGTGTATTATTCTGATATATTTGTATCTCCTTAAGCAGAGTTAAGGTATCTACATCTTTACTTCTAAACCATTTTATTTTTAGTGTATGTTTGGGGGGAAAAAAACCAAACAAAACACCCCAAAAACCAGACTGTCAACTAAAATTCTAGTGGATTGACAGGCCAAGTACATAGGCCATCAGTAATAAAACCATAGGTTACAGTTTCAGCCCAGTACCTCTAAAATTACCTTCCTTTAAATGTACACAAAATATAAACCAGTCTGTAAGCCTAAGTAAATCACAAGTCATAGAGGATCAAGTAGAATCATGCACATTTAACCTCAGTATCACTGTCAAACACACTTTTGCTCACCACCAGGCGTGGTGCACATAATTCACACCGTATCACAACAACCCCAAAGTAAATGACTATGAAAGTGTGTACAAATCATTAGTGATCTGAAGTTTGTAAGAGCTATAGCCTAGGTTTCCCTCAGTCCCAGAAGGCACAATGCTGCTGTTTGAACACGAACGTCACAAGTGTAACCTTTTATCTTCAGTGCATTTGACCAGTTTGCTTAAGGTACAATAATGCATATCAAAACCTTATTGTACATGTAACAATAACTACTGCTAGTCGAATGCCAGATCATTTACATGATCCTCAAAATGGATGTTTAACGAACACCAAAACGCCCACTGGTTGGTACTAAAAGCAAATAAGATTATTACTATTGCTGTGAGACTGTTACATACTCAGACATTCTGAATACCCAAGCATGCAAACATTCTTCTAAGCATGAAAAAAACCAGAACAAACCCAAACTTTCCTGGGAAGACTTTATACGACGTAGCTAAGACAGTTATGATCTATTTAAAAACCAGTGAAATCTAGCTTAGCTACTCCAGATGTCATCCAAGAGTCTTGGGCATTCAACAGATCCTTAAAATACTTGTAGTACTGGGAACTAATTAAAGTGGCATGGTGCTCATTGCAGGTTAATCCACCATCAAGCATGGTCACACTTTTATCCTACCAAGCAGCAGGGTACGTAATCCGGTATCGACCTTAAAACACTGCAACAGCTAGACAGCTTTTGCTATCTTCTTAACAAAGCTAAATATAATTCTGAGACCTTTATGCTATAAAGCAAAACACTGCAAAAATAACTGGTGCCATTTACTCCTCGGTGGGGTTGGGATTTTTTGTTATATTTTACTTTGGTTAATCATTGGGAGAAGGATGAAGAATCCTAAGGGGAAAAACGAAAAGATCAGTAAGGTATGGAGGCAAACTGAAGCTAGAAGATGGGGCTTATGGAAAACAATTTAATATGTGAATGTACAGTGGTACAGTATTTTTGTTTAGGACATGCTCAGATCATAAGAGATACTGTTGCAGGCCATACTCAGAAATTTTTCAACTGTCTTCTTTAGAATGCATACAATTCCTATTTCAAAACTGCAAACACTAAAAGGCAGTATAAAAATCGAGGAAAAAGTCTTACCGTGTATCATTCCTTACTCGGGAGCTATCATTCTGTGTAGGACCTTAAATACCAGAAAAACAAACATAGAAGCATAAGCAACATTCTGAATAAATTCCAAGCAAAGAAGCAGTCTTCAGTGTTCATATTTCTTTCCAATGTGGAGGTGATAGACTATGTGATGCTCACCTACTGTCTTATTTCAAAACTGTATGCATTTTGCAGGACTCTCTACACGTGTGTGTACACATTTCTTTTAAATCACTGCCCTTGTGAGTAGTATTTTCACCATATGCAAGATATAACAGGATATAATTTGACCATATGAATATGCCCAAACACACACAGCTCAATAACATCGTCTCTTATCTTTGGAGCAGTATTAAGCAGTGTTCTCCATTCTTCAAGTGGAGCTGCCTTTTCATATTCTCTCTCTTTTCAATGATGACATGCACAGCAAGAAGGGCAACAACTTCTCTAAAATCTTCTCTCTGCTTGGCTAGCAAGCAACCACAGGGGCTTTATTTTCTAGGGCTCTCTAGCCTGAACCCCTTCCTTTCTCTGTAAATTATTTATTCAAGCAGGTACAATAATGGCTGCACTCCAAACAGAATTACAGCAGCTCAGCCTAGATTTGCAAACATTTTGTAACTGCTTATTCAGCCAGCTTGGAAATATTTGTCTTTTGTGCCAGCATTTGCAATACTTCAACACACAACAGAGACCTGCTCATTCATATACACAGTACAAATACTGTATTTCCATATAACTAAACAAATGTCTTTAGCAAAGAAATCAGTTATCAATTCTGATGGGAACTCTGTATAGATCTAAGCCAAAGACAACGATGTAGTCATGTAAAGGCTTGTGATAATGTGCTATTAGTGGGCTGTGCATGGAAGTGATTTTAAACGCAGAAACAAATTCTAACTTCAAAAGCTACTCAATAAACAATGTATTTGCCTCTAAGCACCTTTAGCCTGTACAATAAGAATGTGTTAGACTGCTTTAAGATTCGACTCTTTCCTCATGTGCTCCAGTGCCCTGACTGTCTGGGAACCCTTTACTGAACTTCTGGTTTGGTATGTCAATGTCTGTCTTCATTGCTGAGCCCGAAATGTAAATAGTACGCAATTCCACCACCTACAGGCCTTTTTCTACTAGCTAGCACCTTTTTCTCAGTAGGTGAATTTCAGGAAATGGAAGAAAGCATAGATGAAACCCAAGTATTGCATGAGAGGAAAATTTGGTACTTTCACTAGGTATTTCTACCAACACACCTCAGTCCTGCTCTACAACCCCCACACAATCCCAGCATCTGTCTTTTATTCACAAAAAAATCCCACACCATTGGTTAAAGGGATCATGTGATTGAATCTTTTAACAAGATGTAAGGAAAGATGGACTAAAAGCTTTAAGTAATAATGTTTACAAGTCTAGTGCATTAATTCAATTTTCCTATGACACTTAGATGGAATCTCAAAGCAATTTCCTCTAGTCCTTTAAAAAAAAAAACAAAAAACAAACACTCAGAAGCCTAAAAATTGCCAACTGGCTGCCTAGCTAGCTGCTAGAGCAGCCTCGGCAATGCTGTGTTCTGGAGAAATAACCACTTATCTATTCTGCAATGTACAATACCCTCAAAAATGCTCGGTTGCCTGTCCTACACCAATGGAAATAAAACGCCTTGCATTTATTTTACTGTAATTATACATTTGACATGTATTCAAGATTTTCAGTTAAAAATCATACTAGTTATCTGAAACTGGAGACACCAACTAAACAGGAGAGCAGATCCCTCTCCCTACAGCTCTCCACAGGGGGAAAAAAATCTATGAAAACATTTATTAAATGAGAGATTTTAAGAAAAACGAATATAAACCCATGTCTCCTAGTAAGCAGGATACTTATTATGAGATCAAACTAACTTATTTTATATTTTCTTCTCTTTATGATGTTATTAAACATTCAGGGAAGCTAGAGGCTTTCATTAAAGTTTGGGATTGCTAGATGTAACCTAGCAAAGACCAGAAAGTAAAGATGCTTATCCTACTGTCATTACAGTAAGGCTGAAAATCTTCCCTGTGTACTATGACACCTCAAATAAAAACGCCTAAGAGTTCTCGTCTCTACAAACACAGTTACAGAAATTGCTGTTATTATGATTATCATTATTATTAAAGCATTCTGTTAAAGCTTCCAGGGGGAAAAAACAAAGTATGCCCAGATATATGTAGAAGGCACATTTCAATTAAAAGTTACTTACTTCTTGTACTTGAGGTCTCACCGTTGGTAAGGAGCTCAGGATCTACCTGCATCCCATCTAGACAGACAGACAAATCTCCTACCACTTCTGCTGGTTCTCTGTCACCAACAAGATGCAACGTCACTACTACCTGCTCAACTGAAAAAGTACAGAGGGGAGTTTATCTTACTACATGACAAAAAAAGTGCATTTTATTCAAGAAGCCAATCATACATCACAGTGATCAAGGAGGGGGGAAATAAATAATCCAGAATCACAGCTCTGTCTCTCCATAATTTTTGTGTTTTGTGTGGTAAAACTAATAATTTCCAGATGCCAGTAAAAAGGGACTATTTATATAAAAGGGGAAAACTGGAGCATAACCTTGTAATTTCATAAAGGAAGGATTATCATTACAGAAGAGACTGAGTCTCACATTTCTGCCCACACTTCTAAACCAATTAATACACCTGCCATCAAAAACCTATAATTAGGAAATGTAATTCACTTTACTCTTCATACAGAGCAGATATTGATTCTACCTTCCGATGAAAGTATTTAACGTTGATCTAATGACATCGAGATTCACACTTAGAATCTGAAGATTTTGCATCATATCCCCAGACCAAACGTAGTTTTAGGGTAAATAACAGTTTTTCAGTGGAACAGAACAGTAAATATAGGGTCTTGATGACAATGGTTTGAAACAAAATCCAGTGAATTAGAGCAGGGTATCTGGTGCCGGACAGAACAATTACCCACGGTGATTTTGACCCTGATTCAGCAGGACAGTAAGTCCCTGAGGAGTAGTTTGCTACACTTTATCAGCATGTGGCATTTACAGTGCCCACGTCTGAAAGTCTGGAAGCAAACAATCCTTTGAAGGACAGAACATAAGTATGACAGCACAAAGCTACATGTGGTAGTAACATAAATTCTGTAACAGGTGTGTAGAATTCTGTATTTTTCTTTCAAGCTTCACAGGATGCCCATACTGCCTAAAGGCTAGCTAGTTCTAAGATGCATGGAATAATACAACATATCCCTATAACACTATTTAGAACAAAAATAACATCACACATTTCCTGGTCTAGCACCAGGAACATACTAGTTTTGATTTTTGAACTACATAAAAGGAAGCACTTTAATTAGGCTTCCACTCTTGCACATATTAGCAAAGTGAAAAATGCCATGTTTTCAAAGGGAGCAGACTGTGTGTAACGAAAAAAGATTACACTGAAAAAGTAGGAGGAAGCTCATAAATGCAATCTGTAGCAGCACACAGAATTCTTAAGGGCCATCTATAGAGCTGCACACAGCACTCATTAACAGACAATTCCCAACAAACTCTCCAGTGTTCCAATGTATTGTTAATCTTCTACTTACGTTTCATACTGTTAGATTTCAAAGTCTCATGAATATCCAGGGCAGCACTTCCCAGAAGGACATCAGATTTTAATGTTTGATGGCTCCAGACTCGAAAGGTTAACTTACTTACAGGAGTGACAATGCTGAAAAGAAGAAGTTGAGCACTGCGTAAGGGTGTTTGTTGGCAGAGAAGTGGGTGAACCGAGCAATCTACCTCAACTGTCACTCACAATTATTTAAAAACAAAGAAATAACAGAGGTAATGTCAAACCATTTCTAATTATCACATTCTAGTATGCAGTCACGTTTATATGTCATTTGAATCAAGACTGTGGCAAGACTCTTCACAGACTGAGTACGTTTTTTATGATTACTATTTTAAGGGAAATAGCTATAGAAAAACTACCAACTGACAATTAGCACCTGAGAGTAACCAGGATTAGAAAAAAAAGATTGATTCTTGAAGCTTCACATTTCATGAGTGTTCAGCATTTGCATAGCGTGATGTGAAAATTTTTCACACAGAGAGGTAAGACAGCAAATTTGTTTTCTGAAGAGCTTATCAGAAAATTTCAGCACATCCCATAAAAAGGGAAGTGCTCAAAAATACTAAAAATTATTTCAAGTATTTTTTATAAAATGATGGTTCCCCTGATAAGCTGGCACATACTTACATCATACTATGACAAAGAAACGGGAATATATACTAAATTATTTAACATTCTATTAGTATACTTCTGGCTTCACAATGCATTACTGAGAACAGAGGAACATAATACAACTTCCATCACTTAACAATTCCAAAACTTCCCTCATGATCTCCAGGAGTAGAACATACTGCTTCTACACTGTGCTAATTTGATGATGTCCTTGGAGAACTGGTTCCAGGTACCAGAAAAGTTTCTTATGGACCCAACTACCTCAACAGTTTCTCTTCATTCCAAATCAAGTAGTTCAAAGTAGATTTCAGCCATTTATTTCTGACACCCCTTCACTCCCCTGAGGCTTTTCTTAAATTTTCACTTGCTTTACTGACACAAGAATCTGAGCTTTATTCAAGCATGGTGCTACACCCTGCAAAGATGCCTTCCTGAGAGCAGGCACAGTACGAACAGTGGCAGTGTCACCCTCTACATAGTCCAAACAAGAGCCAAAGTTATCTGAAAAATCTGGTGGATAGTAAGGTGACAAAACCCTAACACTGTAGCCGCTGCCAAACACACAGTTTGAATTTGTCAACCCATGGCAGAGATCGTACATCCCTGCTCCTAGAAAAGCCATCAGCAGAGTCACTGCCTAGACCAGAAAGCTCTTGATCAAGGATTACCTATGCAGTCAGACACCCCCTACTCCCAGACGCCAGCAGTTATGTACTGGGACGGACTCTCAATGGAGAAGAAACAGATGCAAACAGAAATACTTTCTGCCACAGCCGTTACTTAGCCTTCGTCTCTCTGGATCCAACACAAGCTGAATCAAACTGTGCCTGTTTCAAAACCGCTAAATCTCACCAGAAGCTTTGCAGCAAAATGATGACAGCTGAGATACTGTATGTGATCAGGCAAATCACAGAGAGGAAAGAAACTCTCCCAGCAATAAGAAAAACCTAAAAGCCTAGACTTTTCTTTTTCATTCTTAAAAGTATAGTGACAACAGCAGAAAGATGAGCATCACAGAACATCTGACACAACAATTTAGAATGGACTCACAAAACTTTTTTTTCCTAGAAAGTTGCTTTTAAAGGTAAAGTATTCACCTGCCCCTCACGTTCCCTTGAGTTTTGAGAAGCCTTACAACATAAACAAATTTATCAGTTGCTGACATTGCATTTCTGGGTTTTTTTAAAAATGTCTAACAGCAACTTCAAAGTAATGTTTAATATTGATAGTCTTTTTCTGTAAGGAACATGCTAACATTTATATTTTAAAAATTATTTTATTTGTGAGAAACAGGTATTACAAATGACTTTATTTTCTGTGGATAATTTCACTGGTATATTATTGGTAAGTCCAGACTTTTACAGGCAAACAATCTCTTCAGAATATGCAGCTCCATCTAATAGACTGCCTCCCAGAAGATGAACCCGTGGTCCAAACCCATTGGCAGAAACTATTACACTTTTCCTATTATCAATCTGAATCTAACCAGCTGTGTCAAAGTATTTCCTAAAAACCAGTAACTCCACTAAGTTCCATGTAGCATTAGTGTAATCTTCAATTACATTGATATGCATTGGATGTCCCTGTTCAGCACTTGCTGACCAAGAGCAACAATTGCCCATGTATTACTGTATGGACTTGCACAGTGCAAGCCACAAACTTCATTTAAAAAAAACAAAGCTAGGCTTTAAACGTGGAAAAAAAAATTCTGCTCTTGCACATTGATATGCATGTAAAGCACCAAGTTTTCTTTTTCTTAAAATACTACTTTGCAGCGGAAAGTAAGGTAAACAGTAGTAACTAAAACTTCCTAATAATCTGAATTACAAGAAAACAACAGGCACAAAAAAGATTTTCATCAGGCAAGAATGTTCAAGGTGCCTCAAGAATAATCTAGAATTTAAGCATAAGCAAATGTGCAAGCACAAGACTGACCTTTATCCCAGTGTTCCATGTGACACATTCCTAAGAGAAAACTAGATTTTATATAGAAGCTGCAGGTGTTCTTCTGTGCTTTATGCTTTTTAATATCTCACAACACAAATACTGGGCTAAGCAAACATCTACAGCTGCATTCATCTTGAATCTAATGTTAGTTTTGTCCTCTGAAGGCACAAATTAATCAGGAATATTGTACTTGTGACTGAATTTAGATGTGTGCAAGACAGAGCTACCTGTGCTATGGCATGGTACACAAAGAACAGCTACACTTTTCAGCCCCAGTATTTTTGAAACACCATAACCTTAAATGTGACAACAGAAACATGCATGAGACTGTCAGTTTTAATATTAAATTACCTTACCTTCCTTACTACCCACAGAATTAAAGCTCCTTTGATACGCTAGATACATTAATACAGAATACATTCCTTCATAAGCACTGGGTCCTTTCCACAGGACATAATGCAATAGTTTGTAAACATATATTCCAGAATGTAGTATATTTGCTCCAAAAATTACACAAATATCTTCATATCATGCAATATTGGATGCCTTCCTTAAAAATACAACCCTTAAGACCACTGTCAATTGCATTAATTTAGCTCAAATAAACTGGAAAACAAAACCATCAAACCTACACTGTAAGATGCTGTTTCCACTTCGGGCTATTTGTATTGTTGCATTTTTCGGTCTTCTTTGACTGTCCATCTACTGAGACTTCCACGTAGGGGCTAGGTCCAAACCATTTATTTTTTTCTTTTAGTTTTGCTGAAATAACTGTTAAGAAAGAGAAAAGTAATAATTTACTCAATAAGATTTCTATTGCAAATAGTGTTTTTCTGTTGTGTGCTTCAGTATTCATGTATCAGGTTGTTGATGCCTGACAGTAACACTCAAGAAAAAAAAAATTAGATGGACAAAAACGGTTGGGCATTCCAGATAATTTTATACAGTGCTATAGCTCACTCAAATGCCTAAAACATGTAACAGTACTTATATAAAATCAGATGCTATAATTAATAATAATCAGTATAACATCCATAAAAGTGCTTAGGTGTTAAAAGTAGAAAATATCCTCTACAACCTCCTCCTGTCTATCACTAGCCAAGAGAATTCCTGGAGTTTATTACACTTGCTTGTTAAAAGCTCAAAACCATGATCTGTCTCTCTCATTAAGAAATTGTGGAAAGCCATCATCACTTCTGGTGAAAAGAACATTATTAAGAAAAAGAACTTTGTGTTAAGTTTTCTGCATCAAAGAAAACTTAGAGAAAAGCTAACCAAAGGCAAACTCCTGAGTTCCAATCACTACATGCTGTTCTAGAAACAATAAAACCCGGACAGGACTTGAAGCTCTAGCTAGAGCTTTAATGTGGAATGGGAGTGTGGGTGAGTTTGGGGTTTTTTTGGTTGGTTTTACGTTTGTTTGTTTGTTTTTGGTGGTCGTTGGTTTGGGGTTTTTTTGTGTGTGTGTTATATTTTCTTAAACATTAAAGTCATTGACTGCAACACTCCTGTCTGTCCAAACACCATGATTATGTTGCCTCCATTTAGCTAAAGAAGCCAGTGTGTGCACAAGTCTACCCACAACATTTGACTACTAGGAGTGTTCTTGGATTCCTTGGCAACACTAAACTCACAAAACGGTACTTAAGTTAGACATTATTATTTCCAATTGGCCAGTGAACTCCACTCCCTTCTAACAATTAACAACTTGGTCTCCTGTGTTTTCGCCACCCACCTCAGCTGCACTACATCCTTAAAAAAAGATGACTAATTCAAGCCCATATGGCTAATCTACCTAGATTCCCTTTATAGTCTATGCTCCTTTAGAGATTTAGAGAAGTAGCTTAGCATAAACTGCTCTGAACTGCTCCCAAGGGAAACTCTTTCTCTCTGTATTAGACATCTTACAGAAATTAACTTCAGTGAGCTATCATTAATTTTCAGCTCCCCTTCCCCTCCCGTCTCCAGTACTTCTGTACTACAGCATCTCATGCCTCAACATCACTAGCTGTCTCAAAGGCATCCAGACCTACTTTGAGGAAGGACAAACCAACGCTCTTGTACCTACTTTACAAGGTTCTTACTTTCCCAGACAACCTGGAAGTTCATTTACAACTAATGAAGACAGCAGAGCGGGGAGGTGAGGGTAGGGCAGGCGGGAGGTGCTGTTTACAGATCTGTGTCCCAAAAGTTAACATCTGCTTGCACAGCAAATAGTTTGCTTGAAGACTGTGGCTGAATTTGTACAGAAATTAAGAACCATTCAAACATCTTATAGTCTCAATTCTAAGCACTGAGACATTTCTTCACTTTCTTTATGCGAGTCACAAGCCTTACACAGCAATTACCACTTCAAATGCTTAGATCTGCTCTCCACAGCTATGGGGAGCAAGTACCTTCTTTCCAAGCCCCTTCAGTTTTTCCCTTAGTGTCATGGACTACAAAGGAAAAACAAGCTAATGACCTCAGTGTGACAGCTAGGAGACAGTGTAACTTCCCCAGCTTCAATTTCCTTTTTAGCCTAAAGCTTTCCCAGCTATTTTTGACAATTCTTTTCATCCCTACAAAACTTTGTAAAACTTCTGCATATACCCACAGATCTTCTACACTGAGGGTGCAAAATTTACCCGATGCTTCTAAACATAGACCTGCAAACATCCACCATTCTGAGGATTCAGCTTTCATTCTTCAGTCCAATTTGTCAGAGAGAAAAGTGAGGAAAACTTGGCAATTAAGTTTCAACATCTGCTCTGTTGGTGGGGCAAAAAGCAAAGCATGTCACACAAATCCACTCATGAAATCTACAGGTGCTCAATTAAAGTAATATTCTTACCAACACTTTTATTAAAGCTCCTTTACAATGGTGGCCAGAAAAATATGTAACAAAGAAGAAGCATCAAGGAAAACATAATGAACCGCAGTTCAGATTCATTTAGCTTGAGATGTAAAAAAACTGTTAGGAGAAAAGCGTTAGTGTTGGACACACAGGAAAAGTGTTGGTATTATGTCTAGTGTTAGCAAGTGAAAGCAGTACCTTATCACATTATTACATTTCAAAGAGGACTGCTCTGTACAATTTACTTAACAGCATTCAAAAAGAATTATTCCTTCTGTTTTTTTACACAAAAATCTATCATTTCAAAATGCATTTTAGATAAAATCCTGAATAAAATAGCTATGTTTCTGCCAAGTAATGATAGTATACCACCATCGATTTCATTGTGCAACTCCTCTTGTGTTTTGTACAACTCAAACCTCCTTGAAATGCAACATTAACTTTAAATAATAATCTTAGTTGTGGGAAAAACACTTTTACATTTCTATCCGGAAAATATATATCTTTTCAAAAGGCTTACCAGTGATTTGAAGCTGTGATTTCATGGAAAATCCACTGGATGGACCCGATCTGGACCCACTTCCAGCCATAATACAGGCTGGATCTTGAATCTGGATGAAGAGACAATGTCAACATTTGAATCCTCAGACACTCAGAAATTAAATTATTTGGGTTTTGACATGTAAATACATTATACTGCAAACAAAGCCACCACACATTTTCTTTCTAGCTCCTTCCCATTTCCCCAAAGTACAGAAAATGGTTTACAAAGGGCCTCTCTGTACCGTTACAGGACCTGTAAATATTCCCCGTCCTGGTCAAGAGGTTGTTCTATTTTGTCCCTTCAATATGCCAATGAACTGGGTGAATGATGCTCTAATCACAAAGTTTGCTGTACCTCTTATGTCTGAAAGTATCTGCCTCTTTCATGTCGTAAGTCCTGGGTAAGAAGTTTATCTTCCCATGTCAAGTGCTGCTTGGGTTTTTTTGGTGGGGTTTTTTTGGTGGGGGGTAGGATGGTGGTGTTTGTGGTGGGTTTTTGTTTTGTTTTTTTAATCCCACACCACACAATCCACAAGCACAGAAAAAAGGATAAAAATGAATTATTAAATTAAAAAACGAAAATCAAATTGAGAAAACTGCTTCTGTATGTCTTTTGCTTTCACTGGGTCAGATCAAATCTACAGACAGGGGCTGTAACTCTACGAAGCACCTCACTAAACGAGGAAATACATCATTGCTGAAAGAGGGTAAGACAACCTTCATTTGAAGCCCAACCTTCCCTCTTACCATACTCCAGTCCTCACACCTGTGCTAGTCCAGCCTCCCAGCACCCAAGCAAGCAGGTATTCCTACAGTTCCCTGAACTGAAATCAATTCAGTATTTTGTTTTGGGGGGCAGGGAGGAGAAAGTGGACAATAGGTATTTCTGCTTTAGGTTTGTGTGGTGGTGGGGGGTTTCATAGCAAGGGAAGGGCCATGGCGTGGCTCCTGTGAAAAGCTGCTAGAAGCTTTCCCAGCTCCGAGGCAGACCCGCCTCTGACCATGGCCAAGCCAGTCAGTGCCTCTGTGAGTAACGTATTTAAGAGGGGAAAACAAAGACAGAACCAGCAGTGGAAGCAGAAGCAGTGGAGAGAGGAGTGGGGACATGAGAGAGACACCCAGGCAGACCCCGAGGTCAGTGCAGAAGGCAGGAGCAGGTGCCAGGAGCAGAGGTTCCCTGCAGCCCATGGTGAGAGGGCAGGCTGTGCCCTGCAGCCATGGAGGGTCATGGGGCCGTGACCCTGTGGGAAGCCCAGGCTGGAGCAGGCTGCTCCTGAAGGATGGCACCCCGTGGAAGGGACCCAGACTGGAGCAGTTCGTAAGGAACTGCAGCCCGTGGGAAGCACTCACGCTGGAGAAGTTGGTGGAGGACTGTCTCCCATGGGAGGGACCCCAGGCTGGAGCAGGGGCAGAGTGTGAGGATCCTTCCCTGAGGAGGAAGGAGCAGCAGAGACAGCGGGTGATGGACTGACCCCAACCCTCATTCCCATCCTCTTGTGCTGCTGGTGGGGAGGAGGAAAAGAAATGGGAAGCAAAGCTGAGCCCAGGAAGCAGAGAGGGGTGGGGAAAGGTTTTTAAGATCTACTTGGGTTTGTCTCTCATTGCCCCACTCTGATTTGATTGGTAACTAAGTAAATTGATTTTTCTTCCCCAAGTCTGTTTTGCCTGTGACCACAATTGGTGAGCGATCCCTCCTTGTCCTTGTCTCAACCCACCAGCCTTCCCTTCTGTTTTCCCCTCCCCATCCCAGTGGGAGAGGAGCGAGCAAGTGGCTGTGTGGTCTTTTGTTGCCGGCTGGGCCTAAACCATGGCAATCATAAAGCTTCAATATTGACAGACAGAAATTAAATAGTGTGCTATTATATTAAAAATAGGCATCACTTTGGAAATATCCAGATATCCTTGCCTCCTATTCCTTTTTAAAACACATTTTCAGCTCAACATCCCTTACCAACTAAACTAGATACGTATCAGTAAATCCTCTACAGCAGATTACCCATGGGAGAACGAACAGGTTATTGGAGACTCCAGATTACCTGCTGGACACAATTTCCAGACTACTTACTGCATCCCTCTCATGCCACATTCCCTCCGTGCCATTTCCTCACTGTCTTCTGTGGTCATAACCTACTGCAAACCCATTCATCCACCTATGTCTGACCTATCACTTTTTGGGCTCCCATCTCCTGTGAGGCACAGCTACTCCAGCCAAGGAGCTGGCTAATCAGCACACACCAACCTCTTGGCCCGCTGCTGGGAGTCTGTGGTCAGCCACGGAATCTGAATGCCGAGCAGATCAAATACCACGTGCCAGCTCTCAGGTCATTTTCTGCACACAACATTATTTCCAACAAGGAAAGGAAGTTAGCTTAAGCTGCTGCTATCTGTATCTTGAACACAAAAGGCTCTATGTGTGAACTTACCAACTGATAACTGCACAAGCAGTCTAAACAAGTGCAAGTCTTTCCCTCTGTATGTCACACAAAAAAGAACTTTCAAAAGGAGACCAGATCTGAATATTGCAACTTCCTTTCTAGAGGTTGCAATCTGAAACAAAATTCTGTATATTGTGACAACGACTGTGAAATTCAGAATTCCACAGGTATTTCAAAAGTGGTAAAATGGGAAGTTCTTGCACCCTACAGCTTGCTGATGCTAGTGTTAGCTACTGCAGAATGTGACAGCACCAAAAAAAGTCCTAACTTCTTAGCGGAGTTCAGCAGTCCATATTTAAAAGATTTGGAGGACAATTCTTAATTCTAACCCTGTGATTAGTTCTACCAAACTCACTAGGTATCCTATATGCTTTAAGCAAGCAGTTGAATAGCATCTGGACCAATACAGACATACTGGATAGCCTCAGGAGTTTGCATTTACAGGCAAGCTGCTATTTTCTACGTAGAGAAATAACAGTGCACATAATACAAACGCAATTACTGAAGGTGATAATTTTCAACTGAAGTCATACAGTAAGCACATACTGCATACAACGTTCATTCTGAAGCACACAGTAAAGCTGTTTTCATTTCTAAGCTTGCAATACACTTGTTAAAATTATTTTATTAATATTTGATATATTAAGAATATGCAGAAAAAATTGTAGTGCCTTAATCATATTCAAAATTACTGTCCTGCAAACATTTGTTAGCATGTGTGTGTATGTGTAGCGAGACGTAGTTTTCATTAACTACCTCAAGTGCAGTTTCAAGACTGTCGCCTTCCAGTATGTCTAAAACAAAAGAAACTACATTACACGTTGTTCAGTTCTTAGCTGCCATAAAGTTTCTAATTACTTTTGAACAATAAAACTGAAGAATCTTTCTTTAGTGCATGCTTGCTAAAATCCAGAATCTTCACTTAAAGTAAGCTCCATTAGTTAACCAGAAAAAAGAACAAGAGTTCCAGAGGAAGAAGCAGCAAGCAACAATTTACGTGTGCCCTGCACTTCAACAGCCGTATTTATCTTCTCATGTTTTTGAATACCTTGACCCCAGTGCCTCTTCTGCTCCCCTTAACTGCCAGCTGAAAAAGCCTCTGCAAGCAGAATAGCTGGTTCCGAGCCAGGCATCCAGCAAGGAATAATTACTGAACTCACACTGCAGCTTTTCTCTCAGCTGGGCACTAATTTAAGTCTCTTCCCTACCATGCATGCATATACCCTATCCAGATTTTTCATAATTCCATGAAATTTAATCAGCTTTGATACCTACATCTCCATCACTTTCTAGCTGGAACGGATCAGCAGTTAAGAAAGTTTGGAGTGCACAGGAAAAGGGGAAGAAGAGAGAAAATCAGAATTAGCAGGTGGAATTATATACACTTAATTTTCTTAGGAAACAAGGCTAAAATACATTAATTAGTGAAGTAAGAATCTGTGATAATTAATGAACTACACTATGAAGAAGCACAAAGAGATTGCAAAAGACAACAATCCCACAAGTCACACACATCCAGCTAATTTCGACATTCAAATGTAAGTTTTAGCATTTAACTCCTCTTTGTTTATGTGACAAATAGACATTAAAACTGTTTGTTAAGAAACTACTTTATTAGTGATTTTTAATGGTAACACTGCATATGATTTCAACTCAAAACCAGCTTAGGGCTAGTTATAAACTTAATCACAAAATGAGACAACATAACACTCTTCAATCATTATTAAAATATTTCCATTTAGTTTTATTACAATAGAAACAGTATTAAGGGTTCTGTGAAAAGCAAATGTCTTCATTTGAGAGAAGCAGTTCTGTCAGCAACTGGATGTGAACAGGCCATCACGTGTGAACACCAACAAGCATTTTAACTGTACTAGACCTTTGGACCCCTTGCCAGTGGAAAGGAATCTAATGATTGCTTTCAAAATATATTACAAATCATTTTATGAACAAAAACATAATTTAAGAAATCATTATAAACTAGGTATGTCTTCTTTATAAATTCATTGTCATGACAAGTATTTCCACAAGTTGAAACTGTCATTCCAAACAACTGAGAATTCATACTCAAGTTTTTTCTATAGTGGAATATTACACATACCTTCAAATATACTTAGTGATTTGGTTTTGTTTTTTTTTTTTTCCCCTCGGTTTTGAATTATCATAAGCTCTTACTACCATTTTTTCCCATCAGATGCTGCTAACCACTTCCAGAATTTGAAATTTGGAAATGTGAGTTGAAAGGTTTAAAAACTGTGACAGCGGGATGATGGCAGCATAACAGACTCAGAGTATGATCACGTAAGTATAATTTTCTGAGAAGTGAGCAAGGGAAATTATTTGGAGTATAGAAAGATATAATATAGAATTAGTATCTTGTCATTATAAATGAACAATTCAAGTGCTTGCCTGAATTTCTTCGGTGGCTACCTACCTACCCTCATTTAGGTTGGTTTATTTTTGCAACGTGCTACCATAATGTGTAGATTATTACATAAATTATTGTATGGGGTTTGCAAAGCAAGGTTTTGGTAGCAGGGGGGCTATAGGGTGGTTTCTGTGAGAAGCTGTTGGAAGCCTCCCGCAATATCTGACCAAGCCAGTGTCAGACAAGATGGACCTGCTGCTGGCCAAGGCTGGCTCAATGGCAGTCATAACGCCTCTGTAATAACGTGTTTAAGGGGGTGGGGGGAGAAAATGAAGAGATTCTGCAGCAGAGAGAGGGAGATAGAGCAAGATGTGAGAGCAACAGCTCTGCAGCCCCCCAGGTCAGCGAGGAGGGGCAGGAGGTGCTCCAGGTGCTGGAGCAGAGATTCCCCAGCAGCCCGTGGTGCAGCCCATGGTGAGGCCGGCTGTGCCCCTGCAGCCACGGAGGGTCACGGTGGAGCAGAAACCTGCCTGCAGCCCAGGGAGGACCCCACGCCAGAGCAGGGGGATCCCCGAAGGGGGCTGTGACCCTGTGGGCAGCCCATGCTGGGGCAGGCTCCTGGCAGGAGCTGTGGCACATGGAAAGAGGAGCCCAGGCTGGAGCAGGTTTGCTGGCAGGACTTGTGAGCCCAGGGGGACCCAGGCTGGAGCAGGGGCAGAGTGTGAGGATCCTCCCCTGAGGAGGAAGGAGCAGCAGAGACAGCGGGTGATGGACTGACCCCAACCCCCATTCCCTTGTGCAGCAGGGGGGGAAGGGAAAGAAAAGGGGAACAAAGCTGAGCCCAGGAAGAAAGTGTGTTATGATTTGGGTTTAGTTCTCTTCTAGTTTGATTTAACTGACAATAAATTAAACTAATTTTCTCCAAGTCACATCAGTTCTGCTTGTGATGGAAATGGTGAATGATCTCTCCCCTGTACCTTATCTCGACCCATGAGTTTTTCATTATGTTTTCTCTCCCCTGTCCAGTCGAGGAGTGATGGAGCACCTTTGGTGGGCACCCAGCCCCAGCCAGGGTCAGCCCAGCACACGTGTGCTAGTGTGACTAGTTCTGGGCTTCCCAAATCAAGTGACACAGACATACTGCAGTGACACCAGCGAAGGCCCATAGAGATGGCAAAGTGATTGGAACGTGACATATGGGGAGAGACCAAGAGTGCTAGAATTGTTAAACCCAGCAAAGAGAATGCTCTGCAGGATCTTATCAGTGTGTATTAATACCTGAAGGGGGTATAAAGGGTTAAAAAAGATGAAGCCAGGTTCACCCCAGCAGTGCTCAGAGATGGAGCAATAGGTAGTGGGTGCCAATTCCACTTAAAACCAGGGGGGTTAGTTACCCATTTTACTGAGGTGGATGAACAGTGGACAGGCTTGCCAAGAGAGGCTAAGTTGCCATCCCAGAGATGCCGAACCCAACTGAACATATTACTGACCACTCTAACTGGCCTTGCTATAAAGTAGATGGGTTTGCACCAAAGAACGTGCAGACGTTCTAACCTCAATTTTCCGTGATTATTTGACTTCCCTAAAACAAATTCAACAATTCCTGTTGTAGCTGTTCTGTTTTTCCTGTTTGTTCTCTTTAGGTCTCTGACTTGTAGCAGATTCCTCCTCTTAAGAGACATCTACCAGGTTGGTTATATATATTTTTTTTTTGTTAAGTGAGGTTCCCTTTCAGTGCCAGTTATTGACTACAGCTTAAGTTTTGCTAGTTTGAATAGAAAGGCACAGACTGCATAAACCAGCACACACCTTCTTCAGGCTCAGTAATCTTCACCTGGCCTCAGCTTCACAATTACATATGCCATGGCTTGTATTCAGGCACATTTGAACAGACACTGCTTAAAAAAAAAAAAAAATCTACCTCAGAGTAGGAAATTCGGTCCACACATCCTTTTGGGATTCAGATCTTTGAATACCACCTCTGACTAGAGTGCTTCCTCAGAAGCCTGCCCTATGCCATGACCTGATGCTGTTAGGCCAAACTGCATCATCTTCATGGCATTTTAATCCAAGAGAGCAAACTTCACCAGATTTTTTTGTGTGAATAGTGTGGGAGAAAGAAATTTTAGAGGAGCATAGCCCATATGCTATGACCACTTTCAGAAAAACGAAGGCAGAAAGGGAGGATCCTCATTTATTTTTGTTTCAACAAACCATGAGCAAGCATGGGGAGAAAAGCAGTTTCTTGGTTAAAGCAAAGTTTGGTAAGAGGTGGCAAGAAGCTTCTTACTCCCCAAAATCATGGAGTATAAATAGGAGAAAAATGCTATCAAAGGCTTGAGAGTTATTTAGAGTGTCACACCAATTCAAGTTATGACAACTTTATTCAGACATGGGATTAATCTGATAACTGAGTTATCGAAGAAAGTAATTTTGGTTCATATTTATTTGAAAGAACAGAAGACAACTAGATCAAATTAAATCCTGTGACTGTGTATTATACATGCATAGCTTTGAAAATACGTTGGCACATACTCCTTATACTTTAAAAAATACTGAAATAATTGCACGTTGTTGGCTGCTGTAAGCTTTGTGTTTATTAATTAATTTTAAGAACAGGCTAAACTGCTTTTTACAGGTATACCAATTCAAAATGCATTTGCTGTTTCAATAATCCAGTAAAACAAATAGCATAATGAAAAAATTTCTTTAACATACCTAGTAATTTCAACAATTGCTTTGAAAAACCTCACTGTGTAACAAAGGAATACACTTTGGTGAAAAGTGTAAAATATGAAAGTTTTGTTTAAAAAACTGCATGTAAGATGTAACATGTCCTCTTTACAACAGTTACCTTTTTTATCAAGAGGTATGTGAGAAACAGACAATTAAGAAGAGATTAAACTAGGTATTTCAGAGCAAGTTCAAAGTCACCTGTTTTTCATTAACACTGCACTTTGGTGTGCAAGAAGTTAAATACAAATGCTTCCTCATCTTCCCCCAGAACACTGAAGCCTCTTTTTAATGGAAGGTATGCATATTGTGGAAAAGGTCTTTTCTCTTAAATGTCAGGTGCAATTACCCAATAAGCATAGTCAGAGACAACTCGTTTGGCAACTTACTTGTTTAGCAAATTTGCTGTTGCTTTAACTGTTCAAGTTTCATCTGTAAAATGAAAAGTGGTTTGCAAAGCTGGTTTTAGGGTTTTACATTTTTGTCATTTTTTCCCCTAAAATAAGTTTTAGGGACATGGTCAGTTTTGCCCAAGGAAGAAAGACCACAGACAAGACAGACAGAAACTGCTGAGTAATCAACCAGGAAGAAAAGACTAGACACAGATTATAATAGTGTTGAGTACATGCTGGAAAGGGAAGTAGTTATGGGGTTTGCATCAAGGAATATTTATATAAAGAATGGAAAAAAAAAGAGGGTTTTAAGAACAGAATGCAACTTAGCTCCCGTGACCATTACTGCATGTGAACAGCACATCTGCTTACTAAAAATGCAGTAAAGTCAAAGTAGTCTCTGCCAGAATACATCCATTTAAATTTAAAAAAAAAAAATCAGGCATCTGGATTTTAACAAATGTGAAATACAGTGCATACAGGGTCCAACACCAGGCTCTAGGTTCAATTACTGAGCTGCTGGTGTCCTGTTGCCACTGTTATCAATAACTGTACTCACCAGCCTAGAGCCAGCCCTGATCTGCCAGTCAGCACTATAGGCACTCCTCCCTTTTGCTGTGTACACACTCAGTTTAACTATTTACAAAGCTAATATAAGGCAGCTGTGCTGATAAGAATGCGCGAGAAGCAGTCTCAAAGACAACACTCAAGCCAATTCAATATACTAAGTAAAAATATAAAATAAAAAATCAATAATGGGAAATCAAATTTAATCAGTTTGGGAAGCAACTCAAGTGACATGACCTTCAGAGGCTGTCATAAGGGAAAATCAAGATACATCAACCACGAAACATAGGAGAAGAGCTGCCCAACTTCTGTCCTTTCCCTACTATGGGCTTGCTGATGAGAAATCCTTGACCTTGAAGTAGAAACTTCATCCCTTATGCTGTCTTAGAAGTGTGTATTTCACATTTTCCCCCTAATTCACATACAAAATACATATGATCCACTGTATTTTTGTCTCAACACAGTACCAGCTTTCACATTATGTCTGTTTACAAACTATCATTTCTAGACCCTTTCAAAGTACAGTGCTGTATCACAGGCTGAACTCACATCTCCTTTAAATCAGCAGGTCTAATTATATTTTGAGTGATATTACCTGAATTTATTCTAGATAGCTACCATGCTGAATTTTTCTATTGGGTGTTTTTCTGCCACAAGTGAACACACCTTGTAGAGAACTGTAATGGAGATGTTAAGATTGGTATGAACAAAGTAGTAATGGAAACCTGTGTATACATCCAAAAAACCCAACAAAACAAAGGTTAAAAGGATAGCTGTGACTGAAAACAAAGGACACTTCTTGCAGCTATAAAACTGAAGAGTGTTGGTGTCAAGACCAGGATGCCTTCACTCTGATAAGACTACAGCACAGATGACCAGCCAGCAAAAGAATCTGTGCTTTAAAGAGAGGAGACTGCCAACAGGGTTATGGCACATCACGTGTCATTCCTCTTCCTGTTAGCTCAACAGGAAAACACACTGTAGCTACAAAGACGGGGATATTCCAAATCAGGAAAAAACAACTAGCATTAGTCTTCATTTAGGATTTATGGCAGCTGAAGTAAGACAGATTTTAAAGCAAAGGACTAGCATAAAACAATTCCTGACTCCGAAGGATATAAAATATCCATCCATAAAGTATTTGTTGTCACCAAAAGGAACCTGAAGCATGATAAACTGTTGACAGATACCATGAGTTCAATCCTCCATGCTGCATGTAAGAAACACTGGCTATACCACCTCAACACACAAAAACATCCTGGTGCTTGTGAGTACATGAGTGTGAGAGAATAAATTATATGTATGAGAATGAATGTGAGTGGGTAAAATTTGAGACTTTATGGGAAGGAGATATGGTATTTCCTTCAAAGTCTCACACTGAGTTTTGTGATACTAGTTTCCTGCAACCTCATACACAACATGAATGATAATCAGCCTGACACCATACTGACATCCTAAATAAGATCAAAAAATGGCTCTATTTGGTGTCATGAATAGATTTAAAATTACAGTAGCAAAGACTAAGGAACTATAGACTAACAGCCTAAACCACCTTTCCTAAAACACTTGGGCAATTATTTATGCAACAATAATCCTCAGCACTAATTCCTTGGTTTTCCTACCACTTCAGTGGAGAACTGAACCTGGGAAACTTTCCTGAATCCAAAGTTTCTAAGTCAGAAAAGCTTAAAACACATTTAACCTGACTATCAAAACAAAGACTGCCCAAGGAAAGACAGGGTAACTCTGGAAACATTGTGTTGAGACACCCAGCGATATTCACACTGTAACTTTTACCTCAATACCAGGGATCACCAGTATTCCTTCTGCAAACTGCACAGATCAGAAAAACTGGTCTATCAACTTCAACCTGCAGAGAAATTGCTTCCAACAACACTGCTTGCAATCCAAATTAAACTGTCTTCAGGTCTCCCAAACCAAAGACTTACATCAAAATTACCAAGAATTCATTCATTAGCATTTGTATGCACCACTAAGCTTGCTTGTACAGCCTGCACCTCAGCAGACATATTTCATGACTTTTTTTCTACATAAAGTATTTGATACTGAATATAAGAAACAAAGAGACACAAAGAAACAAATAATACACAAAAATTCAAAGAAAATATCATACAATGTGACAGTTTTCCCCCTTCCAGTAGTACATCAGTACTACCCCCACCACAAGCTGTTCTTAGACTAAAACTGTGGCAGGCAAGGCAAAAGGGACAAGTTGCCACCAACTCTGATAACCTGCCAATCAATCTCCTTGCTAACTAAAAGGATGTTAGCTTTTAGTAACTTTTAAGAAATGCTCGAAGAGGGAAAAGACGACAAAAGTGTACATGAACATCATATACCTTTTGCTTGATTCCAAAAGCCTGGCAAGAAAACCCAGTGCAGAGAGCTGCATGAGATAATGAAAACCATTTGTGTAAACAAAGAGATAGAAATGGTTGAAATAAAAATAGACTTTCTCATGGTACAATCCATTTCAAAGAGGACAATTCCTATATGCAAAGCCCTAAACTAAAACTGGTTCACTGCTGTAATCTTAGAGCAATACTTAAAATGGCTGGTTCTTACAGACCACCACTGGAAAACAAGATACATTAAACTTGGCATGCATACTAACCCACATAGAGATAATTAAACTGCTACTAGGAAGACAGAGAAACCAGCATCATTGTAACTACCACAAACTTAAACAGATTTTTAAACAGATGGATTTACTGGTATTAACTGGACATAATATCCTATTAAAAAAATCCCAAACTGCCTGTTAGGAAGTGCCTAGAAAATTAAGGACAGGGAAGCAAAAATCTTCAGTACACTTAGTGAGTAGCAAGATACAAGTTGTAATAAAGGTATCTCAATAGACATTCAAGTTTCCAGACACAGTAACAACAAAATGAGTGGCTCTGTGGTTTTACACAAATGCATACCCTGTTTTCCTACCACATAAATGTACACAAATCCCTTACATTCCTAACATTTCAGGCCTTCCACATACCCCTGCCATACTGCTACTACAATGTATCAAGTAGTAAGTACAAGTAAAGTACAAGTAAAATACAAAGTTACCTAGAGAAGTGTTCCTTAGAAATTTTATTCCTCTATGTTTGCAAACTTTGGAGAAATAGAGTGAATAAAGCAAAATGGGTAAACTCCAAAGCCAACTGCCTCTTCTACCCTAAGCAGTCACCTTCCAATCAAGTTCAATTACAAGCTAGTTTTCATTTCATAAGAAATTTCTCACAATCAAGATAATTTACTTCTTTCAGGACTTCATGCAAACTGTAAATCAAACTGCATTACTAAAACAAGAGGGTAAACCTAACAGTGCTAAAGAAAACATTTTCTATGACAAGATTTATTTTGTTACATGACTTAATTCTTAGAAGTGTAAGAGTTTTCCCACTGTACGTTTGCACCTTCATTTCATGCGGCTCTCAACTGCAAGACTGAGAAGAGCTTCTAAGCTAACTCCTTCTAAAGCATTCTCCACCTCACTCTTCCAAAAATAATTCTGGGTTTAGTGAAAGTAACAGCTATTCCTGCAACACCTTAGACTGTGTGTTTCCCAGCACTTTTTATCAAAAATCCATATAAATGCTTCCCTTTCTATCAGTCTGTGTTTCCTTTTGGTTTGTTTCTTTCTTCTTGAAGACTTCTACTGCTTCATTTTCTACACTTGTTCATATTGTACACATTCAAGGAAAATTAAAATTCATTTCTAAAAGTTGTATTTAAAAACAGGTCTATTCCCAAACAAGTTGGTGTTATATATATATTTTTTTTTTTTTTTTACAGTGAGGTTCCCTTTCAATGCCCAGTTATTGATTACAGCTTAAGTTTTACTAGTTTGAACAGAAAGATGCAGACTGCATAAACCAGCATGTACCTCTTCAGGCCCAGTAATCTTCACCTTGAGTGTTATCTACTTTAATTTCTACACTTTTTCCCAAGTTTCATATTAAAATTCAACACACAAGCTTACACTAGGTATTTTTCACTTTTAAAAATTACTTCCATTTACCTTATTGCTGCTCTCTATTGTAAAGAGCAAAGCAATACAGATTGAGTCAATCTACAAAACATCCAAGACTGTACACAGCATTAGCTAGCTTCAATTAAAGACAAACAGATAACACAAAACTGAAAAACATGCAAAAAAAAAATCAAGGCCAAGTTCAACTGTCCCAACATCAAGAATGCTGTATACTCTTCATATGCACACTGCTTTCCTCACTTATTTTTCTTTCACTCTGATAAGCCTCATAAAACATTCACATATGACCACCTTGGAAGCTGTGGTATCCCTTCATTGTTTATATAACAGAGATGCGGAAGTCATTAAATATTACGGCTGATACACTGTTTAGTCACAAAGACATTTTACTTTGCTACTGGCAGGTGTCCAACTGTTCATACCTTTAAGAATTTCCTTTACTTTAACTTTCCAGAGCAAATATGGACAGTTACTTTTATGTTGCTCCATTATCCCTCCCGCACATACGTGTAAAGCCTCTGTCCCAATCTCTGCAGTACTTTCAAACAAACTAATTACTCTATTTTACTTTAAATATATGCCACATGAGAAATTTGGGCTAGACTGTCACTTAAAGGATGTTGATCCTGTTAACAGTTTCTAAAAGTTTCTCCTGGGTATCTATCTGAATTAATCCCAACCTCAGTGGGAAGTAATGGCAATGGAGTTTCATTTATGACACTAAAACCCAACACAAATGATGCTACCAAATGTCCCAATGATATACAGAGGTAACTTGATCATGGAAGCACAATATAGCTGCATACTAAACTGATAAATTCACAATGTGCTGTTCTAACACTTTAGCCTTATGGCTTTAACATGTACACTAACTTGCTCTCATTTTACAGTTCCCAATGCATACATTTAGCTCTGCTATCTAATTATAATAGAAATACCCACATAGCATCACAGTTCAGATTCCAGTTTCGTATTATTCTCCAATAAAAAGGTGGAAATCATTAACCTTCATGAGAAAATTTCAGAAACTGCAGAGCTTAATTTGATGCTCATGGGAAGACAGATAAAAGCCTGATACCAGTCGATATGTTGGAAAGCCACTTGAGCTTTAATTTCACTAGTTCATTTGTGATTTGGCATCAGAAAAAAGCTAATGTTTTTGCATTACACCTATTTTTAAATGTATTTAAAAGGCATTACTTTTGAAATGTCAATAAGAAAATCTCTATATTATAAACTCTCACAGTAAAACAAAATACAAGGCCACTACCTTCTGTTTCACCATCCACCCTGCAGCTTTTAAACAAGCCACTTTAGAAGCAGTTATATAGTTATTAACATAGGACAGCACCTACAGAGGATTTCCTAATCTCCAGACATCAGTTCTTCCTCTTGTTTACAGCGCAATGCTTGGTTCTGCATATTTCCCCATTCCATTCTCAGCACTGTTTCATTATCAATGGTTCATACACACCCTGTTTTCAAACCAAGCACATTTTATATGAAGTTTTTAACTTGGGGGGGGGGGGAAGGAAAAAAACAACCCAACACAAAACAACCCCCACAAAGAACAGACAGCTTGACCACTAAATTACACTATTACCTGTATTCACTACTAAGAACGACAACTTCACCCACTAATACAGTTGTTTTAAGGAACATTTTTAGAAGTAGCCTTGTGAAAGGCTGTTTACTAGCAGGCTGTGAACTCAGAGCCAAACCCGGATCCTGTCACCCGGAAGGCTCAAATCTAGCAGACACGTTTTTCAAAAGCATAATAAAGCTGGTATCTACATTAACCTAAACACGATTCTTCAGTATGTTCTGTACAGAACTGTACAGCACACAACATCTTGTTTCAAGAGCACTGATGAAGGTTCACACGTGTACAAAGGTACCTCTCTCTGCAGGTATAACAATGAAGATTGCTCCCAAGAACACAGATAAGGGCCATGGAAGTGTTGGTAGAAAGATACTGGTAAAGGATATGGGCTGACAGAAACTACCTTACAAGACAGATTGTCACTGAAAGTACCTGAGCAATAAACCAAACCAAACCAGACTGCACAGATCTGCAATTCAACCTGGCAAGACTCAAAGAAATGATGAATCTTTCTCTACTACCAGTGACAACCTCATATCCAAAATTTGCTAATTATTTGAAATCTCTTGAAAAAGAAAGATCTTTGTCACTTGCTGCTGGCTAATTAGATTGTGTAAGACACAGCTCTCTTGATTAACTTTGAATCAGCTGTAAGAAAAAGAGCTACCGTAGCTAATGCACTGAAATTCTTAAGAGTTAACTAGTTACCAAGGTATGAATATACCTCATCAGAAAAATAAGCTGCTTCTCTGAATACTCGAGTGTCACAAAAAAGTCAAAGAAACTAGAACTAGAAATCTAGTATTTGCAAAAAAATGGAGTAATATTCCTGCATGCTGAATTAAATGCCAGACACAAATAAAGGCTGCATCTTTTGAAACTAAATTACGCATTACTACAGTGAAGTACACAAATCCAAAATATGTAATGAAAATCAGAATTTCTGGGGGAGAAAAAAATATATTAAGTAAACACTGAGGTATCTGAAAGTCTACTATGGGTCACTGTCATCTTTAAAACTGTAAACTGCTGCAAGCAAAAATCTTGAGTTCCAGAAGAATCATCTTCATGTTTTCTAATAGCAACAGAAGTCCATCCCCTGCTTCCTAGGAATCTTTTGCAAGTGACCAAATGGCAACATGAAAGCATAGCCAGGAGTGGAAAACACAACCATACCAACCTTGCAAAATACAACTTGCTACATTCCAGCTCATACCTCTCTGAAAAATAAGACAGAAGCCATAGGAAAAAGGTGGCTAAGAACTGCACCACTATTTCAGTATTCTCAGCACTTCCACTTAACTTCTTTGTGGGACTGCCCTAATACCCTTCTGCCCTTTATCAGAAGATAAAGTAGACTCCTCTTCTGAAATCTGAGGTTATTCAAGACTTCCGATTGTAGTAATAAATAAAATGCTTAAATGAAAAGTTTCAGTTTTTACGTCCCAGATCTTCTGTATGAAGAACTGACAAATATACAGTTCAAAAAAGAACAGGATTCCCTGCTAACATTAATTGCATCCTTCAATTCCAAGGCTATCTCCATACCGCAGAGATACAACTTAAAAGCCCACCAGTCTGAAGAAGCTTAGAACTGTCTCCTAAACTGAAACTTGACACTGAGCTAGAAGTAACTGTGCAAGAAGAGTGACAATGCAATTGCTGCAGCTATCAGGGGAGCACAGCCAGCCATTTACACTCTGGCAGCTCGATATCGCTCAGGGAGTGGTCCCACCTTCCCCTTTACACTTCTCCCAGTCACACAGGCCTTCCCTATCTTTGTGCCAATCCTAGTGGTAAATTGACACTCTCAGACCTGTTTAAATTCAGTAAACCTTAGGGGAAAAAGCTTAGGGCTCCTGATAATAAAAAAAAAAGTAATTTTTTGAGTTAACACAGGCATATTTTGCAAAGTATTCTATGAAAGGAGTGCAATTCAGTGTGAATGCATTTATTACACCATACACATCCCCCTTCACAGCTTACCTATCCATCTATTATATGGCAAACCAAAAAAGGTATTCGCATACTAGAGTAAAGCCCATAGGGCTACAGTGTTATGTACTGACCTTCTCAAACGCAAAGCATTCTTCCAGCTACAAATGCTGATCCTAAGTCACATGAGGAGTTCTGACAATTGTTCTACATTTTGTTCACAGTTTTTTATTTAGTTTGTAATGCATAAGAACCTTACTGCATTTGATTATAAGTCATGAAGGTATAAATACAAAACACAAAGTACAGAGTTTACTATTTTAAAAACAGGAAGTGAAATTCCAAAACGCAAAGAAATCACAGCTGTGGCACAGGCTCTCTCTCATAATAGATCCTATCCCTATCATTACTGTCTACAAAGTCCCACCCCTCTCAACTCCCACACTGTCCACCCCTAACTACGAATTCATTATGTTGGCACCTTCTGCACTCCTATGTACAGTTCACAGCTTCAAAGTAAACATGCATTAGTCTGAAAGCATTTTCACCTCTAATATCACCATCAGGACAGTATTATTTTGTTCAAACATTCACATCTGAGATGAGAGCAAGACTTTTCTTAAAGTTATTAAAGCAAATGATAACATTAAGTTGTCACTAATGCCATGAAAGTTTTGTAGTTCAGATGGCCTGATGAGGGGTGGAAAGGAAAAAAAAAAAGTAGTGACATGCCACACCTCACAGGACTATTTTTAAACCTTTAAACCGTTCAGAATACCTAGATAAACCACCAGCAATGTCAACAGTTTTCCACGCAGAGTAAATCCACTTGCTCACATTAGATTTCAGAACAGGGGTTACATACACTGATTCACTGGGTGCACAAAAGAACAAGGAGAACACCCTTGCCTTGTGATAGCTTATTCAGTGACCTGAACTGGCCTTGGTTCAGGCAAATCATCAGATGGTTTGGGTTGGAAGGGATCTTAAAGATCATCTAGTTCCAAGCCCCTGCCATGGGCAGAGACACCCTTCATTAGACCAGGTTGCTCCAAGCCTCATCCAGCCTGGCCTTGGACACTTCCAGGGAGGGGGCATCCACAGCTTCCCTGGGCAACCTGTGCCAGTGCCTCACCACCCTCTCCAGGAAAAACTTCTTCCTGATATCTAGTCTAAACCTCCCCACTTTCAATTTAAACCCATTACCACTTGTCCTGTCGCTACAGGCCCTTGTAAAAAGCGTTCCCCCTGCTTTCTTGTAAGCCCCCTTCAGGTACTGGAAGGTGCTATAAGGTCTCCCTAGAGCCTTCTCTTCTCCAGGCTGAACAAGCTCAATTCTCTCAGCCTGTCCCCATAGCAGAGGTGCTCCAGGTCTTGGAGCATCTCCGTGGCCTCCTCTGGACTTGCTCCAACCAGTCGATAGGCTTCTTATGCTGAGGGCTCCACAGCTGGACACAGAACTCCAGGTGGGGTCTCACAAGAGCAGAGTAGAGGGGGAGAATCCCCTCCCTTGACCTGCTGGCCATGCTGCTCTGGATACGGCCCAGGATACGGTTGGCTTTCTGGGCTGCCAGTGCACAGAGCTGGCTGATACCCAGCTTTTCATCCACCAGTACCCCCAAGTCCTTTTCCTCAGGGCTGCTCTCGATCCATTCTCCACCCAGCCTGTCCTTGTGCTTGGGATTGCCCCAACCCCAGTGTAGGACCTTGCACACATTTAACTGTAGCATTACTCTGTAAATTGGTCATTCTAATATGCAGCACATGCTTTGTTTGCAAAAGACATTAAAGATATTTTAATATCTTACTGGTAAACTCAATTTAATAAGCACAAAATGGTGTATACAAATTATTTGCAGAAGTACTGCCCACTGATCGTAAGTTTTTCTCTGTATCTTTATGTGATGAACAACCTTTAAATGGAATTAGAAAGGTTACACATGGCCAGTATTTACTAAATAACACAGCATAAAAATACCTGAAACACGGGTAACAGCTATTTAGTTTGGCTCGCTATAGAACCTTTTTTAATGTAAAGTGGTCAGAGTGTTTTCCTAAACCTTCAGCATTTCCTTCCTCTTTCCTGTTATCATCATGTACATTATTCCCCTTCAAAAAGCTGGAATAAGAAGCTGCTTTGATGACAGTACCATTGATGACAACACATGGACTGGATAAATTGCATACATTTAGGAAATGAAGCAGCCTTGCTATCCTTATACAAAAAATAAATCAGTGTCACACTTACTTTTTATCTTCTAAGCTCCTGTATTTTCTTTTTTCTCGCTTCCTTTATAGAGTGAAGTGCCCTTCATATGCAGGATCGCCCCAGGAGGTCTAACAGATGAGAAAGGTTGTTCAACTTCAGGTAAGATCTAGTGAAAACATGCAGCTAATCACTTTCACATAAGTTACCAAGCCTGGTTAAAGATTAGACCAAACACATTATTGCCTTATGAACATTTTTATATATGAATCACAACATCTTTTTATCTAGTCATATGACATCTATGACATATTTACAGCAGTAGGAAATACACACATATATATGTACATGCACTTGTGGAGGCAAGCCCTATGAAGAGAAATGAATCAGAGGGATCCAAAGGTCAATTAATTCAGGCTCTGACAAGCCAAAAAAAAAAGAAACCAACAAACCAAAACACTTTCAAGTGTCTTAATCCATTCAAATGTTTATGAAACCAGCAGGGAAGAAAAAAAATTGTATATGTGACCAGTCCATCAAGAAAGAGTAATGATTATTAATATATAATTAAAAAGACAGTTAGCACTGCAGATAGTAGCAGGCACTAGGGACGTGTACTGACCAAAAGCATGCCAAGAATTAACACAATCCACTCATTTGTGTCTCAGTACATACTCTTCAACTTGCTCAGCATCTAGTCTTCCTTAGCTTTTTTCACTGTACGGGACAAGGAAAAGCTAAAAAGGGCAGTAACCTCTAACAAATGACTTGCACAGGCAAAAGTTCCATCACAATCATGTGAAACTGAAGAATCAAACAGCCCATTTTATTTTTAAGTAAATGAACATGTTGCCCAGTCACAAACTGTACATTTTTGACAGATACTTCACTGCAAATGGCTAGCCATTTGATGAACTAATGAATAAATAAGAACCAGATTATAGACCTGTCTTCACTATATCTTTTTCTATTCAAGATCACTTTAGACCTTAACTGATCTTTCTTTTCCTGAGTATTAAACTTAAAAATATTACCAGGTGTCTGACTAATAAAAAGGTATATCTAAAGGCTACCCTTGACAACAAGCTAGACCTATAAAGAACAGAAAAAGGAGAACTTAAAGATTTTAGAGAGACCGATATTAACACCCTCTCCAGTAAAGCTCTAGCTTCCATACCATGATCTACTCAATCCAAAACCCAAGATCTGCACATTTCAGGTAAAAGGTAAGTCACCTAACTTTCACTTCTTGATTAGAAACAGGGTTCCACACATTAAAACTTTAATAATCCACCTATACAGAATAGGTCTTGTCTTTGCTCAACACCACCACCACTTGACTCGAAGCTCTGAACTTCAAAACCAAGATCTAAACACAAACACTTAAGTAGTTCTGTTCATGACTGAAAACAATAGGACTCTCCTACCAGCACAGTTTAGAATAGCTCAGGTAGGTGGGTGGAAGCCAGGCATTATCAGTTTCTAAATGGGAGTACTGTAATAAAACTTTTTTAAAAAAGAACAGGACATTAACATGCTGCCAAGTTTTAAAAAATTATTTGAATAACCAGCATAACAAGATCTACTACGGTGTTTCCTCAGAGGGGAAAAAAAAAAAGTGTGCCCTTGATGTTTTCCCAAGAAGTTTGTTCTGTGCTCCAGTATAGTAAAAGTAGAAATTCCAGGCATAACTTTAAGAGCTGGTCATATGAAACATGGCCTTGGTTTCTTTAAAATGCTCTTTCCCAGTTTGTTACAATACTTGCACTTCTATTAAGTGATATTTGCACCACTTATCTAGAAAAAGAACAATCCTTCAACTGCAGCAAATCTACACTACAAAAAGTAAAATCTGAATGCCTGTCACTTACAGAAAATGCTCAAGTCCTTCGTGCGCTATTCTTCCTGTGAGAAGGATGAAGAAAAACTACCGTTTCCTCTCCCAAACGTGGACACAGAATTAGCTCAGGTAACAAACCCAGCCCAAAAAGGATTGCCTAAAACCTTTAAAAACCACTCACTTAAGAGACAGTAAAAAGTAAATATCTAGAAAAACAGAATACTCCCAAGCTAGACTATAATCATGGCTTGTCTACTTCCTCTTCTGAGGCAAGCAGACTAAAGTGCTCCTATAGCTGGGCAAAGTACAGTTACAGTAAGTAACTGAGGCAAATACACTCCTCTAGGTTATGCACACGTATTCACTTTCCTTAGCTGTAAGGGCACCGAGTAGTTCCTTCCAATGTAAGTACAGCAGACTGAAAAATTAGAACATTGCATTGTGTTGGTTTTGGCTGGGATGGAGTTAATTTTTTTCATAGTAGCTGTATGGGTCCATGTTTTGGATTTGGGCTGAAAACAGTGTTGATAACACAGGGATGATTTTCTTGCTGCCAGGCAGTGCTTACATGGAGTCAGGGCTTCTTCTGTCTCTCGCCCCACCAGCAAGGAGGCTGGGGGTGCATAAGAAGTTAGGAGGGGACCCAGTCAGGACAGCTGACCCCAGCTGACCAAAGGGATATTCCAGACCATATGACGTCATGCTCAGCCTATAAACTAGGGGGAAGGAGGAGGAATTGGGGGACATTCCGAGTCATGGTGTTTGTCTTCCTAAGGGACCATTAGGTGTGATGCAGCCCTGCTTTCCTGGAGATGGCTGAACACCTGCTTGCCCATGCAAAGGGGTGAATGAATTTGTTTTGGTTTGCTTGAGTGTGCAGCTTTTGATTTACCTATTAAGCTGTCATCTCAACTCACAAGTTTTCTCTTTTTAACACTTTTACCCTTCCAATTCTCTCACCCATCCCACTGAGGGGAAGTGAAGCTACGTGGTGCTTAGTTGCTGGCTGGGATTAAATCACAACATACATAAACGTAACTGGGTAGCCAAACAGAAAGATTTAAAAATAAACAGCAGTGATAGCGCTCCCAGAAGCTTCACCATTATTATTTTCAAGGGGTTCTTCTGCTCTAAACCTATAGACTCTTTTCCCTGCTTGTAAGCAGAATCAAATTGGTTTTGCTGCAACATGGAAAGCACATCAGTGTGGTTGAATATGTTTACCACTTGTTTAAATGGCTTAAACTTACAAAATATATTTGTTTAGATGCTATCAACTGATACTAACTGAAGTAACTTATCTATTGCATATGCTGTAAAATAGAAAATTAACTTTAAATCTCTCATGAAATATATTTTTCAAGCAGTCTTTTCAAGCTTTCTTAGAAAGAATGATTAATTTAAACACTATGAAAGAAATATCATGATACTTTACTACCTCTCTTCCTATTAGCTTTTTTTATTCCATAGTTAACTTCATCAAACAATTTGGAAAAAACTTAGAAACAAAAGAAACAAGACAACTTCATATTTCACATCTGTTTCCCCACAGAAGAAACAGAACTTTAAGAAGGGAGAGAAATTTGAGTGAAGGAAACAAGGTGATGCTGATTAACTAATAAATTCGTATAAATAATCTTCTCTCAATCTCCCTTAAGCCCCAAAGTAACCGTTTAATCTATAAGAAGCTTTCAAAGTTAGCACTCAGAAGCCTCAGTTATTTTCCACTGCAACATCATCTTTCATGTGTACTGTATCACTCCTTTGTTTTAAAGACAAGAAAATTCACTTTGGATGAGAATGCTACATATTATTCCAATGATCACTTGAAGGTGAATGCATTCAGTGCAGTGATTGAAACTGTC
This sequence comes from Rhynochetos jubatus, assembly GCA_027574665.1. Classification (NCBI taxonomy): domain Eukaryota; kingdom Metazoa; phylum Chordata; class Aves; order Eurypygiformes; family Rhynochetidae; genus Rhynochetos; species Rhynochetos jubatus. Next base: position 16,019,509 of record CM050665.1, on the reverse strand, counting down.
AGCCAAGCCACAACTAAGAATGGAGACCAGACCAAGTTCACATTTGAGTAGCTGTAGCAAAGAGCATAGTAACTGTAATTAAATTAGAACTGCTTTGGACTTTCACTCTAAGAGAAAATTATTTAGTTTTTTTTAAAAAAAGCTATTTTTTAAAGCATTAAAATCCTCAGAACCAAAGACAGCCTGCAGTTCCCATTTTTGTCTTAAACATCTATGCCTTTTTTTTTTTCAGGTAAATACAAGTAAGCAGTAACTGGATCTACTGTCATTCTCTTGACATGGACTGTCTTGTTACAAATATGAGTCCAGATCTCTCTCTGGAGAGAGAGAAGAATGAGTGGCAAGGTAGCAGAGACCAAGCAAAACAACGAGAAACTCACTAAAATAAGCAGTAATATATTGTGGAAAGGTGATCTAAAATACCCTGATTTCTTCAATTCTAACTAAGCTATAAAGACAAGTTTTGATAGGGATATTTTCTGAACCTTCAAGGGTAAAGGATACCACGTAAGTGGCATTTGGGATATCCCAAATGCTACACCAGCTTTTCCCTCAGCATCACACACAGATCTGAAGTCGTTTTTGTCAATTTAACACCACAAATTACAGCTATTAAAACAAGATGAATTCGTGGATATCAGACCTAGTTAGATAAAGGCATCCTCCAACACCCATTCTGCTTTTATCTGGATACTACAGCCACACAAGGTCAAAGACACCCCATTTGGAAGCAGAAGCGTTAACAGACAGAACTTGCCCGTGTTTCCAAAATAAAGCGGTGGCACCATCATTGCCATTCTGCTATGTTTACAAGAGGGAACACAGTTCAGCATAAACCTCCAGCTGCAGTCATGCTTTATCCCTGGGAAACATTACTTCAAGGCACGGGCGTACCCTGACAAGATAAAGGCAGAGAACCCTCGCAAGGCAGCTGCAGCAGCCTGATCTGGAAGGAGACCCCAGGACAGAGGGGACGCGTTCCTTAGAGGGGACTCAATACAAAGGCTGGAAAGAGGGCTATGCTACAGGACGACTGCCGGAAAGCGAAGCCTCTGACGGGAGCGAGTCCCCAAGGCCCTAAGAGTGCGAAGGTTTAGAGGCTGATCTCAGGGACAAGGAGCCTGGAAAGGATGGCAGTGTCCGGCCGGGGAGGGGAAGCAAACACTGTTGGGGACAACCGCAGCGAGCGATGCCGAGCTGGAGCAAAGGGGCAGCCCAGCCAGGGGTGCGGGCAGGGGCTCCCAACAGCCGGAGCGGAGAAGGCGCTCCGCAGCGCAGGCCGGCCGGCAGCCCCAGAGAAGGGGCGGCGGGGCCAGGCAGCTGTGGCAGGGGAGCGCCGGGGTCCCTGTGCCGCCACCCGTGTCCCGGGCCGAGAACGATGCTGCCGGCCCAGCCCAGCCCCCGGCCCAAGGGCTGCCCCCGCCAGGGCTCGGGGAGGCAGTGCGGCGGGGAGGGCCTCTCTCAGAGACACCCTCCGGGGACAAGAAGACCCTCAAGAAGCCAGGCCTAGGCCCGCCGGGGTCCCCTGCGCCCCCCTGCCTTCGCCGCCACGCCACGGCCGCGCGGAGCCGAGGAGAGCGGCGAGGCCGCCGTGCCGCGCCCCGCAGGGCCCCGACCCCATCCTTGCCTTCGCCTCCTCCTTTCCGCCCTGCCTGCAGCGCGGACCCCCACTCCCCTCACCGGGCAGGGCGGCGCAGCAGCTCCTCCGTCCCTCGGCCAAGATGGCAGCCGCTCCGACCCCAACCTCCGCCAGCCACTTCACAAAGTCGGGCGCGAGTTGCGCACGCGCCCAGCCACGCAGCAGCCGCGGGACCGCGGTGACTACGAATCCCGGCGTGCTCCGCGCCAGGCGCTGCGCATGCTCACGGCGAACCGAGCGGCCCGGCGGCAGTGAGGGGCCCGGCGGCTCGCCCATGGCTCTTCCGCTCCGCCTCGCCGGTGGCTGCGGTGTGTGTGTCTGGGCTTTGGCGCTAGGCTTACGAGAACGCTTCGCAACAGCACTCCGTTCCCAGACCGGGGTTTGCCCGTGCGCCGGTAAGACTGCCCGGAGCAGCAGGGAGCCTTTTGGGCCCGGTCATCCTCTCGCCCCCCACAGCAACCTTCTGGGCCAGGTCCTTGGGAAGAGTTACGTGTACACGCACACAGGGCATGTGTAGATATGTGTGTGTGTATGTATACACACTGTAGTAAAAATCATTGATCATCAGAGCAAGCCTGCAGGCTAGGCTAATGCTCCTCTGAAGTTCCAAGAACACCCTAACAAGCCTCTCCAGAGTGTTACTGGGTTATCACAGTAGTAACTGGATAATTTTCAGTAATAACTGGCGATTTCTTACAGCACATACTGTGCAATCCCATTTTCTACCAATCCAGCAACTGGAACGTCACCTGTCGCAGTGCAGGCACTGTGACACCCGATTGAGGTTTCACAGTTTTAATGTATCCACTGCAGATACTTTGGCTGTAGACGTTACTTAACCTCTACAGAAAAATTTTGTTTCAAGTGTATTTTTTCCTAACCAGAAGGCACTACTGTGTAAGTGAATACATCGACGTTACAATGCACTTCCTCTTTTGACAGGGCGGAATGAGAGAGCAGTTTCTGTGCACTGAATTCAGAGAGAAGACTCATTAATTGTCAGAGTAGGAGAATATCCTCACTATTTTTTTCAGAAAATTATATAGTTTACAAGTGCAAAGTTTAACATGTTTTACAGCTGATAGGGATGCAAAAATCCATCTTGCCTTCCCTACTTCACACATAAACTCCACTAAGAAAGATCCCACAGCTACAATTCAGTGAGCATTTCTGTTGATGAGGCCTAAGCAAGAAAACAAGTCAGATTGTTTTCCCCTAACAGAGTAACATACATGTTTCAATGTCGATTAGCCATCTGCAGTTATTATTGACCAAGGTGTATCTGCACATGACTTCAAGAACAGGGATCACTTTAATTCCAGCATGAAACAATATATGCTGCTCTGTCAGAGACTGTGAATACTGGAAAGTCAGAAGTGTGTGACTTTATCAGGAAGGTGCATGTCCCTGTGAAGCAAGTTTGAAGCCAAGGTTACAGCTCAATATAAGAACCAAACAAACAGCTGGAATAAGTTCCAGAGGATTTTTTTTCCTCTCTAAAGCTTTTCTATGCACATTTAAGTCTTTACATTCCTTTACAGATATTTGACCACATATGCATGTCTTTACAGTTCCATATTTAAATGGTCCATTCAGATTAACAACAATAAAAAGTAGTTCTGCAAGCCTTACTTAACAGAAATTTCCCTCTCATGCATCACCTACATAAACAGTCATTTCTCATCCATTGTTGTCGTACAGATTCCCTTCCTTGCAGGACAGTAAAGCTCTGGCTGACTTCAGCTGGAGCCCCGCACCTGCATAGCTGGGTTTCCTTTACAGCGTATTTGTTCTGTCTCCCAGCTGGTACATAACATTTGGCTTGGTTTTGCAGATTGCCTGTGGTTTGAATTCACAAACTGTAGGAACAGTGCAGCTAGGTTTACTATGACCTTTTACCCCAGCTCCATGAATTAATTTTAACTTCAGCAGAAGTTTAGTGTTTCCAGGGAGGAGCTGAATGCTACCCCAAGTATAAGTGTGTCTGACTCCTACAGAATTCAACAGATGTACTTATATCCCTAGGGCAGTATGGCCTTTTGCAGTCTCTGTTTTTGTCTTACTGTTTTTTAGGTTTCCAAGGTAAAGGTTGCTAAAGGAGATGTGAATTTATAACATTCAGTGTCTCTTGTCGAGGACACCAGATAAATTGTTCTCTTTGTTATAATTTTTTTCCTACATTTGTGGCTGGCATTTTTGAAAAGTGATTGTTGTTCAATTCCAACAACCCTAATCTTTTTATTTTTCAGCTTCTGATGCCTCAAGCCAAGTTCCACTGGTGCTATCCACCCTATAAAATTCATGGGAAAAAAATGCATTCCAGGTCCACAGTCTAAAGATAAGTTTATGCTTACCAGGACAAGATGAATGTAGAGCAATCTTCACATTCACACTCTTTCAGAGATCATTTTCCCTGTTAAAAATCATGGCCTATAAGAGAACTGGAACAACAAATAATTAATTAATGCCAGAACAATGTGACAAGCACAGATAAATATAACAGTGGCAGAAGAGCTATGTATCCAAGATTTTACCTTTTATTTCATTTGCTTATTTGGGGGAAGGAGGAGACCACTTGCTCATTTTCTTTTTCCCTATATTTTCTATAACTACAAGATACTCAGGATGGAATTTTCTTGCTCTTCCCTGTCATACCATTCTTTTGAGTAGTAGGAACCCCAACAGGTTAGGAAGGTTTGCTATAGGATGATCTTATACAAAGGTTTTTTAGGGAAATCTGTATACACTTTATAGCTTTTCAGATCTCCTAGGTTTGATATGTCAAGCAGTGCTTCTGGAAGTTAATTTCTGAGAGATAATATTTAATAATATTCATAATATTTTTTCCATTCTTCCTCAGTCCAATCCAGATTTCAGTGTCACCAGGACAGAGGTTGTTTCTTGTGGCAAGATAGGTATAGACTTTTTTCTCAGTTGGGCTATTGCAAATAACAACATTCAAATCACTAATGCAGTCTTAACTGAGTTGTTACAGCCAGAACTTGCACACTGAGTTACTGTTGTTGGTGCTGGGAGTTAACCGGGAAACCACAAAGGATAAGGGTCTGTGTGGCTGAGTTGTGTAGTTCGCTTCCATGTTTGAATCTTTCATGTGGTAATAAAAAAAATCCTGCAGGATCATTAAAATATTGTGATAATTAAAATATTAGATTTTTGAGCAGGAGTCTGTAAATAGAGATTGCTTTCTGATACCTCAAAGCCCTAGGCTCCCTCAGCTAGACGGCTGGGACTAGGCTGTGTAACAGAAGCACTGAACACCCTTATTATTCTGCTCTCCTTAGAGAACGGCATCCCGTCTCCTGAAACAGACCCTGCCTTCACTCACTCACTTTTCCCACTCTCAACCAAGAGGTCCCCATTGACCTGGCACATGACAAACCTGTTCTTTCCAAGATGACATTATTTACTAAAAGTTGCACAGCAAGTCACTGTCAGGGTTGGAAACAGAACTGGCTTTCTTAGCTCCTTGACAAATCTTTCATGATATTTTTTTTTTAATTTTAATGAAGCACAGAAAAATCCAGACAGAATCACATAAATACAGAATAATTTAGGTAAGAAGGAACCTCAAGAGGTCTCTAGGTCCACCCTCTGCTTGAACCAGGTCCGACTTAGATAAGGAATCACAAGGCCTTGCCCAGTCAAGAGATAAATATCTTCAAGGATGGGGATCCCACAGCCTCTTCATGCCTTGATTGTTTGATGACCCGCATTGGAATTTTTTTCCTTATATCTAATCGGAATTTCACTTGTACGAACTTCTGTTCCCTCATCCTGTTCCTGTGCACCTCTGCAAAGATTATGGCTCCATCTTCTTTACATCCTCCCATCAGGCAGTTGTAGACAGCAGTAAGATCCCCCTTTGCTTTCTCTTCTCCAGGCTGAACAGAACCAGCTCTCTCAGCATCTCCTCATATGTCCTGTGCTCCATCCCTGAACATCTTGGTGACCTCCCCTGGACTCTGGTACGTCAGTGGCTGTCTTATACCAGGGAACTCAAACTGGACCCAGCACTAGCAGATGTGTTCTTACCGCTGCAGAGTAAAGGGCAAGATTCCCTTATCTCACCTGCTGGCTGCCCTCCTGATGACACAGCCCTGGGTGCAGGTGCCCTTCTTTGTCACATGGACACTTGGTGGGCTCCTACTCAATTTGTTTAGCAGGACCTCAGCACCTCTTCCATCAAATTGCTTTCTAGGCAGTTGACCCCATGTCCTGCTGAACTGAGGTTACTCCCTCCCAGACACACCTTTGGTCACATCTTTGACCACCCACCTGTTTCTTTGCTGAGTTTCCTGGGGTTTTTATCCACTTTTATTTAGTACCTCAATCTGCTAACACTATATAAGTCAACAATGTCCTGTTGCGGAAGAGACCACAGTGACCATCTCTCCATGGAAGCAATTTTGATATAGTGTGAATGCTTACCCACTTCGGCTAGACACAGCCCCAAGCAAGTATCACACAATGGCTGTTGAATAGTCATCAGATGCCATCAGCATCCATATAGCTGCTAAGCTATGTTAAATCTTTAACAGTGACTTAACACTTCTGTCTGATTCAGGATTTGTAAAGTTGGTGATTTTTAAATGCAGGAACATTTTGTTTTCACATCATTTTTCAAGACTGGATTTCAAAGCACTTCATAAACAACTATAAAGTAAGTCTTATAAATAAGTCTTACAGAGATTTTTGTTACCTAGGTAATTACTGCAGCAAATGCTTATTATCTTGAAATTGTCATCCCTAAAGAGAGAATTTTTGTTGTGCTGCTTTGTTATCAGAGTCTGAACTCAAGATCTTAGTCATGAAGGTAACAGTGCGGTGACAGAGTGTATCTATTTCTAACTGATTAATTTGACTTGGGATTTAGAAAGTGTCAGTAGGAAAAACCATAGAATGGTTCTATGATTCTATAAAAGCTATAAAAGATAAAAATTAGCTATAAAAAAACTATAAAATTAGCTATAAAAGCTATAAGAAGATATTTCCTGTTATCTGGAGGAGGAATGAAAGAAACCCTCAGGTTGGTGAGCTACTATTATTCATTCCAAGTTATCTAATTAAAGGGTGAAACAAAGACATGGATATTTAATGAAGTATTTTATTACTCAATTTCTCTACCATGCATAATCAAAGAAATGGGAGGGAGTGATTAGGTGTCTTGAGAATGGAAATGACATAACCAAGATATGTAGATGTTTTAAAGGAAGGACAAGATACTGGAAAAATTGCTCCTCTCTTCCCACGCAAAGGCTGAACATTGTTTTTAACTGGGACTGGAGAACATGATACTGTAAATCTGCTGGGAAGTTTTCAGAAAAAGACATTACTTGCTGGTGCTGGGATATGTGAAACACACCATGCATTCTCCAACTGATGGCTCTGTCCAGCTCCTTTCTACACAGAGACCTTACAAGTGGCCTTCAGGTCAGCTGGGCCTGTGGTGAGACAGGGCAGATATGCAGGGTACCCACAGGCACCACTTGGATCCCAGTTACGGCTTTGGTCTCTGGAGCTGCATCTAGGACTCTTAAAAGGATGGGAACACATGCATTTGCTCAGTGTGAGTTGGATCCTGCTTCTGTCAAGCTCTTTGAGAAGAGTTTTTGAAGCAGACATACTAGTAGAGAGGAAGCCTTTATCTTGTTTAGACCCAGGTCTATTCCTGTCCCACCCTGATGACCTCCCTCATTTATAAAATTTTGAATTATCTGCATCAGAAAGGCTGACTCATCCCCTGCATGTTTTACCTCCTTGCAAATTGCTGTGGTATAAATCAGCTTGCATTTCAGAGCAGAAGAGATGTTGATAAAAAGCTATGTAATGTCAAAACTAATACACAGGGAGAAGGTATGATTTAAATACCTGGGGCTTGATCCGAAGCCAAGTAAAGCTAATGAACTGGTTTCCATTGTGAATTCTTTAGAAGTCTTTATCAGCTTCAAGGGTGTATATCTTCTTTACCTTATGCAGTCCCTTGTATCAGGATACCCCAGTGTCCTCCACTAAAAAGAACAAAACCACCCAAGCTACCAAACCTGCTGAGTAAGAGGTCAAGCTGTGTGTGTCACTAAGGCCGTCTGCCCCTTGGAGCTGCAGCATTACACTTCTGAACAAAACTCTGATCCAAACCTCTGGTCTTGGACTTCAAGGAAGTTAACAGGCCAGGCTTTGAATATCCCTTGCTGAGCAGTAATCTTGCTCATTCACTCTATTTATTTTATTCAGCCTCTCTGATGTTCAGTGTGCACCAAGTAACTGGGCAGCTGAATTGCAGACTTAACGATGAGTAACAGCAAGTGGCAGGAAGGTTGCTGCACCAGTCCCATCACATGCCATTAACATACCAGGTGCAGTGCTCATAATTTCCCCGACTGGATTGGTTAAACTTGCTCTACGAGGCTCAGGGCTTGGTCCTCAGTTCAGGTTATTCTCATGCTTGCTACAACTGCGAGAGGGAGGAGAAGATGATGTCGTACTGACTTACCACCAACCCAGCGCCTCAGGCTTCAGGGACTGAACCAGCCTCTTCTCTAAAAGGCTGGCCTCAGGATTCCTCTAATAAATGAAATCTGGTGTTTTTCCTCTTGTTGGGAGTATAAGGAAAACAGGAGATGAGGTAAAATTAGTCCAAACTTCCCTTCACACCAGTTCATTAATTATCTTCTGGCTCTTGCTTCAGTTCATGCTTGCACTGGGTGTACAGACAGCGCATTCACATGTAAATAATTTCTAGTGTTCTTGCAACAAAAACATAGCCTCCTTTTAACCCTTGGACTAACCATACTCCTCCCAGGAGGTACCAGTTTGATCATAGCAAACCCTTACTTAAATGTTGGTAGTCCTTATTCCCAGGGAAGTCACAATGAAGGTGCTTTCTGCCTCTGTTGGGCAGTTAACGATGGAAAGTGAATGGTACCAGAAACACGATCAGGACCTGGTGAAGTGCAGAGGCCTCTACTGAGGGGAGGGGAGGAGAAAGGTAGCTGCGGTGAATATGGAATGTGTTGAATTTAATATCACTGGGATAAATGGTATTATCATCATAATGCTACTGCTTCCTACAGTAAGATAAAGACAGCTGTGGATTGAGATAACATTAGCTGGTTTCCCAGTGGTGTTATTCTGTCCTGCTGCACAAGATGATAGTGGGCAGGAAATCATGTTGTGAAGGACTTTGTGCAAACTCACAAGGCAATACATGTCTCAGAGTTTATGCTTGAGGCAGGTAGGGAGAGTTTACTTGTGGCATGAGCTGTAACAGGTTTGTGAGTACTGTAAGTGTATGTCTATGCTACCTATAACAGCACTATGGTAAAAGCCAATTTAAGGCATGAACCAATTTAAGGCTGTAGTCCACATGGGACCCTTACTAAGCTAAATTAGTCAACCAGTGTGCATGTAAGAAGGGTTCTGCAACCTTCAGCTGCCAGCTGAGGCACTCACAAACAGTAAGGCTACAGAGCAAAGCACTTTATAGGTGGCATCACTGTTACAACCTTCATTAGGCACCTTGTGACATTTACCATGATACGATCTAAGTGGCTCTTCAAACACTGTACCTGCCACACTGCACAGAATGGCTTGTGCTAGCTGGAACAGTAATTATGCAACACCTCTTTCATCTGCATCATTCACTATGGGGATTCTTCTTCACTCCTCATCAAGCCTCTGTGCAGGGTAAAACAAGAGTAGTTTCCTAATTCAGGGTGCTCCTGAATGCTGCCACCACAATATCATAGTGCTTCACAGGCAGAAGTGAATTTATATTTGCAAGACATATGTAAGTTTGTGGGAAAGGGAAATGATTTCCTGCAGTTTATGGGTAAGGGTGAACTGAGGTACAGAATAGAAGATCAAATGTTCACACTGTTTGTGGGTACCACTTTTGAGACACGCAGGCTTTGTTTTGTCAGAGTATTTGGCAATGTGCTGCATTTTCGAAGGTCAGTGATGTACTCTGGACTTCAGTCCATGCAGCCTGGCAGAACATTGGTCAAAGAATAGGAAAGAGCAGAGGATGCTTATCATGGGTACATAAGAAAATGAGTATGCAATTACGGATCGCTCATGCAAAGCCTGTCCTAAGGGACTGAACCAGCACCACATGGGGATGATGAGATAGAACCCAGTTCTCCATGCTCCCACAGCACTGCATTAATTGTCAGGCTATTCTTGCCACTCTTTGATACCCATCTTCTCCCCGCTGTGACAAAGTTGTGTGAACAACAGTGTCATTTTCTGTTGATTTTTAGTACCACTCAGCACAGATACACCCAGTGTGCTGTCAAGTGAGAATCCTGTTGAACAAATCACAGGCATTCTTTTTATAAAAAAAGATATCAGATTGCATAAAATCCTTTTTATAATGCATATAATATATAAATTTCTCAAGTCAAGCAACTAACTGGATTTGTATGGAGTACCTGTGCAAAGTATCACCTGTATTATACAGAAGCTTAGGCTGATCTTTTCTCCTAGTCTTGAAATCTACAGTATTTCCTAGCCATGCCAGTAAGCACAATCTTTTTGTAAAATATATAATTCTGGAAAATGTTGTATTCTCACGTTTTTACAAAGTAATTTTTCCCCTCAGTTCCACAGCTTTTCAGTGACTGTGAGATAGGTAAATTAACAATCCAGAACTTCCCTGCTTGAACTACTATGGTAAATGAAACAGTCACAGGATGTGTAACATGAATAACATCCTGTTATTGTTTCATATACTCTGCTAGGTAGTGGGGTTTTGTACTCGACTGTTCTTTTCCCTGTTCCTTCTTCTTCACCACATCCTATTCCCTCCATTTTGTGCCTATCTTGTGCCATCTGGTGTCCCAAAACCACCAGTGAAAGCAACAACAAAAGGACCAGGGTGTATATGACATTAAGATGTAGTATTAGTGTAATACAGTGCTATGAGGTATTAATCTCCTAAATCAGAGGGTCAGGGCAAACCCTGCCAACAGCATGACTTGTCTTTAAGCACTCCTCATGCAGTTATAAACAACGCAGAGTATTTTGACAAGCACTGGAGCACCTGCACACTAGGTGGAGCTGATCTGTCCTCATTTAATAAACACTGTCAGCTCCTGCCACCCACTCCTTGGCTTAGCTGTAGTCAGGTGCTGGTCCCTTTCAGCCTTCACAGGCAAGTATGCCTTGAGCTGAAATCAGTGGGAGTTATATGAAATGATGTCTTTGTTCTGGCCTTGTTCATTAATTTAGGAAGGACATTTCATGTGTAGGGGTTGCTGTGGGTTAGTGTATATTGACTAGAATTGACAAACTGATGATCAGGTTTGCTAGGGAGGCTGTGGGCTGACACATACCGCAAGGCACATTTGGAGCCTTTAGTTGCCCAGGAAGTCCCCCGTTTGCCTGTTGGCAGAGGCAGGTGTTGAGGAGCACATAGCAACTGCAGTCTGCTCACTATAAACCTTGGTGTCTTCCATGAGTGGGTGGGGAACTGGCAGAGCCCACATTCCTGTTCTGCTGCTGCGAGCCAGTGCATTCCAGCTGTGACAGAAAGGTTGTCGGTGATCTTAAACAATGAAAGCATGACTGACTTAGATGGACCTGTCAGAGGAACGGACATGCTAGTCCTTTGGGCACCTTTTAATTTAGACGACTGCTTGTTATGGTATCAGATGTGCCGGTGTGCCTGCAGCACTATCAAACACAAACACTACCATTTGCGCATGTACTGGCTGTAAGGCTACAGGTTTCCTACTGGGACTCGTGTGTTTCTGTATGGACTGTTCACTGTAGGATAAGTCACTGAAGACCAGATGCTGCTCAGATAAACAAATACTGAACCTCATTTATGGGGAGCACTGTGAGTTGGGCTATCAGGGTGAGTGTGGCACTGAGAATTATTTAAAACTTTGCAAAATAATTCAGTGAGAATTTATAGGTAAGTATGAGAAAATCTTCACTTTTAAATGTTTCACAGATAAAAGGAGAGGTATGTATCACCCTGGTTTGCAAAGTTTATCAAAGTTTATCACTCTGGTTTGCAAAGCCCCAGTTTATGACTGAGGCTTATGAAAAACGTATCTCAGATGTTAGAACACGAGTGAATGTGTGCATGACCCCCAGCCAAGGCTGGAGCAGGGCTCTGCCTCCTGCGTGTGCAGCGGGCATTGGCTGTGCCTGGGGGCAGGGTCCATCAGGCCTGCCTGCGCTGTTCCTACCCTGCACCTGGCAAACCGCTGAAGGCTGGAAAGAGGAACAGGCCACAGCCAAGTCCAAGGTCCAGGCAGATAGGGCAACTCATATGCTGCCTCAGCCTCGTCTGCGTGGCAGCTCACCAGTGCGCTGCCCTGCCTCACAGGCCTGCCGGAGTCGGGCACTGCCCTTGGCCCTGCTGCAGCCAAGGGTCCGTACACCACAGAGTGCCTGCTTACACTAACGAATCTGTGGATGCGTTCAGGAAACCTCCCAGGAGAGTGGGCCAGGGTGTGCTGCCGGGTCAGTGCCTGCAGCGGCTCCATGGTCAGAGCTGGTACTGGGGTCCAGGGCTTGTCCTGGCACCGGCGGCGGTGGGTGGCAGGGCTGCTCCAGGTACCAGTGGGCGCCAGAGCCTGACATGGGCCTAGGCCTCGCTCTGGTCCCAGGGATAAAGGAGGCCTCTGGAGCTCACTGCGGTACCTGAGGGCGGGGGAGGCAGAGGAGGGGCAGCTTCTAGGGACAACCCCGGCGTCAGGGGCCTCCGGGACCCTCTCTGCCCACGGGGCAGGCGGATCCGCGGCCGGTGCGGCCCCACGAACCCGGTGGTGCAGAGCACCGCCATGCGGTTTACGCTGCCAGCGGCCGGGCCCCTGCGCGCACGTGCCGGCGTGGCCCCGGCCCGCCCCGCCCCACGCAGGCGGCGGCGGCGCCGCTACTTAAAGCGCGCTCGGGGCCACTGCCGCCTTCTCCTCCGCCGGCTGCCGCGGCCCGCGCCCCGCCAGCATGTCGGATAGGCTGCCGTACAAAGTGGGTGAGTGTGAGCCCCGGGCCCGGCCCGCCTCCACGGGGCTCCGGCAGCAGCCCCGCAGTCGGAGCAAGCGCGGCGCGCCGGGCCCGGCCCGCTCGGCGGGGTGGTGGGCAGGGCCGCGCCGCGGAGCGCAGCGGCGGCTCCGTAGTCCCGGTGCTGCGGCTGGATGCGGCGGCGGGGGGAAGATGGCAGCTGCCCGTTGGCCGTGCAGCCGCGGGGGCCGGGGAGCGCGGCGCAGGCAGGGAGTCCAAGCCTGGCACCCCCTCCACGCTGTGGGTCAGGGCTGCGTTCGCCCCTGTGCTGCTGAAATACCCGCCGAGAAGGAAGAAGGGGGTCTCTCGGGGGGGGCAACACCAGCTCTCGTGAAGCCGTTGTCGCTTTCTGCAGCACGGCACGAGTGGGGGTTCCACCCGCGGTTTTGCTGCTCCCACCCTGGAGCCGGGGCTGGCCCCTCCTGCTCTGGCTGCTCACCGCAAGCCCATCGCCGGGGACAGGCTTGCACGCGGGATGTGGAAGTATCTTTAAATCTGGGACCTGTATTACACGTTTCTCTGAAGATTTTGGCGGGCATTTTTGTGACGAAACTTCACAGAAAACCCAATTTTTATGAAGAGTTGTGTACTCTTTGAAGGCTAAGCTCAAAGAGAAGGACATTGGTCTGTAAGGCTCAAATTTGCAAATAATGCATCTTGGAGGCTATCATTCTAACATACTGCAGGATATTTTTTTTAAGCAGCCCTGGTAAAATTGCTAAGGGATAAAATTCAGCAACCCCCCCCCCCCCCCCCCCTTATTGATATAGTTGTTTCTATGGTTCTTCCATTGCCTGGGTGTTCTCAGTCCCTTGTGGATGGAAAGGCTGTGCACCAGTCAGCCAAAGCACAGGCAACAGTTTCAGTGGCCCCTAGGCTTCGTTCTGGAGCAAAAGGTAATTGGCCTGTTAAATGCAGTAGTCTGACTCAGAGGGCCTAGGGTCCTCGAGTGCTTTAAATGGCCTGTATTTACTCGGTATGTGGAAAGAAAAGTATCTGCCTGTGTTTTTCAGTGAGATGGTAAGCTTCTGAAATCTCTGACAGAGCTAAGAGGCATTTGGTGTTGGTCTGTGCTGCAAATGGCACACCTAGGCGTTAGCTTTTTGACCCTTCTTAAGGCTGAGTCGGACATCCATGGTGAGTGTGGTGTTTTCTACTCCCAGCTAGCCTGTAGGAAGTCTCTCTGTTCAGTTTTTGCTGAACTTACCCTTTTTTTCAAATGTAGTAGACTTGTAGCTAGGGTAGTTGTGGTGCCTTGAAAATAATCTTGGTGGAGCCAAGGGGGGTAGGAACCTTGCAGCTTAGCTCTTAAGAGGGGGAACTCAGCTCCTAGTGCGCTTGGCAGGGATTTGTTCCCTATGGGTGTTCTCACATGGGGAAGCTACTGCTGTACAGGTAGCCTCCCTGCAAGTCTTGATACTATGGAAGTAATATCTACTCTAGGATGTGTCAGACACTTGGGGACCATCTGTAAGGAGGAGTGCTTAAGGCTGAGGCTTGCTGAATGGGCCTCAGTATGGCAGCACACTAGATCACAGTGGATTAATATGCTCATACAGGAGCACACTTTTTTCAGAGGGGCTGTTAGGCATGGTTTAAACTTATTTGAAAGCCTGTGTACCATAGTGCAAAAGCACAGAGTAACTGGAATAGGGTCTTTTTTTTCCACCCAACTCTGTCTCCCAGCTGTAGCTGGATGTTCAGTTCAGCTGTTGCAGCTGATGCCTATCTGCAAGTGTGTGAACAGATATCAAGGTCTCAGCTATTCAAACTTGACACCTGTCCTTCTCTTGCAGCTGACATCAGCCTTGCAGACTGGGGTCGCAAGGCCATTGAGATTGCAGAGAATGAGATGCCAGGGCTGATGAAGATGCGGGAGATGTATGCTGCATCAAAGCCACTGAAAGGTGCACGTATTGCTGGTTGCCTTCATATGACTGTGCAGACAGCAGTTCTCATAGAGACCCTTATAGAGCTGGGAGCTGAGGTAAGTGTGTTTCTCTTTCAGGGTGCCCTGCCTGAGGCACTGCTTCTGCTAATATAACTACCTTAGGGGATCCTGGGAACTGTCTGTACTTTTTGGAAGAGACTGCTGCAGTCTCCAGGTGGATGGATTATGTCTTCTCTCCTTAAGCAAAAAAGCTTGTCACCTGTACTGCATGTGCCTCTGGGATGTGCTGTGTCTTCCTTGTGGAGAAACTGCATCTTTGAATGCCTCTTTCAGGTTGGGTCAGCTGTGTGTACAGCACCCTGAGCAGCGGTGCCAAAAGCTGCTCCCACGCAATTGTGTTTTGTTCGGGCAGGCAGTGCTGTTGCTGGTAATACTATAAAGCAACTGCCTGCAGCACAGATTAGCCTGTATTAAGAACCACACTGTGCCCTGGTAAAATCAGCAAAAACTAAAGCTTTCTGAGAGCTCGTGCTGGCCATTGAGCTGTGCAGGAAAACAACATGGAGGTAGTGTGGTTCAGTGATCAAGGCCTGGGGACTCCACTGACTTTGAATTTGTTGTGTGACTATGGACCAGTTACCCTGGTCCATATTAAAGCCTGAGACACTTGTAAACCATTTACTGCATTGTGGCCTCTGCCTGCCTTGTTGAATGAAGTTCAAACATCATGGCTGAGTGTTCACTACCTAGGGCATGAGGAGAGCCAGGCATCTGCACAATCCACATAGCCTGCCTACTGAGCAGGAACCTGACTGGAACTTGGTGATGGATTAAGTATGTATGTGTTCTGAAATACCTTCTTCCTGCAGTTTAGCTGCCTGAACTCAGGCTGCCCAGAGGTGCCCTGTGTGGGATTCCTCCCTGGGAATGGTTAAAAGAGTTGAGCAGTGTCATGCTGATCAAAAGGCACTAGAAGGGGAAGCTCTCTCTGTAGCAGCTAAACCATCTTGTCAAAAAGTGGGGGATGTCAGTCTAGACAGCATGCCAGGTCAGCCTGGACAAGGTACTTGGTGGTGTGCAGGTGATCTTCAGCCTGTTCGGAGCTGTTTCACGGTTGCAAATGGTGCAGTGCTTAACGAGTTTTGATATGGAGATACAGTCCTGGCTTTATTCTAGCTACTCTGTATGAAACTCCTGTCCCTCCACAGAATTTAAAAGAAAGCCATAGCCACTGAAATTTGGGAAGCTCCTTGCTGCTCCTGTTGGTTGCTGTATCCCAGCATGGCTGGCCTAGGCAGGAACTGTGTGCTTACTGAAACTGTGCCAAGCTGCTTTAGTCTGAGCACAACCCCCAGTCAGTGTTGAAGGGGATTCATCCAGGTCATTCAGGGAGAGATTTGCAGATATTTGGTTCCTCTAAACATGTTATGGATGTGCCTTTAAGATTGTGTGCTAGCTCCTTCCTTGTCCTGATACCTGCATGTTAGACTTTGACTTGAGTTTGGATTTGGCTCTGGTTCATCTGTTCTTTGGTGCCTGGGAGGGAGGAGTGAAACTAATGAAACTATACCCTGTATGATGAGTATGTAGCTCACTACAGCATAGTCATTTTGGGATCCCTTTTTGACTAGGTTGACAAAGGTAAAATAAATACTCTGTGCCTCAGAGTAGAAGTTGTAAAATTGTAATGAAAATGTATAACCAGAGATTTATTAACCCTTGAGCCCATCAGGTGTGTCAGTTATTTGGGGGTCTGTGTCATCTAGGCCAACTGGTGTTGCAGATCTGAACATGCAGAGCTGAAGTGGCTTATGTCTTGTATCAAGTGCTTTAAGTGTAAACAACATATAGGTATTCTGTGTACTTTGATTTTCATGACACCTCCTGTTGTCATCTGTACTGCTACTGAGATAGGTTAGAAAAAAAACCAGGTGAGGAGGTCCAGTGCTTAAATTCAGGAGCAAGTAATGAATTCAGTTTTCCTGTGCTCCTTCCAGGTGTTTTTTTGCTGATGAGTGTTGGTTATGTGGGCTCAGATGAGGTGCTTCCCACTGCAGCCCTGACTTGGAAGTGTTAATTCTTGGTAAAGTGGGATGTGTATATGGAAACAGACTGAAGGATTATTGCCCTCTCTTTTCAAGGTCTGTTACAAAGAAGCATGCAAATATAGGCCAGTCAGCCCTGTAGGGAGCAGAGTGAGGACTTGGGTGTGTCTCTGGGGTGTGGTGGTTTCTGTGCCCGCTGGGGAGCTGCAGTAGGTATGCAGATACTTTTCAATGCAACTCTGCAACATGCAGTTGCTTTTCTAGGTGCCTGAGCCTAGTTATGAGATCTGTGTGGAAAAAGTTTAGCTGGAAGAGCCTCCATGACTGGAGCACAGAGTGGGAGTTGGGTGAGCATAGTCTTGGAGAATACCTGTTGAAGTGTAGTGTTTCAGCTGCATTTCTGACTCTTCTTAGTGACAGCAGATGTGTTGCTGCATGTCCACATCCCTCAGTGGACACTTGCTATGTGGCTGTTCTGAATATCTGAACTTTATTGACCAAAACTTTCTAAACCCACCCAACTGTGCACTTTCTGAAGATCTGTAGCTGAATGTATGGTCTGGCTGTCTGGCAGAAGCTCTCGTGGGTAAGGAGATGGCTGAATGTGTGGCACAGCTGAAGCTCCATTACATTCTCTCCCCAGGTGACATCATTTTCCCTGGTCTAGTCAGATACTTAGTTTTCACCTTAACTTCGCAGAGCTACTGAGGAAGACAGGAATCTGCACTAATATGCCTTTCTGCTCTTGCTCCCTTTTTAACTCCTGTGTCTGAAAGAGTGCCTAGTATCTTGGAACTTTGTTCAGCAAACAAAACTTGGGTTGTCTTCCAGGTACAATGGTCAAGCTGCAACATTTTCTCCACTCAGGACCATGCTGCAGCTGCTATTGCAAAAGCTGGTATCCCTGGTAAGTTTTCAGTTCTCTAATTTGGCTCTGAGTTGGGGTGTACTGTCTGTTCTAGCTAAATCAAGCTCTTCTGAACAAGCTTCAGGGTAGAAATAGCCTGTCAAAAGCAGTGATTGTTACACAATGGGACATTTGATTCAAGCTGCATTGCATCAGACTAGCACATAGCACTCCTGACAGTGGCTGGTGTTAAGCTATGAAAGGGCCTGGCTGTATGTTACCATCTTTAAGCCTGGTCATTAAGATGATTGAATGGGACAGGTTATTAAATGGATTGATGTGTAGGTGGAGGTGTTTAGTACTTTCTAGCACGCTTGATGCTAAATAGGGATCGGGGAAGGGATGTTAACTGCAGTGTGTCCTCTTACAGTGTCAGGGTCAATATTCAAAATGTTTTCAGGCTAGAGCTAGGCCAGCTGTGTTGCTGCCTAATATTCCTGAAGCAGTTTATCAGGATGCTGCTGTTTTGTTACTGTCACCTTCCAATAAAGAGCAATTCCTTGCAGATCAGTATGACTATGTTAAGCTGTCTGCTGTATTACTCAGCTTAAGGACATATAGTCCTCATGGCTCTGTGCTGGGAACTGCATGGCCTGAGTCTGGATGTTGGCAGAGACTACATCAGAGTTCTGGCAGCTTGGTTCTTTGCTTTAGGGGATGTCTTTCATGTCTGTTATAATTAGCTACTGCCAGAAGTAATTCCCCAGATGTGGTCCATTCTGAGGTAACAGAAGAAAGTGGTCCCTTATCAGCTCCTTTCGCATTACTAGCTGCAGACATCGTTTCCTCTGCCTTTCTCTGGCATGTGATGTCAAAGGACTGTGTGAGACTCCAGATCTGATGTTAGGATACTGTATTCCTGACTGTTCACAACCCATGAAACTCCAGAGCAGTTTACAGGCAGAGTGTTTGTCTTAAGTTTTTGACCTCTGCCCCTGGTATTCTTATTTTGTGGAACTTGCTCTTTTTGTTAATATTGCACTTCCCATGCTGAATTTGAGACCTTGGAGGAATTCTGATTCTTTGGATACAATATGAGATACTGATGCATGTTTCCTCAGAAGGGGCAATTGCATGATTGGCTCTTTGTGGCTCGAGTGAGTTTTCAGTGTAAACAGTGAAAGTGTGACAATTTAGCCAAATGTTGGGGTATGTAAATCATGTGCCTAATATATGTTCCAACAGCCAAGTACCACTGAGGCTGAAGTATGGCATGAAGCCAGTACAAATGCCTGGAAAGGCAGAAATGCTGTTAGATACAACATGCTAGTGGTTGCAGCATGTTGCTGGTGGTAGGTGTACTGATGAAGAAATATGCCCTAATAAGAGCAGATAAGGTATGGCAGCTTGGATTTTAGTGTTGTGCTAGAGGCTGGAATTCAAACTCAGAGTTGCTGAAGGGGGTTGTAGTCTGGTGCCTTAGCTTGTGCCGAAGTCTAATGCCTCTTTCCTACTGGGCTAGGAAATGCTGTAGTTGTGTTTTCATTTGTCTGTATCAATATATCCAGTGGCTATTTCTAATTCCTGGTAATGTGTGGTGTATTAGGGGAGCAAATGGGGTGTTGTGGATGTGAGTCTGCTTTAGTTTGCTTTGCCTTTTCCCTCTTAACATGGAAGAAGAATGAGAGCAGTGAAGTCTCAAAATTTTGACCAAGTTTCTGGCCTGAAACAGAAGGCAGAGTGCTTTCACTTCTGCTCAGAGATGTTTGTTCAATGCAAGTGTCTCTTCTGGCCTGCAGGAACAGATAATCATCTGTTATCTCTGCTACTGAGAGCTGCTGATGAAATCTTCCTTTGGTTGCTTGACTACATGCTGCATAAGAAACTGGCTAATTGTATGTTTGTTCCTGTGTAGTGTTTGCCTGGAAAGGGGAGACCGACGAGGAATATCTGTGGTGCATTGAGCAGACCCTGTACTTCAAGGATGGACAGCCCCTCAACATGATTTTGGATGATGGTGGAGATCTTACCAACTTAGTTCATACCAAATACCCACAGCTCTTGGAAGGTGACTTGCATTTTGTTTTGTCAGGCACAGTTCTGCTCGGGAGGCTGTTTAGGCAGTCTGTGCAGGAGTTCCCTGCTTGTGTAAAATCATAGAATGGTTTGGGTTGGAAGGGACCTTAAAGATCATTTAGTTCTAACTGCCTGCCGTTGGCAGGAACACCCTCACTAGACCAGGTTGCTCAAAGCCTCATCCAGCCTGGCCTTGAAGACAGCCAGGGTTGGGGCATGCACAGCTTCTCTGGGGAGCCTGTCCCAGTGCTTCACCACCCTCTCTGTGAAGAACTTCTTACTGATGCCTAATCTAAACTTCCTCGCTTTCAATTTAAACCTGTAAAAGGGATGGGTGAGGAGAGACAGGCATGTGCAAACAGGCTGTTAATAAGTCTATGAAAATTGCTTACAGTCCAAGACCAGAATCTTACCTGTGGGACCTGTTTGAGTCTCTGCTCTGTAGTATATAAGCTGCAGTGACCTGTTCTTCTGGCCATCCTTCACAGTGCCCATTACTTGAGAACGACCAGTGGTACTACTGGCTTGCTGAAAGCTTCCTAGAAATGGGCTATGTTTTAGAATTGCTGAATGTCTGCTTGCAATTAATATTTTTACACTTGGATGCATTTTCTTCCCAATCCTCTTAGTGCACCTCTGGATGAAGTCATGACAAGTTGTAGCCTTTCTAGGAAAGGGAACAGTTTTCTGCTTTGATGACTTCGAGTTTATATAACTCATCCAGTTTGTCAGTGAAGATGTTGATGGTGTCAGGGTTGAGACTCTTGCTTTGTTGACCTGTTACCTTCAGTGTAAGTTTGTAAAACTGAAAACGGATCACTGTGGTGTTGCTAGCCTGTGTTTATGTAAAAATTATCTCACGTGAATTGGGCATGACCTGCAGTATCGGGCTGATCTGTGCCTGGCAAGTATGAGAGAGTCTCCTTAGCTCTGCCAGTGTCCATCTGTGCTGCTGCAAGCCACAGATGCTCAGTGTTGCTAAATGGCATGTTTGATCTGGGACATGAAAATTGGATGGTGATATGGGGTGGAAACTGAACTGGTAGTAGGGTGTGCTGATGTTCATTCTTGGTCCATAGAGATGAGGTTGCTGTAGAAGCCTGCTCGATCAGCTCTCCTGAGTCTTGCACTGCTTTAAGAGGAAGCTATGGGTGGAAAAAAATCTGAAGGTGGTAGGCCCATGGATAAGGTGGTATGAGGGGAAGAGTCTAGGGCTGCTAGGTGCACGCAGGTAGGGGCACAGGAAGAGAGGGAACTTCTGTGTGACAGACCTCACTTTCTCCTTCACCCTCAACCTGATATCATTAATAATCCCACAGTTCACATATTTTTTTTAAACTGCAGTGATAACTTATTTAAATGTAATTTGTTGGTGTCTGCTCAGCCATGCTGGGATTCCCCTACTTCTGTCAAAGGTCTCGGTTCCTGGATTGCCTCTGTCCTCTTTTGCTTTCGTACCATTTGATGACAAGGAATAACACAATTGTCTCTCTGTCCTTCTGGCATTCAGAGGCCAAAAAAAAAAGGCATTTTCCAGGTTCCTACTCTGTTTTGCAGGGTTGTTTCCCTGCTATGCACATGCAACATGTCAGTTTGTTTCTTTTCCTGGGCATCCTTGTGCTCCTTTTTCACTTCCAGCCTTCCCGCTGCCTGCTTTTTTCTCCCCTCTGGCCCTTTGCTCCTTTTTACTTGTCTTGCGCTCCTGCTGCGGAAAGGGCCGGTACAGTGCAGTGCAGAAGGGCAATGGCTATTGAACTGCCTCAGCATCCATCTCTACTGCCATTGATAAAAAACATCCCTACTGTCTGGGGTTGCCTGCTAAATTCACAGGAATGGCTCTGTCCCTGAGTTTTTTAAAATCTAGGCAGGATGCCATACCTGTCAACATTTCCCATGCCAAAATGTGCGTGCTATCTGCCCTGATCATAGTTGAAAAGCCACCTGCAGTGGTTCAGTAAACTAATTAAGACTGATCTCTGGAGGGTGATGGAACTTGATCTGGTTTACCTTCCAGTCCATTGCTGCTTGGAAACAGCAAAACTTCCAGAAGGGGACCCACTGAGTAGAGTCTTGATCTCATTTAACTGAGGTTTGTGCTTCAGCACTTTGCTTCAAAGTCTGCTTTGAAGAAGCTCTGTAAAATACATTTTACTTTATCTTGAAGATAATAGAGGCTAATGTATTCTAAGGGCTTGTGGTGATATTTCACCTCTTTGGAGGAGAGGTAGGACAAGAGTAACATAGCAGAGCATGCACAGTGTGGAAAGAGTGGATCATGAGTGCAGGAGATGTTTAGGCATGCAGCATCTGAAAGTGCCATTTGCCTTTAAATTAAAAGCTGGATGAGTTTTCTGGGCTAATTTCAAAGGGAACTGTTCTGTGCTTCAACTGCTACTAATTTAAGTAGAAGTTAGTTCAGTCCTGGTGTGCAACTAACAGTTGAAAGTAGGGCTCATTCAAGTCTACTTAAACTAGGAGATACGTTAAATAGCTGTGTGGAAACACGCAGCAAGCTTCCCCTCTCCCTCATCACAACTGCTGTTAGAGACTGCAGAATGTCTTTTGTACTATTGGCTTATTCCACTAAACTAAGCACCCTTAAACCCAACATAAATAAAGGTAGGAGGGCAAAACCCGAACTGGAGTAAGGAGAAAGTTGTCTGAACTTCTTCAAGGAATCTGTGAAGAAGACTATGTTGAGAAAGGATGGAAAAGATTGGATCCATTGATGCAGACTTGTTCATTGATCAGATAAGAAGTCTAGGGGAGCCAAGCAGGTCTGAGCAAGGATTTTTCAATTTAATTTGACCTTTCCCTTGCTGTAGGCCCTTTGCTGTTCTCCAGTCACTCAGGCACTGAATTTGGGAGGTGCAGGCAGCACTTCTTTTAGCAGAGTTGCAGAGTAGTTTAGATCAGCTATAAACGTGACCTGGGGGCAGCAGAGAGAGGGTCTTCAGGGAAGGGAAGCTGCTGGCACATGTGATGTGGTGTTTGGTTGGTGCACTGCTGAGCTTAACAGTGTCAGTCTGGAGAGCTGCTGATGGATGAGTGTGTCTCCTAGTTGCCAGATAGACTGGAAGAGAGGGCAGGTTTGAACTGAAGGGTTCTACCGTGACCTCCACAGATTTCCTTTGCAAAGGGATGATGTACTTGATCTAGACAGTTGCACTGGAAAACGTATACCTCTGGGGGACTTACTGCAGATGCTGTATTTCACTGTGAACCAGGCAATGTTCTTTAAACTGCCCTGTCCCCTCCAAGCAAGGCCTAAATATGCTAAAGTCTGAACTTGTTCTCCCTGCAAGTAGGGGAGTGTATTTACCACAGGTTCTGTGTGAGGTCAGTGAGACTGAACCTCCGTGGGAATGAATCGGCCCAATCAAGCACTCTCCTTCTAGTGTTGTTAGTCTCACTTCCTCTGTGTGACACAGTGCCGGTGCTTCTGCCTGGTGGTCTGGGAAGTGAAAGGGTGGTCTAATGGGCCTGTCTTGGACTCCTCTGGGCCATCTACACAAACCCTGTTTTGAAAATGGCTTCGAATCGCACTCAGACCGAAGCAGGCTGTGTTCTTGGCCTGGGTGGCTCCTCTCGGCTTAGATCTGTTCACAGCTTTTTTTTAATCAGGAGGGTTGGGTTTGGACCAGAATCCGCATTGGCGTGCTGCTGACCTGGCTAGAGGAGTTCGGATCGGGGCGGGGGGTGTGGTTGTACCTTCTCCGTCTGTGGCGGGTGATTGGGGGGATCCCGGCATGGAGGGCGGACGCGGATGGGGGCGGCGCTAGGGGGCGGTGTTGCGCTGCGGAGCGCGGGCCGGGGCGCAGCGGGTCCCCCCATTTGGGGGTGGGAAGACTTCGGGCCGGTGGCATGTGTGTCCCAGATGTGGGCTAGGGGAAATGCATTGAGGGCTTAAGCTGTGAGCTTTGAAGATGACTTGATTTTTTCTGTCTTAATTGAACTCTGGTACAAATTTGGGATTCCCCTTTCCTCCCTTTGGCTCCCTGCCCCTTGCTGGGGGGTGACCTGAGCCCCTGGGTTCCTGGTGGCTGTTGCCATGGCCCTTGTTACAGTTGGGCAGAAGAAACCCAAAGGGTTGGGGCAAAGTGCCTGCCCGCCTTCTCCCAGGAGCCATGCTCCTGTAGCCTGCTTGGGAGCTGTGCTGGGGAGACACAGCACCCCTGGGTGCCTGGAGGGTGCAGGTGCCTGCTTGGGAGCTGTGCTGGGGAGACACAGCACCCCTGGGTGCCTGGAGGGTGCAGGTGCCTGCTTGGGAGCTGTGCTGGGGAGACACAGCACCCCTGGGTGCCTGGAGGGTGCAGGTGCCTGCTCTGGCATTCCTCCTGCCCTCTCATGGTCTTGGAGGGCCCTGGTCTGGCCTCAAGGAGCATCCTCAGTACCTGAAGGCCCCTGGGGTGGCTTGACCTCTTGTCCTCTGGGCACAGCCAGCTTCTCAGCTGGAGGTGCTGATCTCTTCCTGCCTGAGACTCCTGAGGCTGTTGCTCCCAACAGCACTGACTGCTCTATGCTGTTCAGAGAGGTGGATCTCCAGTTACTCATCCTGTGCTACAAACTTCTCCTAGGTCTTGGTGGCTGGGGAGGTAGTGACACTTGGACACTTCTCCTCAATACCCAGAATTAAGGGACTGCATAAATAATTTTGCCCATACCTAAAGTAATATTGGCTATTGAGGGAGGTGTGTGGGCTGTGATTGAGGCGCCCTGCCATTGACACTGGCTGGTGATCTTGGGCTAGGACTTTGGCCCCACTGTTTTTGATGTTTTTTGAAATAGGAAGGCTAGTGCTTACCTTTTAGAAATACTAGGAGGGCTGTGGAGAGTGTGGATTAGAAAAACTATGTAGGAATTGGGAGTGATTATACATTATACCATGAGGGAGAGGAATTAAGAAAAATGACATGAAAAGGAGCAATATTTCTGTGTGCACTTACATAGTGACCTGGGTTGTCACCTGCTTCATCAGTAAAAGGGCCTGAACAAAGCCTGAATATAGCCTGAATGACTAAAATTATTTTGCTTCCAAGCATCCTTTTGTGTTTATTCTGTGAGGTCACTTGCCTGGAGGGGCAATATCTTCTCTGCATAATCTCTGGTGTACATAGAACTTGCTATTCATTGTTTTCAGATTTTCTCCTGTGAATCTCGATTATCTCCAAGTGCCACATCTTTTTATAGAGATGTTGCTCTTGATGGTGGTTTCAGCCTAATTTGGTAGAATTCCTGTTTTCCTCCAATAGTTCATACTTCAGCGAAAATTGTCTTGCGGTATGCCTCCAGTCCTTAAAGAACAAACATGATTACCGTATCCTCTACAGTGGAAATTCAGCCAGACTGGGTAGTGTAGTTTCAGATTTATTCTGATTGTCACACACTGCTTACCTTTTTGTGCAGATAAGCTTTCTAAGTAATTGGGTGTTTGCCAGTGTAGCAGCTAAGACAGGTCATATACAATGAGGTATTATTGAGACATTAGAGAGGAGGGGTATCCAGAAGTCGTGTACAGTAATGCTACTTCTGAGCAATTGACTGCTGTGAAAAGGTCCACAAAGTCAGGACCATGAAATCAAGGGATGCCTTTACAACTTCGGCTCTTTGGTGTAATGTGGAGCTAGGAAACCCAGTGACAGTTATCAGGATCTTAGTCCATTATATGCTGTGGGTGTTTCTAGACAGTTCTTTGTCTCTGCCTCCTGGACTGTTTTCAAACAAACATATTTGAGATCATGTGTTTTGATTGTGCTAGTAATACCCCTGAAACTGAAGTTTTATGTAGCTAGTATCAAGGTTTAGTGGGGAGTATGGGCTCTTTAGTCAGAGCAAGATTACAATGGGAGGTTTTGGGATGGTGAACTTTGATTGTTTTTTTTTTTTTTACTTTTTTCAGCTGTTTCATGTGCTTTAAGTGTGGTTATCTAGGTATCATGTCCTTTCAAGCCACCTTGCAAGTGTGGACTAGACTGTAGAAACATCACAAATAGGAACATCTTGCCCTTTTTGCAGAAGAGTTTTATGAGAAAATAGAGTGGGCTCTTTCCTGATTCCCTGGTCCAGAGCTGGTCCTCTCTTTTTTCCAAGGAATATTTTGTCCTGCTCTTTTAATTGTTGGTTTTTTTTTTTGAGGGGGAGGGGTGGGACATGATTGACTGGTTTGAAGTTTCAAACTACTGTTTGAGGTTTGAGGATCCAAATGAGGGTTCTCACCTCTTCCCTGCTTTCTGCAAAGGATTTGCTTAACTTAAGCATCTGGAGGATGCTCACAGCACCTGGATGTGTTGGTTTGCAGCAGTATTAATGCCAGCTAAGGCAAATGCTTTTATTCGCCCCATAGGAATTAGAGGTATTTCAGAAGAGACAACCACTGGAGTTCACAACCTGTACAAGATGAAGGCCAATGGGACCCTGAAAGTGCCAGCTATCAATGTTAACGACTCTGTCACTAAGGTAATGCAGATAGAGTCCTTCTCTGCTGTCTGTTTGGTGTTGGGATCTTGTCATTCCCATGCAAGTATTCCTTCTCTGCTGTGCTGGTACTGAACAGATTTTCACCATATCTTTGAATAGAGCCTGTGATGTCTCTAATGAGACATGCCATTGTAAATACCCTGTTTTCAGAACATTGAAGGCTTTTTTGTATGTAAGGACATGCATTCTTCTGCATTTTAATAATGTGAAAACACCTTTGGAAATCATGGCTCCTGGGGTACAGTCAGTGCCTGTGGCAAGGGCATGTCCTCACTGAGTAGCTTAAAGCCCACGGGTAGGTGGCAGGTACCAGTTGGAAAAGAGACTGACACCTACCTGAACTTCTGGCTGGTAAGGGTTGGTTGATTTGACAAGGTATCTTTGTGAGCAGTGGTTGCAAAGGATAGGGCAAGAGGTATTTATTCTTGCTTAACTATATTACTGCTTCCCAAGACACCCTGGTGAATGGAAGGATGAGGGTGAATGGTGTTTACAGGGTGCTGATACTTTTGGATTCAGGTGAATTGTAGTGTGTTTCAAACATACTTATGTCTTATGCATTTAGATGTTTAAATCTAGTTGCTAAATCTACTTCAAGCTACCGTACTAAAATTATACTATTGGGCATGGCAGTTCTTGCTGTTTGACCTGCTTTCTCTGCAGCTTGTTCTCTGAAGAGTATGTCCTTTCTGCTCAGAGATGCATCTGGCATCTTTATTTTGTAGCTAGTGGGCTGGAATCCAGTTCATCGTGGAAGAAGCTTGTTTCTCTGCATCCTTTTCCCTGAGATTTGTGTCTCATAATAACTATTAATACTATTCAGAAGACTTGGAAATTCAGGTGTTTTTCTGAAAAAGCCTCCTGTGTGGATTTGGATTGAGCTCACTTTATCCTAGTACCAAACAAATGCTCATTTTCAAGTACTGTTTGGTATTTATGTAGTAAAAGGTTTATGCTAACCAGTTACAGATCACCAGGAACACATGCAACTGAGCTGACAAATCTGCTCTTCTAGTTTGATATTTTCACTTGGTGCCAGGTTTCTGTGCTAGTATTTGGCAAGAAGAGGCAGGGAGCAGCCAGTTCTGTTCTGGGACAGATGATTACATTCAGCACTCTACTACCTTGCCTGTGTAGGGATGCATAGGTGTCTGGAAGGCTTTGATTGCAACTGGGGGATCTGCTGTTGAGAATCAAATCTGACTGTGCCATTTTCCTCCATAAGAATGCTTACAGTGCAAGAAAGGTCTGCTGGAGGACTAGAAAGAGGATTACCAATTGGCACTAGCTTTAGAAGGTGAAGGATTGGTAACACAAATTTTCTGAAATATTAATGTCAGATGTGCCAGTGGTAAGACTTACAGGCATGTAAGACTGAGCCAGGAACTCCTGGATCTGAAGTATAACTTATTGCACATTAGTCCTTGGCCATCTTTTGAGGCTGGGAGTGATATCCCACTATGCCTTGTAGTGTGCTCAGATAATGTATTGGAGTCATAGCTGCAACATTTTTAAACATGGACTTTATGGGGCTTTATAATAAAAAATTTTACAGTTGTAAGCTGTAGACTGAAAACCAAGCTGTAGCATCTTACACATGCTAGATGGCACCAGCTGTAGCTGCAAGGTAGGTCCCACTTGAAAGATCAGTGCCCCTGCTCACATCTAGGTATGCAGTCTTAAGATTGTATGTAACAGACAGAGCACTACTGGTGTTAAGTGAAAGCAAGAATGATTGGTGACCTAGGGCTGTAGAAAGCACAAGGCATGTAAGTTCATCTTGCTTTTCTGGGAAATTTTTACTGAGCGATTTTTCATCTGTTCTGAAACTGCTCCTTTTTCTTCCTCAGAGCAAGTTTGATAACCTTTATGGCTGCAGAGAGTCCCTCATTGATGGGATCAAGCGTGCTACAGATGTCATGATTGCTGGAAAAGTAGCAGTTGTGGCAGGTTATGGTGATGTGGGTAAAGGCTGTGCTCAGGCCCTGAGGAGCTTTGGAGCTAGAGTCATCATCACTGAAATCGATCCCATCAACGCACTGCAGGCAGCCATGGAAGGTGAGAACTGAAGGAGATGCAGAAATCAATGCACCTGACAGGGCTCTCTGTATGGCAGTCCAGAGCACTAAATGATAGTTGGGCCAGAAATTCTCAACAGGGACAGGGCTGGAACCTACTGAAGTAAGAGCTGACTCCAGTTTAACTTCAGGAATTCTTTCTTTACAGTTAGGGAAGGTGTTTATTAATGTAGGCCTCGAAGATGTGTTTGGAGTCAAGTATATAGAGACCATAGTGGGGTAAGACGCCCATTTCATAATACTGTAAGCCTGGTTTTGGACAGGTTCATTATCTTCAGGTTGTGCAACTCTAACCTCCGGTGTGTGTTAAGACTTCACTAGAACATCTCCACAGCAAAACATTAGGCCTTACCTTCAGTAGATGTTTTTGGAGGACAATGCCAAGCTCTCTGCTTTTCCATCTGTGCTGATGGTATGCTCTGGAAGCTGTGCTCCTTCAATGCTGTGGGTGCCTCTGGTACTATGCTTCTTAGTACCAGTTTATCCCATTTCTGCTCATACCTGACTAGAGCCCAGGTGTTTTGGGTGCACTTTTCCTTTGCAGACTTGACCCCCTGAATCCAGTTGAGTGCTGTGCCAGGTGGTACTCTTATGGACATAAGGCATTGGATGTATAGATGTACAGATTGGGAACAAGCGAGGGATAGATATTTTTGTGCTATGTTCTTGTTTAGTAAGACATGTATGCCTACTATCTTGCATCCTCCATATGTCAGGTGTTGGCACAGACTTCTCTTATTCTTTCTCCCTACTTTTCTACCTGTAATATTGTAGCCTTTTTTTTTTTAATAAGAGTTGGCAGTTGGGTATAAGAATAACTGTTTCTCTTTTCAGGTTATGAAGTTACAACCATGGAGGAGGCCTGCAAAGAAGGCAATATCTTTGTTACCACTACTGGCTGCACTGACATTGTTCAGGGCAGGTATGGTCTAGCCACTTGCTTTAGTGAAAACATACCTGCACAGTTAGATATTGTTTTAATACAGTCATAACTTGTCAGCAGTATGGTGAGGGTTTCTCATTTCTGGGCATCAGAATTTAGTGTCAGTTTAGTGAGAAATCAGGGCTCTGGTCTTTCAGTTCTGTTGGATGTTGCCATGTTGCAATTGTTCCTGTCATACAACATGTAATGATGGAGAAACAAAAAAGGTGTAGAGGCATAGATAGACTTTTGGAGAATGAGAGCATCAGGGCTAATTTCTATGTTAGGACAGAAGTCTGAACAGAAGAGGAAGATAAAGATTGAAAGTGTTTCCATCCATGAATACACATAGTAGGTGTGAAATTAGCCTGTTCTCAAACTACCCAGCAGTTATTAATCACTACTTAGATCTCACTTTAGCCCCTTCACTCTACACAAACTCATTCCAATCTTTGCCATTATGATTGTACATGTTGTAGTGGAAGGTCAGACTAAGTGGGAGGAGGTAAGGCCATTAGTCTCTAGAGATGTAAAGCTGCTAGTAACTTTAAAGTCAGGAAGAAAATTATTTTTTCTGTGTAAGATGACTGCAGGTATTTCAGTTTTGACCAATTAAAATAGTTTTGCTTTCCAGACTGGGAAAATATTTCTCTCTAATAACCTCCCATATCCCTGGAAAGCATCCTTCCCTAGAGGCTTGAGAGGTGGTTTGTTTTTTTAGTAGACTTCACATTCTTGGAAGATTACCAGACCCTCATGTCTTGGGAGGGTCAAATGCAGCCAGTGAGCATCTTCTGGTGCTGAAGAAAAATCTTTGTGCATTAACTTTTGATATAACTTTCTTTTTGCAGGCACTTTGAACAGATGAAGGATGATGCCATAGTGTGTAATATTGGCCATTTTGATGTAGAAGTTGATGCCAAGTGGCTGAATGAAAATGCAGTGGAGGCGGTGAATGTTAAGCCTCAGGTGAGACAGCCTTTGCATGAGCTCTCCCACTAGAAAGAAGCAATAGCTACGCAGTGTCCTTTTCCAGAAAGGAGGGTCTTTCTCTTCAGGTATTTTGTGTTTCTAGCTTTTTTGGAAGCCAGTGTTGCTTGGGCTGATCAGAATGGAGATTCTGCTCTGCACTTCCCTGATTAACCTGGAATAAGCTGCATGTCATTCTTGTGCTGGTATTAAAGCAACGGGTTCCAGCTAGTGCCCAAGTGTACAGCATAGTCTCTGGCAAGAGGTGCCTAGTATGGATGAGTCTTTCTCCATGTGTTTCTACTTCCTTGACGATCAGGACCCTACCCCTTAGTGGTGATTGTGTAGACATTTGCATCAAGTTCATTCTGTACACGAGGTTAGCTTTGCCTGGGGTATGGTGAGTGGGTAGGGAAATAAGTGGAAATAGTCCCCAGCTGAAAACAATGCCATAATTCAGTTTTAAAAAGTAAGTTAGATGATGAATATAGAACAGACCATTAGAGACTCTATAAAACTTGAGAATGGAGCCCATGGAGTGCTTGGTGGCTGATCTGAATTTCCTCTCAGGAAGCTGGTTACTCGTGTACTCTTTGAAGCAGGACAATCTTGGTCCTAGTGCAGGGTGTCAGGATTAGAGTGAATCTCAATGGAATGTCTTCTGGGATTTATCAGTGTTTGAAAAAAAAAATTCACACCTCTTAGGCTTTCCTGAGGCTTCAATCTCAGTAAAAAAATGCTTTGAAAACAATCTGGAGCTCTGCCAAACTCAGACTACTTTTCCAGACTTAGCGGTTTCATTTTAGAAAACTGTGTAGACCAGAAATCTGTGTGGGCAGACACAGTGAGGTGTTTTATCCTTGCTCAGCTTGCATTCCCACCGTGTATTTACTTCAAGCTGTGGCTGTAGCTACACAGGAAAACAGAGGAAGCTTTCAGGTTTTCATCTGTGTCCTAAAGCAGAGAAACAAAACTAAATCAAAACTGTTTTCTATCACCAGCATAGAGGGAGAACATCACAGAGCAAGCCAGGCTTTGTCTGACTTTGTGTAGTTATCTTTTAAAGAGGGAATGTGCTTGCTGATAAGATTCTGGGACAGGTTTTCTACTTTGAAAGCACCACGCCCAACCATATGGCTTAGTAGATCTCAATCTGCCCTTCCAGTTTTCTTGTGACTTACTGGCTACCCACATCAAACTCCTAATAAGCACTTTTGAGAGTCTTTTCAGTATCCTGTTTGCTGTTGGGACACTCTGCATAGGCTCAACTGGGTGTGAAGTTATACCCTCAAGTTCTCACTACATTCAAGTCTGTTCTTGCCCATGACCTCAGTGTGGAGATGACTTTGTTCAACAGCTCTTGTCCTAGAGGAGGGGCTTGCTGCTTGCTTTCTGGTAGCTTCGATTTTAAAACTAAAAGTTTGACTTCTCAAAAAGTAACCATTGAAGGCTAAATTGGATGTTAATATGGTAGTGTGCAAACTACCTGCTTATGACCATTCCATATGGATTTTAAAGACCATATAAAAATTGTGTTGTGTTGGCAGAGGTAGTACTCCCTTCTCTTTATGTACTCTGGATTGTGTTCAATAGCCAGTCTGTCACAGATGCATTAGGTGCTATGAGATGCAGTGTTGTCAAAGGTATGAAAACTGACAAGTTCCTGGTTAAAACCAGAATATTACCTTTTCAAAAGGATGGAGTTACAGTTGAGATTGTCCATATGGTTTAATGCTGAAGACCTACCTC
Organism: Rhynochetos jubatus; assembly: GCA_027574665.1. Classification (NCBI taxonomy): domain Eukaryota; kingdom Metazoa; phylum Chordata; class Aves; order Eurypygiformes; family Rhynochetidae; genus Rhynochetos; species Rhynochetos jubatus. The sequence goes on along the minus strand of CM050665.1, from coordinate 15,987,782 downwards.
CTATCCTGCATCTCTGGTCTGTTGTATAAACGGCTGCTGTCACAAGCAGGGTGTTTAGAGTGATGCAAAGGAGATACCTGCTCACAGAGCAAAAGTTGTGCAGATAATTGCTCAGCATGCTCTGTGTTTGCTTAAAAGTCATTATCTGAAGTTTGTAAAAGTTTGTAAAAGGTGTCTGAGAGCCCTGATTGGACCACCTCTGTTTCTGCTTGATGCACAGATAACTGAAGCTAACAGCACTTTACCCTTGGGCTGTTCTTGTCCTTTTCCTTAGCCATCTACTGGTTACCCCTGGAGATAGGATGTGTATCTTGAGGTAAAGCTGATGTTATGTGGCCATTCCACATGTTTGAAGCTTTACTGAAGTGAGAATGGCCTATAGATGTGTACATTGTCAAGCCCAGTAAAAGCTGGTCCCTGGCTCAGGTTAGTCCTTAGCTTTTGTTGACATCTAACTGAATCTGAAGCACTGTTTAGTTTCAGTCTCCAGTTGGAATCTGTTATTGGTGTATTTAATGCTCTGTGTAGCCACACTGTGGTAGTGGTATACCCCTGTGCTCTGTTTTGTCTGTTTAGATTTCAAAAGACAATGGAAGGAGGTACCTGCTGAGCAGATGCATGTGAACAAGTTTCTGTGTAAAAGCCTCATTATTCTTCACTTTCTTTCTCTGTGCTGTGGTGGCTGGGCAATTGTGCAGGACTGGACTAATACACACCCTGAAAGCTTACTTGTTTCTAAAGGGTGAGAGGCAAGACTGGGAGGCAAAATGTGACTGGAGAGCCCCAAATTCCACACTTGAAACAAATTAAAAGGCATTGAGCAGAAATTTGCTGCAATTGAGTAGTTCTTCCAGGGCACATGTTAATTTTAGGTTTAGAAACAAGCTCCCAGGAGGTATCCTGCAGCCCCTGTCCCTTGCCACCAGCATGGGAATTTGTCTGCATGTGTTGACCTTTCTCAGGGCAGCAGCAATGAGTCAATAAAATTGCTCTTACACTGAAATCTGGGAAGGAAGTTATCAGTTTGCAACTTAGGCCATTGTTGGTTTCTCAGTTTTGTTGCTCAGTCTCACCAAAGGGACACTTGTGCATTCATCTTGTCCTCAGCCTTTTGCAGGCCTCAAGGGGAGGTTGGTCCTATGTTAAGTGTGAAACCTTGGACTTACCCTTAGAATAGCATGTTTTTTTTTTCACATCAGTGTTCTGGGTGAAGCATCTTATGTTTTATAATACCAAGTACTAATTCTCTAAGTAGTCAATTTTTTACTAAGACCTGGCAGCTTTTTCCTGTATCCTGTAGCAGGGAGGGGAATACAGTACAAGAGCAAAAATCTCTAACCTCCTATGAAGACATCTGTGTCTTGATTGGAGGATTAATACCAGAGTTGAGAGTTGCTACACTTCAGCTAGAGGTACAGAGTAAATGTGCAAGTCCAACATGGTAGTTTTCAGTACCGTATGGTCTCTGTGGTAAGCTGGTGTAAATGTTCAATATGTGGGAAAGGAGAAAGCTTATTGTGCCTTTCTGACTCATCTGTTGCTTGCAAAGTACAGGTAAGGAGGAAAAAGGCCTATTACTGAAAAGCTGGCAAGTTGTTTTGATATGGGTTTGCACTGCAGTGCTGCTCAGCTGTGTTCTGGTGTTAGACTGGTGTGCAGCACAAGCTCAGCTCTAGAGGGGAAGGAAAGGTCAGGGTGGGAATCAAAGAACTTTGGCTCTGAAAATAAATTATTCATGCATCATAGTGTGGAGGGAAGTGCAAAGCAGCCAGAAAGTCCAGAGCAAGTTAAATGCCAACGGGGAGGGGAAAGAGGCATTTGTATAAGTGTGAAAATGAACGTAACGCTTGGATAACTTAAGAACTTGCTACAGAAGTAGAATTCGAGCTTATGAATCAGCCTGTTTATCTACCCATACATGAGATGTGTTTCCACAGTACTGACTTTAAGCTCTGCTGGTTCGACTAGCATTTTGTATTTATTTCTGTGCAAAGACATTAACTTGCTTTTTCTGTGTTAGGCTGTGTTGAATGAGTCATGTCAGCAGATTGCTGAAGGCATGTGGTCTGTGCACAAGCCAGCAGCTGTTCAGGTGCAAGTGGTGTGGGTATTATTATGGATATAATATTTTGACACCTAAACCACCAGATTCAGACTTCAAAAATATAATGTTGAATATAAGTAATACTGTATCTGTTCTGAGTTTTTAGTGTTCTGCTTTCTGGCTGCTGCTTTCTTTGTTTCATTACTTTCTCCATAATCTATGGTAGTCCATATGATATTTTTCGGGTGGGCTGAGTGCTGTCACTGGTGGCCCACAACAGGGAAACAGCATCTATAAAATACTGCAACTGCCCTGTGGAGAGTGAGCTTACTAACCCTACTGTGCTGTAGTGCTCTTAGAGAAATTAAGAATGTTACCTAGGGCTTCTGTTTGAGATGGTTACTGTCTGCATATGTTGCACTGAAAAAATAATCTGTTATATTAACCCAAGAAGTAGAAAATAGTGCTGTGATTGAAGCATAGCTGGGGAAGACAGGTAGAAGTGCAGACCTCCTCTGTAGGCAAGATATCTATTCAAATAAAAGGATTTCTGTTGGTTTACTTAGTACATCTCTGCCAGGGACCTGCACAAATATGTTTTTTCAGAAGATGGTATTGTTACAATTAAAGCTTCATCCTGCATGGCTTTTAACTCACAGGCCAAAGCTTTAAGAATAAAGTGTGGTGTCTTTTGCTTCATATTTAATAACTTTTGAGAAGAAAAGTATAAATACAGCTGTGTGGAGGGACCTTTTTAGGTATTTCACAGCATAAAATAAATGGACTTGTCTAAAACATTAACCTTTGTCAAAGTTGGTAATTTGATTATCTGCCAGGTCTTTCTGAAGGTTTGCTCTGCTTCCACATGCTTGGTGTGACATGAGCAATAAATGCCAGTGAATACTGGGTATTCTTTTAAACTTAGAGGACATACTGATGCTTCATTCTGAGCTTCGATATTGTAACCTCCTTACAGGGGTGACAGCAGGGGAGGGAAGAGGTGGAAGGGAGAAGCAATGTTAACTTGAATGCTGCAGGAATCCAATCTAGCCTAGACAGTTGAGGCACATATTAAGTGATGTTATCTTCTGGATTATGTGGGACTGCTATAGCTGAAGGCCTGTCTCCTTTACCCATCTGAGACTTGATTTTGTGTGCAGAGTCCTGTTGTCCCCAGCATAGTTTGGGGACTGAGTGGAGGTCTGTCTTTGGTTCCCTCAGAGCAAAGGAAGGTACACCAGAAGCTGGGACAGTTTTTTATTATACTGTAAAGCATTGACCTTACAGAATTGGGAAGTGTTACAAGGGAACAGTTTCAGCAGGCTGAGGAATCTGGCTCTTACCCCTTTGTTAAATGCAAAGGCTCTAGGCTGTTGCAGAGGTGCTTCCTCTTCTCCCCTGTCTCTCCACACCAGTTGTTACAGTTAGGCATATATGAGCTGCATTTTACTGCTAGCAGCATGCTCCCCACCACAGCCATGTGAGACAACATGCATGTGGAAAAACCAGAACAACTGGATAACTGGTTAAATAGGAAGCAGATTCCAAGATTCCTGTTATACAAAGTCCAGAATAGCTACAGGCTTTGCAAAGACTGTCTAGAAATTGAGGGAGGGGTGCCTCAAGTGTAATCAAAGTCTGTGTTGCAAGCCCACTGCTGAATTGTTGATGTGGCAAGAAGGCCCACCAAGCTTTGTGTGATTTTAAAATGCTCGCTTTAACCTGACATTGCACTGCTCTTGGTTTTTGTTTTCTCATTCAGGTAGATCGTTATAAGCTGAGGAATGGCCGTCATATTATACTGCTGGCGGAGGGCCGACTGGTCAACTTGGGCTGTGCCATGGGTCATCCCAGCTTTGTTATGAGCAACTCCTTCACCAACCAGGTGCTGGCACAGATTGAGCTGTGGACCAATAGTGACAAATACTCCATTGGAGTCTATTTCCTGCCAAAGAAGGTGAGTTAGGCTAGCAGAAAGATGGTAAGCTTATGAGGAAGCCAACTGTAGCTGTCATCATAGAGATTGGTTTTGTTTGTGCTTGAGTTCATTTTCCTACTGAATGTCACTGTTGCAAGGAGCTTCTGTCCTTCAGTGAATGCTTGACCTTGGTCTGAAGTCTGCTTTTTTTTTTTTGTGTGGCTAACCTGTTGTGCATACCTGAGACTTACTGTCATAGGAATGTCCAGTCTCTTTTTGGCTTGAGCTGGGGCTCTTCCCTGAGGTACTGGGAAGCCCTGTCCTGTCTCAGGGTAGTCGGAGGTCTACTCCCAACCAACTTGTTTCTACTGCTCAATGTCAGCATTCACAGTAAGCTTTCACGTGCTTATCCAGCAGCAAACTCTAGTGGGGTAGAGTTGAAGCTGGAGTGAAACTAGGAAAGGCTTTTACTGTGGTTGATAGCATCTGGGTCCCATTTGCACCTGAGCAGAGCTTATCACAATCTGGTCCTAATAGCTTCACAAAATATTAATGACAGATTCCCTCGGGTTTCCCTTTAAACTTATCTCTGCATTCTTTGTTCTTGGAAAAAATCTGGATTTTGTCACAACTCACAAATTCCTTTTATAAAACTAACCTGGTTTTAATTTTCCAAAACAAGCCTGAGAATTTAAGATGGTCATTGAAAAAGATGCTGCAGTTAAATCCCACTGCCTTTGGAATGCAACCAGGTGTGAGACTGAATGTGAAAATACACATTCTACTTCCCAAATAAAAAGTATGTTTGCGCTTACTTATGAAGTGTCTGCTGAAGGACTTAAACTTCCAAAACCATCTGTTAATGATCAAGCAAAGCATACCAGAAATACAATGTAGGAGTTGATCAGCAAGCTGACACATAATCATCTTCAAAGGAAAAGTTTTGTTGATGATTCTCTTGAAAATGATAGTCCAGTGTTGCTAATAAAATGTGGCTTTGTCCTCTTCCTGAATAACAGTTTTTAGTAAGCATACTTGAACAGGAAATCAAAAAGTAATGCCCAGATCAATTACTTAGAGTTGCAGGCTAGTGGAGCATATGGCAGTGATCTTTTCAGGTTCCTATACAGTGACAAAATGCTCTTTTTACACTCTGCTCTGTAGAGAATTTCTAAGAATAAAGAAGTTGCCTTGTCAGAACCAAAAAACGATGGGCTGAAGAGCTTTCTGTGATAATCTTCTGGCCTAGTATCTTTGCTTGTTCTGTGTAGTAGCTTTGATGTCCAAATACAAAATTTAAGAATTACCAAGTACCTTACATTGCACTTTCTTTGAATGCAAGAATATTTCTTTGATGATCAGCTATTGCAAACATGCACACATTTCTGCAATGTGTGTTCTTGGAAATCTAGGCAAACTATTGTGTCCATGTTCTTGGCACCAAATCTGTCCATCCTTCTGCTCAGCTGTCTGACTTTAAGGTACAAATGTCAGCTTACCTTCATCTAAATTTGTGTACCTTTTTATCTAAATCTTGAAGTCCCCAAGCTGAAGCAGCTGTGAGACAGCTTATCTCTAAGTTTGACAACCTGATCTGGGAAATGTCAGGGACTCAGCTCCTTTTCAAGTGGGTGTACTCTGCCTTAATCTTGCTGGAAATGCACCTATTAGATCTTCACGTGTCAGTAAGTCAAACAGATACTCATTCAAATCTTTAACTGTCCTGTGTTTCCTGCCAGGATCTACTAAGCTTATAGTTGTTTCCCTTCTAAACACAGTCCTTCCAGTTAGCTTTTTCTTCATGATTTTCCTGACTTATGTAGTGTTCAGTAGCTTTTATGGCTCACTTCCATGGTCTTCAACCACTTCATCTTATGTTTTTAACTTTGTCTTGTACATCTGTGCTGGGTTTAGTCAGAAAAGAGTTAACTCTTGTCACAGTGGCTGGTATGAAGCTGTGTTCCTGGATTTACCCTGAGAAAAGTACTGATAAGGTGTCTATTTAGCTGGTGCTGGGCAGCACTTGCACCCAATTCAGGGTGTCTCTCAGCTTCTGATACTGCAGCTGTGTTCCCAGGTTTCTCACTGCAGGCAGTGTGTGGGGGACACAGTTCAGACAGCTGACCCCAACGGACTGAAGGAGGATTTCATTCCGTAGTACATCATGCTCAGTACATGAGTGGGGAGTGGGCCAGGGGGCCATTTCACTTGCACGCTTTCTAACACTTGACACTCATTACATGCTCTAACTCTCCTTAACACTTTCACTAACTCCTTTGGTAGCTGCTTTGCTAACTCCTTTGCTGGCTTGTTTGTGAGTGAGATGGTGGGTCTCTTAGTTTACCTGGTTGTGCTGTTGCTGATAGGGTTTGCTCAGACTCTGCTGTGATTGCTCTTGGTCCCTCTGGCTTTGACTCTTGCTTCTTGGGACATGTATGTGCATCAGTTGGCGGGTGGTGAGCAATTGTATCATATTGTATTGTGTTTATTTTCTATTTTAAATACTTGTTAGTAGCATTTGTATATATTCATTTATATATACTATTTATATTAAATTAGTAAATACTTACCTCAGTTTTACAAACTTCCTTGTCTTTTTCCTCTGATTCCCCCCTGCCACTAGAGGAGGGTAGGGGGAGGTGTGAGGTTGTGATATTTTGTTGGGCAGGGTTAAATGACAATGTCTTTGGCTGTGTTTTGGTTATTGATGTTAGCCGCTCTTCTATGAGCAGGTTAAGCTGTGGTGAATTGTAGTCTGTACAGATGTTCTTTTAACCTGGTTCATTACAATGGGATTGCTTAAGAGCAGTTGCTTGTTACCATATGCCCTTTGAGTGGGAAATCTAAGACTGGCTATTGAATCATTCAGGTTATGCTTCACACAAGCTTAAGATCTAGCTGTGGCTTGTTTACTGATTTATTGCCCCTCAAATATATTTCAATCTTTCACATCTATTTAACTAGTATGGGGGGCATATTGCCAGTCTCCCTTGTGCTGCTGGAATTTAGACTTACCTTATCTGTTTCTGTAGCAATAATTACTTGTATTTTGAAGGAATTGCAAATAGTGGTCAAACTTATCCTTCCATTGTAACTCAGCAGCACCTGATCCCTTCCTAGTGCTGTCCTTTCTATCTTTGATTATTCTTTATGGCTGTACATTCCCCTCTGACATAGCAGCTGGTTTTCCATTTTACTGTTTTTCTGACTCCTATGTACCTATTTTGTAGCACTTAACTGTCTTGTAACTTTAGACATTTTTCAATCCCCTGAGTTTTCAAGTCTGCCTGACACTTCTGGGATAAAGAAAGTATGTCAACATTTCTGAACCTATGTCCTAAAGCCCACCTTGGATTTATTTTTCATGAAGATAATGCCAATAGATACTAGTAGCATTGCTGAATTAGTGATTCTGGAATGAATTTCTGCTGTGGTTTAACCCCAGCCAGCAGCTGCATACCACACAGCCACTTGTTCACTTGTCCCCTCCCAGTAGGATGGGGAGGAGAATCAGAGGAAAAGAAAAGGAAACTTGTGGGTTGAGATAAAGATGTAATAACTGAAAATAAATGAAATAACAGTACTACCTGTGCTAATGGGTGAAAATAATACAAATGATAATTGCTCACCACCTGCTGACTACCCAGCCAAGCCCTGAGCACCCAGAGGCAGAGAGAGCCAGAGGGCTATAGCCCTTAGAGCCTGACCCAGCAAGCAAGAGGAAACAACTGGTCCACTTGCCTCAATTTATATACAAAGTGACATTTTAGGGAATGAAATGTCCCTTTGGTCAATTTGACTCAGCTGTCTGGGCTGTGTCGCTTCCCAGGTTCTTGTAGAGAACAAGCTGGAACATGGGCAGGATAAGAAACTGAGAAAGTCCTTGACTTGGTATAAACATTCATCAGCAATAACTGAAAACATCAGTGTTATCAATATTCTTCTCAGGATAACCAAAACATAGGCTCATACTAGTTACTATGAGGAAAGTTAACTATTCCAACTAAAACCAGCACAATTTCTTAATCACATGTACTCCTAAAATAGGGTATCTGGAATGGAGATGCAGTAATTAGAACTTACCTAAATTGTAAGATGGTAGTCTGGTATGTACAAGTGTCTTTGTAGTGGAAACATGACTGGGGCTATACCATTCTACCAAACCAGATATTCTTATCTCTGAGTAGTTTCATCTCTTCTTTTACTTGTTAGATGGATGTGAATGTGTAAATGAGATTGAAATAGGCTTGATTATATGAAGTTGTCTGTCTCTCTTAAGCTTGACTCCCTCAAAAGTATGAGTCTCTTCCATCTGAACACAGTTGTGTGTTCAGAGCAGATGCATCTGCTCAAGCAGGTGAGGTATGTTGGGAGGAAAAGAGTTGTCTGACTTATCTGTGTCAGTCAATTCCTCTTTGGGGCTGCTGTTAGTTGTCACATTATTTTCTCACTATTGACTATGACTTCCTGAACTACTAGGATTCTGTTCTGGTAATATTTGTCTCAATTCTTTGTTTTTTCTAGCTGGATGAAGCTGTGGCTGCTGCTCACCTGGATAAACTCTGTGTGAAGCTGACAAAGCTGAGTGACAAGCAGGCCAAATACCTAGGCTTATCAAGAGATGGGCCATTCAAGCCAGACCACTACAGATACTGAGCAGGTGGCACTACCCAAAGACCAAAGTGCAGGGATACAACCTTCCAAAGCGTGTGTGTGTGTGTGTGTGTGCTGGGATTCTGAGAACAAACCCTTTGCCATACTCAGTGCTGCAGAACCCTGCCCCTTAGCCAGGGAGCTTCAGGGCTGTGTTTGTTACTAGAAAAGGATCACTCTGACTCTTACAACTAGAACTGATTGCTAATGTCATGGTGACAAGGATCCTATGCTCCTTTTATTGGCCCCTAATGTCAGTAAAAGGGAGCTGGACAGAAGATTGCTGAAGGACAATGTTGTAGTGTTGTCAAATGTGTGGCTGACAGCCTTTTTGAACAGACTAACCAATAAGATGGGGAACGGTTTCTACAGGGAGATACTTTCTGCCATGCCCTGCTCAAACTAGATTAATCCTGTTAGGATGCTGGAGCTGCCAGGCTTCTCTCCACATAGATGCCCTAGCTGAAGTGCACGTTGTGAAACTGGAGGAAGTCAGAAAGAGTACAGATTGCTTGGTCTTCTCCCGAGAAAATCAACTTAATCTCCTACTTGAAAATTAGGGCTGGAGGGATTTTCTAGGTTTATTTGCGCCATTGGTTTTGGTCAGAACAAAGATCCTTCTATGCTGCTTCCATACCAACTTGAGGAGGGATGAGCCAAGAGTGACTTTTTTTTAGTAGCCTTCTAGTATGTAGTGAACAGCTGAGAAGCCCCTGAGGGGGTGATTAGGTTTAAGGACCTGTTGAGCCTCTGAAAACAGCAGCAGCACACTTCTACCCCCAACTTGATTTTTCTGAGTTGTCATGTCTGCTGTATCTTGTTTGTCACTGACTAAAAGTGCTTTTATTAAAGATTTGACTGTGGCCTGACTTGTTTTGTATGGTGAGATGCTTTGGGTTTTGCCATGGATTTGTTTACTTCTGTGTGATCCTTAAGCTACTGAAATACACTGAATGTATCCACATGGGCTTTCCTTGGAGCAGAAGCCAGTGCTGTGGCTAGCCTGCATTATGTACTTGGGCTGGGAAAAGCTGCTCTTCAAGTTATTTCAATTTGAAGGGCTGAATCTTACAGGAAAGACACTCCTCCCCTATGCCCACACAGATTGATTTCCATATATGTCATGGAAGTCCTCTTCAGTCAGCATTATAAAGCAGGTCACCCCTGTTTCCAGGTGTGAGAAGATGAAAGGTTTGGTATGCTAAAACATGCTTGAAGTGCTCTGAGGTTCATGTCTGAGCATCAGGTGTGATGTCAGTGAGCAACTAAAACAGATTGTGTACAGTGTGAACTGCTGGAGGAGGGGGGGAAAAGGGGATAGGTAGACAAAGTGTTTCACGATATGCAACTCTTGTCATTGCTTTGCTTGGCAGTGACCTCTCAAAAGCATAAGTTTTAACTGAATTTGGGTCCTACATATCCCAGAAGGGATTATCCTTTAAACTTGCATATATACACAGCTCTATCATAGACACTCACACAGTTGCAGTATAAATACAATAGAAAAAACAAGGTCTGGGTGTTGTCCTCCTTTATTAGTTTCTACTAGCTTGGTTTTGGCTTCTCTAAACCCATTTCTGAGCTGAACATCTGCTATCCTGAAGTACAAGGTTGTAATTGTGCTGTTGGATTTAGATCATGGATTCATAGAGTTAGTTAGGAAGGTCCACCTGGAGGTCTGTGGCTCATCCCTGTCCTCATACCAGGACCAGTTAGATCAGGTTAGGGATCAGCATGTCCAAGTGAATTTCAGTTTATCTAGGGGACAATGCCTCAGGCTTTTTTCCCCATTATTTAACCACTATCTAGATGGAAAATACTTTTCTGTACCCTTAACTAGGATTTCCTGTTGGCAGTCTATGGTCATTGCTTCTCATTTTATCCCTGTCTAGCTCCATATTCACTATATGCTTGCATTTGGTAGTCCTAGGCAGCAGTAAATCCTCATTCACCAGTTTGGATAAATCCAGGTCTTAGTATATTTATATATCCTAGACTTCAGACCCCTGATTGGCTTGGTAGCCCTCTGTACTCGGGTTGATGCCCTGAGGTATGTCAATGTTGTTGCCATACTGTGGAGCCAAAATGATGCAGGTGTCTGTGCCAAGCAGAGGAGAAAGATGCCTTCTCTTGACCTCCTGGTTCTGCTTTTGTTGGTACAGCTCTGGAAAAGGTTTGTCTGCTTTACTGCATGGGTGGTAAAGGACCTTACACTTCTCTGTCTCTGGAGGAAAGGCTGCCTTCACCTTTCTGTCTTTGATCAGTTTGATTTGGGGTTTTTTTTTGAGAACAGATGCAGAAGAGCATCTCCCTTAGCTGGCTTACTGGCCTTGATGGTCTCCATAAATTTTCTGGATTGCTTCTGCACAAACCTACTGTCTTTCCAGCAGATGCCAGACTGGCTGAGATGGAGTATACCAGGGTTTGGTACCAAGAGGTTTTTTCCAGCTATCTAAAGAAATTTTCAGCTTCTTCCTATTCTGGTCAGGTGGTTTTTGTCACATGCCCACCACAGTGCTACCTGAGTTGGTCCATCCTCTGATACTTAACCCAGAAACTTTTGGCTCAGTTCTCAAAGAATTGCAGTGTAACAGTAGTTAAAGATGAAAGAGAGAGATGACACTGTGAGTTTATCTAATATATGTATTACATGGGGTGATCAGCAACTCCTCTGGACTTGCTCCAACCAGTCGATATCCTTCTGATATTGGGTGCCCCACAGCTGGACACAACTCCAGGTGGGGTCTCACCAGAGCAGAGTAGAGGGGGAGAATCCCCTCCCTTGCCCTGCTGGCCATGCTGCTCTGGATACAGCCCAGGGTCTGGTTGGCTTTCTGGGCTGCCAGTGCACAGAGCTGGTTAATGCCCAGCTTTTCATCCACCAGTACCCCCAAGTCCTTTTCCTCAGGGCTGCTCTCAATCCATTCTCCACCCAGCCTGTACTTGTGTTTGGGATTGCCCTGACCCAGGTGCAGGACCTTGCACTTGGTCTTGTTGAACTCTATGCAGTTCACATGGGCCCACATCTCTTAAGCATCACTGACCAGGTCTGAAATGTCTCATCTGCTTTCCAAGCTCTGGGCCAAGGCACTAAAGTGTCACTGAGAATGAAGAGAACTGTCTAGTGACTTCCTAGCAGGGCGTTTTCATTGACCAAACTCATGAATATCTGATTTGCTGCTGAAAATACAGTAGTTTTTGAGCAAGTTAACAATGTGAGAATTTAACTTGAAACATGGTTTGAGTTGGTAAAATATAAAACTTATATTTGGAATATATTCTGCTAGATCTTCAATTTTATTGGTTGAAGAGGACTAGATCAAACACAGACTGTAATAAAACCATTGGCAGAATTTCTGTTCCTCCATCCCACTCCCTGCAGTGCAATTGTGGTTTAGTGCTGCCTGCAGAAGAAATGTTATGCCCAGTACCTGTCAACAGTATGGCTTGTGAATTGGCAGCGTTAATGCAAGAGGGTGTTTGATATTTTTGTTCTCTGTTACTGTGCACTGTGTAGCCATTGTTTAGGTACAGCTTAGCAGCCTCTCTTCCTAATGGGGTTGTCTTGCTATGGTATGAGCGCATGTGTTGTTTCAGTTTGATTTTTTTCTCAAGGGCAATTTTGTATAACCTTAACAGGAAAACACATAGATTTCAGTTCCATTTCTGAAGCTTTCCAGAATGGATGGAAGGCTGAAACATGACATTTGAGTAGCAGCTGATTTCCTTTAAAAAGTATGTTTTCTCATGTTCTGACTCCCTGCTAATTTCTCAGTTATGCATGTCCAATATGTATTGAAGGAAGAGTGTGACCAAGAAGGCCACGGGCATCCTGGCCTGCATCAGGCACAGCGTGGCCAGCAGGATCAGAGCAGTGATTGTTCCCCTGTACTGGGCACTGGTGTACTGGACACAAAATTGTGTTCAGTTCTGGGCCCCTCATGGCAAGACACACTGAGGGGCTGCAATGTGTCCAGGGAAGGGCAAACGGAGCTGGGGAAGGGTCTGGAGCACAGGTCCTGTGAGGAGGGGCTGTGGGAGCTGGGGGTGTTCCGCCTGGAGAAGGGGAGGCTCAGCCTGAAAGGAGGGTACAGAGGGCAGGGTGTTGATGTCTTCTCCCAAGTGACAGGACAAGAGGAAATGACCTCAAGTTGTGCCAGGGGAGCTTTAGATTGGATATTAGGGAAAATTTCTTCACTGCAAGGGTTGTCATGCGTGGGAAGGGGCTGCCCAGGGAGGTGGCAGAGTCACCGTCCCTGCAGGGATTTAAAAAACGTGGAGATGTGGCACTTAGGGACATGGTTTGGTGGTGGGCTTGACCGTGTGAGGTGTATGGTTGGAGTCGATGATGTTAAAGCTGTTGTGCAGCCTAAAGGATTCTGTGATTTCAGCACTGACTTTCTCTCCCTTTGTCCTCCTTTTCTGCAGCTCCGGCCACTCTTGAGGGGAAAAGAGGGTAAAATGAGCTCATGGAGCATAAGGAAGAGGGTGGCCTCTGGGTGGCAGCCAAGGGCACACGGAGGACTGAGGCGCAGACGGCACAGGGAGGGCTCTAGGAAGCACGCCAAGAAAAGCGGAGAGCCATCGGGGCCCTAGAAAGAACACGGGGCCTCCTCGGTTGCCCCAAAAGAGCCATGGGGGCCCTATGGGACATAGAACAGCAAACAGAGAGACTTTGAGGAGGCCGCAGTATGGCCGGGCTTGAGTGAAGGTGGGCGTGAACATGTGCTTGGGAGTAAACTCTATTGCCATCACCAGGGTGTCAAGTCCGTGTTTGCTGCCGTTCCCTGCGAGCTGCCCAGGGGCTCTAGACCTATCTTGCTGCACACCTCCTCAGCACATCGCCCACAAGCTGCCCAGCTAACACCCTCATTTCTGGCACGGGCGGCTAGGGCTCGTCTTGGACTGGCTTTACGCGTGCTGATCTGCGTCATGCTCCTGTCTTGGCAGGGGGCTTCAGACCCGCTGGAGTGATGGGCTGTCTGGAAAACTGTGGCCCCATGGAGGGAAGAGTGTCCTCAGCGGGACAGCTCTTCTTTCCATCCCGTAGGTGAGGCAGTTTTGCGACACGCCTTCTAAAGTCCAGTTTGGGGCTCAGTGCAGGCTCAGGCTGACAGGTCCGCTCTAACACAGGGCCAACAATCCGCCTTGCCATGGTCCTTAGAGCCAAAGTGTGGGCTAAGCGCCAGTCTGCACGGCACTGCTGATCTCTGGAGTCGCTCTTTGGGATGCTCTCCCTGGCAATTGCGTGACTGTCGCCAGACATCGGCAGCGGTTGTAGTTGGCAGGGGTGGTAACACAGGCAACTTTGCTGCCTCGCTGGCTTCCTGGCTGTGCCATGCAGGTGCTCTGGGCAATCCTTGTCCAGCTTCCCTGTCCTGCCCTGACAAATGTATCTGGGATGGCTGTGGCCGTCTGTTGGAGACATTTTCCCTGGGACTCTCCAGGATTTTGAAATATGTGCAGCCAGACTCTCAAAACTGAGAAGCTACAAAGGATTTAGAAGATGTCTGAGTGTGGCACTTAGGGACATAGTTTTTGTGGTGGACTTGGCAATGATAAAGGTTTGGCTTGATGATCTTAAGTGACTTTTCCAAATGAAATGTGTTTATGGAATAACTTAGCCTTATTGCTTGCTTGCTTGCTTTTTATTGGCAGGAGCACATCTGCTGCCACTGAGAGTTTCACTAAGTCATTTACAACTCATTTTGTTAGCTGTTTGCTCTCTGTCTCTTTTTTATTTTTTTGAATCTACATGCAATTAATTTAGTATTCAGTCTAGCCTAAGGTCAAACATCTTGATTCCCTGAATTTGGATTGCCAGTACTAATGTGATTACCTTACAGTGGTTTTAGCAGGAACTAATGGATGAAGAACAATAGCACCGAAAAGCTCAGCATCTGTAGATATTGAGGCTTGGTGTGCCCCCTCCTTAGCGCTGAAACCCCATGCTTCAGCTCATATGGCATCCCACATCTGGCCTGGTGAGTCATATGGCAGTGACAGACTACAGCTTTTCTCACTTGTGTGACTCTGCACAGCAGATGTCACATAGATGGGGTGAGATGTGAGCCACAGGCTCTCTGGATCTGACAGAGGATCCCAGAGAGGTGTAAATGGGTCACTGCACCATATTGCAAACATAGAGACCTTTGCACAGGCAGGCACGAGTGTGTGAAGTGCGAACAAATGCAAGTTTCATACTCAAATTTGTGAAAGTCAACAGGTCTGGTGTATGGGCAAGCAGGGTGGCACACCTAACTGCACCCTTGTGAAAGTGCTGTGAGGAGGCTGTCTGAGGCGGAGAGGAGCACTGCTTGACTGGTGTTTGTTGGGTCATGTCCTTAATCTGACTGATCACTAAGTAATAATACATTAAAGTACTATTTAATGTACTAAGTCTTAGGGTAGCTCTGCCTTCCAGTTCATCAGTCTCCCAATCTTGTTTGCAGTCTCATTTTGAAAGGCAAAAATAAAAAAAGTGAGATTTCCAACTGTGCATAAATGAGGTCCAGTTTGGAAAAGTGTGTACAGTATGTCAGAGGAATGTGGAGAGGTGGTGTGTGCTCTTTTTCATAAAATAGAAATTGGCTCAGATTTACCGCTTCCTCCCTGCCCCCCTATCTGCTAAATACTGGCAGCCACTGGCTGAGAACTGGGAAATGCCTGAGTCCACTCTAGTTAATAGGTCTTCCACAAATTTAGCCATTCCTAGCTATTAATTTAACAGGGTTTTTAAAGTAGATCAGGGAAAAAACCCCAGTAATAAAGTAGTACTATACCAGACCTGGTTACCACACTGCGAAAAGGTCTTGTTTGATGCTGTGTCCGACTTCAGTTTGGTTTTTAACATCTTCAGTAGTTTGCACTGGCCCACTGCCTTTCGCGTGGTTAGCCTGTCCCAGTATGGTAATAAGCACCATCTTCTTGGGCAGCCTGCCCCTGCAAAATGATTGAACCTGGTGGTAAAATGAAATTAATGATGAAGGATTGTACTCCTAGTGTTTAGACAGGTCTCTGATTTGGCCAAGAAGAGTAATCACATATTTCCTCAAATGTCTTTCAGATTCATTTTCTGTTAATGCTTTCCTTATTGCTAGCAGTGAAAATACTATTCTCTTTTAAATATGGCAACTGTTGCCCTGTTTTCCCTCCACTGTTGAGTCAGAAGTGATAAGAGAGTACAGGCTGTACATTTTTCTCCATTTATCTCAACCAGATACACTAGTCTCCATGACTTTTAAAAAGCAATGGAGTTGCAATACAGTCTTGCTAGGTCCCGCTCTTTATTCTTGTGCATGGCTAGTTGTTCTATGAAATGGAGATTGATGCAGGCGTGCAGATAGCCTTAGGAAATATGGATCACTGCAGCAGGGAACAGAGGGTGGGTAAATGAATGTTCCACTGATGGCTCTGTGATTCATGACTGAGCTCGTTTTAATAGCAGTGGTTCTTCTAGAAGATGATACAAAGTTTCTCAGAAGCCAGTTGTGGTTTTTAGCCTTTGGGCCTTTTTTGTTACGATAAATCAACTGTAGTAAATGTACACTGTAAATCCTCGGGAGTTTTTTGCAGTAGCGTTTTTTGCCCCTGGACAGCTTTGTGCAACCTATAAGGAGCATCAATTACAATTAGGTATTTTTTTTCCCTTTTTTTAAAATCAGTAACCCTTCATGAGTGCTTGTGGTTTGCACACCAACTTAGGAAAAGCAAACCCAAATAAGAGACTGAGGGGGGATAAAAAAAGTTCAGTGGAAAAATACTTGCAGAATTTAATAAGACAAAACCAAAAAGGGTTTATGGTTCTGCAGCACCCTTTTGAACTGGATGATGACTGATCTGTTTTGCTTGTCCAATTCCCTGAAATTCCTAAGGAGTTTAATCTCTCTGCTACAGATATTTAGAAAGTCTATAACAAAGGTTTTACTTCTTGTTCCATCTGTAAAGTCCAGAGACGGTTTTCAGCAAACCTGTTACTTTTCTGTGGCCCTCTGGTTTTGGTTTCATCAACTGGGAAATCATTTCCGTGAGGGAATATTAAATGGGCCACATTCGTAGGCATGTGTTCCTTTCCCCTGATGGAACAGCAGCATTTTAGAAGTAAACTGAACAGCATCTTAATTGCAATACTGCAGATGTTGGAAGCACCTTTAAATTCTAAGTAATCAGGCTGACACCCACATTTTGAGCCAGTGCTTATTGTAGGTATCTGCTTTGCGTTATTAACTTGATTTCCACTCAGAACAAACATTTGGTGGTTCTGTTTTTCCTCCCCTACAAAACTTGCTTCCTACGTGTATTTTATTAGCAACTGGATACATACTCCTTTTGACCCTGTTTGTCAGTGAAAGCCTGTGACTGTGATATTGTCTGACCTGCCACCGAGATGCCATTTTGTAGGTAAGGAATGGCATCTCTGATCAAACCCTTGCACTTAGGGGAAAGTAGTAGTGATGGAGGGGTGTTGAACAAGCTGAAGAGAATAAAGGGAAGCAATCCATCTGGTGTGCTCATTCAGTGCTCCAATTATTTGCTTTCCAAATGGGGAAATTGTTATGAAGTGAATCACAGCTTTACAGCAAGGAGGTCTTTTAAATACTGAAACCTTTTAGCTGAAGGTGGGCTGGCTCTGCCTGATCCCTGAGAGCTTTTCAGAATGAGGCACCCCTGGCTGTTGAATTACTTTAAATGCACCTGCTCCCATTTCCATTCCAGAAGATTTAAAGAATTGCTGTCTTTCACCAATGAATTTATATGTGTTTTTTTTTTTAAATGCCACACTTGTTTGTTATGGAACGTCGGGAAGAGTTAGACTGTATATTCTCCTGGTTGATTTCTGGGTATTACTGTTATAAGTTGGATAAAACTGTTGTTTACCTGTTTGAGGCAGCTGTGCAGAGTGAAGGGAGTCCCATATGAGATCACAAATGACATTTTAGCTGAAGAAACTGCCAGAAATAGCAAGAGTACCACAAGGACACTGTTGTTAGCTAAATCCATCTGATGATAACGAGTGAGTGATGAAGGTGTTTACCTAAGTATATTAAAGTCAATAGAAGATTTCCACTGATTCTAAGGGGCCTGAACTGGATCACTAGGGAAGGTATATTTTTGTCTTTTCCTGCCTTTATATGTTAAATGAATGCCACATGTGAATTGGGCTATGACACTATTACAGCCATTTTAGAGTTCCCATATTTCAGGCCAGGATTTTATCTCAAAGGATTTCCTGAATAGAAATACATGTGCATATGCCATGCAGCAATTGTAATATTTTTTTTCATTTTACTGAAAAATCTTGCAGAAATGACTAAAGCCTCCTTTTTCCTCTGGGAGAGGTGGGAGAGGGACTCAGCCGTATGTTGGCCATCTGCATATCATCTGAGAAGTTTGCCAATAAAATCTTTGTATTACCTCAGAAAGTAATCTGCAGGCTCTACAAATTTAAGAAGGGCACTTTAAGAGTGATTGATTGCTCTTTCAGGCAGCCTAGTGTGTGTCTGGCCTTGTGCTGCTGCTCCAGATGGGGATGGCCTCCTGTAAGTCCCATGTCACCTCTGCCAGCCTTGCATGGGTGTTCCTGATGTGTCTAAGATGGCACTGGGCACTTACGCTGATGCTGCTGAACTGTTCCTTTTGTGAAATTCAGTTAGTTACCTGAGAGGGGAAAAAGGGGCGGGGACAAATTTTCATATCTCTTTAGCTTCTTCAAATATAGCTCTGCAAGAAGCAGAAAATACCTGTGTGGATTCTGGAGGACCAAAAAAACCGCTAAACTAGCCTGGAATGCCAGACTGACATTTAGGTGTCTTGGCCCCCAGATCATGGTAATTTGCTGTGGAAGGAGAAGAAAATTCCACCAAATCCTCTCTAGGTATCAAACTTTTCTCACTGTTGTTCACGGTCCTGGAAATAGCTGATCAACAACAGGGCTGCAAGCTCCTGCTGACTTCAGTGTATTGTTGGATCTGAAGAAATCATTAGTATTGTTAAAACATGCTCGGTAAGTTATCAGCAGAACATCTCAGAATGTTCTGGAACTTTCTGGAGCAGGTGGCGTCTTTTGTTGTGTTCGAGAATGGCATTCAGCATGTTATGAGTACTGGGATATTACAAGAGGTCCTGTAGCTGGCTATGTAACTAATGTGGGTGAAGAGCCACAAGATTTTGCTTTCATTTTACAGGCTTAAGGAACTACTAAGAGTGAGAAGATGTACTGCAGATCTACTGTGTGTGTTCTCATGCTTTGTGCTATACCTGCATTGATGGGAGCTGACGCTGCCGTTGAAAAATACCTAGTGGAGTCTGGATACTGGTGAAATGAAAGCTGAAATAGGTCAGTGGAGATTGTATGAACAGGGATGAAAGAACTGCTCTTGGAGGGCCAGGATTCAGCACCGCCCATGTGTGGCCCTGCCTGTGGTGCCCCCAGTTGCGTTGTTACGGCTACGTTGTGACTTGCTAACCACAGCTTTTAGCAGACTGAGGGAATTTACTCATTGCCTTTGGTGGGATGCCTATCAAAGTGACATGCAGCTGTCTCACCCCAGCAGTTAGAAAAGCATGCAGCAGTGGTTGAGGTGGTTTGCATCTGACACAGGAAGCAATGATTTCTTTTCAACCATTAAATGTACTACAAAAAACAAAGATGATGTTTCTGTTTGGAAATGAGTAGTTATTTGCTGTGCACTTTCAGTTTTGGAAATAAGGTGTCTGTGACCAATCTGTTCCAGGTATTGGAGTGGCAATTGGGATTTTGCAATGCAGTAGCCATAGCCAGCCATCCCACATGTTTCCTTCTGAATGTTGGAGATCACTGTGTGGAGAATGCTGTCCTGAAGTGCAACAGTTCAGAGCTCAGGAGACAGAAAAAAATGTGAAGTGCTCATGTGTTTGTTAGGGGAGTCCACTTTTCGTTATTTTCTTTTCAGCCCTGATTCTGCAACTCACAGTCATGTCTGAGTTGAATAGGATGCTGGATGTATAAAAATGCTGATTGGTCTATTTATTGTGTTTTTAGAGTTTCTTCTAGAATGGTCTAATTCAACTTGAAATGCTTTGATGAAAAATGTTATGATTTAATGCTTTCTTGCATTTGCCTTGGATCTCATTTAATGTCTACCCCCATAGAGTGAGTGACCTCAAGACTGCACTATTTCATGAATAGTGTGTCCCACAATACTTCGAGAAGCATGTTTGCTGTAGGACTAAGATGATGTAATTTTAGTACTGTAAAATAGAGTTCCCACAGAGTCAGCTTTGGGCACGGCATGTACAAGTTCTTCCTTGGCTCCTTAGTTTGGTTATACAAATCTCTGTCTGGTTCTCCTATAATTCATTTCATCATGAGGTTAGCACTATCTCTGCATCACAGAGGGACTTTATTGAATCTTTCATCACCCTCAGCCAAAGTAGCATCACAGATAATGTTGACTTATCTATAAAACTTGGAAGAAGTTGTTCTACCTTCCATTAAATCTTCTCTTCTGTGAAAAGATCCTGAAGATTGACCTGGGGGGTTGTTTGTTTTCCTTCTGAGGTCTCCCAGACAGTAATTTGCTTGGAAAACTATGAGGTGTTTAGGGCTAGTTTGGAATAGTCATTAAGATGCTAATTCTACCATTTGTTTTCAGGATAAATTTGGATTTTATGGTATTTGAGTGTGACAATAAGCAATCCAGTCAGGACTTTGGATAGGAAAATACAGTATCTGTTTAAAATTCACACAAGATAGGCAATGTTTGGAAAAGCTAATACTGATTTATTTGTGCTTAATTCTACAAGGCTGTAATTAGGGTAAAATTTCCATTAGTCTCTAGGAGCAAAATGACTCTGTCATAGAGCATTACTGGGTCTGTCTCTAAGCTTGAATTCCAGTAAGTTTTCAGTGGAGACGTTTTGGTATGTGGCAACTGAAAATGGAACACTCCATCTTTGTCATGCGCATTTTTTATCATCCATTTGCTGATGACATTTCAGATAGGTCCCTTAGGGAACTCTGCTTACACTTACAAACAACTCCTCAATATACATATCTGGTCAAACTAAATACAGGAAGCAAATATTGGGTGTACATATTTTACTGATTTCTGTATCCTACCAATACCTCATGCAACGTGGTCTTTACCTAGAAAAGTAAAGTCACTAAGGCTAAGAACAGAGTACTTGATTATATATATTCTTCAGTGTGATAGATGAATGGCAGAGAAAGCACAACTTCTTTCTAATAAATTCCAGTTACAAAAAAGGCCTATTAATCAAATTTGTCAAAATACACTACATATAAATGCTGTATTAAAAAATATGTGCATATGTGTTGAAAAACAAATCCCCTCACTCTCATATGAAAGGATCTTTGCGTTTCCTTCATTACATACATGCACCATCCTGTACTTTGGTGGTTCGGCTTCCGTGTCTCTAGCTTCTCACAGTGCGTCTCAGCACTTCCCATTTCTTTAGCTGACAGCCAGAAGATGTGGGTGACGGGGTGGAATGTACCTTCAGCAGGTCTGCATGTGACACAAAACTGGAAGGAGTGGCTGATAGGTCAGAGGGTCGTGCTGCCATCCAGAGGGACCTTCACAATCTGGAGAAAGAGTCTGACAGGAACCTCATGCAGTTCAACAAGGAGAAGCACAATGTCCTGCACTCGGGGAGGAACAACCCCATGTGTGAATATATGCTGGGGCCCACCATCTGGAAAGCAGTTTTACCGAAAAGGCCTCAGGATCCTGGTGAACACCAAGTTGCACATCAGCCAGCAATGTGCCCTTGCGGCAGGGAAGGCAAATGGTGTCCTGGGCTGCGCTAGGAGAATTGTTCCCTGCAGATCAAGGAGGTGATCTTTTCCCTCTGCTCAACACTGGTAAGGCCACACCTGGAGTACTATGTCCAGTTTGGGGCTCCCCAGGACAAGAGAGACATGGACATGCTGGAGAGAGTCAAACATCAGACTTTTTTTTTTTGGTATAGCGAGCGTGACCAAGCACAGGTTGCCAAAGGAGGTTGTGGAGTCTCCCTCCTTGGAGATATCCAAAAGCTGTCTGGATGTGGTCAACCAGCTCTAGGCGGTCCTGCTTGAGCAGGGGACTGGACCAGATGACTTCCAGTGATCCCTGCCAACCTCAACCATTCTGTGATTCTGAAAAGCTAGAGTGGGAGCTGCTGTCTAGAAAACAGCTATTCCTTTGTTTTCTGGCTCTCCTTCCTTCCCTTTCCTCTCTTCCTGCTCCCCTCTACCCTGGTAAAATAAATGTTTTCTGACCAGCCGGACATTCTGGTAAGAAAATGATATTGTTTCCACATGAGAAGTTGTGTGATTGATGTGATTTTAATACCAACCCAGGACAATTTCTTACAGTTATGAGAATTTTGAAACAACTCAATGAGAATCTATGTCTTTACTTAGTAAAAGCATGGGCCAAATTCTGTTTCCTAAGCCCATTGGAATGTATTATTTTTCCTTCTCATCCTCTTTTTATCATAACTGAATGGCTTAGAGATTCCTGAGCCAGGATATCCAATTAAAAGACATGTAAATGTAAAAGCATTCAAGCTTGCATAATATATGGCAGCTGATATATTTTATAAAAGATAAGGAACACAATGACACCTATTTGGGCTTTTTTTAGATTGATCTCCGTCATCTACATACACCTCTAAGATGAACAAACACTTCTGTCAACATCTGACCTATGTTTTGAGCTCTGGGCTTTGGATTGATTGTTAGAAGAAAAAAATGGCTTGAACCCCCTTAGAGTGTCATCTGTATCACCTTTGCCTGCCTGGAAGATTTTTGTATTCCTCAACTGTTCTTAGAAATAAACCAGTAAAGAAATTTCCTCTCAATTAGACCTGCAACAGAGCATTCAGAAGAAAATTCAGGATTGGGATTAGAAATGCATTGTGAAAGCTCAGGAGCATTGCTGTGGACACCGGTGTGGTCATCTAGTGGGCAGGTGGAGTGAACACAGAAGATGTGTTTTAGCCCTGGGAATGCACTTGGCTCCTGTGGTGACTGCCAATAGGAATGGGATGAAGGGAAAATACCAAAATCAAGAAAGGCCCACAGAGCAAAAAAGGGTGTATAGGAGTGGGGGAGAGGAACATTGTAGATACAGAACAGAGGAGGTAAAAAGCAAGTGCTGGAGTCTGGAAGATGAAGAATCTTCAGTGTTGGGGACAGCTTCTGGGTCTGCTGTTCCTTGTTCTCCTGTGACCTACCATGTCTCTCCCAGGAGTTTAAGCAAGGAGGGGTTTCCTCCTGTGGAATCTTTGGATAACTCAAGGTTAAGGCCAAGAGCTTCAAGAACAAGAGAAACATGTCTCCTAGATAACAGTTTGCTGCTGCCTTGAGCTTCATCCAAACCTTCAGAGCTGTTTCCGGGCCTTTAAGGGTTGATACAGCATTCAATAAGTGTTTCTTTTTCCTGCAGTCACTGGTGGCATGTAGTACATGGAGAGTGCCACCTACATTCATGCCTGGAGTAGGTGCTGGGAGTTGCCCATAGTAAGAATGGGCAAAGAAAGAGAGATTGATTGCTTGTAATGGTTTTCTTCAAGATGCAATGTGGGATACATACTAATTTTTTGCTGATCTTCCCTTTCTTTCTCAAAGTGCTGGATATGTGTTCCTGCTTTTGGGCTCTGTATGCACTGTGTCCTTGGCAGCAGAAGGGCTGAGGACTCTTCCTATGGATATGGCTGGTGAAAAAAATTCTGATTTTTAAGTCATGATGCACAGATACATTCAGGGTTCAAATATACATGCATACTATACACCTTGGAGATACTGCTTACTGGTAGAATGACTAAAAAACCTGGAGGTAGATGTACTGATGCTCAGCTGGGTACATTTAAAAAAAACCATACCTTATTGTTTTGGGCCTGTCTTTCAGTTAGAATAACCTATATGAATTTTCATCCTGATTTTTGCTGAATGTGTGAAAAGGAAGTTAACCCTGAAAGCATTTCTAGAATGATATTTTGCCTGTGCTGGAAGCTGGTGCCATGATGTTCTTGTGAACAAAGCCAAGCTTTGGTCCCTCACTGGGTTGACAAGTCCAGCTTTAGCGTGGCTGTTTGTGTGCCACTAGTGCAGGTTTTGCGGTGCCAGTTAAAGAATACTGCAGTCTGTGGTTAATATGACCTTAAAAAAGAAAGCCAAACAAACCACAAACAAATAAGAAAACGCCAAACCAACAAGAACCCAGGATTCTTCCTAAAATGCAGGTCAGGTTTCCTAAAAATACCTGTTCAATGTCAATCTCCCTGAAAAAACATCCTGTTTACCATAGCATTAACCTCATGAAAAAAAACCATTGTCCATTTAGTTTTAAGGGGCAAATCCAAGCTGCCAGCTTCAAAGCTCTCTACTTTGATTGCTATACACATGGGGCAGTTTGAAATACACACTTGAGAAGCTAATGAAAGACAGAAGCCCTGTTGTGTTCCCAGTTTGGCTTAGCACTTTGGGTTTAGCATTAGACATTGGCAGATGGTCTGAAAGATTCGGCATTTGCACAAAGCACAGTATTTACTACATGAATTCAAGCGTGGTTTGCAGGTTTTGAAGTTTGGCACGTAGTCAGCAGCTGGTGTGGGCCTTGGTTTCGGAAACTTCTTCGGTTCAGCTTTTTTCTAGAAGAAAAAACATGAAAATTCATATAAATGTAAAATGAGTGTGGGTCAGGGTAAAGCATAGGTGCAAAGAAACTCATCCATGGGAGCTGCTGGCTTGAGATGAGTAGTGGTTGCTAGCAGCGAGACCTATAGTAGTAACAATATAGAGATGTGGTGGGACTGGATCATGGGAAATGCTGGCTTGAGACCAACCTTCCGAGGAAAATGGCAAAACCCACGAGCCCCATATTTTGAGCAATCAGAAACATGACTTGGTAGAGTGTTGGAAAATGGTCTGTAGGGAAGAATGTGGAAGCAGTGAATAAAGGGACACAATCTCCAAAGACAACGATATTACCGGTAAAACAAAATAAGGAATTACTCTTGGACCCCTAAACTTTTCAAATGAGAGTGAAACCTCCCTATCAATTTGTGTGGCTGGTACCCACTTTGTTTGCAGAGCTGCGAGGCTGAGAGAGCGGCAAGGTGACTTTGCAATGCTCTACCTTGCAAGGTGTGTTTGTCAAGCTGCCCTTGGAGCTCAGAAATCCTTTGTGCATTAGATTTGTGCATGGGAATCCTTAACTGCAGACACAGGTAAGTGAGCTGAAAAAGATCTCTCAGCCTACCCAAGGGTTGCTGCTTCTCTGCCTGTGATTTGGGAAGGTGGAAAACTTTGGGTTGATCAGCATGTGCCTGAGACCTGGGAGAGATCTCTGGAGCTCTCCAGATACAGGCACCCAATACACTTTTTTAACTTCATAGTTTCTCAGGAGTTTCAATTTTAAGGTAAAATGTTCTGTGGTCTCCAAGTGCCTTAGGAGCTTTTAAGCAAAAATGCTTTGACAAAATTTGATTGCAAGAACGTCCTGCTTGGAACTGAAGGTAGAACTAAAGAATATGCTGAGGCCCCTTTCAACCTGGGTCATCCTGCAAATTTAGGAAGTGTTTCAAGGAAGGTTAACCACACCAGACATCAATTAGAAAGGAAAAGAAGGAGCTCTAAATATTTCTGGCTGCAGCAATGACTGGTTTGGCTATAAATAACTATCATGACATATTAAAATAAAGTATTTTTTACTCTCCTAGACAACCTTTAAAATACAGGAGTCAAGCCCATGTAATACTTCACATTCAAGACTTATGGGTAACATCATGTTAAGGAAATCCATCAATCTGAATCTACTGATCTGATAAAATTACCAGGTAACATTTTCAACAAAATACTGACTTCTTTGTATACATCTACTTCAATTTTTTGGTACCTGCAGTTAAAAACCAGCAGATAGTGAGTTTGTGCCCCTGGGCTGCAGAGCCTGTCCAGTTAACCCACATGGTGTGACTGGGAATGATTGCTCTTTGTGGTGGATGCCTAAGTAATTTTACAAATACTTAAACTAACTCAAGATTAAAGTACCTCTTGTGGAAGAGAGGACTGTAAAATACAAAAGCAAACTCTAAGACAACAAGAACCACCCCCAAACAATAACCTCTAACTAATCAAAGATCCAGTTGTTTTCTTTCCACCACTAATGTTTTGCATCTGTTTTTACAGTATTTAGAGCTTCAAACTGTATGTAAATCATTTAAATCTAGGAATGGCTGCAAACGCCTTGCAAATGAATGCACTGAGGATAACTATAGAAATAATAAACTGTTCTAATTCAACAGTGTTTCCTGAACAGCCACCTACCTTGGAAGATTTCTTGTTCTCTGCCTCTTTCCTGCTGACTTTCTGGGATCTTTTAGTTAAATCTTCAAAAAGAATAGCACAACATAATATTAAATCAATTTTAAAGCATATGTTTTTTCACTGAGATTCTTAGTAGCATCATCATGTGAAAGAAGGCAAATAGCCTGTGTAACTCCTCACTAGGAGCTGTCCTCATTTACACATAGTGTGTCTGAACTTGTGCTGTCACTATTGCTCTGGTGAAGCAGAAGACCACTGAGGGTTGTATGAGGGCTTTTTTACACAATGTTTGGCCGGATGCAAACAAGGAAAATAGTTTCCGAGAAATAAAGGTCTCTGTGTAAAAGATGAGGGTACTTACACACATCAATCACATGAAAAAAAAATAGAAAAAACTGTAGAATTCAATATTTTTTTCTGTTAAAAGACGGTGTTAGCTGCATAATTTTGGCAGGAATTAACAAGTGCATGCTGGTTTTCACAAGCAAAAAACTCTGCTGATTAGGCATAAACTCCTCCTCTGTATGATGCCACCTTTCATTCTTCAATTCTTTGTTCCACTTTCACCTGCCATCTTGTTTTACAAAATGTTACTTGCAAACGTGTTTCATTAATGTGCCTTTAGCTTTTAAAGGTTTGTGAATATCTGTAGAGTGGAATCTTGGACCTGGTAAATTTAAGGGGGTTGTTCAGACTGTGCCTGATGTAACCATTTCTTTCTTTAGATCAAAAGGCCAGTATTTGTGAACCTCCTCGTATCATCCCTTCAGGGTTAATAGCATTTACTGCAGTTGCTGTTATTGTTGTATCAGCTCTAATGCTGTTTATTACTATAGATAAACTCCATGGCTAAGACTTGGGATCTAACAGAGCAAGACTGTTAAAGTGTGTGATCCTTCCCAACTCACTAATCAGTTACGATGTTTTTGATACCTCTATTCGGTGTGAGGTTTGTAATAATCACTACCTGTATGTAATGAATGGTTGGGGTAAAAAATTTACATATGCCCACTGATGTATGGTCTAGTCCAGTATTCATTATCCATATCTCTTTGAATATTTAATAACTGCCACAATTTAGAGAATTACAGAATGAAGAACACACATTTTGGGCTGTTTGGGGGAGTTTAATTTATTAATCTTGCATCATTATAGTTAGGTTATACACTTCTTTCTTAGAAACAGTGGGAGGAAAAACTATACTTAAGGCATGTAAAGTTATTGTCACTTAATAAGAACGGATCTTCAAAAAGGCTTTACACTAACTAGGATTAGTGGTTTAGATCCAGTTCCAGCTGGCAGATTATGTTTGCTGTCCTTTGCAACTTTCTGACAGTAATCAAAATGATTGTAAGCAATTTAATTCCACATTAATTTAACTTTCTGTAGTACAATTGTACAGGTTTGTTGGGATTGCTTCGCTTCTTAAATTGTTTCAATAACATTCAGTTCAAGGGTATATGATGTCATTAAACAGAGACTGAAACATTGGTGTGATGTAAATGCACTTCAATTATTCCAAGGAATTTGGTAAAGAAGAAAATGTGCCCAGTGGGCAGGTGAGAGGGAAGTTTTTTTGACAGGTGAGTGCTTTAATTGTCTCTTCTATAGTTCCTCTGGGTTGGGTAAAACACCTTTCCCCAACTGGCTTCTAATCTCATATTCCTCCTGCTATACCTGCTGTATTTTCAACAGCTACTCAACTAACCAGCTCCTTACAAATCTCAGCTGTGTCCATACAGGGAAATGCAATTCAGGTGTGTGAAAATACTGGCAATACACACCTCTAACCCCTGTTGACAAAACTACAATTTGAAGTGCTATAAAAGCATGTATTAATTAGATGATTTCATGTTTTACTAGTTGATGCTAGAAAATCCTATGCTTACCTTTTAAGATGTGATTCAACTCCAGCCTTGGGTTTTATTGAATTTGAGCCAGGCCTATCATCTTTTGATACCGTGAGCACTGTGATTGATTGACAGGTGTGTAAACACCTGATTGCAAATGAGTTTAATTACTCAAGTATGGCTACAGCAACATTTAAAAACTGAGCTGTAACGTGACTACCTCCGTCTCTGTTCTGTGTGGCCAACCAGAAGGAACAGGACTCGATATAAGATAAAACATCACTGAAATAGGAAGCTCTATCCAAAATACTTAAACCAAGATGACAGTTTTTTCTGATAGCTCATACAAAACCAGATTATGTATATCAGCATGACAAATTATAACTGATAAATCATAAATAAATTGACAGCATCAGGAGGGGAGAGAAGGCTGTGCTTATTTAAACACTCTCTTAATATTTGCTGTAAAGTAATTGTTTCTGTGGCGGTGATGGGAAAGATCAACCTCTCAGCCTTTTGCCATGACACTGTTGTTACAATAAATAGTACTATGTGCTGTTTCATCCCCTTTCCCCTGATGTTGCAGGGCTTTTGCTGGGGCTGCAAGTAGTGCTGGAGGGGCCACCTCTGCACTCCCCACTTCTCTCTGACTGCTTTTCCTGTTTGCATTAGCTTTTCCCTCTTCAACCTGTTTCCATCCTCTGCAAGACTGTCTCCAAGGCAGTATCTCTCCCTCTAGCCACTCTTCCCACTCAGTTCAGCACCCAGTGCCCCGAAGGGCATGACTCCATTTCTTCATCGAACTGCTGTGTAAGGCACAGAGCCCAGAAAAAATCAGGGGAAAAAGGTGGACCTCTGGTTATGCCTCACAATCCACTAGGGTGAGGCAGGCGACCTTATTCCCAGATCACTTCAGTGAAAATGATGACATCTACTGTCACCCTCTTGCTCTCAGCGGGAGGTATCCACAGGGCTGGAAGGCCCCTTGGTCTGGTAACCTGAATCCCAAAACAACCCCAGTGCATGTCCTTTCTCCTGCACCTTCTTTCTCCACCTATTTGAAAATTCATGGCTGGGGACTTTCAAATGCTCTTCATACGCCAGGCATTAATACATGATTTTGATTAATTTATATTTAGTTTAGCAATTTATAATTCAATTATTTTAGTTAATTAGTGGTAGAGGTAATGTGGCTACTGGTTGTCTAAAATAACACCCAGAAAGGCTTGAGCATGTGCCACTTCAGCTCCAGTAGAAACTATTTCAATGCAAATAAAAATAATCCATATTAATCAACAATTGTATTTTCTGCAAATCTTGCTAATTTGGCACCGAATGGCAGGTTTTACTAACCTACTATGGAGATGGGGGGTAGATCTTGGAGATTCATTTTGTTGCTCCTTGACAGGTTGCATTCTGTCTTCTCTTCAATTATCATGTGAGAATCAGCAGCTCTGAGCAAACTGTAGCAGAGCAGTAGGCTTAGGAAGAGGTTCTTACTTTCCATCCTGGGGAGGAAAAATTCCATTGTCATGAAAACGAAAGTCTGTCAATACCTGCATGTAGAAGAGACGCAGGGATATGAATCTCAGCAATGGTTTTCTGCCATGTTGTGCAGTTTTAGCAACATACCTTTGACAATCCTTTTGTTTCCAGTGCTTTGCCTCTGATACCAGAATACCTAAAACTGCAGTTGTCCAAGTGGAAAAATGCTATCTCAAATATAACTCTCTTAGATGGTCTTTTTTTTCTTTTTTCCTGTTTTTTTCTCAAAAGGTTTCTTTTCCCAAAAGCTGTGAATGAGCTCTCCCCGCTGTTTTACAGTGCTGTTTATTGAATGACCAAGGGGAGAACTCCTGCTGTCACTTTTGACCAGCTCAATCACATCATCAGATTTTTCCCAGAAAATCTTTACAGATTTGTGCTAGAAAACCTAAAAAAATAATGATAATTTATAAAAACACAAATTATGTTTCCTATTAGTGTTCTCCATTTAAAAATAAGCCATGAAGAAATATCTTGTTTTATTGTACCCTGATGTGGCTGCTCTGATTTCACAGTGAATCATGGCCATAACTCATGC
Organism: Rhynochetos jubatus; assembly: GCA_027574665.1. NCBI lineage: Eukaryota > Metazoa > Chordata > Aves > Eurypygiformes > Rhynochetidae > Rhynochetos > Rhynochetos jubatus. The sequence continues at coordinate 15,957,920 of CM050665.1, read as the reverse complement.
AAGTTATAAAATGCCCAGTGCCATAAAGCATTTATGGGCCTTAGGGTTTAGTATGTACTTAATAACATCTAAGATGTAACAAAGTTTATGGGATTTGACCAAACTCATGGAGAAACCTGAGCTTTGCAGAATGTGGCCATACACCTTGGAAGACAGCCACTGGCCCTGGCCTACCCCTGCGTGATGCAGTGCAGAGATGTCATTACCATCCCGGTCTCCTTTTCCTGTACACGCTTAACACTGTTGAAGTTCAAAGTTCATTTTTTATTTCCATATACATTAGTCTTATGCTGTGCCAGTTATGGGAACCTTCCCCCAGAGGCACTGCCAGCTTCCAGATTTATGGGTAGCTTTTTGTCAGTGAAAAACTGTTAGTAGCAGTAAAAACAGGGAGTGAAACCAAATGTTTTGAGCAATTAATCTGGTTGTAACGACTTAATTACTAGAGAGTTAAAAGATGAACCCAGCACACCACCGTTTAGGTCATAACCATAACCATTCAGGTCAAAATTAGAACTTCCTTTTATCTAACTAATTTCACCAACCTGAGTATCCCTGGTGATGTTCATACTCTAGGTATATGCTTAAAATTTAAAAGAGCCGAATAACGGCTTTTGTTCCCAAAACCTTGTCTACGTTTTCCAAATACGCAGTTGGCCAAATAATCAAGCTAAGTTTTTTAAAGTAATATATTTTAACATTTAAGTATGCCGATTTTTGCAGGATCTAGGAAGAAAGAAATTTTTTACAATGGGGATGGTGCAACCCAGGCATAGGTTACCCAGAGAGGTTGGTAGGTGCCCCATCCCTGGAAACATTCAAGGTCAGGTTGGATGGGACTCTGAGCAACCCTATGGTTTAATATGTCCCTGCTCACTGCAGGGGTCTGGACTAGCTGACCTTTAAAGCTCCCTTCCACCCTAAGCTATTCTGTGTTTCTGTGATACAGGGCATGTCTGTGACAGGTAGATGTAGACATTTGGGCTCTAATTCTCTCCATGCTCTGGCCTGGAGTGAAGAGAGCAAGCTATGAGCTGGAAGCAGTTTGCACATGGTGGTGTTCATGGTGTAGATTTTGCTATTTTAAGTATCCTAATTGCAGGATACGCTTCACAAGATACCTATGATTTTCAGATCAGGGTGTGCTGCCCATCTGGAGTATTGGCATAGCTGGCATATAACTGGTCTGCTGGAGATCGTGTTGACATGCCCCCAAAGTACTGTTTAAATAAACTTCTTCCATCCCAAAGTGTTGTTTCCATTGTACTTCCTTGTCTTTATCTCAGCAAAACTGCCAATGAATGCAATTGTGCCTGTGCAAATGTAATAAAATTGTAAAATTTTACAGCCTGCATCTGTTCACTTCAAACAGTGACATCTGAACATGCTCTAGTGTTGAAATGCAAACCTAGCTGCATGTGTTGATCGGAACTCTTGTGCACATTGTTGGTTTTCTTTTTTTTTTCCAAAAGCACTTAGGTGGTAGGAATTTTACAGCCTTCAAAACTGTTTGAACCTGGAAAATGCATAGATTGGTGAATATGCATTTGATCTGAAAGCTTTACCAACTGACTAGAAAGGTAACACTCCTCAGAGCAGCACAGTCTGCTAGATCTGTGCAACAGAGTTCATGAAAAGGTGAAAGAGGTGGAAAGTAGAATCAGAAGTGAAGATGAGAAAAAAGGTGCTTGTAATCTTTGGTTTCATCTTCCCAGAGCCCTTGCCCAAGTTTGCTTTATTTCTTTTTATTGACCTTAAAGAGAGGTTTACTTTCCAGTTTTGCTCATTATTTTCCTTATTTTCCTTCTGGGACTCATCAGAGGATGTTTAAGGCAACCAAACCATATTCCTTAGCTCCAGCAAGCTGCACATCTGCTTTTCTATGATCACTTAGTTTTAAAAGAGTTTATTTTCCTTTTGAGCTGCTAACAATGGAGAAGTAAATTACTTTAATAGTAGTATCTTTAGATAGTTACCATTTACTACTTTAATGAAGCTAAAATGTACTAGGAGAACTACCATTTTTGGTTGTTGTTTATGGGGACTTAGCCTTGCACATCACTACAATCTAACCACTTAACTTCAGCCACAGTTCAGCAAATTATGTAAGTAAATAGTTAACATGTGGCAATGCCCTTTATTGTCAAGGAACACATTTAAAACCAAAAGCATGTATTTAAGAGTTTGTTGACTGTCATCGGAGATTGCAGTACCCTTTTCTATGCCATTTCCTCCTGTGCTTTGGCTTATTATATTTAGTATGTAAATAAGGTATTTAAATACTTACCCCAATTGTTAGCTCTCACAAGCATTTTTCCTAAATGTAAATTTGGAAACTGACAGATGATGTGAAACAGCTTTTGTCTCTTTTTAATCTTTTTTTTGTGATGTCATGTTAAAAGTCTCATGAAGAAATTTGATTTCCCTAGAAAAACCCTGTACATTCAACACTTTCAGGAGAACTAATTTCCTGTCACAGCTGATTTCACTCTGTTCAGAGATTTATCCTCATGCAACAGCAGAGTGAACAGTTCAAGACGTTCACATTAAGCCTGCCATAAACACTGGAAGGGACAAGTTGAGATTTTCTTAAGAGGTGTGACAAATTTGGAGCAACTCATAAATAAAATGGCATCACTATAAATAGCTGAAAACAACTGCTTAGAAAAATAAAATGTTAAAGTATGTGAACAAAGAAATACAAAATACAGAAACTGTTACATCTCTGCGCAACTCGCTGACAAATCTTCACCTACACTCTGCTGCTGTGCTCCCATTTTAAAAAGGATCAGACAGAAAAAGATTAAATGCAAGGAAAAAAGCAGGAATTAGTGGATTCCTTGAAAGATACTGAGATTTAAAGATGGAGAGAAACTGAAAAATTTAGGAATTTAAACATGGAGGTTAACAGGATGACTGGGGACTTTCCGAGTCATTGTTTCACAGTCACCTAGAACCCTGCTATCCAGTCTCCAAAACAATCCCATCTCAGCCATCAGGTTTCAGCAAAGGAATAGCAATAAAAATGGAAATGGCATTTTAAGGGGTGTTTTGAAGGAAAGGAATGAATCCACCTGAGACAAATGGGAATCGCTAGTGCTCCAGGCAGTGCTCCACTGACCCCAACCACAGAGGTTCCTCTGCAGTATCACTTTCCCAACAGCAGGTTAGGATTGCCTATGCAGAACGCAAAGCAATGTGCTTTTTCAAGGTTTTAATAGGCATGAGCAAATATAAAGAAATAGCTGCTACTCACCCTCAAACCATAAAATCATTTAAAATAAAATCAAAGCAAGCAAAGGTCTCCCCACAGAATAAACGTGGAGGCCCTGTTTGGAGCTTAACCTGCATCTCAATGATTTGAGCTGTTTCATTCAGTGTTGGAGGAATGGGCTGTAAACATTAGGTCCCGTTTTGGCACGGACCTCAAGTATACCTCTGATGTTCTGGGAGAAGGATCACAGGGCGAAATCTTGCAGAGTTTTTGGTGTTTGGGTAGACACCTGAATTCCTCAATCCCCCTCCTGTGTTCTTCCATGCTCCCCTGTGGAAAAATCTTTGCCATTGCCACTCCACACATCTGCCCTTGTTTTGCATGCCATTGAAATATGAGAAAAGTTGCTTAACAGCAGCAGCTTTATGAAAATGTGGCCATGTAGAATGCATAGACACTTAACATATGCTCAGTTCTGGTTGGTTTAGTGTGGTTTCCAGCCTTTGTGTATTATGAGGTGGGCCCTTGGTAGCATGAGAAGGAACATAACAGGCCATTTCTGTTCCTTTGTTGTATCTTAGTCTTTGAGTTAGGCCATTTGGGGATCAAGTTTTCATGCTTTTCAAATGCAATTGCAAATCCAAAAAAACCAAAACACAATAAATTTTTAATTTCCTGGGTACATCAGGGAATATGTTTTTCTCAGCATTCTGATCTATTAATATTTTGCTTCGCATGGAACTTGGCAGTTTTGATATTTCCCTACATTTAGAAATGATAGATAAAAATACACAAGAGAAAAATCCAAAGCAGAAAAACCCAGCATTGAGAAAAGTTGTGGTCAGAAAGCTAGAATGAAACAGAATCAAATGATTAAGGTCAAATACATGATGATCTGTTAGAAAAAAATGCTTAGAAAAATTGACACGAATTTGGCCTTCTTGAGAGGTGTGAAAAACGGGGATTGCAAATTTTTTCATTTGATATTTTGCAACTTGAAATTTTTGATGTTGTAAGCATTTGGTGTGATTGTTAACCCTCTATCTCTTGAGGATGGAAGAAGAAAAACTGAGTGGAACTTCCTGAATTGCTGAGTCCACTACACTGTTACCTGCCCAAATCACTGCATGTTTGTCTCTTTGTAGGTTCAAGAGTATGTAGACTTCTGTTATTCCAACTGTAAAGTCCTTCTATATCTCCCTCCTTAATTTCCATACAGGAATTACATTTCCTTTTAATTTTCATCCCAAATTTATTCATTGCCACTATATATGTCTGGGCCTTGTGGTAATATTATCCTGCAGTACTGAATTATCCCCTCTTCCTTTCTTGCTCAGCTGTTGGAGAAAACAACCATGCAGCCCTCTGGCTTTATTAAATGAGATATACTTCTGTAATCTCTTTGGTGCTATGGAGCTGCATTCCTTAAATCAACTTGGACAAGTCATTTGCTGTTGAACTGTAGAGGAGTTCAGGCAGTAAGGAACATATGGAGGTCTGCAGTCCTACCTCCTGCTCAAACCAGTGCCAAAGTAGAGCAGGTTGACTTGGGGTCTCATTCAGTCGAGACCTGAATATCTCCATGGACAGAGTTCACAAAACATCTCATTTGATCAACTCCTCCAGCCAATCAGCCACTCCTACCAACGTGGTATGATGAGCAAACTTGCTGAGAGTCGACCCTATTCCACCAACTAGGTTATTAATAAAGATCCTAACCAGTACGGGCACCACTTTTGACCCTGGATGGACTCCATTAGTAACTGGCCAACAGATGGACTTCATACCATTGATCACCACCCTGTAAACCTGTGCACCAGCCAGTTTTCCACCTCCCTTATGGTCCACTAATCCAGTCTCCATCTCAGCAGTTTGGCTATAAGGAGACTAGAGAAGACTTTGTCAAAAGCCTTGAATAATTCAGGGTATACACTGAACAGTATGCTCTCCTTTACATTTATGGATGCAGCCAGTTATTTGCACCTCCTGTCTCCTCAGCACAGCAAGCAATCAGGTTGGTCAGTGTGGTGGTTTAACTCCGACTAGCAAAATACCATGAAGCTGTCTTACAAATTCCCCTTCCCCTCCTCCAGTGGGGGGGAAGAATCAGAGGAATAAGAGATAAGGAAGCTCGTAACATTGAGATAAGAGCTATTTACTAATTGAATCTAAATTAATATATACAAATACTACTAAAATAATTAACATAATAGAAAGTGGAACATATGATGCAAGTATGATACAGTTGCTCACCACCCACTGACAAATGCACAACCAGGTTCTGAGAAGTCTCTTCTGAGACTTCAGTCTTCTTCTGAGTCAGCCCGAGGGCCCGAGAGCTGCAGCCCGAGAGCGATCGCAGCCTGAGAGCCACAGACCAAGGGCTGGAGCCTGAGGGCTGTCGCAGCAGATTCCAAGCGAACCTTATCAGCGATAGCATGACTGGAAAAACTAAACAAACCCACCAACTCCCTCACAAACGAGCCAGCACAGGAGTTACCAAAGCAGCTAATGCTGGAGTCAGGGAGAGTGTCAGCAAGTGCCAGGAAGTAAACAAGCAAGAGGGTAAGAGCAAGAGTAATGGTTCCCAGACCCCTCCTCGCTTATGCCCTGAGCACAACATACTATGGAATGAAATACTCCAGTGGGCAGTTTGGGTCAGCTGTCTGAGCTGTATGTTCCCTACACTGCCTGTAGCGAAACAGCGAGAGCTGGGAACACAGCTGCCATGTCAGAAGCGGAGAAACACCTTGAATCTGGTGCAGGCACTGCCCAGCATCAGCTAAGACCTTATCAGTACTGCTCTCAGCATCCAGGTACACAGCTTCGTAGCAGCCATGGTAATGAGAGTTAACTCTTTCCTAAGTGAACTCAGCACAGCCAGGTATGATTTGCCTTTGGTATATCCATGCTAGCTGTTCACAATTCCTTTTTGTCCTTACTGTGGCTGGAAATGGCTGCAAGGAATATTTGCTCTATCACCTGCCCAGGGACTAAGGTCATCCCGGCTGACCTGTAGTTCCGTGGATCCTCTTCTTGCCCTTTTTGAAGATGAATGTGATATTTCCTTTCTCCAGGAATGAGGAGCCTCCCCCAGTTAACATGACCTTTGAAAGTGGGCAGTCTGGCAAGTAACATCAACCAGCATCTTCAGCGCGTTGGGATGCACCCTGCTTGGTCCCACAGACTTTTTTACATCCAGCTGGTTTAAATGCCCTCTGCACTGTATCTTCCTCTGCAGTGGGTAATGCCGTGTTCCCAGAGGCTCTGCCTCTAGGCTCAGGCCAAAAGCAGACCTGACCAGTTTGGGGAAGACATCAAGTACTTCATCTTTTTATACGTCCCTGCTCCACTGACTGCTTGAGTCACTCTGGATATGCTCAAAGCCTCGCTTAACTGTGTTGTTGATGACTCTTGTGGTTGGGCAGCAACAGGTAATAATAGCATGAGGGTCCAGAGGAGCTTTGGCAGGGTCACTGCAACTTCCCAAATCTCAGCCCTCAGCAAGCAACAAACCTTTGGAGTTTGGCAGATAGGAGCCTCCATCTCCAGGAGGGTGTCTCTGCTATCTCTCTCCTCTTCCTCTTGATGTGGACACTGGGTTCAGCCTTGTCCTTCTGGATGCCACTGGGTCTGCTAACACCCTCCTGCAGATCCTTCACTGGTGATGTGGCACCCCAGCCTCTCAGAGGTGCAAGGCTCAAGGGGATGCCTGGGACACTCCCTGCAGCCAAGATCCAGTGGCCATATCCTCCTTCTGGGTGGTGCGACAGGGCCGTGCCGGCAGTGTGCCCCACAGGGTACCACCACTGTCGTCATGCCATCTGTGGCAGTCTCAAGCAGTTTCTCCAGGGTCTCTTTGCATTGAGAGTTAAAAGTGGTGCAATTCACACAGATTGGCTGCTGACCTCCAGCGAGTCTCCCCAGTTCACAGACCCTGTATGCATGTGTTGCTAAATGTCCTGCTTTCACTTAAATGTAACCATAACCTAACCACCTAACTACTTATCCCAGCAAAGGAAAGGTACTTTTATGGCCTCACTACTCACAACAAAGATGAATTGGAATACAGTGGGTCTTCTTGCGCGCACATCCATCCCCTCACTTTGTCCTTAAGTGCAAGGTCAGTATAAAAGGCTTTTTCCTGTGGGAAGTATCCTGTGTATCCCCATCTGCTACTGATCATAATAGGAAATCCTCAAAATACTCCAAGTCTTCCTCTTTTCTTCAGTACAGCTAGATGTAGTATAATAAATACCACTACATTGCCTGGAGATAACTTTCTTGACTACTGTCAGCCCTACTGTTTGCATCTGCTTGCATGGGCATATATCTGCAGGGTTTGTTTTTCACTAGTTCAAATTACTTGTATTTATAATTATCACAGCATTTCTGGAAGCTGTTCTGGAAGCCATGAGAGCAATGTTAATTCCAATTACCAATGAGTTTTGACACTGAATCAGGAATTCAGGTTTGTGTTTATGTGGACCCCTCATACATATCTGCAACAATCATTGCATGAATGTATTTTACACAAACCATGATAGTCATTGCTTTGGTTCTGAAATTTATATGAGTCAGTGATTCTTGATTTCTTTTTTTTCATAGTATCTATTTTGTGTTTGTCAAGGACCAGGGGAAATATCACTATTTGATTGTTGCATTTGTGTAGTTTTTTCTGGGCATCTTCCATTCTAACTTAACTTTTCTGATGCGCTCTGAAAAAATCTGTGATCGTGAAAAATAGGTTCCATGTTTTAAGAGTCTGTTCCAGTCTGATACTTTGTTCATTATTTCGTGTTCGACCTCTGCATTTTGGCTTGTTTAAAAAAATGCAAAGTGTGCTGTTGTGATGCTTGTGTCTAAATATAACCTGTTCGGTTAAACAATGATCCGTGTGCCATCTCTGAAGACAGACATGTCTGTAGCCGAAAAGCAACCTTTTCAGACTTCAAGCAAATTTAGGTCCAAGTCATTTTTCTTTTAAGGGTAACAGTTGAGACTATTTTTATTGCTGCCCGTTAATACCTCTACTTAGTACTGTCAGCTCAGTTTCTCCTCCAGCCTACATATTTTCCCTTAGGCTTTCCAGAAATTACCCTGGAGCCAGAACTGCAACATACCTTTTGCTCAGGGATTTCATCAGCCTGCCCAAACTGCTGCCAGAGAAACATGAGTTCGTGCTGCCTGTGCGAGACCCTCGCATGGAGTATGGTCTGATGGCAGGACACCAAGTTCCTCCTTGCTGTGGCCAGGTGGCTGCAAGAACTCGGTTTTCCCTTTTTATAAAATGGGATTAAATCCTTATTCACCTGTATAAAATGGTGCATTCTTAACTTGTTTTTACACAAATAAATGACATGAATTTCTAGGATTATTTTTTTATCTGATTCCAGCATGTTACCTCTAGATTTCTGTTTCTTTTCTCCTTTAAATTGAAAACAAGACTATAAAATACTACTGACAAAAGTCACACTGACAAGTGACATTGGAGAGTTTCTCTCAATTCATTCTAATTCCTTTTGGTTTTCCTTTGAGATTCTTATCTCTGGTCTTGTCTGTATTTATTTTTTTCATTCCCACGTATAGGGGCCTTGCACAAGGGGCACTATCTTTTCTCTAGTTTCTCTATACTAAAATCCACTATCAGTTTACTAAAATGGATTGTGTATGTTGTACAGAGGTAAGTGCACCAGAGAGACTTCTGTAGTGTTTGATGAGGGATGTTAAGTTTCTGTGCAATTTTAACTTTAGTATTTTTTTAAGTTATTGAACTCAGTCTACGCTTCTTGCTCCTCCTTTTATTTCTCTTTTCTGGTCTTACCTTTTATTTTCCTTTCATTTTCAGTGTGCCCTGTTGCTTTTGACACAGAGTTTCCTTTAGACAAATTTCTCTTGCCTCTCATGCCTTTAGTTCTTTTCCCTTTTGCACTCTTTCATTGTTTCCTTACCTTGTCCTCATCATCTCCAGCTGGATAATCCTGAGGAATGAAGCAGTGAAACTGGATGAGATGCAATGGTGCAGAGGCCAAGTTCAAACACTTAAGCTTGAGAGCAAAAATATTTCTGAAGTTAATGGCCTCTGGATTTCAAATTATGGAAGGGGAAGAACTGAGTGTATTGATCACAGCATGACCAAGAGTGACAATATGATGCAGCTGTGAAAAAAGCAAATTCAATTCTAGGGTGTATCAAGAGAAGTATTTGTAACAGAAATATGAAAGCATTTAATATTGTATGCAGGATACTGGTCTTCATTTAGAGTACTGTGTCCAATTTCGGTGACCCATGTGGAGCAAAAATGCATTTGAATTAGAATGGATGCCAGCAAAAAATAATAAAATGATTACAAAATGTCATTGCTTGAGATACCATGTGATCTAGCAGATGTCTCCAATGGTACTGTCCAATACACCCAATTTCTTTGTACTCCACCTGACATGACTTAACGCAGAAAGTGATGTGGGCCTCCATTCCCTCATACATATTGATGACAAATGTGAGAACATTTTATTTACACTTGAGATAAGCCTGAAAATTATCAGGCAAAAGGATCTTGTTCTATGCCTAGAAACAATGCTTCAGGGGTCTAAATATCCTTGATTTCTTTTAAGGATGCCTCGATACTAATACGTTGTTATTACATCTAACTGAATGGTTTTAAAAGCATCTTACTAACATATACCATTTCCTCATTTCCTTGATTGCATCCAACTACTTTATTGTATTTTCAATAAAACTGAGATACAGTGAAAATTATTTCAAACCTCCCTTTACTTTGAAAAAGGAAGGCAATTCGTACAGTGTCCGAGACATGTTCTACCTCTGTAGTAAACTTCATTGTACTGACTTCGAGCTTTACTCTTCTTGTGTCTAATGTTACCTGTTCCTTCATTAAATAAAGAACAATATAACAGTCATCCTTCAAGTCCTCAAATCCTGGAGGACTGCAGTAATTGAATTCTGCAGGAGCACAGTCATCAAACACTGGTGACATTGAATGATCAAAGCCTGGTGGAAGGCAGTCCTCAAGTCCTGGAGGACTGCAGTGCTCAAATTCAGAATGGGTGGTGTCCTCAGAGTTTGGGGCAACACACATTTCTTTAATGGAAGCAGGAGGCTTCATACCTTTGAGTTTATCATGCATCTATATTATAAAAGCGTCAATATGAAATTGATGGCATCTCCTACAGTCTATTCCTGTTAAGAATAGCCATAATTTTATCAGTGGAAGAAAGTTGACCCTTTCCTTTATGTGTCTGATAACCATACACACAGACACAGTTGCAGAAATTGTACAGACTGCATCAACCCTTCTTATGACCTCAAACTGCATGGAGCTTCTTGATGACTACAGAGCAGTTAAGAAAGACAAACAGGGCATGGAGCCAGTCTAACAAGTTTTGCCATGTGCAAGAATATGCAATGACAGCCATTATTGGGCTTGTATATAGTTTAAATCCCTAATTCACAGATGCTGTATGTATTATTTTTGTAGGTCTGTATAAATGCAGTAATTTTTAACTCTGTGTGTGTGTATGTTTTTTTAGGATCTGAGTCAAGCCAATGCACATATAATGGCCTTATTGTCCACATATAGTCATTTAAGTTATTGGCAATTACCTAGGTATTCCATGTCTCATTGAAAATGAATTTCCTACCCAGCTTCGCCAGCTTAACAGCTGGATTCTTGCCTTAAGGAATACAGGGGGAAAGAGTGTTCCTCTCTTTTGATGCTGAATGTACATGTCAGTTATGAGAAGCTCCCTGTTCATCAACCAGCACGTTAAATGTTTTGTGACAAGTTATTTAGACCGGTTGATTTAAAACAACTTCACTCCCTGTGTTCTGGCTGACTGGTGGAAGGTAAAGTGGTTTTAATACCTGGTTTTACCCCACTAGTGAATGGAATAATTTTTTTGGAAACTTTTTCTGTGTTGTTATTTTTGGTTTAAGTTCAAGTTATATTCTGTCAGGTAATAGTTGCATAACATTATTGGGGGGGTTATTTCCAGTGCACTCTACAGGCCCTACTTGGAATTTAATCTGAATGCCACAGATTATACTTTTCCCTCCTGTTTTTAAACAATTCTAATATTCTGATTTATTTTTTCTAGCATCATCCTCTTATAATATTTTATCCTTTAAAAACTGCTTTACAGCAGTATTCTCCTGGTCTTCAGGTTGTTTAAAGCTCAGGGACAGGACTCTTTGATTGTTTGAAAATGTACTCCAGCCTTCATACTGGCATTTAGGGCACTTTATAAAGCGATCTTTAGGTGTTGTAAGACGTTCTTTAAGTGTTCTGGGCTGTCTGTCATTTTCTGAATGTTTAAGTCTTTCTCCTAGCTCATTTGGGAGAAATAGAATTTATAATTCTTTCCAGCTCTATGGCACTGTCTTTAGGAGGGTAGGCACATTCTCAGAAGACGGGAAACTGGCAAAGTCTTGATCTTTGAAAACTGCAGGATAGAGGAAGCTGTGAAACTATTGTTGCTCCATGGTCACCTTCCAGAGAAACAACTACATGGAATACTTATCCCCTTATTATCTTGTAAGAGCTTACATATTGTCTGATTAAGAGACATTACCTTTTTGCCACGTCCTTCTACTCTCTTCCTATGCATGAATAGATACAGGCTTTAAAGACATTGATATGAGATTTGCCATTTGTGTTCACTATAAAGCCTCTATTGTGTTAGGTTTTGTTCTATTTGTACATCCAGGAACAAATTTGCCTTTATGTTGCAATCAAGATGTCTTAGAGGTGAAGTTATTTTTTCTTAATAGGATATGAATTATGACATATTTGATCTGTGACTGGTGGAGGCTGAGGGTGAATTAGATTCAGAAATCCTTTGGGCAACAATAAGCCTTCTGGCAATGATGGCAATGTGATAAATAAGCTCAATGGTTGATTTATATCTGATGGTAAAACCAACATAAAATCACTCCTTGGCTTTTCCTGCTGATTAATTTCAAGTAACTTGCTTGAAAGTCAGAGGAGAGTTTCCACAGTGAAGGTAACAGAACCGGAAGAAGTGCCGAGTGCCATATGATACCTATTTGCAGTGGATGGAAAGCAAAATGAGTAATAGGAGATGTAGTGTTGGTAGAGGTTCCTACTGTGTAGTACATGCATAGAAGATGGAGTACAGCTGTGGTGATCAGACTTGGTGATCAATCCAGGATGTTGTGTCTGAGAGACTGTTGGGGCCCTCAGTGCACCAACAAGGTCTGCAGCCTCTCCCCGCTGCTGGCAGTTTGGCTGCCTGTGCTTGAGGCCAGCTCTGATATGGCACAGCTGTAACCTGGGATCAGGCTTTTGCGGAAGAGCTGGGAGATGTCTCATCAGGGGGTCCCTGCTTCCCTTGGATGCCATGGATAAGGCAGGAATTCCTCCTTTGCTCATAGCAAAAGGGAAAGCTGAAGGGGCTAAATTTAAAAAAGAATGATAGATGTCTTTTATTTGTTTTCCGTGTGTAACAGACCTTCTAAATATCCTGCTCTTCTGCTTGCCCATCCTAAACTAGAGAGTTTTGACTCATGTTAATCTTTGTCTGGTAATAAGCATAATTTCTTCTTGAAAGTACCACTTTCATATTGGTGACACATGTTGACCTGCCATCTGAGAAAGTGCTGAACAGGGGGGAGGGGAGACCTTTCTGGCATGGTCACTGATGACTATGGGGAAAAACAAAGGTTCCTGGATATTTATTCCACATTCAGGCAAGGCTGTGTTATCCTGACTGCGGCATGGACAAATAATAACAGTTGGAGCCATTAACGTTTGCAGCTACTTAGGGCAAATCTATTTGTTACACTTACGTGCCCTTTTAGAAATCAGGAAATAGAAAATAAGAATGAGATCGATTGCATTGTTCTTGTTTGTGTGTGGAAAAAACTGGCATCAGTGACTCAGACATCACGTACCATATGGAAGAAAGATGTCAGAGCGGTTTTGGGTATCTATGCAAGATCAACGAGAGATCTGGACTATCTCTACAAAGTGTTGTAAGACACAGCATTCTTCATGGAAGTGGGGAAATCCATTCATGCCCCATAAGTGGGAAATAAGGGTGAAGAAAAATGTCTGGAAGATATGTGTTAATTGATAAGCTACCCATAGGGAAACAACATGGATTCTAAGAATGAAAAGGATATGGACAAACATCTAAGAAAAAATTTGAATTGTACATTCAGGTTGGGAAATATCATTCTGGAAAGCAGTGGCTGAAAAGGGTTTGGGAGTTGTGATGGAAACGAGCTCGTAGTGCAAGGCTGCTGTCGAAAGTGCTAATGTAGTTCTTCAATGAGAAAATAGGACCAATTTCAATAGAAGAGAGAATATTTGAGATTGCTATGGATATTTCTGGAAGACGCTCCAAGAACATCACTAATTGTGTGGAAAGAGTTTAGATAAATCGTAAAAATGATCAAAGGAATGGAAAAGTATGTCTAAAAAGTTGTCAAAGCTTGATCTTTTTAATACCAAAGAGAAACTCTGGAGCATCTCAGTTCCTGAACATACTTGGCAGGCTTGGAGGGAGAATGGGGTGACAGAAGGGTTTTCAAGCAAGAAAACAAAGTTATAATGAGATGAAGTCACCAGAAATAGAAGCCAGATCTAAAAAATTTCCAAGATCAGCACTATTCTGGCTCACTAACAATTACGCTTTAGGACATCTATCCAAGGGTGATATGGATTTTCTACTACAGAAACTTAAAAAAAAAAAAAAAAGAAATGCAAGTTCTAAGCAGAATTTTTAGAAACTACATTGTCTGCGTTATGTGCTAACTAGTGATTAGACCATCTTACAAGTCTCTGTGCCAAGAGTGGGGATGTTTGCTTCAGCTCGGGCATGCTGGGGACAAAGAAAATATGTTGTTTCTTCTTTTTAAATCCCGAGGTCTCTGAAACCTCTTTATTGCTAGGAAAATAAATCATATTTATCTTCAGATCATCAGACTTTGAGTCAGACCTACTGAAGCAGCCGTTTCAAAATCTTAGAAAGCGTACACCGAAACAAGCAGCTTTGAAATACAACATGCAAATGATTAAAAGCTCAGGGTGAATCCCTAGCTAATGTACACATAGACATATAAGTAATATACATAGATATTATTTAGGGATACATAAAATATGTAGTAATTGCATTGTACTCTTTTTTTTTTTTTATGCATTTTGTCCCCTGACATGCAAAATGCTTTCAGTTGATCTGTCCAAAGTTGCTTCTCTGCCGCTTTATGTAAAAGCAGGATAGGAAATAAGTCTTTGTAGATTCTGCATGGTTTGAGCTCAGAAAGATGTCCTGTATGGATTCTTTCTAACTCATGCTTTTGATTGATCACAGGAGTGAACTAGATCGGCTCAGCACAGAGCTTTGTTTCATCTTATCATATGTTACAACCATAGATTCACTGTGGGCCATTGTGGATGGTTCCCCACAGTGGGATCGCTCACCCTTATAATTTTTCTTTAAAACAAACATTTTACCACCAAGAACGTGGGTGTCGTTACCCGCTGCAGCCTTCTCTCAGGGTCTCCCCTAAATGAACATGCCTGCTGTCATCAGCAGCTGGATACTGGACCTGCAGCTGCTCTAAGCAGAGCTCCTTATTTCAGGGTTGCTTTACAGTGGTACTGGAAATACCTCAGTTACAGACACCTTTGAAAAGTACATGGCAAAATCCACTGAAAATTGTACTCTGCAGGAAGAATAGAAACAGGCTTACATGTGTACAGCCAGTTCAGACATTTTTAACTGGGATACTTCTACTGATGGGATGAAAACATAGTTAATGCTTTACTAAACAGTTCAAATTACCATGTTGAATGGATTTGAAATAATGAAACACTATTATTAACGTAATATCTTCCCAAGTATTTGTAGGTGGGAATGCATCTCAGATTTTTTTTTCATGGCATGAACATTTAAAAGTGCAGAGAGAAGCAAATGGAAAAGGATATGGAGAATGCATCCTGAGTAGAGCACTGGTCAGTGCTGCCTTCTACTTCCTTATGGTGAAATTCAGTATACTCGTTTCAAATTAAACAAAATTATAAGCACCCAAGTCAAAGAAGAGTGAAGAGAAATAGTGTGATTTGAAAAACAAATTTCATCAACAAATGCTATTCGGGAAGTTAGTGGGTTTTTCCGTTAAATATGCCGGTTTTAAGAAATGTTTTTAAAACTTACAAAATAAACGAGTTACACAATATTTTTTCTATGCAAATATATATACCTATATATCATATCTATCTCATGTGTACCACATGAGCATACTTAATTTGCAAAGTGTTAACTTTCTAGTCAAGAGTTTTTGTAGGTCTTTACTCAGTAAAATACTGGGGGCAATTCATGCTTGCAGCTCTACTTACGAGTCTGTTTGCGTATAAGAGGTTAAGGGGAATACTAAAGACAAAAACCTGTATTGATGCTGGCAAAATTATTTTTCAGTTTTCAGTAAACTATTTTTTTCCATGTATAAGAAAAATAACATTTTTCCCTAGTTATCTTCCTTATCTGTGATAATTTGTGTATTTTTGAATTTGGGTTAGAATGCCTGTGACAGCTTTCTGAGCCTGATTCAATGGAGAAAAAATAATTTTTCTGTAAAGTGGGAGATGGATGGGGAAGTGTAATTTTGATATTTGGAAAGCCAAACAAGAGATATGTTCTTTTAAAAAAAAATCAGCAAAACCAATCAAGTAAAAAAGCCCAAAACAACCACCCAAAACAAACTACAAAAATCCCCCCAAAACCCTAATAATCTCAAAAGACCTTTTTAAGAGAGCCTGCGAGTAAAACTGCCAAAATGTAGACTGGTGAGACTTCAAACTGGCCAAATAAAATGCACGTAACTCTAAAGAGGGGGAGGCAGACTCTGCACTCAAATAACACCTCTAAAGTACCCTTCCTGTCTCAATCAGAAGTGTTTCTGCTATTAAGAAGACGGCCCACGAACTACGAAAATGCCAGCACAGCAACAAAGACACTTTTGAACACGATGAGCTATCCCTTTCTTTCATCATATGGCTGAAAGTCAAAAGCAAGCGAGCTGTATAATATGCAAGGAGAAATAAAGTAGGAAAAAAGAGTAGACAAAAATATGGAAAACAGGAAGAGATGCATCCGTTTAGGAAAATAACAAATGTAACAAAAATGAACAATTTTATTGTTAATTTTCTAGTGACTGCAGTCGCTATGAAATCGATAGAAGTGCTGAGAAATTGATGTTGGAAGAAAAATGCTGGTATTGTAAATGGCAATCATAAACTATCTTTACATTTCGTATTTTGTTAACAATGTAAAGCAACTCTTTCCTGCTCAACTTGCACAAACCCATATAATGTTATGAATACTAATGGAGGATTAGACACTTGGATATGTGTGGCATAGAATTTCTTTTTTTGTGACATACTGGAGAAAGACTTTACAGGGCAAATTAGAAAAAGAATTACAGTCCAAAGTTTGAAAAGAAATATTATTGCTCCTAAAACAAATAAAATCTAAACCCTTAAAATCGTTCAGGAGTTATAAAAGCTTCAGGATAATAAAGATTTTATTTCAATGCTATATAGTAATTTTATTTACCTCACTTGGACGGGGAAAAAAAATATTATCTAACCAATTGAAGCAGGCTAAAAACACAGCTTAGGAAATGTACTTTGCTAACATTAAAATCACACAATAAAAAAGTGTGTAGAGATAATATAACATTTAAAATAATTTCAGAAAAAAACTTAGATACAAGTAGAGTAAACTAAAAAGCAAAATTTGCAACAGAAAATTTCAAAGAGCCAGATACATCAAGCAGGATCGAAACAATCTAAATCACGGGCAGTACGTAAAAAGAGGTATTTGAAGTCAAACAGAAAACTGGAGCAAATAAATGCAGAAGAGCAAAAAGGTGAAATATCAAAATAAGGAGAGTTTTAAAACTTTACTGCTTCCCAGAGCAGTGAGATAGATTTGCAGGACTGATTCGAGCATAAAGGAAGACAAATATCTCCAGTGCCATGGAGCAGTAAAACACGATCTTTTAAGTCCCAGCAACAGAGTGGAAGTTACATGCCCTGTAGAAGAGGTTAAATGTTTTGGTCCTACTGAAACAGTAAGCTGTTGTCCTATTCAACAGGCTCTAACGAAAATCAATGCAGCTGGTCTCCCTTGTTCTGCTGATCTGCAGAGAATATAGGCAAAGCTTTTGGAGTTGTTTGTACTCCCATTTGAATGCTGAGCAGTCTGCTTTTAAATATCACCTCCTCCCGAAAGCAATGCAGAAGCTTTTACTAAATTTTAGCTGACAAAATTATAACGAGGATGGACAGTCTATTCTTTTCTACTTGAATTTCTGCTTTTTCTCAGTGTTTTTTTTTTTTTTTTTTTTAAGCTTCTCTCTTTCACTGTCGCTCTGAAAAAATCTGGTGGAAAGTTGACCCTCAGCCCCTCCTTTTTCTCCCCATTTAAAAACCATAGGGACAGTCCTGATCCAGCAGTCTTCAGGCAGAGACATTTTCAGCTGATGGCAGCTAGGTGTTTTCTGTCACTCAGGTAAAAAAAGGTACATAAAAGGGGAACAACTGAAAAGACCTGCTGATAAAAAAAAAAATCCGTTGCGCTCTTTAGTACTTTTTTAAGGCTCATTACTGCAAGTTTCCGTATCTGGCAGTCTCGCTCCCTAGAAAGATCATTATAAATGCTGGGCATGTGCACGAGCAGCTCCTCAGCCGTTTCCTAAGCATGAGAATAGCCGAGTTTTTCATTGATTAAGTCCACTCCGATGAGATAGTTTTGTGGCGTAACAAAAAGTAAGAACGTGGAGGAGGAAAGGCTTTTTTCTTAAGCTTGATATCACATGTACAGAAACCAGATGAGCTTACCAGAATGTCGACACATTTATTCATAACATATCAAATGTCCCTTTATAATTTCAAGGGTTTAATTATACATTTCAATGGTATATTAATACTTTTTGTTGGCTATTTTACAGCCATATGCATGTCATGTGTGCCATGAGGGCTTTTTTATGCCTTATTTGCTTAAGTTCTGTGTGAGCAGATAGATAGAAATAAGTAATCGTTAAGCTATTTAGCCTCTGACAAGACGGCTCGTGTTTACAGCCTAGGGCACCAAAAGTTTCAGATTGGAATAAATGACAAAGCATCAATGGGTTTTTGGAAGCTGAACGATCAAATTTAATTTAACAGCCTCAAGAGTGTTTGTGTGAAAAAAGATGATGGAGGGAGGAAAGCCCCTGATATGAAATACAACTGCAGCCCCTTTGCATTTCTCTGTGTGATTAACAAGTCAATTTTTATATTTTAGTGTTCCCTCAGGAGCTCATCAGGACTATTCCTGGGTGGAAAAAATACCGCTTTCGGGAGGTCTTTCTTTTTTTCTTGGTAGGCCTCCCAAAATGTGGTAGTTAGGTGAGAAAGACAATACCAAGGTAACATGAGCTGACTTTACAGAACTTGAAACATTTGCAAAAAACGTGGGGCCATGGGAATAGCTGCTTTGGATTTGGAACCACTCCGCACAACCCACATACTGGAAAATTTTGTAAACATCAAAAGTTTAAAAATTATTATTTTTTTTTTTAATATTTCTGATTTAAGGAACTGGCAGGTTGTGAAGTTGAAACTTTTTTTTTGAGTGCTGTCTGGAATGTAGCATACTTTTTTTCATATTTGAAAAGTCTTTCAGTTTCCAGCTATTTAATCACAGATTTCTTCTGAGGGAACTAAGACACTGCAGACCATTTTCTTTCAAGTAAATTATTTCAACTCTTCACTGACTGCAGCCATTTTTTTGCTTGGTTTAAAATACTGTGCTCTTGTTATCGTCCTGAAAATCCGATGTGACAGTCATGACAGTATTGTATGTATATTCCATAAGTAGGCTGATTTTTTTTTCTTTCCTCCATTAAAAACTACTTTCTTCATTTTTGCATTGAGGTTTTACTTTTCCAGTGTTACAGCTTCAGTTGTCCATTCCAGAGTGAAACAGAACAATGAACAGAGTACGGTCGTGAAATTTTAAAAAGCATTTGACACAAATGCGAATGGCAAGACTCAGAGGGCACTATCAGCACATAACTTGAAGTATGCAGGTAATCTATGAAAGTGAGTGAAGTAACTGAGACACTTAAAAGTGACTGTATGCTTGTATATTTTCCTGAATGAAGGTAATTTTTTTCAGCAACAGAAGTCTAAAATTGTTTTACTTGTCATAATGGAACAATTCCAGATTTACATGGAGTTCATTAGAACTGGAGAATAAATTTGACCAAAATTCAGCTTTTCATAGAACACATATATAACTGTATAATATCCCTATGCAAATCCAATGCTAAGGAGTATTACTACTGCGGTAACTGATAGCACTAATCGGGACTTTCAGCATTTGAATTAAACCCCACAAGGGTGAAAAAAAGAGCTGTTAACCTCTTTTTGCTTAGAACTGAATAACTTCATAAATCAAAGAAAACCTTCTGTATCAAAAACGTGTCTTTTTGCACCAAAATTCTCTGCCCGATATTGTCAAACAAAAAATTTTAAGTGCCTTCAAAGAAGTAGTAATTAAGATCTTCATATTTACATCATTAAACAATAGAAGAGGTAACTAAGCTGCACATTTGTGACAATTATTAATGTTCTTCACAAAGATATGTGCTGCTGTACCATGGCAGTGATAGTGAAGCCAGCTATTTGTGGCCAAGCCTCTGAGCTTTGCAAGCCAGCAGAAATGTACAAGGACTCAGCCAGGTGACACACAGATAATCAGTTATTAAGGACATATATAATGACATGACCTGTACCATGGAAGATTGGGATACTTGGAGCAACCCTACATGCATAGGCCATTTTGCTTGTAATCCTCTGGACATCTAGCAGAGTTAGTTTCTCATTTGATTTGAAATGTATGTAGATAACCTTACCTATGTTTTGTGACGTCAACTTAAGTAACTAAATCCAGATTGAATGTTGCTCAGCAACCGACAAATATGGCAAAGACCAAAAGGTTTTCAGAAACTATCATGTTTGGTGTTAATATATGAACAAAATTGTATTTCAGAACACCTGAGGGTTTCTGTTCCTACTAAAGGAAATGCACAGTGCTTAGCCTCTGCTTTTCAAAAAAGCATCCTCAGCATTAGCTTGGAACCTGTAGCACTTGGGATTACCCGCCAACAGAGTTCCCACACGAAGGAAAGGTGTGCCCAGCAACCAGAAATGGGGGCAAAAAACATGTGTCTTCTGTGCGTTACCTGAACATGCTTGAGAAGCAATGTGTGAGGGACCAGGTGGAGACGAACGTGACGAGCACTGTGTGGTGCTCTGAGTAGCTTTTCAGAGTAGCTCTGAGAATAAACCTAGGACAGTGGGATGAAGACAGACTTGCATGAACGTAACATATTTCTGAGTCTTTTGGAAGGATAGATGTCACAATTGTTGGATTGTGAATACGAATCAGCACACAGCAGTAGAACTGGTTGAATTTGGGGGGGTTGGAATGTTCTCTGTTGTTAAAGTTGACATATATCACATGAAAAACTTTAACAGCAACCGAGTTTTCCAACTGAAATAATTTCAATTA
Organism: Rhynochetos jubatus; assembly: GCA_027574665.1. Taxonomy (NCBI): domain Eukaryota; kingdom Metazoa; phylum Chordata; class Aves; order Eurypygiformes; family Rhynochetidae; genus Rhynochetos; species Rhynochetos jubatus. The sequence continues at coordinate 15,937,100 of CM050665.1, read as the reverse complement.
CAAAACTTTATGTGCTGATATCTGCAGGGGAATTTATGGCATCAGCAATTTCCTTTCTTTTGAAAATGCTGTTCTTATTCCATTTCAGAAGTTCCAGTTCAAAATGTTCTGATTTTATCCTCTTTTCTTTTTCTTTTTTTTTTTTTTTCCATTTGAAATAGAAAATAATTTAGTCAAAATTTCCCATAAAGGAAAATCTATTTTTCAGACACTGCTGTTATCTGAATTAGGGCCAAATTCTGCTCTTAGCTTCTATTCCAGCCTTGAGGCACCAAATTTACATCTCGTTATATTGTAGACATTTATGGGATGTAATTAATTTTCTCATTTAAAAAAGAAAGAGATCCCAGGGACTTGTTGTGTGCTGCTTTGAAATCAAACTCAGCTGTCACTCTGGAGAATGGTTTAGGTTGTCAGACATGATGCAGGAAGGCTGGTTTGCATTCACAGTACCAGCCATTGTAGCCTCGCGAAAAATTTGGTGCGTGTGCACATTTATGTATCTTGGTCTTAGTTTGATGTCAGACAGTGTTTCGTTTTCTCCCTGTTTGTCTCATTATATTTTCTATTGTTGCAAGTTTACAAAAAGAACCCCAAAGTTATTTATTTTGCCTTTCCTTTTTCCCCCTTATTTCTTTCTTCTTTCCATAGCTGGCACATCTTGGCTTTTCTTCCTCTTCTTCTAGACTGTCTCATGAACATACTCTTCTACGACACTTGTTCTCCACACTTCTTTTTCTAACCGGCTGTTTCACTTTCCTCTCTTTGATATGCTTTCATGCCCTCTATTCTGTCTTTCCTTTATCCACCTTTTAAAAAATTTATCCATGCTTTTTGCTCACTGTCGATTCCCCCCATTTTGTCATCCTCTCCATCTCCTCATGATTTCTTCTGGCTCCCTCACCATGCCCTTCATCACTGCTTGTTATCCCCAACACATACTGTTGCACGACACCCTGACCCTTTCATGCCCACCTCCTACCTGTACCTCATGTGCACATATTTCTGCAGAAATTTAGTTGCGTTAAGCCTGGGATGAGGCAAGAGAAGGAGTTTTTCTCCTGTTCCCATAAGGATCTGGATGCGCGTGTGGTCTGTTTGCCAGTCTAACAAGGATCAGTGTGTACCCATCACATGCAAAGTCCATTAAATAGTCTGGGTAGTTACAGATAAATAATGCTACATCAGTTCAGAGGGACGTCTTGTCTTCAGGCTTGAGAGCTCTGGTATTTAAAGGTTTATCCTCAAATCTGAGAAATCAAAGAATGCTATTTCACTGGAAGCAGTCAAAAGGAGTAAAATCCACACATGGCTACAGTTTAGTACTAGTTTTACTGCTGTGTTTATGCAACACAACAATTCACAAACCATTGTCCCCCCATTTTGATATGCTATGGTCATTATTTCCCCAGCTTCTCTCAGTCCTTTGCATTGCTACGAAATTCATAATGTGGGTTGTCTTTCACTCTCCTGGTGATCTAAAGTCTTTCAACCAGATTTGACCTTATTTCTTTACCCATTGCCCTAATTTCAGAACATTGTGGCCAATATGAGATACAAATTTGCTTTGCAATTTAAATGCTTTATTTCTCAGAGAAGAGAAATACAGAGAGTAGATTGATCATAGAAATATTGAAAGTGTCAGACCTTTTGGGTTGTAACAATACCAGGCAAAATATTGATTGAAAATCTTAAAGAAATAATCAGTATCATCTTTCATGATGCTTAATTAGTAATAGCAACCACCCATGAACAGTTAATCCTAATTTTTTTTTTTTCTTTCATATTTCATTGGAAATGGGTTGAATGGAAGGCTAAATATTTCAAATTTGTGTTATCAACTTCTCTGGCTTACTTCTGCTTTCATAGAAATAAGTGGTAAGGCTTTAGAGGATTTGTCCTTGGTTAGAAGTTTCTTCACTTGCCTGAAGAATAAAGACAGTAAGAGCAAAACAGGTAGGGCAGAGCATTAGGAATAATGCAGGAAAGAAAGAGGCAATAGTGACCTGAACTCAAAGGTGGCGAGCGTATGTTAATTACTTCAGTAATATTTTCTAGATATGCTTCTTGTCGCATCTGTTTCAGCTCTGACCATGCCTGTGACAGGTTTTCAGGATTTTAAATTATGAACGTTTTTAGGGAAGGGATTTTTATTACTCTTTGAAGTACCCGCTGTATTTCTGATCACTGCAAAACTAATACATGGTGCCACACTATGCCTCAAAGTGTCAAATACATGCACTGCACATATATTCTATGTGTATAAAAAGAATTTTGCAAAGGGCCTCAATATTTTACATTGAATTATTATATTTTTTCCATTTTAAATTTCAAACTCTAATGATAGTCGTGACCAACCTGTGAAAGAAAAAATATTTTAATTAAATACCTAATTTACATACTACATTCATAGCTTTGTTTATTCATGTTACAGTCATAACATTTTTCACAACTCAGTGATTTACTGCGCTTTGAGGCATGTATCTAAGCATTAAAACAGGCTGTGCTGTTGTGTCTTGGAACCTGTTAAATGAATTTTAAATGTTCTACTACATCTACTTTCTAAATAAACATAGCAAAGGATTCTAAGTACCCCATAATATTCAATTAATGTTCCCATAATTCTGTCTATTGCAATAAGATTTAGTATCAGGCAGTCCTTAGTAGTACTACAGTATGTTTTCAGATAGTTCATTTTTTATTGCAAAGGAGTTTGAAAGAGAGGGAAAAAATCCTTCACAAAAGCAGCATTACAACATCAGTTTCTTCCTTTTTTTTTTTTTTTAGTTTTCTTTTCTACCATTCAAAACTTAAAGCTACTGGAAATGAAACTAAGATTGTTGATCTAATTGCCCTACAAAAAACTATGCAAGCTTGCCATCCTCCTTTAAAAATGGAGTGAACATTCTCAGAAACTTCCTAGAATTAATCTTAAAGCGTAAAACTTCTTTATGTTTGTGGAAATGCCACAAAACTGCATGCACATGAAAACAAGCATCGCATTTAAAGACCTATTCATTAAATTCTTGAAATACTCAGAACTCCCACCTTCTTATTTTCTGTACAGTAAAGACAACAGACATCTGATCCTTGTTAATACCATCAGTGGGTTTACAGGTTTCAGAATTTTATGCACGTCATAAAAGCATCTTGTATAAATCTGAACATATACAATGTATAATGTTTACAAACAAGAGTTGCTGGTGCTGGAAGAGGGTAAGAAAAAATTTTGGAAATGGCTTTAAAAAATGGTCTAATGTTCGATGAAATCACTCCTGTAACAGAAAACAAGATTTAACTCTCTGCAACGCAGAAACTATTTATTATTCCCCTGTAATATAAAGAGTTTGAGTCCAGTATGAGACAAATCTCTGAAAACCGTAAAAATATGTTTCATATGAAAGTCTATTTATAAGTTTTAACTGTCCAGTTTCTAAAGGCAAAATGATAATTTGAAGAGCAGAAGGCAAACAGGATCTTGCCCATAAAGGTGAGTTACGGTAATTAATATTTTCATTTAAGTAAAACATGTTGTCTTCTTTTTTTAGTATATTCATTTTTTATTTCACAGAAACTGGTGAATAGTTAATACCTTTCATGTTTCAATAGACCAGTTCTATTGTTTTTAAAGTAGATGATATACAACTATTTATGCATACATATAAGGAGAGTATTTAAACCATTGATTTCTCTGGCCCCTGTATTTTTTATTTTAGTTTGCTAAACAAATCCATATTACACCTACAGGTCTCGCTGGAGTTATGTAATCCTAAAATATTCTGTTGTAATTTTGAAAAACAGTAAAAAATATAAATTTATGAATAATTTATGAATAAAGGCAAACCATCCACTTAAATAACAAATAATTTACTCACCCCAGGTATGTAGCTGAGGAGAATGTACCTCCAGCCAGATTTGAAAGTCATAGCTGGAAGTGCTGTACATTGACTGGCAGTTCTGGCTTTTCTCATTGCAAGAAATTTCTCTGCAAGTCAAGTGAAGCTAATCCTGCTAAATCCTTTGATTTATCTAGAGCTTCCTAGGTAACTCAGGTTTTATGTCATTTCTATAGATTTATTTTTCTTAAAAATAAACCTCCAAAGAAAAGGAGGTAACTATAAAAACAGCTGTAACACTAAGGCATCCTGGCATTTTACTATCAGCCTAAGGGAGCAAGGAATGCAGGATCTGCTCAATACGTTTTACTTAGCTGCATTAGAAACGAACCTCCAACGCGTTTACCACATACCTTTCTTATAGGCCTTCCACTGTCTGTATTTTTTATATTCTGGTTCTGCGTCCTTTTCATATAAATCGGAAGTTAACCTTCAATCAGTGAATTAAAGATCTGAGAGGTCTTGCTTATATTGAATATCCAAGACACGTTGGTAGGGGCGGTACTTTGCGAGGGTTATAATTTTTTTTCCTCCATCTCCAATGCAACATAAAATGACACTACTTCTGTCAGTTCACATGTTCCTTTATATTACACAATAAATGTTTCTACATCAGGTACATAGTAGGTGCAGTGTGCAGTTCTAGAGAAGTAAGCAATGAATAATATAATTCAGCTCTACTATGTAGAGTTATGATTCTACAGCTGTGACCCACTGGTTACTTATTTTGTGCCTTTGGTATTGGTAGCTATTAAAAGTTGAAAGCAAAAGCCTGAAGACTATATTCAGTATTGTCTTGATAGCACGTTACTTCTACAGACCCTCCACAGAGTGAAATCTGTTGGTTTGGTACCTTCCATTTTGGAGGCATGAAGGGGCAAAACGTTTGGTCTAATGGAGATTCCAGTTTTTCCAAAACCCCACCCTCCAAAAGTTAGGTCTTGCTAACCAGATATTTCACCTTCTCCTGGTGGATGAGGTCTCATGGCCTCCAGAGCTAGAGTTCTCTATTCACCTCAGTAAAGATGGGCAACAGCACTGGAATCCTTGAGCATCCAGTACTGAAGTCCAGCCACAGATTGCTCAGTTTCTGTCAAATTTGTTGGGGATTAAAAAAGGTAAATGAGCTTTGAGGTACTGTAGAGAAGGTAAATGCCTCTTTATGGCTCCTTTTCTGAGTTCCCTTGACAAGAAGGTTCTCATTTACCCCAGGGGCTCTTCCGCCAACAATGACATCAACTTGTAGTACAATGTGCAACAGAGGTCTTGGGGCTGCTTCTCTTTGGACCCCTTCTACAGTTGGAAACCTCTTCTTTCCCCAACAGAAGAGCATTTCCTTCCCTCCCACCCCCAGGGCACTCACTGGTTCCATATGTGCTGCAGCTCTGCTCCAGCAATTTGGTCAGGAAACAGAGGAACACCAATGGCTAGGGGAAGAAGAGCATGATTGTAGCCTGGCCACAGCTCCTCTTCTCTTCCCACTCCTAAAGTAGAGGACTATGCTGGTAGCACTGTCAAGGCCTGAAGAAAGAAAATGGGCAGGGACACAGCTGAGTCAAGCATTGCAGAAGGGGGTCTGACTTGCCCATATAGAGCAGCAGGGTGAGGCACAAAACTATGTAATGAATACCATGGGGGCCTGGTTGCAATGCGTGCTTTGCATCATGCTACTGCTGTGGTGTTGGTGCATCATCCATCCTTATGCTGAAAGTGTTGTGGGCTGTATGCTATACAGCAGCTATGTCCCGAGTCAAGGCTCTGCCTGGGCACTGCTGACTGTGGGCTTCAGGGATGTGGCCAAAAGCTTGTTGTGTTGGGGAACATGTGGAAGAATCCATGCCATTTTGTACAGCCTGAGTCATACCATGTTCAGCTTGTACAAGCCATACTAATGAAAAAAAAAAGAGTAAGAATACTGTAAGAATTGTACTGCTTTCTCCCTGTCTTCTCCTTGGTCATCATCCTCCATTGTGTGAGTCAAGGACTGGGAGGAGAAGTTGTTCTTCACAGCATCCAAATGGATCTTGTATTAATTAGAATCAAGGGGATGATGGCAGGAAAAGGGAAGAGGAAGGAGACTAGAGCTACGACATCCAAACCAACTCCTGCTTCCCTGATGGCTGGGGATGACCTTTTGGTGAAATGAGTCGTGGTTCTGCAAGACCTGCATGGCTGATGGTCCTTCTGCTTCTGCTAATAGGGTCTGGGGTAGGTTCTCCTCTTGCATTTCCCTTTCTGCAGCTCTGCCTTTCTCAAGTGTAAGGGTATTTATTTGAATGGAAATTTTTATTAAGCAATTACTAAGCATGAATAAGCATTGTGCAGTCTTTAAAACCTTCTCCTCATTTTTACTGCATGCAGAACTTGTTGATTTTTATTTTTGCTAGCGGCATGACAGCAATACTGGGCTGAAAGCATTGCACATAGAGAGCTGTGCTTTTTCACCATTTAGAATGTACCACACACAGGCTGTGAGAGCATGTCAGTCGATGCTAAGTATGGGGACTGGAACTACACATGTAAGTAATCTATTCATTCCAGTTTTCCTGAGAAAGAAATAGGAAAACAGAACAACAACTTGAAGCAGATAAACACTTAAAGATTGGGACCTTAAAGTAGATGGTGTAATATCTCAGACGTTGTTTCAGGGAGAAGAAATTTCTAGGGTCTTTTTCTTAAACTGTGGGGCTGTGCAGGCTTTTGAGCATATAATCTTCAATAGCTGAAAGTAAGGCTTTCAGAGGATGAAAATATTCTTTATTATGTAGTTACAAAATTATTTTGGAACAACTTTTGTTGTAAGCTGTCAAGACAGAGAATGAAGAACAGTGAATACTGAATTTGTACTTTAACTGGGGTTTGATTTGGAAATGTAACAATGTAAAATCCTTCTTTCATTTTTAAGGAGAAACCATGTAATTTGTCTTCCTTTTCAGTATATTCCTTGCTTTTTGCTCAGTTTATCTGGTCTGCATCAGGCTGAACCTGGTCTAACATATGGCTATCATATAGCCTTGCCAGAACCAGCTGGAGCCTCCTCATAGTTGCCTGAAACCTCACACAACTGGACTGATGCAACGAATGGCTATAAGCTCTTCAGAAGGGATAAGCAAGGAAGGAGAGATGGTGGGGTAGTCCTGTATGTTAGGGAGTGTTTTGGTTGTCTAGAGCTTAATGATGGTGATGATAGGGTTGAGTGTTATGGGTAGGAATCAGGGGGAAGGCCAACAAGGCAGATATCATGGTGGGAGTCTGTTATAGACCCCCCCAGCTAGGATGAAGAGGCAGACAAAATACTCCATAAACAGCTGGGAGCAGTCTTACAATCACTAGCCCTTGTTTGTATGGGGGACTTCAATTTAGCAGTTGTCTGCTGGAAGTACAGTACAGCAGAGAGGAAACAGTCCAGGAGGTTCCTGGAGTGTTTGGAGGACAACCTCCTGACACAGCTGGTGGGGGAGCCAACTAGGGAAGGCACATGCTTGACCTGTTGTCTGTGAACAGAGACGGACTGGCGGGTGAGGTGATGGTTGGAGGCTGTCTTTGGCACAGTGATCATAAGTTTTTGAGTAAGGAGGGGGGGGGGGGTCAGCAGAACTGTTGCCTTGGAATTCTGAAGGACTGGCTTTGGCTTGTTTAGGAATCTAGTTGACAGAGGCCCCTGGGAGACATTCCTGAAGTACAAAGGAGCCCAGGAAGGATGGATATTTTTCAGGAAGGAAATCTTAAAAATGCAGGAGCAGGACATCCCCATGTGCTGAAAGGAAAGCTGCCGGGAAAGAAGACCAGCCTGGCTGAACAGAGAGCTTTGGCTGAAACTCAGGAAAAGGAGAGTTTATGACTTTTGGAAGAAGAGGTAGGCAACTTAGGAGGACTAGAAGGATGTTGTGAGGTTATGCAGGGAGAAAATTAGACGGGCCAAAGCCCAGCTAGAACTTAATCTGTAAAAGCCAGTTTAAAAAGTTTCTATAAATACATTAGCAACAAGATGAGGGCTATGGAGAATCTCCATCCTTTATGGGATGTGGGGGGAAAACATAGTGACAATGGATAAGGAAAAGGCTGAGATACTTAATGCCTTTTTTGCCTCAGTCTTTAGCAGTAAGCCTGGTTGTTCTCCAGGTATCCAGCCTCCTGAGCTGGAAGACAGGGATGGGGAGCAGAATGAAACCCCGATAATCCAAGGGTAAATGGGTGGTGACTACCACTACGTTCTATGCCACTTAGATACACACAAGTCTATGGGGGCAGATGGGATCCACCCAAGGGTACTGAGGGAGCTGGTAGAAGTGCTCACCAAGGCACTTTCCATCATGTATCAGCAGCCCTGGCTTACAGTGAAGGTCCTAGTTGACTGGAGGTTAGCAAATGTGACACAAATCTACAAGAAGGGCCAGAAGGAGGATCGAGGAAACTACAGCTCTGTCAGCCTGTCCTCGGTGCCTGCGAAGGTTATGAAGCAGATCATCTTGAGTACCATCACATGGCATGTTCAGCATAACCAGGTGAACAGGCCCAGTCAGCATGACTTTATGAAAGGCAGGTCCTGCTTGACTAACTTGATCTCTTTATATGACAAGGTGACCTGCTTAGTGGATAAGGGCAAAGCTGTGAATGTTGTCCATATAGACTTTAGTAAAGCCTTTGACACTGTTTCCCACAGCATTCTCCTGGAGAAACGGGCTGCTCAGGGCTTGGATGTCTGTGCTCTTCACTGGGTAAAAATATGTCTGGATGACTAGGCCCAAAGACTGGCGGTGGATGGAGATAAATCCAGTTGGTGGCCAGTCATAAGTGGTGTTTCACAGGGCTCCGTACTGGGGCCAGTTCTGTTTAATAACTTTATCAATGACCTGGACAAGGGGATCGAGGGAACCCTCAATAAATTCGCAGATGACACCAAGTTGGGTGGGAGTGTTGATCTGCCTGAGGGCAGGATGGCTCTGCAGAGGGATCTGGACAGGCTGAATTGATGGGCTGTGGCCACTGTATGAGGGTCAACAAGGCCAAATGCCAGGTCCTGCACTTGGGTCACAACAACCCCTTGCAACACTATGGGCTTGGGAATGAGTGGCTGGAAAGCTGCCTGAATATCAGCTGGCAGTGTGCCCAGGTGGCCAAGAAGGCCAAAGGCATCCTGGCCTGCATCAGGAACAGTGTGGCCAGCAGGACCAGGCCAGGGATTGTCCCCTGTACTGAGCACTGGTGAGGCTGCACCTTGAATACTGTGTCCAGTTTTGGGCCCCTCACTACAAGACAGACACTGAGGGGCTGGAGTGTGTCCAGAGAAGGGAGCAGAGCTGGGGAAGGGTCTGGAGCACAAGTGCTATGAGGAGGGGCCGAGGGAGCTGGGGTGTTCAGCCTGGAGAAGAGGAGGCTCAGAGCAGACCTTCTAACTCTCTACAACTCCCTGAAAGGAGGGTGCAGAAAGGGGGGAGTTGGTCTCTTCTCCTAAGTGACAAGTGACAGGACAAGAGGAAACAACCTCAAGTTGTGACAGAGAAGGTTTAATTTGGATATTAGGAAAAAAATTCTTCACTGAAACGGTTGTCAGGCATTGGAATGCGTTGCCCAGGGAAGTGGTGAAGTCACCACCCCTGGAGATTTTTAAAAAGACATGTAGATGTGGTGCTTAGGGACATGGTTTATGGTTGGACTTGGTGATCTTACATGTCTTTTTCAACATAAACGATTCTATGATTCTATGGTTATTTCAGCTTCATATGACAGTGATTACACAGGGAATCTACAAAATGTGCATTTTAAGTTGTATATTAGAAGAAAATTAAGCCAAGAGCATTGACCAAAAAAAAAAAAACAACCCCAAACAAGCAAAAACGGTGTTTTTGCCACTGGCGCCATTTCAAGAAGCTCTTTTTTTTCTATAAGTGTTTTAATTCTGACTGTATAAGATGCAATCTCACCTCTTTCCACAAGATATACATTTTTCAATAACACAATTATATTGTTTAATTTTTCTGTTAGCCTAGAAGTGATAACATTTAGTAATGAGCAAAAAAAAAAAAAAAAAAAAAAAAAAAAAAAATTAATATGGAGGACCAGATTTTCAGGTGACTGGAGTTAATAGGTCCAAATGGAGTTGTCACTTTAAACCATCTGTAAATTCTGACTTCAAGGTTCTTTGTAGCTGACGCAGAAACTCCTAATACCAGTTTGAAAAGCTTCATTGCAAATGGGCACACAGGAACAACTTTGAAAGAAGAAAAGAATACCTTTGAAACAAGGTAAAATGTGTCTTTTTTTCAGGATAGCCCACCAAGAAGGCTGTCATCTTTGTGCTTACTTATGACTAAATGGTAAAAGCTTTATGGCCAGCATACCCTATGTTGCCTATCCTTTTTGGAAAGTTCTTCTTGTAGTATTTATCATCATCTTCACCTAGTTTTCTTTATAATTAGAGTGGCATCGCTAAGGTAAAAAATAACAGCCTAATAAAACATATAGCAGAAGTCTTGGTGAGAATTATGCATTCAGTGAAAGCAGTGTATTGCAGAGGAAACTTAATTGCCATGTCATTAAACATGTACATCAATTTGTTTCAGCACCCAACATAGCTCCTGTTGTGGAGCGTATGTTTCTCACACTGTAGTGGAAAAATCCTTTCTGTCTGAATAATTTCTGCCGGTGATATCAAGGTGTCTGCATTAGTTCAGTTGTCCGACACTACAGTTGCATGCTAGACATTCAAAATGAGTTCTGGAAAGTGGAAGGGCACCATCTGGGTTTCCACATTTATATCTGCTATTCGTCATCCAGCTCTTCTAAGAACCAGAGGTCTTCTGGTAAAGCGCGTTGTCTGGTTTCAGCTAAACATGCTCCTCTTTGTCTCCCAACTAATAGATAACTGGATGCCTTCCCATGAGGGTTCTTTGAATGGGATGTGCTTCTCTGGACTTCAAGATGATGCCTAGGCTCGTAAGTCTTGTTTATAACTAGTGTACTTGTAAAGTCAAATTTCATTTAATGAAAAGTTTTCTGTAGGAGAAATGTATGCTCAGTTTCTTTTGTGACTGCATTACAAAAAAATGTTAGTCCTTGCCAAGAAATTATGGCTGGTTGCAGGTCCTCCCCTAGTACTTTGTTGGGAACTGGGAAGAACAAATGTCTCACCCAAGGTTTGTACGTGCCAGTTTCAGTGCTCAAGCCAGTCAGCTATGGAGCACATTGTTTCCCTTTCTGTTGATTAATAGAAACTATAAAATTAATATGATAGATTTAATTGAAGAGAAGTTTCTCAGTTTTGCTGAGTGGATGAATTAAAGCACTCTTCTTCTCTTTCTGTTTAGGACAGAAAGTCCTGGAGTAATGCGCAGGGAATAGTGAGCTTTGAGTGAGAAGATGTGGGTTTCCATGGGCACAGATCTCTCCCTGATGTCAGGTAGTCTGAGCGAAGATGCTGCACCTGCTTCAGCTGGGCTCCCTGATGCCTGGGACATGCTGGTCCTGCCAGTGCTCCACCACAAACGCGTTCGTGAACAACAGACAACATCTTCATCTTGCTGTCCGTAAATGGTACATGGACAGCCATTTCCCTGGCTGCAGGCAGTCCAACCGGGTATACCGCTACTTGGCTGAGTGGGTTGCTAGCTCTAGAAAATCCATGACAATATCCTAATTTCTCCAACCTCTCTTCCCTTTCTTCCACCTGAACTAAAATTGCAGTGGAAAAACAGGGCATGCAGCCTCACAGATCTGGAAAAAATGGATTACTTAGCAAAAGTTTTACTGAACCTGGTATTTTCCCCAAAAGATCTGATTTTATCTAGGTGGAGTTTTGCAGCAAAGACTTTTTCCACACTGGAAATGTCTGTTTTTCTCTACTGGATAAGAAAATGCATTTGCAGATGTCTAGACTGATATGCAAATAAAAAATAATATTGCATGGACTACTTGCAACAATTCAAGCAATTTAACTAATGCAGAAAGCTTTGTTTCAACATAAAATATTTTGGAAAGCCTAAGTAAATGCATGTTCATTAATGAAGCAGCAAAGAATAAAACTAACAGGAATTTTCTGCTAGACAGATGTTGAGCAGTAAGTAGTACTATAATACCTAGTTCTTTAAGAGAACATCTAGCAAATGATTCATTGTGTATGTGGTTGTCATGGTCTTTCCATGAAAAATGAGACTTATAATAACTTGGCATTTGGCTGTCTGACAACATAGATAGGGAGTGAAATGCAGAAAAAATTAGAAGGTTGAGTGTCCAGATACAGAACTAATAGCTTTATGGGAACAAATTTGATAAACACTCAGAAAGTGGAATTACCTTGTTAATTTCTTGATTCTGTATTTTTTCTAGGATCCAGAACAACATTTGCCCCATTTTTTAAATTCTTAAAATGAAAACAATATTCCTGCCTTTGGACCAAGTTTTGAAAGGTTTAATTTATCAAGGTGTATTAAAAATCTGAGTGCTTGAAAAGGGCAATGTAAGGAAAATACTGCCACCATTTTAGGCTGGCTATCCATAGCAGCATCTGGCCTTGATATCCTCTTAGATCTAGGATGGATAGATTCTGGTGTTTGAAACCCTGCTGTGGGAAGGTCACATTCCCCTCCAGATGTTACATAAAGTTCTTTCAGTTGACTTATAGATGGGAGGTGACATCTCCTTATAACTTGTCAGTTTGAAATGGTACAGTCTTTGAATCTGAGGGGAGGGTTTCATGGCAAAAATCTGGTGAGTCCTTGAGAAATAACTCTTAGGCTAAGAATGCTCTTTGTTTTCGTACTTCGGTTCTTTGCAGAGAAGTCAATGCTTTATTGTTGTTCTCTTAATAAGTGACACATGTTTTTTCTTGTTTCTCCTTCCTTAAGGGCTTGATTTTGTTAAATGTTGCAGTGCTTTGTCTAGGTTTGTCTCTTGCCCCATGCTGGTGTAGATTTTCTTAAGGATGGGCAAATTAATTAAGGCAAATACTGACTTACCATAAAAAGCGCATGGAGCCCAGTACCATTTCTGTGCTCAGAACAAAGATAATTTTTGTATTTTTTAAAAGGAGCAGATTTAGATGCCGACCAGAAAAACATGCAGGTCATGGGGGTTGCTTTCTTTTTTAGGCCAGTCCCACTGGTTGAACTGCACATAGAGCTTCTAGACAGGTAAAATCTCACTGACTGGAAACTCTGGATAATCAGAAATGCAGACTGAGCAAGCAAATTACTGTATTCCTTGTCTGACAGATAGAAAGAACTTGGCTCAGATTGCCAGAATGTAAGGCATATTAGTCAGATGAAGTTCATTACATGTGGAGCAGAGAGAGAACCAAGACATCCAAATTTAGAGGTGTAGTGCAAGATCTGAGCAGGAGATGGTGGACGGAAACAGAAATAATCATACTTACTTGCAGCTGAATGAAAAATGGGTGAAAAGTCCAGGATAGAAGTAATCCTGAATGTTTGAAAGTACTATGTTACTGATCTGCTGGTTGTAAATCCATGAGAAAAGGGAGAAGAAACAGGGTCTGAACTCTTAATCTGCAGTCAAAAAAGTCTCTTCTACTCAGAAGTAGGTGATTGAATTTTTCTGAATAGACTCCTAATAAAACAAACCTCAATTTGATTCATGGCTGCAAAGCAATTAAAGCTGATTATTAGTAGGCCAGTGGTCTTTCTAGCTTATTGTTCTCCTTTCTAATTACAAATATAATTAAAATAACTTCTGCTCAAGTCAGCCAGCCAAATTAACAAATCAGGCCTCTAGTGACTGCTAAAGACAGTGTTTGTTTTCACCAGGAAAATAATGGAGTTTACTGGGTTTGTTTTGAAAACGATTTTCCCAGAAAAAATGCTGCTGTGTTTTTTCTTTTAAGTAGATGACACATTTTGTAGAAATACACAAATTACAATAAAATATCTTTTTGGAGGGCAAAAGAGTTAAATTATATTGAAGTGGTCCACTTTTAAACTTTTCTAGGATATAACAGTTTACTTTTGCATGACAAGATGGAATTTCAAATTGTACATTTCAGTTTTGTCCAACCAATGGATTTTTTGCTCACACAACACTATTTCTATGAGATGAAAAATTTCATTTCTCCATAGCTTTAGCTTTTACTTTTTGTTGGAAATCCTGTTATTTGATTATTTGATGCCACGATGAATAAAACTTTGGCCATAAGTGACCTTCAGAACATTGTCTCCTGGCATCATGTAGGTCCAAAGTCTTGCACTGTCAAGCAAATAACTACCCACTGGTCACATATATGGATCCCAAACTCATTTTCCAATGTCTTTAGCAGTTCTGCAGAAGAAACTGCTGTAGGAAACTGCTACATGTTTTCTAAGTGTGGTGTGTGCTGTCCTGGCCCTTCAGGGTAAGGATCTGAGTCCATCATACTCCAGTTCTGTGAGCAATTCTGGTCTTGAGAAGGTCTTAGTTCTACCCGTTTCTGCTTTTGGTTAAGACCTAAAGCAAAATCTCGCCCAGCACATTCAATTGGGGAGATGGAGTGGCTGTATGCCTCCTATCAGACCTTCTGGTGAGGTATGCATACCCTTTTTTTGTGTGCAATGAGAGGGTAGTCACATGAATGTGCAGTTCTGTTGTCCAGATTACGTCTGTATATAGATTCTGCCATTGATGTAAGACTTGTTTCCAAACCACTTCTCCATGTGGTTTGCAGACTAGGTAAAATTTGTAATCTTTTTAGGTCTTGAAAGGACCTCTGTGATAATAACAGCCTTATTGTGATAGATGAGGGAGAGACAAAACACCAAGTGTCAGATGTACTGTCTGCACTGTCAAGGTCTAGTCCTTACAAAGGTCTCATTGGATCTTTCTTTTAAGCTAGGAGGAATGCCTTGAGTACACACCGCAGCAGACTTGCAAGCTCAGGGTCCCAGGGAGATCAAGGGCGCTATTTACCCTACCTTGAGTGGCACTGTGACTCGGACCAAGCGCAAAACCAGGAAAGTGATGGAGGAAAACCTGCTGTTAGTAATGTTAGTTAGCTCAGAATAAAAAGGGAAACTCTGAAGAGTCTTTGCAATGTGCTGGTCCTGCTGGTAGCAAGGACTGTGACACCAACACTGTGTGCGCCCTTCAGGAGTTCACTCGAAAGGTAACTCTCTGGTAGTGGACTGCAGGTTGATATGTGTTAGTCATGGGTGTGTGTAATTTATATTATTAACTTATTCTTACGGTTTTATTTGCTGAAATTGGTTTTGAAGTGTTTATTTTATCTTTCTTCTTTTTTTTCCCCCCTTTCTCTAGAATAATCTTGCTTTCATTAACAAATTTATTTGCTGGTTAATTCGGTTGTTCCTGACAAACAAAAGGTCCCTAAAGTTTCATGAAAACATATAATCTGAAGAAAGCAATGATAAAGACAAATACTCAAAACCAGAGGAAGGCACTTAAATTTCTGGATACACAATTTGTTTCCCAGCTTGTGGTCTGACATTGCCAATTGTCACAAGAGAACCCTTGCTGTAGATCTTAACTGACGTCCCTTTAAAGAGGTGGTCCACAATTTTTAGTTATTCTGTACAGGTTCAGTCATGCTTCACTGCCTCTTCTCAACTGTTTCATAATAGCAGATTGTTAAATATTTAAGTCTTTAACATCAGAAGTACATGCAAACTCTTCTTCCAGACCCTTGCTCTGGAAGCAGGCCCTGCTTTAGAAGATTCACAGGATGCTCCCAGCTGCATACAAATACTTGTGTTCCTTTCTTAAAAATCACTTGGCCAATAGTCAAGCAGCCACAAAACACTATTATATTGAGAATGCTTGAATACATCTGTAGATTTGTAGGCTTGAACCCATTTAATATATTTCAAGTGTAGACAGGAACTGAACTTCTTCAACTGTAACAAAGGTTGGATGCATTTCTTATACTTCCACTGGTTATGTTCAGCTGGCTGAGAAGAGAGCATATGCTGATCACTTGCTGAGCTTGCACTGCTGAAAGTTAGGAAAAAAAAAATCTTTAAGCAATTAAGCTGCATAAACTTGATAGTGAATAATTGGAGGGTAATAACTTGGAACACTGCTGAAATGTATTGACAGAAAATACACATATTCTTGCTCCAAGACCTGCTTCTGACTGCTTTGTTTATTTCTTGGTGAACTGAATCAGACTCATATGCTGCACAACCTTTTATGTGTAATTTGATTTTGTATTGCTTGGTGGCGCTTAGAATAAAAGATGTGTTTTTCATGATCATGTAGCGTAAAGAGGAGGAGACAGTTCAGCATTCAGCTTATGGTAGCTGCTTCCCAAATTGTGAATGGAGTTAGTATTTACTGTGCAGGTTTCATACTGAGGAGAGAGGAGCTAATTCCTTTGCTGTGGTCAACTCTATCCCTCTGGGCTGGCTATCTCCAAATCATGGTTCCAGCTGGCTGCATCATGAGTCTTGCTACAGCACTATATATTAAACCTACCTCCTGGAAATGAAGTGCTTCTTAGAATAAAGGACACTTTATTATGCCCTTTTAAAATCCTTTAGATGACTCAGCTTTATATATTTTTCAGTGTTTCATAATTTTCTTATGAAATAATGCTGGGAATATTAGCAGTGAATACAGTGTATGGAGAAATAAGCTACTAAGTAAGTAGAAGATGATTTCAGAAAGGTGGAATGAATTTTTGAATGGCTTAGTAACAGGTAATTCTGGGGACAGGAGTTGCATATTGAAACAATAAATGCATTTAGGGAGGAATATAACAATTCTGTATTACTGTTGCCATTTCTATGGCAAATGCTGAAACAGAAACATGTGGTATGTGGGGATCAATTTTTCTTCTTTCCTTGCTCATTCTTTCATTTGTGGAAAAATGCCCCATTAGTCAATTTTTTAAACCTGTTACCCCTTGTCCTGTCACTACAGGCCCTTGTAAAAAGTCCCCCCCCAGCTTTCTTGTTGGCCCCTTCAGGTACTGGAAGGTGCTATAAGGTCTCCCTGAAGCCCTCTTTTCTCCAGGCTGAACAAGCCCAATTCTCCCAGCCTCTCCCCATAGAAGAGGTGCTCCAGCCCTCTGAGTGTTTTCTGTCAAACACTCCAACCCTTTGTTGTCAAAGAACTGATAACTTTAGTCATTTTTGTTGAGTAATGGAAATTTACTATTTGGTAGACCTTTTTTTGTGTGAAGACTATCTCTAATATAAGCTTTTGCCAGGGTCAAAGTAAAGCCCCATGCAGTGTACTTACCTGTTTTTACAGCTTCTAAAATGCATAGGATAATCTCTTATTTGACAGTTTGTTTTCTTTCATGATACTCAAATATTGTTCTGCATATGTTCTAACAACACATTTTCTCTTTCAATGAACCTTTTCTGAACTCTTTGAAAAAGATTAGGGTAGAATGTAGTTAATGTATTAAAGTGATTTATTAGAATCTGCATTCACTTAAGTATTAGTTTATATAAAATTAATCTATATCAGAAGTACTCTTTGGCATCATTACTAAACAAGTTACCACAGTAATCATAGCCTGTGTAAAATCAGGAAGCATTTTAGCTTTGAGGGTTATTTGATATGGCTCAAATACGGACTCTATTAGTGTGCCACATTTTTATAGCACTTGGCACTGAAGTTATCCTCTGCTTTCAAAGTTTTATGGGAGTTTCTCAATCTAACAGATTCTAGAATTTCAGAGATAAAACTGTGTTCTTTTTTTCTAACTGAAAAGAAAAACTTCAAGGAAACACTGCTCTTTCAACACTTTAAAAATCAGTATTGATTGATACATGATAGCAGTTCGTAAAGTAGTCATTACTGGAAGCCTGATTGGAGAGGTTACATACAAGTAGTGTCTGTGAATTACTGTATGAAATGAGTATGTTTTGCATATCCTTATGCAAAAAGCACATGAGAGAGACATTGGACAATGAGAACCCAGATACTGTATAAACTAACAACCCCAAAAAAAAAAAATCACAACTCATGTTCTAATGAGAATCCATTCTCTCTTACCCTGTTCCTGATTTGGAGGGAAAGCACTGAAATGTTTCATTTAATGTCATGTGAATCTTTAATATTGCAGTTTTAGGTCTGTCGGCCAAGAAGGCTGTGTTTGATTTCACGCCTCACTGAGCATCCAGCCAGGGCTGGCCGAGAGCTTGGAACCCTGGCAGGGTTCGGGCATCCTACTTTTGCATAAACAAAAAGTAAACGAAAAAATCGTCCAGGCTGGCTAGCTGGAGGTCCACCTCTTCAACTTCCCTGAAAAAAACTTAGCTGGGATGTTGAGAGGCAAAGAAGGCACTAATTTTTTTACTATAGAAAATTTTGGTTTTATTGAAGGCATTGTTTTTTCCACTTCTGCAAATCAGTGTGAGGGAACTTTCTAATCATATTTGATTGTGCTGCCTTCCCCAGTTCTTTTGCAAGTAGATGGAAGAAGTTGTGTTTCTTTTATTAATATTTCTGTAGTGGTATGTTTATATATTATCTTAAATTCCTTTGTCATGAGATTACCTGTAGATTGTATTGTGTAGTTCAAATGTCCATTGTAGTAGCAATGAGATTCCCTGAAGCCTTCTTTTCTCCTGGCTCTACAAGCCTAGGTGTCCCAAGAAGCTTGCAAATTCCTGTTCTGGCATAAATTTATTGACTTGTCAAGAACAGAGATCTTTTTTTTTTCGGACAACACCCCTTTATTTTAAATGGAAGAAAAAGCACAAGAAAAAAGGTCAGTGCCATCCAGTGAGCTTGTTAGCACAGGTCTGAGCAAGACGCCTATGCAGTGCAGGCTGCTCAATACTTCAGTTCGAAAAAACAGAACTTAAACCCAAAAAACCCAACGAAACAAAATCAGAGCAACATCCTACCTACCTACATACCTACCTATATCAGTGTGTTTGTTCTACAGGAGTTGTCTCTTTCATCCCTCTCTTTAAGTCTAAGAAGCTGATAAAAATATGGTTTTAGTTTGTTCTGGTCATAGTTATTCTGATTATGAAATTTAATTTACACTCATAATGTCCCAAACTTCATGCCTTCGAAGTTGCTGAGGTTTATAACTTTGGTATCAAGGAGACCAACCTGTACCAAAGACCCTTAGAGGGAATAAGAGAAACAAACCCTCTCTTGCTCAGGCCTGCATAGTGTGAAGCCTGCTGAGCTCTGCGCTGACAGCAGCACATGCACAGCAGCATGTACACGGTCAGCACTGCCTCAGGGGTGCTTACAGACCAGGCTGGAGAGCTGTCCTGTCCTGCCTACCTCCTAATGAGTCTGAGGTGTCCCCTGCCGTCTTCTTTGTGCTTGAAGAAAATCATTCTACTGGGACATGTCCAAACAGGATGATGTTTCTAAGAGCTGTACTGGCTTTGTCCCTACTTGACCTGCATATTCTCTCCTACTTGAAGGCAAACAGAACATATTCAGGCACAGCATAATAAAGAATTTGGAAATTAGGAGGAATAACTGAAACTCGTAATAATGGATGTCAGGTGGTGAGAGCAGAAAGCTGGTCCCTGCTCTGATCTCTTGAATAAACTTTGCTTAGACCTCTGTAGAATAAGCAGGACTTGGGGACAGGCAGAAGAACATCTCTTAGAAAGCTTGGAAAGAGCAGAGTAGGTGTTCACAGGAGGTAAATCCTAGAATTACATTTGGAAAGAGATGAAAGTTTCCAGAGGGAAATAGGAGCCAAAGAGCATCTGAGCTCTGGTGTGGGATTCAAGTTTGTGTGTGTTTGTGTGGATTTATAGAATAACACTAAAATTTGGGCTCTGGTAAGCTTTTGTAAAATACCAAATAGAAAAGGGATTTTAAGATGGTCTATACAAAAGCCATCGTTTATTTTTAAGACCTGGTACAGTTAGTAACATTTATTTTCCTGAATGGTCTGCAAACAGATTATGATTTCCTTAGATAATCACTTATAAGAGTCTTAACTGACTTACTGGAGGCATGTTTCAGTGCAACACACTATAGCTGGCAAATGTTTGAAACACTAACTATTTTGGGAGGAAACATGCTTGTGACTTACCATCTCTCTGACTGCGTGAAACCAACTATTTTTAGATTCCAAAGCAAATGCAGTGAAATCAAAAGTGAGTATCTGGAGATATGTTCCTGTGTTTCAATCAAAAAAGCTGTCTATAGAAGGAGTTCATTTCTGTATTGTGCAGGAACTGGAATCTCAGCTGAGCAGACTCTCAGAATTTGCGGAATTTTCTTTTCCTTGTTTGCATAAGCACAACTTAACTATATGAAATAGTGACTTAGTTTTAAAGCCTAAACTTTCAGAATTTTCTTTTTGCAAAAATGACAGTTTGACAGGTTGCAATATGTGCTGGTTTTAGTCAGGAAAGGGTTAATTTTCTTCACAGTGACTGGTATGTCATTATGTTTTGGATTTGCCTTGGGAATAGTACTGATGAGGTGGTTTTTAGCTGGTGCTAAGGAGTGCTTGCACCAATTCAAGGATTTTTTTGGCTTCTGATAGTGCAGCTGTGTTCCCAGCTTTCTCACTACAGGCAGTAGTTCAGACAGCCAAACCCAACTGACTGATGGAGTATTTCATTCCATAGCACGGCATTTTCACTACATAAGTGGGGAGTGGGCCGGGGGCCATAGCTCCCTTGTTTGTTAGCTCATTAGCTTGTTTGTTTAGCTCATTTGTTCATGCATTAGCTCATTCATTTTGTTCATTCGTTAGTTGGTGAGTTGGTTGGCTTTCCTGATCGTGCTGTCGCTCATGGTGCTTCCTCGGCCTCTGCTGTGAACCCTGGGGCTCCAGCTCTTGGGCTCTCTGGCTCGGGCTCTCGCTACTCTGGATCTGGCTGTGTGTCGGTCAGTGGGTCGTGAGCAATTGTATAGTTTTTTTTAATTTCCTATTATTTTAATTACTTAATAGCATTGTTAATATTATTATAACAACTATTTTATTAATTTATTTTTGATTATTAAATTGTTCTTACATCAATCCAGGAACTTCTTTGTCTTTTCCTCTGATTGTCCTCTTCCACTGGAGGAGGGGGGAGGTGAGTGAGTGGCTGTATGGTGCTTAATTCCTAACAGAGGTTAAACCATGATGCAATATTTTTCTGAATATAGAATGACCGTGTGTATATTTAACAACAGTAAACACTGTCATTTACAAATAACAGCAAATTCACTGTATCGTGGCTGTTTTTTAAAGCATTTATTATATCTCAGAAGAAATAACAAGATACTATGAAAAAAAGAAAAATATAAAGAATTAGAATGCTTTATACCATTTATACTTCTATTGAAACAAAACATTTTTTTCTGGGCAAAAAGTAAACTTTATGTCTAAAGTAAAGCAAGATTTGTTTTTAACCAAATTTTGAAAGAAATTATTTTTCATGGAGATGGGAATATATGGTCCACCTTATGAAGTGGTTTGTGGGATCAAGATCATAGCATACAGAGAATAAAAGTGTTTCTGCATTAGTTAGCTGAGCTTGGGCTCATACAACAGTCCTCTGCAGCTTTCTGTGCTTATTCAATGAAAGAGAAGTTCAAGGTTTTTTCAAACATGAAGTTTTAAATTTGATCATTGATTGCAATTTTATAGAGTTTTGTAGTAAAATTCCATGCCAAGCTGAGTGGTAAACACAGGATTGTCTGTGAAGCATGAATCGAAGGAGAAAGAAATACGGTTCTCTCCTTCTCCTCAAAGATACACAAAACTGAAAAAGAAATAAAGCAGTTCTTTGAACTTCAAAAATAATGCTTAAATAGATTTCTGCTAAAGGCAAAATGTTTGCAGACTATAGCATGAAGAGAAACATCTGCTTGTGGATGACAGCTGAAAACTGAACATGTACCACCGTAGGACAACATCTGGAAGTGACATAGTGCAGGGTCTCCCTGTGGAAAAAAGAGGTTTTATAGTATCTGTGCAAGGAATGTATGGTTTGACAACTGTATTCAGTAGTGTGACTGCTGGGAAACCAGTGTTGCTTTTGTTGTTCCTTCTTCATTGGCACATGTATATGTAAATAAGCAAACCCTAAAATCTTCCAATGTTTTCCAGTAGCCTCTCCACTGCAATTTCTCTGTTGATGAGGATGAGTAAAGCTCACATAATCGATTAAGAATTCTGTCTTAAAAATAAAAAAAACAGAAAGACTTTCTGATGTGTTAGCTTTAGAAAGATCTCTGTCTTGGCTTTTAAGAAGTATACTTGGATGAGGCTCATCAAATGGGTTGAAATGAAATACTGGCAGCTGAAATATGTGGGACTTGCCCCAGCAACATCGATGGTGTCTGTGCAAGCCATGCTGCAGCAAATGAATGCTCTCTGTTCAAGCCTAACAACTAGCTGCTGTTAAACGGCTGCTGGAAACACTGTTTCCCTGCCTGAAGTCATATTGCACAGGTAGGTCATTTAGTTCAGGTTTGTGACCCTTTGAAAGCTTAAGGTCTCTCAACATCCCCCATGGGACAAATTCTTAATCTAAATTTTCATTTCACTTTGACACCAGCAGTGCACATGGAGCGACTATTTACCAAATATCTTAGTCACCTAGTGCAGTGAGAGGTATGGGAGCAGAGAGCTGCCCTGGCTGGCCTTCTCACCCTAGCCTAGTTCATTACTCTCTCAAGAAATTCAAACTTAGATCTCTAGAAGACAATTTAGCTATCATCGTTGGCTGACTGTTTCTTAATCCCAGCTTCACAGTCAGTCTGCTGCCGCCAGCCCAATTGTTGTTTTTCAAGATGAAGGGGATCTTGGGGTTGGGCTTTTTCCCCTCTTAAGTTGAAGTATGAAATAAATTTTGCTGGAATAAGAATAGTAATTTCTATAAATATGCTTGCTAGGAGGAAAATTGCTTTCCCTTCCACATGGATACCCTTCTGGTGCTGACTAGTAGGTGCTGAAATGCACACAATCAAGGGAACTGGGAATTAAGTCAAAATCAAAGTTCATAATGATGGCACAAGAGATGTGTCAGGAGGGAGCCCTCCCTTATGTCCTGCTCTAGACACTTCAGAGTTGCTTTTTGCCGTGGCACAAATCTTGACGCATTCTCTTTCATGATTACTTGTGTTCGCTTGAGATGTACTTGTTGAGGGGTCCTCGCTTGGTGGCCGTGGCAGGTAGTCTACTTATCTTGAGAGCAGTCCAAGACAAACTGTTGTGCAATACAGTGGAGTGGTGGTTGCTCTCCCTTATTTAGCCAAAGCATGAGCGTGTTTGGTGCTTTTAGAAACAGAAAGAAAACACTGCACATCTGCAAAAGACTTTTAGCCAGAAAGATTATAGCTTTGTTACTGAGTAGTTCATGCCTCTTGTATTTGAAGGTTACCAAATGAACAGCTGTCTTTATTTTTCAAAATAGGGAGGAGAGAGTGCTTATGCACTTTCAGGCTCCTTTCACCAATTTGGCTTGTTTTCAGGTAATACATACTAGTATATCCAAGTGATTTCTGTTGACTGATACAGCCAGTTTAGCTACCTTTCATCCATATAAACCCCATAGTTTAATATCCTAAATTAGACACACAAGAGGGGTTATATTCCAGCTGCCTGAGTTGAACTGTATCTGGATTCCTGGAGCTGTTAGAGCCCTGAATAGGTCTGGTGTGACCAAAAGGTTTTTGTGGTAGACTAGCTCTGCACAAAGTGAAATTCAGAAAAAAGATGAGGGATGAGATTCTTTCACTTCAGATTCTTCAGTATGCAAACATTTTACATAACTGCTGTTTGATTTAGATGCCTGTGAACTGGATAAAAGAAAAGTAGACCTAGTCTGGCATGTTCATGGCTAAAAGCATGGCCACAGGTGAGGAACACTCAGAAAGGCTCTGGGTTGGTTTTTTTGACATTATACCTAACACACTAAATGCCACTGTTGGCTCCTTCCCAGGTTATAATATTGATCTGAAGACTGTGATTCCAAGTAGCCAAACTGATGATACCTCCTTCAGTACATTTGGAACAAGAGAAGAAAATTGCCTTTCTTCCTTCCAAGGAACAGCTGTAGCAAGTGGTTGGCTGGTATACTTCTAATGTGCTGTGATTGATATTCTTGGCATCCTCTGCCTTCAGAGATTGCCTGATCTAAATATAGAAAAATGGATCTTTTTCACATGTAGTCAAAACTCTGATGTTATCTGAAACTAGCATGCTTTGAGGCAAGATGGGATTTCTGTATTACTAAGTGCTAAAGAGGAAACGAATTATTGCTAAGAGAACTTACTGGGGATGGTCAGTGAAGAAAGTTGGTTAGGACTAATTTTGAGACATACATATAGGCAAATACTAGGCATCTGGAATCACCGTGTCTTCTGTACCTTCTGTTAAAGCCACAACATTTGGTTCATCATGTGGGCACAGAAAATTTGGCATACAGTACTGGGCAGAAAGGGCAAGCTTGTCAGGAGTACAGCAGTGGAGTGTGTGGGCAATCATCCAACTTACTATGTACACCTTAATTTTACACTAATTCATTGGCCTGTACTCAGGTGAGAATAATGCTGCATTGTTCTATTTTATTGTAATTCTCCCCTTAATAATACCAAATTAATTTCTATTCAGGACTGCTGAGTACAAGCCAAAGCAAGGCATGCCATGACATGCATTACTAAAAAACCCTTCAGAGGCTGGATGCCTCTTGCAACAACTTACTACAGAAGTTGTATCTTGATATTTGATTTCTATCTATCTATAGAAACAATTACAACAGTTGAATGCCCTGACCTCTTCTCTTTCATTGATTCACAGTGATTCAGTGTCTGAATGAATCTATCACAAATTTCCCTCATCTTCCATGTAGAAAGTTAGGAGCTAAGTCAACAGTCATTTTTATTTTCTTGTAACCCCAACTGAATGAGTCAGCTGCATTCAACAGCATTTGAAGCTTACAAACTGGAGTGTTCTTTCCAAAGGGAATATTTTACAAGAAACAGAGGAATCAACATTTTGTTGACTCTCTGCAGGGAAGTGCCTTGCAGGAATTGGGGAGCTTCTGTTAACTTCACAATCCTGGTTTGATTTTAAAGAACATGCATTTTCAGAGTTGAAGGGCTTGAGATATTAATTGATATCTTAATGTGTTGAGGTTAGAAATGAGGTCTAAAAGTTAATTGAATGTTTTCCAGAAGTATGTAACTTCAGCAACCAACTTCACCCTTGGTTTGAGACAGCAGTAGTTCACTTACTCTTTCTGTGTTTTGCAGCTCTGCCCTTAACTAAAGTGTTTTCTTCTTTTTCTCTTCTCCACATGCATTTTGCTTTGGTAGCAAACAGTAGTCTTTGTTTAGATCCCTTGGCATCTCTCTCACCTTCTTTCCTGCATTCAGTCTGCTCTCTACTGGATCCTTTCAGGAGAAGGGAGGTTTGAGACAGCAGTGGAGGGAAGTGGGAAGTGAAACTACTTAGGTGAAGCACAGGTCCCAGCCTCTCTTCCAGTAAATGTGAAATTCATAAAGCAACGTGAATAACTTAAAGTATCTGTCTTCCAGATGACCACTCAACTCATTACTATGGCATCTGTGAGTACAAAAATGATAATTTAAGGAGCAGAAATGTGAAAGCAGGAAGCTTAAATCTTGGTGAGTTCAATGTATTCCTGGCTGGTTTTCATGTTCAAAGTGGCATTTTTTAGTTGTATACTTGAGTGATTTCTTTTCGTTTTACCAAGTCCCTAGCCAGTTAACCATTAAACAGATAACAAAAATATAAGGGGAGGGGCTATCACTAAAGTGGTACTTTCGTTATTTTAACTATCATGGTTTGCTATATGTACTTTTATAAATGGTTGCAAATTATTCGCCTGCTATACCATCAATTAAATAATGTGCATGTCTACACAATATGTAATTAGAACCATGGTCTGGAGATTATTCATTTCCTATTTAGCTTGATTTTTTTTTGTCATAAGAACGTTAATAAGATATTTTTGAAGCCTGCTGGCATATTCATGCGTGATCATTAAGAGCATAAAAGCTGTTTGAGACAAGTCTCTAGATTTTAGGTGCTGTTGAGCACCTCCATGTTCATGGGCACAAGATGGAATTATTGATAGTCATTGCTTCTGAAAATCAAGACTTTAAGCTAATGTAGATATACAGATAGAGACGCTTGACCTTTTCCTACCTAAGTTTTGATCCTGTGCAGAGATTTTACCTTTTGGTCACTGGATGCAGTACTTCATACACTGGCAAGGTATTATTTGATACCTTTCCTTGGCCCAAGTTATCTTTTTTTTCAGCAGCTTCATAAATGTAGGTGATGGCATCCCTTTCCCCAAAAGTTGCAAAATATACTTCTGTTGTTAATATGTCACTCTTAGCACTCTACTTTTGAAAAAATTCAATGGTCTCTCCCCAGAATCAACCCTCCTGGGAAACATTTCATTCTTTCACATCTCTGACTTCAGTTTTATTCAAATATTATGTAACTAGAAGCAGCATCTACAGTCCCAAATAGTGAATTATTATTTGTCTTTTCAGAGAGCAATATTTTAAAATATCAGAAGACTTAAAAGATACTGGATTATTTTCGTCTAGATTCCAAGACTTTAGTATTCATTTATATCCTGGTTTCAGACTTTCCTGCCCCACTACTACCTGAGAAGTTTTGGTTGGTTGGTTTGGGTTTTTTTTAAGAGAAAGAAAAGAAAGGATCTGAATTCCACTTCTTCATGTAAATCAAGTAAGTGTAATTTAAAGAAGATACTCTACACATGAAGACCTGAAAACAAAAGCAGCTATTCATCTCATTGCAACCTACAGCTCATTCTGTTTGTTGGCAGATCAGAGCTTTGTATTGCCATATAACAGCAGTTTGCTCCTCAACCATTTGAGTGCCTAGATATCTTAAAACGTCAGGAGAAAAAGAGTCTATTACATGTCTAAGAAAGAGGCTCTGGTGGCTCCTTTCCAAGGATATGCCTTTTTTTTTTCACTTGGTAGTCTTGCTTCAACTTTTAGTCAAGTATCATCCTACTTCTGCAAAACTATAAAAGCCGTTCCGTGTAAAGATGTGCTCTCAAAGTTGTTCTTGTTCATTTTAGTGAAGCTGGGTCTTGATTTTTGAAGCCCAGTATATCACTGAAGGGATAGTACTGAGCATTGGCTTATAAATGTAGAGGCACATGTTGCTGTGTTTTTGCTGGATTAGGCTCACTCACTTTCTGTGGGGGATGTAGTTATGAGCATTGTGTTCATGGCATCTGTCATTTGTTAGTATCTGAAGTAGTTTCACAGAAACCTCTCTACATTGTTTGAACACATAAGTAGGTAAAACAAAGTCAGTGGTGAGAATTCAATAATCTAACTAAAAAAAGTAAAGGCAAACCTTTAGGTCTGAAAATAGGATGTATAGAATTATCTTGTGTACTTGTGTGATGTTAGCTGTGGATAAGATTTAGTTCTGAACGAACCTGTTTTCAAATATGCCAATGTTCATGAGCATAGGGAAGAGGAAGCTGGATATTGGCTTCATCATTCAGGAGTTCTCCCTGCTGAAGCAGAGATTGTATCCAGCTGTATGTAAATCAGTCCCTGATTTCCATGTTCTGGCTATACTTCTGACCTGATAATTTCTTTTCTGTTTTCTCTCTGTCTTATCTGAGCTAATAGAAAGAGACAAGAAAATCTCCTCAGGTACCTGACTTATGGCATTGAAATGCCCATAGTTTCAAGATGAAAACCAGAAAGTTTGGGGTGAAGAAGAGGGAAAAGCTGTGGTTGCTGCTATGGAGAGGAAGAGTGATGGGAATAAGAACATACTCTGACACTCTAAGGGGAAAAAACAGCTCAAAAATCCCAGTGAAATCATAGGGTTTTTGAATATTACTTCAGCAGCAAGTAGATACTTCTGAAACAATTCTTACCCTAGAAGGCTCTACAATCATCACAGCAATTGGAAGGCAAATGAGCATCCTAACACAAGTAACTAAAAAAACTAAATCCCCTGTTTTGACTGAGTAATATAAAATGCAGGCAGAGCAGACATGGAGCTCTGGACTGTGGTGGGTTGCTCTGCAAGTGAGCTTCTCAAGTGGATATATGTGATCTGGATCTGCTATGGGCCAAGATGTATTACTGCAAGATGTTGTTTTTTAAAGTGCTGCTCTTTACTGATTCTGTCTTAAATGTGGCAGAGGTGGAGTGCCACAATTGAAGCTGCTGTTAGAAATCCCAGAACCCCTACACAAGCTTGTAATGCTGATAGTACTTTAGGACTGTAAAGTCTGTAACTGCAATATTCTGCTTGTCATAATACAATGTGCCAGACTTCTCCCCAGTATGTCTTCATCAATGTTAATCAATTATGATTGTGACATTCAAGTCTGGGAGAAGTTAAAGGCTCATAAAAGAGTGCAAGTGAAAGATCTGTATAACCCTGATGCAGCCTTCATTTCTTTTCTTTCTTTTTTCGCTAGGGAAGTAGATGATTTACATTTTAAAACTTTATTTATTTAACTGAAAAAATGGGGGGAGGGCAAGAAATGCAAAGTTTAGCTTTTCATTGTGAAAATAGAAAATGTGGAATATGTTCTGTCACTGATAATGAATGTTCCATTTGACTTAGTCCTGATGTTCATAAATGTTTCATTTAACATACACTAGGAAAATCAAAGGAAAAAAACAAGTTTCTTCATTGACTTTCTGGGCCGGGAATAAAAGAAGGAAGGGACGGTGATTATACTCACTCTTATCCAAACAGGTAGCCTGAGCAGAATTCTATCATTGCAAGGCAAATGTTTAAAATAGGTTATTTTCTGGAATCATAGTATGGTTTGAGTTGGACGGGACCTTAAAAATCATCTAGTTCCAACTCCCCTGCCATGGACAGGGTCACCTTACACTAGGTCTGGTTGCTCAAAGCCTCCTCCAACCTGGTCTTCAACATTTCCAGATATGGGGCATCCACACCTTCTCTGGACAACCTGTTCCAGCACCTGAGGTCTAATCTAAATGGCCCTTCTTTCAGTTTAAACCCATTACCCCTTGTCCTGTTACTGCAGACTCTTGTAAAATGTGCCCCCCCCCCCCCCGCTGATTTCTTGTATCCCCTTCAGGTACTGGAAGGTACTATAAGGTCTCCCCAGAGCCTTCTCTTCTCCAGGCTGAACAAACCCAATTCTCTCTGCCTGTCCCCATAGCAGAGGGGGTCCAGCCCTCAGGGCATCTTCGTGGCCTCCTCTGGACTCACTCCATCAAGTCGATATCCTTCTGATGTTGGGTGCCCCAGAGATGGACACAGAACTCCAGATAGGGTCTCATGAGAGCAGAGTAGAGGGGGAGAATCACCTCCCTCGACCTTCTGGCCACGCTGCTCTGGATACAGCCCAGGATACAGTTGGCTTTCTGGGTTGCCAGTGCACAGGGCCGGCTCATATTCAGCTTTTCATACCCCAGTACCCCCAAGTCCTTCTCCTCAAGGCTGCTCTCAATCCATTCTCGGCCCAGCCTTCCCTTGTGCTTGGGATTGCCCCGACCCAGGTGCAGGACCTTGCACTTGGCTTTGTTGAACCCCATGCGGTTGGCACAGACCTACCTCTCCAGCCTGTCAAGGTCCCTCTGGATGGCATCCCTTCCCTCCAGTGTGTCACCTTACCACACAGCTTGGTGTCATTGGCAAACTTGCTGAGGGTGGACTCAATCCCACTGTTCATGTCACTGACGAAGATGTTAAACAGGACCAGTCCCAATATCAACCCCTGAGGAACACCACTCATCACTGGTCTCCACTCAGATGTTGAGCTGTTGACCACAACTCGCTGAGTGTGGCCATCAAGCCAGTTCCTTATCCACCAAGTGATCCATGTGTCAAATCCATGTCTCTCCACTTTAGAGACAAGGATGTTGTGTGAGACAGTGTCAAATAATTTGCACAAGTCCATGTAGATGATGTCAGTTGCCCTTCCCTTATCCACCAATGTTGTAACTCATAGAAGGCCACCAGATTTGTCAGACATGATCTGCCTTTGGTGAAGTCATGTTGACTGTCACCAGTCACCTCCTTATGTTCCATATGTGTTAGCATAGTTTCCAGGAGTATTTACTCCATGATTTGGCTGGTCACAGAGGTGACTCACTAACCTCTAGATCCCCAGGTCTTTCTTTTTTCCTCTTCTAAAAATTGGGGTTATATTTCTCCTCTTCCAGTCAGTGGAAACTTCATTGGACTGCCACAGCTTCTCAAATATGATGGACAGTGGCTTAACAATTTCATCCATCAGTTTTCTCAGAACCCACGGACACATCTCATTGCATGGACTTGTACACTTTCAGGTTTCCTTAGGCTGTCTCAGACCTGACCTTCTCCTACAGCAGGTGGTTCTTCATTTTCCCAGTCCCTGCCTTTGCATTCTGTGACTTGGGCAGTGTGACTTGAGCACTTGCTGGTGAAGACTGAGACAATAATTCGTTGAGTACCTCAACCTTCTGCTATCCTGGGTAACCAGGTCTCATGCTTATTTGTGGAGAGGGCCCACATTTTCCCTAGTCTTCCTTTTATCTCTGACATACCCATAGAAGCTTTTCTTGTCGCCCTTGACATCTCTGTCCAGATTTAACTCTATCAGGGCTTTAGCTTTCCTAATTTGATCCCTGGGTGCTTGGACAATTTCTCTGTAATCCTTCCATGTTACCTGCCCTTGCTTCCACCCTCTGTCAGCTTCCTTTTTGTGTTTGAGTTTGTCCAGGAGCTCCTTGTTCCTCCACGTAGGCCCCCTGGCATTTTTATTTGACTTGGTCTTTGTTGGAATGCATCACTCCCATTCTTGGAGGAGGTGATCCTTGAACATTAACCAGTTTTCTTCCCTCCAACACAATCGTGTTTGCCAAATTTGAAAATAAATAAGTATTCTCTTTAACGGATATATCACACAAGGATTTGGAGTGTTTCCTGAAAAGAAAACCTGTAGGAAAGCCAATGCTGAGGTTGTCACTGTGGCTGTTAACACTACCTTGGTAAAAAAAAAAGTCACTTTCTGCCTTGTTCTTATTTGCACTTAAATAGCATTTTTGGCTACTACCTTACCAATATGATGATATTAACTGGGGACCATTATTTCAAGGTACCCCAAATTAAAATAGTCTTTTGGTTTCTTATAAATCTTCTGCTACTTCTATCAGCTGACATGGTGTTTATGACTCCCTGGGCTCAGATTAAAAAATCTGTAGTTGTTATTACTTTCCACTGCCAATGTTAAGACACTTCTGCGTGTTTACCAGCATATGTTTTGTCTTCTGATATGATTTTATATTCTGTTATTATCTTCTGATTCTGTTTTAAAACCAGCAAAGGTGGAGATATTATATCCTGCAGTAATATCTTAAACAGATTTATTTTATGCTTTTTGTAAGGAAGAATTTTGAGGCACAGAGTTTCCAAGAACTTGGCTTTTCAGATGCACTGAAAATGAGGAAATGAAGATCATGCATAGAGCAGAAAATGCCACCTTGATAAAATTGCAGTGTTTTACAGAAACATTAATTGCAATGAACACTCTCCATAACACTAGTAGGTTTTAATGACTTCTTGCCTGCCTTTTTGAGTACTTCTTGCCTTGGCTTTGTGCTCTTTTTGGAATAGTGACCGTCAATGCTTGGCTGTTTTTTAGTAGCTCTTGGATTTATGTTTTTTTTTTTCCTCCCCCTCCAAAAAGAAGCTTTCAGAGAAAATGATTTTTTGCTAGTATATATCTTTCTCTCTGTGTAGAAAATGACTTCTCAGTGTGAACTGGTGCATTACTCCATTCTTAACACCTGAGCAGGTGTCAACAGCAACCCAGAATTATTTCAAATTGATCACTGTGACTAACATCTTTAAGCTAACAAAAGCTGGTCAGGAAGACGATAGTTTGGACTTTGAAATTCAGATTCAAATAACTATTCCTTGTGATACAGTTTGTCAGGTCTCAAATGCCATTAGTTTGATTTCTGACAAGCCTCTAGTATTTTATGGTATTGTTTTGGCCTAAGGATCAGGCAACGAAATCCAACCTGTGTTAAGCAAGGCATGGCCCATATCCCAGTTCAGAGAACCAGCAAGGCGGAAAGATAATTTCCACTGTATTCTTGTTTGGTTAACAATCAGAAAAGGAAGTTGTGAATAAATACTGGGAAAAAAGGAGAAAAAAAATCCATCTTGAACAAAAGGAAGGAAAACAATCTCAAAGCTGCTGCTTCAGGAGCAGAGATTGCTTTCCTTTCTTCCTCCATTTCCTTGCATGTATCTTTGTAGATTTTCCTCCAAGAAAGAGAGCTGAGGTGGGAATTCCTGACAATGGTATTTCTTTGTCAGTCTCTGCAGCTCTGATGCACCTTCAGAAAGTAAGGGACATGAGCCAAGTGTTGATCTCTTTGTTCTTCAGGCTCTTTGGTTTCTTTACCCTCCTTTTCTTCTAGTAGTACTGAAGTTTTTGTAATTAAGGACTAATCTACCATTGTGTGATCTCTTCTCAGTAATTTTCTTGCTTTTCCTCTGGCTGTCCACTGAAAAACATGAATGTGTTTTTTCATGGTATCCCTTTACCTAATCCTTAGGATAAATGTATCTAAGTTAGTAGCTCATCCATACATCGCCATGCTTGTAATCTGCACAAATAGACTCTTTAAAGCATGTGCTCATAGACCTAAAGAAAAACTTTAAAGTTATTTTGCTTAAAAAGGAAAGGAAAAAAAGGCAGAGGATTAATTTCAGACCTTGGTACGAGAAGAGCTGAAGCCCAGAAAGCCAGCCCTTTCCAGGGAGCCCTATCCTTGGCTCTATGATGAGCACAAGAAACCAAGAAATGCTTACTAGGGCAGACTTGCTTTCTGGTTAGCCCCCTACTCTGTCTCCAGCGGTGGCAGGAAGAGATGCTATTCAAGGAAGGCTAGGTGAGCTAACCATAAGGGTGGTTTGCTGCTCTGTTATATTCCCTCCTTCTCATGGTGCAGTAACTGGATTATCTGCATGATGATGCCAGGTTTGTTCCTGTGGCTGGATAATGCACATATCAGAGAACATGACCTCAGCTAATATGGTGTTATAGGCCAACCATAAGCCTGTCTTCTCAAATGGACTTCAAGTCTGCCTGGAAGTTTGCACCTGGAAACCGTTTTAAAGGAGTGGTGCTGACAGGGCAATGTTCTCCTGGAAACAGTTAGGTAGTTCGGTATGTAAGTGCTACCAAATGGACATGCAATTATTTGACAGTTGTGTAAAACTTTATTTCTGATTACAGAATCACACGTCACCTTAAAATCATGCTGGGGTGAAATTGTTTTATTTTTCAGTGATGGTAGTGGGTGAGAAAGTAATAAGTCACTCAAGTGAAGTGGTGGATGTCTGTCTTTTTAAAACTGTTTTTGGAGGAAAAGGAATTGATTTTGCTTCTTTAGGAAGTATTTGGAGTGTTGTTTTTTTTTTTGAAGTTGAATAGGAAAGAGTGTTAGCTGGGATACAGCCTGTATATTCTCTCCTCATGGTTACTGATGAGCAATCCAGGTAGACTATAGCTAATCAAAGTTCCCCTTAATAACTAATAGCAACTTGCAAGTAATTTTTTAGTGAGAGAAGCATTAAGAATCATAGTGTCTGTTAAAACTGCGTGTAAGAGTCTGGATCTAGTGAAGACAAGGCAATTTCACCAGAAACTGCTTCTACATGCTTTGTGCAGGTGCCAAGACAAGCTTGCACCTACATTAGTGTCTAAGTTAAGACCAAGAGTACACTTTTGAAGGAGATGTCCTAATAGACCACATTTCTCACAGCTGGGTTTGCATTGCAGCCACTTGGGCTTGTTCCAAGTAAAACTGCACCCAAGTACGTGCTCCAGGAGCCCACCTAATGCACTTGCACTTCAACCTTTAGCTGCCATTCAGGTCATGGCCCCAGATTAGAGTGGGTAAAGTAAAGCCTCTCCAAAGTGCATATTATGAATGTTGGCTTCTCAGATGTTGACTGCATTGCTCCACATATCTGCTGCTGTTGAGCTGCATTATAATCCATACCTGCTGCAGCTCCACTAAGAACTTCCACCTAAACTGTATCATCTGGTGTTGCTGTATTTGAGCTCATCTTGAAGCAATACCACAAGGTGATAAATTATCACGACTCTGAAACCACATAGGCTATTGGTAGAGCTGTGTGTGCGATTGTTATTCATGTGAATGTCCAATTTCTTAAATCCAAGCATGTATTGCTGTTGCTTGTTCCCTGGAAACAATTGTAATTAAATAAAAAAGGGCCCTTATATAAATTTTCCTTATTTCTGTCAACACTTTTCTTAAAAGCTCTGCTAACTATTTCAGTCTGTCCCTAAGTTCTCAGAAGGACCATATGTATTTTTCTGCCTATTTCTGTGTTTTGTTTTATTTATGTAATCTTTCCACATTATTTTGTTTTAGAATCAGAGAGTAATTTAGGTTGGAAAAAATGCTTAGGATCATTAAGTCCAGTGTTAACCTAACACTGCCAAATCCACCACTAAACCATGTCCCTAAGCAGCACATCTACATGTTTTTTAAATATCTCCAGGGATGGTGACTCAACCACTTCACTGGGCAGCCCGTTCCAATGCTTGACAATGCTTTTGGTGAAGAAATTTTTCCGAATATCCAGTCTAAACCTCCTCTGGAACAACTTGAGACTCTTTCCTCTTGTTCCATCACTTTTACTTGGGAGAAGAGACCAACCCCCCGCTCTCTGCACCCTCCTTTCCGGCAGTTGTAGAGAGCGACAAGGTCTCCCCTGGGCCTCCTCTTCTCCAGGCTGAACGCCCCCAGCTCCCTCAGCCCCTCCTCACAGGACTTGTGCTCCAGACCCTTTCCCAGCTCCGTTTTCTTCTCTGGACACACTCCAGCACCTCATTGTCTTACATGGAAAGTCACTGTTCCCACACTCGTGATTTTATGATTCAGGGGAGTGGGAAGACTGAGGTCTATCAGTATTATTAAAGACAAAGCCAAAAAAAGTTGAATGTCTCTGATTTTGTTTCAAAATTCAATGAATTTTGTTCATTACTCAGATGACTGTCTTCAGCAAGTACTCTCTTAACCATATTCATCAGGCAGTTCTGTTCTGCACACTGATGTTTCAATGATGAGAACTATTGCACAACAGTGCAAAACCAGTTTATGCTGTTCATAGACAAAGTCTTTTTCCCTGAATCTAGCTCTCTCTCTCCTGAACATCTTACCGTAGCAAGTGTTGGGGTTTTTTTGAGAGGCTTTTCCATGTCTGCATGTAGATGGACCGGATAAGAAAGACCTTACGTTATATTATGAGTTTGAGAGGGGATTATTTTTTTCCAGAAACAAAGGGAGGTTTCTGATTTGAGGAGTGGCTGTGAATTTGGAAGTTTTTAACTTTTCTAAATAAAATGTTTATACACTCTCTGTCTTCTTTTGTGGGCACTGCTCCTTTTGGGTGATGGAGCCACCCCAATTCTTCTTTCATAAGAGTCCAGCTCTCTCCTGGCTCCCTGATTTGCACAGGATTTTTGCCTTCTCTAAGGATCACAGCTTGTGGATTTTCCATGCACCTGGCAGCTTGGGGACATCCTGGACAACAATATATGAAACATCTGTGTTGACCTTAAGCTACTCATGTATTAAATTGAAGAAGTCCTCACCAGCAGGGTTAATGGGGACAATAACTTTGCCTAGAAGTCACTTTTCACATGCAAATCAGGCAGTCTGCTCCACTAGGGCAACTGTAATCTTTGTCTTGATGTTTCTTTGAAAATTCTAGATCACTTAGAGAAGGTTCTAATTCAAAAGTGGAGAATGTAAAAATAAAATAGGCTCAAAGTCCACTCCAAGAAACTTGTTCAAAGAGCACAGCCCTCCATATCTTGATAAACAGTGCTGCAATAAGCTCAGTACAAACCTGTATCCAGCTTTAACAAGTGCACGAGAGAAGTCGTGTGAGGAGGGACTGTCCCTTGCTCTTAGTCATTGACTGCCAAAGAGTTCACCCTTTGTAGGCATGTTGGCAATCTCTGAAATGAGCTGGCATGTGCCCTTCTTGGGTTAAGTTAAGCTGCAGGGGGAAAGAGGAAGGAATAACACAACTGTTTTCTTCTGTTGTGGGAAACTCTACTCTCTTGACATATCAGACTGACTGCTTTGGTGACTGCACATCCTCTGCTAGAGAAGGAGTTTAAAATAGCATGTAAATGGGGAGTAAATAGTAAGAGTGGATTTATTTGAGGAAATTAAGCTATTTGCATGCCTTTTTGTTCACTGCTTGTGCCAGGCTTACGGAAAGAGCGGGGAAAAGTACTCTCTGCAAACAGTTGAAATTTTGTCCATGAGAATAAAAATGTCATTGGTTATTTGCCTGCTGAAAATTTACATGAGCAAATGTGATTGAGTGATGTTCTTTCTCCAGACTGTTTCTTGTTTTCTACTCTAAGTCAGAGGAATTCCTGAAGGACTGTATGTCAAAACTCCGCACTCAAATTTTAAGAAGGTAAGATGCTTTTGCATGGGGATGGAAAGTGGTTTACAGCACTTTTCCCATCTTTGCCCAAGCTGAGGTGCCATGTTGCCATAGGCAGAACTTTCTATACTTACTCATAATTCTTCTGGCTGTACACGCAACCTCTTGACAACAGCAACATGTGGTGAGCTCATGGTAAGCTGATTAGCTGCTGTGACTCTGCTGTCTCATTTTTTTCCTGTCATTGAAGCCCTTTCTCAAGTTTCTCTCCCAGAACAGGGCTCTGATTTTTGTAAGGATAATCCATGTCCTTTGCTCTTACCTGTATTCCTTCACATTTTGCTGTGTTGATGATGCTACCATTCATTTCTGCTCAGCTTTCTAAGACCACCTTGTCTTGTGTCAATTTTTTTCTCCTCTGTCTCTCTCCAGCTATCATGACATATTTTCCCAGTTTACTCATTTGAAAACAAAACAAACTCAACAAATATGGCCAGTCTTGCTATTCTCTGTTTCTAACTGCATTTGATTCTAATTTCATTATTTGTAATTTTAGACCTATTTAGTATCCCACTTTTGTTTTTGTGTGGTTCTAGTTTGTTAATCACTATTTTGGTACCATGCTGCATTGCTCTCTGAACACTGGCTGTATTACACTGGCACTATTGCTTTAGTGATAATCTCTTATATCTACAATCTTTTGTCACTAGGTTGATAATTGCTTTCCAAAGAGAAGTCAACATCATTAGGAATGGGGAAAAGGAGACAGAGAGTGGTGAAAAGACCTACGTGTGGGAATGCAGTGATGGAAACAGGCAAGATCTGCTGTTTCCCAACCACTTTCCATGCAGTCACAGGTTTGAACTGAGTCCCATGAAGAGAAACTCTGTAAAAACAAATGTAACTAATTAGGATGAATCTCAAAGTTGCCTGAATGTTCTGTCTTTCCCCTGGAAAGCAAAGCAGATTGCATGCTTAAAGTTGTCACTGAATTGGGTTTGTGAGGCAAGATTTTGGTAGCGCATGTGTGTGTGTGTGTGGAGGTGGGGCTGCAGGGCTATTGGGGTGAATTCTGTGACACAGTGCTGCCCAAGGCTGAGCCAATCAGTGATGGTGGTAGCACCTCTGTGATAGCATATTCAAGAAGGGGGGAAAAACTGAGAAGAGATTGCAGCAGGCAAAGAGAGCGAGATGTGAGAGCTACAGCTCTGCAGCCCCCCATGTCAGTGGGAAGGAGGGACAGGAGGTGCTCCAGGCACCAGAGCAGAGATTCCCTGGCAGCCCGTGGTGCAGCCCATGGTGAGGCCGGCTGTGCCCTGCAGCCATGGAGGATCACAGGGGGCAGAGACCCACCTGCAGGTCGAGGAAGACCCCATGCCCAAGCAGGAGGATCCCCAAAGGAGGCTGTGACCCCATGGGCAGCCTGCACTGGGGCAGGCTTCTGGCAGGAGCTGTGGCACATGGAGAGAGGAGCCCAGGCTGGAGCAGGCTGCTCCTGAAGGATGGCACCACTGGGAGGGACCCACTGGAGTGGTTCATGAGGAACTGCAGCCCCTGGAAGGACTCATGTTGGAGAAGTTGGTGGAGGACTGTCTCCCATGGGACGGACACAGGCTGGAGCAGGGGCAGAGTGTGAGGATCCTCCCCTGAGGAGGAAGGAGCAGCAGAGACAGAGGGTGATGGACTGACCCCAACCTCCATTTCCTGTCCCCATGCACTGGGGGGGTGGGGGTGGGGGGGTGGAAGGAGAAGGGAGAGAAATGGGGAGCAAAACTGAGACTGGGAAGAAGGGAGGAGTGGGGGGAAGGTGTGTGAAGATCTGGTTTTAGTTCTCTTCTACTCATGATTTGATTGGCAATGAATTAAACTAATTTTTCCCAAATTTAGTGTGTTTCATAATGACGGTCACTGGTGAATGATCTCTCCCTGTTCCCTGACCCATGAGCTTTTCATTATGTTTCCTCCTCCCCTGCCCAGCTGAGGAGGGGAGTGATGGAGCAGCTTTGGTGGGCACCTGGCCCCAGCCAGGGTCAAACCGCCACAGTCAGTTTACAATCCAGTCCCCTCTTGAATGCTTTGATGGAAGAGAGCGTTGGCTTCAAACTGGTTACATGTGATAGAAAGGGCTGAGGAGTAGGATTGGAAATGAGTAATTTTTACACATTTTATTTTGGAATCAAGTGGGATTATGAGTTTTTGTTTTCAAGATGCATGGTTGCTGCAGCAGATGACAGTGTAACAATGCTGAAGTTTGAACACAGACAGGAAAAATAACCCCAAACATCAGTACATCTAAAGAGATGCTGCAATTTGCAGCTCTGCAGCCTTTCTGCTGGCCAATTTCGAATTAAAAGAAATGAAAACTGCATGGCACAGTCCTCTGCATGCAAGTACAACACTGATGGAATCCATCTGTTTCTAGGAGATCTTCATCTCTAACACTCAGAATACTGCAGGGACAAGGGTATGTACCTACTGCTGGGCTTCAGCTGAAAGTAAGCAGGATCAAAGAAATCATCTGGAATAAGGATGGAAATGTGGAATACTGCTGGAAGTTTAGATATTTATTCTTACTTCAACCTTTTCAAAATTTTTTTTATCTTTGTGGGGTTTGTTTAATAGCTCAGGAAAAGATTCTAATTTCTTTCTCTCTTCCCCTTGGGGCAGGAGAAATACAGAGAAATGTAGTGCACTTCAACGCCTCCCTATAATTTCTCCAGTGCCTCCAGGGCTAGCAGTCAGAAATGCAATGGTATAAAATTAATTAATATAGATGTATATAGGCATTTTCAGTAAGAGTCTCCCTGACTGACTGCACAGGCAGCCGATCAGGATTCTATATGCTCGTGACAGAACAGATTAGTCCATGTTAACTATAAATCAGGATCCTGGGGGGGGGGGGGGGGGGGCAGCTTCTGTTAAAAAAAAAAAAAAAAGAATTCCATTCTCATTGGGTTTGGACAAAATAAAAGTATTAATACAGCATACAAACTGTGCTTATCAGAATATTTTTAAGAACTTAGGAATTTCCATGATGTTTAGAGATAGAAGCTACTCACCTCGACTGAAATGTAACTGCCTCTGTGATGAAACCACAAATCTCTTACTAGATGTGTTGTCTGGTAGCCTGAAGGCTCTTGCAGGAATGGTGGGCACTACAATTTCCTCCTCTTATTGCTTTAACAAAGGAAATGTTGTACCTTGTACCTCTATTTTCTGAGTTTGTACAGTGTGCATAAGCAGAACCAATTGGATCTTTCAATCATCTGTTACATTTGATTAGTGCTAATTTAGACATTTAGTTTCTACTGTGTAGAAGCATATACTGGTTTTAGATGCATTTTCTTTGTACCTTCAGAAAGAGAATGAAATTCATTTAGGAAATGGGATAATGAAAAACTTGCTGCAAAAGAAAGAGAAGGTTTCTGGAATATTTTTTTGGGGTAAGTACATGCTTCCTTAATGTATGTGTTTAATAGAATTACTATTGAATTAGTATTACATACTGAAGAAAAAAGTAAGCGTTCAGGAAGGGTTTATTTCCAAATATGCTGCTAAACAGGCTGTCAATCTACTGCACTTAAATAACAGATCTTTGTTTTAAAAACATCTGCTGAATGAAAATAGATCACCTTTAATGGTGGAGAGGTGCAGGATAGAGTCTTAGTTTTAGTCACTACATGCTCTGTCCTTTTTACCTGTTTCTAAGAATCTGTTATTTATGTCAAGAAACCTTAGATCCAATGTTACTTATTTCAAATGCTTTCAGTCTAATTTAATTTTGAAATATTGGTTGTGAAACTGAATCACTTATGCATTGCTACTACTTCTTGAGTATTTTGGAACCCTGTTAACTGCAAACTCAAAAGTAAATGCTGTAACAAAAGCCATTCCGAAGGATGTAAGACAGGTGTTTCTGACTTTAACAGTTTTATTGAATCCTTGGCTATTTACAGCTTCTTTAGGGAGAACCAACACTTTTAGAAGACTGAAAGTGCAAGGTTAGGGACATTGTGGTTAGTGACAGTACCTGAAAATATGCCCCCCTTCCCCCATAAAAAATGCAAAATCAAGAAGCAGAGTAAACTAACTTAAGAGATTGCTACATGAGCCATTATTTTAAACTGATGTGCTTTGGACTCTGTGACATCTGATCACTCTGTTCTGGCATTTCTTTTCCTGCTCATGCTTAGTCATATAACTTGATGTTCATTTTATGCAATGTGTCCTTCATCTTATTTGCTGAGTCTAAATTGACACACTTCCCATATTTAAGTCCTAATGTTTACTAAATACATTAATATCATGATTGGAATTATCTGAACCCAGAGAGCAGCTTCTAATCAATCTCAGCCAAGACGAATTCTCAGACTCCTTGCACAAGGGCAGCATTGCAGCCAGCTGGGCAACGACAGTTGCGCTGCAACGCAGGGAGCCGCTTGCCCACCTGTGAATAGGCAGTAGTGCTGACAATAATCACCCTCCATGAAAGTGTGCCACCACCGAGCAGAGAGCGTTGCCCCCTCGGGTACCGGCTGCCATGCAGAGCCCGGGCCGCTGCGGGGAGCAGGAGGCAGCGGCGGGCGGGCACGCTGCCTGCAGGCAGCAGCTGTCCAGTTCAGCACCATGAGCACGTCTGTCACCGGGGCATCGGCCGAAGACATCACCAAGAGAGTATGAAAACATATAAAATAATAAGAGATTAATAAGTTGATGGATTTTAAAATAATTTCCTAAGGAAAAAAAACCCAAAAAAATTAAGAACAACAAAAGCCACAGTGTTTTGTCCTAAAAGTTCCAGAGATGCAAGGATGGGATTCAGTGTAGACCACAGATTCTGGCACGCGCTGATCCATTTGTGCAAGAACTCGAATAGCTTATTTTGAGTAAATGAAATGGCTGCAGGGATTACCTACAGACAGGTCACAGTAGTGGCAGTAAAGAACACAATGCTTTACCCTCTAATCGATTTAATCTTATTTTTGGGAAGAGGTAGGAAGGAGGGACAAATGGGCAAAGAAAATGGTTTTACAGATTCACAGAGTGTTAGGGGTTGGAAGGGACCTCCAGAGATCATCTAGTCCAACCCACCTGCCAAAGCAGGATCACCTAGAGCAGATCACACAGGAACAAGTTGAGGTGGCTTTGGAAAGTCTCCAGGGAAGGAGACTTCCCCCCTCTCTGGGCAGCCTGTCCCAAGGCTCTGTTACCCTCACAGTGAAGAAGTGTTTCCTCACGTTCACTTTGAACCTTCTGTTTTCCAGTTTACAGCCATTGCCCCTCGTTCTGTCACTGGACACCACTGAGCAGAGCCTGGCCCCATCCTCCTGACACCCACACTTTAGATACCGATAAGCATTGATAAGATCCCCACTCAGCCTCCTCTTCTCCAAGCTCAACGTACCCAGGTCTCCTGCCCCTGCAGCCAGCATACCACATCCTACATTTGGATTGGTAAGGATTGACTTTTGAATGGTTGGGAGTATGCACCCCTGTTTAAAGCACTGAAAATTCTGCAGCTTTGAGTCTGAGACAGCAGAAGACATCTCCTACCCTCTTAAAGAGAAGCAGATGTACAAGTATCTGATGTAGTCCCTGTCTGTAGGTAGACACAACTGGCAATTACTATTTCAAAATACTTGCCTTGTAATGCTCTGTTATTCCACTAAAATATTTTGAAATAATGTTGTACTAATGACACGATTTGAGCTTTGAAATTAATGGTTTTTCCCCTTTAATTACACTGCATCTTAAGATGGGATGGAAACCCATTTTTCATCAAGAAAGGTGAGAAAATCAACAACTTTGTTATTCAAACAGTATGGGCTGGAAGGTGCTTCAAGTCAACTGGAAAAATTATGAGCAATGTCCTGGCTGCAGGTTGATGTCACTACCCAAGGAGCCACTCCTCTGTCGTAGAGGGGAATGATGAAGCTGACAGATGACAACTGACCTGTGAAGGCTTGTACATCTATAGAAGAACTAATAAGAAGGAAAAAGCAAAAGGTCTTTTGGAAACAACACAGTGTCTTGAAATGAACTAACGGTACTGGTAGCACTACGGAAGTGTAGATCCTAAATACTAACTTTCTTCGCTTCACCAGCTAAAGCAAACATCTCAAAAAATATTCATACTAGCACATCTAGTGGTTTTAAGCACTATAAAATTGGGACTATAAAACTGTATGGCTTTAAATATTTACTGATTTGCTGAATTCAGATAGAAATTGTATTCAGTGAAGCAAGCTAAAGGTTTGTTCCCAAATATCTTTGTGTAGAGGTGACCTCTATTTTGTGCTGTGGATTTGCAGAACTCTGTCCTACTCTGATTGATAATACCATGCTAGCAGAAGTCTGTGTACTGTCAAAACAACTAGTGGCTGCATTGCTTTATACCAAACACTACAGCAACAGGGACTTTAGCACAGCAAGAGCATTAAGGAAATAGTTGGGCTTTTGTTCTCAGAATTAAAATGTGATGCACATATTACAGAAAAGGCTGCTTTTGGTAAGACTAACAATTTAAACTAACTGCCAAAGACACTAAAGAGATTGAGTGTTGCTACTAGTGCGAAGACCTAACCAGAAAAGGTTGATCTCAGTCATCTTTGTGAAGACATACAGGTGTCAAGCAGAGTTGTATCTACTAGCAGCCATCAAATTTAACATTGTGAAGCTGCATCATATTGGAAATCTCTTTTTCTCTTGACTTACAGGCAGTCATTAGTTAGTGCTGCCTGAGGACAGAGAATTTGTAGTGTTTATTACGTTTAACATATGCTTCTCCATCAAAACCGATAGCACATGTCATTTTATCTGCACCCTTTGCTCTGCAATGAAGTTGGTGATTTTTAATAACCAACCTGCAATTCACTTGTCTGGACCATATTGGGATTTTTGGAACATTTCTGAAGATGTTTGGAAGTATCTAGAGGTCGTGTCCTGCCTGTTTGCTGTCAGCACAGCCAGCCTGAACCTGAACTTTGCAGAAATGCAGTGTGAGACTGACAGCACTCTCTTCCCAGGAGGTGATATCTCCAACAGATGCAGACCATGTTACAACCACAGCAACAGGCACAGCTCAAAGACTAGAGCAAATTTTATTTCTAACTGTGCCTTGGGTGCAGAATCATTACTTCAGGGAACTTGAACTTTTCAGGGACAAAGTGCTATACATGTATCTAAACAGAGTAATCTATCTCAGGTACAAATAGCCTGAACATTTGCAGCGTTCGGTCTCACAGTTTCATCTTACATTTATTACCAACAGCCATTGCTGATGCCTGGACACACAAGATGTGAGTGTGTTTACCAAAAAGGCAACTCTGGGAAGGCTATAACATTGATCAAAAATGCTTACAGGGAAGGGAGTGGTGAAAAAGATTGTGTTGGGACTATGGAAAAGTAAAGAACTGACTTTTGGAACCACAGACCTAAGCACGGTATGCGTAAAACTGAAAAGACTCTGCCACCAAGGATGTCATCTGCCCAGTGGCAGTAAGAACTGTAATTTTCTGGAAAAGAACTAGATATAACTTGGCAACTATGAGCACCCTCTAAGTCCCTTTGGGCTTCTCCTTTTCCTTTCTGAAAAGCAATCGTTCTTTCCTACCCTTTAAGCAACTGTTGGTACAAAACTAG
This sequence comes from Rhynochetos jubatus, assembly GCA_027574665.1. Classification (NCBI taxonomy): domain Eukaryota; kingdom Metazoa; phylum Chordata; class Aves; order Eurypygiformes; family Rhynochetidae; genus Rhynochetos; species Rhynochetos jubatus. The sequence goes on along the minus strand of CM050665.1, from coordinate 15,893,213 downwards.
TGTCCAGTCTTGCACTTAATTCTTGTCCCATGATAGCTTAGATTCTGTAAGGGCCTTTACAAAGGCACTGTTGAAAGATACAATTAAAAAAAAAAAAAAAAAAATTAAAAAAATCTGTGAAATATCTGTGGCTGATCTTTTTCTCTGCCAGATAATGCCTTAACATTTTCAGATTTCTGGGTCAAGACTTCTCTCTGCAAAACATTTGTTGGCTCTTATCTAAATATTTTATCTATTTGAGACTATCATAACTCATTTATTTAGTATAGTACTGTGATGGGTTTTTTTCTCCATAATCATATTCCCTTTATTTTTGCACTGCAGGAATCACAACCTAAATTGCACATACAGTTTGTTGCAACAGATTCACTCTTCAGAACCGCCAGTCTGACCAGCTGCTACACGCAGCTCAGGGCAAAATCCAGAGCTGCATCTTCTCTACTCTTTTGCTCCCTATTTGAGTCAACCAGCAGCTGTTTATGATATCTAAAAATGGTGCCTCTGCATCATGTACTAGTGTGTCTCCCACTGAGCACAAGAGATAGGTGACATCTGTTCTTATGGTAAGTGGAAAGATAGAAATCTGGACTCACATCCTTAGGAAATCAGTTACTGTGGCTTTTTTTAATGGAAAGATTTGTTACAAAAAATGCTCAGAAGTGGTTTGTCATATTACACTGATCCTTTTGAATTCTGTTCCAATAACAAAAAAATTAGGGGTGATATTTATTACGCTGCCTAAGGATGCCTCTCATTGCATTTTTCTTATACTGGTGACATTCAGACTATATCCAATACGGACAATTGTTGTCACTGCTAGTAGAAGGCAGACCAGCTCCTTAGCAGCTCACAGCCCATCCAGACTGATCTCTTCTTTGCAGTGACAGGCCTGTTACATGGTAGAGGTAGCATGCAACTCCTTCAGTAGAAGAAAATCAAGGTTACAGACATACTAGCAAAACTTCTGTGTGTTGAGAGTGTGTTGTTGCATCTTCATATGCCCTTCTACTTGTGCAATACATACACATTTCCAGGAAAAAGAAGCTCTAAAGATAAACTGCAACTGCACCACTCTTATTCTATTGTTTGGCACATTTCTGTAACTGGGATTGTTAAAGCAAGCAGTACCAGGGCTGACCTAGCTATAGATCTCAACTACCAGCTAAAATCTGTCAGTGTTTTTGAATCTTTGCCTAGACCACAGAATTTACCTACAACAGACAGGGGACTCATGAACAGTTCTGGTTAGCATGAACTAGATAATCAGACCTTTTCCCTGACTTGAAAGCAGCTAATTGACGTGTTCATGGTTGACCTTTGGTTTCATAGTGATGTGAATCTGGACCAACTTAATTAAGGCTGAAGTTGTCAATCTGCACCACGGCTAAGGGCCAGGATTTGTTAATATGACTTTTCTATTCAGCAGAGATAAGCTGTCAGCATTTACTACTTCAGAGAAGATTACCTGTAGGAAAGAAAAGCATGCAAAGTACTGAAGGTGTGGTTTGATTTTTTGAATTTCTCTGCTGGACTAAACTGGGGAGGAGCAAGACCGCCATGTGCATGTTACAAGCAACCGCTAAAGGTCATGTGCAAAAAATTAAAGAAGAGAATGTTCCTGGTGTAATCACCTGAAAGCTCATCAAACACTGCAGTGGTTACTTTGCCCAAGATCTACTTCAAAATGAGCTGAGAACAAAGTTGGGGACCAGTGCAGATATGTTTAACTATATCCCTTGGCTACCTATTCTTTGCTGTGCATAATGTTCTTGTCATACCATCAGTCACCAGCACATCTTCTCCATTTTTCTGAATAGCAACCTCCCAAATCATTAGTCTTAGAAGTTTTATTAGTGGTCAAAACTTGGTTTATGTTGGTCCCCATGATGGCTCTGAAGGACTTGTCTTTTCCTCCCAAAAGGAGACGCAGGCACACCCTGCCATCAGCTACCATCAGGAGCAAGGCTTCATAACAAATGTTTATTGCAAGAATACCTATTTAAAATTCTGACAAAATTATATTGCAGTAGATATTCAAGATAAATTTGTAATTCCTATTTAAAATCAAAACAGAAAACTAAAATCTTTCAATGTGTTTGTGCCTCAGACTCTTTCCTAGAATTACATGAAATATAGATTTTTACATTTCCCTGGCAAAAAAAGGGGAGGGGGACGGGGGGACGACGACACATGGAAATCAATATGTGATAGAGAAAATTGTAAAAGAAATTTTAGGTAAATGCATACTCTAGACATTCCTTTCTGCTACCCAAATTCTTCAGCACTTTTGTTTGAGGTACACAGAGTATGAAAGAGTCAGTGCATTTCATTGAGGATGTGTTGAAAGGCAATATTTTTTGTAACAGTGTGACATTTTGACATTGCCATCTACTTTCTTTTTGTCAAGTCTGCCAGTGAATTTTGTCTCCACAGAATATAATTTTCAGTGAATTTGAATGGTTTATGAAAAATCTTGCCACAGTATTTCCCTTTACTTCCTTCCCAGAAGCATTAAACTGGAAAGTTTTAATGTCATATTATTAAAATGGAAGCAGGGTTATAAATTTCCACTGGGTTTGCAAAGTCTTAGACCTCACAATTATTTCCCTTAATACATTTCTCTTTTTTTTTTTTTTTTTTTTTTTTTTTGTCTTTCATTTTCACAGCAGGCATACTTTTCAAACTTATTTTTCAGATCTGAAAAAAATCTTGCTCCTGTTTTCAATTAATGCTGTAATGGATTCTTGGACAAAACAGTACTAAAATAGTGTCCAACACAGATTTCAATAGGATTTGCTCATTGAGCTGTGCTAGCAAAACTCGAAACTCACTTCTTAAGTGCTAATGTGAAACAATGGCAAAACCCCAACCCTGAGGTCAGACATTTGCCCTGACTGATGGGATGGGGATGGGTACAGGGACCGGGAGGTGAGAGGGCAGGGGAGAGTCAGGATGGACAAAAGACTGGAAAGGCGTTGATCTTGGTTACAAGGCAGACAAGTCTAGATCCTGAAATGATGGTTTTTCGCTTGTTTAAACAATGAAATAATTAAAAGAATTTAAGAATAATTTTAAAAATTATAATATACATGATATTAATTATTATTATTAAGAAGAATACATGTTTAAATGCTGTACAACATATTACTGAAGCTAATTATCGCATCTGGAGAGTGTAAAGTCAAGCATGTGTCAGTTTTTGCAAGACATGGATTGTAATTTACCACTTGGATTTCTAGTGCTGTGATCCCACGTGGAAAACACCGTCAAGAGGTTCTTCACACCACAAACCCACTGTGGAGGATTTTCTGTATTTCAGTGAGAAGTCAAGTGAGTTATAGGTTTCAGCCTCTTAGAAAATAGGATTTAGAAGTTTCCAAATACGATAAGCTGTTACACTACGTAGGTGGTTGAAATACAAACCCATGACAGTAACAGAGATGACTAGGGTAAACATGTAAGGATTCAATTTTCAGGTTATTAAAAAACAATGTTTATGTAAGATCCTTTCTAAATTAGATGTGTTTAAAGTTCCCATTTTTGACAGGGAAGTGAGAATTCCATTTCTGTCAGTAATCCAGTAATTTTAAAGATGGAGGAGGTCTGCAACATCGGTAAAATCTGTCCCTGAAAGTTTGTGAATCTAGACTTTTTTTAAAGTGTTTTTACTTTTTGATCTAGGAGCTGAAACATCTCTGTCTATCAGCAAGGGTTTTGTTTCTTCAGTCTCATGGAAAATCTGGGAAAGCCAACATTGCTAATCAAGCACGTTTGATTTTACCTGCAAGTTCTTTTTCTGCAAGATGTATTATTCAAAACACAAACATATTTTCATTTCTTTCACAAACCAATCTAATATTTCAAACTTTGACTAGATTTTCAAAAAAGAATGAAACCCAAGCAAAAATTACAAGGTAGTTTCAACTGTTACATATGACTTAGATTGCTTTTATGCACACAGAACATGAAAGGAGTGTAAGACAACCTCAGCTGTCACCCTGAGAAAAAACATACACTTTAACTGTAGCTTGCATTTCTGCAGCATGAAGAATGCTGAAATGTGCTGTGCAAAATCAATTTCAAGTATTAAAGGAAAATATGACATCTGAAACTCTAAGCTAATAATGTAAAACTTACCTTGCATTTTGAAAATTGAAAGCAAGAATGAATAAGGAAAAAAAATCTATTAAGTATATGGGAGGCCCGAAAAAAAAAAGAATCTGTGCTTATTCATAGACTTTAAAAGAACTCAGCAGGCGTTCCTTGAAATAGAAAACCTGTTTAAATTACATTTTATTAGTTCTTTAAAAGCTTTTCAGCAGATATTTTAAATCCGAATGTTAAAAGTGGTATAGTAAGTTCAAAATTAATTTTGCCATTTTAATAGCTCAAAATCTTCTGTAAACAGATAGCTATAATTTTAAAAATAATCTTCTGGGACCAGACACTTTGATCATTAAATAATGTCAGCACAGAACTTCATGCCATTGCAATGCAAGACATAGAATCAGAATAGGGAGGTTTTGCATCAGATATTTGTGGCATTTATAGAGAAATATAGTTACTGACAGACTCTTAACACACATTCAGTGGATTTTTCCCCAGATATTAAAAACATCTGTCATTGGATACGTACTTTCATCTCCTTGCAGATACCTGCAATGCACTGAGAAAGCGAAGTCACCAAGCAGTGCTTAAGAAGAATTTCTGAAGAGCTTCGCAAATGCACGTAATGTCACTACCGCAGCTGTCTTCCCAGGAGAAGCGGAACATTTATTACCAGACAGCTTGAAGGCAGTTCAGCTTTTAAAACATAGTAACTTTTAAAAATGAGCCGTATTATCTCATCTTTTGACACATTCTATAGTAACACTAAGTGAGAAAATGAAGAAAAAAAAGAACGCCTAAGCAAAACATGGAAACACATTTTTTTATTAGAGATTTAAAGAAGTGTTTCTTGTATTTCAGAGTTGCTTTGACACATTTAATATCAATTGATGGTTTACATTACAGCTAGACTTTATTACCACCTACTTAGAACACAAAATAAATAAAACTGATGATCCATATACATTGTGTATTGGAAACACTCCAATCTCAGTGATCACTAAGATAAACCAGCGTATGATGATTTTGTCAAATCACTTCCCCAGCATCCTTACAAAACAGTGAGTTAAAAATTGACTATTTTTTTTTTTCCTATACTTTGGTAGTTTAAGCAATGACATAAATCTGTGAGTCTTGGAAAATTAGCTCCTTGTATTTTAAAGATGCAAAAATTCTGCATGTTTTACTGAATTTTTGCAAAAATTGAATAATAAAAGCTTAATAGAGAATGATTCAAATGGTAACAAAAGTTTTACAAAAAAAGAAATAAAATTCAAAAAGGAAGGACGTACTTTAATTTAAAAGATATTGAGCATCAGTGCAGCATCAGTCTGAGTTTTGTGTGGTTTTGAATGCATACCATAGAAATTTATTTCTCCTCTGGTTTATGTTACTGATGATAGTAATCACACATAAATTTGATACATTATTAATCTAAAACAGGGTAAGTTGTGCTAGTGGGAAAAATTTCCCACAAAATATAAATTCTTTGCCAACCGGAAATGTAATATTGAGGTCTGTAGATGCACACCTCCACACCTGAAGATCACGACTTTTAAATATTTAATTTTTTTTAAGAGTTTGTGAGTTTCTTTATATACAAAGTGTTTCTCAGGTACTGCAAGGAAAAATCCTTAGTGTTTTCAGCACCAATTTAAGATATAAGATGATTTTTGGCACCTTTCTTTATAGATGTCTCTAAATTGTAATGCCTACATTTGTCCATCTGCAAAAGAAGTTTATTACCATAAATAAATGACAGATACTATCAGCAACTCATCTAAAAGATCAGTTAGCCAGTAAAATAGCCAGTTTTAACTCATAATGTTGCCTTCAGAAACATGATATACATGAACCAGGTGTCTTCTAATCAGTTACCATGAGCCTCCCCAAAAAGTCTTTTGTACATTTGCAGCTGAAAAGGAAAACATAAAAACAGTGCAAGACAATTTCCTGAATAACCAAGAGATTACATCTTCCTCTATGACGTGTAGTATCACTAAAGGATTTCTAGAGAAAGAGACAGGAGCCGGAAAGGAAAGGCATAGGATTTGTTAAATGCTTGAGGAGTAGATTCAAGTTTTGTCCTACCTGAGCAGAGAGCAGCTCTAATCATTCGTCCTGGGGTCTCCAAATTCCCTCTAGTGCAACTGGAACAGCTGTTGCCTTTAAGAAGCTATAGCCTCTCAGGCAAGGGGAAATCTGGCACCATCTTCCAAAAAAAAAAAAAAAAAGGACACAAACACATGTGTACATAAAAAAGGGGGGAAAAAACCTCAACCCCAAACTAGTCAATAAAGGACAAAAATATACTGGCTCTACCGCAAACCCATCAGTTGCCTCATCCCCTATCTAAGAAGCTTTTATTGCTATCTTCAAAATGGAACTCATCTGAAAAGGAACACACCAGTGTATAATCATAATATTTTTTTCTTCTCCAGATGTAGTCATTGATTGCAGCGGAGTTTAGGATCTCTTTCCTGGTTCTAATTTGTGGTGAAACTCACAGGCCATCTTGATTCATTTCCGGTCCCTTGAAAATCAAGGTGCAGACTTACTCTTTACAAAAGAAATCCAGGTTTTCTTCTGGGAGCAGGAATTCGGCACTCCTTGTGGTACCTGAACGTAGCCTGGCTGACATGCTCCTGCAGAGCTTTAATTTGGTTAGGTTTTGGCCCCACTTTGGGGCCTGATCCTGCCAGGTTCCCAACTGCTGTATTTCCTACAGGTTGTTATTTGTTCTGCATTTCCCCCTTAAACGGAACCTGGATTTGTAAAACCATAGGAAGCCTGGAGTTCGTGTCATAGGATAACTAATTTTCATGGGCCTTCCCTTCCAGCTCCTCAACTTGAGCTTAAGGACCGCATGAGTTTGCCAGTTTCCAGCCACGTGCAGCTGGCCACCTCTGCGATTGTACCCAGCTGGTACAAGTTAAAGCTTCTCTAATACAGTCTTGGGCAAAGAATAAGAGAAATGTTACGGTTTAAGGCTATTTGCATCTATTTCAAATATAGTCTTGCAATTTTAAGAGTGAAGAAAATCAATCCTTTAGCAAATATTTCTCACTAATATCTAAAAGGGCCCTCTGCAACTGGAGCTGCTCAGCTTTCTCTTCTCTTCGATTGCACAGCTCTTGATGCAAATGTCAAATATTAATGTGGTTTCTTAGGCATATGAGGTTTTTTTTTCCTGGCTACATTGTGTGAAAGGAGACACCCCTGAAATCTGTAGTCCCTTCTGCCCTGACTTATCTTAGAGAAAAGTCTTTGCAAATTCTTACATATCTGATACTGGACAGTTATAATCGAAGGGAAGGAATACAAGTAAATAACATCACAACAGTTATAGGAAATTTACTTTTCTTCTGTGTTAACAAAATAATGTGGAATAGGCTGGAATGCAATGCAATTTTTTTGTGTTCTTGGATCTCAACACCAATTGTATTAGGGTTGATACTACCACCACCATTAGGGATAATGACTAGAGGGAACCTGGAGTACCTCATACATAGGCACATATGGAGACAAAAAATTTGCAGTAATGGAAATAAATGATGCTCTGAAAAAAGACATTATACCTGAAATTTTTTCTGATGTGATTTTTGCAAAGTCACTAGTAAATTAAGGATATCTTGTAACTTGCAAACCAGTCGTGCCTCTTGGAACACATTTTGTCTTACCTTATAATACTTAAGAGATAAAAACAGTCTTCCATTTCAGAATATTGCTGCTGATATGAGACTTGCTCTTCTCTTAGTTAAATAAATCTTGTATAAAAATGAAAAAAATATTTATTTTCCATGCAACTCATCAGACATATGGTTTCTGAGGCAAATCAGAAGGAAACAAAAGGAAGATCAAATGCATGGTTGGCACAATACCTCATTCAGTTTGGCACGGTATCTCATTTGATTTTTGCCTGCTTTGGTTTTTTTTCCATGAGTTTTGTGTAAAACTTCAGTGAAGGTGGAATGACATTAGCAGCAATGGTGATGCCAGTTAGGACTGAATCCTTCTTTCTCTCCCAGCAGTACAGAACACCTATAGGGTGGTGAAGCTAAGCAGAGGAACAATGGGAAGACTAGAGCTTCCAGGGCTTCCCCAGCAATTTTCTCCAGACTTCAAGGACAAGAAGGGACGCTACAGCTGCAATCTTAGTTTGCACTGATGGTTTCCAATCCATAAAATCAATGAGACATCCTTCCCTGCCATGGGGCTAAAAAAACTTCTGAAAAATATCTGTGGGTTTGGGGGGGAATGGTGAGAACTAACATTTTCTTCTGAGAAGGAAAGTTGAGAATTTTTGGCACTGGGGGAGAGAGAGGTGTGGAATGCCCATCATAAACAAGATGCTTAGTTCCAGTTAGCAATGGAAGTTGTGCCTCCTCCTAACTTTGGTGCTACAGACAGTCAGGATGTCAGTGTTGGCTGGGCTGTTGTTTTACCCCTTCCAAAGCAAGGGGTGGCAGCTATGACTGGAAAAACACAACATGCTGGTATTTACAGTTACCCTGAGACAACTTCTCACTGCTAAACCTGGGTGTGGTGGTGATGCTACCAGGCTTAAGCTTGATGCTAGATTTGGGGTCAAGAGGAGACCTTCCACAGGAAAGGCTGGCAGGGATCGTTATGGGTATGTTGTTGCCTTATTCTGCCATACAAGAGGTGATTTTCTCCTTAGTGCATGCAGTCAATTTTCAGCTGTCATGCAGACTTCTTTCCTCTCCTTACCCTTACTTATACTCTCACTCAATTTCACTGGCACAATTAAGTCAGCTCTCTAGTGATTTTAGCTATTTCTCCCTCATCTCTGTTCCCTTTCAGAGACTCAAGGTGTCTTAATCTAGATGTAGAAACAGTTTATTTTCTTTGAAAAGCAATCTTCTTTCCAAACAGAAACTACTTACTGACTTTGGCAATGGGATTAAGAGAGTGAACCTCAAGATGAATAACATTTCTTGTTACATCAGGTGAATAAAACAGGTTGAAGACAAAGATTTGAATCATAGCTGTGATGATGATGGACTGTAACACAGCATATGTTGTTACACTCAAAGGAGAATTTGAAAGAAAAAATTTAAGCAAGGGCCTCTTTTCAAAGTGCTTTCTCTGTCAGGAATATGTGGGAGATTTGCTTAGTAAGATGTTACCCTACCATCCCAACAAAGGATCCCTCCATTCCATATGCTTCTTTCCACTACCTTCTAAACATCCATCCCTCTGCATCCCCCTTTTCCTAAATTTGAAAGTTCCTCTTCCCATCTTGGCCTCTCAGTGCACTTGCTGTGACATGGTGGTGGCTTTTCTCTGTCATAGGGTTGGGAGAGCTCATGGGGAGTTTTCCAGCCTGTTTCACTTCCCTAGGCAGGATCAACTGTATGTACATGGTTTGTGACAGAGGTTTTTCAAGGTGGCTCTTAAAGGTCAAAACAACTAAGCTTTGGAGCAGCTTCATTATGTACTGGCTAATGGGATTTACATATGGGCAGTCTAGTGAAGCTGTCAAAATGAAGGATAGGGGCTGCAAGTCTACACGTAAATTAAATGTTCCCAGCTTTTATCCCTGCTGCTGAAGCCTCGAATTGCCCATGCCCATTCTTGTGGACTCTGGGTCCAAGTTAATGGTGGTTACCTAGGTAGAGAAGTCATGCCCAGGAGCCTTTGTTTCTCACCCACCACTCAGTCTGACAGGTCATGCTTGCCCTGCTCTCCTCCTGTCAGTCCCAGACATCACAAGTCATCATGCCCACAGACAGGTAAGAAGGGCCTTGCAACTCTTGCGGTCAGTTTGGCAATCTCTGTTGAGCATGTGGTGAGACAACATGATGCCCAGAGCTGCTGCAATGTGTTTTGGTATGTTCAAGCTCCTAATGGCCCCGTGGTGACTCACTTTTCATCTTTTCTTCATGTCCCGCAGACTTTAACACCCTCACGGACAAAGGGGCAAAGCCCTGGGCATGTGCTGGCACTGTGGTCTGCGACAACAGAAGGTGTGCAGGCAAGGAGGGTCAGGCTGCCCCATTGTTTATAGCAGGACGTTGTAGGGATGTACATGCCAAGCTATGTCAGCATGATGGTTGTGGTCTCAAGTCTACACCTGTGACAACTTCACGCTATCAAGTGGTATCACCACAGGTAACTGTTGGCTCTGCTCCTACACAACAAGGTGCTCTCCAGGTGGTTCCCCAACGTGTCACACCCACCTTTAGAAAGACTGGGTAGGATGGGGTAACCTCTTGAGTGTGGTTTTTACTGATGTTCAGGTTGTGTCCAGAGGTGCCTGAGTTTTGAGGTCATGGGGGCAGAATGGGCTCAAAGACCGAAGAAGAACTGTGGCCAAAGAAGAGGGTTTAAGATGCACAGCTTCATCTGTACCAGTAATTAGGAAACATTCATAGGACATTTTGACTGACAAATCATGGTCTGGACATGTTTGGCAGCACTTATTAGAATGTGTCAAAATTACACCAGGGACCATTCAAGAGGTTAACAGTTGAGAGAGTCACAGTTAAGTCCTGGAGACACCCCTGTGGAGTTTTTTTATATACTGGCTTGTCTTGTGATAATTCTTGAGGAAGCCTCTCTCAGAGAACAGTTAGAAAAAAGGACTGTATATTATTATTGATAAAGTGTTTCAGAGTCCAAACAAAATTTAGCAGTTGGAGGAAGAATATAGGAAGTGTCTGCATGCAGAAGGCATCTAAAGAGGACATCCCTGTGATCATCTTGATAGTGCTAAGGAAAACAGCGGGTAATGAGGGGTCTCTTACTCACAGAAGATGAGCAACAGGTATTGTTCTTAGGATTTTTCTCTCTCTAGTGGAAGAGCCATTATCATTTCTTGTATGCTCTCAAGCTAGATAGGATCATTGCTGCTGGCCACTCCACTGAGACTGTACACCTCCTGTGTCAGAGATCTCTTTTTTGAAGGCAATCTGAACAATAATGGAAATCCTGATTCATGCTTCCAGCTCAGTTGAAATATTTTTATAAGATGGAAGGGCTTCAAACATTTTCTGTATGAGAGCACAGTGACAGAACACAAATACAGTTAAGAAAAATGTTTCATGTACTCCTTGTGAGTATAATATCCTCTGTGAGGTCATAGCTACTAACATCTGCTGAAATGCTAGTCTTGGAAAGCTAATGTAAGCTAGCAATATGTCCCTGATATCCTCAGAAGTACTTGCCAGAAGCTTCTTTCAGATCCATACCAAGTCTGTTTCAAACATTTTAAAAGATACCTTTTGAGCGTAGGCTACACATAAAATTGCTCTACAAGTTTGCAACGCCAAAAAGCTAATTACATATCCATTCAGATACATATGGCAGTTCTAGCCTCCCAATTTTCTTCTAATTTTCTTCATATTTCATTCCTCATCCATTTCTTTAGTTACCATATCATAGAAATTTTGGGTTTCTTTGTTCAAGTGCATGTTTTTCCTGCCCAGAAATCTATAATGGATAGGTATGCCTCTTTCTTCTTTGTTTTCTTCAGGAAGATATCTGAAACTTCTGCACTTGCACTCAGCACATTTTGCAGTCAATGGTCCTTCTGCTTGGATTGCCTCTCTGACTCTTGTTTTGGACAACCAAGCTATCAACCTCCTTTGATTTTCATTAATAAGCAATTTTGTCCATTGGCTGAAGTAACTTCTGTATTTCTGGAAAGCAGCTTTCTTCAGATATCACTCTTTTTAAAGAAATTACCTTTTCTTTTCTCAAATGGTTCTTTTTTTATACTTTCATTAATCAGCTAACTTAATCTGCAAATTCAGAATATTGTGCAAAACAATCTCTATTTTCTCTCATTTTTATGAGGTTGTATTATGGTATAAACAATGTCCAATTCCACCAGTGCTGGGAAACATGTTAGAGCTTAATTACAAAAATAACACGCAGAGCATGCCATTGATAAGGCATGTGGAAATAGAATTATTAAATGTCACCTTGGGAGGTTGTCTAGGAACAGTGGAAATACCGGGATTTATTAACTGGCATACAGAAAAAGAAGAATTATCTTACTTAAAACCATAAGGATGCAGTTATCCAGCCTTTCCTTCCTCCTTCATCATTGCTTCCTAGCAAAGTGGTTCCCATTTTATACAAAAGCACACAAAACTTTACCTGGGGGGGATTTATTTAGGGCTTACCGATTTATATTCACTACTGATATATGGGATCTGTCGCTCTGAAAAACGTCACCCATCCTCCAGTTTTGTTATGTACACCAAGGATTTTGCTTTTCTCACATAACTCGCTTTGCTAAGGCGAATGGTCAGCACTAGTTTATGCAATGCATATTCTCAGATAATTTGTACATTTGCAAGGAACTCATTTTGCCTTAAGAGAACCAACCTCTTCCATGGCTGTCAAGAACAAGAAGTGGAGTTGACCTAGTCTTGGATGTAAGCGATGGGGAGCTCAGGATAAAGCATAAATATGGGAAGGCTGTAACTGGTGACGAGCGCCGTTCCACAGGGGTTGGTGTTGGGACCAGTCTTGTTTAACATCTTTGTCGGTGACATGGATGATGGCATTGAGTGCAACCTCAGCAAGTTTGATGACAATACCAAGCTGTGTGGTGCGGTGACATGCTGGAAGGAAGGGATGCCATCCAGAGGGACCTTGACAGGCTGGAGAGGTGGGCCTGTGCCAACCGCATGGAGTTCAACAAGGCCAAGTGCAACGTCCTGCACCTGGGTTGGGGCAATCCCAAACACAAGTACAGGCTGGACAGAGAATGGATCGAGACCAGCCCTGAGGAGAAGGACCTGGGGGTACTGGGGGATGAGAAGCTGAACATGAGCCGGCTGTGTGCGCTGGCAGCCAAGAAAGGCAACCAGATCCTGGGCTGTATCAGAAGTGTGGTCAGCAGGTCAAGGGTGGGGATTCTCCCCCTCTACTCTGCTCTCGTGAAACCCCACCGGGAGTACTGTATCCAGCTGTGGAGCCCTCAGCATAAGAAGGATATTGACCAGTTGGAACGAGTCCAGAGGAGGCCACGAAGATGATCAGAGAGCTGGAGCATCTCTGCTATGGGGACAGGCTAAGAGAATTGGGCTTGTTCAGCCTGGAGAAGAGAAGGCTCTAGGGAGACCTTATTGCAGCCTTCCAGTACCTCCTGCTTTTCCCTATTTTAAAATAAAAATTCATCACATTTTTCTGTGGATAAATCTGTGCCCTCTTCTTCTTTGCTTCTCTGAGAACACAAACAATCTCCCTCCAAATGCTAGTTCCAGCTATGATTGCAGAGTACTGGGAACTGGATTATAGCCAGTCTCATCGCTGATGTCCCAGCTGGAGGTAGGGAATCCTTGGCTATCCTATTACAGCAGATGTATATTGCTGTTGTATATGGTATGAACAAATGGCTTAGACAGAGTCTGCAGATCTATTCCTAATTATGGGAGTTTGACCGTGACTAGCAATCCTTTCTCACTCCTATTTTAATAGCTCTGGACCCACAATGAACCCGCAGTCTTTGCCAGCCAAAGTTATTGCAGAGGATGCTTGAGCACATGCTTATGCTGAAGGAGTTTGCAGGAGTGAGAAATGTTGGCCTCCGCACCTGGAGCATTACTATGTAATGTTAGGAGCCTGTGTGCACTTATAGGGCTTAATGACCCTGACCAGGCTTACCTGAGACTCTCACCCATATGCCCTGCCCATGGGTCCTGGTGCTCCATTTAAGCTCAAGCCTGGTGGTTCAGCCCCTATTTGTGCTCTGCTGTAGCGGTACTGGTCTCGTGGACTGACCTTGAATGTGTGCTGTAGGCAGCAGATCTCATGGATGGACCCCCTTGGAGGTAGGTCCCATCTCCCTGGTGAGCTTTAGGTGCATGTTATAGCCCTTTTGCTCTTTGTTGGACTCCCTGGATGGATTCTGATCCTGGTTCATTGTTCTCCTTGTCACAGCCTGTTAATGGATTCTGGCAACAACACCCAGCTCTGTTTAGACTCTATGGGACTGTGCCTTGCTGGTGAGGGCTTGGCTTGCAGTGGGGTGACCCTTGACTTTTGGCTTGTCCCCCTCATGGAGAAGCCTTGTTCTTGATGCTTCCTGATGTGTCCTGTGAAAAAGTCCTCATTTTGGAGTTCAAATTAATCATTGCTGGCTTTACACCCCCATGGTGTTACAAACTGTCTTCTGGCTTGTGTTTGAATGGAGCATGAGCCCATAAGAACTGTATTGAGATGGGAAAGAGAAAAGCAAGGATAAAATAGATGTTTTCTGAACCATGACTTGCTCTAGCCTTGAGAGAGAGTTACTGTGACATGGAACTAAATTTCAGGATGGCAGCCATAGCAGAAGACGACTCAGATGTTTTGCATTTCAGTTTGGAAGTTTGTTCTTTCTAAAGCATGCTTGGTTCATCTTCAGGTCATGCTGCTACCTTATGTGAAGAAAGGATTCAAACAATGTCTCCTCAAATATGATAGAGTTCAAGAATATCAGTTGGTCAGACTGTTGCTGCAAAAGGAGCTGTAGCAATTTAAAATACTGTGGTCTTTGAACTCCCTGTCAATGATCCCTTGCTGGACGAGTATCCATTCCCCAGAGCTGAGTTTGCAGGAAGTAAGGCTCAATCACCAATGAGTTGGATGAGTTAGTCCAAACCATCTCCCACAGTGGTTTCAAGCAATTTGGTTGCCTGGCCAATGTAGATTAGGAGGGTTGGCAGAGTCTTACAGACCCCTCCTGCTCCGCCTCCAAGGGGAGGAAGAAGAGCAGGCCTGGGATGAACAGACATCATGCCTCAAGCTCTACACGACTGTATGCAGTGTGTTGTTGCAGCATTTACCTAAAGCTGATGAAGTAAAACTTAATAAAGAATATTTTCCCAAATGATGAAAGATTACTTGATTATGTAAACTGAAAGATGTGAAGGAAAGAAAGCAATTATGTTAAAGAAATATGGAAGGTAACTTGGATATGGCCTGAGAACTGAATGGATACTTTGAGGTTTTCAGTGTTGTTGATAAGCAAAGGCAGGTATGATAAAGGGATTAAAGTATGGAAAAGGCCTAAAAAAACCCCACAACAACAAAATGCAAACACAAGAAGAAAGCAAAATGGAATGGCAAGAGCAGCGATACTCAGATGCAGACTAGAGAGTAGAATTGCAGCCCAGGCAGGAAGCATCCTAAATGAAGAGGCAGTAAGTTCTCCAGGAAGATAATGGTCAATTGGTCTGACTTGGAACGTATGAAGGGAAACAATTGCGATAATTAAAGACCAGAAGGATAAAATGTAGCCTAAATTTTAGAAAAATAAAGCCTATTCACAAAATAACTCTGTGACAGTGAAATGACTGATGAAGCTCAGCTCTCCCCAGTTACATTTACAGTCCCAAAATATTCCTTTGCTATGATACTTACAACTTGTTTGCCATGTAATTAGGGATGCACACATTTTTCTGCTCAGCTTCTTAAAATGGGTATTTTTATAGCACATTCTGTATATTTTCAGCTAGAATATAATTTAAATTTCAGTGTTTTCTACAACTCAAGCCAAGCTTGAAGGAAATCAATGTAATACTTATTCAAATCAAGGCAGTATTCAATGCGTTGCCTGTCTGCTAGTGACAGAGGCAGCAGATGCCCCAGATTCATTTTTAGTGACCAGGAAAGCAATATTCATAGCATAGAATAGCATGCAGTGGGGAAGTTATAACAGAGGCAGTCGTTGCTTCCTGATGCTATGCATGTGACTTAGCAGCCTCAAAGTCTCTGTGATATTCACCCCTGCCACAGTGTCCCTCAAAGAGCAGGCAACATTTGGAAGTCACTAATATCTTCTATCCTGCATGCCAGTAATTCAAAACCAGATTAGGACTGATGTCCTCATGAAGCCTTGCATTCCTACAACAATGTAAGGCAGGACAATGCAAAGTCTTTGTTAGGCTTATTATTTTCCTCAGTTTGGCAAATTTTAAAAACAATAGAGGTTTTCTGGGAGAAAGCCAATGAAAATCTGTTTCCACTTAACTCATTGCAAATGTTACTTTAAATAACCTTGACTGTACACAAACAATTCCTTTGCATGCAATGCAAATCCCAGAATTGTCGGTCCTCATCTCTGGCTTTCCAGTGGTGTAGTTAAAAAGAGGCAGCAGATTTACAGGACTCATCCGACTCATCTGAAAGACTCTAAGTCTCCTTTACCAGGAAATCTTGTGAAAACAAGAGACTCTTCCAAAATGTTATTTTAATCTTTTGCGTTTTGGAGATCATGAGCATGTCAAAACAGTAGTGCTGTTTTTCTTTTCAAAGCTTATTTGGACATACTAGTTCATCTGGTGCTATTTTTGTTTTGCTTATACCATGGGGTACCTAAGAGGAATTTAGAAATTCAGTTAAGGAAGAAGAGTTGAATGACCTGCTGTTGCCTTAGGATGTTTGTAACTGATGCAGTAATGAGGAGTGAGGACTTAAGATGTACCAGGGCAATCTGCAGTGGTTTGCTGTCCGGTGCCTGATACCCATCTGGGCTCGCCTTGGACTCGTGTACTCCTGCTCTGCATGACGCACACTTCTCTGTGGTGTGCCACTGTAAGGATGGGGCTGTAGTGCCCTCTGCTCCGCAGAAGGCTGGTGTTGGAACAGGGTCCAGCAAAGTCAAAATGCCCTCTTGGAGGCTTCTACAAAATAACTTGTCAAGAGATTTACTTAGACTAGATGATAAAGAAGAAAACATCTGCAGCTGTACAAAAAATGGAGGGGGCAGGGAAGGGGAAGATTAATTTGTTAATGTAGGAATGTAACTTTGTCCAGAACACAAGTGTTAAAATAACTTTAAGAAACTTCAGACTTTTCAGGATTAGATGCCCAGGTCCCATTCTAAAATTATTAATTGAGAAGAGACCATGACAACTGAAATCTTTATATTTTGGTTTCTAGCTGCTGTAGAATGATGACTTACACCTCTTAATACTGAGGAAGAATGGTGAAAGAAATATAAAAGCATTTAATAAAAGAAAATGTGAGTTTGATTCCTACTTAGTGTCTGTTCCTGCTGATTTTCTTTTCTAAATCAAAGCATTGATGGAGGAAAAAGTATTTGTCAGAGAGTGTTACCTACTAGAATTTTATTGAATTGTTAACAGCAAAAATTACAAGTACGATCTACGGGCTTGATGGGAGTCTGTTTCTACCCTTGCAGATGAGATAATGACAAATCCTAATCCTTTTCTTTGTAGTAAAATTTCTTAATATGTGGTTTGTAGGCCACAACTTTTGACCAGTCCTACATAATGGCAACTGTATGTCCTGAGACAGAACCTCTCCACTGAGTAAAATTCAGCCTTTTTCAGAGAGAAGGCATAAAGATGCTTATCATGCTGAATGATGCCAAATAAATGTATTCCATAACTACTCAGTATTCTATGCAGAAGTTCTGAGGTGTTTCAGCTTTGTGTTGTTAATATTTCATTATAAGCCCAGGCATTTTTCTGCTGTCCATTTTGAAGGAAAATGGAAGTATTGGTAGTGGTAGTTAACTGTTCTGAGATATTTTTTACCAGATAATGTAGTTAGAAGTGTAAAGAAAGATTAACTAGAGTTTCTGGTATTGAGATTTATCTGAAGAACTTAAGTTCAAAGCTTTCAGGTCTGATTAGATGCAGCTTAGACACTTCTATTTAGAAGGTAGAGGTCTTGAAATGTCCATTTTCCTGAATGATGTCTGGAAAAGTCTGTTTCACTTCAGTGTGAGAAGAAACATTCTGAAGTTATTCAAAATTTCCTGTTATTGATATTCCTGAGTATCAATTCAAATGTTGCTCTTGCAGCATTCTTACTTGTGCTCTTGGTAGCATAATGAGGGGCAAGACAAATGGTGTTCCTACGAGGAGTGATGGGAGCAGCACTACCTGAGTACTAACATAATTGTTCTTAGTTCTAACTTTAAATATTTTTATAACTGGATCAAAATTCCAGGTTTTATGACAAAGGATTGAACTGTATGTGCAGTAGTGGATACATTTGCAAGATGCAAACTGGCCTGGTAAATTCACTAATTTCAGCTCAAATAAGGCAAAATGATGCCTTCTTCTGCTGGCAGAAACAGGCTCTAGATGTATCCCCTCTTTTACTACAGCCAAATACAAAATAGCTTCAGTGCTCTGTTCTATGTTGTGTTGGGTTTCTGTGGTGGGGGGTTTTGGTAGCAGGGGAAGCCTCTGGCCATGGCCAAACCAGTTAGCACCTCTGTGATTAACATACTTAAGAGGAGAAACACAAAAAGAGAACCAGCAGTGGAAATGGAAACAGTGGAGAGATGATCAGAAGGAGAGAGGAGTGGGGACGAGAGAGATAGCCAGGCAGACCCTAAGATCAGTGCAAAAGGCGGGGAGGAGGTGCTGTGAGCAGAGGTTCCCTGCAGCCCATGGTGAGAGGGTAGGCTGTGCCCTGCAGCCATGGAGGGCCACAGGGGGAGGGCAGAGACCCACCTGCAGCCCGAGTAGGACCCCACACCAGAGCAGGTGGCTGCACCCAAAGAGCCCATGACTGTGGAAAGCCCAGGCTGGAGCAGGCTACTCCTGAAGGATGGTTCCCTGTGGAAGGGACACAGACCAGAGCTGTTTGTGAAGAACTGCAGCCCCTGGGAAGGACTCACATTGGAGAAGTTGGTGGAGGACAGTCTCCCGTGGGAGGGACCCCAGGCTGGAGGAGGGACAGAATGTGAGGATCCTCCCCTGAGGATCCAGTCCCTGATGGGCTGACCCCAACCCCCATTCCCATCCCCTTGTGCTGCTGGTGGGGAGGAGGGGAAGAAATGGGGAGCAAACCTGAGCCCAGAAGAAGGGAGGGGTGGGGGGGAGGTTTTTAAGATCTGCTTTGTTTTGTCTTTCATTGCCCTACTCTGATTTGATTGGTAACTAAGTAAATTGATTTTTCTTCCCCAAGTTGAGTCTGTTTTGCCCGTGACCACAATTGATGAGCAATTCCTCCTGGTCCTTGTGTAGATCCAACAGCCTTCCCTTCTGTTTCCTCTTCCCCATCCCACCAGGGGAGGAGTGAGTGAGCAGCTGTGTGGTGTTTTGTTGCTGGCTGGGCCTAAACTACAACACATGTACTGTGTCCAAATCACTGTCTAGAACAGTCCTTGATCACACAGCTTGACTTGACTAATTCACAGAACAGGAATGGAGCTACCTACGTGAAGATCAGCTTTTCCACCAAGACCATCAACCATGTGAACTGAAGCAACTGTTGAGAGAAACCACCTTGGCATCCTGACAAGGATGGTTCTTTGGCTTGAGTACTGGAACAGCAATCCTGCACTTGGGCCAAAACTTTGCATCAAGACAACAAAAAATGAGTCAGTCTCACAATATATGGGTGTATGTGACAGTAGAGGGGAAATGAAGTTGAGAGAGAACCAGCTATCCTTGTATAGCTTTCTCCAGGGACTGTTAAATGATCAGGGAATGTGTTCCTACTGGGAACTGGCAGGAGTGCAAGTGGCAGCTTGAATGAACATGGTGAAGGAGTGCTTAGATCCAGCAGTATAGTCCTGCATGGCAGCCTGGGGCTTCTTGGCAGACTGTTGTATTTTCTTCTCCAACTGCGTGTTCTTCAGTAGTGAAGGATCTGAAGTGTCTCTTGGGTTATGCTGACGTTTCCCCAGGCAGTGGGCTTAGCTCTGCCCACAACCTCCATGCAGCTCACCAGACCCTCCTGCAAAGACAAAAGCTGAAGGAAACAGCAGTGTCACAAATCAGGCTTGTTCGGTAACCTGTGCCCCTTCAACTAATAAATATGACTTATAAAAACCAAATATGAAACTGCACATCTTAAAAGAAAGCATGCAGGCTGTACCTAAAGAATTAGCATATGGGAAGCAGCAACCATACAAAGGATCTAGCACCTAAACGGGTATGAAAAGCAGTGTACCAGGGTATCAAGTTCAGTTCAGGTGTAAGGAACTTAGATGTTTGTGAATGCTCTTTAGAATTGCATCAGGTGCAAAAGTCATAGTAGGTTTGATAAAGGGAGCGCTTTTCATTGTATGGCTTAGATCCTAGGGGTTGCAGAAGCCTGGATTGTCCTCAACAGCAGCAAAGCAGCTAGACACAGAGCTGGCTGCCTCTGGAACCTGAACAGGCTGCACCTAGACTCACTCCTTTCTGCAGCTGTGCTGTGTCTGGAAGCCTTGGCATGTGTATTTTTACCCCCCAACTTCTGCACTGGTGACAGTGTTTGCTCTTATGCTCCTGCAGTGAGCTATAAGCTTAACTCCTCAGGGGTCTGGTGTTGCTCTGCATTACTACAGTTCCTCCAATTTAGTAAGTCTATATGTAGCTCTTCACCATGGCTTACTTGCTGATCCACAAAGTTCTGATGTAGTTTCATCTTCTATCTGTAAGTGGATTGTCTGCAGTCCTTACAGTGGAAAGCATCTAATCCTTGTTTTTCAGCACAGGGCTTTCCCCAGTGCTACATTTCAGGAGAATTTAAATGTTCTTGATCCCATATTGTCTTCTGAGATCACGGGTATACTGGTTGGGTAAATAGTCTGGCCTTGAACAAGACCGATATTAGGTTTTTACAGTTAAAGCAATATGAACCAGAAAACTAGGAGGTAGTGCTGAAGAGAGGGAACAGAAGATGTGTTCAAACCAGGCCTTTCTGAACAACAATGAGCACCTATATTTGTCAGTAACAAGGCTCCTGGCTGTGCTCTGATGCTCTCCCTGGAGATGCTGCCCTCAGCTGACAGCACGGGGAGTCTGGCCTTGGCATGATAGAGGCATCTAAGGTGGAATACTGTTGTTGAGCCTGTGCTAGTTGACTGCTAGATAGGCTGAAGTACAGTGAATTGTTACCTTCTTTGTCTTCTTTTTTGATAACTTAAAGAAAGACAACAAACACACAGGGTGTAGCTATTCTTTTAGGACAGCACAACATGAATCCACCCAATATATATATGTGCAGATGACCAGTCGTACTGATCATCTTAGATCCATTCAGGTCTGTTAGTGCTAATACTGTTCGCCCTGCTTTGCTGTTCTTCTGAGAATGAAGCTGTTTCAAATAAAAGGTGCAAATGACATTTTTGTAAGGCTGACTTTGAACTAGGGAGGCCCAAAAGCTCTAGCTGTAAGTGCAGACACAGTTATCTCCAGCTGTGCACCAGATGGGGACAAAAGGATACCAGAGGTTGACCTGCTATCTTGAGGATATTAGCACCAGCTGTATTCACTAGCTGTGGATTTGGGTGTCCCTGCTTGGGATTTGTCTCTGTCACAGATGAAAATACTGGCTTTCCCAGCCTGAGTAGATTTAGCCCACCCTGGGATGGAACTGGCATGAAATTAGGCTCTGCTTTTGTTCTAATTCATGCTGTACTTGCTGGTTCTTGGTTGATCCTTACATTCAGTCCCAGTGTATTAAGGAAGAGCTTGGTTGGCCTTTCTCAGCCTCTGTGTGAGTGTATTTTTAACTGTGATCTTAGTTAAATTTATTGCCAGCAACACAGCCTCTAGGTTCTTACACAATGCAGAGAAAGGGGAGAGATCCCAGTCACAAGGCAGAGTGGAAGAAATGTTGACAGTAGTATGTTTTGCTAGTGAGACAGGCCTGAATGCATGTGTAGCAGAGGAGACAATTCAGAATTTAAGTTGGGTGCTGGTTCTGGAGAAGTCACTCCAGCATCGAGTGCAGAGATTGCATTATCATGCAAATGTGGCACCACCAGCATGTCCTCTCATGGTTGCAGCACTCTGTCAGAAAAGGCAACCTGTGTGAGGATCTACAACAATATCAGGTCAGTCAGTGGCTATCTGGAACTGGCAAACTTGTTGCTGGGGCTGGGATGGTGGTGCAGTTACATGGTGATGTTCAAGAGAATTGTGGTATTTTAGGTGGGGAGGTCAGTGTTACTCTGGAGATTTGTCAAAGGACTCCTGAAATGTAGTTTAAACCCAGCTATTTCCTAACTTCAGCAGTCAAAGTCATGATCCTTGGAATGGAAGGTGAAAGAACAGGGAAAGGGGGGAGGAAACATCTAATGAACATCTAAGGACTTTAGGAACTGAGAGCTAGGGCCTCAGAGAAGGCAAAGGGAAGAGGATGCAACATGAAGTTACCATTTCTTAAAGAAACAACATTAAGACAGAAACCAAAACTAGTTCAACCCTCAGGAAAGGCAAGTGTAGTAAGTAGTCATTCTGTATGATTTTCAGTCTTCACCTCAGAGGAACTGTGTTCTAGGACAACTTACAAAGGATATTATGAAAGAATAGCATGAATGTACTCTGAGAAAATTGGAAAGGCCAAAATGGATAGAGCTAATAGGGACCAAACCTACAACAAGAAAACATCTCCAAGAGCATTACTATAAACCATTCCAAGGAAAATGCTGATCTTCTATTTAAGAGAAAATGACTAAATTTAAGAGTTTAGTGACTGTATTGCTTCACTTCTCATGAAAATGTCCAATTTTAATTAGGCAGCTTACCGTATAAAGATGGCTGACATCTTGGAGTAGGATATGAAATGAACAGGATAGAGGAAAGTTAACTTAACTCAAGATTTGCACATCAGGTGGACTAGATGTATTTCATGTCAATGTCAATTTTAAGGAGATGGAGAAGACTGGGAGTGACCAGCAGTAACCAGCCCTAACCATCAAGGAGGTAGGGAGAGTATCATCAGGGGGGTCATGTTTCTACCAATTTTCTCCAGAATGTCACCAAACAAGCTGCTGGCAAGATAAAAAGCCCTTGTGGCTATGGATAGGCAGCACGGTCACATGTCTTGGCCTAGTAAGACTTCAGATACATGTCATTTTTGTGAGCATAGAGAAACATCTTATGAACGAATCTTCTAAGATAGCTGTAAAACTGCTGAAAAAACATGGTACCTCTGTCAACAGCTCCCTGTCAAAGAGCAAAGATGCATGGAGGGTACTTAATGTGGAGCAGGAATAACCAATTTCTTAAATATAGATCAAGGAACCAATGGCCATGTAAGTTCTACAGGAAAAATCTGTCAGCAGAGCCCACAGATGCTGTGGGTTCAGATCCAGCTTGTGAACCACTGCAGTGATTGTTCACAAGCTGTCTGAGCCCACTGCATCATGCTACAGTGGAAAGGCAGACATTACACCAGAAAGTGTGAGCAGCTGGATGGTGTAAAACAAATGTGGAATAGACCTTCCCCTCCTTGGGCCTTTGCTGCTGTGATCCGTCCTATGCTGGACACTAGAAGAAAAGCAGAGTGCATGAAAGGGTGCAGGAGAGATTAGTAAGAATTGCTTTAAAAAACAGGAAACTGGGACCTAAAGAGCTGCACTCCTGTCTTTGGGGACCTGGAAGCACTTGAATGAATGAATTCTGGAGTACTGGTTATTACTGGGTTACTGCAAAAGCAGAAAGGGGAGGAACAAGCAAAAATGTGAGAATACCACCTATAGCTGGTATTTTCCAATACATCAAAATGCCAAATATTACGACTTTCAGGGAAGAGGCAAGTTACTGCTGAGCTGATCCCAAAACAATTAAAAGCTTTGGCTCAGCAGTTAAGTCCTTTAAGCAAAAACATATGTATTGTAACCTCTGTTAGGTGAGGAAGGCAGCTTAACTGTGAGTGACCCAGAGAGTCCTGCCAAGGCAATGCTACTACTTCTGACCCAGCAGTTGTAAAAACAGAATTAAATGCAGTTCCTACAGTAGCAAATGATCAGTGTGCTATGTGAGCTTCAAAAGCAAGAGCAAAAATAGAAGAAGAAAGAAAAAAATATCATGTAGAGGAGCACAAGTCCAATGAAAGCAGAGAAATATATTTGGGGTTGAAAGCTTCTGTTTGTGGTCTTTTAAATAAGCACTGGACAGGCTCCACATTATAACCAGGTGCCATTTAAAACAACTTTAGTAGATGGCCTGACCCCAGGAATGTGTCCATGTGTCTAGCCTTAGGGTGTGTAGATGTGGGAACAGCATGGGATATGTTAGAGGCTTTGGGGCCAGCAGGAATAGGTTGTGAAATCATGAATACAGCTTAAAAAAAAGTAATTGTAACAAAGAGGAATGGTCTTTGCTACTATAACTCCCTGACTCTTCCTTGAGGAAGGACAGAATGTAGGGTAACTGGGAAAAAAGGAGGGACAGAATAATGTAACCCTTTAGGGAACATTAGATAAATAATACAGAAATGGATCTGCAACAGGGTAACTTGCATATGGAAATGGCCTCAGGGGTTTGGGGACGATATGAGATAAGTATTCAGGTTGTGTCTTACTTGAAGCCTTGACAAAGAAAGATGAGGATGAGAAAAGGGAAGGTGAACCTGTGGCCTCCCATTACACCAGTTCCAGAGTAGAGATGCCTATCACCTGCTTCAGCAGTGCCTGTGGACTTGAGAGAGTGCCCTGCAGGTCCAGTGAATTTACACAGTGACAGGACAATAAAGAGCCCAGGATGCTGCTGGCTACTGGTGTATCCATCAGCATAATGCTGGGCACCTGGCTACCAACCTCTATCAACTGTGGGTACCAGAAGAACTATTAAGCTTGATGCTGTTACTGGATGCACAGCACAATCCAAATACTTTGGATCTATTGAAGTAGATACTGGCTTCAGGAGAGGAACTAGAACACTTTGTGTGCAGCCTAATGGTAACAGCCTACTAGAAGAATATGAGCAAGTCCTTCTGCCTCTAGCCTTTATGTGAGCAAATAAATTAATATTGGATTTACCAAATCAGCATCCTGATGCTCTGTCACAGAGAAAGTAAAAATATGCTTGGCGACAGTGTGAAGCTGGGAGCCTACCCACAGAGGCATATTAGAGCAAGGAGTAGCTGTACAATGCCACGTGCCTGTAGGGATCCTGTTTGGCATGTCCTGGAAGCAGATGGCAAGACTCACCAGCTAGCATATTTTTGTTTATTAATAATTCCAATTTAATTTCTAATGTAGGAATATGTATCAACAACATTTTCTATAAATATTAATAACAATCATTAGTTATTAACAATTTCATTAATAAACTTAAATACTGTTATGAACCAAACAGCACCTGTTGTAGCAACAAAAAAAAAGCACTAATAGCCCTAACTGTCACAGTGGCTGAGGCAAAATGGTTTAGCGTAATAAACTTATCAAATGTAATACTTGCCCTACTACTAAGCAGTGTTGGTATGAGTTTGTCCTTGCAATCTAAGGACAGCAGTAGTGCTTTCCTTGGGTTCACCAAGGAGTTCACAGTACCAGCTATACTAACCTTACATCATCTGGATGCAGGAAAGAACACCATAAGCTGATAAAGTCCATGTTTCACGTGTAGATGTTTCATGGTCACTCCAATAGAAGTTAAAGAGTTAATTAAACCATGTAAGCTATAGTTATGAAAACAGGATTCAGAGTAAGCTCAAAAACCTATCTGGTACATAAAAAATCCAAGTTGTTCTGTCCTGTGCAAACTTTTGAACCCCAAAACTTGGAACACTTTGCAGAAAATTGCCTACTGGCATTTCAGCAATGATGCTGCTTCCCAAGTGAGAGGCAACAGACTGTGCCAGTGTAGACAGTGCTTATGCTAACACCCAAATGTGGGTGTAAAGGTCTTGGGTCAGGAAGAAGTCTGTGAGTAAAACTGTGTATTGGGGTGTTACTATACAGCTCTCCAGCCATACTCGTGGGGAAAAACAGCATTCAGGGAAAGGGCAGCAGCAGAAATGAATCGTTATGGATGTGCTTTGCTTTGTTAGATAAGCCAATCCACTCATAGGAATATTAATTTCAAGACTATTACCCTGACTCTTGCAGCACTAATAAGAAGGATGAGAGAGTATCTATGTGTA
This sequence comes from Rhynochetos jubatus, assembly GCA_027574665.1. Taxonomy (NCBI): domain Eukaryota; kingdom Metazoa; phylum Chordata; class Aves; order Eurypygiformes; family Rhynochetidae; genus Rhynochetos; species Rhynochetos jubatus. The sequence continues at coordinate 15,867,296 of CM050665.1, read as the reverse complement.
GGTTGTTGTGCTATACCTTAAATTTGATTGCTAACTATTTATCAGTTTCTCTTTTTTAAATAAGATCAAACACCTCAAATCTGACAAAACCGTAGTCCCATGCTGGCAAATAATAAAATCCTACCTGTTTCCAGGCACAGTCAAAGCTGCTGTCATTCACTCCTGTCTTGGAAGGCCCCCTGGGTAACTGATCCTTGTTTTGTTTCTGTTGGATGCAACATTAAGTAGAATTACATTGATGAAAAGCAATTGGGAATATGAAATTAAAGCCTTCACATTCAGAACTGCGCAATAAGGTCCTCAAAAGAGCGAATATTCCTGTCAATCTCAGGAGTCACGTGAGAAGGAACTAAGGTCACCATTTAAAAGAGGGTATCTAAGCTACCTTAGTCCCTGTATAGATGTTAATTTAAAGGGCTTAAATTCACTTAGCTTGATGAATTCTCACAGGAGAATGAACTGTAAAGCTATGTACATAATTTTCTCATTTCCTCCCTCTTCTCAATTTCAAATACATACAATTAGAGACACATTTGCTAGATTCAAAATTATTTTTTTGTTCTTGTCCTGCACCTCAGGCAAGAAATTCTTAGATAAAATCTCAACAAAAACTGGCAAAAACTTTACTCAGCTAGTATCTTGATTCTAATTTAAGCAAAACTGTTAAAGATAGACCATACAAACCACACCAGGCAGGAGTGCAGCCAGCAGAGCCACAATGTCTAAATAGCTACAACCCTACCAAGCCCTCGAGCAGCCACAGGTGGTTCCTCTGCTGCCACCCACCAATGGTGCCCCAGTGGCATCCTGACACTGCACTGCATGCCAAAGTCTATTCATGCCCTGGATCCATGCTCAAGTGTGATGAGGAAGGTGGCTATTTCTACTACATTACTTTCCGGGGAGTGGACAATTGTTTAGGAGACTTGAATCTGTCCTGGATGAAGTACATGGAAAGTGGGACCAGCACTGTTGAACCACAGTGCCAAGACACTTCTATTAAACCTTAATGAGCAAAGGGTGCACTGGGCCAGTTTTAGATCTTGCATTTTCAGATTTGTAATAGGACCACAAATCAGGCGGGAAGTAATGTAAATTGGAAACAGAAATGTAATTTTCATTCACATTTCTCATATATGAAGTGGCTGAGGCAGAGAAGGGACCAGATGGCAGGCTTTGAAAATTAGGTATGGAGATGGAGAGAAACCAGCAGGAGATTAGAGGAGAAGAGAAACCTTTGCAGCTGGATTTCTTTTCCCCTGTCTTTGTTTCTAAGGTCCCAGAAATTTTCTTTCTTTCCTTTCCTGGCCAAGAATTCATTAGATTCCCTAATCTGCTAGGCTTTACGTTCATTACATAAAAATGTGTCTGGGGTCTGCTTGCTCTTTCTTTTTCTTTTTCACCCTCCATTTCTTTATTTGTTTCTGTTCCCTCTCACTAGTTTTCTTCTCTATTTTTCTTTCCTGTACAGATTTGGATTTCAAAAATCTGTACTGACATAATATGGCAATATAACTGTGTGGACATAATATATCAATGTAGCTTGTTGTGGACTTTTTGCCTTCCCCTGAGTTCTTGTCATTGCAAGACAGTGGTCTGAACAACTGTGGTCATTTGCACTAGGTGACTTACCAAGATTAGTTATTTTTCAGATGTGATTGCTGAAACTTCTGCTGTAGTCCCATTCTGTACTACAGATAAAGTGTTTCAGGGTGCTGTATCCCAGTAAATGAGAATGAACTGTATTGCAAATTTATTGCTGGTAAGTTAATGTTGATGTTTTGATCCCCTCCTGTGTTTTTCTCCCATACATCGCAAGAATAAAAATTCAAGGATTCTTGGGGCTCAGCCTTATGCAAGCCCTACCAATTGTATTTTTAAAAATCAATTAGGAGGGATATTACATCATAAAATATTTTATAAACATGCAGGTAAGGTTGCTACATCCTTTGTAGATAATATGCAATGCATATAATGTGCTGACTTAGTTCCTTGATTAAGCTATAAACCCCACTCTTTTAATTCTTTGAAATGCAAGATTTAAAGGTTGTGGTGTGGGCAAAGACTTTTAAGAATAAGTGAGCAGTTAACAGGAAAGGACTTCGACAGTATGTTTGGGGTAACAGGTTGTGGACAGGTCTCGCCTATTTTTATTTAAATGCATGCTATTTTTCTTATGTGATTCGGTTCTCAATTCTGACCTCTGCATCAGGAACAGAAAATTCACTCTTTTCTCTTCGCTACCTAGAACAAGTTTACAGGAGTCACTTTTATGTCACCCATTTTGCTTTAAATAACCTGGCAGACCTGAGAGCACCCAATGAAGAACACTACTACAGCATATATTTTGAAAATTCCAGACTATACATTAATACTTCTGCAAGTGTGAAATCAGTCACCAAGAAGATGATACTACAGAAAATGAGACAATGCTGTGTCCTTATCCAAAGGAACAGAATAACATATAAGGGTCAGCAGGCACATCATTTGTGAATACATAAAATATGCTGCCCTGCCCTGAGCTAGTGACTTATCCAGTTCAGGCAGCCATCGCCAGGTCAGACAAACTTCGTGCTGACACACTGAGAGGGCTTAGTTCATGGGACAGAAGAGCACAGTCCTCTTCTGAATTTCTGTCCTCTTTCTGGTACATATGAATAGTCCTGCGAGTCTCTAGCTCTTTTCTGGATCCTGTTAAACTCTTGACTATTATTTTATTTTGTGACTATGAATTTCAAATTTATTTTATTGAGGTAATAAAGCACTCTTTTTCTGTTTCAAACCTGCTGCCTTTGACTTTCTTGCACCTTCCCCTGCCCTTCCAATAGATAGATACCCTGATTTCCCCAACAATAGGCACAATCATATGTAAGTCTACTGTGTTTCCACCTGCTCTTAATCTCTTAATGGAATTCACTAATTAGTTAGCATAGCTGTACCATTACAATTTATGTAACAAAATCATGAAAAATATTTCAACGTTAAGAACTTCTGGAAACTTTTTATTTATCTTTGTCATGGAATGTTGAGCTAAACATTTACATTTCTTTGAAGACAAAGTATTTTTAGTCTGATCTTTTTTTTTCAGATGGTTCTATTTCCGTGAAATCTTAACAAATATAGCTTTGTTTAGGATTGCATTGAAGGAAATAGCATGGTTGAAACTGCAGAGAATAGAATGTAATTAAAGGAGGAATGACAATTGAAGCTGTTTAAATTTGGCTCAACTTGAAAATCAAGTTTCCTATTTGGGACCATTCTGCCAATAAATCAAAATTCTTTCATTGTTATAGAAACCTCATGCAGACTTTTTCATACCCTTATAAAGTCTGTCCATTACACGAAAAGATGTCACTGTCTGAAGAACCATTTGCTTTTGGAATCTTTCATTACAAAGAAATGAAATGTTTCTTCAAATCTGAAAGAACGATTTGACCACACTATTGATAATAAAAGAAAATTTGTCCAGAAACTCAATAGATTTCTGTGATTTTTTTTTTTTTTTTTACAAAGAAGACACCCAAACTTTCTAGCTCCTAATGGCCTATGAAACTGTGGGATCGGCAGGTGCTTTCTGTTAAAATTTTTGTGATCAATAATACAATTTTATTTTTCATACATAAATATTGGAAGGGGATGTATATTGCACTGTTTGTTCACATTTCTTTCTTTCCTTCTTTCTTCCTTGACAGACAATTAGAAACTTTGAGTTTTCTGTGTAAGACATCTCAAGGGTAAACCTGTTTTCAGCCTGGAATGTCAGACCGTGATTTCTTAGCTCTTTGCTTTGGAGAGCTATTGACAAGTATTAGAAAAACTGCACAGGGCAATTAGTGGGACAAAACTTTGAGAAATAACAAGATAATCCCAGGAATGGAGTTTGGGATGAGTGCTTGCAGATGTGATAAATTACATCAAACAACTTCAAGACAGAAGGGCTATCTGCCTTACCAACTCCTTGTGTTCTTCAAAACACTGTTATTTCTCTTTCTGGCTTAGTTTCACTATATTTAGAGTTTCCTTATGCGTGTTATTTTCTGTCTCTAAGATCTCTCTTATGAAGTTGTCCTTTTGAAGGTTGCATTTTTGGCAAAGAAAACCAGTGCTGTTTGTCCAGGACAGATGTATTGCCTTCTTCCATCTACTACCCTACAAACAGGGAGTGTCACCCTCATTCCTGGCCTTTAAAACAATGCTGGGATTATCACTGTGACTTGGGAGGTACTTGATCCTCTTCAGTGTTGAAGATTATCATAAACACAATTTATATAATTTTAAATTATGCAAAAGGAACAGGAATGTTCAAAGTACAAACCATGAACCAAAAAGATAAAAATGAAGGAACATAAATCAAAAAAGTCAGGAATATGAAAAATGGTTGATGAAGGTATTGAGTAAATGCATCTAGAAAAACTCCTTGTTGAGTAAAGAAGTGACATTTCCCCTAAATGGGGCCACCCTTTGGGATTGTTGAGTCTGTACAGCGAAGACCAGCAAGTGGAGGGGATGGATGAGGGTGCCTAACTTGGCTGTGAACTACTGTCACTAATCTACGAGGTTGTGACTGCCCCTAGCTCACTTATAAACTGGCTAAATCACAACATCCTTTTAAATCTCAAAGAGCTGCTTTTTGTTTTACTCACCCTCTTTTCTGTCCCACAGACCAGGGAGCGATTGAGAGATCAGGCCCCCTCGAACTTTGGTTTTGATTTGCTTTGAGGTTAGGGTTACAGCTGACATACTGTGACAGTCTCTTTGTTTAGTGGGTGTTGAAACATATTGTTCTGCACTTGGGTGCTTTTCTGGGAAAAGTTCTGCTGCTGTTTGTTTTGCTGTCTGAACTGCCCCTTGGTAAAAATTGAAACAGAGAAAACTGGTCTCAAGGACGGTGTTGGGTTGGTGAGGTAAAGTTTTGGTAGCGGGGGGCTACAGGGGTGGCTTCTGTAAGAAGCTGCTGGAAGCCTCCCCCATGTCCAATAGAGCAGCAGAGACAGTGTGTGATGGACTGCCCGCAAACCCCATTCCCTGTCCCCGTGCGCAGCCTGGGGGGAAGGAGGGAGAGAAATGGGGAGCAAAGCTGAGCCAGGGATGATGGGAGGGGTGGGGGAAGGTGTGTTAAGATTTGGTTTAAGTTTACTCTGATTTTGACTGATGATAAATTAGATTAAATTCCTTGAGTCAAGTCTGTTTTGCCCGTGATGGTAATTGCTGAGTGATCTCCCTGTTCCTTATCTCAACCCACAAGCCTTTTGTCATATTTTCTCTCCCCTGCCCAGCTGAGGAGGGGAGCCATAGAGCAGCCTTGGTGGGCACCTGGCCTCAGCCAGCATCAAGCCAGCACACGGATGGAAATATAAAATGAGAAGAAAAATTAAATGGCTACATGAGGCAAAATGTATGGTTTCCAAAGAGGAGATTTGGCAGTATATACTGAAGCTCAAATGTTATTCCTGCACAACTTCCATAGAAGACACAGCTCTGCAGTAGTCTGTATTTCTGCAGCTGCTTGGGAAAAAAGGTCATTTGAGTGTTTAACACTCTGGACTTTTCACAAGAATCTGGTGAAGTACAATATAAAGACATAGCAGAGCTTCTTAAAGCATTTAGCTGCTGCCACAGTGTCATAGGAATGAAACATGAATTTCATCTCAAAACAAACTTGAAGAAGGTACTTCTAAATTTTTGGCAGGTTTAAAGTAGCAGCTTCTTGCTATCTTTCTCTATTTGTGAAGGTGCAGTCTGGTGTTGAGTTGAATTCTTAAAGCAGAAATGATGTTGAATAGTAAGTACTGGATAAACCAGCACTCGGAAAAGCAGTAACAGAGGTCATGCTCTGTCAGGGCTAAGCTGAGGAGGCACCTGTGTGGATAAACTGAGCTGGTTTGTGCCTGCGAGGAGTCAGGGTACAGGGTGTCTACAAACTCATGTCGAACAACCAAGCCTTTTAGGCTTTAGATACCTTAGAGCAGCAGACCCCATGTCAGGCAGAATTGTAAACCAAATGAAAAATACTGCTTCTGTGTTTGCCCCAGAGATAAAGGACTCATAAAAAACCAAAGAAGCTGTACCTTCTGTTACTGGTAAAACTACTATGGATTTCCGTAAGAGCAAAAAATGCCTCTTGTACTGGGAAGAGCCTGTGAGAAAACAGTTGCCTCAATGGCAGAGGCAGGAGCCAGTGGGAGAGGCAGAACTTGAGCTAGCCGCCGGCTGCTTTCCTGACAGACCAAGACCAGGGGAGAGTCTCTAAATCTGTCAGCTCAGAGGATCAGTTCCTAAGTAAACAGATACATAGACAAAACTGTCAAGGAGAATGGCGTTTCCCAAACTATATTTCTTCCAAGAATAAATTCCTGAAACCACAAGGTGCCTATTTAGATTTAAAATATTACAATTTGTTGTATTTAAAAGGGAACTGGACCAAATGCTGCAGGGAATGAAAGCATTTGCCACACATAATAACTGGGTGGCATGTTAATAAGTGAGAGAAAGTCTTAAAAAAACCCAAAACAACAACAAAAATCCCTAAATATGCAAAGAATTTGGAAAGACTCTTTAATAACAGTAAGCATCCCTTCCTTCCCCCTCCCACCCATCTTGTTTTCCCTGAAGCATTGATTTAAGTAGTTAACTGACAAGCAGGCTATCCCAAACCATGCATCACTGCATCACGGTGGCTGTCACGGGCATGTTTTTTACCCATGATGGATGCTGCCTTCCTTCATCCCCCATAGAAGAGTGTTCAGCTAAAGTACATCATTTTGCACTTAACCGTTGGCTAAACTTTTAGATAGTGATATTGCAATTTAGTGCATGTGGTGTAGTGAACAGTAGCTTAGCAGATGTGGCAACTTGCTACCATACCTTAAATTACTTATGTGCCTAGCTTCCCAATTTAAGTGTATGTCTGTTATTCACAAAAGCACCCTCTAGAATGTCTATATATTGCAATACATAAATGATAAAGCAGACAAAAAAGATAAAATTTTGAGGTAGAAGTAGGTACCGCTCCATTAGTGGCCAAGGACCACATGGATGGTTATCGATCTTCGTGGTTCACTGGTGTGATAGTTGTTACAGACCACCAAAAGAACTTGTTATTGCATGTACCCTGTTTGAATTGACCCATTCACAAGAAAACATACAACAGGGAGTGTTGCGCTGATATGATCCTGTTACTGGCAGAAATACTGCTCTGGAAATAGGCCAAGCCTTCCTTTCCGATAGCGTTAGGCGTTTTGAAGTATGGGAAGTATACTGGCTGAGGGTAAAGTATCGCCAATTTTCCTTAAATAGTTACATCTTTCTTTTTTTCTGTAAGGACTCTGAGTTGCACATAAGCCTCATTAAAATTACATAATATATGTACTAAAGATATCACAAAAAGTTATTTTGTGAGGCCAAAGTTGATAACAAAAGGAAGTGAAAAATGTTTCTTCGAAAAAAAATTGGGTATTGATTTCATTACCAGATGATGAATACCACTTGCTGGGAATTCTCAGATCTCCTGTAAAACTACACGGAGCTGCAATTTTTCATACCAAGGTTTAAAAATTAATATTGCTGGCAAGTGTGTGGAAAGGAGCTATGTTTTTAAGAAAACCTGCTATCGGTTTAAATTGCAGAAAGCATTCGTTTCCTGCCTGCAAGTTAAAGTTCTCTTGGGAAGTATGTGATCAGGATGTTATTTTTACTTTTGTTTCAGGTTCAGGTTTCCTTTAACAAGATGGCTTCAATTACCCCTGTAAAAGAGGATTTTTATTTTGTGATGTTGGGAGACTTTGTTCTAGATTCTCCAGGAAGAACCTTTCTGTTGTTGCTTGTTCAGAAATAATATAATTCTTGATCTGGATTTTCTTAACTTCACCACGTATTACAAAAACAATGGCAATCACCTGAACGCTTTTCCTTTTAATGCCACTTCAGGCAGAGCAGGCAGATTGCGGGACAGTACCTGGGGTGAATAGAGACTGAACTAGCTGCACTGAGAGGCCTGGGAACCGCGAAGGGCTGTGGTAGCTGAATGACTGTCTCGGCTTCTGAGAAGCTGTGTTAATTTGAGCTCTGGCCAATGCCCTGTGATGCACCCATTGCTTTGGGTTCAAAGCAACTGCCACGCTCTAGGATTTATGCCTGTGGATCAGACCTGTATGAAACACACAGCTGAGAGCACTGAATGTATCCCCAAAGAGAAAGTGGTCAGAATGACTCTACAGCTTTGTCCCTACATCTCTCTGGGCAGGAACCGTCTTCCTACCTGTTTGCAGAAAAGACACTTGAAAACCCCATGAACGTGAGAGAATCGATCTAAGGAATTTCCCTATGTGTCACTGTGCATGGATGCAGTCTTGGGCACTTCCAAGCAGCTTGGTGGGCATGTGGTGTCCAGCCGGGGACAACTCACCACATGCTTGTTCATCTCTGCAGGTGGGGGAAGCAAATTCCAGATTGTGTTTAAAGGAGAGAGATGCGTGAAGGAAAGGCAAGAGTCGGAGACAAAAGAACTATACTTCTCAGAAGCTACCAGTGATCTGATGAGCTAAACGTCTTTTGTATGTGAGCTGTATTTATCTTTGTCACTGGTTACTAATCCTTACCATTTACTGTGGTTTGGTTTATTCACTGCTGTGGCAATAATAGTAGTCATAAATTTGGTCATGAAACAGAGGAATGTCTATTTCTTCTAGCAAAAGGGAGTGATAACAATAGACAGTAAACTGAATTTCTCCCCTCCTGGCAACCAAGTTAAGTAACTTTGGGACAGCAGACTGCTTACTGCAAGAGGCAAGAGGCTTGAGTCAATTTATTGGTGAAATTTTTCAATGAATCAGGGATTCCCAGCTCCTCCTGTACAGAACTGACACCAGAAGCTTCTATCCCTCTCAGATATCTCTTTCAGAAGGGTTCCCTGCTGTGTGCTTGCTCTCCTGTGTTGTCTGTTATCTCCTGCCCAGTGTGTGTGCCTGTGAGTTACAGCACAAACCTGTGTTAGTCTCGTCTGTTGGAACTGTGGCAGCAACCACTACCAAGCTTAGAAAATGATCCGAGTTGTCTTCTGAAGGGGGGCAGGATTCATTCTGTGTTGGAAGCTTAAAAGGAGTGTCTGCAAACAGCAGGGAAGTGTTCAACATCAGGATCCCTGGGGTCTCCAGCCTGTGGTTTGGGAGCAATGTGTAATCAAGAGCAGAACAATAGCCACAAAACCAGTGTCAGTGGTGGCAAAGCTGTGGAACGTATGTTCTGAAAGGCAACGGAACTGAAGGGAAATGAGCCAGGATGCTTTAGGGCATGGGGTTCCCAAATCTTGGTAAGCTTTTCAGGGTAAAGGGGTATGTGGAAAGGGATTTTATTCCTCCTCCAGTGCTGTTGGCAAAGATGTGCTGCTCACAGGTCAGGGAGAAAATGGCTAAAACAGTAATATGGGCACACCTGCTGGAATTCCTGAAAACCAGGCTGTCCCCTAAGGGTTTTCTCTGGAGAAAGGGTTTCATCACAGACAGCCTCTCTGCTAAGCCAAAACCTGTCCCTTCACCAGGAGATGATTCAAACCAGCCTCCTTGACCAATTCAATTCAGAGCATTTCAAATAAACACCCTCTTCTAGAAAGGCTTCAGCCCAGCCTTGATTGTAACTGCTGCACTGTAACTTGGGAACTCAGCAAAAATAAAACATGTTCTCAAGGGTGCTTATGGAGTAAGGAGGCTGCAGAGCACACTGCCTTCTGGCCGTGCAAACCTCATAGCCTCTTAGAGCAGATTTTAATAGCTAAAAAGCTTCATCATTTTGAAGATGTAGATGGGCAAGTCTTCCTGATGCTCAAATTCTTATGCCGACACACAACTGAAAGCTAAAATCTATTGTGTGGAGTGGAAAATGTGAGTGCTAGTGTGGTGTGCAACTACGCAGTTGGGTATGAGTCCAAGCTTCATGAATTTCCAGGCACGTTTCAGCCGCTTTGTCTATCTCTTCAGATGACTATAGATCAAGGTGTACAGAGAAAAAAAATGTTTTTCTCATCTGAAACTTGGGCTCCTGATTTCTGTTCTCCCTTGGCTCAATAGAAACACAAGTATTCAGTACTACTAACTTGTTAAGAATTTAATGGGGTTTTTACCATGAAAGAAACACCTGTGGGAATCCTTCAACTGCTTTTCAGGAATCCAGGGTTTTACAGAGAGCTACACTGTGAATATTGTGGTGCTACTGACAGCTGCAGGAATTGGGGCACCTGGTTCCCCTTTCTACCTAATGTGTTTCTTTTCTGGACCTGCATCCTTATGTTCAAACCAAGACAGAGCTAGGAAAGAATTTGTATTTGGTTTTGTATTTGTAGTTCAAAGACAAAAAACATAAGATGGGTGGTCAGAAACCCTGGGCTATCCAAAGTCTTAGCTTTCCCTTTCCTGTGGTTAATTAGGGCTGGTTCTGGACTTACATACATATTGTGTAGTAGAGATGAGGGAAAGGGAACATTGATGCTTACTCTGTATGGATGCGGGTTTCCTTCAAAATATCAAGCTGGGAAAGAACTTTGGCCTTTCCCTTCTGTAAACCCACCAGTCACTGAGCTGACAACACAGAACCTACTGCTGTGAGAGCATGTAAAGATGAGAGATGGAGGGAGACATGAGGTTGCCTTTGGCATTCCCTCTTCCAGCAAGCTGCAGCAGGATCATATCTACAATTAGCTCTTACCAGGAGGACATGATTACAGCTGTAGGGGTGGCTCACCACACAATGGGTGGGAGATGTGTTGCCTCCTGAGTCAAGCCAAATGCACATGCGCTTCAGTGGCCTGAATGCTCCATGAAAAAAAGGTGTGCTTGGTGCTGAAATCTGTTTCTGGCAGATGTGCCCTTAGCAAAGCAGACACAGCCATGGTTGTCCTTATAGAGAGTGTTCTGGGAAATCTTTCTTTGCCTTTATGCAAAAATATAGGCTTTTATATATATACCTGCAGATTTTTAGCTCCTGCAGACGTTTGTCTCTCTGGTGATAATAGGCAATAAAATAGCTGTCAGTTCCCCAAGATTAGCATGTTGTTAAAGCACTGGGCTTAGCAACTCTGCTATGTCTGGATCAAATCAAACATTATTATATGCCAGATTTTCACCATAGCTGTGCCCTGCACACTCAGGCTGTAAACATGTCCATTCTTTGGGCATTTCTTTCATGCTGCTTCTAAGAAACAGAAGCAGCATTCTGGTACCAAAACATTTTTAATTTTTTTAGTATCTTGAAGACAGGTTGGCCTGAAATTAGGGCTCATAAGGCAATTTCATACAGCTAAAAATCTAAAAATATTATTGTTTGTAAAGAAAGCCATGTCTGATCTTCATCTGAGACACATTTATTCTGTTTCCCTGCATAGCTGGATCATCTGGCTGTTCTACAAAGCTATTTTTCACACTTTCGGCACCTTTCCCCCCCCTCAGATCCATCTGAATTCTTGGATAACTCAAAAATTACTACTTCAATTTTTTAATACAACTGCCCATTTGTCAGAGTTCACTCTCAATTAAGGCTGACCACTTTGGTGTATCTGCTACAGGGGCTGTACAGCACCAGCAGCTCCTGCAGCAATAAGCACAGCCTACATACGTGTTTAGGAACAGGCCCTTTTCCGATGTGTTAGTAACTCCTACAGACAGAAGTGGGAAGCACAGAAGCCAAGGCCTAAGCTACCAACTTCAAGTGCCTGAAATTAATGGGAATTGGGAACTTAATATCTTCTCATAGACTTCTCATAGACGTAAAAAAATGTCAGCAGTCGTGAGGTCCTTCCAACCTTGCTTAAGCCCTTTCCACGTTTTCACCAGTGAACTTTCCCATGCCACCTGTATTTCTGCGGCAGGCACATACACAACCACAGAGGGTTTCAGCACTTCCTGAGCCAGACAGAATGTCCAGTGGTAAAAGCATTTTCCTCAGAGATCTGAGAACAACCACCTCTGCCTGGATGGTTTCAGTGTTTTATGCAATGCAGAGCAGCTTTGAAGGAAGCCACAGAATACCCTGCTGTCCACTCTGCCTCGTTACAAGGGTGTGCAGTGAAGAAACTGATGATGAGTTGAACTCGGTGCTCTGGAGGAAGAAATAGAATGGAGACTGCCTTCCCACAGCCTCAGTGCTCTGACTTTACATCTGTGGGGGACAGAGCTGCTGCCTTCTGGTCATATCATGCTAGCAGTGCTGCAAGATGCCCATCCTGCTTGTGTGCTGTGCTGGGACACTGGACATCTAATTCTGGGGGCTGCGGGTCCTACCCAGTCCAGCCCAAGGTAATTTTGTTTGTATTTTACAGAAAGGCGAGGCCAAGTTGGGGTACCAAACCCAGAAAGGGATGTCCTGCTTCCTCTTCTGGAAGGCATCTGAAGGCAGTTCAAGATAGCCTCAATGCTATCAACAACTCAGAGCCCAGGTGTTTCCTTCTGGCACCATGTTTCTAAAGACCAAAGAACAATGCAAGGAAAGATTTAGAACTGTCACAGGGACTCTTACAAAAGTTGTGCAGCCCCATCAAAAAGCACTGATACAATCTTTCCCTGCTTTCCATGGGCACTAACAGCCTCATAGTGGCAATATTATTTGCTCCCAGGACCACTTAAGTTACCGTGTGAAGCAAAAGGTCTGTATCACCATTTGTTTGAGATGGTACGATGCTATGTGCATTCATGCAGGGAATCTCAAAAGTCTTTTTTTTTGTCATCCATGACAGTGACTGCCAAAGCACTGGAGTCGTGTGACTAATGAAGCCATTCCCACGTTACCCAAATCATCTCCTTTATAATTTACTAAATGGCTCAGATCTTCACTGTGGATTTGCTGTCACCGTTAAGTTAAGGAGTTTGCTTTTAAATGAATGCCTGTTAGCCTTCCAGATATACTGATCTTTATCGACGGAACAGGCTTTCTTACCTTGTGAAGGAAGCGCATTTCCAACTGGCTTCTTTTCTACCAGCATTTGAAAATAAGATCAAGGAATCAAATACTATTTTGGACTTTGTGATTCTTAAATAATTTACAGAATCAGATCTTCACTGTGAGATAGATGAAAATTAGCTTCAGCTTAAGGCATGCAACTGAGTTTCAGGATATCGAAGTCAACAGCAACTTTATAACTTTTCTGTAAGCAATGTCAAGATTTGCCTGGAATAGCACCTTTTTTTTTCCCCCACCCCCACGGTGTACGGGGAATCAGAAAACTATGAAAAACATTGGGTCTTCATTTTTCAACCATGACTAACAGAAATCCCATTTAGGAATGTGGATGAGTTGCAGAGTGTAACTTCACCCAGCTGACCGTTCCAGTGCTTGAAAACCTTGCCTAGCTTGTACAATAATGTTCTAATTAAAAAAAAAGACTGAACAGCACTTTTACTAATCCCTCTGATTTTTCTACCACAGCCTACTGCACACTCCTGTTTGCACAGCTTATGCTGAGGTCAGTCACCTTCTCTGACTCGCACATTTGTCCCTGCACAACTTCTGTTGGCAAGACCGCACAGAGTATCTTTGGTCTGTGTGAGATGGTGGATTGCTTGAAATGGGTTTTTAAAACCTACTCAGCATTTGCCGTTTCCTTTATGAGCGATTTATTTTGACTGGCTTTAAGTCAATCACCTATAAATTTAGGACTAGAAAGGTAAGCTGCTGCTTAAGTGAAATACATGCATTCACAATATCTGGGCCTATGTGACAGTTTAGAAATGGATCTAATTGCTTGCTTTCTCCCCCACCCACTCCCCCACCCAGGACTTCATTTGAATTCCAGAACCAAGATGCAATTTGGTTCTGTCAACACTTAAAAAACTCCCTTGATTCATATTGTCAATTATCACTAATAGGTATGTGTCAACTTCCAGTTAAGGGGCTATGATGAGAAAATAATCGAAAATATATGCTCGTGTATATCCATTTTCTTCCTATATTTGCCTGATCAAAACTTGTGACAGAAGGTGGCATTTCCATCAAATCTGGAAAACATTGTTTAGAGTCTTGTATCATTTCTTGACATATCTTTGACATTTTTATCCATGTGCAATTTTTTGAAATATAGACATGGAACAGAATGTTTTCTGGAAATTAGGACTTAGTCCTTGTTTAAATGGATGCAATTAAAACCTTGCGTACACATGGTGTTCTCCTTGGTCAAACCTATTGATAGTTTTTCCCAAGTGAGAATAGCAAGAATAGCAACGGTGTTTTAAATGCTTTTGATTTCAATGAACCCTCAAGTGCAGGAAAGCCTTAAGTGAAAGAACATGACATTCCACAAATTTGACTGTCTTTCTGCACCTCTGCGAGAGAAAAAAAGGCTGATGGAAACTGGTAGCATTGATGCAATTTTGCTTGTGTACAAAAAAAGGCACAGAGTGCTCTGTTCCTATGTATACAGGAGGAATTGAACAGGAACCATGTTCTTGGCTTTCAGGACCAAGCCTTGTTTCACCTGCTCTATCTCAACCATGTTTAGAGTTGTCCAGGCTGTGCATTTGGTTTTCCGGCTTTTTTAATGCTGTATTGGAAACGGTACCTAGCAAAACCTCTGTCTCCATATTACTTCATTCCCAAATGGATTTGTCTGACATTTGCCATGCAAAGCAACAGGAGGGACAGCAACAGCATCTGCTTTAGTTTTCCAGGGAGCTCCTAGGCAGATGCTAGACTGTAGCTACCAAAACTACCAAATCAGGTAAGCAGAAATCTGACTATAAAAGCCACATTACAAGGGCTATGGTTCCCAACCTGAGATTTTCTGACACACTGAACAAAATGTTTATTTTAAAGGACACCGTGCAGTTATCTGGGCCGAAAGTTTAGAAAACGATGTCGTGACATAGGAGAGTTAGGCTCGCTATGTTCACGGTTTTCAGTGGATTTCGAGCACCTGATTTGCTGAGCAGCTGTTGAAAATGTCTGCAAAATGGTGTGTTTAAACCTTCCGTCGCAAGTGATGAGCCAGCGATCTCAAGTGTAAACCTCTGCATTAGCTGTTGCTGGCAGGTTTGAACCGAGAGCTGGGTAATCTTCCAGTGTTCCGGGAAGAAAGTGGTTCTGAGCTCTACGATGAGCCACGGTGCTCCCCTCTTCTCCGCTCCCAGAAGAGGTGCCGAAGCAGTGGAGTGCTGCTCCTGCGTGACACGCACCTTCCCACAGGAAGTTGCCATGGAAGCAAAGCATCCAAACCCACCGGAGGGTCCAGCTTGAAGTAAAGCATTTTGAGTGCTGTCTTCCTTCAGGAAGCGCTATTTGGGGCTGATCACGTAGCTTATTTTTGGTAAAAAAACCCAAAACCCAAACAACCTCCCCCACCCCCCATCCCTTTTGTTAGATCTGCAATCTGCTGTTCCTCAGGGCTCTGCGACTCTGCCCAGAGGAATGACAGCAAACACCGGGGTTTCGCTTGCGGGCCCTACACGCGGGGGCAGAGCACGGGTCCCCCCGCCCCCGCCACCTGCCCGTCCCCGCCGCGCCTGGTCGCCTTTGCGCCGGCGCCCTCTGGCGGGGGCGCGGGGCGCGGCTCCTCCCTCCGCCGGCCCGGCCCGGCGGTGGCGGGGTGGGAAGGGCTCCTTGCAGGGCCGGGGCGGTTCCCGCGGGGGCGGGGGTGCCTGTCTCCGCTGGCCGGATCAGGGACCGCAGTGGTACCTGTGCTCACACCTCGCTCCTCCCTTGGCAACCCTGTTTTGCAGCTCCTCGGAGCTGCAGGATCCCCAAGGATGAGGGATGCAAGGACAAAGGATGAAGGGGCAAGGGGTGGGGAGAGCAATGTACACACGAACAGCACGTCTGGAAATCCAGTCGCACCCACGTAACAGGCTTTTCCTCCGGCAGCGCGTGCCCGGTCAGGTGGCTGCCAGCAGTACCGTCTCCCCCACACAGACGCTCTGCTGAGCACAGCACTGCTGCTGGGAGCTGCGGTGGGGACAGACCAGCAGATGAACGGGCAGCTCTGCAGGAGATGGGGTTCTTCGAGAGGAGATGTAGGTTGGACTCCAGCGTATGTGCTGGAGTTACTTCAGGCCATCCAACATTGACTGTCTCATGATAAATCTCGATACGGAGGCCATCGTCTCCTTTGATCTCTCAGCTAATGACACAAACAGCTGAGCAGACTCTCTGAAAAGCTTAGTCCCTGCGGAAGGATGATGCCTGTTGACATTTGGCATTCCATGTACAAGGGCAGTTCTCAGCCCTTGGGGCATGACATGGAAGGAAGAAACCAATCCATTGTCTTTCCTGACTCACAGATGATTTGGGATTTCACACTGCAAAGGATTCAGAGAATCCTTGCCGTCCAGGAAGAAAATGGTACAAGTGGGATTGATGATCACCTTAATCTCTGTTATTCTTCCCTGCAGAGACAGCCCATGGCCATCACCACAAGGGACATCACCATGGAGAAGTGGCAAACAACATGTCAGGACCCTAAAGAGGCGTATCACTGAGGTTTTGAGTGCCAGGGTTAGACACTGTTTAGGAACAGTACCTTTCCTGCAGTAACTCCCTTTCAATAAGCCCTTAAGGAGTACAGTCTTTAAGTCCCTACAGGACTATAGTTGGGAGAAATGTCAGAAGACATTTACTAGGGGATGACGGCCATAAATGCCTGCAAGGTGTTCGTGAACCTGTGATTGCTTCTGGCAGAAAAGGGAGTGGTTTAGGGCCAGCTGGCAACAAAGCACCACACAGCTGCTCACTCACTCACTCCTCCCTGGTGGGATGGGGAGGAGGAAACAGAAGGGAAGGCTGGTGTATCTACACAAGGACAAGGAGGGATCGCTCACCAATTGTGGTCACAGGCAAAACAAACTCAACTTGGGGAAGAAAAATCAATTTACTTAGTTACCAATCAAATCAGAGTGGGGCAATGAGAGACAAACCCAAGTAGATCTTAAAAACCTTTCCCCACCCCTCTCTGCTTCCTGGGCTCAGCTTTGCTTCCCATTTCTTTTCCTCCTCCCCACCAGCAGCACAAGGGGATGGGAATGAGGGTTGGGGTCAGTCCATCACACGCTGTCTCTGCTGCTCCTTCCTCCTCAGGGGAGGATCCTCACACTCTGCCCCTGCTCCAGCCTGGGGTCCCTCCCATGGGAGACAGTCCTCCACTAACTTCTCCAGCGTGAGTGCTTCCCACGGGCTGCAGTTCCTTACGAACTGCTCCAGTCTGGGTCCCTTCCATGGGGTGCCATCCTGCAGGAGCAGCCTGCTCCAGCCTGGGCTTCCCACAGGGTCACGGCCCCATGACCCTCCATGGCTGCAGGGCACAGCCTGCCCTCTCACCATGGGCTGCAGGGAACCTCTGCTCCTGGCACCTGCTCCTGCCTTCTGCACTGACCTCGGGGTCTGCCTGGGTGTCTCTCTCATGTCCTCACTCCTCTCTCCACTGTTTCTGCTTCCACTGCTGGTTCTGTCTTTGTTTTCCCCTCTTAAATATGTTACTCACAGAGGCACTGACTGGCTTGGCCATGGCCAGAGGCGGGTCTGCCTTGGAGCAAGGGGAGCTTCGCATAGGAACCACCCCTGTGGCCCTTCCCCACTATCAAATCCCACCATGTAAACCCAACACAGGGAGGAAGTACGTCCCCTTGTCATGGGAGTGTGGCTCTCAGGACAAGAAACTTTATATATAGCTTTATAGTGTCAGGTTTTGGACAAAATCTCTGGTCATGAGAAGACACGGAGCTCTTCTCTGGACCTGAGAAAGCATTTGGACAGAAATGCTTTGTGTACAGAAAACAAAAGAAAATAGGAAATAAAAGGCTTTGAGAGGGAAAAGCAAGGCAAGGATGGACTGGCAGGAGGACTGTATCGAGGACTATCTCCTGGATTCCAGAGAGCAGACAGAGTATACTCTTGTAAACAGAACTGCATTAAAAATAACTGACTAACTACTTTTCCCCCTTTAAGACCCCAGCCTTTGGCTCATTGTTCTGCTTAGTCTCAGTTACCACGAAGTTCCACTTTGGAAAATAACTTTCACCCTTTTTTTATGCTGCTTTATGCTGACAGAAAAACTGTCTCAGTTTTTCTCAAATAGCCCAAAAATGACCATCTAATTTAAACCCACTGCTTAAAATTTTGCCAAGAGGTTCAACCTTCTGACATTGTGTGCATTTTCATCAACTGCAGTCCAGTGTAATATTCCCTTCATTGTTTTAGGTTGTTTGTGAGTGACTCTACTTTTTACTTCAGATGGCAACAACGTGGGATTGTTTTGGGAGTGGAAAATGGATTTCAGTATGGCTAATTACGGTACATTCCGCTTCCTCATAAACAGTGTAACAGTGCTCTGAAAGTTGTTTTCCATTTTTCTCTCCAAACACCGCTGAACACTGCCTCAAAGGAAGGAAGTATAGAACCTATTTTATTATTATTAAATAGCGTAAATAAAGAAGAAGACAAGAAACAGCAGAGGGATGAGAGAAGATGACAGTGAATGTATCACAGCAGCAGCCTAAGTGCTGCTATGTTTTTGTAAGCATTGTGACAAAGCGGAGTAAGGATGGATTTGGAGGTTGGTTTTGAAGTGACTGAAGATTTCACATCCTGGGTGGGTAAAAGCATGGTGAAAGACAGAAAGAAAACTTGCACTCAGCCTGAATGATGCTAGACTGTGGGCTGGGAGAAGCCTCAAAAATAGGCATTTTGACCAAGTGCTGGATCGCTTCGGGAAGAGCTTTCACCACTGTATAAATGCACTGATTAAAACGCAAATTTGGCTTTTCAAAAACATGTGTTGTGAAAGCAAGCCCACAGGAAGGGTTTGAAATCCTCTCCTCTCCTTTTTGGCTATTCCCTTTCTGTACAACTAGAACTACATCACCTCTGGCCCTACCAGTTGGACTTTCGGCTGTGAAGCAGATCATTCTCTGTCCTCGCCCCCAGGCTGTGGTTAAGCCCTGGAGGCTTCCCCTCTCTGATGCCTCCTCAGAGGGGTCCTGTTTGTCTGGGCTGCTTTGCTGGAAAGACTCTCTCCATACAACTCCTTTCTTCTCCAAACCTACTTCACCCATTCTCTGGGCTTCCGTATCAGCACAGATCTCTTTGCTCTAGATTTCCATTGAGGATCATTCTTGCTGTGTCACTGAAATCCCAGGACACCCTTATGCTTCTCTCTTTGAGCGGAAATGAGGCTACAGTTCTGTCATATAGATATCTTAAGCGAAGGGCAGTGGTTAAACCTGTGTCAGTGAGTTTAAGCCCAGCAGTTAACACCACTTATTCCACAGCAATCTTTAGACTTGAGATTTTAAAATGAAATTACTTACTGAGAGAAGAATTCAGTGCTATGCATAGACTTAGTAAAAAATAACTTACATAAAACTTTAAGCAAAATTTACTTTAAAAGTCAATGCTCACGTAAGCCTTAAGTTGTGCCTAGGCTTACACCAACACCGCGGAAGGGTGAACTCCACTCTGTGCAGAAAGAGATGTTTGGCTGTCACCTAACAGTGAAGAATGGATTTTTTCCTTTTGCTCCCTTGGAAATTATACAAACAAGGTTAAGATCAAAATAGCCACATACGATTCTATAATCTCAGTTTATGTGGGTAATAGCTACTTAAAATATTTTATCTGGTGTCTTCAGCTTTTGGCACTGTATGAGAGTATGTCTTCAGCATCACAGGGAGCTCTAGAGCGGGGATCAGAATTCAGTGAGGCAAATTCACTTTCTCTGGAGGCCTGGGTAATACTCAGGGGGAAGACATACTCAGAGCCTCCACAAGCATATTTCACGACTATGATTTTCATTGTGTCATCCTCCCAGCTCAGGGTTGCATTTGAAGTTTATTCATCCCAGATTGTGATTGCTTATCACTTTCAGACTATAACTTGGGTAACTGCATACTACTACTTCCAGTGCACTCGATTTCTGAGCTTTAGGTATCTGAATTTTAGTTAGTGAAGTTCAAATTCTACTTGACACGCTGCATCATGTACCTGTTTCTTAATGTCATGACTGTTGCTCATCAGCAAAATAAAAAAAAAAAAAAAAAGAAACCTTTTTATCTCTGTGCTTCTCCAAACTCTTTAACTCAGACTGTGCTTTCCTGACCAAAATTCATATAGGACTTTCTTTCCCTAAGTACCAGATCGAAGGTACTACTTCCAGCCGTTCTTGGCCAACTGTTGTAATTTGTAACAACTAATTAACAACTAACTAACGTAGCAGCACTCTTAAGTTTCTGGAACTTAATTAATTCCTAAGGAAAACAAAGAAGAAAATAGAACAGAGAAGTCCTGCATCCTGAATAGTCTGTCAGCAGAGGAGGGGAAAAAATCAATATAAGGTGATCTCCCAGGCATGCCTTTGATGTTGTGGTGTCTGCAGCCAAGAGCTTCAAAGAGAGCATTTTGGTTTCTATCTGAAGATCAGTTCGTAACTCCAGCATACCACTTCTAGGGTCTCCCAATAGCTGTTCCTCTGACATATTCCAAATATTGCATATTATGTATGTGTACAACATATTGGTATGTATTATTCAACAGGTAGCCCAACTGGAGGAAACCTCAGGATTTTTGATCACCAAGCATCTCAGGGTATTTGCCACCAATAATACTCGGTCCCCAAGTATTACTAATAAAGAAAATGGTGAAACTTATTCTAGAAGGTATTAACAGATATGTTATGGATGAGGCACTGGGGGGAATTATGCTGCTCTATTTGGTACTGCCAAGGCATCTGATGAAAGTACTATTCCCAGTATTGGGCGCTGTCCTTAAGAAATACGTTCATAAGTGAGGTGCAGGAGATAGTGATGAAAATGAGAACCAAAAATGATGTTCTCATGAAAAAGATTGGAGAGGCTGGCTTTGCATCTTTTGAAAAAGAAGACTGTGGGGGCAAGACACGAAAGGGCATAGAGATATTCCAAAGGCCAGTGGGTTGTCACACAAAGAGCAGTGCACTTCTGTGTCCTTGGGGGACACTGCAACAGGCATTGGATTAAGTTCACACCAAGGAAGATGAATGAAATTTTTTTGTCAGGCACTAGAAGAGGCTGCAGAGAGAATCTCTGTCCGTGGTGGTTTATAAGAACAGCTCAGAGAAACCTAATTGGGGGTGATATAAAAATAGAGTTATCCTGCCTTAGGACAGGAGGTTGGTCCAGGTGAGCTCTGGGAAGTGAGGTGGGTGTTGGGCTGTGGGTAGGCCAGTGCAGGCACAGTCATTAGCAACCAATGCACTCTGGCTTCATGCCAATGAAAAGTGTTTCAGTGTGAACAGTCTGACCGGGATGTTGAAGCAAACGCAGCAAAAGGAGGAAGAATTTGTTGGGAGAACATCTTCAGTGTTACAGCAACACCCAATGTGTCTGCTCAGCTCATCAACAGCACTAAATAACAACTGCCTGCAGCACCTGTGGTACTATGGTATGTGTTATTTCGTATGTACCATATACCTATGGTATCCCTGTGACATAATGACAAGTGACAAAGACAGTAATGTTGCGAATACCCAGGGAAATGTGGTGATATTGAAGCAAGAATGGAAAAGAATCTTATGAAGTTGGGTTTCAGAGGTTTGACAGAAAAATATTTGAGTCATACTGGGAAAAGCTAAAACTGATCCTGTCTTGGTGCCGACTAAGTCTTCAAACTGGTGGCTTTGCTTACGGTGTATGCTGGGTGTTCTCAATTTCAGCTGAGGCAAACATGAAAGGTAGATGAAAGGAAGACCAAGGATAGACAAGATGGGCATTCTTTTCTTGTAGGTGATTAAAAAATTAGATGATTATGTGCACATAATCTCCCGCTAGCATAAAAATAATAGTACGAGCTTACATCTCATAATGAGAACTTATGGGACTCCAAGACTGCAAATGGTCCGGAAATATTAAAATTTAAACCACCCTGTAACAATGTCTGGGCTGATGGCTCTGCTTTAAAACCAAATCTTGCATGAAATGGGTGACCTTTTAATTTCCAAGAGTTGGTTGGGAGGCAGAATTTTAACATGTACTTCCTGGTAAGTAATTCTGTTGTGTATTACTGTACTCTTTCATTAGCTATTATTAGGGAAATTAAATGAGGAAGAAGGACTGGGGGATCGGAGCATCTGACACATGAGAAGCTGAGAGAGCCTGGAGAGTTAAACCTATAAAAGAGAAGGCTCAAGGGGATCTTATCAATGTGTGTACAGAGGGGGAGTAAACAAGACAAAGCTAGACTTTTCTGGGTGACAGGACAAGGGGCAGCAGGCACAGGTTGAATTACAGGGAGTTCTACTCAACATAGAAAAAACGTTTTTATTGTGAAGATAGTGAAACAGCTTGTCCAGAGAGGTTGTGATGTCCCCATCCTTGGGGGCACATTCAAACCCGGGCAGCACAAGGTCCTGAACAACCTGTTCTAGCTGACTCTGCATGAGCAAGCAGGTTGGACCAGATGCTCTCCAGATGTACTTTCCTACACCAAGCAGTTGCCTATCCTGGGGGAGGAAGGAAGCTGTGCTGTTCTAATGATGGGCAAAGCCGTACTGCACTTCTCTCCTACCCTGAGCAGAGCGCCCACGCAGCTCTGCCTGCGCTGCGCCTCAGCCCTACCCCTTTGTGACATGCCTTCCTCCTACCTCCCTTATGCTTTTGTGTGCGATAAACCTGGTGGGCCCAATACACCCCGGGAAAAGGCGCCCCTTGAACACCAAGGATACGTTCAGGGCACACAGCCCCGAACTCCTGGGGGTCCTGCCGCTGTCGTGTCCGCCCCGACAGAGCGGAGGTGCCTGCTGGAGCCGCCTGGGTTAGCTCGGGGACGCCGTCGGATGCCAGCCCAGATGCCGGTCCCGTTTCCCCGGCGATGAGAAGAGGGCGGGCGCGGCCGTCCCGCCGCCCCCCGCGGCCCTCGCGCACGGCCCGGCAGCGCCGGCGCAACTCCGGAAACGACAACTCCCGCGAGGCGCCGCGGTGGGGCGCGCATGCGCGGGGCAGCTGCGCAGGCGCAGGCGAGCGCGGCGCGGCGCTGCGGGGGAGGGGAGCGCTGATGCAAGAGGCGAGCGCGGCGGTCGTGGGCAACGGCAGACCGCGTCCCTGAGCTCCCGCCGCTCCTCCCGTCTCCCGCACCGTTCCGCGCCCGGCCGCAGCCATGTCGGGCGACGAGGTGAGACCCGGCGGCCGCCGCCTTCGGGGGAGCCGGACTCAAGGCCTTGTCCCGCGGCCGGGGCCGCCGCCATGTGGGGGTGCGGGCCTGAGGCCTGCGCCGGGCAGCGAGCGCGGCCTCCGCCCTGGGGCAGAACCGGCGCCTCGGTGCTCGGGCGGGCGGTGGCGTGTTGGTCCCGCGGTCCCGCGGCCCCGGCCCCGCTCGCCGCCGTCTCTGAGCAGGGGACCGCGGCCGCTTCTTGATGCGCGGGGCGGAGGCCGGGCCGGGTGGGGGGCTGGAGCCTTCTTCAGGAGCCTACCCGGCCTCTGCGCGCTGCGGAGTCCCGCCTGGCCCGCGGCTGTGACCTGGCCCTGCGCATCGTGGGAAGGCCTGGAGGTCCCTGTGTTCTGCCGGCGTCCGTCTTTGGCAGAAGGAGGGCCGGGGAGGAAGTCAGGTTTCCCCGCCACCCCTTCTCCGTCGTGTTTCGTGCTTATCTAGCGATATTTAGCGTTTAGTCAGTTTACTTACAACTCTTTGGAGCTTTAATATTTTGGGGTTTAACCCCAAGAGTTAAATCACTACATATTAACAAATGATACTTGAGGTTTTCCAGATCCACTGGTGTTTGCTTAGACACACTTCTAGGGAAGTAGCTATGTATGTCTCTGAGAAGCTTTTCAGCTGTTTTAGATGCCGTGTGTTGGCACCTTTACTAACCTCGTTTCAGTTGCTCTCATGGGGAAAAGAAAGCTTTACCACATGTGGGGTTATAAGTACCTGGATAGATGACTGTATAGCCTGTGGGAAACTACTGCTTTGGTCTTGTATCTTCTTTCTGGCGGTGTTTAAAATACCTGTGTTGCTTGTTTCTTTCTGAAAAAAGTGATCACTCTGGCCGTGGAGGCAGGCAAGTCATCATTTGTCCTGTGAAGTAGTGTAATTACTAATTATTTCAGTGGTAGCTGAGACTGACTTATTCAGCTATTTTAACATCTAGAATGAATGTACTGCATTTTTTGCCTGCTTTTGTCCCTGGAACTGCAGTTCTAATGTGTAGGTTGCACTCTGGTTCCAGAAATTAGGACCCAGGAATCCTTGCATCAGATGCTTCCTGTCTCAGGTGATTGATCACAGGACCATGGAGCAGTTCATCTGCAGTTTCCTGGTTTGGATCTAGTTTAAGTGTCAGTAAAACTATTTTTCTCGCATAATGCATTTGTTCTGACATTGAGGTGATATCGGGAATCTCTAGTGTAGTGAAGTTGCATCTCTGGATTGCTTTATGCAGCAGACTGACAGAGAATAAAAATGGTAGCAGATACCACAGCTGAACTGTCACTGTTAGTTTTTCTGCTAGTGTACGTGTGAGAGTGAGTGCACGTGCATTCCAGAACATGTATCTGGCAGTTAGGAGCCAAATAGTTTGTTATTGATGTTAAGTTGGTGAAACTTTTTGAAGCCAATGATCCTTTCAAGTTGAGGAGGATGAAGACAAATTTGTACCTTAAACTGGGATAGATGTTGGAAAATTTTGTTTTGTTGCATTGTACTGTAGCTTAATTTTTAGAGCTGTATACAAAATGAAACTCCTTGGTAGAAACAGCTACTGTCCCAGCGCTGCCCAGAAGTGTGTCACGGCAGAGGTAAACCAGGCACTATTGGCAGGGTAAGCAGTCCATTATCATCTCTTTGCTGTGTTAAAATGCTACTCTCTGTATAATCCTACTAGATCTCTGGCCCTGTAGATTTATGAAGCTCCAGGAGTTTAAATATTAGAGAGTGCTGTGTTTTGAGCAGCCAGAGGGTTTGTGTTCAGATTGGTCTTAATAATTTTGCATTCAGTTGTAGGCATCAACTCTGTAGTGTAAGGGTACCCGAACTGACTGTCAGTGCAGAGTTGCTCTCTGCTTTGCAGACGAGTTTGTGTTTATTCAGACTAATGAAATGGGATTCGTTTGTGAACTCTAATGGAATCCCCAGCATTTGCCACTGTCAGAGCAATTTAGAGTAATGGTGGCTTCTGCCTTGAGAGTTGCGTTTGGACTATGAAGCTTTGATTCTCTGCCCCCTGCCTTCAATTCTTTCACTTGCTCATTTTCTTTCAAAGTTGGGCCTTTGACTGTGTAGGCATTTGAAATAAGGAGTAAATACATGGAGCTGTATGTGAGAAAGAACTGTGTGGTCTGCAGAAGAGAAACCCCCTTATGAGAATTGGGCTCCAAGACCAGAAACGGGACAAATTTGTAGCTCTTTCTACACAGGACAAGCATAGTGTTTGGTTTATTTGGTTTGGGGGCTATGGCCCCTTCAGTAGAGGGCCTGCAACTTTGTAGAGTTCTTCAGTGCTTAAATGGTGTCATAATGCTTCAACTAATCAAACATACTGAATAGATACAAGGAATGAAGACATTACTGAAATGTAGGCACAAGATATGCTTTATGGTTTTTCAGGATGAAAGATGTCATCTTCTTCGCAGAGAGAGGAGTGTTTGGGACAAGTGGGCTGGTTCCTTCTTAGAAATTATT
The DNA here is from genome assembly GCA_027574665.1 of Rhynochetos jubatus. Lineage (NCBI taxonomy): Eukaryota > Metazoa > Chordata > Aves > Eurypygiformes > Rhynochetidae > Rhynochetos > Rhynochetos jubatus. The sequence goes on along the minus strand of CM050665.1, from coordinate 15,841,688 downwards.
ACACCCGAGCTAAGCATAACCTTATGTTTGCTTAATCACGTGAGAGGATACAAAACTCCTCAGAGTCTTGCAAAGGTTCTTCATTGAAATGAGTCATGATCTTGAAAGTGATGTTCACGCGCTTATTGCCAGACCTGTGGACTCTGCCTATGCAGGCGGGTTTCCTTGTTTCAGCAGGCTGTGCAGGTTACCAGAGGAAGCCAGCAGTGTAACTGGTTGTGCACATTCTTTGATTGCTGTGCACGATTCAGATGTGTCTTAAGCATCAGAGGGAAGCCCTCTGACAGAACACTTTTGAAAATCGTTCTAGCTCCATGGGTACAGCTGAAGACACACTTCAACAGTCTGAAAATTTCAAGCTTTGGTGGCCCGTATACATGGATACTTTTGTGCTGCAAACACCCGTATGTGCAGTTTACTGCCTTTCAGTAGAGCCTTTATGAAACATGTAAATTCCAGATAATTGGAAGCATATCACAAGAATATCGTGTAGGAGAATGAGAAGTGTGAAGAAAAGATTGGGTTTTGGGGAGGGAAACCCCCCAAACTCGTAGAGTGTAAGGAAACAAGGAGTTGGAGAACTACTTCTTTGATGAAGGTGTGGTATTTTCAGAGTGAGGGTATTCATGAATTTTAACTGTATGTGAGAACATTCCTCAATTCCCCCAGTTTTTCTTATCTAGGAAGAGTCTCATTAAGTGTCTAAAATTGTTTGGTGTATTAAATACATACTGTGGTGTGAAAATATGGCCAGATACATTTAACAAAACTGACAAGTAACTGTCAAACTTGCATCTGAAGTGAGAATAGTAAGAGGCTTTTTTTTAACTGAAGAGCTCATGTTAATTGTCTCAGGTCTGCAGATGCTGAACAGGTTAGAAGTGAGTCTTGGGGTTAGTGTCATCTTCACAGACTAGGTGAATTAAGCTTCTGTGCTGGCTAAAGAACTCATTAACAGCTTTTAATCACTTGGTCTCTGATCTTCATTTTCCCACCTGTGTGGGTAGAAGGATGAGGCCTTTGCTACTTTGTAGTGTTGAGAGTTGATACAGTTCTTACTGTTTACCAGCCCCTTCTAGGTTTCTCCTTAGTCCAGAGCATTCTTGTCAAGACAGTTGTTGGTAAATCTTGCCTTTTAATAAATATGGAAATTAGTGGGTCTCGCAAAGCATAACTGATGAGTAATCAGACTCTCTGGTATAGATAAATGTACTTGCACTTCTACTGATGCTGAGGGGTGCAGTGATTGTTTCACATAGTCTTACTTCAAAATTTGAGTCCATCATGGTGATAAAATGGAGAAGTAGCTGGTAGCTAGCGTGTCAGAGATTCACACCTTTAATACATGGATAGCAGGAGACTCAGACTGTCGTAGGGCAGAAGCTCTAAACTGTCAAGCAGTCCTCTTGCAATTGGTCGCATCAGTTATGCCTTAGGACAAGATCTGTAATGCTTTTAAAGAAGCCTGTGTAATCACGGAGTCAGCCAACATACAAGCTGCATTGAGGTCTAGAAAAATCCCTGAGATGGAAGCTAAGGAACGGCTTGGGGAACTGTGAAGGTGTCATTAAATGGTAGGTGATTATTCTGCTGCTAAGGAGCTCTTGACTTTTACAGATGATTTTCGATCCCACTATGAGCAAGAAGAAGAAGAAAAAGAAGAAGCCCTTTATGTTGGATGAGGAAGGAGGGGATACACAAGCAGAAGAGACTCAGCAATCAGAAACAAAAGAAGTTGAACCAGAGCCGGCAGAAGACAAAGATGTTGAAGCAGATGAAGAAGACAGCAGGAAGAAAGGTAGAGTGAATCCACACAGATAAACTCTCAAACGTAGTCCTTCAGTATTTTGAGACTACAAGCCCCACTTCAAGAATTTGGCATCACAGTGTATAATGCTGGGACCCTAGTTTCTTTAGAGGCTTGTGAGTAATGCTCTGCTGCCTGTTTGGATGGCATATTTCCTTCCTGCCTGAAATCACGTTCACAGGCATCCAGCAGGCTGTCAGTGGCTCAGGGAAATTGCGCCCTCCTGACTCAGTCTTTTGCGGAGACAGTGAAAAGAGAATCCTTACAAAAGTTAGCATGAAGTTTAAAATCTTCCATGTGCAGTTGTTGCAATAACTTCACGATTATGGATATTTTTCATGTGAACAATCAAGCAATAGTGTGAATAACAGAAATACAGATTAAAGGGTTTATAGTTTTTAGACAACTGTGAATGTGTGTGCTGGTTTCAGGCAGGCAGGAGTTAGGTTTCTCCACAATGCAGATGGCCTGTTTCATTCCATGGAACATCGGGCTCAATGCACGTGTGCAGTTCTGTGGTGGGAAGTGGCCTGGGGGGTGTGGTTGTTGGCGGTGGGGCAGGTTTATTCCGTAGTGGGCTGGGGGTTCGGCTGGCTTTTTTCCCCAGTCATGTTGTTGCCCTGGGGGCTTTGGCACTGGGGCTCGGACTCTCACTGCTTGGGACTGGGCTGTGTGTCCGGTGGTGAGCGATTGTATCATATGTTCTATTTTCTATTATTTTAATTACTTTAGTAGTAGTATTGTCAGTAGAATCACTAAAAAGCTATTTAATAATATACATTAAAATTAATCTCAGCTTTAAGAGCTTTCTTGTCCTTTCCTCTGACTCTTCTCCCGCACTGGGGGTTAGGGGGGCAGGTGTGTGAGTGGCTGAGTGGTATTTACTCTGAGCCCAGGTTAAACACAACAGTGTGATAACTAGAGCCTTCTTTGGAATTTTTCAGAAAATAAGCTTGCAGTTGTGTATATAACCTTGCTTTTTAAATGGAGGCCAATGTCATTTTGAGATGACCTGCTTCAGGGAATGCTGTTAACTTAAATCCAGTGTGTTGATAAAATTGGCTCCTGCAGTAGACCACAGGAACTATACCTTCCTCCTACAGTTCTCTCTTTTTTTTTTTTTTTTTTTTTCCCCCCTCAGGCATCTCTAGTATAGTGGCAGAACCAGCTAGTTTCTCTTACACAGCATGAAGAAGGATTAAGCACCTAAACAATAAGAAAATAGAGTTAGAATATGCAGGAACTGTAAAATAGTGCTGAGGTATTTGAGGGTAGAGGAGAATGACGTCTTTAAAACCTGAAGGATATCTGGAGGGCCTACATATCACAGCTTATGGCCTACTGTAATGTTTTGAAGATTTGGATGTAAATTAGAAACCTTAATGTCTAAACTGTTTCTTCAGCTATACTTCTTTTGGCTATCCTTTGTTGTTTTAGATGCAACAGATGACTTGGATGATTTAAACTTCTTCAATCAGAAGAAAAAGAAGAAAAAAACAAAAAAGATATTTGATATAGATGAAGCAGAAGAAGGTGTAAAGGTTTGTTTAGATAACTAGACCATCTTGTCTGTGGCTGAAAACTTCCTTGCTTTCACTTTCTCAGGGTTAGCAGTGGAGGAGTTGTTTCGAGTCTGTTGTTGTGTCTTAGTGCAGCTAATAATAAAGCCTGTATTTCACTGTCTTTCATGTATAGTAAGTTCTGCTGAACATGTTGCTCCTCCAGGGCTTTTTGCCCAGAAGTTAAAAAAATATAACTGAGCAAGTAATTCTGCAATCTTTAGTAAGGGTTGACTGGTATCAAGGTTAATTGTCTTTTGGGGTGAGAAAAGGCAATGGATGTCAGAACCCACATGCAGAATAGTCTTCTAAAGCCCAGCTGTTCAAACAAATCTGACCAGAAATACGGTTTTACTCTGGTTTTCTTTAGAAATGATTGGCTACCCTTCTGTGTTCCAGAAGGTGAGCGAGAGATTTTTACTTTTCCGAAGTTTTATTCTGAATTGTGTTTTGTATCATGTGTCAGTGTAATTGGCAAGCCCAGGGAGCAAGAGGACAGAGAAATGTTAGGTTATGTGTAAACCTGTTTTTTGGATTTTGCCTTCTGGGGAGAAAAATCTCCCCCTGACCTCCCCCAGACAGGTGAAATGCTTGCCCTGTGTTCTTTACGTGTCGCAGAATTGTGTGAACAAGTCGGACTGGCTGCATGTAACACAGCTTTGCCTTACCTTATGGTCTGGCATGTTTTGCGTTTTGTTCCCTTATGCCCTGAAATGGCAGCTGCCTTTAGGTGAGCTTAGTGTGACCTTGTTCTTGACCACTTAGAAGTTAGACCAGACGGTAAAAATCTAGCCCTAACTCATGCTAGTAGTGCAGTGCTCTCTTCACCATACTTCAGTTCTCTTCTTACATGTTATGTTTCAGGACTGGGGTGGATATTGCTAGTATTCATCTAGTGTAGGGTGCTGCTAGTGCTGTTTCTAGTGTTGTGCACCAGAGACTTGTGTTTAGTGCTGTAAATTACAGTCTTACTTCTTTGCAGGAATTGAAAATTGAAGGAGATGTGCCAGAGGCGGTAGAACCTGAAGATGACCTTGATATCATGCTGGGCAATAAAAAGAAGAAAAAGAAGAATGTGAAGTTTCCGGATGAAGATGAGATAATGGAGAAGGATGAGGGTAAATGTATAACGTAGCACAGTGATGTGTTGACAGTGAAATGTAGTCCATGTTGTAGGTGAACAAGTTCTGTTCAAGTGCCTTTTTTGTTTCAAAATTCATTTTGTTACCTTTACTGCTATATTATTTATCAGAAAAATGCTCTATGCATCTATGCAAATGGCTATGTAAATCTGCCACATGGGTAAATTTGTGAAGTGCTGGTGCCCATTGTGGGCAGACAGACACAGAAGATTTGACATTCTAGTGGAATCTTCTTTGATGTACCTTTTAGCAGTGGTGTAAGCCTGAGGTTAAAGAATGTTTCCTTTCTTAATGAATCCCAAACGACTTTCTTTACAGCTTTTGAGGATGAAGATAGCAAAAAAGATGATGGAATTTCTTTTAGCCTTCAGTCAGGACCTGCGTGGGCAGGCTCAGAAAGGGACTACACATATGATGAGGTAATGTTCAAATGACTTATTTTTAAAAACAATATTTTCCATGTTGACGTGCATTAGTAGAGCAGTGTCTTATGCCCATATGTCCTATTTCTAACTTAAAATTACAGGACTTGTAGACAGAAACTCATAAACAGAAAAATAACAAAGAGCATCTTTGTTGATTTTCACATAGGGTGATACAGAGATAGGTAAAACACCTCTGCAGATAGGCTGAGGTACTTCTAGACTGAAGTAAATCCTTGTGGAAACAGCTTTTTTATTTTGCATTTTTTTTTTAAGAAGTGATGTACTTCATCTGGGAATGTGAGATATTCATGCTGGTATGAATCTTTCTTTTTTTTGCAGTTGCTCAATAGAGTATTTAACATCATGCGGGAAAAAAACCCAGATATGGTAGCTGGAGAAAAACGAAAATTTGTTATGAAGCCTCCGCAGGTTGTAAGAGTAGGGACCAAGAAAACCTCTTTTGTCAACTTTACAGATATCTGCAAATTGTAAGTTTCCTTTTAGATTTCCCAGGAATAGCAGGTCAGGAATGGGCTTTTCTGGGCTGTTGTGTTGATGGCATGTTTTCTGGCAAAAGACTGTATGGCAAACCAGAAGTAAACTGAAAGCTGTTTCAGTTATACTGCTCATTTCCTCTACATTTCTTTGAGAAGATATTTATGAAGATCACTTATGGACATGATTTTTTTTTATTGTATGTTTAAATTGTGAAAATGGTAGGCTTGCTACATGGGCCTCCTGGACTGTAACTAAACCCATTGCTTTTGTGAGTTCACTGGCTTCTGGCTTGTCTGCAGTTGGGACACCAGTGATACTCATTTTCAAGTCTTGGGCAAGGGGGTGATGAAAGTTCTTTTCTAAGTTGGCTGCAAATACTGTTCTTTTGGTAAGTGGTATAGAATTCAGTAATTTTTTCCCATTGTTTTCTGCAGTGCTTTCTATGTCTTAATTATTTTCTCTGAAGGCAGCTCTACTCTTTGTGGGCACTTCTGGGAATCCATATCTGATTTGTTTCCTAAGGGTGCCAGAAAACAGTCCTGATGAAATCATACTGAGGATCTGGTAGTATACTGAAGTGCATTTTTCATGGTAGCTAGTAACACTTAAGGGAATGGCAGGGGGCCGGGAGAATAAGAATGGAAAATCTCAGGTAGAAACCTTATTTTCAGTAGTTACTGTGAGTCTGGCTGGGGAGGGGATGACAGGGTTTTTTGTGAACTGTTCAGCTTTCTTGTGTCCTTAGTCATTATCTGCCTGTGTTCTTTGCTGTAGACCCTCTGGCACTGCCTCCTTTAAACTTGGTAATTTAAGATTGTTTTAGCCTGCCAGTCCTGTATAAATATCAAATTTCTCTGAAGGGGGAAGAAGGTTAAACGTATCCTTACCTTATTTTTAGATTACATCGTCAGCCAAAACATCTCCTGGCGTTTTTGTTGGCAGAATTGGGTACGAGGTAAGGCTGCTGGGCTGTGTATGTGCTTATGCATGTAGGAAGCAATGGCAACATAGTTGATAGCTGATCAGAAACGAAATTCTTGGGTTTAGGTCTGTCCATATGTGCCCGAACATCAGGCTTTTCTTCCCTGCACGTAGATGCTGTGCTGGGTGGTTGAGGAGATACCATCTTGGGGAAGAGGTACAGAGACAAGCTCTGAGTCGCAGGGAGCAGTCTGGATAAGGGTTTGAATTCCCCATTTGGGACTTTTCTCAAAGGTGCTATGATACCAGAGCTGTTGGTTGCAGTTGGTAAGGATGGCTCTGTTGGTTGTGTCAGCCTAAGGCAGACGATGGATAGCTAGGGAAGAGAGAATGCCTGGCTACCTAATGGCAAGTTTTGTGGGCCTGTAGCTAGTTATTCTGCCTAATGCTGCAGTTAAATTCACCTGTCTTAGCATAAAACCAGTGTTGATTTGGCTCTTACCGAAGATCTCACACTGTGGTGGTGTGCTTTCTGACTGTCTATTCATTTCTCTGTTGTAGACCGCAACATTGTTACATGTGGACATAGAGAATCAAGGAGTCTCATTGCAGCATGTATATAACATATGCCCATTTGATTGGCCTTTGGAGTCTCTTCAGCTCCAGACAACTTAGAAACCATAATGTGAAAAAACATTCAGGCCACTACATCAGAGTGGCTAGAAGAGGGTCTCATTAGTCATATTACACCTTAGGAGGGAGTTGTCTTGATCGCTTCCGTGACGCTAAGCAGTTGTTAATTCTCAATTCTGTGAAGTTCTTCAGATTGGGTGGCTTAACTGTGAGGCTGATCTCTGCTGGAGTTGGCTTTGCCTGCAGTGAAGGTTATGCTTGGGCAAAACCTCCTGTAGACTTTTAAATGCCTTCAGAATTTTCCTTTTTTTCCACAAAGTCATTTTGGCTTATTCTTATCTTGAAGATCATTGTCTTGTTTCATGCTCCTGAGTTGTTTAAACACTTGATGTCTTCTGCAAATGAAACAATTAATTAATTTTTCTTTTAAATTAGTGGCTCAATAGATGGTAACAACCAACTTGTAATCAAAGGAAGATTCCAGCAAAAACAGATAGAAAATGTCTTGAGAAGATATATCAGTAAGTCTAACTCCCTCTTTCACCATTGATTTCTCTCAGACCTCTTTTGATGGGCAGTGGCCCAGTGTGTGTGCATGCTGTGCAGATTCTGGGCCAGGAAGCCACAACTTTGCTGCAGCGTTGAAATGGAATAATGCAAGTACAAGGTGGTTCTGCCATGGTTATAGTAAGCACATAGCTCCTACTCTCTCCTGGCACTAAAACATACCAAGGAAAGCAGTAAGAGCATTTGAGAATGACTTGTTTTCATCAGACTTCCATTTCTTGGCTTTGAGGGCTATGGCCAGTAACAATAACTGTTAATTTTAAAGTCTGTTGTATGCATTAATTAACAGATGCAGTGTGTTTGTCACTAACTGCTGGTCAGAGGACTCGCAGAATGTATGTAACAAAATCATGCTTCAGTGCTGTGTCTGTACAAGAGTTGCTGACATCTGGGAATGCTGTTTCAGCAGAGGAAGTTCTGGAACGCCAGTGGGAAGTCTTAACTGGTTATTATGATTTTTAAAACAGCGGTGTCAGTGCATAATGTAGCTGATGAAACCCAGCCCTTATTAACCTGGGAACTAGGGGTAATTTTTAGGTTGCTTCAATCTCTGTGGTTTTCATAGTAAGCCGCTTCTGAGTTAGATGCTTTTGAACAGCCTTTCAAGACAACCCTTAAACTAAAGACTGAAGAAGTGGTGACTTTGCTGATAATACGTTTTCTTTTAACTGCAACTTAATTCCTTTTCTGCAGAGGAGTATGTCACCTGTCATACGTGTCGGTCACCAGACACAATCCTACAGAAGGACACCAGATTATATTTCTTGCAGTGTGAGACCTGCCACTCTCGCTGCTCCGTCGCCAGCATCAAAACTGGTTTCCAGGCTGTCACAGGCAAGAGAGCACAGCTCCGTGCCAAAGCTAACTAGTTTGCTAATCAACACTGGATTTTGCAAAGTGTTCTGGGGAGATATGACTGGACAGGTTTACAATCGGAATGGATTTACCGTTGTATTAAAACAAGATTGTAAAAACGACAAGAAATTTGGCTTTTGATTGGTCTGTGAAATCCTTGCAAGATGCAGATCCTCAAGCTGTTCACATACGTTTGCTCATTGAATATATTTTACCAACTGTAAGGAACGTGATGGGAAAGGAGGTGCTTTTTAATCTGTTCAGACTTCTGTAAAACACAAGATAAATTAAAGATACTATAACAGTGAGTGTCTTCGATTTGGATTTTTCCTTCAGGTTCCTCTTTAAATAGCTCACGGGAATGGTTGGCGTGTCCTGCAGATTATGTCACTGAACTATGTCCAAGACCCAGAATAAAATTTAAGAAAAAGGTTATTTTGCTTTTACATAGCAAGCTTATTTTTAGTTAAGCTATCATTAAACCAAGAAACCAGTCACAGAAACGCTGTATCAGCATGAGAACTGCTCATGCTTTTATAGCCTCATTGATATGGGAATGCATTTTGCACAGAAAGGGACATCAGGAGGTGTCGATACTGCTTAGTTAGGCAGAACATAGCTCTGAGATAGCCCAGACAACATACTGATGCTGAATCTTAATGTAGAGTTGATAAACTGTACTGTAAGCTTTTATAGTGTCATAGTACTAAACTTTGCAATTTCTAATAGAGAAATGTTTTTCTTAAGTCCTGCACTCTTCAACACTTTAAAAAGAAGCTAACTAAATGCAGCAAAAAGGAAAAGTGTCATTATGTGATGGCTGCAATACACTGTCTTACGTAAATCTTGAATTTACAGAAGATACTGCCAAGTAGTTTGAGTTTCAAATTAACACATTACGCTTCTTGATCACAGCAAGCACTTCTCTGCTAGCAGTTAGTATCGGTGGTCTCTAGGGGACGTGCATAGTGCTGTCCGAACTCGTTTTCCTAGTGCTCTAGGCATTCTGTTACAGCTGCCAAGTGCAAAGATGCAAACTGGGAGTGAAGGCCCTCTTGAGTAGCGTGAGGGCGGGCAGTTTTCATTTAATTGCCAGAAGGGCACAGGGTCAGGATAAGGTGTAGTAGCTCAGGACCCCAGGCACCCATCCCTGCAGGTAAGCAGAGAAGCCTCCTCCCCAGGGAAAACAGTGTTCATTCTGAATGCAACTCATCAAATATCAAGAACAAGTGTTTCTACCAAGTTTTAATCTTTGTACGTATTAATACAGAACACGGTCTTGCTGGGAAGTCACTTGCTATTTGAAAACTTGACAGCACTGTAAGGCAAAAATCAACATTTTATGGTTGGTTTCTTAAAAGCATTTTGAATTTCAAGTGAGCTATAACAAATGTTGGATGTATCTTTAAGTGAATAAAGCCAGGATCAGTGCCTCTTGTAATATTACTGTTGTATTCTTGTTTTTTCTCTAGCAAATAGGCATTCTCCTGTGGGAACCAAAAAGTTTTGGAGAAGTGCTAGTTGCCTTTTGGTTCAGTGACTTGCTGTTGGGAAACATAGCTGAAGAGCGATGATTTCTGGTTTTTAAAGCTTGCTTTTTCTTGGGTCAAATACCTTTAACAGACTTCAAAAAACACAGTATGGGCTTGAGCTGGTGCTGTATTTTAGTGCATTAAATTGAAGTTTAACTTCAGTATATTTGGATCAAAAAGATCAAGTTAATAAAGGAATAAGTAATTGTTCAAACCCATCATCCATGAGCTCTCCAGGCTCGCAGGAAGGCTTTACAGGTGTATTTTTATAAAGATACTTTCAGTCTGTGCATGAAATCCTGAAGGCTTTGGTTTTGATGACTGGCCTTTGAGGGAAACATCCTGAACTGTAGACTCTGATTTACCTGTGGAATAACCTCACTGCATGGAAATCCTTCTGTGTCTAGGAGCAGGCATCTGTCGATTTAAAAAACCACAAAACCCAAACGCCTTCCAGTGAACATTCCAAAAGGACTGCAGTCTGCCAAAAGTGGTGTACAAAGATCAATGCCTCTTGCTGCTAGTAAGGCTGATGCCAGTTTGGAGTGCAGTCCAGTTCAGAGGCAAAAAAGCAGAGTTCTGTACTTAGCTGAACACACGTAAGCAGCTGAAGGATGGAGTTCTGAATACGGTGGTAGCTTGCGTTGCCTTGGGTCTGCAGGCAGGGTGTGTTTGGAGGCAGGCAGCACTGTTTCTCCGTGCTGTGAGCTGAAAGTGGGTTGTATGGTGCTGATGGAGGTGTGGGAGCCAGAATTTTTTAGGTACTGAAAGCCTGCAGAGCTTTCAGGAGGAAACAGGAGTGCCTGAATGGGCCGCGGAGCTGACAGGGCACAGCGATTCATCTGGCTTGCTCCGCTCCAGAACATGCAACAGGAAAGCTTGTGAGACTTGGCACTGGAGGTTCTAGGAGAACACACGGAAGGAATCGTGTTGCTGCCAGTCAGCCTGAAATATACTGATATCCTTGTAAGAATATTCTTTATAACCTACTCCTGCCAGATAAATGCTTTTATCTATTGTGGAGGTGGGGGTTTGGAACTTGGGGTTAGGGTGACCTTGCTCAGGTTGCCAGAGTAACCAGTAAAATGAAACCAGATCTAGTTTGGTGGTTCAGGATAGATCCTAGAATTGGTTTGGGTTGGAAGGGACCCTAAAGATCATCCAGTCCCACCCCCCTGCCATGGGCAGGGACACCCTCCACTAGACCAGGTTGCTCCAAGCCCCATCCAGCCTGGCCTTGGACACTTCCAGGGATGGGGCATCCACAGCTTCTCTGGGCAACCTGTCCCAGTGCCTCACCACCCTCTCCGGGAAGAACTTCTACCAGATACGTAATCTAAATCTCCTCACTTTGAATTTAAACCCATTACCCCTTGTCCTGTCACTACAGGCCCTTGTAAGAAGTGCCCCCCAGGTTCCTTGTAGCCCCTGCAGGTACTGGAAGGTGCTATAAGGTCTCCCCGGAGCCTTCTCTTCTCCAGGCTGAACAAGCCCAACTCTCCCAGCCTGTCCCCATAGCAGAGGTGCTCCAGCCCTGGGAGCATCTCTGTGGCCTCCTCTGAGCTCGTTCCAACTGGTTTATATCCTGATGATGAGCAGTGGGGTCGGTTACCTTCGAGGTGATGTGGTTCTGTTCTGCTGGAATAATGCTTCACTGTTATGGATGTAAGTGAGATGAAACTCTTTTCGTAGATGCTTCTGGCCAGAGCAAGGATTTAATCAAAGCAGTAGTATTTTGTAACCAGAGTGTAAAAAAAGGAGAAGCATTTATAAAAAGTTTCCAATGGGGAGGGACTAGTGCTGCTCAAGGGTCACCGTGCATTGTGTCCTCCAGACATGTACACCACACCCGAAAATCCCTGGCTTGTGTCAGTCATGCACCTGCTTGACAGGGAAGCGTGGTCACCTGAGACTGTAAGTAAGGGGGAGAAAAAGCAGTTTCAAAGCTGCTGCTGAAACCAGGACAAGGTTTGTCACGAATTGCATGGGATGTTCTGCTGTAGTCAAGCCAAAGTGCATACGATAGTTGTAGTGGAGGAGGTGCAGAAATAGAAACAGCAGGAAAGCTCGGAAAGCCAAGAGAATGTGAAGTTGAGTCTGGTGCTGACAGCTAAGCTTCATTACAGTTTATCTGTTAATGTTTTAAATACCGTTTCGCCAGCTATCTGTTCTGCCCCTCTGCGCAGTCTTTTGCTGGAGGTTTATTGCAGATTACCAGACTAACAGAAGAGTATCCAAGCGAGTGGGAGGCCAAGCTTTGAGGAGGAATTGAAGGCAGATGTTGGACAGAAAACAAAAGCTGTACAAGAATTGGCAGTTCAGCTTCAAGCCTGTATGGACAACAAACTGCAAAGCCATACCAGATACCACAATAATTGCTTGCTTTTCTGGTTTTAAATTGCTTTTGCCATAGTAAAGGTTAGTCCTATGTTCCCTGAGTAGCAGAATACAATTTTCCATAGCTTTCCACCTGAGAAGTGGTTGCCCTTGTGGTATATGGGTTTGGACCCCGGCTGCTCCAGTGCAAGCTCTTCCCTGAGCAGCCTGTGTCCCTGAGCAGCCTGTGTCCCTGAGCAGCCTGTGTCTGGCCCCTGCCAGAGGCAGGACATCAGTCTGGGTGGGCTGTGCTGTAACCGTGATGCTAAGTCCGGGTTCACTTATCCTGCTTCTCAGCTTTCCTGTTCACTGTTGTTTTTCTTAGAAACACAAAGGACTCAGAGGATGGGAAAATGGGCAGTTTGGTGTCTCTGGAGGAAAATGGCCAGAGACACACAGGTTAAAGACTGTGGTCAGGTATGGGCTTTTCCAGCAGTGCCAAGGGGTCCTGTAGCTCAAGTCTGCAGATGTTTGGATTCCCACAATGTGGGGATCAGCCAGGGTTAGGTTCTACCTATATGGCTTGACCTCGCATTCTGCTTTCTGCATGTATTGGGGCATTTTGGCAGTTAAGCTGAGTTATGGCTTGGTGTAGTCCCAGGTATCTGTCAGCCTTGGGGAAACTCTTCTCAAATGGTTCTAATCTGGGCTAGTAGCTAAAAGGATTTTGGATAAACAGTAAAATCTTATGGCAGAGAAGGGAGTGCAACTCCATGTGTCCTTTCCCCCGGTACGCCTTTGAATGCTGGGGGCTGATGGAAAAGGAAGGTTGCTCTGATCTTGATCAGTTGCTTCAATGATCTTGTGACATGAGAATGAAAAAGGCTTCTGAGGGAAGATACTACTTGGAAATTCTGGAATCCCAAAGTCAAACAGGTTTGAGAGCTCTTGCTGATCTTCAACACATGCTCTCTCACCTGCAAAACCTTTGGCTCTATTCCCTTGGCTAAGAAATCTGTTTTTTCCAGCTTGCTGTAGTCACTAATGAAGGCATGGAAGTGCCTCTAGAGGCAATTCAGTCTGTCTCAGTTTGTAGGAAGAGCCTAGGGAGATTGTGCTTTTCCTGTAGGTGTTTCACAGTAGGTAAGATCCACATACACTGCACATTCTACATGTTCTGTATACAAGAATGTGGCTGGACCTGTGCTGTTAGTCTGTGTTGCAAGCTGAAGGAAGCAACCATGCTGCTTGATACAGAAGTAGAAATTTGAGCTGTCCCTGGAAACACATGCAGCCTGGTAGGCATGAGGAACTGGCTTTTCCTTGCAGGAAGAAAAATACTTTCTCACTTCCCAGGCTCATTCCTCACAGCGTAAGCTGGCAGTTCATCCTTTTTCCTTTTTGCACGCTGCAAACAACTGCATGTTTCTGAAATAAGAGTCATAACCTTACATCTGTGTGATTAACCATTGTTCTGCCGAATACCCGGCAGAAATACGTGGATACCTCCGCGTTCCACAGTGGATCTCTAGGCGCATAGAGACTTTGGGTTTTCTAACACAGAAGCAGCTTCCTTAATTCTGCATTCTGTATTAAAACAAATTAGGTTTAAAATCTTTCTTCCCCCAGCCTTGCTCCCTGCTTTGGCTAATTATCCCATAAGTTTCATGTATTTCTTTCTTCCATGTGGAAACATTCCACTTGGGGTGGAGCGGGACTGTGACTGGGATGGCAAACCGTGCTTGTCACTAATTGTCACCAGGGTTGGGGCACATGGCCGGATCTTGGTGCTTCTAATATGGTCTTACAGTCCTCTTCTGATAATTCTAATTTTCATTAAAAATGGAAAAGGGAGTTTTATTGCCTTTATTACAGGGAGACAAGCTGGGTATAGTGCATTTTGAAAACAAGGCACAAAAGGCAAGTAAAAAATTTTCATTTCTTTTGAGTTTTGTGGGCTGAAATGTCTGTTTGTGCTGCTCATGGGCCTCAGAGTCTGCTGCAGGCTTTGCGCTATGTTTTTTGTTCAGCCCCAAAATAGCCTTTTTTCCACCACAAACGTGAAGAAGTGTTCTGTGAAACATGAGCTCATCTGAAATGAAGCTTAAAATGTTTTTCTTCCCTGCATTGTCTCCACACTTTCTGACACCCTCAAACAATGGGTTGCTTTCCTACTAGACCCAGCCAGCAGGGGGGATTGCATTTCTTTCTTGTTCTTCTGAAGGAGCTGTGCAAAGATCTCTCGGGCTCTCTTGAAGTGGTGATTTAGGTCTGAGGCTGTGGTTGCCATTGAGGTTTCCCTGTTAGCCAGAGCCTGCTTGGGGCTGGCTGTGTGGTCTCAGATTTTTTTTTGTACACGACAGTTTGTTTTAATTCCAGACCTATTCCACTTTCTCAAATTTATTTAAGCTGTGTGCTGAAGCACATTGTTTCCCTCTACACTTTGTTCTTGATGAGGGAGGTGGCCATTAAATCCTGCCCCCAACTAAGAACATACTCAGGCTTGAAGAATGAGGAGCGTGCTGGGGCTGGAGCCCCATCTGTGCCTTGTGGAGATGCTGCAGGCAGAGATGTGTCTTCTGAGCTGGCCAAAATCAGGAGACAGGATGCTTTGGCACGTGTGGATATGAAAGGGATCTTCCAAGCAGTAAGGAGGGGGCCAAGCTGGAGCACAAGGTGAAGATCAGGATGTCCCAGCTGTGCTATCCTCCTCTCCCTGAATGGCTCAGGATCACCCAGCAGGAGGAAACTGCAAGCAGACATGGGGAGTGTTTGCACCGTGGTGGCTCTGAGCCCCTTCTGCTGCTGCCATTTTACCAGCGATGGAGCCGCGGTCATCCCTGTGCAGCAGAGAGCGGTTCTGCTGTGAAGGTTGAAGGGTTCTTGAAGATAGGAGATATGTAGGTAATAAAAAGATAAGATTAAATTTAATGTATAGAGTTAATGAAAGGTGAGGATTGGGCAAGTATGCAAATGCCATAGAGGAAAAAACTAAGAAATGCAATCAGAAAGGTATAGATTGTGTGTTCAGAGGCACTGGGTCTGCGTGAATATTCCTGCTGTCTTGAAATACTGTTTTTTGAGAGCTCTGCTGTTAAAACGGTGGATATCAGATTTACCTTTCTGATTTGGACTGCAATGCCCAGCGCACCATGCTTTGCCTGTTACGCACTGAATGTTTTTCAGAAGAGTATGATGTTCAGAGTGGGTCTGGTATGTCCACAGCCTTGTGCGTTGAAATGATGCTTAAAAGGAGTCAAGAACCCCGAAGAAAGGAGGAGGGGAGTGCTGTGAGGAGCAGAGCTGATGGGGATGTGACAGAGTTAGGAACTAATACAGTGCACAGCGACAGCCCATCTGTGTGCGTTCCCATCACGTTCTCTGCCAAGCCATCGCTATGGCCAGTCCTCGCCCTCTCAAGACAGAAGTGATTAGACTGTATATGCTCTTTTTTTTTTTTCCCCACTGGTGCTGTCTGTGTGTTTTATATTGCCACATATGATTTAGGGTATGAGCAGGGTTTTTCTGTCTCTAAGTTGGGTTGCTCTTTGCATATTCTCTGTGCAGTTGTGCTCTTACAGTTTCTTTACTGGCTCAAGTTCAGCAGACTTGGAGTTGGCCCCTGCTATGTGTTCAGTTTTCCAAGGCAGACATTCTCCATTCACAGCCAGTGGTGATGGATAGCAAAGGTGTTACGTTGGATATCAAAACACTAATCCCGTCCTGTTAGGATAGTCTTGGCTGCAGTCTGGCAGGATGCAGGACTCTCTCATACGTCTGGGCTTGGTGGCTGGAAAGGCAGGGAGCTTTGCTGCTTGTTTGCCAACGCAATTATTTATTTGGTGAGAAAAGAGCAAAGACCTGCCTTGGATTGGAAAAGGCTCCCACACCAAAAGTTACAATGTGGGAAATGGTCTCTGCTATGATACTGTGGAAAGTCAGTGTCTTACATTTTCAACATGTATATTTATAATCAACTGAAAAAGCTGTCTTTTACCAGAAAAACAGCTGAAATGATGGCAATAAACCCAGAATTTTTTGTTCCTTACAGTGAAGTAGTATGGCAGACAGAAATAATCTTAAAACCATGACAGATGAAACATACCTCCTGCAGGGAAGTACCACAGGTTTTGCCCTGGCTGGCTGGTTCTGTGTTTCGGTACCTGCTCCCTGATCCAGTGCAGGTTTTGTATGTTTGGCTGCTGGGGCAATGCTTTTCCTGCTGGGGCATTAATTCCGATCCATTAAGGCACGAGTTGAAAGCAGCGAGTAGCAGTTGCAAAAGCAGGACTTGATTTTTTTGTTTTTATTTTAAATGAGCACAGTGATGGATTATGATCTGGGATGATGGGAAGCGTATGTTGTCCCATACGTGAGCAGAAAAGTCTTGCTTGTGTTGCTACCCCACCACATGCCCCGGTTAGCTCCTTTGGCTTCCCTCTTCCCCATGCTGCAGCCAGGTGAGATAACCAGCCCAGCGAGGACAGGTGGGCGAGTGTTCTGCCGCGGTGGAAAATTGCTCCTCAAATGCATTATGAAGGTTTTCTGCAGATGGGAACAATTCCCAGTGGAGCATCATTTTTGATTCATTTAGGACCAGATTTCTCAAAAGCTTTTCGTAGCACAGCTCCAAGTGTCAACATGCACAGCTGTGATACGTATTTCAAAAGAACTCAACACCCAGTGCATCGAGTGGTTATGAAAGCTGGACCTGGAGTGAATTAGAGCAGCCACATGCATCTTTTGTCCTTATTTTTGCTATTAAAGTTCTGAAGCATTTGTCTTCTAATGTTGGTTTTGCGGTGTCAGCGTTGTTCATCTCAGCCGTGTTTTGGGCCACTTTCCCACCAGTGTCCCAGTCCCGGTGAAGGCAGCGCTGCTCTGATCCCCGTGCCCCTGCCTGATGCCCGTGCTTCTGCCTGTGGTGTTGTGCTGACCGGGGCTGAGCTCCACAACCTGGGTGTTGCAAGGAAGGAAGAGGATGTTTATGATGGCCTTTTCGGGAATACTGTGTCATGTGTGCAGGTGTGTGGGAGGTGATGGTGAGGCTGGAGCAGGGGTGCATTGCTTAATCGATTGCTTGGTTTTGGGAGAGGAGAACAAGAGCAGGAGAAAAGTCGGATGAAAGACCAGCTTGACCTGCCCCTCTGTGCCCTCTGTTTGCCTCCTGGCAGGAGGAAATGCTGCCCAGCCTGAATTTCCCACAGGCAGAGTGGGTACGGTCCCCGGAGAGGTGCCTCCCCCCACTACGTCCTCAGGATTTGTGCTCTGCAAGGAGAGCGGCCAGTCCATGGTGTTGGGTTCAAGCCAGTTCGTGTTCCCCCAGCGCCAGACAAGTGCAGGTGTGAACAACTGTGTCTGGTAGGATTTAAAGCCAGGCTGTTCTGTATTGGACCGAGAGCAAATGACTACAAATAAAACTGATATGAATTATATTTTTGCCTCAACGTGTCCCCTGGATACCTTTAGAGTTGCTGTGCTGCTCCTTCCTAGAACATCCAAGCCATGAGACCTGGAAAATGTCATGGGGATACCTGTCTGCTGGGTTACACTTTGGGCTGCCACCATAGATGTGCTGGAGGGTTGGGTGCCTGTGTTGCTGCTTTCCTTAATGTCCAACACATCTTTGTTTCTTCTTTTCTCTCTGTAGTGTCTCTTGAAGTTTAGGCTCTTGAATGCAAATGCACATCCTGGGTGGCTGTATTGGCCGTAAGTGCTCTGAGTACATAAAAATGATTTCTGATCCCTTGTTCATACCCAATCAGCCAGGGGTATGTGGATTACTTTGGAAGAGCTTTTAGGTACAAAGATAGTTCATTATGGTACGTTTAAGATCATTCTAGTTCTTTCCCTGCTGGCTGCCTGCTCCCTGCCCAGCCTGAACTCCTTCACATAAAGTTCTTAATGCATTTACTGAAATATTGTATTAGATGCCGATAAGCAATCACGTTCCTAATTTCTTGTGTTAACAGCATGTGCACGGGCTCTCTCCCCCTGACATACAGTATTAACCCCCAGCTCTGGTGACACGTAGACATCACGGCTTTTGCCTCTGGGAGCGTGGTGCTGCCGCAGTCTGGGGCTGCTCATGTAGCCGTGCGGACCTGTGTTTGGGGCTGGACCTGCCTGTGAGGATGAGTCTCCTGTGCCCGCGGGCTCTGGCAGCACGCTGGGGTAGGGTCTTGCTTTTGGGTCCCTGGGCCCCAGAGCCAGACTGGTGTTTAAACAGTTTAAATGGATATATTTTAAGTGTTGCCACCTTGTGACACCCAAAGCGGTTTGATCAAAGGAAACATGCAAATGAAAGTTCTGGAACGTCCCAGGTGTTACTTATGGTCCTAATGCAGGAAATTTTCACCTTGGCCTCAAGCAGCTGCTTATGCTGTGCCCAGAGTGCGGTGGCTGTGCTCCACAGCATTCCCGTCAGCATCTCGCAGCCATGGCAGCAGCAAGTGGGGACACCTCTGGCTCCCAGGTGTGGTGGGTTCAGCTGCGGTGCTGAGGAGAAGCCACAGCGATCGCACGCCTGTGGGGCAGGAGGGGTGGAGAAGCGGTCGGTGAGCAGATGGGGGAGGCTGCAGCTTTGGTCTGTGCTTCACCCTCCGTGATACCTGCTTGCAAACGTTCTGCAAGGAGGTTCACGTGCTGCAGGCAGCTCTGTGGGCAGGGCTGGGAGATCAGGTTCCTGCTTCTGCCTGCACCTCTCATCCTTCCCTTTCCCCCTCTCGCATCTTGTCCATCTCAATCACGCTTTCTCTGGGTCTCCTTTGCAACTGGTTTGGGTGAATCACTGGGACTGTGAGCCCAGGGCAGGGGGTGAAAGCTGGGAGCTGTAGGTGTGTTTGAGGAGCCCTCTCAAACCTGTCAGAGAAAATAATCCACCTGCCAGGAAGCAGATCTGGGCAATGAAAAGGTGCTGAACTTGAGGGTTTTCTCGCTAAACTGGTACAGCACGCCCATGCTGGCACGTGCCCGTCTGCACACCATCACGATGGGTACGCGAGTGGTGCCAGTTCACACGGGGCTTAGTGCAGGAATGGCTGCTCAGGCCCTTCTGCCGGACACATGAAGAGGATTTCCGTAATGGATCAGTCCTTTCGGCATCAGATCGTCCCCGTTAAAGGCTTGGGTGCATTTTCCTGGCAGAGGATGCGCAGACTCCACCAGGAGCCCTTGGGGTTCTTGACCACATCTCTAAATGTTTCCACAACTTTCTTGAGAAGAGGAAAAAATAGGGAAGTTGCAGACAATGGGAGGACAGTGCAGGAGGGATGTGACAAATCTCACAGAGGCAGCAACTGGCTTTTACAAATACCCCGAAGTATGTGTCCTGTTACAGCTGCAGTAACTGAAGTACTTCCAAAGCGCTGCATGGACATCAACCATGATGCTCGTTAAAGTTAATAGGATTTTTTAAAGTCAATGGGGGCTTTTATTGCATCTCCTGATCAAACTGAATGCAAGATTACAGGCGTTTTGGCCTGACAGATTATCTTTCTGTGTCCAGAAGCACATAAAAAGAGGATTTGGGGCTGGAGTAACTCTGCTCTATTGCTCTAATGACTGCCAAGGCCAGGATATGAACAAGGAGAGCACCAAAACTTCTTGTACACCTGCCGTTCCCCTCCAGAGCAGCACAATTCAGCCCAAAGCGTACTGGCAACCTCACACATTTCATGTTTCCCTTGCAAAGGTGCAGGCAAGGCAGTGGGGATTGAGAGCTTTGGTTTTGTTTCCAACAAAGGCCCTGCTGCTGTTGCTGCCAAATGCAGATGGGACAGCAACAAGCAGAGCAGCAAATGTAAGAAGCCAAATGAGGTCCAGGGTGCTCGGTAATGAGATCTGGCCTTTGTGGGTGGTGAGGAAAAGCTTTAAGAAAAGCATTTTTTCTCCAGTTCACAAGATGGAATCTATGTGTATGTTCAGTCTGACCGTTCCTCATCTTGAAATGAACTGGTGACTGATGGCAGGAGGATGGATGTTCAAGCAGACTCACCATGAACTTGGACAGATGCAATAGGATCTTGGCCCTCCACGCTGGGTGATGGCTCAGGCCAGGCTCAGCAGACAACTTCCTAGGACTGGAAACTTAAAAAAGCATTGAAAGCATGGTAGCAGCTGGCTTCTCCCCATGTGGTCACCAGTGCCCTCCAGACACAGCTCAGGCCCCAGGCGTGCCAGGGTTTGGATGGTTACCGCAGTGAACGTGCACAGCTGACAACACAGTGTGAGCTCTGCTCTGCTGAGGAAGGGACTGGGGAGACGGCCAGAAGACATTGTGCTTAAGGAGCATTTATGAGCACTGTTGGCTTGTGCAAACTGGAGCAGCAGCCTGGACCAGTGCAAAGTCCAGAGATTAAAGGCCTGGATTTCTCCCCTGCTCTCCTGCATCAAATGAGTTTCCAAGCCTGTGAACCCTGCTTTCCTTAGTGTAAGGGGAAGCAAATCCTGTGGGCAGAGCTGAGGCTTAGAAAGGGAAAGAAGACTTACTGGTCTGAAATAGAGCAAAAAAGTGTGTGTGAGAGAGAGAGAGAAGAGAGCAAAAGCAAATTAGATTTCTTTCTTTTATTATACAGGATTGTATGTACAAGGTCACCTTTCTCTCAAACATCAGCATCACGGTCAGTTCATAGCAAAAACTGCAGCTCATCTCTCAAAGCCTAGAAAACAGCTCTACAACGGCTCAGTACAACACAATGGATAAATTGTACAGGAACCGGAAAAAGGTAGGGGAAAGCACGGTTATCCCTTTAATCCTTCATGAATTATTTGAAACTAAGAAATGCAAATGAAACATTGTGCTTCAAGAGCCATGCTTACTCCAGGATGGCCCTTAGGGGAGGGAAGCGTTGCCCCCCAGGACCTGTTTTCCCCTTCACCCTTCAAAGAGAGATGCTGTGGATGAGGTCTGGCTTCGAGCACTGGAGCAGAAAGCAGGAGTCCCCTTTCAGAGCACTCTATACAACTGGGGGGTCACGCAATTTGGGAGGGCTTTGACCGAGGAGAAGGGGTGGATACTGTTCTGGATTCAAAGCACTGATGTGTGTGTGTTTTGGAGGGGAAGAGGGGAGATGGGCAGGACACATCTGGTCTGAATAAAGTGCTGTGTGAGTTTCAGTCCCATCTAGCCCTGAACTCAGAAAAACCGGATAAGCCCACAATGGAGGAATGAAGAAGAGAAAGGCTGAGAGACCTCTTGGGTGTTGTGGTCTAAGGGAGTTCCTATGAGAAGCTGCATGCTGGCTGCTGCAGCTCTCTTCTCGCAGGATGTGGCATGGGTCAAAAGCAGCTCAACTCTGGGGAGGTGCTTGCACGCCCACATGCATGGTGCTTGGCATATTCACCGTTACCAGTCTTGTTATGCTCCGGCAAGTTGTCACGCTGCGCAGCCCCGTCAGAGTGGTGGTGGAGCACAGCCTTCTCAGTCAGAAGCAGGAGCTGTCATGCCACGCTCCCGGTGTGCCAGATCGGTGTGAAGACCCAGTGAGGCTGGGGCAAGAGGAGACGTAAGCACCCTGGGGAAGGGGCTGATGTCTCTAGAGAAGTGGGTGGATTACATCCCTTCCAGGGAGCAGCTGGTCCAAGAGAAGGGTCTTATCCACACATGCTTGCACACCACACTCTGCAGAGACTTGCTCAGCCTTTACATAGTGGTTTCCCAGTGGAGAACGAGGAGACCAAACCATGGAAGATGACGTATGCTTTGTTTCTCCTGCGTGGGATCACTTGCTTTCCTGCAGGCAGCTTCCTTTCCCCTTCCCCTCTCTGCAAGCAGCTGCAAAGAGCATGGTACATGCACCAGCACCAACTCTTTCCACCTGGAAGTGACTGCATACCCACGGCAGCTCATGGGGCAAGAGACATGACAGGAGGTGACCGTTCAGGGAGGACAGCTCACCCCACACCCTCTTCCTCAACATGACCCTTAGCGTGAGAACACAAATTGTCCAAACTGAGACAGTACTTTTCCCCCAGTTAGCAAATGCTCTGGCTCTCACCTAGCATGGGGGAAAAAAATGTCTTTATTGGGTTAGGCTTAGTTCTCTCTTCTCTCCTACAAAAAGCTTTATAACATCTCTGACTCATTTGGTGACACAACCGCTCTCCCATTATCCAGCCCGTGATGGTCACGGACTGTGCAGGGTTTGGTTCCTGCTGCTGCTGGCTGCAGAGCTCCGAATCCATTGCACGGGGTAATGGGGATTCACTGGGACGATGAGTTTTGTCTTTGCTTTACAGGTGGGATGGAAAATGTCGGGCCATGTTTCTCCTTTTGAATGCCAGGTAGAGATGACAGCAGCACTTCGATTCAGCTTGTCTTGCTCAACGTGCCAGGACAGGGTTTAGCCTCGTGCTTTCCTCACGCTGTTGCTCACTGCTGTTCTGGATAGGCTGCAAGGAGAAAAGAGGCGACAGGGAGGTAGTTCATTTTCCTTGAACCTGAAAGAATTGTGATTCAGGAAAGGGAGTGAGAGGCTGATCAGTGACCCAGCTGAGCATCTAGGCTCAGTGCTGGGAAAACAGAAGAGAATCAGTGGAAAAGAGCATCTTCTGCAGCAGCAGCCTCCCAACCCCAACATGCATGGAGTGAAAGCTTTTGCTCAGAAGCAGCCTCTAAAAAGCAGTGTGTGAGCTGTACCTGGTTACTGTAGTCTGGCATCTTCCACATCTGTGTAATGGCTGTTCTCCTGGAAGGAAAAGAGAGCCAGAGACAGTGACTCACCACGTGTCCCCCCTGCCCTGCCTGGGACACCGTGACTCCTCACATGTGGTCCCCAGCTGATACCATGGTGTGGGAGAGCCCACACGCTTCGAGCAGGGTCAGATGGCTCAGCATGGAGGAGGAGCTACAAAACAGACCTGATGTGGACACTGGGCACCGTGGCTGTGGTTTCTGGCAGACTCACTCCCAGGCAAAACCAAAAATTTCCTCTGGCTCCTTATTCTGGAAGGGCTCTGCCAAGCAGACCTGGGATGTGTCATTCCCTTTTGAATTTTGAAGTCTGGCTCCTGCTGAACCTCAGAGGGACTGGGGTGAAATTAAGCCCACCTTGCCTTGTGTAAAGTCAGGTGTCTCATCTGGGCTACCCCAGAGTTGGCACCCCCAGTGGGCATGCCCAGGGAAGGTCTCAAGCCTGTGGCATGGGTTTCCACGCTCAAGCTGGATGGCTAAGTTCTGCAGGCCAGGTTAAGTCCATGCTCAGTACTTTTACAAAGTTCACTGTGTGCTTGCACAGCTCATGCCTTGTTGTAGCGCTGTGAGAAGTTAATCTGGGGTCTAGGAACGGCCCACACCAGGGAACAGGCATTCCTGTGTTACTGGCACTGCCCAGTGATGCTAAGGTGCAGGCAGTCTGCGGTGGCAAATGGTGCACGATGTAATGAGTCTGCTGTTGAAGACAGAACCTGGTCCCAGTTTGCAGCAGAACTCACCATCCAGAATGGTAACACTCAGAACACTCATCACTCCAAAGGCCACAGTAGTGGTGCTGGTGTGCTGAACCACTCCCCATGCAAGCGGTGGTTTTGAACGCATGGCAGGTGAAAGAGAGTTCTGCAACGCAGTACCATTAAAAGAATTAGGTGCTCAGCAGTTGGATTTTATCTCCTGCATCAGCCAAATGTTGTGGTGAACACTTTAGAGATGGAAGTGGACCCAGAAGATGTCTGCAGGGGATGCTAGGTAACCTGAAAGGAGAGGCAAGGGAGCCCAGTTAGCAGCAGGCTGGTTTCCAGGGCACCGGCGGAGATGAAGAGAGATTTACAATCAGGGAGACCAACAGGGTCCTTGCAGAGACCCCACAGGGGAAAAGCCTCAGGACTGCAATGCCTGAAAATGGAGAGCTGGAGACTATGCTCCAAGGAGCTGTGGAGGGAGACTCCCAAGAGGGGGAAGTCTGGAGGCTTGTGACTTCTGGCAACAGAACAAAGGCTCCTTCTCTGCAATTACAGAGCAGGTAGCACCCTCAGAACAGGCTCTTCAGGAACACCAGATGAGGTGGTGTGTGCTCTGGGCAAAGGAACAGCCCAGATGCACAGGGATTTGTCTTGGAACAGGTGATGAGTCAGCTGAGAGCTTGGAGATGAGGATCAGGGGACAGACCAACACAGGTGACATCACTGGCAGTCATCTGCTACAGACCTCCCGATACAAAATCTCCTCTGGGCGTCTGGAGGAAGCCTTGTACTCCCGGGGGACTTCAACCACCCTGGTGGGAGGGCAGCAGGGCTGGGTGCAAGCAACCCAGGAGATTTCTGGAGAACATCAAAAACAATTTCTGGACACAGCTGACTAGGGGAGACATTCTGCTAGACTGTGACTGATGACCAAGGAAGAACTGGTCAAAGACGTGAAGGTGGAGAGAAGTCTTGGCTGCAGTGACCATGCGTCTGTGAAGTCGAGTATCCTGAGAGAAGAGGCCAAAGAGCACAGTCAAATCTCTGAACTTAAGAGAGCAGATTTTGAGTTGGTCATTGATCTGCTTGGCAGAATCCCATGGGAGACTGGTCTGGAGGCCAGGGCATATGCGTCATCTTCAAGGACACCTGCCTTGCAGCTCAAGAATGGCCCGTTCTGATGACAGTCAGGCATGTGTGGCAGGAGGCTAGTGTGGATGAACAGCAAGCTCCCAACTGAGCTTTTTCCTACATGAAAAGGCAGAATCTAGAAGATGGAAAGCAGAGCTGAGTCACCTAGTAGGAATATAGAGCCATCCCACCAACAAGCAGTGATGGGAAGAGTATCTGTAGATACAGCATCAGGAAAAGCAATGCTAAGGAAACTGCTCAGTGGGGCAGGGGACCACGGGACCTAGTGACAAAGCACATGGAAAAGGCCAAGTTACTCAATGCTGCTTTGTTTTCTTCTTGGTTTTCACTGGTCTGGTCTGTCTTCTGGCCTCCCTGAGCCTAGTGGCAGAGCCTGTGGGGAAAGAAGCATTGCCTATTTTATCCTTGCTCTGCAGTGCTCCTTTCTTGCCCACCCTCTCTGAAAAGGGCACAAACTCATGCTGGGGGGTGGGGGGAGGAGCCCTTCGTCCTTCTCCCTGTGGGCTGCAGCATATATTTTGGACTTGATTTCCCCAGGTGATGTTGGAAACTTCATCAAAGCCAAGCAGAGATTTGTGCACAAAACCAGGGCAGCCAACTCTGCACTGGAAGTGGGGCTGAAAAGTATTTGCTGAAGTTAATCCTATTGTATGATGGTATCAGTGAGAACCCAGCACCAAATAAAAAAAAAAAGTTTGGCTGGAGACTGGGCTGATAAGTGGCCAAAACTCCATTAACCCAGCAGAAATACGAATCAGCCCCTTTACACTATAAAGACCTGCAGCCATCAGGGCCCGCTGAGCTCTGTCTCCATAGCAGCGGGCTGCGTGGGGGGATCTCCCCTTGAGTTGGGAAACATCTCAAGGTTACCCCTCGAGGCTGAGAGATCCCTTACCCGACACCAGGCATCCATGGGTTGGTAAGTGACATTTTTTTGCGTGCATGTAATAAGATATGTATAGTAAGCTTACATGCTAATCCTTGTATCCCGTACTAATGTTAAGAGTAGTAGAGAACTGACTGCCAATCCAACTGTACTCACTCTCTTACATACCTTAATCTACTGATTAGAACTCAATAAACTAATCACTGAACAGATGTGTCTGAGTGACCTCTGGCTCTTCTCCTGCGACAGCACTGCCCCTCAGAGCGGTGGTAGATGTTTTTAGGGACCAGTGTGGGCACCATGTCCATGGACAGCAGGTGGTGAAGGCTCCACTGATGTGTGTAAGCCAAAGAGACCTGGGATAAAGGAGTCACTCCCCAGGAACTGGAAAGACTTCAAAACTGTTCAGTATTGTAAGGTCAGGAGCAAAATATGAAGGCGGGCTTTTGCAAATCACCTTGCAGTGAACATCCCTGCAGACAAACTGCATATGTTAACCTGCCCCATGCTGAGCAGATGTGAGCCCGTCTGATGCTGGCAGTAAAATATTTCTGATCTCAATGCCACTTTAGCACCAGAGAGTTACAGAAAATAGAGATGGAAGGGAGCTGAAATAGTTATCTTGTTCATCTACTCTTAATGAAGAGCAGCTCTTCTTAAATCATTGCCAGCAGATGTCTGTCCACTCTGTTTTCTTATCCCACTAACGGCAGAAAAGTCCACATTTTTTTGTTGACAGGCTGTGTGCTGCTTTATCATCATTAGCATCAGCAAGTTTCCCCCTAATTTCTACCATCTGTTTCCCTTGATGTAATTCAGACCTGGCCTTCCTTATCCTAACTGACACGGAGATGGAGGCCAGGTTTTGCCTTTCTTCTTTATAGTGTCTGCTATGATGTCTCCCCTTAATCATCTCTTCTTAGATTTAGCAGGAGTCATGGACTTCAGCTATGAGGCCCCAGAAACAGAAACAGCTGTAAGACCCTGTTCAGACCCCTCATCCATCATGACTAAGGTGGGATGGAGAAGAGTACAAACAAGGTGGGAAGCATTTTGAGAAGTTTCTGGTCACCAGCTGCATGTGCAATGCAGTGTGGTCACCCCAGCGATGACGGGGTGAGGAAGAAGAAAGGGATGCTGAGCTTAATCCTCACTTCTGTTGCCACCAGTGCCAGAGTGGGGAAGGCGCGGAGCTGTTGCAGGACACACTCAGTACAGGCTGCCCCGATGTGCCCCAAGTCTCTGCGGGAGAGCTGTGCCGGCCAGCCGAGATTCCCAGGGCTGTGGTCCTGTGGAAGAGGCAGAAAGCAGGGCTGTCCTGCCACCCCAGCACCCTGTTGCCCTTTGCCTGGGTCTGCAGCTGATCCTGTTCTCAGAGGAGTCTTAATTTGGAATAAATGACAGTGCTGCCAGTGCCCTGTCCTACCCTTACCATCAGAGAAGAACAGGGCTCCCATCCAGATGCTTTTTAGGCACAAAACCTGCTCACTGGGTTCACCACGAGTGTCCTTATTCGGGGCAGGACTAACACCGACGGGGCTGACGTGTGCACGACATCAGGCCAGCCATGCTCGAGTGCTGCCCTTGCGATGGATGTACAGCTGCATGCACAGCAGTTGTGGCTTGCTCAGCCCTTATAACTAGGTTTATGCCATTTGGCATGCAATTAATATAACATGGCCTGTCTTTGCCATACGTTTCAATCCATCTGAGACTTACTTGGGGCAAAGGAACTAATTTTAACCATTAATTAATAGTTGTGAAATCAAGGATAAATGTGGTCTGAATTTCAATAATTAACAAAGTTTCTTCAGTGTCTCCACATGCATTTGCTAGCTCAATGATTTTGCAAGCAGCAGACCCCTTTGGAAGATCAAGCTGTGAACAATCACAGGATTTAAACACGACAATTTCTTTTGAGGAAGGAAAAACTATTTTCCCTGAGATTCAGTCAGTAAGTTCCCGTAAAACTGCAGTCCATTACTGAACTGCTTTGGCTGGAGGAGTGCATTACCCAAACTCTTACCAGTTCATCTTCACACTCATCCCGTGCAAGACCCTCTTCCTCACCCTCGTCCCCGTTCAGCGGTTCCTCCGTGTTGACCTCTGCCTCCGATGCCGTGTCTTCCTGTGAGATTTCGCTTTTGCTGCTATCTGCCTTCTTCCGTACCTCTGTGAGAGCAAGAGCCAAGCCACCGGCATCAGGAGCTGAGGGAGGCAATGTCCGGAGCCTGCTGACACTAACCTACTGGGCCCCAGATTCAGCTGGTAGGTAAATAATGGGTCTAGGGTTTTTTTCTGCAATGGGAATCTTTGCTGATTTTGAGGAAGCTGCCTGAAAGCAACCCTGGAGAGGGCAGAGCAGGTCACTGTTCTGCATCCCCCAGGAGTGAGTGTGAGAGGTAGTATAGTATAGTATAGTACAGTGTAGTGTAGTATAGTATAGTATAGTGTAGTGTAGTATAGTATAGTGTAGTGTAGTATAGTGTAGTATAGCGTAGTGTAGTATAGTGTAGTGTAGTGTAGTATAGTGTAGTATAGTGTAGTATAGTGTAGTGTAGTGTAGTATAGTGTAGTATAGTATAGTGCAGTGTAGTGTAGTGTAGTGTAGTATAGTATAGTACAGTACAAAAAAGCAAACTAAGAAAGTACAAACTATATGACAAAAGAAAAAAAAATCTCATAATTTAAAAACCCAATTCCATAATTTGGGGAATTTTGGCATGTAATTTTGGCCTGTGATTCAACCCTGGGACTTGAAACTTCCCCGCCTGAGCCCTGAGGATGCTCTAAGCCGCGATGGTTTCCAGGCCAGTTCTGCAGGGTGCTCCCCCTGCACCCTGCCCATTCTCAGACCAGCCCCAAGGCATCCACGTGCAGCCAACAGACCTGCGGACAGCTTCTGTTCTTCAGCGATCTGCTCCAGTCGGCCCAGGAGAGCATCAATGTTGGATTTGATCTGTGTCAGCTCAGTTTTGATTGTTTGCAGCTCGCTGCACTTCACTTGGAGAAAGAAAGGAAAAAAAGGCATTCAGTGCCCCACAGAGCACCCAAGGTGCCTGTCTCACCCCTCTGCCTGGCCCAAGTCACCTTGCTGAGCAAGTGAAAAAAATCAACTACAAACCCCACACTAGAAACGTACTCCTTGCATCCCTGAGGCCAACGAGCGGTGATGCTCGCACCTCGTTGCATGGCGTATCTGAGCTTGTCTATGCTGGAAGGAGCCATGGTGAGTGGTGTGCAGGGCATCCCCCAGCTAACAGCAGCTTGGTGGGCAGGCAAGGCTGCTGGCTTTGCACAGGGCAGCAATGCGCCCTCCTCCACCGCCAGCCCTCGCTGCCCTGCTGCCTGCCACAGCACTGGCAGAAAAAGCTGGGGGGGGGGCTGCGGGTGTTGTATGCACCCAGAAAAGCCCATGTGTCTGTTGTCCAGGCACACTGTGGAGGCTGACACCAGGCTTTGGCACGCTCAGGTTGTACTTGCACCTTCCCTTGCTGCATTCGCTGTCTACAGGCTTCTGAAAAGCCCTTGTGGGCTGTTGTTTCCAGATGTTTTGGTTTTTTTAAGGTTTTGCCTGGGAGCATAGAATTGTATCATACAATGACAGAATGGTTTGGGTTGGAAGGGACCTTAAAGATCATCTAGTTCCAACCCCCCTGCCATGGGCAGGGACACCCTCCACTAGACCAGGTTGCTCCAAGCCTCATCCAGCCTGGCCTTGGACACCTCCAGGGAGGGGGCATCCACAGCTTCTCCGAGCAACCTGTCCCAGTGCCTCCCCACTCTCCCTGGGAGGAATTCCTTCCTGATATCCAATCTAAATCTCCTCTCTTTCAGTTTAAACCTGTTACCCCTTGTCCTGTCACTACAGGCCCTTGTAAAAAGTCCCCCCCTGCTTTCTTGTAGCCCCTTCAGGTACTGGAAGGCTCTGTAAGGTCTCCCCGCAGCCTCTTCTCCAGGCTGAACAGCCTCAACTCTCCCAGCCTGTCCCCAGGGCAGAGGGTGTCCAGCATGTCCTCCGAGCATCTCAGTGGCCTCCTCTGGACTCACTCCAACAGCTCTGTGTCTTTTTGATGTTGAGGGCCCCAGAGCTGGATGCATCTGGCCCTGTGGGTGAATGCCTGGGGATGGGAAATCCATGTGCACGCCAGTCTCTACACTGTCCCGCTGCACTCCATGCACATACTCACGCTTCAACTTGGCCGAGCTGTTGGCGATGGCAGCCGACCTGGCGAAGAGCTTGACGGGGAGTGTCGCCTTCACGCGCCGCACAAGGGGGATGGTGACCCGTGGCCGCTTCACAGGAACCACTCTGGGCACTGGAGAGACTCGGCCCCGGTACTCGAAGAGCCTGGAGTTGGGGGGAATGATGGGGGGCCTGAAGCAGCCCTGCAGCACCCCAGCCCTGCCGTGCTGGCGATCGATTGCCAGAACCAGAACCCAAGCATTGCTGGTGGTGAGCCAGGGCAAACCTGGCTATCAGACCCCACCCCACTGGGCTGGGTTGGACCACCCTGCACCCCACCTCCCACCCCACAGCAGGAACAGTGCTATAAGGAAGATGTTGCCCCACAGAAAGCCCCTCTGGCTGATGCCTCCCCTGCTCACCTGTCGTAGAAGTCGTCTCTGTAATAGTCATAGTCGAAGTCATAGCCACTGCAGAGACAGAGTCAGGATGGCACAGGTTAATTAGTGCTGGCAATTCATTATTATTCCCTCATTGCCTGCTGAGCCTCTCAGGTCCTTTATTTACTCCCCCTCCATAGGGTTGTGCACACTTCTCCTCCTGGCTGCGAGGGTCTGCAGGGAGGTAGGCTGAGCCTGGGAGAAAGATTTGTGGGGGCTGAACACGCTGGAGAGGGTGATGTTGGCAGCAGAGTTTTAACCTGGTTATCTCATGGAGAAGCAAGAAGATGTGTGGGTGGGTTAAAACCTAAAGCTGGGGCTGGGAACAAATGTCCACAGACACCCCATGGGGATGTCTGCATGGGAAGCAATCGCTGAGCGTGGGGCATGAGGATCAGCCCTCCATCCCCAGCCTGCCGCGCAGAGAAGAAGAAAGTACAGCTAATGGGTTGTGTCTGTAAGGCATCGGTTGAACTGGTCTCATGGCACTGCTGATACCCCTCCATCCTGCCTTTATTACAGCAGGACCGAGCCCACTGCAGGAGGGCACTGCCCTGCCACCACCCTGGAATGGGGTTTTTTCCATACCATACGTAATTGTTGGGAGAGAAGTCAGGAAGAAGGGGATATTTATTAATTTAATATCTTTGCTATCATCAAAGATCTTTCAACTTCTCGACTCACAGCAAGACCCTGTCTAAGACCTTTTTTCTTATATCTGAACTGCATTTTAACCCAAACTTGGAGCAATGCATTTCTTACTCCCTGGAGAACCAGTAACATGCTTTCCCTCTTGCTGCAGCTGGTTTTTCACAAGGCCACACAAACCAGGTGAAAAGAAAAAAAGAAAATGGGAAGAAAGAGAGTGATGGGGAGAGGGAGAGGGAAGGACCTGAGAATAAATTTGGTGACCTGCATCTCAGGCAAGAATTGACAAGAAGAAAGTGTGGCTGGCCAGGACGGCCAGTGGGAAGTGGTTTGGACCAGAAATTCCAGGCTTGACCCAGGATGCCTGTCCTGCCTGTGCTGGCAGTGGGATTCCCACCCAGTATTTCAATTTCAGTAACAATTCTTAAATGCTTTTTTCCTACGCTCC
This sequence comes from Rhynochetos jubatus, assembly GCA_027574665.1. Classification (NCBI taxonomy): domain Eukaryota; kingdom Metazoa; phylum Chordata; class Aves; order Eurypygiformes; family Rhynochetidae; genus Rhynochetos; species Rhynochetos jubatus. The sequence continues at coordinate 15,810,276 of CM050665.1, read as the reverse complement.
TTGGATGCTCCTTGGGTTCCCCAGATGCCTGTGGCAGCATGTGGAGACTTGGCCCATGTCTTGGGGGACACGAAGCACACCATGAATAGTTGGAGCTACCAGGGCTCCTTTGGGGCAAAAGACAGGGGTGCAAGGGGTCAGGAACCACAAGACAGCATTTGCATCTACTGCCTCTTCTGGGGTTTGCTGCCACCATCACATGCTGCCACACTGACTTCAAGCGAGGAGGTATTTTATGAAGCTGGACCTTATCTCTGAGCAGCTGCTGACCATGGCATCCACGGCTCGCCTGGATGCGGGATGCAGGGTCTCCCTGCCGAGCAAGCAGCACTGGTGGACAGGGGAAGATGTGACTGTGGAGGTGTTACCACCATAAGCCTTCCAAATTCAAATGCATGATGAAAAATATCCATTTTTCTGATAGTTTCAGCAGAAATGAATTTCAACATCTTTTCAGCCTTGGTGTCCTCCTCTTCTGACCTGACTTGCAGGCAATGTGTCTGCTGGGCTCACAGGAGCAATGAATATCCCAGCAGCCCCTGTCCCAACCACTGCAGGGTCTGTATTTATTCCCCTGTGTGCTTTTCTGAATTGAAAGGGAAAGTTAATTCCTACCACATCAGTCCTTGCTGGAATATAAAACCAGCCTGTTGCTATGGCTGAGGAGATGGGCAGTATGGAACGAGGAAATGCATTTTCATGGGGATTTTCATGACTGGTAACTTGATTTTCCATCTAACTTGGGATAAAACTTGGAATACAGAAAATCTCCAACAAAATATCTCTCCCCAGCCCGCCAATCTATTTTGATCAACAAGAATGTTTGACTCCAGTTCTGTTTGAATCCAGTAAACACAGCATGCAAGCAAAATAGGAAGTAATTTGAAAGGAAAATTGAACTAGGATGCTTCTACGCTGTCAGACTCCTCTTTTTCATTTTTTTTTCCTTAGATGCAATTTACATGAAATTGCTACAATTCTGTAATACTTGTCAATTCTGACAGGCTATGGTGAACTGCTTCTGGCTAGCTCCAGCAGTGCCCTGGAGCCAACGGCCTCTGTAGCCACAGGCAAGAGAAGACAGGGGCATATTTCTGTGGCTCAAGGACCCTAGGTGGGATGAAGTGGTGTCTTGATTCATGGCAAAAACTCCCTCCATGGGCTGTTGCTCTTGCTGGGAAGCTCACTGTGGCTTGGAGACCACAAGGCAGCTTTATAGCATTTGCTCATAAAAAACACAAAGCTGGGGGGCATTTGGCAAAATTTTGAAATGCCAGAACTCCTTTCTTTGTGCCCTGTTCACACTCTTGGTCTGAGCCAGCTTTTCTTCCAAGCCTTCGCTCCTGGTGGGAGCCCTGTTGATAGAACTGTGGACACCATGGACTCAGCACATGGCCGGCTCCCGGGGCAGATGGGGATGGAGAGTAGCTGCAGCTCCAACCCCGTTGTCTGGGCACTGCCCTGCTGTCAGCACTGTTCCGGGCAAAGCCTCACATCTAGGAACAAGGAAATGAAGCCCTGAACAGGGTGGGCACCCTTCGTCTCCATCACTGACACTGCCCTGTGGCATCTGGGCACCTTCATCTCATTCCTGGTCGCGCCTCCAGCACCAACAGTCTGAAGCCGGGCCTCAAGTAACTGTTTATCCAACCTGGTGTGGGCTGGAGAAGGATGAAGAAGCCTAAACCCTCAGGTGAAGTCCTAAGCCTTTTTCAAGATGGGTCAAACCGGCAGTTTGGTACCTGAAGTAACAAACACTGTAAATGCTCTTATGCTATCTGCAGTAGGGGATGCGTGAGCAAAGCTGGGCAGCCTTGTGTTTTTCTGGTGGAAGTCACTACTGGCCCAGTTTCACAGCTTGTGTACGGAGGCAGTGGAGTTGGCTTACTACATGCCTGATCTGCAGAGCAGTGGGTCCAAGAGCACCTACTGATATTTGTGGGTGAAAAGCAAGAGGGTGGTGGTGGGGGTACTCCTGCCCTGGCCCCGAATCCTCAGGGTATTGGAGACACTTCCACCCATATCAAAAGGAATTAGGGGCAAAATTATCCTGGGTAGCTGGTCCTGACTTCCCCAAACCAGTGGGATTCGTCTCACTTGGCTTCAGACACTGGGAATGTAAAGAGAGAAATCCAAGCGTGAGGGGGAAAGAGGCAGTTCCAGGTACATCACATCCAAAGGAAGACAACTAAAATACAGTCTGGTGAAGAACTGTATTTTATCCAGCAAGCATAAAGGGATTCCAGAAAACCAGACCACACTAAAACCTTGACAGCATAGAGGGCTGAGCTCACGAGATGAATCCTCCCTTAGACTCAGCGCAGTGCGGGACAGCAAATACTCTGATCTCAGCTTCTGGCAGTACTGCTTTCAACACCTGCTAACCACGAGACAGCCCTCAACGAAGGCAGTGGGCAGAAATACGGGATTTTCAGAAGTCTGTGACTGTATGGCCCTGTTATAACATGCCGGTCAGGTCATGGCTTAGCAGATGATGCCTGGGATGCTTTTACCAGCATCCTGGGAAGTCAGGTGTTGAGCAAAAGGCAGGTCTTCCAACATGAATGCAGAAGAAAAGCTAGTAAAAGCGAGTCCCTTAGGGTGGGTGATTCCTCTGGATATTGTGTGCCTGAACATTTCACTGCGCATAGGATAAAACTTCCTGAGACTGATGGATCATTTTTCAGTGACCTGGCAGGGCTTCCTTTGTGTACAGGAATAATTTTTGCCATTTTTCAAACAGTTGGTGACACTGTGCCCTTTAAAAATAAAGCAGGCACAATCAGAGTGAGAGGCAGCAGAAGGCTGTAAGGCTGTGTCAGGTGACATGGTGCTTCCACCTCCTGATGCCTTTCTCCTGCTCTGTTTTTCTTCAGTAATTAAATAACATTTATTAATGACTCACAAAGGTTCAAAAGCCCAACGTTCATAATTGAAGGGTAATTGTTTGTATGTGGTGCCTTTACATTCCATTTGTGGTGCCATTTCTGAGCATGTATCTGAATAGCAAATGCGTATTTGAGTGGCTGTGTTTTAATTACTGGCTGACAGCCCCACACTGATAATCACAGTGACATGTGCTCAGCTCACACCCTTCTAATGGTTGCACCTTAACTATTGCAGCAGTAGACATAATACCTGCTGGAAAGCTACCTGGAAAATCTGGTATTGATCAAATCATGAGCTTTTAAGACCTTGTGTAGCTGGTGTAAGACTCCTTTCTCCTGCAAATAGCCAAGGTAGCAGGAAGCCAGTAGAGAAACGTGGGAAGGGAGCCCGGCCTTTCCAAGACGCTGGGACTGCAGTGATGCTGCTGCAGGCTGGGACAGCGTGCACATCCTTACTGCTGGTGTTGGGTCTGCTGGGTTTGGGCACCATTGCTTGTCTCCTCCTCTGCCTTGTGGGTGTTTCTCAGCCCTGTCCGTGCGGATTTGGCACCAGGGCTTGCCAGGGTATCATTGCTCCCAGCACTGCTGCAGAGCTGTGGAAGCAGTGGGTCTGTTTGGAGATGGGTTGACACCAGGTTTCTGCAGAGATTGTAATGGGTATAACGAGGCATGTGAATGCTGGCTGAGCTGGAGGGACATTGTCCACTTGCATCTGTAGACTGTGAAAATAAGTCAGCAGTGGTTTGTGTCTGTCACCATTTCGAAGACAGTTCCTTGGGCCACTGAGCTGCCAGACACTCAGTAGCTCTTGCAGCTCTTGCTTAGGTTGTCCTCACTGACCTTTTGGCTACAGAGCAACATTAGCACCAGCATTACAGCGAAGGGCTGAGATCTGTGCCTCCCAAGGCCAAGTGCAGCACTGGCAGGCCCCACTGCCCTAGAGCAGAGCCACCTTCCCTTCCCAGCCTATGGCAACAACCAGCCAACTCACAGCATAGCAGTATCACTGTCACCAACCCGAACATGGCCCCAAATGCCCCAAGAAATCCTCTCCAGACATTTGCTATCCAGGCAAGAAAATACTGCCAGAAGGCAGAAGGGTTTGAGACACAGTATGTGAATACCCATGTGAATACCCAGGGAACTTGGTGAAAATACAAGTTCATCTTCCAGCCACCCTCACTAACTCATCTGCAGTATCTCCAGGCGCTTTTGGCAGCAGTGACCTGGGTGCCAGGCAGGAACACCCAGGGAACTTTCCACGTGCAAAGGGATGCTCTGGCAAATGCCAGAGGCAGAGGGAAGATGCTCAGAAGATCTGGAGAGTTCGGGCATCGACAGCAAGGTTTGATATTAACTGAAGGTCCCTCTTCCAGAGAGATCTGAGAAAATTTATGATTACATGAACCTGGGTGTGTATTTTACCTGTTGGGGGTGGATGGGAGGCTACATCCCAAAGGATTTCTATTAAGCACCCAGATACCCACCTGGGCTGGTAGATCAAGTAAGACTGTCAAGATTGTTGCTTCCTCTGTGTCCAAAATGAGCTTCCCCTTTCCCCTTTCCCCTTTCCTTCCCCTTATCACAGGGACTTGAAGTGATGCAAAGTAAAACGCAGCCTTTGCAAAAAATAACCTTAAGTGTTTAACACAGCATTTCTATAAATTATAGTGCTGTGATTTCTGAAGTCTAACATTTAGAAAAAATTATGATGGTTAGGGAAGCTATAACCACGGCTCACTGCAAACCTGGATTCCCTGCCTTCCATGAGATATCGTAAGTTCTGCTAGTCCAGATGGTAAAGTTTAAATCTGTCACCAATCTGGGATGAAATATTGCTGGAGCTCAGAGTAGTGTAGTTCTCTGGCCCATATGCTAGTATATCCATATTTGCTCTCTCTTTGTCTACATGGCAGCCTGGAAGTCTGAGATACTGGTCATTTCTACAGAAATGGATTAGCAGTCAAGGCACGGGCGAAGAGTAAATGGAATGCTCCTTATTGCAAGGCGTGTGGAGTGAACTGATTTACACTACGGCTACCAGCACCACGTAAGGGCAGCTAACCAGAACAATCTGTGTCATCTCTATTTCCCCTCGACTGGCATCCCCTGTGAGTCCAGAGGGTCAAGTTCTGGTGAACAGCCAAGCTGGCCTAAGGTGAGAGGAAAAGTTTGCCTGGTGAAAGCTGCAAGGGAACGGCTCAGCTGAGAGACTTGGGGAAGGTCTCAACAGACGCCTTGGGGGTGGTGGGAGGCTTGCTGAAGCTATGGTGCGTTTGCTTATGCCAGAAGAGCGTTGCCACCACTGAGGTTTGCCATTTCATAGCACACTGGTGTTGGACTGCATGGCTGAGGCTGAATCATAGGTTTTCTCATTTCAATTCATTCTTCTCACTTTTTTTTTCTTTTTGTAGAATAATCTACAGTTCTCTCATTATTTCCTTTTTTATTACACCCACATAGAACCCTGATACTGATTTTAATATTTTCTTCTCAACATCACACCTTCCAGATCCTGACTCAGTGCCCCAGTCTCCATACCATGAGAATGGCATAAAAATAATGAGAATTTATAAATAAAACACATTTGGGGATCTTGTTATTTGTTTTTGGGTTCTGGACCCTGCAGGCTATTCTCCAACACCTTTTCAAGTTTTCCCTTCTGCAATCTCAGAAGCAAGATCTTCATGAGTTTCTCCTATATTCCCATGACTCCAGACTCTGGGTCTTAAAGGAAAACCTTCATTTGTGAAAATCTTGATAAAGTCTCTAGAGCTGGCAACAGTGGAACTGAAGGCTCACTCTGACATCTGTAATACCTTACACCTCCCACAGATCTACTCCACGTCCCACTTGTCCCTCCCGTTCCCACTACTCCACAGCACAGATTCCCTTGGGGCTTCCCTGTGCCACCTCTTGTCCACCTCCATTTGTTGCCCCAGGGGCTTCCCACTTTCTTCCTTTCTTCTCTCCCTTTCCCTGTCATTTCTTCTCCTGCCCTTTTCTCCAGCATCTTTCCCTAAATTATCCCTGTTCTCCCCCAACATCCAGCATGTGCCACCGTGTCCCACTCCTACTCCTCAGCTGGAGCAGCTGGGGCTGGTGGGGAGCGCTCCCCTTGGTACACCTCTTTCTAGACCTGTAATGTGGTTAAAGCAGGCACTGCCCACCTTTCTCCAAGGATCTCCAGGTCCAACACCGCTCACAGGTTGGGTCATGCCCGGGCAGAGTCCCACAGTGCCATGGGCGTTGGCCAACCTTGGGTCTGTGGCTGCCACCTCAGGCCCTCTCCCCTGCAGCATAGCACGGAGGGGCACTGCAAAGGCCAAGAAGCCCATGGGAGAAGAAGATCTGAATGTGCAGGAGCGGCCCAGGGCTACTGGAGTAGGGGGCTAGGGAGCTTGGGGCAGCAGCCTGGGGGTGTAAAAATCAGCCCCAGCCGGATGGCAAACACCAGCCCAGAGACCTCGCTGCAGGGAGGAGACCTACCTGTACAATGCGGAGGCTGCTCTCTTCAGCCCTTTAGGTCTGTTGGGTTTAGGTTCCCCGGCCATGTTGATATCTGCAATGAACAGACACGCAGCTGTGACATGGCATGTCCACGCTCAGCGGCTGCTGTACCCGACCACGGAGCAAGGGAGGCTGTGCACAGCTCTGCCATCAGCAGGAACAAACTCCTCCACACCTCCCACTGCACTTCCACCTGCTCTTAGCATATCTGGCCCTGCTGGACCTCCATGAGAAGGCAAATATATTCTTGCGTTCAGCAAGTCTCTTCCTTTTCAAAGCTACTAACCATTTATTTTTGAAGTCAAGGCCCTGCACATGGTCTAACCCACGCACACAAATTCAGGACAGGCTTCTCGGGCGAACTCGGTGCTGTTATGATAAGGCACAGACAATATATAAAACCGCTGCATGTTGCTAACAGCTAACAATTTATCCTTTGCTCCTAGAATAGAAATGAACGCTACGCAGGAGCCAGCCAGGCATCGCTGTGGACTGGGCTGCGCTAAAAGCTGCATGGGGTGCAGGCACACGCCTGTAGCCACCCCAGCGGACCGCGGACGAGCCTCTGCTACCAGGGAAGGTGAGAATAGGCTCTTCTAATTCACTGAGGAAATTTCTCTCCTCGGCCTTGGTGCCAAACATGGTTTTGGTGTGAGAATAAAGTGATACAGCCGATTTCATGGAGGCTGCCGAGAGCCTGGCCCCAGAACCGCAGAGAGGTGAGCTCTTTGGGAACACGAGGCCTCACCTCCTCTTTGTTTTTTGACCCAAGAGTAAGCAAATTCCCTGCTGGCTTCTCCAATCATCCTTAAACTTCTTCTCTTCTTCAGGTTCATTCTGTCTAAATAGGGGTTAGACCTCTGGGCATGCCAGATCTGAGCCAAGCAAGACAGGATTTCCTTAGGTAGACTAAAAGCATCGTTTGCATGGGCTGGACACGGGCTGCCCCACAGCATCAGGACAGGTCCTTGTGCTAAGCTGGTGGCACAAGTTACAGCCTCTGAGGTGCAGGTGGATTTGAAGGTCTCCACCCGGGGCTAAGGGTTTGTGGGTCTGTGACTGCCAACTGGGGTATTTAAGTTCTCACCTCATCAGGCCTTGCAGGATATGCCATGAAACTCGGCAGGTTTACGCTTACTAATTGTTGCTTTTTTCAGGCTGCATGAAGGGGCTTTATGGAGAAACGTGGACAGGCTGGTCCACTCACCATCCAAATAAAGAGCTTGCAAAGTGATCCAAAGTGAGCAGTCTGCTGCCTTCATTATTAACAAGAAAATAATCTTCAGGAGCATAAGAAAACTGCAGCACTGCTGAAACAACCTGAGCAGGAGTACAGGCTGCACATGTGGGACGTGGCTCTGGAGGAGCACAGGCATGCTCCCACTGCCCAAATATCTTACTGTGCAATTCCTCAGGCTGCTTTTTAGGGTCTAGCAGGAGACATCATTCCTACAGAAGCTGGAGCCTATTTATAAGCTTGCATAACGAGTGCGGTATTAGGGTATTGCTCAGCCATTACACTGAATGTTCCTCTGGAGGCCCATTCAGATCAGAGTGTGTGTTTTCTCTGCTGCCTTTCACCCTCCACCCTCAGCTGCTAAGGGGAATGCAGAATTGCTAGCAAGGACGCGCATGGCCGTAGGACAGGTGCCAGTGTGAACATTATGCATGCAGTTGCCTTTCTGAGCCTGTTGAGCAACACAATGCTTCTGGCAGTGCTGTTTGCTGTAAAGGAAGAGAGGAATAAATTCTTCTCTGGTGCATCCTAGAACACATCCCTGCCCAGCTCCACTTCCCTTGTCGTGCTGTCAGGGTGCATCTTGTCAGCTGCCAGTCACCCTTCTTGCAAAATGGAGAGCTAATGACAGCACCATGCTGATAATGCCCTTCAAGGGAGAGGCAATGAAAGCCCAGTGGTGGATAATGACAACAATTAGCTCCATTTGCTGGTACGCACTGCTAGAAACAGCACTGAGGAGCCACATCGGTGCATGCAGACAGACTGGGAGATTTATACATTCAACCTATAGTGGTGATAGGCTGTCAGATCCCTCAGGATTCCCTCGACAGTGAACAAGGAGAGACAAGAGCTCAGCACGAACATCAGCCTGGACAGATTTTGCATCTAATTCCCATTCTGGCTCCCTCCTCTGAATCACTGAATCCATCTGCCCACCCCAAGGCAGTATCTATCCCTCCTGCTCATATCCAGGCACCTTTGACCACACTAAATGGGGAGGTCGTGCTTTTTCTAGCCAGCACAGTATGGTCAGATTGTGGTGTGGATCCAGCTTCCAGTGCAGAGCTGCCCCACTGGAATGGTAACCACCCTCCTGCAATGACTGAGGTGTCTGTGAGTCTCTGGAGAAACCACAGAGGTTCCAGAGCCTGCCTGGCACAGTAGTCCATGTCCCAGCATAGGATGGGCCACAGCCATGGTTTCAAACACCTCTGTTTTCTGATGCATTCAGTATCTTGTTGATCAGTTAACATGCAAGTTTGATTGTTAGCATATACAATGACAAAGGAAGAAGGAAAAAAGAAAAAATGGAAGAAATGCTGTTAGACCACTCAGCTTGAGAGCTGACCTTAGCTGGGAGACGCGAGCTAGAAAGATGCTGCTTGCTTTGCTCACTGATTCCAGTATGTGCTGGGACATGTCACCTGCAAATCACCACTGGCTCTCGGGAGCAGATGGAGGGCTGAACCCTCCTGCCACCACTGGCAGGTGTAACTGTCCCACAGCAGCACAGCCAGCTGTGCTGCTCAAGGGGCCAAGCAACACCGAGAGCTGGAGTCATTCACTGAAGGGTTTCTGCAAGGGTTTTTATATGATCCATCAGAAGGACTTGCAAGAGCCTCAATGGATGCTGGGGGAGATACGAGATCCTTACACTACATGCCCACACAGAGGAGAGCACAGCACAGAAATACAGTGCTTTCCTGTTTCTTAAGTGATGGTGCAAATTCTCTTTGCCCTCACAACAGCTGAGGCAGGAATGGCAGCTCCACTCAAACTGTGCCATGCAGGGCTGCTACAACTGAGTCCTTGCAGCAAGTGCCTGCTGTGCAGGAGTGGCGCTGAGTTCGGACACTGGGCCCAGGACGCTGTCCTGCTGAGTGACCATCTGCTGGCACTGGGAACAGGTGGCCTTGAGCTATCAACAAGCTGCTGCCCCTGAGCAGGCTGGGGGTACTTTGTCCCTACATCAGGCACGGCCTTGAGCCATGCAGCCCCACTGCGCCACGAGCTCCTGCCACACCAACCCAGCCGTTTGCCTGACAGTCAAGGTTTGCAGCTCTTCCACAGGATCATGCGGCTGCACCCTACTAAGTTACTGCCAGGGCAGAAAGCAGCCTACCTTCCTGCTGCCCACCTGGGAGGGAAGTTTTACCATCACCTCAGAGGACCCCCCCAAAACCCTGCCCATGAACAGAAGCAGGGACAGCCTCTTCAGCAACGTCTCTGCCATGTCCCCTGCCTGTCCCCATCCTGTCGTTCCTTTCCACATTCCTACGTGGACATCCCCTCCTCTTTTTTTAGGGGTGGAACTTTCTACCTTGTTTTGTGCACAGACATTTTCTACCCACATTGTTCAGCTCTTCTTCTCTGCTGGATTCTCTGGAAAGGGAATTCCCTGTGTTTACACTGGTCCATGAACAGCAAAGGAAAGCCCGCTGAGCTCTGCTGTGGTAACACTGGCCCACAAGGGAAGGCAGATGGAAGGGAGCTGCATTTGCACCTTGTCCAGTACCTGTACAGGACACCCAGCTATAACACAGTCCTTTTGTCTTGCTGGCATGCCAGACCTCTGGGACCCGCACTGAGGAGAGTAAGAGGTTCCTATGATAGTAAACTTTTCATCTCTCTCTTCAGCTACGTGGGCAAGCATTGCCTGTCTCTTAGCTGCACCTCCTGTATCTGTCTGGAGCATCACGAGCTCCTTTGCTCCCCAAGGCCCTCTTTATCATGTCTACAGACTCTGCACATGAGGGCAATGCCTGGGCTGGAAGCATCCCTGGCACACTCTGTTTAGCCTCAGCCTGCAGCTCCGCTCTCTGGACCATAAGAGAACTGAAAAGAAGTTTCTGGTATTTGAATAAACCATGGATGGAAACAGCACACCATCTTAAAGATCAGATCTAGCATGCAACTTTTCATTTGAGACTGCTGTGCCAGAAGCAGGTTGGGAATGGGCTGCAAATCACTTTCCTGTGTGCCCAATGACCACTGCCTGCAGCAGGGTTGGAAATAACAATTTTTCTTTAAAAATACTGTCTCCAGTTCTGATTCTCAGCTTAGAGCTGGTGACAAGAGCTTCTCAGCATGTGACATTTCAGAACAATCTGCAAAATAAGGATGCAGCTGGGAGCAGCTGGGCGGTTTTGTTTGTTATTTCTTATCACACAGCAGTGCAGACAAGAAACTTCCATGTGGCTAGGGGGAAAGTTACCTCATTTAACATCAGCTGCCTAAAGTTAGTCTGAACTAGCCTGAGTTAGGCTATCACCCCTCTTGACAGGCAAAGGGTAAGGCCTGGTCCAGAAAGGGAAACAGGCAATGTCTTTTCCCACCCTTGTTCTTTCCCACCAGATCACAGACCAGGACATGGGATGATTCAGAACTGTGTTTTAACTTCTACACTCACAGCCTGTAACATGAGTTTTTGGGCCACAGTGTCACAGCCTTGAGAGTACTAATAGGCCTGAATGGCCCATGACCAGCCTCACTTCTGACTCCTACCCGCATGGGACCTGGGAGCCTTCAGCCCCTACCTGAGCTGAGTTGTAGGAGTGCTGGTCTCCAGCTCTGTCACAGCCATGCCAGTGCCTTGCCATGGACCTTGCTGATCCTCACCCATTGGCTGACTTGCCAGCCTGGCCCCAGACCTGCCTTGTCAGGACCTCCTCAGTTTGTCACTGGTTCTTGTCTGACCTGCTCACCATCATTGGACCTGACCCTGATCTGCAGATTGATGCCCCAGTTTGACCTTGGACTGGCCATTCCCTGACCATACCCTAGGGAGCAACCAACCCAAGTTGCACCTGGACACCCAAAACGGCAGAAGAAACTACTTACCCAGCGTCTGGCCAGCAAGCACACGCCCATTCTCACCCAGGACAGCAGCACGCGCGTGCCTCTCATTGGAGTACTGTACGAAGGCGTAGCCCTTGTGAACGGAGCAGCCCACCACTCGGCCGTACTTGGAGAAGATGGTCTCCACATCCGACTTCTTGACCACAGCTGTGTTGAGATTGCCAATGAAGACTCTAGAGTTGATGGACTTGGGGTCATTCTTGTTCGTGATGTTGCTCGTCTGCACCTTCAATGACATCTTGAACACCTGAATGAACAAATCGGTAGTCAGAAAGGTGTGCAAGAGAATTGCCGTCTTACAAAAAGGGCTGGGGAACAAATCTCCCTGCAAGGCTGGAGTGAGGGAACCAGCTCCTCAACTTCAACTAGTCACAGCTGGGAGATCCCATCTCCAGAGAGCTCCTGTGTCCTGGGGAAGTGATTGTCACAGTCAAAACTCTTGCTGGAAACCTGTTTGTCAGGCTGACCCTCTGGGTGGGACATAGCAAGATTTAAATAAATTTTACATCTAAGAAAAAGCTTTAATGCTATTATACCAAAGCTTTTGCCTCTCTATGCTTCATTACCCTTCATTTCACTGCTCATTTTAAAGTAGTCTGCATTCAGCACCTCTGTTCATGCCCACTATTCTGGGCTTTGCCCTGCCAAGCACCTCCCAGCACAGGCCAGCTCTCACCACGCGCAGGGACAGCCTCGGCCCCGCAGATCCGCACTGGCAGCTGGAACAGGACTTGTGTTTTCTGGATGCAAATGAAGAGATTTAAGTGGTGAAGCAGCCCACGTGTGCCTATCTGATACTCGCACTCTGCTGCCTGCCTGCACATTTATACTCTGGTCTTTGGGCTGAATCCTGTGCAACCAGGAGGTGTCACTGTTAGCCTGGGAATCGCCGAGCCAACAGTCAGATCAGCTGGAAGCCATCCAACCCGTTTCCCATAGCTACAAGACACGATCCTCCCAAGTTTCTTGCCTGGGCTATTTCATGGGTTGTCTCTGAAGACTAAGAGGACCAAGGGACAGGGCTGGAAATTGTGTGAAATTAAAGCTACTCTGGCTGTCTATCAGGCTGCCTGCTCACGTTTCTGCAGCAAAAAATTACAGCTGTCCAAAGACATCAGTTTGATTTTCATCTTCCAGAAACAGAGGGGATGCTTTGGGATCGCTACTGTGTGCTGCATACATGGTGTGTGGGTTTTACCTGGGAATAGCCAGCTCAGAGCTCTGGAAGGTATTTTATGATGCACGTTGAGGTGCTGTTCTTCCCCAGACCCTTCCAGCAGCGCCTGCAGGTACTCCCAGCTGCCGGGGCAATGCCACCAGTGTGTCCACAAATCCAGGTGGTCACCGAGCCTGGCACAGGGGATGCACAGCTACCGCATGGCCACGGCATTCCCCCTGGTAGTCCCCAGCATCTGCCCTGGCAGTGGGCAGAACTAAGGCACAGACTGGCTTTGGGGTTTCGGCTCTCTGGGCTCACAGCCCAACTTCGTCTGAGCGGCTTGGTCTGAGGTGGGGACAGTGGCAGTGCAGCTCTCATGGACCTGGTCACCCTGGACCCCAAGTCCTGGCAGGCTCTGCTTGCCTGCAGCCCAGCCTGCCTAAGGCACTGGCACCAGCAGCATGTGGTGCTCTGGCTTTGAGGAGCCCTAAGCCACACCGTCAGTCTTTCCTGTGCTCCTCACTAGGCAGGCAGAGCTTGGGAAAAAGCCACAACATTTCCTGGCGTGCTTTCTGGGGTTGCACCAAGACTTCCCAAAATCCCAAGTCCTGCTTCTTCTGTGTATTCTTCTGCACAGAGCTTCCCACCAGGACAAGGAAACTCTGGTTGCTTCTATCTCTCTCTTAAACCTATTAGGGGGGGATGACTTAATTACACCTGTCTCACTCCCATGACAGGTGAGCCCTTTTGCCTCCTCAGGGGATGGATACCCGTCTGAGCGACCAGCCCCTTGGGATACCCAGTGGGCCCTGCTCCTGCCCATAGTCCCATTTTGCCTGAGGGTACTTCTATCCAGAGGAGTAGACTTCAGTCCAGAGGAGGCCACAGAGATGCTCCGAGGGCTGGAGCACCTCTCCTATGGGAACAGGGTGAGAGAATTGGGCTTGTTCAGTCTGGAGAAGAGAAGGCTCCAGGGAGACCTTATGGCACCTTCCAGTACCTGAAGGGGTCCTACAAGGAAGCTGGGGGGCACTTTTTACAAGGGTCTGTAGCGACAGGACAAGGGGTAACGGGTTTAAATTGAAAGTGGGGAGATTTAGATTGGATATCAGGAAGTTCTTCCCGGAGAGGGTGGGGAGCACTGGGACAGGTTGCCCAGAGAAGCTGTGGGTGCCCCCTCCCTGGAAGTGTCCAAGGCCAGGCTGGATGAGGCTTGGAGCAACCCGGTCTAGTGAAGAGTGTCCCTGCCCATGGCAGGGGGGTTGGACTGGATGATCTTTAAGGTCCCTTCCAACCCAAACCGTTCTGTGATTCTATGATTCTACCCAACACAGACAAGCATCAGTGTGTTAGGGCTCACTGCCACTGGCTCTGTAGCTCCAGGATATGAAACTTCAGTCCAGCACGGAGTTAAAGAGACAACAGAGGAGACTCACCCAGCCCCACACACAGATGGTGCTGGCAGCCCAGCCTGGGGGTACACGGGAGGTTTTAACACCGATTGCAATCAATGAGCTCTGAACAGACAAGTTGTGGTGTGCAGACCTCTGACTTTTAATTCTGAGAGCACAAAGGACTGGACACTCGACTCCTTTCCTCATTTAAAGCCAGACCATACAGAACTTTGGAGATACCTGGCAAGGCTGATCCTCTACATGGAGCAGGAAGAGGATGTGATGGCACAATCAAACTTGTCTGTCTCTAACCCCTGTGACTCTATTAACCTACCACTGAGGCTGGTAATGATCTTCCTGCTAAATTCAATCAAAACAAAAGTTAGACTTTGTCTGAGTTTGGCTTGTTATATTTTCCCTTTCACCCTTACAAATTAAATGAGCCAGAGATTTCTGTTTTATTATTTTAAAAACAATTCCTGGCAGACACAGTGTTCCTAAAACCACTGGAAAAAATAACCAAAGGACAGGACTTTTATAGGCATCTAATTGAATTAAATTCTCACAGCTTTGGCAAGTGGTGACAAATCTCTTCAGGTTGCTCCAACCGATATAGTAACACTTGTTTAATGCTATCTATTTTAACATACTTTTGCAGTTCTGTCTGTAAGAGGTTCACAAAGGAAACTGTCCCCATTCCCAGGGCAGAGGTGGAGAAACACAGGAAGAGTGAAGACTGCTTTCAGCTGTTTGGTCACTTTGGGTACCCCTGGCTGCTCCAGGATGGCCAGTCCCCAGGGAATCTCCATCCTAAACCTACTGGCACTGGCTGACACTGTGAGGGACCTTCTAAGAGCCTTCACACAATTAGGGTACCTGTAGCCTGGTAGTCCTGGATGGTCTTGCTACCCAAAGACACATCTGACCGGTTGTGAACCCATGGCTCTCCCTGCCCTGGGGCTTCAGTGATGTTGCAAGACAGTGACTTCAACATGTGGCTTTACACTTGGTGACTCCTGGAACTTCCAGTTCCTGATGCCCCTATTTTTTGTTTCAGAGCAAATCTGCCCTGGCACCTCTTTCACTTACACTAGGCCAGGCCACATGGACATCCTTGGCCCCACTTAGCTGCTTCCCCTCCTAGATGATGCCATCGTTGCTTATCTGCCAGAGTTTATGCAACCCTTCAACCCATTTTGCTATGCACCCATGGCTCTCCTTTCCCCCATCCCCAGCCCCCGGAGTAACTCCTTGCAACTGGCTCCTGGGCAGAGCACAAGCCGTATTCACTGTCCTTGGAGCCCCAGCATCCAGCTTGCACTGCTCTTGGAGGCCACTCATCTGCACTGCCAGGTCCCAGCTCGGATGCTGGGATGATGCAGGAGACCATGTCAAAGGTCTCCCTGAAGTTAAGGCAGACATTGCCCATGTCAAGTCCTTGGCAACACACACAGAAAGCAAGTAGATTTGTCAAATTTGGCCATACCAGTTCCAGGTCTGGCCACTGCAGGCAGGCAGGAGGAATGCTCTCCTCCTCAAAATAAAATATAGCTCCCAAATAAATACACCTGTTTTCACATCCTATTGCTGCTGCCCCCCAGTCCCAGCTTCACAAAACCCCAGGCTGCTGTTTGCCCCAATCCTTTCAAATTCTAACAAACCCAGAATTGTATTATTTACAATTGTCTGAATCTCTGACCAGCTGTTTGCAGCTGCAAACACCAATTACATCAGGGCACTGAGCTTCTTAAGCCTACGTAGGAGGTATGTGGGTTAAGGTTAAGCTGCCTCGGTGCAGGAGAATAGAACAGTGTGGCTGGAGGATTAGGGTAGAAGGGGGGCTGTGGGGGCATAAAACATGTGTTCTCCCCCAGATCTAGTGGGCTGCCCCCTCTCAGCAGGTCAATGGATCCCCCACTCCGTGGGTTTGCTTTAAAAATAGAAGAGCTGGATGAAGTTGAGGCATTTCCCAGGTGGGTACTAAGGCACCAGATGGCTCCTCACCTGGAGAAGAACATCTCCTACAGCAGCTCCCAGTGTATGACCTCGGCTGCTGTAGAGGTGGGGGGAGTGTAGGGGATACTGAGCTCTCCCAGGTCCCTGCTCCCCCATTCCCACCTCACATCCTCCTTATCTGGCTGCTATGACCTTCCCCCAAGCTTCCTGAAGCTAGACAGCATGTTCTTGTCCCCCGTGCTGTCTCCTCTCCTCCCCACCTCGGCTGCTGGGCCCCTCCCCCCCCAAGGCCGATAAAGCCTGTGGCTGTAGAAGCTGGACATGGGAGAAGCCACTTTCACCCCCCATTACGGGGACTGGTGGTGGAGGGGGGAGCTCAGCATCCACCTCCCTCGGTAGAGCCTTTCCCTCAGTTCACTGGTGGAAGCCCCAGTCGCTTTGGGGTCATCTCAGGACAGTGCAGATCTGCGCAGGAGACGTGCCTGTGGTTGACGAGCGATGGGATGGGGGCACCAGATGGCAACTCAAGGTCAGGCAAGGTGATGGCCACGCCGCTGGGAAAGACTTGGGAGGAAGCCAACGAGGACCCGACGCCTCTGCAGATGGGTTGCTCCCCCGGTGCCATCTGCCCAGTGACTGATGTCCCTGTCCAGGCAGGGAGCAGGGCTTTGGCAGGGAGTGTTGTCCAAGGCACTACTAGCATGGCACTGCTCTGAGATTTTGGGCACCATCAGTGATGTCCTCCATAAAACAAGTGCCCTGCATGGCTCTCATTTTGCAGCTTATAAAACACTCAGCTCCCTGTGTTCAAAAACCATGTGCAAAGTGCTCTTCTGCTGCCCCATACAAACCCAGCATCCCCTGGAGAAAACAGCCTCCCTTGCCTTCTCTGTCCCATTCATTTAGGGTTTATTCTTACACACAATATTCATTTCGCATCACTTATTGGCCTCCTTACTGTAACAACTGGAAAAGGACATTTTAATGATTGCATATTAATATTTCATACTCCACCTAACTGCATTCCAGCAGAGCACTTTGTGTTGTGCCCAGATTAAATCCAGCACAGAAATCAGCCACATCAGCTTAGTGTCCCTTCCACGTGAAACAACACAGCTCGCCAGTGCAGTGCTACGAAGTGCAGTGTCTTCTCAAGCCACCACCTCTCCGATACACAACGCAAAAAACAGTGGGCATGAGTCAGAGCACAGTATCTCAGTGGTATGTCTAATTAGAAAAATATACACAGCAGAGACACATATTACTGGTTACAGATCAGTATTCCAATAACTATCACAGTCTCCAGCAGACGCATTTTCACACCTATTATTTTACCTTCCCTCCCCCAACCCACAACTGCAACAAGACAAGACAGACTTGAGGTGGGAAAGAGAGTAAGACAAAATGCAACCAGTAATAATACTTCAACGTAGATAAAGGAATGTCCCACCAGGGATGGCTTAGTATGATTACCCCTGTTTTCTGCAAGGGAAACTGAGGCCCAGACAGGAGAGGTCTGGGGTGGAGAGATGTGTGCTGGCCTCACCAAAGCTTATAGAAACTTCGTAACGACACCTCCCATTCCCAAACGACCCCAGACATAACGAGACTTACAGAGGCCTAAGGATGAAGTTGTCAGAAGTTTGTTCATTCTTTTGTTCCTTTCTTCCGTCCTTCCTGTCCTGTCCTATGCTGTCCTGTTCTCTCTCCCTCTGCATGGGGAGGACCCTGCAAGCTCTGCAGGGAACAGCAGTCCAGCACACCATGGTCACCCCAGAAACACATCTATCTGCACCTAGGCTGTGCTGCCCCAGGGCTTTCCAACCATCCTTCGACCATAATCCTTGCAACCTGGCCCTATCACAGATCCCAGGAACACAGCTCACCAGGATTTACTATCCCGCTATGGATGACACAAAGAAACATGTTTGCCACTGCCAGGTTGAGAAGAAATGACAAGATGGGATTAACTGAGCTCTGTACCCCAAAGAAGTCAAGGATGCTCTGTGCCATTTATTAGAGGTGGTGAGGACTGCTCTGAGGTCTCATGAAGCTGGAGAAGAGGCTGTGCCTGCCTGCCCCTGGTCCGGATGCTGCAGCGCTCGGAGGTGCACGGATGCCCACCGACAAAGCCTCCTTCCCTGTATGCTTCTCCTCTTTTCCTAGGACAGCGTGGCTGGAAACAATGTCACGGTCCCTGCTGCCGCTAATGTTCAGGAATCCCTTAAAAATATTGATATTCAACCCGCTAACAGCCCAAGGCCAGAGCTGGTTTACTTGATAAGCTATTTTTCCTCCCTGCTTTAAGTGCCTTGCTTCACAGATTAGCTGTTTAATTGAGAGCCAGGTGTCTGAAAACCCCAGGGGCCTCAGTCTTAGTGACGAACTGTCAAAGGCAGCAAAGAAAAGCCACTGAGCCCCCCCACTCTCTGCATGACAGCAACACGCAGCCGGGCTGTTATTCTTCTCTTATCACACTCGTTCACAAAAGGGGAGGTGAGGTTTTTCATCCTAACACCCTCTCCATCCACTAACAAGTTTTCCCAACTTGGTAACTTTTCTGCTGGGAGCCAGGTGACAAATGAAGATGTCCTGCAGGGACCTCTAGCACAGGGTGAAGGGCCAAATCTGCTCCCTGCCAGCTTTGGGGAAAATCTGGGATTTGGGGTGCTAGAAAAGGCACCAGCAAACCTGTGTCTTGCCAGCAGATGCGTTAGAGACTGTGGTGCACCCACTGTGCTTTGGTGGGAGCTGGGTGGTCCCCCGCTCCCAGGCCAGAGCTGGGGCACCCCTGCTCACACTCTGGAGGAAGCCTGAATGACACAGCTTCAGGTCGTCTTTAACCACCTCGTACACTCTTACATAAGACAAAACCCAATTCTGCACTATCTCACTGCCTTTTGGGGGTTTCCCCCCCCTATTTTCATCCCAAACCTTTAATACATCTTTGCTGCCATTTTCTTGCAAGTGGCACGAAGGATGATTTTTAGGGAGGAACAGGGCAGTTAACATGCCCTAGCACCAACAAACTGGCATGGCTGTCACACAGAGAACATCTCGCTCCCGGCAGCGATCAACCCAGACACTTGGCTCTGAGGGATTTCTGAATAAAACAGTCCTTCCTTTAGCCGAAAAAAAGCAGTTTTAAAAAGAAACACGGCCAGCTACAAGACAGAGGGACTCCACTGATTGCACTGCCACAGCACCATCGATAGCACAGAAATGCACACGCATTTAAAAGCAAAGTCCCTACTACCCCCGGTGCCAATCATTCCTCCCCTGAGAGCTGTGAGTAATTTGCTAGTGAGTCCCCAAACACCAGAGCCAAGCTCTGAAGCATTAGTTTAATAACCAACAAACCCTGCAATCTTTTTAATAACTTCTGAGTCCCCAACAAGTCCTGCACAGAAACCCAGAGGGGCTCAGCTCTCCTCCTGGAGAGCAGAAAGAACCTTCTCACTGTTGTGTGGTTCAATAGACAGAACAAACTCAAGGAAACCAGTCCTTGGGTTTTCTGGGGGGAAAATAGCTTTGATTCTCCCAAACATGACTGTTAAGGGACCAGAAAGTTATTAAAAACAAAGGGGATAGACAAAGTTGTCAAAATTATTAGACTAATTCTGCAGGACCAGGGCTGTCTTTTGGGGAAATGTCTGCTATGCTGAGCAAGCTGGAATTGTCAGAAAGCTGGAGATCAGTCTGGCAGGAGCCAGACTAGCTTGCTGTGAAGCTGTTGGTTTCCTTTGCAAGTATTTTTCTGTCTGCAAAGTACAACTGAGCACAGCCTGGTAAGGGAGGATGCTTTTGCTGCGAGCAGAGTGGATCCTTGGGTCTCTCAAATGTTATTTTGGGCTGTCCTGTCTCCCATTGGACAAGGAGCTCCTTGTACAGGGTATGTGAATTTTTCCAAACGCTTCCCAGGTCTCCACCTTGCAGATGGTCAGCCTAAACCTGTGCAGGCTCAAACTATGTTGGTGGCAATCACTGACCTGGCTCCTGGTCACTGCAGAGGTGCCGATCTCTTACGCACCCCAGTGTCACACCCCAGGCTGCCACCAGCCCAGGACCCCCAGCTGTCACCCACCCCTATCTCCTCCATAGCCCCATCAGGGTTGTGTGGCTGGAACAGAGATGGAGCAGGCACTGATGCTGCCTTGCAGCTCATGGTGCATCCCCTCAGCACCTCAGACAATTTTGCTGGGGGATCACTTTCTGCCTGCGGACGTTTCCTCCTGACCATGCAGGCTCTGTATGTTTATTCAGTGAGCCCAGGTTCAGCCCATTTTCCAGCCTGCACATCATATTTTCCTTGCTAGAACAAAACCATGTTAACACCTGGAACAGCTCTGGATGGGGACTGCCTGAAATGACACATGTGGTGATGCATCCGCACCTCCCTGGGTCACGGGAGAGCACCCAGCAATTACTGCCTCTGCAAGCGCGCTGGACATCCTGGGGAGCTGGGGGTCACGGCTGTATTTATAACCTGACCTCACTGCCTGCTCTCCACTGAGCGCTCAGGTCTCAATTTACGGGGTGGGTGAAGCAGGGGGAGCTGCTGCCCACCCTGGCCTCCTTCACCCGTTTAGATGGAGGCTGCGCCCTTCCTGCGCACTTGGACTGTACAGAGGAAAAAGCAAAGCGACTGAGCGGGAGGGAGCGAAAACATCAGCCGAGTCTGGTTCATTAAAGCACATTTGCTGCAGGATGTAAGCAACTAATCCAGACTGACACCATTAGCTTGTGGCAGATGCCGAGTTCTGCATTTCGCAGGGCTCTGGCAGGAGGGGCTGACTCTGTCCCCTTGATCCATCTCACTTTGTGCCACGTCTGACACACTGTGAATCCTTACATCGGCGCATCCTCTCCCAGAGCCACTCCGGGCTCAGTGTAGCTGCAGCACACTGTCACCACTATACACTGGCTTATGTCACCTATTGCTGAAGCACTGGGACCTGCAAGCGTGGGCACATCTGCAGCCCCCCTCCAGCTGGTGCCTCTGTGCCAGACAGTGGGGGGGTGCGAGGCAAATTAATTACCTTAACCTCTCTGGTTTTTAGTGGTATCTCCACAAACTTGGGGTTCACCCCTGTTTGATGCAGGGTGCTGGTTCCCAGACAGGTGGTTGCTGAGCACACAGCAGCGTGAACAGAATTAGCTCCCTTATAATCTTCCTTCAACTATCCATCTTGCTATGCAAATAGCCTCCTTTTTTAATTTTTAATTAAAACAACAATTCATTTCAAACTGGAGAAATCCTGCCAATCCTCTGAAAAACCTGGCTCTGATTTAAATTTCAGTGCAACTGGTAAATCCTTCATAAAGGAGCAATAAATAATCAATTGCTGTTTTAATAAGTATTTAATCAGTTGTTAAAGGTACAATGGTTACAGTCTATCAGGTCAGCACATAGTTTATAGCTGTGGCTCATAACCATCTGTCCTACATATTATTCATGCCTACGGAAAGCTTAAAAATCTATTCATTAGTCTTAAATCCTTCCTAGTAAGTGTGATAAAGGGATGACCTATGCCTGGAAACTCTGAGATCCATCCAAGCAGCCCCTGCAGCAGCACTGCTCCTTACCCTGCCCGTCTCCACTAACGTGGGGCTCACTCCAACACTGCACAGCTCATTGCACACACGTGTGTGGCCATGCTGGAGCTAAGGGGGCCCTGAGGGGCAGGACATGGCTCCCATAAGGCAGACACTGGAGGGGTGTACATGTACAGAGGGGTGCTCTGCCTTTACACCAAAGCTGCTGACCTATGTTGGCTTTGGAGGCAGAGCTCTCTCCCATCTGCTCCATAAAGCCCAAGCCTCCCCTCGGGCCAAGACAGACAAAAGCTGTCCCACCAGCAGAGCAATGGGACAGCATCCAAAGTGCCCCTGACCCTCAGTCCTGCCCTTCGGTTCAGAGCTGAAATCCCTTGGCAACAAGGATGCCTGTTGTGCACCAATCAAGATTTTCAGGCAGGTATCAACCCTGGCAGGTTAAATTTGGGTTTCCACTCCCATACTATCACCACCACTGTATTTAAAACATAAGAAGAGTCCTGACAGCATATGGGGACAAAAAAGAAATCCCACCATTAGCACTGTGCTAGAACCTAGGATTAGGACATGTTCTGATACCTACTACATGGATCAACTCTGTGGGTTTCACCCTACAAGGAGCTCCTCAGCAGCTCTATGACTGTCTACTTGAACATGGACTCCCTATTCGCACTGAACTTTTCTGGACTCTGCTTTTCCATGAAAATTTATTTTAAATTAAGGCATTTTTTTCTCCTAAAATAATAGCATCATCCTTTGATTGCAGAATATGCAACAAGTGGACTTTTCAGGAGTCTCTGCTTCTAATCGTCTTAGAAATCTCTTGTGAACAGACTAAGATTCTTTTTGACAGCAGCAAAATAAATTTTAAAGGTCAATTGAATCAGATAAGCCCAGTCTGGCAGCACTTTCAGATGCAGAATTCCATGGATAACATTCAGGTTATGTTTGAGAACAGAAACAAAATGCTTTGGAGAAAAGAATCTTTAAAAGAAAAAAAAAAAGGGAAAGAAAATGAAAAGGAAACAGCAATTAAATAGAATGTCATCCGTAATCCCACTGGTGCAAAACCTGATGATTACCTACTGGGCTATGGACAATGCTACATGTATTAATCTAATTAAAGTCCTTTTTTACAGGCATCTGAAGCCAGCTCATTAGTGTGTTACCAAGATGCTCATTAATGGCTGGCCATGACTAATTTCTTGAGAATTATTCTTTAATTCTTTATCATTCACAGCCTAATAGGAAAACACAATGTTTCCATCCCCCACTCTCCCACTCGTATGCAGTGGAGACAGGTTCTCATCAGCCACCTATTGACTTGATGTTCTTTAATGAACAACCCCCCCACCAGCCCAAATGTTTTAACAGCAAATGATTTATTTATGAGGAAAAGCAAGTGAACTTTCTGGGAACTTTCTTAGCTGTTAATGAACTGGCATCTTTGCTGCTGCTTTTTGCATCTCCCTGCGTGTGGCAGAGAGGAAATGGCGTGGTGGAAGAGCAGGATTCCCAGTCTGGCCACGCAAGAGCCTCCTGTCCCGGTCCATAAGCTCAGCTCCTCGCACCAAACCCCTCTGGCCATGTCTAATGGGTGGCCTCAGGAGCATTCCCAAGCTCCAATGTTGGGCCATGTCCCACCCTACATAGGGCAGGATGCAGGTTCCTGTGGGAAGGACCCTTTACTACAGCATGACATTGAAGGAGGGGGAAAGTCTCCAGGACGGACCCCATTTCATGCTGCCAACCCACCGCCAGACAATGTAATCACCTGCCAGGACCACCCCGCTCTCAAAGAGGAGCTTCTGCAGATGGAGCATCACTGCTGCAGTTCCCACTATTTAGCCTCACTGGTCTCTTCTAAGCACAAGTCCTGCATCTTGATGCCATGGCTTCTTTAACACACAAACTCTGCTCTGTTCCCAGCCAAACTGGTCCTGCTCAGCCCTTGGGTTGAGCTGTGCTCTTGGGACTGCACCTGCCTCTTCCAGGCCATGAGGCTTATGGCTGTTTTTTCTGAATGACCAAGCAGGGCACAGGGTTTTCCACATTGCCATGTGCTTTCTGTCACTGGCAATGCCCCAAATGCCAGAAGACTTGGCAAAACTGTGAGTTGAGGAGGCTACTGTGCATGCAGTCACCACCCGCAGATCAAAGGGGCAGCTCCAGTGCCCTCCAGTCCCAGGCCACACTGTTCCTCCAAAAAGCTTGTCCATGTTTTCCTGCAGAGACACCCAGCAGCTGATTGTCCCCACCCCCCCACTATGGGACCTCATGTCATGGGTCTCACCAAGGCTGGGCACTCACTCCCCGGAGATCGTGCTCGTGGTGGGGGGAGCAGGACATGGGATGGGGAGCCTTAGGGAGTGCAGGGCAAGAGAAGCTGCTGGACATTGGCACACTAACCCTCAATCCTTTCACCGCTGAGATTTCTGACAGGCTTCTTTCCTCTCTGAGTTAAATAAGGCATAAATGATTATATACATATTTCTGTAAAGTCACTGGGGTGGGCTCCTACTTCACTTGCAGTGGGATTTGCTGAGATTTGGGTCTCTAAATACCACCTCCGAGGTTCCACAGAGACTGGGGACGCATTCTCACCCCAAGGAAAGCATCTCAGATGGGATGGGCGGTTTTCTGCAGCCTGCAGTGATGGGAGAGGAAGACCTATAAAGTAGATGAGTTGCTTGAGGTGATTGCTACAGCAAGTTGGTAGCCATTCCCTTTTCTCTGTAAAATAAGAAATCCTGCCCCCCACCTACTGGCCTTTGCCTCTCCAGTTTTACATGGATGCACGGAGTAACAGAAAGCTGGGTTTTAAGGAGGCTACACCCGTTCCCGTGTGCTGTGCTATGCTCAGCATCGGTGTGCCTAAAACCCAGAGCTGACTGATGGTCTGGCAATTTTCCCACTGATATCAGCCGGCTTTGGGTCAAAGCCAGAGATGAAAGTATGTCGTCTACTGCTCGCGTTCCCCATCAGCATCATCATGCCGCTCTTGCATACCGTGTGATGGTTCAGGACCGTGTGGACTCTCAGGGCTTCCTGTTGGTGCTGTTTTCATCCCGTCACACTCTGCCAGCCCTTCCCCAGGACAGCATCACTCTTCCCTTCACAGCGTTAAGCTCCCATAGATTGGGCTAAAGACACAGACCCCTTTTTTAAATAATACTGAAAGATTAGTAACCCATCACTGTTTGTTGATTATGGTCACTCTTTTCTGTAAATGAAGTTTAAAAGTCATTAAGAGATTTGTCAGCTGTGACTTATGAGACCTTCCTGCTGTAGGGGAGTGAAGCAATGATAAATTCCCACCACTGCCATATCATCTGTTATGTGTTAGAAGTTGCCACATTCCAATTACCAGGGACCCACTGAATCCTTAAACGAAAAGCAACTCGAGTATCCTACACAGTTGCTGGGACCATTAGTCAGAGCTGGCGGTTTCCACTGCCGCAGCATCAGGCTGAGAGGGAGTCAGAATAAATAGCACTCTGTGTGTGTGCAGGGCATCACTGGCTGCCGCACGTGGCTTTACCAGCATTAATTATGCCTTGGGCCCACCTTTGAGGAGGTGAAGTAACTCTTGGCTTCCCAAGCAGGAGACATGGATGAAGGGCTACAGGAGCTGCGGGCTGGGGCCACTGGGACATGACCAGCATCAGCAGGCAGGTCGGGGCCAGGAGAAGAGCTCTGTAGCCTGGTCAAAAACTAAATAAAAAAATCAGCTTGCTCATTTTTCTGGCTGGCAGCACAGTGGCAAAGGATACAGCTAGTGCCAAGTGCTGTGCTGCCTTGCCAGCCACTTCTAACGAAGCCTTTCACTCTGGGGCGGCCACAACCTCGTGAAGACACGGAAGGGCTCAGTGACCTGTCCTGGTCCTGCCAGCCCCAGCAGGCAGGAGCTTGGCTCACCATCCCCAGGGAAGCTCCTCCTGATGGCACGAGGAGGGGGAAGGTGAAGCATGAAGAGCCCGTACTTGATGGCAGAGCAGCCAGTGTTGTACATGGTACAGGAGATCTGTCTGGGGTGCAGGACACAGGGTCACCTTTCTCATCCCAGTCAGCAGAGCCTGGCATGGAGCCTTGTCTCTGCTCTGGGATGGGGGGGGGGGGTGGTCCCCGCAGATCATCCTGATGAAGGCATCCAGTTAAAGTCAAATTTTCTTGCTAGGGCAGGGTCCAGGGCTGGCACCAAGCACTCCCCAGTTTCGTGGGGACACTGCAGCTCCTCACCAACATGGGCTGCTCACCTCACCCTTCCCACGGGATGCTGAACAGCTTCCCTGCACCAGGCAGGCACTCCTGCCTCCTGCCCATGCAGGGCTCCCACATACCCCAGGGAAGTCAGGTACAAGCTACTGGCCCTGAGTCATGGTAGGTAGGTAGAAGCTCTCCAGGTCTCTGTAGCATCCCTCCTCTAACCCTTGCCCTGAGGACCAGCCCCAGTGTGTGGTTGACACACAAAAC
The DNA here is from genome assembly GCA_027574665.1 of Rhynochetos jubatus. NCBI lineage: Eukaryota > Metazoa > Chordata > Aves > Eurypygiformes > Rhynochetidae > Rhynochetos > Rhynochetos jubatus. Next base: position 15,784,242 of record CM050665.1, on the reverse strand, counting down.
TGATGCCTACCAGCAACTCCAGCCCACCGCTGGGAAAAGGCACGGACCAGATGTTACCAAACTGCCTGGGTGATGTCAGGGGAACACTGTAGAGCTTCTTGTTAACACAACAGCTTATAAAATCAATTAGATCCCATTAAATGGCAATTTGGCCCTCATCACACTTAACCTCCTCTGTGAGAGGGGTAATGGCCCATGGCAGTTTACTGCTTGTTCGGCTTTCATTCGTTGGGCATGGTGGAGGGAACATTCACAGTGGCAAACCTGGCTTTCCCAGGCAACAAAGCCTATCACTAAAATCTTCAGGATGAGCTTCTCCCCAAGCTTCCCTCTACCACAGCCCATCAGAGGTGTCCTGGAGCAGCCACACCAGAGCAGGGATGTGACACCGTGGTCATGGGGCAGTCACAGAGGACCAGACCACTGTGCCAGGACCTCTGTGTCCTGCACCTGGCAGCTGCCAAGACCTAACTGCTTTCTGTCAGGCCAGAGGACTGTGTCTGCTGGGTGCGTGGTGACATCCTCACACAGGAGGGTTGATGATCTTTCATTCACCCTCCCTGACCACGCACAGCTGCAGGTGGGAATTTATCCTGTTAACCCTATTTTATCCTATTTAACCCTACCAAATCTGATCTTTTATCAGCAAAACTGGCTGCCTGAGGCTGTGTCTACCATCACTGATCCACAGGTCCTTGGAGACTGTCCCGAGTCAGCATGACTTTCAGCTGCTGTTTGCTTTCCTTGCTGCGTAGGGCATCTTTGACTATCGCCAAGAACTGTGAGCAGAAACAGATCTGTCTGGACACGGCTGCTCCACAATTACTCATTTTAACAGTAGCAGTCATTGAAAAAGCAAAAGAAGAAGAATGATTTCATTTTCATAACCTTGAGTTCCCCCTGCCCTGCTTGGACAAGTTTGCCTGCATTATTTTCATCCCCCAGGAATGCAGACACCACATTGCTCCTGCTACAGAGCGCAGCACGCGTCTTCCACACACGCTGAAGGCTTGGTCTTAGCACTCAGATGCCCAGGGCTTGTTCTAGTCTGACGGATGATGAACCCCACCTCACCCCAGGGAACCTATTGACCCTAACAGATAAACCCTGGGCAACCAACCCACACTTGCTGATTCTGGGAAAGGCAAGGAGGAGGTTTTTTAATGCCATGTGTTGATATTTTATAGAGGAGTCTGAAACATGCCAACACCTCTCCACAACATGCAGTTAATTCTTAGGAACTCACCACTGCAGAATACCAACACGAGACAGATAAATCAAGAAAATTCCATTTTTAAGTGTTTTCCTAACCCCCGGTCCACCCACAAGACTTTAATTTTGTTAGGTCAAAGTGACAGCTGTTTTGTTCTTTGCAGGTAGAGTACGTAAGGACAAAGGGGCAGCACTTGGCATTCACATTTAATGACTGCATTGGGAACTCACTGGTAACCAGCATTTTCTCCTGGCACCAGCTGATATTGTGAAACCTGTTCAGATTCTGCAAAACACAACTCCCACCCTGCCTTTGCAGTGGAGAACAGCAAATGTAACCTAAACACTTCAGCAGGAGTTAAGAGAAAAGTGTTTACTTTAAAAAATTCTCATCCCTTTAAAACCAAAGTAGGGAAGAGGGTGAAGGAGGAAAAGATCAGCTGCTGACTCTTGGGGGGTTGGCAGGAACTCTGTTCATCAGTTGGTGCAAGGCAGATGACCTCCAGGAGCTTGGAGAAACCTTCTCTGGGTTTCTGGAAGAGGTTGTGTGGGTTCAGTAGACTCTTCATCAAGGATCCCCTACAGGATGTGTTGGCCCTCGGGGGTCTGTCTCAATCTGCCCTGAGGGAACTGGTCCCCCCCTAAAGAACCACTAAAGAACCACTGCATGAGGATGTCCCACACATGGGTACATTCTGCAGCTCCACTGAGACCAGTGCCCCACGGGATGTGATGGCTTGCTTACTGATACCTGCAGCTTATGTGGCCTCAAGTCAGCTTTTATGACATCCGGCTGTTTAAAACATCCTTTTTCAAGTGGAAGAATTCATAAACAGTCATGTTTATCTTTCTGGCTTTACAAAGGCTTTTTTCCACAGCACTACCTGGAAGCTGACCTCTTGTTCTTGAGCAGAGAGGAGTAAATATCCTTGCAATCACTTCCTCCAAAGTTATTTAATTTCTTAAGTTGTCTACATGACTCACATACACTTTGCCTCTGCAACTGGCTGCCAGTTTGGGAGGACAGCTGAAATTGGGAGGGCTCTGCCTTAAGGGTGTTGATCCTCGTGTATGGAGGTGAAAACCTCACCATTTGAAGCACCCGTGAGAACACCTTATTGATGTTCTCATGGTCAAAGCTGGGAAAAATCCATTTCTTTCACTATGATCCTTAACCTCCTTGTACCATTGTCCAAATCCGCATAAAGGGCTTGCTTTTTGCGTTCAATATCAAGTCACGAAAATTCGTTCACAGCTGCAAATCACCTTGATGAAAAGCAACCTGTAAATGCAAATTATGGCAGTGATAGCTGCTATATATAATGTCTGTAAGATCATTAATGTCAATCAACTCACATATATGGAATATAGATCTTGTCAAAGTGAGATCATTTTGTAATAAGATACCAAGCTGGGTAATAATAGTATTGATAAACTTAGACTTTAAGATATGTGACTTGGAACACGTTTTCATTAAGAAATCTGACCAGTAAAACATCAGCTTGGATTGAACCCCAGCTAAACAGGGAAGTCTCCAACCACCAGCCCACAGCCGCTCCCAGTGTCCCACCACAGCCGGTGTTTGCACTGTTTTCTCTCTTTATTAATAACCTGGAGGAAGACATTAAACCATCACTGCTGGTGTCTGCAGGTGAGAGAGAGTTGGGGGAGCAGAGAATAACAAAGAGAATGGGACCCAAAATGGCTTCTGAAGGCTTGGGGTGATCAGACCAGGCAATGGTTTGAGGAGGCATTGATAATTCTGCTTTTGGATCTGGCAGAACTATTCCTGTGCAAAATCCAAGGAAAACAGACAGTCTGGAGACAGCTTGGTCAGAAGAACTACTCAAGGACTGGAAAACATACTGTTTTACAAAATCTTTGTTGGTTGACAAAGAAGAATTTACTTGGTGATGTGGCCAGGGGCTGTAAGTGCCATTATGGAGAGTACAAATGGAAAAGAGAATTCATCAATCTGCTGGACCAAACCCTGACAGCATCCAGCAACTGGAAGATGGAGCTAGACAAAGTCCGATGATAAACAAAGTACAAATACTTAACACTGTGGGTAATCAGCCTGAGAGACTACTTGTTTTGATCGATTCCCTATTGTTTTCAAAGCAAGGCGGATTATTTTCCTAAACAACCTGCTACCATTTATGTATTATTTCAGTATGGAATTCAGGGCAGTCCCAGGGCTTGATTTATATGGGATGTCAGATTAAGGGATAATTTGACTTAATAAATTTATTCAGCACCTTATCATACACATGACTGCTCATGCACATGCTGCATTTGTTACTCTCCACTTTCACTGCCACAGCAGCCCTCCTCCCTTTGCCACCACATGCTGTCAGAAGCAGGAGCAGATCCAGTTGCCTTGCTAAAGCTAATGTTAGTTCTAACACTATCTGAACTCCTAAAATCTGTAAGAATGTGCCTTTGGCTGCTAAAATACAAGCTTCCCCATTTAAAGGATGTTCATGTCCTACTTTCAACTCTCTCTGAAACTACACACACTTTTTCATTCATTTTTTGACAGTCACTATTACCAGATGAATGCCAATTTCAGTCCAGCACCAATGAAGCTGTTGGCATCACTAAAACGGAGCAGGGAAGAGACACTCCATTGTTCAGGGTTCAGTTCTCATTCAGTGCAAACAAAACCCTGTTAGTTTCAACTTCAGGTGACCAACTACGCAAGTAGAGGTGGGTGCCTTGAGCTGCTCCTTTCCTGACTCACCAACTATCACCTTCCTGTGCGCCCTCACAGAGACTGGTTCTTGATGCAATTACATATCACTGTTCTGTTGAGATCATTAGCAAAAATATAACAGGAACGTGTGAATTAACATTATGACTCTTTTGTTTCGCCTGAAAGCTTGCGTGATGCCATTCCTTCTGCGCTCTACAGTCCTGCACTGAGATCAATTCAGCTGCAGATTCTCCTGGCTCTGCGCAGGCTGCAGCAGAAGACGAAGTGCTGAGTGCGCAGTGATACCAAGCTACACGCAGCCGCAGCTGTGCTTTCAGCAGGCAGCATGTGGGGTGGGTGCACCCTGCGGAGAAATTTGTCTTTGGGACAGGAATGGGCTGCAATGAATGGCACAGGTCTCCTGTGCTCTGCGTGAGCAGGAGCAGACAGTGCCTTCTCTGCCTGTTACAGAAGATATCGTCTATCTGCGTTACAGACTTGGTGTAGTGCCCTGGGAGAAGGTAAGAAGCAGCAAGACCCAGGGGAGAGCTATGGGAGGCACCAAGCCTGAACCAAGCATTAGCATCAGAAGGAAGTTGTGGGTCCCTGAAGACAGCCTGCTAGAGACAGAGGCACCCATCGGCCCATGCAACTTGGTATCTCCACACCTTTGTTGCCTTCCTGGGGACCCGGATCAGGGATGAGGTGCAGAGACACCTGGCAGAAAATGAGAGATTCTCTGTTGAACCTGTTATTCATGAATAAGGAAGAACAGAACAAAGACCTGAAGGTTAAGAGAAGTCTTGGAGAAGACTTCTTCTTCTCTTGGTTAAGAGAAGTCACCATGAGACTGTGAAGCTGAACAGCCCAAGAGAAGTGAGGAAGAAAACCAGCAGATCCTGGACTTAGGAGAACAGATTTCAGTTTGTACAGAACGCCATGGGATCCTGCTCTGGAGGCCCAAGGAGCCCAGAGCAGCTGGGCTTCTTCAAGGACACATGTCTCAGAGCCCAAGAACGCCCCATTCTGGTGACAGGCAGGCAGGCGTGGCCAGATGCCAGCAGCACGGATAAACAGCAAACTCCTAAAAAAACCCAAAAGGTGAAAGCAGGGCTAGGATAACCAAGAGGATTATGGAAATGTCTTGCTGCTACCATTTCACCTCCACCTTTATTTCCCTTTGGTGGATCATTATATGGGCACACAGAGGTAATGATGTTGCTGAAGAATGCCAAACCATAAGGAAAAGGAGACATTGCAGCGCAGGAGCTTTACTCAAAGAGCAGGGGAGCAGTTGGGCGGAGGGTGTCTTGACCTAGCATGACTAACCTCAGGAGTAGATTTATGTGGAATGAGATGTACCTAAATGAGAGGATGAAAGCATGGTGCATCTTCCTGCTGCCAGCCTCCCCACTGCCAGAGAAAGCCCAAAGCTCCTGCAGCTGCCATTCCTGGCTAATTCTTGGTGTAAGAGCTCCCTGCTGGGCTGCCCAATAAAGGATGATGGGACCTTACAACCTGCCCTCTTGTAGAGCTGACAGGGCATGAAGGATGGCCTCCAGCACAAAGTGATATGAAAGGCAGGTGGCAATTTGTAACCTGCCCAGCAGCTTACTAAGAGATAGCAATGTCCCTATCAAGGCAACCACTCTTCATCCCCCCACTGTCGTCCTGTGTTTGCTTTTCATACCTCTGTTTCTTTGAGGACTGGTTGGATATGGGGACCTCCCACACCAACGTGCTTGGTAAACTCTCAACAGTGCTGCTGGGAACTGGGCTGCCAAATTTGTCATCCTTACTTAGGCAAAATTCCCTAGAATTTGGGACTGAGCTTTGCTAAAACAAAGATCCACTGTTGCCAAACCAAGGGGCTGAGTGGACTTCTGCAGTAGCTACATGACTAAGCCATGCAATAGACAATTCATGCTTCTAGCACATTTATGGTCTAATCTTCTGAGTTACTCATTTGGGCAACAAAATAACTCTTGAAATTCCACAATTCACTCTATTTAATGCACCAGTTCAACCCTCAGGGAAACACAGGGTAGCTGAATGAGGAGATGGGCAAATACAGGCATTAAACAGACAGAGATACAAAAATTACAGCCAAGCTCAAATTTGGCCACCTTGACAGTCTGCACAGATTGTGCCTCGAGCTCATCACATGGGATTTGCGACCTATTAAGGGCAGCATGGCAGTAATGTCCTCAGACCTTGTGCTCGGTGCTCTACAGCAACGGAGATGGGTGGTCCATCTCAAACGTGCTGTGATGGAGATGGGTAAAACTCCCAGAAGGTGGGAGAGGAAAGGGACTCACAGCAGGTTTAGAAAGAGGTCCCTTTAGATCTCTTTTTTCTTAACCAGCTTTCAATTAATGAAATCATTATCTCACACATTTGGCATTGCGCCTCCTTGATCTGCCTCCAGCAGCCAGGTAATGTGTCACCACAGAGCTACCAGGACCACAGAGCAGGAGGGCATTACACAGGAATTTGGTGAGATTTCCACACCTTTACAAAGCTCCCTGCTGTCTGGATGTCTCCTGACTAGAAAGATTAAAGGGATTAGAAGCTTACAAATGATGAGGCAGGGAAGTAAAGGGTTTTAGAAAATACCAAGGTCTTAATTTACAAGGGATGTTTAAAAAATGAATGGACTGAGGATTTTCTCCCACAGGAAAGTGGAAGAATTTATTCTGAAGCAAGGTTATTTGACCAGTAAAATGGTTGACTCATCCCATGCAAAAGTACTAATGTATATTTTATACAGTGCAGAGACAAAGGCATTTCTGATTTGCTCCTCTACAAATCAGAAGAGTAGTGAATGGAGATAGTAGGCTGGGTAGAGAACATGGTTTTATGAACACTAGCGAACACAATGAATAAAGCACTGCCAGAATAAAGCTAAGAGCAAGTTTCCAGATGAGTAGTTCATTGACCAAAACTTATATTTTGGGGTAGGCTGAACACTACTCCCAAAGCAAGCAAAAAGTCCCACTGCAGCACTTGCAGAATGAATAAAGTGCAAATATCTTATTTTTCCACAGACATGGGCAGCACTTCAGTTCTGCATTGGCAACACCCTGCCAAGCTCTCTCCTTTCTTCTACCACCCCATCCATGCCCACAGCAGGGTTGTACTATTGCCCATGCTAGCTGGTTTCTTGGGCCAGTTTAGTATCTATCCCTGGTTAAAACAAAATTTAACTGAGCCTGTAAAAAGCAATGGGCAGAAAGAACCCTTGAAGGCTCTCCAAAGTGGGATTTACAAGTCAAAAGTACGTTCTTCCCTTTCCATTCTCCTCAGGCACAGATCTGGCAGCGAAGGGAAGGGCAGGATGGGTGGTGTGGAGGGGCGTTCAGAGGCTGGAGGATCCCTGCCTTGGGTACAAGCTCCCAAAAGACATCCGCCTAGGTTTCTCCTTGGCCCTGAATGCAGCTCCTGCAGAAGGGGACAGTGATTCCCAGCTAAGTGTTTTTCCTTGCTGGCTCTTTTAAACATGGTTTCCTCCATCCGCAGTCCCCTCTGTCTTCTGTGTCCAGATAATTTTGTAAAACAAGGAAGCCACACAGTCTCTGCCTCTGCCTTGTCTTCTTGGGCTTATAGAGACTGTCTCCAAATGCCCACCGAAACTGTGCACAGCTGCAGCACATCTAGAACTTGACCCCAAAACTTCAGACCCTAGCGCCAAAAGGGACTCGCAGCAAGAACGCTGTTTGCAACAGCACTGAGCTGGTCTGAGGGGGCCCTAACCTCTGCAGGCACCTGCTCTGCTCATGCCCAGGGTCACATGGGCCCTCCTGACACCCCTGCACCGCTTGGTGCAGAAGAGATGCTTTGAGTTTGCTGTGTCCACCATCACGCATCAGCTTAATACCAAGGAGCACCCAGCCTCCTTTGCATTCGGCAAGAAAAACAAAGATGGTAAGAGGGAGATAATAACACTGAACTTAATTTCCTACACCTACCCCTCTCAAGTCAGCAAGGCAGAGCAGCGATGATGCTGACATACATCAGAGAGCAGAAAGATGGAGATGGAAAGACGGAGATGGAAAGCAGACGGAAACCTGGCTTGGCTGGATGAAGGGCTCCTCCCCTAATACACATTCCTCCCTGAGCCACAGAAAGTTGGTGCAACTGAACCTGGGCCAAACTGGTGTCTCTGTGCCACAGCGGAGTGGCCTGAGCAGATGCTCCCAGGGCTGAGGTGGTGACACCAAGACCATTGACAAACCCTGGGGCTCCTCTGAATTACTGCAAGGGCTGGATCAGGAGGAGGAGAGGTGGTGTGTAATGACCAGACAAAAAAGCCTTTCAAAATGATTTTTCATGTGTCCAGCTGTAACCAACTTCGCTCTTACAGAACAGAGCAGAACCGGATTCACACAGTACTGCTGCTACTGAAAAACACCCAAAGTCCAGACACTCTGGTGCGGAGTAAAGACTAAACGTGACATCAAAAGGGAAGTTAGCAAGTGAGAAGGATTTGGCTCTCTATAATTAACTTTGTGACACTTCTGCAGGGCTGACAGTCTGAGATGTACAGAAGGGTTTTTTAACTGATCCAAGATTTTTGTTTTAATGCAGACACAGATTTTCATCAGACAGCCTCTACAGCCTCAACCTGGTTGATCTGATCTTCCTCTGCCTTGTGGCTAACACAGCATTAATCTCTTCCTGGTGCAAATTGTAGGTACATTACGTGCAATCCCATCGAGGAACGCACTTGGCCAGTGGTGGTCACAGACAGCACCAACAGAGCTGAATGTCCCTCGGCACTTCAAAGGCCAGGCTGGCGGTCAGTGCTCCTTGGCTCAGCTGCGTACCCACAGCACCGACCCACTGCAAACAGATCATTTAGACTTTGTTTTAAAGTAGCAACAGGGGTGCAGGGAGGTATAAACTGTGACATAAAAAGAAATGTCTCCAGGACTTTAGGGTTGCAGCTGCTATTTTTATGTAGTTCAGCCTCCCTTGCAGTGTCATAAACTAGAATGAAAACAGGTCCATGCCAGAGGGTATGAACTGGAGTATTAAACCTGTTAACCTACTTATGCTTCAAAGGCCCTATGCAAAGTTAAAAGAAATTAAGGCAGATTAGGGCTGTTAATGGAATTCAATGGTTTCAGGTATTTCAGTTAAATGACAAAATCACAGCCGTAAAGCCTAGAATGTGGGCAGCAAGGATGTTCCATGGGGGTTTCCAGTTCCCAACAGCCTGACCATGGTCAGACTGGAGTCAGATTGTCCCTTGGTTCACGTGCACTATGCCTGGCACAAAGGGGCCGTATTTCCTAATCTGATCTGCAGTTCACTGCTGCAGAAAAATCAATAACCACTGTAATCATGCCCTAACAGTGCTCCTGGTCTGTCTCTCTCTCATTACTCTAATTTTGGAGGTGGTGTAACTTTGCTGCTTTCTGTGACTTGCTCCTGATTTATTTCTAGGGTTGTCACCTATCGCTTTCTGAATGGCCTCCAGCTATTGCAGCTGACTTGCTGGTGGCTCCTGTGGAGGCTGTGGTCCTCCACCTTGGGTGCTGGGGGCTCTGGCTTCAGAGGGGCAGCATCCTTCACGACATCACATCTGAGATGAACATGTGTGCCTCTGTTCCAACTGCCGGGTGGCACCAACCATCACTGGCTGAGCGCAGAGTCTCCTTCTCCCTTGGGTGCAAGCCCCGGGGTGGCTCTTGTGCCTCTCCAATGCTCTGCGTGCCCTGGGTGTGGGCACGGACCCCGCTCGTGCCAGCAGTGCTCAGCTCTGCCCCATGCTGAGAGCCAGCCCAGCCTGAGCAGAGAAATGCCACTGATTCAGAGAGGAGGCTGAAATGCTCCTGCTCTGGGCACACTCTCTGCTGGCTCTAATAGCAATGGCAGTGTGACTTGACAGAGCGCTTTTAAAACTTTCCGGGCTTCAGGTGAGATTTACAGAGCACTGGGTGTAGGAAAGTATTTATTGCGGAGCAGAGGCGACAGTGAACCTGGAGAGTGTGGGACACGGGAAGGAAGGCAGCATGATTCATCAGCAGGGAAGAGCAAGACAACTTATCTGTTTTCTGCAATTCCACTTACAGCCAAGAAAAATGAGCCATCGTATCAGAAATTATGTGTGACAGGGAAGGACAAACCGCTCTAATCAAAACAACAGCCGTTCAGATAACTCCTGGAAGAACCCTGCCATGAGCACCCGACTCCATCTAGAAGGCGGTACTGGGCTGGGAGGATGCTCCTGGCAGGACAACGAGGCACAGACACTGCACACCTTCACCTCCTCTGGGAGGGATAAATAAGTTCTCAAAAAGCAAGCAATGCACCTCCAGAATACTGATTCCCTGGTGCTAATATTTTCTGGCTCCCTGCTACAAAGCCAAGGCAATCTGATTTAAACCGAAGTGTAATAAATAAATGAGAACTTCCCAAGTGTAGGGTGAGGTGAGGCAGAAGAGGAGGGTGAGGAGGAAATACGGAAGCAACGAAAACAGAAGATAATAATGCGAATCACTGAGAATGACTGGCTCCCAGAAATGTTTGAAATGGCTCCTGAAAGCAAAGCTTTCATCTGGGTCTCCGATGCGCTGTTTATTTTGCTCAAGTGAAATGTGAACCTCAGGGTCAACAGCATCACCTTGAAGGTCCTCACGAGTTAGCTGAGCCCTGAGAAGCAATGAATTCCTTTCTGCCACTGTGTGGGCAGACACCAAACCCCACACCAAGAGTGGTTTTTATCTTCCTGTGATGGAAGGAGGATACGTTTTCCGTCTGAACTACATTTACACAATACCCCCTACTTGCAGACCAGTTAGTAGCCCCTGTTAAAAACTAGACTGGGAGAACAGGATCGGAGGAGATCCAAAATCTAGGAGATTACTACTTAAGTAGAGATCCAGATCTCCATTCAGATCATATAACAAAGACCCAGGCACCACCTGAATCTGACCATTTGGAAAGGTCACAGTGATTTGGATGGCAAAATTCATCCTTATGTTTCGAGTCTGTATAACTTCAGCTATTCCAGAAATCAGCTGGATCTTAAGTCTGTTTGATTTCTCCTGCAGTAAGTGAAGAAACAAGCACACCATGCTTTGTGGGGAGACAGGATTTCCTACTACACAGGCTTTTTGGCGTTTTGCCTTTGCCCATAAGAAGGTACAAAATCTGGAGTCGAGCGCTAAGTTCTTTTGCCACGTTCACCTGAAGTGACTTGACAGTCCATGTGCTCTGGCTGTGATGAGGAGGGGACAGTGCCTGTCATGCAAACAGCAGGCTGTGTTTGAGCACTGCACCATCCTCTAAAGAGCAAACTTGAGGTCCTTCAGAGGACCTGTGCTATGCAGGTGACTGTGCCAGCATATGATGCTTTTCTGGTTTTTTTGTGTTGGTGGTTTTTTTTTTTTTATCTATTTCTGGGTCTCTCACTCGGGTCTGTGCTGATCTTCTGCAGCCTGAGGAGCTCACCATCTCAGTCCGGGCGTGGGGTCCAGCCAGTCCTCTCACTTCCAGAGTTTAGCTGGAATGGACTGAAATCCAGACAAGAGCCTACTGTGAAGGACCCCCTGCATTTTAAAATCTAGATCCCGTATCTGGGTCTGCCATGCTGCGTGACCCAATGCTGAACGTCCTTTCCCATCCCATTTGTGCAACGTGGGTGTTTCACCATCTCCGCCATCCCATGTCATCTCCCAGTTCACTCTACAAGCCAAAATCCCATGATGAATTTGGATTCCTGATAATCTTAAAAACATATCTTAGAGTTGTTTTCATTCACCTGCTGCTTTTCTTAAGATATTCAGGCTGAATTTTCAAGCTTTTCACCATGATAGGCAAGAAATACACTACTACTTTTTTGAAAGCGAAGATGTTCACAACTGATAACCCTATAAGAACTGAAGTTTTAAGAAAATAAGACTTGAGGCCCATGGTAAAAGCACAAGGGCTGGCAAACCTGAAGGAGACTGAGGCTGCAGCATGACACTTCTCTTCCCTTTGGGTAATTTATTCTAGAACTGAAATAATTTATTCATAAACCAAACATTGTTTCCAGTAGAACTTTATTATTAAAAAGTCCCCCTCCCAAACACACAATTCTCATGATAATTCTAATAAAATTATAAAAAAATTAATGAAGATACAAAAATAGAAACCTACTGGCAATCCAAGCAGCAGGACCTGTGGATCAGGTGCTACATTGACGCAAACTGATGGACCACTGGTGATGTGAATGGTGTGATATCAGTTTACACTGGCAGAAGATCTGGCCACAGCTGATGAGATGTGTAATACTGGGACTGGACTAGCAAGCAGATTTCCAGTGATGTAAGCTGAAGTCAGCATCAGTCAAGAAGCATATCATATGCTTTCCAAAAAGTGGAGTCCCAGTGATGGAGCTTTATCTTGGAGAATTCATTTCCAGTTTGAAAAAAACCAGGTTCTTAGAGTTCACTGCAAAGGTGAGGCAAGCTTTGAGTCCTGCACTGCACGTTCAGAACCCTCCGTGCATGGGCACTGGGTGACATTCATTGGACTTGCTGTGTGTGAACACACAGCTCGGCACATACACCGCACCTCCCACGTAGAGCGGTTGTACCTGCTGAGTGCTCACTGTTAGCAGGTGCTCCTCGGGTCTGCAGCCAGGGGCCACGAGTTACAACAGCACGTTTCTGGTATAAAAAGATGTTAAATAGACAAGATGCAGGGAGTGACCCTTTTGTCAGGCAGCAGCAGGGAAACCCCATGTCCAAAACTGCTGTGGTACTGTGCTGGTGACAAGGAAAGAGCAGACAGGAGAGTTGTGCTGGGAAGAAGAGATAAACTGCTGAACAGTAAAAAATAAGAGTTCAAAGGGAGTCCATTGATGTAGTTTCCACTCAAGATTACACACATGGAATTTTGCAGCATCATCTCTGGAGAGATGGCAGAGAAACACTGAACTGAGAGCAGGCAGGGTGAAGGAAGAGGAAGGCTTTCACTAGTCTCCTTGGGAGGTGCTGGAAGAAAGGAGTGGAAATAGGGCAGTGCTGAGATGTGGTGGTGCTTGGATATCTGAAGGGTCCAGAGAACAGAGAAAATTCAAGCAGAAGACTTGTAGTTCAGCATCAAAAGAGGCTGTGGCCACACTCCCCTCATGGGACAAATGCCACCCCATCCAGCTGGGAGCCGTCATGCCAGCCTGGGACAAGGTACAGCAGAGGGGAAGATGCTGCTTCACGGCAGGGAAAAGCCGAGCTAAGTGCTGTGGCCACCGATCTTGCAAAGGCATCCTTCATTTCACCACTCACTGCACTGCACCACGGCTCATTACCCAATTTGGTGCAGTCTTTCTCTGCCTCTTAACACAGCATGCTTTATTCTATACCCAGACCCCATGCTCAGGACAGTGAAGTCATGGCTTTGGGCTCTTGACTCTTCCTGAGCCTGTTCAATTGGAGAAGGACCCCAAGGCTTTCAAACCCGAGCTCAGAAGTCCCCATAACCCCAATTCCCACATAACCCCCCTGAAGTCACCTGAATGCCAACTGGGGACACTCTGGATCCAAAGCATGGTGAAAGAGAGGAACTATCTCCACCAACTCTGGTGAGCCCTCAGGCCCTCTGGAAGAGTGACAAACCCAGTGTCTGGCAGCAAATCGGTGCAGAAGAGGAGAGCCTGTGCCTCCCATCTCAGGGTCTCCAATTCCCTGTACCCAAGTCCAAGCAGAGCTTCCTCACTACCAAGCACCATGTGCTCTTCAAGCCCATAAGTTTGGCCTGTCTGCTGCTACTGCTGTGAGACACTGGACTGCTCACTCCTCTTCCTCTCTCTTTTTCTTTTTAATAGTTGAGTTTTGCTGCTTCCTGTTGTCTCAGTTCTTGTTCAATGCCCACCCTTTGCCTGAAGTGTAAGGGAATAACTTGTGACAAGGTGGGACTGCTCTCAGCAGGCAGGAGATATGTCCCTGACACATGCTCCCTGTGCAAGGAGATGTCTGGGCACCTTCTGGACAGAGAGCTCAAAAGGGACATAAAGAACCACACCCAGGTAGGCAAAGTATGAAGGGGGAAAAGGCGCATGTGCAAAAATTCATTCCTGAGCTGATGCCAAAGGCCAGCTGGATCTAAAGGCAAACTCAGTAATTAAAGGCAACCCTCTTGTCTCTGGTCTGCACCACGGATCTTTGTTCCTGCCTTCACCAGTTGTACCTGAGATTTACAAAATGCATCCTGAGGTCTCTGCCAAATGCATTATGAAGGTAAAAAGTCCCATGGGGCAGTGGTGGTGGCGACCAGCACGCTCCAGTGTGGTGAAGCACACACTGGTAGTGTCCCCCCAGTGAGCTCCTGGTCCTCGCACAGTGCAAGCTTGGCTAGTGCCCAAAAAGGGAAACCCAAATGTCCTCACTTCAGGACAAACAGGGCCACGAGGACTTTAAAGCCCTGAGCAAGAACCTCACTGTCAGACCTTTACATGGGCTACGGATCCTGCCAAGGGCAATAACAAGCCTTGCTTTCCCCAGAGCTCCCCACTGGGTTTGCCAGATCATCCCCTTCCCGAGCCAGACAGCACCGGCTCTCCTTACAGCTCTCCCTGTTCCCCGTGATCTATGACATCTGGGAACTCTCATATATGCAGTGGGCAGGCTCATTTATACAGTGTTTGAAAAATAGATGGTGTATGAAGTGCAATTTGGTGTTGTAGCAGAGTTCTGTCCCCCTTGGGGTGTCAGGGCATTTGATTAAAACTCTTTTATGGGAAATCAATGTTTTACTCATTATAACTTTCATTCTCAGACCTAAAAACTACTGAGATGGCCCTGTAAGATGCTGCACTACATGCATGCACACACAGGTCTATTCATTAGGGGAGCAATCCCACAGCATTTATTTTTCTTTCATAAGCACACACAGAGGTAAATAATCAGTGAGAAGGTGCCTTTCTAATGGGTTAGTGACATGCTGCAGCAGGCATGCTCTACTTACTGCTAGATTAAAGGCTCCTACTTAGAAACACTGGCCCAGATCATTCCAAGATCCTGGCCAAGGCAAGAAGAGGCAATCCTCTCGGAGAAAACTCTTCCAAGGCCAAAACAGCCTGAAGCTTTGAATTACACCCAAGGACAGTGGCTGACACAGGAGACTACAGAGATGCTCAGTTGAATAAAATGAAATGAATAAAGCACTGACTTGAGATTTATAAAATCTCAAAACTCTTATAGAGTTGATTTCTGCTTCTGCATCTGACCCCCAGGGGATGCTCGTGAGTCCCTTTGTAGCTCTGTGCCTTGCTTTTTCCCATCTGTACAATGGGCTGAAGACACTGTTCTCCTGCAGTGTAACACCTGCAGATAGACTCACCTTAGGTGCTGGAGAAGGAGTAGGGTTGTCGCCAGGATTTTGGCACAGAGACTGTTATCAGCCAGTCCCGGGCTCTCTCCAAGAGTGGTTACAGGGGCCACAGGCAGGACTGGAGGCAGCACAGCACAAACTGTCTGTATAACATGCCGGGCTGCTGTTAATTACCACCCTTGCTAACACCCAGCAGCTACAGAAATGAAACAAGCAGCAACAATAATAACAAAATAATATTTAATAATCCCTTCCCAAAGCAGCACTGATTTATTTCTCTAAGGGGTTGCTTTGCCTCCTATAACCTGATCCGTTAGTGCTGAAACCATAGCAACAGCCTGGATTGTACCATTACACAGAAGGACGCACAACCACTGTCATCTGCACCAGCACCACCAGCCTGCCTTGATTTTACAAGGATGAAAGATGTCCAGGTTCCGCCCTACAGCTTGCACTGCATCTCACAGACGTATGGACTGCGGGAGCTGTGTGGTACAGGCTCCCCAGGCTGCCAGCCCCACGGGGCTCGGGATACTGCGTGTGCCAGGAGGTGTTTCCTGGGACCATCGTCCTGACACCGAATCCAGCAGGAACCACAAAGCTGGCAGTGACTGTTTTCCAGTACAAACTGGGGCCAGAAGAGACCCTCTCTTACCAGAGAACTGGAGCAGGTGTGAATGCATGATAAAACCGATCTCCTGGATTTCGGTTTGGGTTTTGGTTCTTTTTTAATTACAAATCGCATATTCCAGTCTATTGTTAGTTATCGTTCCTGGTGCTTTTGCTCTTGGAAGCCAGAGTATGGGATATGAGGGCAACATGGTACATGATGCACATGGAGAGGACAGTCCTGCCGTAGGGGGCTGAGTGGTCCCCAGTCCAACCCAGACCTGTGCTCCTCACCCCGTACTACTCCTCCCTCATGCATCTCCACTGTGGACTGGCTGTCCTGCAAAGACCAGAGTAATCTTTATTACCTGTCTTTAAAATAGTTCAGCTACTCAACCCAGCAGCAGAAACAGTAACATGTGACAAAAGGAAGAACTTCTCAATGAGTTGAAGGGAACAAAGCGATCGGAGATGGCAGAGCAAAAGGACAGCATTATTTAGGCATTATTTTTCTATTTGTATTTCAAAATACAAAAATTCATTAACATTTGAAAGCAGTGGCTATTTTCTGCTTGCTCTCTGGAGGTTAGGAAGTGGGAAGGAAAAGTTTGTGAACATTCCCCAACTATCCTATTGTTTATTCTTGGAAAAATGTCAGATGTTCAAAATACGTCTGAGGGATTTGTGTACAAGCTGCACGTAGATAATTATGCTGCTTTGCAGTGGGATGAGTATATATGAGAAATGCTTCCATTTAGAGAAAATGTAAGTGGGTTGGGGTTTCCACAGGATGAATGGGATCAGACAAAGGGATTTTTGAAGGGGACCTAGTTGGTTATCTCAGGACAATCTCGCTCGCAGTGAAAGCAGGCTGGCAGAGCCCAGATCAGTATCAGCTGATGTAGACAGTCAACACCAGCCTGCATCTGATCTGATGTTCATCTGTGCTGCACTATCTTCCATAGCTCTATTCCTGAATCAGTCACACTCTCGCAAAACCAAAAAATGAATTAATTTGTCTGGGTAAAGATACCCAGACAAGAAATCAAAACAAATTCAAGTATCACTGCTCCAAGGGATAGCAAATGACTCCCCCAAAGGCATTCCTCAGGTCAATCCTCTCTCCGCATCCATGTTCAGGAAAAAATACCTTTCTAACGGTGGGATGGCGAGGGAACAGTTCCGCCCTTCCCCAGACTTCAGCCTGCAGCTCAGCAATGCAATGACCAGGTTTAAACCTCGACACAGCATCTGTCGACTCTCTCCATGGCTGCATGGGGAGGTGGAGCCTGGGACTCATGGGAGACCAGCTCAGGAGTCCCCCAGATGTCTGTGGTTGGGAGCAGAGCAGCGTAAGAAGCCAACAAGCCATCTCTTGTCACTGGCAGCACTCCTCTGTGGGGCTGGGGAGCTACGGGACATGTCCTACATGGGCTCATTTTGGGTGATGGGCATTTTATGACCCACATGGCTAATGATTTTTCCTCTTCTCTTTCAGTGATGCTCAGGAGCAGGTATGTCCATTTATCTAACATCCTCGCTGCGGGTAGAATAAATCCCTGGTACCTCCTGACTCTGCATACAATAATATGGAACTGATCAGCCGTTCACACTCCCCCTGTCCCTGTAATTTCAGGATTTGAAACTGAGGGATTTTTTGTCATTTTGAGAAGCTTAGAAACTGGAGGGGAGCCCTGCTGCCTCCCAGCACAGGCAGGATTTACAGGCAGGGGTAGGGGAAGGAAACCTTAGGAGATTTATACATTTTTTTCTTTAAACAGTGTCATTTTCTATTTACTGACCTGGTTTCCAGCCTCACATCTGCACGTGCACTTGCAGGCACCCAGCTCGAGGATTAACAGCAAGCAGGCAGCATGCTTTTTATTTTATTTTAAAGGTATTAAGAGTAAAACCAGATGACTCTTCTGTGCACCCCAGTGAAATGTGTCTACCGGGGTCCCCAAGACATTCAGGACCAGCTGCATCACGGTGACTTACGCACGTGCATTGTGGAGCTGAAAGCATCTCTCACAAGAGGTCAGCTCTCACAGGCAATACCAGGAGACCACAAGCAGTCACACGTAGGGAATCCAACATATGGCTCGAAGCAAACATGCATCTGACCCCATCCACTCTTCCAGGCACCCTCTCGGGTTTACAGACCCTGTCCGCAACTCTCGGGGTTGTGCGGGATGTCCCCCCGGCCTCGGCAGGTGCGGTGACACAGGAGCTGAGCACCTCCGGGGTGATTTTGAGCTGTTTCTCACTGGGTGCGCAACGTGCTCGTGAGTCACAGCACAGCCCAGGCAAGCAGAGTCACTGCGGGGAGCAGGGCAGCGCTGTGAGATCTGTGCCTGGGAAGGTGTGAGCGTTAACGGAGTCCTGCACTGCAGGGTGACCAGACTCTGGGGGCCGTGTCTCTCCGGGGGCTGGGTGGGTTTCCCTGGACCACCTCTCTTCTTCTTATCTACACTGAGTGGTTCCCAGGATCACAGCTCCATGGACATGGACAAAACCTCACGACAAGGACAAAATTCAGGACAGAACCTGCTCCTGGCAAACCTGAAGGCTGCTCATGCTACTGCATCTTAGACATAAACTCCTACAAGTTTCATAAATATCAGTGGCTGGAAAAAGAAGGTATTAGAGACCCTTTTGGTAAGACGTTAACGTGAGCCAACACTTTTTAGGCATCAGCGAAGTTACAAGGGGGAGTGGGAAGTTCTGAACAATCCAGTTTCAGAAAACTTTTCAGCCTGAGTTTGTGCTTCATTATACATGACAAAATCCATGTCTCAGACAGACGTTTCCTCCTGCACAGACCCTGAATCTCTTCCTACCATTAGGGCATTCCTGTTTTTTATATCCACTGATACTAGGAAGAGTTTAGTTCGTGCTGAAACCTTGGCACAATTCAGTCAAAAAGTACATGCGCTCAGACCGAAAGTTGCTCTGCATGAGATTCCATAGCACCCGCTCCTCATGAAACTCCGTGTTCTGCCCTGCACTCACAGAGGGCAATTAACTATTTCATTAACATCAGTGGATCATGATTAGTCCCTAATGAAACAACAGGAAGACTTTATTTGGTGGTATTCACCCTCTGGAAAACACTGCCAGGTGACAATGTTCACTTAAAGAATTACTACAGAAGTGCTACCAGTCAAAGTATTTACAAACCCTTCCATTTGCAGGACGAGTGAGAACAGCATGTACGTATTGTAGCTACCTTCTCCAAAATGCCTTGTAACCTCAGGGTTAGCGCTGCTGCATGATTTGGGGTGAAACATTTCATGCTGTGACATCCAGAGGCCATACCAGTTCCCGCAAGTCCACTGCGCAATGAGCAAATGTCATGGTTCTACATACTCAGTCTGACATCACTTGTTCGAGAAGACAACCCAACACCTAGAAGGCACTTAAAAACAAGGTCTTGTAATTCTTTCAAGTTTGTGTAGGAAGTGTAATTTTTTTCCCAAAATGGTATCTCCTTGAGGACCCTCCCAAGTGAAACCACCTTCTCTTTCATCGAAGTGTCTTGAGCTAAATGCCGGGAAAAATAAACGGGGAGTAAGCCTTGCTTAAGGGTTGGGTCTCCAACACCAGTAGCGCAACCAGTTGTTCCCATGTTACTCTTTACTGACTTTTTGATTTTCAGTGAGGCTGAAAAAGCATTGATCAAAACCTGCTGAATGACCAAAGAAAATAGATCCAGAAATGGATGCGCAGTACTGCTGCCAAAGCATAGCCAGAAGGAACACGAGCTGATGCCTCACACAGAGCAGCTACTACCAAACTGGCTGTAGCACGTGGCTGGGACTCTGGTAGGGACCAGGAATGAGCCCGTGGTCCTGCCAGTCCTCTGAGCTCACGGAGCACTCAGAGAAACAAACCAGCTCCTTGCCCGCTGCAAACGGCAGCCACTTGCTGAAAATCAGCAAGTTTTAGTATGAGAAGAAAAGCTAGTATGCACAGGGGAAATTCAGCCCCTGGCTCCACACTCCCACCCTGCCCTGGAGAGACGCCTCCAAGACCCAGCACACGCACACGTCTACACTGTGGTCCGTAATTTAATGCACGTGCGCTCAACGTTTGATTTCAAATTGCCACTCAAAGATTGATTTTGAAAAAAATCTCCTCTAGATATTTCTTAATCTGGGGGTTACTGCTATACCGTTATTTTTCATTTGTATAAAAGAAGGTTTTAAAGAGATGAAATTCTACGAAAGATGGAATTCCACAAATTCACAAAAATTGGTGATTAAGAGATGATGCCAAAATGGTTGTTTCTAATTGTGGAAACTTCCGAAATTCCTGAGAGGTGCTTAAAGGCTGCGACAAACAGAGCTAATAAACACCTTCCACTCCTACAATCAGTGCCATGTGCTCTGGAGTAGATACATTCCTAGCAACATTAAATTACGTTCGTTAGAAAGATCATTAAATTTCTTTTGATTAAGTGTCGGGAATAAACTCTAAATGAAATGATGGAGGTTTTTAATGAGTTTGAAGTCCATGAAATAATTTTCTTCCTTGGGTCAATTATAATTTCAAAGCAAAATTCCTATGGGACCAATTTATTGGGAGTGCAAAGAGGCTTTTGTTCTGCAGCTCCCAGCTGCTCCATGCGCTGCCTGACCCTGCCTGTGTTTGCTTAGCTGCGATTTTGCTTACTCAGATAAGATGCTGAATGCCCCAGCAAAAAGCTCTGGGGAGCAGCTTTCTCTTTCTGGCTTATAATACATATTTTGGTGCTATTACTTATAAAAGAAAAAAGATAAATATTCTGCACAATGAACGCTTCCCGCTGATTTCTGAAACTATCCAGGGTGTTTTGCAGGCATGCTATGGAGACAGAGACATTCAGTGTAGTGTGGGTAAAAACAGGTCTTCCTCAGAGAGTGAGGGTATGGGACTGCTGCTGGAAAAACTATAGAAAGAGGTCTTACCCACCATGTGCCTTTCACAGTGCGATAGAGCACCAGAAAGCACTGGACCCAAAGCACAGAGAACACGCCCAAGTTTTTGTCCCAGACATATCTGTGTAAGCCAAATATTCACAGTAAGGATGATCAGAGAAGGTTGCCACAGTGACAGGATCCATGTGTACATCCCTCTCATTTGAAGCTGCGGTCGGATGCCTGTTGTGAGACAGCCTTCAGTCCCCCAAAATCCCAGCAGAAAGTCATCAGCCAGTTTCAAAGCCACTTAGAGAAACACAACATCTCCTGCTAGCACTAATAACCACAGGAACAACCAAACTGCTGGCCCAGGTCAAACCAAAGATCCATCCAACTTGCTCTACAGGAGGCTTGGAGAGGAGTACACGGGACAGCATGTGTGCAGGGTAACACGGAATGCACCCCTGATTTAATGGACTAACTGAAGAAACATGGGAGAGAAGGCAGAACTGCAGCCCTAGAGAGGTGGCAGCAGCAGTGACTGAGAAGTGGCAATAGCCATGCAAAAGATAAATGCATTAAACCCTGCCACCTTACACAGAGAGCACACACAGCCCACGTCGGCAAGGTCCCTTACCAGCGCAATCCACACGAGCTCTGGTCCAGTTAATTGAGTCTCATCAATTTGTCCTTCCAGACCTGGGCACAGTTTCTAACCAGCACAACCCTGGCACTGCAACAACTCTTATCCCACGAAAAGGTCCCGGGAAAGTAGAGTTATTGCAGACTGTTCCCTCTCAAGAAGGACTCCAGCCTACCGGTCCCCTGCCTTCAACAGCAGAAGAGTTTCTTGACACTTTATTTACTGCCAGCTCTTCATTTTGTCCTCTCTTTACTCACACCACTGTCTGACCTCCCCTATTCTGCTGTTCTTCCTGAAAACACCTTGGGCTGTCACCCACAGCGAGGCAGGGAAAGCCTGAGAACTGATGGCACTAAGCATTTTGAGGGACCTGGGCATGAGATTGCAAAGTGTCTAGGCCGTGGACTTTGGTCTTTGATTTAACCACCTACAGATCCAGGTGCCACTCTGGTACATAACGCATCAGATCCAAAATAACATATCATTTTTGTTAAACCCATTCCTTGCTCAGTAGCATGCATTAAAAAATAGGACATCCACTCTTCAAAAGCTTCCTAGCACATTAGCTTCTGCAACTTCTACAATAACATAAAGCACCAGACTCAACGAGAAAACAAGACATGGACTCAAGTGCTGCTTGGTCCACACCTTGGTGGAGTGAGTTCCCAGATTTCTGATTCTTCATCTAAGGCAGCTTTATCTTCTCCCTCCTGTCAGCATGGCTGTGCCCTATGGCTTAAGGCTGAAGCCTCCAAAGTGGAGAACAAAAGTGGCCGACACCTCCTCAGCTGTCGTTTGCAGCCCGGAGGATTCAGTGAAATCGCCACTGATTGCCACAGCCATTAGCACCACAGGCAGGGCACTGCCATCAGATCCAGCTGCGTCTCAGTTCTGGTCTCAGAATATCCCATGATTAAGCATCTTCCCAGCTTCAGACCCTATGACCCCTCTCGGCCCCTTCAGTGGAAGCAATATATAGGATGGCATCTCTAACTTGAAGCCTTTGCTACAAGCTGACCCTTGCTATCCACAGAATAGTCCTTGTGATCCTTCTGAGTTGTGATGGATATCCTGCCTCATCTACCCTGCTCAGTGGAACCTTCTGAACCTCCCCCATACCCCACGCATGCTCCCTTTGTGTATAATTTCCCAGACTAACAGACTCTTTCCAAGGGTTTGCACTCAGAAAACAGACTGTTTAACTGGCTTATTACCAAAAGCGCAGGCATTTTGGAAAAAAATTCCACAAAGCCTTCCCTAAAATCAAGACAGCCTTCATTTACTGCACTTTCCGATTCTCCCAAAAAGTGAAAATCTCATCAAACCCTGAAAGTGAGTATATTAACCAGCTCCTTTTTATCAGTACAGATCAACACACCTTCACAGTTTTATTGCAACGATGCCATTTGCTTAACACAGGTCACGGAACATGCACTATATGGCAGTGATGAGATTCAAACCCTTCCGACCTGGGCTGGATGCAAACTATGCCTCCTATTAATGTGCGGTGCTGCGGACTGTGGATGGAGAAAAGCTGGGGTCTCTGAGATCTCATTTTGCAGTCTAACAGCAGGAGCTGAGAAAGGAGCTGGTTGAGCAAAGCAAAATATTTAAACATGTCCTCTGAATATGACCACAAACTTTTCAATGAATTCTCCTTCTCCACGAGCAAGCTCGTCTGCAGGAAGGAAATCCTAAACCCTATGCCCTGGTGCTCCCACCCAGCCCAGTGGCAGAGCATCTCCACTGGAAGGGATGATTTTGGTAACTAATCAAAAACCAGAGTCAATGAATGTGACATATTCAGATATTTCAGTGGGTTAAGGAGTTCAGATCGGTGTTGACAGGGAAGAAACGATAACCAGCTGCCACGCAATAGGTGTGCAGGACAGAGGTCTAATGCGAGCCATGCGAAATACGGCGCTCCACAGCACAAACAAGGTGCAGTTTGCAATGTGCTCAGGACCCTGGTGCTGATTCAGGAGATCAATTAATTATTGCTTAATTCCATGCACACAAGCAGCCTAATTACATGCAACAGGACAACTCTCCAGCTTAAGTGTTTTGCTGGACCAGTTCCCTGATACAAAGTATAAAGCCAGGGGCTCTGTGCAGAATACAGAGAGATTTTGATTAAATTCTTCTGACAGCGAAAGAAGGAGGGAGAAATGTAGCCTTTTTTAATGCCCTCCTCGGTTTATATTTTATATTCCAAAAAGCTGCGAGCTGTGGTCTTAAGGAAGGAGGAGATTTGCATTGCCCATGGTGTCCGTCCCCCTCTGCCCACCACGCCATGTTGACATGAAATCTAAAGAGGAATCAACCTTGTCTTGTCTTTTCAGTTGAAAAGAAAAAAACTGAAGGATTGTGCTTCCTCAAAGGAGGGATGAGATTGTTTGAGCAAGGCTTTCCCACTGATTCCAGACTCCCCAAAGGACCAGCATATGCCTGCAGAGAGCTTCCAGGAGCAATCCCTGCAGCCCACTGAGCGTGTCCAACTGAGCCACGCCACCTCCAGATCTGATCCAAACCTCACCTGAAGATATGCAAACCACAGGGAAAAGACGCTGCGTGTGTAAAGATGGGGTTTCTGCACAGTTTGGAGGTGTTGAATTTGCCCAGCAGGCAGGATGATAAGGGGAATTATCTCAATCTACCAGAAAGCCCCCAGCTCTCTTCCCCCTGACCCTTCCCACATGAATCAACACCCTAAAACCTTGCATGGACAGACCTGACCCCCTTCCCAGCTACATGTTTGTAATGACCAAAATGACTATTTATCTTTCCCTCAACCTGCAGAGCAGCAAACATTTCAGCTATGGTACTGACCTGGTAATCACCAGCCATCGGCACGGCTGCAAACACCACGCAAACCCAGCACACAGAGCCCTGAAATCCTGGGCTTTGCTGAGAGCCTCAACAAACCTCTCCAAGCAAATCTCCCAGAAATCAAGCTATGGATATTAGAACTTGAGAACACCCCAAACCAGTAGAGGACAAGGCACCCCAAAGGCCAGCGAAGGCGGTGGTCTGTCTGCATGATGGTGGTCTGTCTGTCATGATGGCTCTGTCTGCAGCTGTGGGGTGGTGGGGCAGGGCCATGCCATGTCCAGCCGTGTTCAGCCCTCACCGCTGGCACGGGCTCTCAGCTGCGCTGGAAACTACCAGCGTTCCAGCTTCCACAACAAGGCAACTTCCTCCTGCGTGTTTCCACCAGCACTTTCATAGCTTTTTGACGAGCAGCTGGTTTAGAGAAGGGTTACGCTGCTGCCTGCTTTGAACACACTGACATGGTGAGTGGTCAGTGCTAAACTGGAAACCAAGCTCTTCACGTGAGTACTACCATGTTTCACCAAATTTTGCTGCCCTGAATCCATCTGTTTCCCAGCTATTAATTCATCCCAAGCCACTTTCTGCATCAATTCACCTCCACTAGCCCATCCCTTCCCAAGTGCCAGTCAGGTGTGAGTCCCCAGATGCTGCAGCACAGGGGCTCCTGTTTCGCTGCCCCTGAGGTCAGGACCAACAGCCTGGCAGCAGAGGAGGCTCTCAGGACAGTCAGAGCAGAACATGGGGATCAGGTCCTCCTTCAGCCACCAGCCTCACGTGCAACCCTAGGCAGCTATTTGACCTTTCCTGGGCCTTGATGCCCAGCTATAAATGGAGCTAATGCAGCTATGTCTCGCATGTCCATGGCTAATTCATTAGCTGTTTATGACTGCATGTCACTGCCACCCCTTCGCAGAGAGATCACATCCTACCCTGGGATTTTTACAAAGGTCAGTAACTGAACAGCAAACCCACATCAGGGGCTGCTCAATTCTTCCTACTTTTTTTCACTTTGGACGCAGTTCTGTGCAGGCTTGTCCTTTGTAACGCAATCACATCAATGTCCCTTTAATGTATTTTAAGATCTTGAGTCGGGTTGCAAAGAACAGAAAATGCCTACTACCTTCAGTAAAGAAAAAATGCTACATTAGCATGGAGTAGTAACATTTTTCACCTCCAAATACAGTTTTGAATCTTTCTGCCTATGCACACACGTGCAGAAGGCTGCTCAGAGCGGGACATGTGTAGTTTTAGCAATCCTCTGTCTACAAACAGGTCAAAAATATTTATCAGGGGCAGACAGTAAAGAATGAGAGATGCTGATTAGACCAAGAAACTGAAAAAAACACCTTTCGCAAGTGACCAAGGCCATTAGCTGTGACTCAGAGGTAAGACTAAGCTTGAGGATTATCCCACTTAAAGCTTCAGAAGAAAATTCAATTAAATTACCATCTACCTTGATTGCCACCATTGTCAAGACAAAACGAGCATGCCAAGGAAGGCCCATCTGGGCAAGCTGGTATGAGCTGGGGGTGGGGGAGAAAGCGGGAAGGAAAAAGGCTGCGTGTCAAGGCATGGGAGATAGGAGATGTACAACCCAGATCAGATACTGGAGCAGCTGGAACATACCAGTTGCAGGAGACAATTTAAAGAAAGGCAATATGAGATAGACAAGGAAAGCCTACAACAACAAAACGCAGAGAGTCATTCCTTTCAAAGCCAAGCATGAGATGGCCTTAGCGGTAAGCGGTGCCCAGCCAGGTGAGTAGTACAACCCAACCTGGCAATTAGCACGAAGATTATAGCTTCATTTGAGTAGCACTGGGAAGAAAAATGCTGGAGAGCTAGTCCAGCTGCTCCTGAAATGGCACTTGCTTAAGGTGCTGGCCACCGATACCAGAGCTGGGTGATGTCTCAGTGTGCTGCTGACACACTGAGGCTAATAGAAATGGAGGGCACACACGAACCCAAAGGAGTGAGCCACCCGCATATGTCTCACTGAGATTCACTGCCTTGGAGGTCTCTCATAACCCAGCCTTGCTTTCTCCTGGGAGCTCTGCACCGTCTACTTCTAACTCAACATCCATTCCTCTCTGGTCCAAGCCATGCAACCAGGAAAGCTCATTTGGGGAGTATTCCTCTGCCTCCTCCTCACAGCCTGGCAGTGCAGGCTCAGTGTAGAGGCTGTTCCCTTTTGGCTGCCCACTGTGCTTGCTACACAACCCATACCTGCTTGGACAAAGGAGCAGCAGTGTGGGATCCACAGGGTCAGGTCCATCATGCCATAAGGTACCTGAATCCCACCTAGAAACCTGTGTGTCCCTGGGGAGACTGGCTCTAAATATCTCAGTGTCAGGCAGATGAAAATACCGAAGCCTAAATTGCAGATATGAAAAGCACGATGGCATCTGACAGTGGGCTTTTTGTTTTTTATGCAAATACAAGAAATACTCTACAGTACTTCAGAAACAAAGCAACCACCAAAAAAACAACAGGCTACTCAAGCATTCAAGAGAAGATTCTTGCTGGTCACTAATTGCTGCCTGCTAAACGGACAGGCAGTGTTTATTAAACAACAACTGCAGCAGAAAACTCAACTGACAATGGAGCTCAAGAGCTAAAACAAATCTTAGAGACTCTCTCCAGCCAACGCAGTAGAAACACAAGGGTTTTCCAGCGATTTGTGATGCTTGTTTAATAGCAGGCTGAAGGACACTAAGAAAAGAAATTGGCTGGGCAAGCTTTAACTACACTGAACAGATCACCTTAGGTTAGCAAAGCTATAGTCAATACCCCAGCCTTCAGATTTAGGCTTTCAATCAAGTGCCTAATTAACGGAGCCTAGGAAAGCAGGGTTCTGAAATTTAATGAGACACTCAACACAGAGCTAAGCGCTTCAGATATCTAAGCTTTCAAAAATCATGAGAGAGTGATAAAAAAAAGGTGAAGATTATGCAAATATAACCCCTCTTTGGGTCCAGTGTAAGGTTTGCTGACAAGAAATGAGGATGCACCATTGCAGGAATGGCTCTGAGATAGTGATGGGAGTATTTATTAAGGGGCTTGATTCAAAATGGCTGCAGAGTCCCACAAATTCCTTGATTTCAAGAGGATACCCTAGATTTCTATCTGCTATAGTGGCTGCACTACCAGAGAGCTGCCTGCAGTCCTCTTTCTCTGGGTATCTTCACTGGCAGAGAAAGGCTCCTCTCGGCTGAACCAGTTTGGGGGAGCTGGGAACAACCATTGTGGCAACTTTGAGAAAGTTTCAGAATAGCTCGAGTCACTTTGGGTCTCTCCTTTTCTCCCCTGCATATTCTGGTGGGACGATCAGAAAGCAAAATGCCCAAGTAGAGCTGGGGGTGTGCTCAGTCCTCAGTGATGGTGGCCTTGGGTGCATCACTCTGCACAAGGAGTCTGGGGGTTCCAGCCTGGTAGATACTCAGTGAGGGTTTGGGTAAACACCTCCTCACACACACTGACTGTCTGAACCCACCCTTGGAGCACAGCATGTCCCCAGAAAAAACAAGGGAAAGAAGTAATGTCACAAAAGCACCAGGGCGCAAGGCTAGGAGAAATGAACTTCAGATCCATACAAACACCTGTGTGCGCTTGCATTTAGCCTGATCCTGAGCTGGCCTTTCCAAGAGGGGTTAAAGAGACATGGCTGGGGGGTTTGGTGGGGGACCAGATGAGAAAGGAGATGTTGTATCACTCCTAGCTCTGATACGTAAAAAAAGGTGTTCGATCAACTAGCGAGTAACTCTTGCTGATTCAGTTTAAGAAGATCTCAGCTCACAATGATACTGCCAAAACTGAGCCAGGTGTTGACCTACAGTCCTCTCTAGGGACTTACATACAAAGGCAATAATAAATGGGTTGACGTTATTTTAAACTGAAACTCATTCTGCATCTTCAGTGAGAGGAACACAGACTGTGATTTTACAGCTGGCTTTAGTGGAGCAGAGTCACTGCTGAGCTGCTAACCCAGAGTCAGACTGCTCGCTACGAACAAATGCTCTGTGCAGTGTCCCATGCTCCTCATCCGAAAGGGTCGATGGATGTGACTGTACGACAAATAACCATACTGATGGGTCAGCACAGGCCAGCGAGGCCAGATACTGATCTCAGAAAGAGAGATAGCAACATGGATCTCAGCGGTGTTTGCTGTGGCTCTACAGATGGACAAGAGAGATGCTCTTTGCTCACTGGCGGACTGGAGAGTAGCAGGGCTTTGAATGACCACCTGGCAAAGCCACGGCCAGATCTCTTCCAACATCCTTCGTTCCTGCTACACGAGACAGTGGCCAGCAAGAGGATGGGTTTGGTGCTCACAGTCTGCAGGGCAGGTGGGTGTCCCTCAGGGCAAAGACCACGGCAGGTGGAGGGGGGCAACCTGGAGGGGAGCTGCTAGCAAGGCTGCTTTGAAGACGTGGACCCTGTTCAGACCTGTGCTGCATCCTCCTGCCGGACCTTGGGACCCTAAATCCCAGGCATTTGGGGGCTTCCTGCTTGACAAGCACCACGGCAGGGTGTCAGAGGCGGGGAAAGCTGTGCAGTGGACAATGAGATCCAGGCCACAGGACGGGCAAGTCTCCATCCTCAGGGACTGAGGCTAAGCAGGACTTTTGCACTTCTGATTCGAAAACTTAAACACACAATTCAACATCCACATTTTAAGGATGAAAAAAACCTCAGAGGAAGTGCAAAATACAGACATGAAGATGATTCAAGGGTTGAAGAAAATGCTTGACACAGAGAAAATTAAAGACTTTGTTCTGTTTAGCTTATCAAAAAGGGGACGGGATGGTGATGTGATTACTCTGTGTAAGAACTTTCATCTGCAGACAATACTGGATACGAAAGGGCTCTTTAATCAAAGGGGCAAAGACAGTACAAGAATAAATAGCAGCAAACCGAAGCCCGAAGCCCGACCAATTCAAATGAGAGAAAGGGCACAAATTCTAACAGGGAGATGATTAACCACCGGCACAAATGGCAAGGGGGGCAGGGGATACTGGCTGTTGACATCTTAACTGCGTTTCTTTTTGAAAGAGATACTTTAATCACACAGATGTTCCCAGGCTCAATCCTGGCCACAGCCGGGTTAGACTATGAGTGAACCAGAGGCAGAAGCAATGGTGGAGTGATGGTGAGGGGCTGATGCCAACACACTGGAGATCCCTCCAGGTTTCCCCTGAAGGAAACCCATCCCCAGGGATACCTTCCCGTCATTGGAGGCAGTGGGTTATCACTGCACTTATGGGAGATGCCACCCTGCTGTGGGATGCTAGCTGGGCACCCCAGAGCTGGGAATCCCAGCCCAGACACAGTCCATCTCCCCTGCCACTGGGCTTTACTGCACGCTTTGCAGAAGAAGCTGTAAGCACTTGACTGCCTGCGTAAAACCACAGCACCAGGTGAAATGTTTTATTTGCTTCCTTAAATCACAGCCCTGCTTTTTTTACATTGCTCTAAACATGAATGTCTAGCCCTTGGCTGCATTATTTCCAGCATTTCACAACCAGAGAATATATTCTGGCAATTTCTCCTGGTTCTGGTTTTTAAGTACAGTGAACAATTACACTCAACTGCATTCATAAGCCAATGTTAATGAGGCTCGTCGACACACTTTACTGACAGCAGCTGCTACACATCACATTAGTGATCTGCATGCTACGGAGACACTGCAAACCCTCTTATGAAAATCCAAGTTACCTCCTTTGATGCAACTGATACAGTGGGATGTGTGCGAGTCCTTCCCCGCTGCTTCTCCTTCCACCACTGCCAAACAAGCTGCCTGGTCCTCCCAAGCTGGAGGTCCGAGTCAGGCACAGGCTTCCCACTGAGCTCAGTGCATGGTCCCCACCGGCTCCCTGCCCTTATCGCCCAGCACCCCACCCCTAGTCAATGCTGTGCACCCAGGTGCCACCCTCTGCCCAGTGATGTATTGGGAAAACCATGGACTAGTACAGGTGAGTGGCTCTGCACACTCTGGGAGCCCCAGCCGAAATCAATGGGGTACCTGCTTCTGGGGTTATCGCCTCTGCAGACCATTTCCAGGGGCAGTGCAGACCCCCAGTATGGTTACTTCTCCAGGGACTGAATAAGAAAGGAAGATACATTTTCTCTGACCCCCAAGGACACACATCACCCACCAAGGGACTGTACATGACTCTGTGTGGGAACTGGGGAGCTTGACCCTCAGCTGGTGTGGGCACAGGCTGCTCTGCTCTGCCCAGGACTCATTCATGTCGCCTGTATCTCTGGGACTGTATTAACAGAGTCACTGATGCTCACTGCTCCGATAATATTTACTTGCAGGCTGCCAACTGCTTCTCGACAGAGCAAATATTTGTGTGTTCACCCCGCCTGTCCCACCTTAGGGAACACAGCGTCATCAGGAGATGGATCAATAGGCAGCTCCATGTCTGAGGCTGTTCCTCAACAGCCCCAGAGAAGGCCAACAGGTCTCCTTCCACAGAGTTGACAAGGGGGACATGCCTGGGGACACATCAGGGTACCCTCTTGGGGGGATCCTGAGACTGCCATAGCGCTGGTCTTCAATGAGAAGATGCTGCTGTGATGCCCCCAAATCCAGCCCTGAGCAGAGAGGACACAACTAAGAGCCAATAACTCCCTTCTGGAAAAACCCAGCTTAAAGTGAGAGGCTTAAAAAAATCTTTTTGTAGGCACGATCCATGAAACTTCCTGGGCACGGCACCTTTCGGCTCTTTGAGCCAGGAGACGGCAGGTTTTGGAGAGGTCTCCACTGAAGCCAGCTGTTCCCACCCCTTTGAAATGCTGGAGGTCACTGCTGGCAGTAATTGGATCCTTCCCCTTTCCCCATGGCTGGGAGCACTTCAGCCCACTCCTGCTGACGCCTGTCCCGGGGAGATGCCAGAGATGCCAGATTTGGGCATCACAGACCACTCCGCATCAGGTTCTTGCCTGCCCTGCAGGGGCATGAAAGCCCATGCTTGGCCCCAGAGAGGACTCCAGCCCAGCCTCCCGGGAGACAAGCAATTGCTGCTAATCAGGAGGTGGATAAATAGGAGCCGGTTGAGGAGAAAGGCTGCGGGGGCACGGACTGGTACTGAGGATGGAGAGGATGGGGTGAATCGTCTTGTTAGGGAAACAAGGCAAATGTCTTCAGCATCTTGAGGAGGACGTTTAATAAGCGGTGATCTGTGAAAGTGCTGTGCCCCTGTTTGTGTTTCATCTGAGGAAAGGCTGGATATGGTGATGGCGTTCAAGGACCCAAGTTTATTCCCTGTGTGCCAATTTGTCACTCTTATCTTCGGCGGCCCACGCTGTTCTGGCGGGGCTTGAAAGCAAATTTTGCCCTTGAAGAATAAGCGGGTGCTGTGAAAAGAGATCCTTCCAAACGCGATGCGCAAGTGGCCGCTGGAATGCAAGCGGCAGTCTCCAGGGAGGGAGACACACCACCCTGGGTCAAGACAAACGGCTGCCGCACGGAGCATGGCCTTGCAAAGGACTCCTCACTAATCTATTACAAAATTACTCCCCGCTTGACAGTGCTGGAGAGCAGCTGGTCAGGAAGCGGAAAGTGTTTTCTGTGAAATATGTGAAATGAAATCACAAAGCTTGTAGAAAAAATGTTTCCACTATGTCTTTTTTCTTAGATTAAAACCCCAAGTTACAATTTATTGTTGCTCAGTAAATGTTACAGCTTTCATTCTTCTTATTAAAAACATGACAACTTCAAAATAAAATACTTTCTATGACAATTTGCACTGAAAAAGTAATTTTTAACCTAAAAACTTGAATTAAAACTCACCCTCTTTATTTTTGTTCTGTAGAACAAAATCCTCAATGTTACTACTATGGAGAGCTATGAAATCTATGAAAGGTGCACTTCCCATCAAATCCTATGATCACGGCATTACTGATGTATCACACTCTGCAGGACTTCCCTGCAAAGAGACTGAAAAACGCTGATTATCTCTAGCGTCGGTCAGCAAACTGCAAAGCGATAGACTGTCTGCTGTGCTGCTCCCATGATAAATAAATAATACTGCCGCTTTGCCCTTTACAGCATTGATTAGATCTGGTTAAAACAAATAGAAAAAAAAAAAAGAAAATCTCAGGAGGAACTTACAGTTGCTCGTCAACTAGATCTCAGCCGGGGGCAGGAGGTATTACTATTAATTATATTGTTTCTAAGGCAGTTGCAGTGGGATGGTAAAGATTTAACACTCTCCAGCTGCGGCTCAATACAACACATGCTGAAGTCAATGGCAAAGCCCTCTGACTTTGGGGGTGCAAGATCAGAGGTTAAATGTTTCTGCAGACCCCTCATTGGGTGCAGCGGTACACAGGCGATGCTCTGCCCCAGCACCCAGAGAGATGCAGAGGTGGCCTGAGGGACCCTGAAAATGGACCCCAAAGAGGCCAATTATTCTGCAAGCTCGCAAAGCCTATCAGTGAGCAAAAAGATTGCAGGACAGCAGCGTCCTGGCGCACACCACATGAGCACCCCCTCCTTCCAGCACACATTTCACCTCTCTGAAGAGTGCCTGGTGGCCTCTCCCAGCCGGTCACGGCACAGTACCGTATGGAGGGCAGCAGCCGTGACATTTCCTGTGTTGCTCCAACACCACCATTCATTTTGCAGTTACAAGCTCTTAAAACTGCAGCAGACTCAGAGGCTGGGGACACCACCCCGCAGAGCCCAGGGGAGCCGCAGGAGTTTGGGCAGAGTGGATCTGTCTTGCTCACACTGCATGACTACAGCAACTGACACCAGATGGAGATGAGGGTCTTCGATCCTTAATCACCTTAATTTTCCCCAGGACAGTCGATGGCTTGGTGAAAAGGTGGAGATGGCAGACACCCAACCTCCTGTTGCCTTTAGCAGACCACAGATACCAATAAGGAGCGGATATCGCACTGCAGCAGATGCGGTGCAGGCAGCAGATGCAGGCAGGACACTGCTGTACCCGCACGGCACATGGAGACACTCTCGGTATGAGGACACGAGGAGGCAACGTGCTGTAGAGGGGAAAGCAGTCACGACGCCCAAGTTTCTGTTCATGTACACCTTTTCCTAGGCTCTCCCCGCTCGCTTCCCTCATCCCTTCATTTCACTGCCACATCCATCCCCTCAGCATCTCCCTCCTTCTCCTCACTGATGGAAAATGACGACACTGCAAAGCCCCAGTTTCCTTCTCCACAATGAAAACCTGTGCCAAATATTGTAATTCATCAAATCCAAGCCCCTTCTTAGCCTAAATGTTGATCTTCAATCTCCAGAGGCTTCTGCCACCTGGAGTACAAGCTTCACTTCTAATTAATGGTGCTAACAAATCTTTCTGCACGAGCAAGCTTTCAGTGGTGTTTTTCCAAAGGCTTTGTCAGAAAGACACCAGCATCACATTACGCTCCTGGGAGAAGCTATTTTGGAGAGCAGAGCCCACTGCTCTGTGTCGAGAAACATGCCTGCTTATTCCATGATGTCTGAGCACCTGGATCAAGGCAGTTCTGCTCCAGAGACCTCATCTTCCTCCAGTGCCTTCAGCAGGTATCAGGCTTCGTTCCGTGTGCTGCTTTCACTTTCCTCCACGGGTGCACAGAACACCAGCTGCTTTAGGCAAAGTCAGTTTAGATTTCCCCTTTCTTGGGAAATCCATGCAGAATGAGAGGAATCACTGCTTTCGTCTACAGGCCAGAGAGGCAGCCTGGAATAGCAGGTCAGCCTTTAACATGTATTTTTTAGGATAGATGAATTACAGATTACTGTTTGCAGCCAAAACCAACTTCTGACCCTGGGGGCTCATCCCACTTTGCAGTAGGTAATGCAAAGTAAGGTCAGGCCACCTTAGCTTGGAGATACCCAGCTTTTGCTTTCTGAGGTCTGAAACTCCAAACAATCTTCCTCTCTCTGCCCGACCCACCGCTAACCCACGCGAGCCAGTGCATCTTTCACTCTGCCAAGAGCAATCCCTCGGATCGAGCTACTTGTTAGTTTGAAGTTTTATAGACCATAGATCTGTTTCCTTCTCAGCTCTGAACTTTGCTGACTCAAAGGAAAGTGATCTTTAACGATCCCCTAGATAGCTGTATTTTTCTTACCTAAGTGCACACAAATTGCAACCTACAAGCAATTAAACAGACGATTTCTCATTTTTTCACGACAAACATAATTTGTAATTCCAAAATGTCAATAAAGAGTCCTTCAATTTTATATTCCATAGCCTTTGCAACTCAGCTAGGTAATTTTGGCATCAATAATTTAAAAAAAGTGCAATTAGTGTATTAATTGAGAATCACCAAGTTACTTCATGTAACACATTACACATGTATCCACCGGCAGGCTTAGCCCTAACTGCTCATACCCCACTGAATGCTGTTCCATCGTTGCAGCTGGAGCTTCTAGGGCAATGCATCTCTCCCTCCCCAGCCTTTCATCCCAGCAGTGCTCCTGGCTTTAAACACAAGTGGTGGATCTGGTGCAGGGTGAGCAAATGATGAATCATAGAGGGATGAGCAGGATTTACCTTGAACTAAGCTGTGTTTGCTGCTTAGCTGGGGGAAAAACAGCCTGTTCACTATGGAGAATTTTAGTGAGGAAAGAAGGAAAGAATTTTCTAAAGATGTTATAGTCCACAATAACCACAACAGTTTCATTTTATAAATTATACATATTGTTTCCTGCCTATTGTTCCAGGTTATTTTTACAACTGAAAAATAGAAGTGGCCCAACAGAAAGCAGATTCTTGGTACTACAATATCAGAGTTTAGTTACCAGCCCAAATCATACTTCAGATGTCCATGTCAACCCTCTCCTGGTAGAGGGTCCGGATCTGCATCCTGGTTTTGGCTGGGATAGAGTTGATTTGCCTCCTAGTAGCTGGTACAGTGCTGTGTTTTGGATTTAGCATGAGAATAATGTGATAACACACGGATGTTTTAGGGTTGCTGCTAAGCAGTGCTTATACTAAGTCATGAACTTTTCATCCTCCCATGCTCTGCCAGCGAGGAGGTGCACAGAAACCGGGAGGGGGCACAGCCAGGACAGCTGACCCAGACTGGCCAAAGGGACATTCCATAACATAGAATGTCCTGCTCAGTCTATAAATTAGGGGGAGTTGGCTGGGGGTCATCGCTAGGGAACTGGCTGGGCATCGTCCAGCAAGCAATTGTATTTTGCATAATCTTTTATTATTCCCATTCTCATTATTATTATTGTGCTCTCTTCCCTTGCTGTCCTATGAAACTGTCTTTATCTCAACCCACAAGTTTTACCTTTTTTCTCCCCGATTCTCCTCCCCATCCCACCGCGTGGGGAGGAGTGAGCAAGCAGCTGCATGGTGCTCAGTTGCTGGCTGGCAACCACGACAATATGGGACTCCCAAGCCAGGTAGAGTCCTCGGACTCTGGGGAGGCTCAGGACCCAGGACTGACAAGGGCCGCATTTGCCTACGGTCTTGTCTCACATCAGGAGAGGAAGATGATGAATATGGAAGAAGAATATGGAAGAAGGAGGAGGAAAAAGAAGTGAGCATCTTCATCAGATGGGGCTGATAGTAACTGAGTGTCCCCTGGTTTTGCAGACACAACCCAATGGGGACAGCTGTGAATGGCCACCTCAGCTGTGTCCCCTCCTCGCGCCTTGGTGGCTGTCTTGCAACCTGACAGTTTTGGAAATGGGGTGTTATTCCTTTTTTTTTCACACTAATATCCAAATTCCTAGGAGGCATTATTGATGTGACAGGTTCTTTGCAAATTCAAACACGAAGCCAGAAAAGCAGCGTGCATACACATGCCCAGACATAAAGGCAATGCACTCTGCTTTCCAAAGCTCTCTGTTGGAGGGATATTTCTGATATCAGAAGGGATATTTCTGATATCAGAGTGCTAATATAGTACAGCTTTAGATGGATTGGCAGCATACCACCTGCAGTATTAAGACTTCCATCAGTTGTCTCGTCATACAGAGAGCAGCGTCTCTATAAAAACATAATACTTGGCAATTTTGCAAGTTTGATATTAATACCAAGGCTTAAGAAGAAAATAGAAGTCAGCTGAATACAGTCAGATGTTCTTCCAGATTGGCGACGCTGCTGCCCGAGAATGAGCTTTACTGCACCAGAAGGCAGCTCTGGCAGTGCGGTAGTCCACACCGATGCTACAAAAGATGAAGGCAAAGAATCTCCAAAAAAATAAGGACTGACGCACTATTGTAGATACTATAGAAACACTCCTGTAAGTGAAATTAGATTAGGCAGACATAGGTACTGAGGAACAGAGAAAGGTAGTCATATGTGAGGAGGACTCACTGACCAGATCAGAAGCCGGCCTGCGGTGCAGTAGGAAGTATCCTATTTTTGTAATATGAGGCAACGTCAGGTCATGATCATCGACCTAATGCACTTCTTCAGCCCCACTGCCACCACTGGGGCTGCTGCAGTATCAGTCCCAGCAGAGGCTTTCAGAGTGGAGGGACTTTGGGATTAGCCATCAGGTCTGTGAGGGGGGCTCATGGGAAGGGTCTAAGGCAGAAGCTCCACCTCTGCTCCCTGTTTTGCCTCCATGAAAGGTTTCCAGTGCAGACACCACAACACTGGATGGAGAGGGTGGGTGGTGAAGCACTGGGACAGGTTGCCCAGAGAAGCTGTGGATGCCCCATCCCTCGAAGTGTTCAAGGCCAGGCTGGATGAGGCTTTGAGCAACCGGGTCTAGTGGAGGGTGTCCCTGCCCATGGCAGGGGGGTTGGAACTAGATGATCTTTAAGGTCCCTTCCAACCCAAACCATTCTGTGATTCTATGATCTATGTCTTGCATTTGAGGTGTTGTGCCTGGTCTGTCACGCTCCAGAGCAGTGCTCTCTCAAGGAGATGCTTTCCCTGTTAGCGTGCAAAGCTGACGCCGGCCGGGTCCCTGATTGCAATAGGTATGACATCTCTCTCAACATTAGGAGTTTAAAAGGCGGGATGGACAGGCGGGAAGGACAGAAAAAGGGCAAACAGGACAGCAGTGAGCGGCTGGCACAGCCCCTCCTGTGGCTTTGTTTTCTCTTGCAATTGAATTAGATACTGATAAGAGATGGTGAAGGATTTTCGTGCCACATGCGGCTCTGCGATGGAGCTTCTGATCTATGGATTACAGTTTAGCAAGGAGACAGCTCTGTGGAAAAATGCTTATGAGGAAGAAATGCCACTGCTGTAAAGAAAAGCTCACGGAACCTTTTTCTGGGGTCATTTCTCTTAGAAAAACAGCCCTATACAGTCACAGGAAGACTCTTAACCGAGCACCAGGGACTTGGCAGCTGGTTCTGAGCAGGGTAACTCCGACACACTCATCCTGCGAGGCTCATGTCCCAATCCCACTCACAGCATCTTCACCAGCACTTGCTTTGAGGCAAACAGGGCTGAGCTTGCTTTCAATGACTTCTCCAAAGAAATAAAAACAATGC
Source organism: Rhynochetos jubatus (assembly GCA_027574665.1). Lineage (NCBI taxonomy): Eukaryota > Metazoa > Chordata > Aves > Eurypygiformes > Rhynochetidae > Rhynochetos > Rhynochetos jubatus. Next base: position 15,746,593 of record CM050665.1, on the reverse strand, counting down.
TGTGTGGTTCTACTTCTGTGGTCCACCACAACTAGGCAGATGGACTCAATGTTTGGGCTTGTGCCACAAATTAATCTAAGACTTTTATCAACAGCCAGACATGCCTCTGACCTTCACCTTTTGAACTAATGCTCCTCTGAATATAAGCATACATGCCAGATACCAAGACCGACAGAAGACCAACTTCCCTCTCTGATTAAAACATTTACCATTGACTTATCCACAGCCACAAGTATCTCATATGCACCTGTGACTGCTGTGCAAAGCGAGCAGTCAAGCAGGTCATCGTAAAGCAACCCGCAACATCATCTGAGCCTGATTTGGAAACAGTGAAACAGCTGTGTGTTAAAGGTTAGAACAGAATCTTTTTACACAAAATTAGTCACTTTTTGTAACCCATTGCTTGGGAATTCCTTTTAAAGCCAGTGGAAAACTGCCACACTAGGGTTTGCAAGCCCTGCATGCTGCCCCAACAGCCCCAGTAAGGTGCACTTGCCAGGTGGTGAGCCACAAGATCACCTTCCCATGCCAAAGGTGCCCACAAGAGTACCCACAGGATGAGGATGCCTGCAGGAATTCCTTCATTATAGAGTCTTAAAGCCAAAAATCAGAGAACCACCCAAATTTTACATTGCTCATCAAACTTTCCAGTGGCTCCAATTAATGCTCCTAGATTATGTATCATTCCTGTCTGTATCATTCCATACAGTACACAGAAGGTACTACCAGGCTTTCACTTTCAGCTCACAGTACTGAGGACCTACAACAACAAGCTTTTTTCCCCCAAATCTCCCCGCAGGTGTGTGTCACTAGACTTTCCAGAGCCAGTAAAGGCACCTGCAGCTTCCTCCAGCCCCCCCGGGCCAGCAAGCAGCAGATGCGTTCACCCCTAGCTTTTGCCAGTCCATAGAGCCTTGAACCTCCAGGACCATGAATGCCATCACTTATACTCTGCTAAGGGGCATGAGAAAGGAAAAGCTCACTGGAAGGCTTGGCTGTTATAAGGTTTGGCTGTTAAAAATATATATTAAAAATTCTCCGTGCCCTTATATGCTTTTTCCTCAAGCTACGAAATAATTTCACATGCTTTTACAATACTATACGTTTCACGTGCCACAAAGCAGCATCTGTGTGTGTTTCCGATTTCTGCACGGCTTTGACTTACAGTATCCCCTAATTGTCCATTTTTGTTTACAATGTAGAAAGGAAAAGCTCCAGTGCAGCTTTCCAGCCCCTGTCTGGTTTTTAAGCCGGACCAAGTTGTAGTGACAACAGGAGCTGTCTCTTTTTATATTTCCCTAGCTATTTAGAGTCATAGAATCTCTCAAGTTGGGACATACAAGGATCATCAAATTCAACTCCCTGCTCCTTGCAGGACTACCTAAACTAAACCATATTTAGGCACATCTGGGTTTCAATCTCAAGCCTTGTCTAACGGATATGGCTGTATGACTGACTACCCCAATGGTCTTAATCATCTTTGAAATTTCCATTTATAGATTGGGAAAAAAAAAATCTACCAGTTGAAACGGCTGTAAACTGCTCATGGGTAGGGGCCCCTTCCTGCATTAAGAAAAGACATTTCTGTGTCTGTACATATAAAGCAACAGAGGTAGCAGGAAGCTGGTCTACTTTTCCCATGTAATGCTAAAAATTGTCAAAGATGGGCAAGGAGATATTTTTGATTTGTATAAAGGGTCAGTACTTCTCAGACACCTACAGATTTCCCTGAAAGCATCAGGAAAATGACCTACCATCAGAATTTATAGGGTGATCCTATCTCAGACACCGAACTGAAATGAAGAAGGGAGATTGGAAAATAGGAAGAACTAAAAAGAAAAAGAGGAAATAATAGAAGAGAATTATAAACTAAAGTCAATAGAATAAACTAGTCCAACAAAGGGCTGTGGCATTTAACTTCAGACCACACCGGAGCGAGGAAGGTCTGCCTTAGGCTGGAGATGAATTCCCACTTTTTGAGGCCCATCCTACAAACCTTTGCTGAATGCTCCACCCAGGGCACAGACCGGCTTTTTCACTATTTCAGTGATATAGTTCCCGTATCTTATTTCCTAGACAAATATAACCATGCCAATACCCTACTGTGAGATTACAAGTATTTATAACCAACCAATTAAACCAACTATGTTCAATTAGTTTCTCAGGGACAGACCTTCACGGATACCTGTGGGACCTTCCTTTGCCAGGGCGCTTCTTCTGCCAAGCTGGGCAGACCTGTCCAGTCCCCATGCTCCGTGCCTTGGAGCTCAACTGCCTCCTCCACTGCCTGAGATCTAACCTTTACATGGCCCATGCAATGCCCTTTGTATTTCCCCATTTCCCATATGGCAATACTATCCCAGGGCTGCTATACTCAAGAGCTTACCAATTTGATGACCTGGGAGCTGAGAGATCCAAACATGCCCTTTGCTAAAGACAGCCTCAAACTCATCCTTTACACACTCTGTTCCTTCGTCAGATGTAACCAGCTCAGTTGCACCATGTCCCATGAAAACAGATATCACGTGCATAAGCACAGATCCAACCTGAGTATTTTTAGAGTGCACAGCTCAGGGGAACTGTATGCAGATAATCATCATTTTGAGGCCCAGCATGTCAATGCCCTGTCCCACTTTTGGGCTCAGCTTGCAAACCACACCGTTACAGATGATGAAATAACCTGTGTATCTGTACTAATTTATTTTCCAAACCCATTGTGGTAATGGCACAAACTGGTCTGTGAGTAAATGGATCATTTATTTATGGATTGCAAGTAAGAGCATTCATAACCAGAGAGCAACACTGAAGGTTCCCTCTGTCTCAGCCAGTGGACACACAGCTCCTGCGAGCTGGGCAGTGGCGGGCAGGAAGCAGCTACAAGAATGAAGAATAGTAATTTATTGCCTCTCCCCTTCCACAACATCCTCACCATTTAAATGTAGACCAGGTAAAAACTTCAGAACATAAAGAGAGTTGGGCCATGAGCAGCCAAGGTCTCCCCAGGGCAGGTACAGCTGCACTTTCTCATCTCCAGGGTAATGGCAGGAAGGAAGAGCTGCTGAGAGCACAAACTTCTCCCCTTGGTCAGAGCTGAAACCTGGCTGAGTCTGACCCAATGAGGCCATCCCTGCTCCTGAAAGCAACTGCCTGCCTGCAGCTCAGGGGAGAAGCCACATCAGGTTATGGCCATCAAAACTCCTAGATTTGGAAAAGGCTTGATGGAAAAGGAACATTTGCTTATCATGGCAATTTGGATGCAAATTACTGAGAGTTAATTTTGAGACATGTAGAGGTTGGGAGGGAAACTAAGCACAAGCAACATGGAGCCCAACAGACACCAATCTCAGCCTTGTTGGGCCAGGAATTACAAGGCAGCAAGGTCACTAACAGGGGCGAAATTCAGCCGAGCAATTTTCAGGGGGAGGAAAGAGTAGGAAATGATGCAGGCAAGCATAGGGTGAAATCAAACTGGAGAAATCAATAAAGGGAAAGAACAGAGGGGGGTGATGGGACATGGGAAAAGATAAATTAAAGGCTTGCCCGGGGGTTATGATGGCTAGTGAGCAATAAATTAAATAAAAGAGGGCAAGAGGGACAAGCAAGGCAGTGTGAAAAATTAATTAAAATGAAGGGAGGCATAACCAAGGCATAAAACATGGGTGCTGGTGGAAAGATTAGAGGACCCAGGGAATGAAGAGGCTTTGAAAAGTGTAAGAGGAGCCAAGGCAGAGGCTGTAAAGGCTGTGACTGCGTGTGAGGGTCAGATAAACAATGCTGATGTGTTTTCAAGAGTATGAGAAGCAGGAAACCATTGAAGAAGAAAGGGAGCATCTCACAGAAGGAGGTGGTGTTGCTAGTGCTGAGGCACTGGTATACCAATCTTCACTCCTTGGCTTTTGCAGCCAAATGTAGTGGGGTATTGAGTCCCCACATCTGCCCACAAATGGTCTCCTTCCACCTACCCCTTTGCCCCCAAAAGAGAGGGCACGGGTGCTGCCTGCGGGATAAGGGTTATTTTAGCTGGGTGTCTTAAACACACGTCTGCTGAGACATGAGGAAAGGGGTGAACAAGTCTGACTGAGGAGCAGAGATGAAATTCTTAGAAGAAGAGCTGAAGAGTGTTTGGGGGCATGTGTGTGGGAGATGATTACATGAATATTTTCAGGCCCTTCAAACCATAGGGGAAAAGAAAGAATTGGACAACTCTGGTTCACACCTGGCTTTAAAGCAGCATGCTTTGAAATGATCAGGCTGCCCCAGTGCTCAGAGACAGCTAAGAAGATTATAAGTAAAAGACACCTGTGCCAGGGGAGGAAAGAAGAAATAATAAAGACATTCAAAGCTATGACAGGCAAATTAAAAAAAAAAAAAAAAGCAGACTTTTTGGATATACCAGGAGTGGGAAGAGCAAGATCAATACACTGACAGTGGCAGCCAAAGTTGGGCAAGGAACAGATTCAGAGCATCACTGTGGGGCTGAGTCACCTAGCCCAGCAGACAGCACAAGGACTTTCATGGGTCTCGGTGGCCACTGATCAGGCACTCCAGTGAACACTCTAAGGGAAGTAGGACAAGAAGTAACAGATAATTAACATCATCAGAGAAAGCTAAATGGGCTCCCTAACCTCTCTCTGCCCTAACAAACTTTGCTGTGGCTTCTGTTTGAACTGGACTGCAGACACCTAAATGACAATTCATTGTACCCTACACCGCAGGAAGGAGGTAAGGTCTCAGGGAAGTTGTAACATGAACAGACAAGGAAAAGGGTGTATTTCAACTTGTGTTTAACATAGCAGAGCAGGGACACATGGGGCTCTGTCCAATGAAGTATCAGTTTGAATTCAGCGTGGTGCAGAGGCGGGTGCCGCAGGGAGCCAGCACTGGATCCAGGACCGAGCACACTGCTCCCGAGGCCTGACTCTGCATCACCACCGAGACACTGCCTGTCCATACTCTTGTGTGCATTTCTTAAACGTCCTAAACTCAGCCTGCACACACAGACCCTGGGGTCATTTCCCACCTCTCAGAACACACCCTCTGCATCAGCTACCAAGATTCAGTGGGAATTTCAGTGCACAGCAAGAGCAAAAGCTGCCTTATTCTTTTATGTGAAGGCACAAGCAGAGGACTGAGAGCCCGTGGGTTATTGCGGGGTGATGGCTCACCACACCAGGGCATCACTTATAGCCCATCAGCTGGCAGCCAACCCCACGGTGTTTAAATTAACACCACAGAGTGCACAGAAGGTGCAGGCTGGGCGTCAGCACATGCACTGCGGCTTAGTCTGTTCAGCTGTTGTAAAACTGGCTCTTCCACTCGTGTGTGTGGCCTCTGTTACCAGTGTTTCTCCTGAACCTGTATTGCACCAAGCTGCATGCCCTGAAGCCACGAGGGCGGCAGATCTGCTGAACATGACAACATTCCCTTCACAAGTTACTTCTCTGAATATAACCACATTTGAAGCTTTTGCCCTTTAAAACACTAATTCCTCTAATTACTAACTCTCCTAACTACAAAGAGTTATTGTTAATGATACCCTCAATTCATCCAGCTTCAGAGGGGCCTGAAACTGTCCTGCTGATCGCACGCAGCACCTTCGAAGAGAAATCTGTCGTTCAAGAGAACTCACACAAAAACTTTGGTATTTGCTGGTTTTAGTGTTGAAAGAAATTCAAGTATAAGGCACGTATCCACACCATGGCCATGCACACCCAGGTGAGTGGTGCAGAGCCCACTGCCACTGAGCTCCTCCTGACACCGTGGTTCCAAGCTATTACGCTGCTGCTTGAGGAACCCCAGAGACAACCCGGGTTCAGTTTGTGCTTGATGTAAGCCAGGCCAGGCATGTGTTCAACCCGCAATCACAGCCTGCAGTGAGATACGAGATGTGGTGAATGCGGAGGAGGAGATAACCCACAGGAGGACAACAGGGCGCAGGTGCCAGGTCCTGGTTCACAGACAGCATGGTAAAAACAAGCTTTTAGGGAAAGATGCAGAGATAGAACAGGGTTTGACTATAAGGCTTTCCCCTAGCATGCTGGAAAGACTGGGCAGTCAGAAGACCGAGGTACCTGCAATGGTCCCTGTTTGTCCCTCTCCTGTGACAGTCCATCACCGAGAGCTCGTCCCTGCAGAGCTTGCCTACCAGAGGAAAGCTGGGGACCGGGATCAGTCCTCCAAGGTTACCCAGCACATCCCAAGCTCACCCTTACTGACATTCTGACCTTGTTTTTTTCAGTTGAACCTCCACCCTCAGGAAAAAAACAGAAGAAGACTTGATTTTAGAAGAAGAAAACACCTTACCCCACACAGCTCACCCAAACTGTAGGGTACATGACATCCAACATCCTCTGGATATTGCAGCACACCACAGAAAGGAATCCAGCCTAAACCCTCCAGTTCCCTTACAGTAGTGCTACGTCACTGTGCCACACCACAGCCTACAAGAGGTCAGTGCTTCACAGAAGAAACCCATAATGAAATGCAACACAAGGGGAGCAGTAAAATAAGCAACTTTTGGGCTCATTTCCTATAATCCCCAATTCATTCCAATCTGGAAGCAAATCTCAGGCCTGGATTTCTATTGATGAAGGAATACATCCATCTGTCTGTTTCTCTTTTCTGCATTTCTTGCTAACCCTTATTTCTCTCCTTAAAAGAAAAAAATCCATGCTCACATGTCATATTTGATGCATCTGACAAGGTCAGAGCCATCACATCCCATCAAGCACGCGCCGATACAGCCCTGCAAAGGGAAGCCGAGAAAAGATGTGCAAAGAGAGTTCTATTTTGGTATTTTCAGTTTAAGGCATCCCCCTGACTTCTGCTTTCTGACTTACTTTCCAGCTCTGGTACTCAGCCAGAACGCTGCATCTGGTTAGGAGAGGACACAGTGAGAGAGCAGCATGCAGGTACTCAGTTGTCTCCTGTCCCCAGAGTCTGTGCACCTCATGGAGTAATGTTTTCATGCTCCTAACACCAGTTCAAACTGGAGCAGAAAGGCTATTCCTTTTTGGAACTGAGAAATTCAGGCCCAGCTCCTCAACGCTGACTGGATGACTTGATGGCTGAAGCCCAGCCAACTGGCTAAGGAACCTGGGAAAATTATGGTGGAGAACTTGAAATCTAAGGCAGACACTTGAACCTGTTTCACCTATTGTTAAATCCTGTCCCCTGGCCTTTCTTTCCATAACGCACAGTACTCCTTGAGTGGGCAGCAACTAGTTTGTGACAGGAGAGGCAACAAAACACCTTGTAGATGATGGGGAAAACAATCCAAGAAGGTGAGGACCTGGTGGTTCAGAAACAGGTGTGAAAAGCCTAGTCCTTCTCGCCATCAGCTTGTTTCTCTAAGGAGTTAAGGTGTCAATAAATACCAGCCTCCCCCCTCCAAGCCTGTGAGCATTCCCCTGAGTTCTTCATAAATTCGCTCTAGCTGGGTTCCCGAGCCATGAACATGTACACACAGCCAAGGGATGCAACTGGGAGAGACCCCTGACACCTAGGGCAGCTTTGACAGTCCCTCTGGAGCAATTCAGAAACTTGTACGTTCCATGCTGCGAACATTTTCACCTGAAGTTTGAGCACAGGCACTTTTCTTAACCATAGCAGAAGAAATGAGTCGTGTGATCTGTTGGTTGATGCTTACACAAGACACTTACTTGGGAAAAGATCTTACATTTTCCATTCATGCACTACCTTAATCTGAATTAGACTTCAAGTCTTGAGAAGCTCTGAAGAACAATTTCAAAAATTAAATCCAGAAATGAAAAAGAACCCAAAAATCCCCAAATCAGATAATTTAAATTGACATGTTATTTTGATAAGATCAAGATTTGCAGAAAACTTAATTCTCAGATGCAGTATTCATTATGAATCACTTGCTCAGCTCTTAAAAGAATCAACATCTTGGTTGATTGCAGGAAACCAGCTCAGGTCTAGAAATTAATTGTTGACTCAGGAAGGTATTATTAACCCATGGTTTCTTTGAGCATATTTGAACTTATTTAAAATCATAGGCAACCACAGGGACAGAGCAATGCAGCTGTTTGTAAGGGGTTAATTAGCATCTTGTCTTCCAGTAGTTCACCCCCAGCAGAGCCATGCGAACCTGGTGTGGGCAGAAAAGAGGCAACAGCTTCTCAAAGAACCTCTGCAAGGCTCCAGCGTGAAGAATGGCAGCTCAGCGTGTCAGGATTTGGTCTCGCTGGAAAACCTGATCCTTTATCAGAACTGCTTGGGTTCCCACCCAAAGCAGCTAAAGCTCAGTTCTGCACAGGCAGAATGCATGCTGGGGCACAGGGAGGGGATGGCTCCATCACATGAACTTTGGGCCTGGTGGACACCAGGATCCGAGCCTGTGGACTGCACTCCTGGTGCTCACAACTGCTAAATGACTCCTAATCACCTTCAACCAAAACAACCCCTGACATGCTCAGTTTTCACAACAAACTTTAGTACCAGGAATATGGCCTAAAACTCACCCACTCCTCTGCAGTGAACACTCACAGACTCACAGTGCTCCTCCTGCTTTGTGTTTGGACAGGCTCTGCAGCCTACTCTCACCGTGGCAGCGTGAACCTACGCAAGACGAAGCCTGTTCCAGACGAGCTTAGGAACATCCTCCAGCCAACTACTTACAAATATCACACCCACCGCTAGATGACTTCCAGCACAGACATGTGGGCAGATCCCTCCAGAGAATCTACTTAGAAAGAATTTTTAACTGGGTCTTTCCCTTTACGTGCTGTGGATAAGGGCAGGGGAGTGTTAGCGTTGGAGGGAATTCCTGTTTGTGCCCTCCACAGCCCAGACCACCGTTCTCCTCATTCATGGTTCGCAGCCATTGTGTCAGCTCTGCCTCTTGAGACAAGAATTATGGCATTATGGCATAGCAGACCTCACCACACTGAGTGCATACCAAAAGAAAAACTCTTCACAGGCCCCAGGATTCCCAGGACTTTGGCAGAAAGGGTCAAGGCAGATTTGTCCTCTTTGGGTGGTCTCAACAGTCCCAAGTTGGGAGCGTGCACGTTTGAATGTGCTTATCCTCACGGTCCTCTTTCATTTTCTGGGGACAGCTTGGTGTCACGGGGTCGACAAGAAGCCAGTATGGGTGTGACAGACCCTGGGTCCACTTTCCAACCAGTTCTCCCTTCCTCCACTTCTTAGTTTGCCAAGAAGGGGTCTCTTTCTTTCCACATCTTACACAGGTCTACTTTGACTCAACAGTTTGCATCGTAACCGATGGCCAAAGCAGGTTGCAGGTGGCAGCGCACACATCCATGCTCTATCTGCAGAGGGGATGATATGAGTGAGCATCACCTCTCCCTTTTATGGCTAAACAAAACCACATTCTTAACCTAGTGGGAATTGTCTGAGGGTAGTGTCACTTATTTGGGTTTCTTCTCCTTTCCTTAGAGGTTTTCAAAACCACACAAGCCACTGGGAACAACTGAAGTTCACCACACTTGAGAGAGAAGACTGTCCAGGGTCAGAAAGACACGGGGCTGGCAGCAGGGCTCAGAAAGCCAAGCGCACCGCACCCTGCTCTGAACTACTCGACACTTCATCTTCCCCTGCTCCCCCATAGTAACCCCTGCGCTGGGAAGGGACGGTGCTGATGAGGTAATTGTATTCAATAAACTTTCCAGCAAAGGCTTGCAGAAGTAACAAGTAAAGAACTTGTGCACGCACACGTCAGAACCCACACTGCAGAAATCCTGCCATCTAATTGCCTACACAGGAATAAAAATTAAAAAAATAAAAAAAGAGTACTTGCTCACTCTTGTTGAATGTTCAAGCTGTGCTTGTTCTCATGGCTTTGGACACTACTGCTGCTCCTAAAGCGCTGAAGTTGTTTTCTGATGGTTTGTGACACCTGTAGAGCCTCTGGAAAGCACTACAACTTTATAGTGTTATCAGTTATCCTACTGCCCATTCACCTCCTTGACAAAGTTACCTTAGTCACAGAGGGTGACTCGGTCCCACAGTTTGGCTTTTTGAGGCTTGATCATGAACCCCGTGAATGCACCATTCACATCCCATGACCTCCGCACCAGACACTGCAGCCCTTAACCAGAGCCTGCACCTACCACCATCTGCACTGGGCCCCGATGCTTGCGACCTCCTCCTGACCCACATCATCTGTTCTAAATTAAGAAACCTGTTACATCACTTCCTTCCTTGGCCCACGGGGTGCTAAGAAGGTCACTACTAGATCGTAGCTTAAAGGGCTACCGAGTGCTGTCCTAATCCTGGAAGGACAGGAATTGCCAGAGCTGATAAATGACCCAAGCCAAGGCTTACAGTCTGGATTTATTTGTGATTAGACACTGTGATGGCCCTCTCTGACACCACTTTATTCTAAAAAGACAAAGAAAATTTCATCCAACCAGTTTTTGTTGAGCTACCTAAGGATGCTCGACGTCCTTTCACTCAGGACACCTCCAACCCTGTACGGGTGGGCTCAATAACAGGTATTTCTGTGACCTTCCCTGCACTGCCAGAATAACGGGCATTTCCATCAGCCTTCCTAGCTCTCCAGAGTTGCTCTCAATGCTATTCTCCAATTGCCTGAATGACAGATATTTTCACAGCTTTTTCTGCATCCCCCAAGAAATAGGTAGTTTCACAGCTTCCTCAGGAAACAGCCTTTCTTCAGTGCCCTCCCAGTAACTGGAGGGAGATGTGAAAAATGAAAAAACAAATAATCAACCAGCAGCGTTCAGGAGTTCAGAAGTCCTGTGAAAGTGAAGAACTTGCCAACTGAAGGAGGTTCAAACCCTGCAGTCCGGGCACACAGGATGAAAGACACTTTCCTCCACTGACAGTAAATAAATACCCTGTACAAAAAGAAGGCTCCATAGTTTAAAGCACTGTTTAATATGCTAACAGCCAAAACAAAACTCTGAAAAACTTCTGGCAGTGTTCTTTTTTAAAATATTGTGAACATTAAAAAAATAAAGTATTTCTTCAATGCTGCTGAATCGCATAATTTTATTTGCTGAGTTAAATCCTGGTCTGTGGAACTAGGGCACAGTAGTTTTCTTATTCATTCAGAAAAGGACTTTTAGCCAGATCATTTGTTTAACATACCTGTACGCCAGAATTTTTTAGTCCTACTTTGTGTCAAGATATTCTCACTACTACTAAGAGCAGGTATATTAAGCTAGAAGCAGAACATAGTTTTTGATAAATGACAACCAAACCCAAATTCCCTGTCTCCTTCAACTGCCTGATTTTGGTTTGAAAAAGTTGAGGTGACTCTTTACCCCTCCAAAATTTGGAGTTTCCTGGGTTAGATTTCCAAATAAGGTAAGAAGTGCGAAACTCTTGGATCCTTATTTACTGTACGTGGTATCTCCTGGGGCGCACCAAGCAACAGCAGAGCTCCTACCCGTATGGGAAGAAGTTTTACCCAATCACATTTATTTTTAATCCCTCCTACATAAGTTCCCAAGGAAAAACCCAACCACGATACCAGTTCAAAGAAATGTGTTACACCAGGACTGTAAACCCTGCCAAACTGGGAACCGAGGACCTGCTTTTATCCATCTGTCTGGGAACTGGAGGGGAAAGTCCCCTGTTGACAACATTACACCACTCCATACCATCAATTGTGCATAGTGCAATTACACCCTAAAATCTTCCTTCACCCTCTGCTGAAGCAAACCCCAGGTTTTATTCACCCAGAACACAGTAACTGGACTCTTCGGAAACAAAACTCCCACAAAACTGGGAAGCAATCTCCCAGCTCAGGTCTTCATTGACTTCATTGCTCAGGAAGCACAGCAAGCTTCTAATAGCCCCAGTGATCCCTGGACCAGCATTTCCCAATAGATAGGTCACGCTGTCACTAGGTCTTATCCCTAAACCCTCTCCTATCCCCCCACAAAACCTCTTCTTCAAAGAGGTGGTTTCAGCTCAGCCTACCTGGCCAAGCTACATCTGGGGAATGTTTAAGCTCCTTTCCTGACAGCGCCGTGTCTGTTGGCACTTTGGAGTTGGTTATCTTCCTAAATTGTGGCCTGAGGACACTGCTGTACATTTTGAGGACGGCAGACCTCCTCTGTCCTGAATGAAGTGCCAAGAAACACAGCCCTGATTTGCTAGTGTTCAGGGACATACCAAGTGCATGCTTTCTCCAAGCCCATTTTCAAGAGGATGCTCTGCTTACCCTGTGCAGTCGCAGTACCAGGGTTTTGGTCAAACTCTAGGCACCCTCCTTCACTGCAACACCAGCTCTGCAAGGTGTGTGCCTGCCCCTAGCACAACGTGCTCCGTGTGCAGCACTTCTCCCCACTTCTCTTTGCAACCCCTTGAACTGGGGTGGGCACCAGGAAAGTCAACAGCAGAGTCCACCTCTACATTACCCACACTCGTATTCAGACTCACTCACAAACAGCAAATGGAATTTTAATAAGAAACATAAGCAATGCATCAGAAATTAAAACCTGCCCAAACCCACTGTGTCCAAAATGATCATAATCTGCCCATCGGGGTGCAAGCAAAACAATCCTGTTTCTATTGCCAATAGCACACATGGGAATGGCAGGTAGCAAATCCATCAACCTTTGAGTCCTTGAACACTACACCAGGCCAGGATGAGGCCACTTTCAGCAGGCTTGGAGAGAAAACCTTCAGCCTGAATCCAGAACAAAGCCCTCTCATACAATTCAGCACCTGAAGCAAGGTGTCCTTGCTGCCCCAAATCTCACCGCCGAGCCCCACATTGCAGAGCAGAACAGCAGCAGCCAGGAATTGCAAGGATCTCTCCCACTATTCCTCACATCCAAAGGTACCTCAAGACACAGTTACTTACCGGGACTGGTGTGGGCACTTGGGGCTTGTCAGTCCTTCCCGTCACTGGTCTGGGAGCAGGCGCAGCACTCTTCTGTGGTCTCAGCTTCACCCTGCAGGAATCAGGACACAGGTTTTTTGCTAGTTGTGGTAAGCAGATAATCCGGTACTTTCTAACCCTCAGCAGAGAAGGGTATGCTGTACTGGAAAGAAAAGCTGCTGGCTGGTTGTCTGCAAGGATCAGACCCACGACTTTCCGAGCTGAGCTGCTTAGCAAGGAGCTCAAACCGGAGCAGAGTCAGTTGTGTTCACGGGGCTGAATCCTTGGGACAGCTGCTGGGAAGGTTGGATTGGCTCGGACATGAGAAATCCCACAAAAAACTGCTACACTGTGTTAATGCTTACAGAGAAGAAAGGAACTGGTGGATAGAGGCGGGCAAGAATTCTTGGTCATGATGGAGATGTTAAAAGAAAACAGTTTCTGTAATCTGAAATGTCTCACAGTAAAACAGAAACTTTTTCATGGTTTTAAATTTGTTTTGTGTTTTAAAACTGAAGATTTTGCTTTGGATCAGGCTGACTTGACCTGAAGGATTTTGTTGATGGAATTGAAATGATCTGCTTTCAGCCAGTTCCTCTGGGTCCCCCCATACTGCCAGGATATTTCCCAGGACTTAAATTAAGGTGTTTCCCTTCCCTGTCGTGGGCTGAGATAGCTGGTTTGACTGCACACAGTGTACTGATGTATCTCCTTGAGAGACCTGCCAAGCAGAGGCACAACCAGGGTGTCACGTATCGGAAAGGGGAGCTACAGGACTTTCTACAGCACTTTTTATCTGGGGCAACACCAAGTGCGTGCTGAACAGGCTCCTGGTGGCACACAATCCTCCTCACAGGGAAGGCTGCTGAGCATGGTTGCATGCCCCGTAAGAATTTGGCTAATGCTTTAGAGGTGGTACGTAGGTCCCATCAAATCCTCGCTCCTCTGCAACCAAACACACTGAATCTTCCCCCAGTCCCAGCACTCTGGGTGAGGAGCTGGGAGATGCGGTTGAATGGGTGGCATGCAGCAAGACCTACTCCAAGCTTTGTGCTCTCCAGCCCTGGGCTCCAGAGCAAGGACTGCCGCACCAAGCTCACAGCCTACACAGTCTAGAGCTGATGGGAACTGGATACAGGTCTCCATACTCCCACTTCAGTGCCTAAGCCATTAATGAGATCCAGTGATTTCAACCCATTCCTTCAAATCAGGCTTCTTGGGCAAGCAATGACCTACAAGAGAGGCAATAAATCACTGCCAGATTCCTGCTTTACTTCCTTCACCCTCCTCAAACCAGTGATGATTCCCTCCTTCTGCATTCCACGCAATGTTTCCTGAGCAGGCACAGCTTTTATCAAACGACCAATATGGTTTCCACCCTGCTCTGTGAAATACTCAGATACGTGGGCTGCCCGATCCCATGGGGAGGGTAGAAGGAGTAGTCTGGGCTCCTGCCAGTCATCATAAGCGTTAGGGTGAACGGTTAGTTCATCCACCCAGCCTGCCAAGAGAGACCCTCTGTAATTAGAGGCTCAATTCAGCCTCAGTTATGCCACAGCATTGCAAAAGGTCAAACTGAAATGAAGTTTTTAATTAAAACTGAAAAAGCACTAAAGAGACAGAGAAATGAAGCACTGGGATTCAACCAACAATGAGAACACATATCTCTAATGAGCTGATCAGAGATGACACACTGGATTTCGTGGCAGAAGTCTCTGCACACTCTGGCGGCATACCAAAGGGATAATCCCTCCTGCATAGGTGTTCAAAGCTCTGCACGAAAAGGTCACCACAGTGACAATGGCTAAAATCAGGATATGCTGCCACATGGCCACGTTTCCCATCATCCAAGAACCCAATAAAGCATTCAAGATGATGAACTTCCCAGTGCCGTTTCCTCAGTTTTCTTCAACAGACACGATTCAAGTTTACTGAGCCACTACAGAGATTTGTTCAACAGAATATGTGAAGTGCTGGAATCAACGACGGATGCAGCAATGCCATGAGAATGGGCCTTCATACAGGAGAGATGCAGAAGAAGAGAGAGATTAAGAGAAACTTGAGGCCAAACCAGGTCTGAGCAGAGTCCTGAATATCAAAATGTCCAGAGACACTAGGGATGTGGAAAAGCAAACGGCTCATGGCTTCCTCTGATGGTACCTGTTGGAGCCCTGAAGATGTAGCAGTCAGAGAATTACAGAACCAAATCCCAGCGAGGAAAAAGGAACACAGGTTCTACCTGAGATCTGGATGTTCTGAATACCTTGCTCTATCCTCCTCTCAAACTTACCCAGATGCCTTGACTGAGGCAAAATGCTTATCTTGGTCCTGAAGCCTTCTGTTGATAAGAACAACTCAAAAGCATGCAAGGGGAGGGGAAGTATAGAATCATAGAATCTTTCAGGTTGAAAAAGACCATTAAGATATCATTGAGTCCAACCATTAACCTAATGCTGCCAAATCCACCACTAAACCAGGTCCCCAGGCACCTCATCCACATGTCTCTTAAATCCCTCCAGGGATGGTGACTCCACCCACTCCCTGGGCAGCCCGTTCCAATACCTGACAGCCCTTTCCATAAAGAAATTTTCCCTAATATCCAATCTAAAACTCCCCTGGCACAACTTGAGGCTGTTTCCTCTCATCCTATTACTTGTCACTTGGGAGAAGAGACCAACCCCCCCCTCTCTGCACCCTCCATTCAGGGGCTTGTAGAGAGCGACAAGGTCTCCCCTGAGCCTCCTCTTCTCCAGGCTGAATGCCCCCAGCTCCCTCAGCCCCTCCTCACAGCACTTGTGCTCCAGACCCTTCCCCAGCTCTGTTGCCCCTCTTCGGGCACGCTCCAGCCCCGCAGTGTCTGTCTTGCTGTGAGGGGCCCAAAACTGACCCCAGGATTCGAGGTCCGGCCTCACCAGTGCCCAGTACAGGGGAGGGAATCCCTGCCCTGATCCTGCTGGCCACACTTTTCCTCATGCAGGCCAGGATGCCATTGACCTGCGCGGCAGGATGTTGTTGTGGCCCAAGCACAGGACCTGGCATTTGGCCTTGTTGACCCTCATACAGTGGCCTCAGCCCATCGATCCAGCCTGTCCAGATCCCTCTGCAGAGCCATCCTGCCCTCAGGCAGATCAACACTCCCACCCAACTTGGTGTTGTCCGCAAACTTAGGAGGGAATTGAGTGCGCCCTCAGTCAGTTTGAAGATGACACCAACCTGGGTGGGAGTGCTGATCTGCTTGGTAGCAGAAAGGCCTCATGAGGGTCAGAGGGACATGGTGAATCAATGAGCACCAGAAGTTCTGAGTTCTGGTCTCAGGCTCCACTGTACACTGCTGTCTCTTTGAGACCAAGGGCCAAATTACTGCATCTCCTTGTGTGCTTTAGGATGCTAAGTTAGACGCAGATGAGGTCTACAAAGTTGATAACCTGAAGTGGACACTGTACAGGGGGTGGCACAGAAAAATCTCACCACTAGCAAGTTCAAGGGAGCTATAAAAAAGGAACTCCACCTCTGCTGCTCTATAATCCTTCTTTTTCCAAACGTACAGCTACATGAAAGACCAAATTGTCCTGTTCTTATACCAAGTTCCTCTTTACTGCATGAGTCCGGATGAATTCAGGCTGCAGGAGCGGCAGTCCCCAGCCCTTACAAGATTGGAGTCAGTCAGCTGTGTGCACCATCCTGTCATTTTTCTAGAATCACTTCAACCCACGTTGCAAAAGTGAAGGAGGAAGGAGGTAAGTGCCCTGCCAAAATACAACAACATCTTTCAGAGAAAGTAACTGCACTAAAATGTGCTGGTTTATTTTCACCCTGGGCTCCCAAAGCATTTCCCTTCTCTCCCTGAATGATAACGGGCATAAAAATTAAATATAAATTCTCCAACAAAAAGCAAAATGCACTGAAGGGTAATAAATCACAGGGGCTGGATGGCATTCAGAGGAAGTTGTGGGATGGAATAAAGGATGAAATAGTGTAGATACTGACTAAGATATATCACAGACCCTTAAAAACCCAAGATTTGTCCTCAGGGCAGGGTACTCAACACAACGGGCTGAATTTTTATGAAGCGGCGAAGAGAACCTGCCCAGTGAAATGGTGGCGTTGGTACATGGTACTCACAGTCCTGCAGGGCTCAGAGCACAGGGAATGTCACCCCAGCACCACGCTTGCACCCCCACCTCACGTGGCGATGAAGACGCTGATGAAAACATCTACCTTCCCCAAAGCCACAATTCTGCACCAGTTGCTAACCCCCAAGGTCAGAAGACCCGCAAGGAGAAAGTCTGTTCTGGGGGTTTGTAACACATTTTGTACACAACAGCAGATGTGCCTTTCCTGATCACCCACAGGACTGATGCTGCTCTCCCTTCTCTCCAGGGTCACATGCCAAATGCGAGCCGTTGCACTGGCACTGTCAGCGAGATTGATCAGTGACTCCAGAATAAGAGAGACCAGCCCGGTGCTGCAGTGGGGATCACAGGCTGGATACTTTCTCATCTGATGACCTGAGATTCTTACATCAGCATTTCCAGTAACTCGAAACACTCCCCAGGGCATCACACAGAAGCACAATATTCTGGAAACACTATATATCAGCACCAATTTTCTTCTAATAAACAAGATCACTTTCAATTTTGCAGGCACCTCCTACTTCATTAAACTTAAAGATCGTGCTCTCCAGGAGTTTCCTTCTCAAGTGGGGCAGGAAATGAAAAGACAGAAAATGCAATTTAATTGGGGATAAAGCTTTATCTTTACACTGCCTATCATAATTATGTGTCATTTAAAACAAGCTTGGAGCAGGTGTGAAATGGCACCAGCTCCGGATGCGCATAAAACAGGATGACACGAGCAGCATGTCTCCGCAAGAATCAGATGGTGTAACTTGAAAACTCCTCTTCTGTATCTTTCTTCCTTTGTTCCCTTAAACTTCTCAGAAAAAACAGGAGAAGAAATGGCATCTTTGCAAAGCCAAGTGGTTTGAAAGGAAGGGAAGGTAAAATCAGCATCACATGCTGGGGCAAAGCACAGTCCCTGCCAAACCTGGGCCGGGCTGGAGTTGGTGCACAGCACGCCCGAGCGGAGGTGCATCAGCGTAGCCACGTGTCTTCGTGTGACACAGCGACAGTGATGCTCAATCTGCTGCTCCTGCTGCTTCCTCTCTGGGTGTAACTTTGCCTCTCCTTGCCAGTCTGGATAACATGGCTTTGATGCTTGCAGGTGAGACTGGAATGCACCACTATGGAAGTGACCTCAAGGTGCTGAAGTTTGTCCATGGAGTTGAGTTGGGTGGGAGAGAGTTTCTGCTTTCTCTCAGGTCATCCAGCCCCTTTGTCCATGCTCCAGGACCAGGATGAACAAAGCAATGAAACACTTCTGTCAAGTTAATAATGAGGATTTCAGTTGACCTGCAGAGAGCAGAACCAAGGAAGAGCAAGGAGAGCTCTGTGGGTGGGTAGTGTTACTTGTTATAAGGGAAGGGAGATGGGAGTTCATCTTTTAAGCTGCTAGGGAGTCTCCATGGCATTTAGGGCAGCTCAGTTGACTCAAGCCTTCCTTAAACAGCTTCCACCACTGAGGCTTTTCCATCTGAAGAAGCCCAAAATCAGACTCATCACATCTGTCCCTCCATGCTGAGATCTTCTCCATCACAGGCTCTCCATGCAGGCTGGAAGCTCGGACCTGCTTTTGCCCCAGCCTCTCTTCTGCACAAAAGCGGTTTCGTCTCGTTTGCCCTTCCAAAGTCTGCCAGCGAGTGCCATCCAGGCCTAGGAGAAACCAGCAGGAAATGTGGGCAACCCAAACCATTTGATGTCAAAACAAATGCAGAGCAGCTCAGTACAAAGTGTGAGCATTCCCAGGCTCACTCTTTGTCTGCTTGGTGGGTCTCAGATGACTGTACGTTCTTCTTGGAAAAAAGATGCTTGAAACACGAGTCAGAGCAGAGATCTCTACCCTTTGTGCCTTTCTGGATGGTATCAGTAACTTCCTGGATTTAAATAGCACCTATTTTTCCAACAAGTGCCTTTTCCATACTTCCAACCATGGGAGATAAAATAGGGAGGAACTCCATTTAACTGATGCACATTAATTAGTTGCCTGTCATTGTCAAAGCCCTGCTCTTACATTCTGATGCAAATTCACGGCCTTTCATTTTAAGCAATACATCAGCTTGGCTTCAGTCTTCCAGTGATCCTTTAATGTCATATTTTCTCCCCAGTGAATCAATATTCAGATCCTCTAATTGGAACTTATCTGCTCATCCAACCTTGGGCTAGGTTTGTTTAGCAGCTGAGCATACCAGACACTTTTGCTGCCTGAACTAGCAGAGCCGAACTTCGCCTGGTAGCTGTAGGCAGAGCTGCTGCCTGCGGAGTGCGTTGGGAGCCGGCTCTGCTCCCCCTCCTCCCACGCTCCCCGTGCAGTCCTGCACCACCAGCCACACACCAAGACGTGCCTTGCCCGAAGCAAGCAGACCAGAGTATTTTCTGTAAAGGAGATATGAAACCCTAAACCACATCCCAGCCCAGGACGGCATCATGGACAGGCCAGTTTTCCTGTTCCACTTTAAGGGGCAAAGATACAGCTCCCCATCGTTTCTAATTTTGAATCGCGTCTCCATCTTCTGCCTGTAAATTCTCTCCTGCTGTCAAAAGGTCACCAGGCCAGTTGGAAAGCTATTTTTCACAACCTTGCTTATCCAGAGGCAACTTGCTGCCTCCCCCCACAAAGAAAATGCTGACAACAAAACTCATTATTGGCCAGCGGGACTGCAGGTTGGGTAAGGCATTGCAGACAGGACTGGCCTTTAAGGCACCTGGCAGAAATTCAAGAAAGTCAGGAGCCATTCCTGGTTCTTCCCAGAATCCCTTCCTGTCCTTGGGCTCCAGCTATATGCCTCAACCTCCCCTCTACTAACTGAGGCTAATAACACTTCCCACAGTTGGTCATGCAGATAAATTATGTTTAGAAAATAATCTATTACAATGGGCACAAGGGCCCTTTTAGAATAAAACTAGGTATTTTTTCCCTTGTATCACCACTGGCTTTAGGGGAATAATGCCAAGAATTACTATAACCCACTGTATCTAGGGCTGGGCTTTTTACTTTTGTAACAAAGCGTATTTAGTGCATTTGCTGAATAATCTCCAGAAGTCCAGGCTGAGCAAATTACACTGACTGTGCTGAAGTTTAAGAGGGAGCTATGAACTGGCTTGGAGGGACAGACCTGTCTTTCGGCTGGAAGCACAGCCTGTTTCAGTCAAGGAGAACAGATCACACCTTGGTGAGCTCAGCATCTGCCACCATCGATAAAGAAAGTACAGCAAGATGATGATCACATGCTCAGCTCCAAGATCTCCCATCACCTGCTGTCAGTTGTCAGCAATAAATATTTCTAAGGAATAGCAGCTGCCCAGCACTGTGCCCAAAACAACCAAGACTTTCCCTGGTGTAAGGGCTTGGCCGACAGAGTTTCCACTTGGAGCAAAGGACTTCTACTTGGAGTCCCTTGGTTCACCAGGGACTGCTTGAGCATCATCCCTCCTGTCCCAGGAGGCATGCTACACCTACACGCCTGGTCTGCTAACAGCGTCAGGCACACACATTTCTCAAGCCCTGGTGTGTTTTGCACCGCACTTCAGACAGGCAGTTACTCCAGGGCTGAGAGATGCAAACTGCTCCAACAAATGTCTACCCCAGGCCCGAAGCTGCAGGGCCAGGGGATGCTCCACAGTAGGCGGCCAGTCAGGAGGGGTTTAACCACTCTTCACTCAGTTTCTTTTGTCATCTGGACTGATGAGATCCACTGCTGGTGAACGGTTGTCCACAGATCATCATTCTTTTTTGAATTATATTAGAGATTGCAGATCGCCCCTGCGACGTGAACACAGGCGCGCTGGAGCCCAAGCTGCTTTGCTCTCCATCACTGACATCATCTGTGGCAGTGGCCAGAGCAAGCAGAGACCTATGCCAGCCTCTGGACAACCCCACAACATCCCAGCTCAGCTGCCCTCTGAATAACCCCTGGGAAGGTGGGATAACCCCAGCTTGGAAACAGAATAACAAACATCTCAACATCCCTGGGCCACCTACAAATTCTCCCACCTACAAAACATTAAGAGGGGTTCAGCTATGAGGGCAAGAAGTGTCTGCCAAAACACAGTGCACTGGGACCTCTCAGAGATGTAAGGGAAAGGAAAGGGAAGCCCTAAGCTGCCCGTCAAAACTTCAGCAGTGGAGGTAATTGGTTTATGCACACTTATCCCCACACCCAATTATCAGTTCCGTTTAGTGATTTTACATGACTCTAGTCCAGCAGATCCGCTGTTGTTCTGCTTGATTCTGCCTCTCTTGCTCATTTATGTATATATCATCCAGTCCCTAAATCATTTTTAATAGCTTCTTTACTCGCGTGCCCTCCCGTCTAATTCCAGCACCATCAGCACAAGGCAGGTTGCAGATATGAAGAAGCTGACATTTCTCTTTTGAGTAATTTGCAGTGGATTTCTTGCCTGTTTGATGTAGTCATTTTGTTCTCTGCACTGATGTGACATTAATTATTGTTAAATATTCTTATCTGTTACATACAGTTCTGTTTAGATAAAGGTCAGTGCATGAACCCCTGACAGTGCTTGTTGCTGCCATGCTCTAAAGCCAATTTGTCATTCTCTCCCTTCAGTACCCTTCTCTCAGTTTCAGTCCATTTTTCCCATTAATTCAGGCACAGTAGAGAGCCATTAAAAAATGCAAAATATCTCAGCTGTTCAGATTGGCACTCGGATAGGAAATTACTAGCTTGGGTAGCACCGGTTGCACAGGAGGTCAGGTAATATTGCGCATGCAAATCCAGCAGGAGCTTCTTGTTAAGGAACTGTATGGCTGCCCCCCAAAATACGTACATATTTCTGCTTTAATTAAAATCAGCTAAGCCTTGCATAGGGTGCAATGTCTTCTCCCAGCCTGGTTTGCAGTGGGATAGCAGCATAAGCCCACACCACCCTCTCTAGGCAGAGGACAAGAAGGGCAAGCTCAAGCCATTGTCACCAAATTGACTAGAACAGAAACACGTGGCACCACGATCCGTCTTCCCTGGGGAACAGCTGGACTCACATGAGCCTGCTCACACCAAGCAAAATATATGCCTGCATCTGCTCAGACTTGCTTTTCATCTCTCTGACCCAGTAAATCCCCTCCTGCCCAACACTTCCCACCACAGCACCAGTGATGTGGGGATGCAGGGACTTGCTCCCAGCACACCTGTACCCTGCCTGCCTCGGGACACCTGATAGACCAATGCAGCATCTCCGTAGCACACTCTGAGTATGGGTGTTGCAGGCCTGCGATACGTCGGAAAGCAGTCCGTGACCTTGAGTGGCTCTCTCATGGGACAAGGCAGTCGTACAATCTTACGGGGACACGCGTCAGTGTGGCACAAACATCAGACCTCAGAACACTTAGTCTGCAGCAGCAGAGGGCAGGAAGCCATCACAATTCCTAGGTCATCTTACACCAGCAGCCACCAGGACAAGGAGTGGGGCTGGCAGCCCCCAGTGCCTTATAAAACCTATTTTACTGCATGGTTGAAGCTTGTGCGCTTTTATGCCTCCATCCAGCAAAGTGCTTCAGCACGTACTTAACTCCAAGCACACAAATGGCCTTAATTACATCCAGGGAGCCATTTAGATGCTTAAATTGAAGCCCACGTCTAAGTGAGCATCTGAGCAAGGACTTCAGCGCAGGAAGAGGGAGCAACAAGGATGGTGAGGAGCTGAGCCTTCAGCCCTGTGCAGCCGGTGACAGGGACCAGAGCAAAGATGCTCAGATGGGGCAGGGGACTCCCAAAAGCAGGACTAGATAAATGCAAGGTCTCCACTTGCTGAAAAGGTGGATTCTCCTGCATGAGTAGAAAAGGATGCAAAGGTGACCAAAGCGTGACCAAAACTAATGCACGATAAAAGATGTGCTCACTTCAGCATTTGCCAAATAGAGGAACATTTGATCATTTAGAGTGACATTTAATTTTGCTCTGTGATAAATGATTTCATACTTCTAAATGAAAGAAAATTAACTCCCAAACTCATCCTTCTCTCAGTAAAATACAAAGAAACAGTGCATTTTGCTGAATGTAATAAAGTGTGGGGTTTTTTCCTTCACTTCTTTATATATAAACAAGACCAAGAATAGAAGGGAAACACATGCTGGGCCCTCTCAGTTCTAGGCTCAAGGGAGAAAAATGTAGTTCATGCCATGCTGAGCCTGCCCCAGCCCAAGGGTACGGCATGACTCCTGTGACTGGAGTCCTAGATGAGCACACACATTGTGGTTCCTGCTTGGCGCAGACCTACGGACACCCAGAAATGTGCTACCACCAGCTATGCTGATGGAGACGGGGTGCAGAAACAGTTTCAGCCTATGCCTGAAACTCAACATCTGCAGGGTCCTGCCTCGTAACCATGGAGCTGGTTCGCACACAAGGGCTCCTCTGCGCTTACATAGCTGCATCTCACAGAGGAAACATCCTTCCTTGAAGACTCTTATTCAGCACAACCATCAATAAACCCCTGGGCAATAGATATTCATGGTTCAGGTCCTCAGCTTAGTTATGTGAGCGTGAACAGGAAGAAACTGCACTGCTGCTTTCCCTTTCTCTGTATTGGGACACAGAGAAGGGCGAGAGCTGACTTCACATGTTTAGAAAGGTATGAGAAAACTCAGGTCCTTTCTGGGTCTGGGGACAGGGTGTCCCACAGCTAAAAATACAGAGACAAGCCAAAAAGTAAAGGCTAGCAAGAGACAGTGCTAGGGTGACCAAAGACAAAAACAGAGCCTCTTTATTTATGCAGCCAGTGACTGTCCAGCAAGAGACTGAAACTTCCGCACACATGCTGCCTGCGTGATGGACAGGCTCCTGCCAGCTGTAGGAGTCTAATTTCCAATGTAGACACAGGGGTTCCTTCTCCTCTTCCCTCGTTGTAGGCTCATGGTTTTTTTTTTTTTTTTAATTATTTTTAGCCCATGTACCAAGCAGGGTAATGTGCAGGATCAGAGGGAGAGAGCAAGGAACGGAAATCACTATCGTGGTAAAGGCTTGCCTTCCCCTTGCCACCACAATAAGGAGCTCAGGATCCAAGCCCCATCAGGGTCCATGCTCAACCCTGTCCAGAGTTTGTGGGATGCAAGCTGAAAATCTCTCTCCATGGCTCCATCATCAGCCTGAATTAAGTGGGAGATGTCCTGTGCCTGGTGCAGGGCTCGGCTGCTCTGTGCTGCCCAAAGCACTCCCACTGCACCTTCCTCAGGGTCTGGCTCTGCACCAGACCAGGGCATCCGCTGCAGATGGCTTCCGGCTCTTCAGCAGCCCAAAGGAATGGAGCTCCAGGGAAAATATCCATTGCCAAAACAGAAGGATACAGGTGGCAGTCCTAAGGCACAGGGATGGTCCTCGAGCCTGCTCTGAAATGGCCACGCTTCAGGTAGCTCAACCAGCCTGTGGATGGCCCACATTGGTAAGACACAAGTGTCAGCCACACAGGAATTAAATGACCCCCAAGACCTGGGCAAAGGGAATAACGAGGCCATTTGGACATCAGCCTTGCCCCTGCCAGGTGAATTTTGTCTTTGACAAAAAACCTTTACTATAGAAGGGCAGGAAGATGCAAATATGCCCAAAAGTATTTTGCTGCGTTTGGGACAGCATCCCTCACTGACTATTTCTCTGCAGTAACTGCTGTGTGTATACCACTGTGTCCCAGGGCAAATCAAGGGTAGCAGGGCTGACCTTACTGGGATGGAATTGTGGTCTGTAAAGCTTTCTTCTTCTGATCTCAAAGACCTCCAAGCCTGAGAAAAGTGTTGCAAAAGGCCATAAGATTAGGGTTTTCTCAGCTGGATTTTGCTCCCATCTTGCTCTTAGAGTCTGGGCAACCACAAGGAAAGCCTGAGAACAGAAGTATGGATGAGACCCAGGGGAGAGCTGCTTGGCAGAGTCCTTTTCTCCAGTAACACCTGCAAAGTTACATTTACCAAGGTTAAGCAGTTCTGTGCCAGAGCCCAACGGGTGTCAGGAAGCAGCGGCTGTGGGACCGCAGGGAAGCCGAGGCATCCCGCTCACTGTCAGCATCATTTAGAACAGCAAACCCTGAGCTAAGGGGACCCAAGAAGCTCTCAGAAGTCTGGGCACGAGCAGCAAAAGGTCTTGCTGAATTAGCTGTACAGAGCAATGCATCAACAGTGGGGGGATGGACAGGGTATGATCTATAACCCATGGCAGACACAATTTAACAATGACCAGGCATAACTGATGCAAAGGACAGGTGACCTTCAGCTGGTGACTGAACTCTCAGACCCATTTGTGTAATGAAACACGTGTCCTTCCCACAAGCTTTGAGGCCAGCAGGAGAGAAACCAGTGAAGCACCACTATGGCCCAAGAAGAGTCAGGTCAACCCTATCTCCCGGGTTGGGTACCTCCGCTGTAAGTGTCCTTTGTAGGATGCTGCAGGTGTTATGGCACACAAGGAGCTGGGGCGATGCTCAGCCAGAGTGCAAGGTGTGCAAGAGTGAGGGTTCGAGGGAGCTCTGGCCTGAGAGGTCACAGCCTGCATCGGGGTCAGCACGCCAGCTCCCAGGGCTGGGATCTCTCCCTGCCTGGAGCAAGAGGCATGGCAACCATGATCCCAGCACCTGTGAGTCTGGGCATCAGCCATTCTAGTAGGGAGAGCATCTCCTCTGCCCGAGGCTATGGCTGGATCCTCCATCTCCAGCAAACCCAGCCTCCCACCCAAATCCTGCTGGGCTATTCCAGAGACTGCCTGGCCTCTGTTCTCCCTCCATCCCACCCAACCGGCAGGCCTGCCATCAGTATGCATCCGCACCTCCTGCTCAGGCTGGGATTTCAAATACACCCACCAGTTCAACTCAGGGAAAGGTTGGCAGGGTATAATGATCCACAACCAAATTAAATTTTGTATCAGACCTAACACTTGCCAAAGTGCTTCTGTGACAAATACTTGATACCTCATCCCAAAGATACTACTTGCAGCAGCACCTTGGAGGGCTTCCTAGGGTACTGCAGAAATGCAGGGCTGAGATGCAGTAAGCCCAGGGCTGAGATGCAGCCCTCCAGTCACAGGCCTTTGCAACACCACCAGAGCAGCCATTTAGGGGTCCACAAAACAACTGCAAGCAGATCAGAAACAAACCCCAAGGAACACATGTATCCCAGTATTTAAGTAAAGAACAAGACAGGAGGTGTTCTTTCTTGGCTGTGAGTTAAAACGGTTGCAGTCATCAGAGTTCTCAGTTGACATAAGCGAGCAAGATGCTGAAACCAAGGTGCAGCCACTAAAAACACCGAGGGAACACCAAGAGGAGCCTCTGAAACCAGCTGTATGCCAGGCTATGCTTTCCATACAGGGCTGTTCAATTCGCCTTACTTCATTAACTTCAATGGATTTACACCCGAGACCAGCACTGAAAAAATCAATTATCTATCTATTTAACCTCACTGCCCTGATATTATTCCCTCTGTCCCATATTTGGCTCCCCTCTGATACCTGAATTCTTTCAGTCCTGTCAGAAATTTGGGCACAGTATCCATACTGCTGGATAAACTTACCTCACCAAGGTAAGAAAAGGATAAAGCCCAGTTGCTTTTACAAGAGTGATTTTGGCAATAAACCACTGCAAAAATAGTAATAGAAAACTCCAGACCTGCAAGTGCAGCTGTTCCCTCTGCAACTCGCACTCAATTGCATGGATTAAAGTTCGTGTCTTGCTATAAGAAACTATCTCCTGATAGGAATGCTGCTGGAGCTCTTGTAAGAGCCAGGACTGCATTAGAGCTGAAAGGAAGAATCAATAGACCCATGCATCAGTTAGCAGAGGCCTGACAAGCTGCCTGGCACCCAGACAGCATGGCTGGTGTTAGTTTTCTGCCCACTGCAGTGGTTACGTGCCTCTATCTCGCTGCTGATGGCAGACACACCTCGTGTGAAAAGTGGATCTGACAAGTTTCACAAACCAGGCTTTCATCAGATGGGTGCCATCCATTCCAGGCTTTGGTCCCATCCACTGAAAACCCCAGAAAAACCCAACTCCAGTAGGGGATAAATGATTTCTTGTGCTACCTTGGTCTCTGAGGGCAGAGCAGGTCATCAAGTAGAACTGACGTGAGAATGAAGCAAAGACGCCTTTGCTGCTCAACCATCACTGAGCTTCAGACACAAAATCCACTAAATCCCAGTTCAGTGGCCACCTGGACAGTTGGTCATGGTGCACAGACCATAGTCCCTCAAAGCTTTAGCCAGTTGGGAGGGTCCTTTCTCACACCCATCTTACACATCTTGAGAACCTACTTACAAAAGAGCCAGTTTCAAACACATGAACTGTTTCAAAAACATGAGCTTGGCCGCATGGACCTCCGGGGGCTGCCCACACAAGCCGGTGCCTGCACAGCTCCAGGCAGGGAGGTGGATATTAATTCTGTACTAAATTGAGTGGTTTGTTGTACACAAGCAATTTCTTCTTTTTTTTTAATGAAATGGGTGTATCATTATGATTACGCATAGTTGTTACATTCAGCCTTTAATTAGATTTGTGTAATTAGAAATTCACCGAGTTATTTCACACAGTGGAAAAAATATTGCTTGGATGGGGTTATATAAGACGGCAACAGATTTCTCAGTAGCTCCCAGAGCTGACTGATAATCTGAAACAAATGACATCTTCGCTTTTGAGACCTTCACAAGGTGTGTGTAATTCTTAACTTCTGGCAGATTTTGCATGGCTAAGAGGTAGAAATCTGAGGCAAGAGCAAGTGAAAAGTCTCACGACCACTTCCTATTGGTATTTTCTTCTCCTGCTAAGATATTCACCTGCCCAACCAGGGTAACCTGGAGCTTGATGTTGCAACCCCAGAGGCACCAGCCCCAACCTCCTGGCCAGACAATGGACAGGGCCAGCAAGAGGGCATGTCCCCAAGTCCCCACAGAGGCTTAGACACATGCCTGGAACATTCATATATCAAACACAGAGAAAGCCATTTAGAGAAATCCTAATGGATCAGAAGGCTCTT
This sequence comes from Rhynochetos jubatus, assembly GCA_027574665.1. Classification (NCBI taxonomy): domain Eukaryota; kingdom Metazoa; phylum Chordata; class Aves; order Eurypygiformes; family Rhynochetidae; genus Rhynochetos; species Rhynochetos jubatus. The sequence goes on along the minus strand of CM050665.1, from coordinate 15,718,674 downwards.
GCAAAAGACCAGACAGGCAGATGGGGTCGCAGACCCATGCGACTTGGACCCGGCTTCATTGCTGCACCACCTAGGTAGCATCAGTGGGAAGTATCAAGCAAGTTGGTTGCCCATTTTTGGTTTGCTTATCCCAGCAAATGAAAGCTGAGAGGCAATACAGCTGCCTTCCACAAGGACGAGCATGGAAATCAAGGCCAGATGGAAAATCATTTGGGTCAAAGAAGAGACTGCCACACAGAGCAATGGCCCCAAGCTGTCTGTGAACAGATTCAAGCCACAAAGCCCCTAGCTACCAGAACAGAGGAGCTACACTACCTCCCCCTCTCTTCTCCCAAGACAAAGCTGCTTGTAAGAAAAAACACTCACGTGTTTATGTTTGGGTTTATTCATGAGTAGTTATGAGACTACTCAAGAAAAACCAACTCCCAGAGTTGGGTGCATCCTTAGAGTCCTCCAAGCTATAGTCCAGTGTGCACCAGTGCAAGGGGCTGATCCAGACATGCTGGCTTTGGTTAGTTGCTTTAGTCTTCAGAGACAATTTCTAGCTCCTGACTGTCACAATGAACATCCAGATGGAAGAAAAACCTTTTGGGGTTTAAGTGTCAGAGTACTTGTCCTGACCATGGGATGCAACAGGCATAAGCCTGCCATGTAAGAAAAAAAATGCTTTCACTTACTTCTTTAGGTCTGACCTAAGGGGAGCAACTTTCAGCTGTCCTGGAATGAATCACACAGAATCACTAAGGTTGGAAAAGACATAAGATCATCTAGTCCAACCATCAACCCAACACTACCATGCCCATGAGACCTCAAGCACCATGTCTACACATTCCTTGAACACCTCCAGGGATGGTGACTCCACACTTCCCTAGGCAGCCTGTTCCAGTGCCTGACCACTCTTTCAGTGAGGAAGTTTATCCTAATATCTAATCTAAACCTCACCTGACACAACTTGACGCTGTTTCCTCTTGTCCTGTCACCAGCCACCCGGCAGAACAGACCAGCACCCGCCTCCCTGCACCCTCCTTTCAGGGAGCGATCAGGTCTCCCCTCAGTCTCCTTTTCTTTAGGCTAAACACCCTCAGCCACCCCTCATCAAACATGTTCCCCTGACCCTTCACCAGCTTTGTCACTCTTCTCTGGACATGCTCCAGCATCTTTATGGCCTTCTTGGAGTGAGGGGCTCAAAACTCAACACAATACTCAAGGTGCAGCCTCAAGCTTAAAACAAGCAGTCACTGGCAATACTACTGATATATAAGCAAGTTATCTCTACCAGCCAGAGGTTTCAAGTAGATGAAAAAAATATGGGGGTCTGGGGTTTGTTTGGTTTTTACTGTTTTATGGCATTAGTAATCAAAAAAGAAAAAAACCAAACCTTGTCTCCAAGGTCATTGAACATAAGTATTTTTGTCCTTCCATCAAATCCTATCACCACGATGGAAGAAAAGGGACTTTTTTTCCCCCCCAATAAATGTGGAAAGCAACAAATATTGCATAGTGTCCAGTTATGGAGTGAATAGCTCTATTTATTTTTACACATAAATATATCTGGGAACTAGTGTGTATATGTGCACACGACAGAGTTCCCTCATGGCCTCTTGTCAGAAACATCTCATTACACTTCATCTCAGCACTGCCCTTTCAGAAACAACCACTTCTTTAGAGCAATATCCTCCCCTCTCTTGTGGATCCCCAGGTATAACAGGCTTTGTAGGAGATTAATTTATTAATTCCAAAATGCTTCCCCTACCCCCAGTGAAACTGTCAACATAAAACGTTTTATAATATAATGGTTTATCTGATCATTCTTCGCTGGACAACCTGAATACAGAGCTTTTCCCTAAATACACTCTTCAAGAAAGAATATTTGTAAATTTGAAAAAGACTTCGCCTAACCTCGTACCAACAGCAATGCTGCTTAACTCAGGTATATTTTGCCTCTGCACCCTCTCATACACAGATGTGGACGGAGTCCCTCCTGTGACCAAAGACTGGTGTTCCACTATAAACAGCCACTGTGCTTGGCCAAAACCACAGATGGTTATCACCTGCTGCTTTGTTCATCCCCTGTCAATCTGTCTGATGAACAAACATGGGGACCCTTTGGCAGACATATCCTTTGCACCCTCACCCACCCATCAAAAAGTGCCCAGACTGACTTTCAAAGGGGTTTAATTAGGTCATGACCTGTGCACTGCACAAGCTGAGGGAGCACAGGATTGTGCAGGGATGTAGCAGGGATGTAGCAGGGAAAGCATAAATACAATTTCCCCCCCCCCCCTCCATTTTAATATGCATCACATAACAGTGCTGTAGTGAGCAACACCAACCCCATACGCCTCCATACGTGTTTGAAAAGGACCTGACCCTGTGTTGACCGATGACTCAAAGTCATCAACCAAGGCTCTGGCTGCCTTTGGTCTCATGAATCCCTGACAAGTGACATCTCCGAGCCCAGCGCTCACGCCCTCCTACCAAAAGAGCTACAAGGTCTTCTGCCTGCTTGAGCATCAACCGCTCCTTCCCAGGCAGGTAAGGGAGCACCCCAATTCTGAGCACACCCTTTGTCCATAACGAGGGGCAGCAACTGGGATGTACCAGTGGTACAGCATTGGCGGCAGCCCTGCCCACACATCCCTGTCAGGCACTTGCGTACCACCTCTCCAGTTCACACTGGGAGTGAAGCACTGCATCAGAAGTCCCATTTTTCAGAGCCAGCACACAGCCCTCCTAGACATTTCCACGTGCTCTGTTAACACAGATGCTTTTAGCACTCCAGCCAGGCGGGGACACAAACCCAGTCATTTTAATTCATCCCAAGGCAGAAAAGCATCCTGTGGCACAACCAGGAGCAGAACTTGGACTCACCCCACAGCATCGCAGCTTAGAAAACTTCCCTGTGCTCTTTCTTCTGTGATAGTTGTTGGTACATGACTGCACCAGGCACCTGTAACAGGCTGAGTGTTCTCTGCACCCAAGAGGAAAACACCAAAAGCACAATGCATTCAGGAAAGCAGCAGGAAAATGCTCTCCTGTGAGACCTGAGCCTGAGGTTTTCCCATCAGACTATTTTTACAGCTGGGGAAATGAAGCAGAGACAAGAAATGGCCCTCAGCCATGGAGTTAGCTACTGGCAAGAGAACAGCCAGCTTTACTATCAGATTTACACACTGATGTCTTACTATCCTGAGCAGTATCTGTACCTTAAGTAACTTCTCCCACTTAAGCAGGGCCAGTGCAGTACAGTCAACACGGTGAGGCTGTGCTTTGTGATGAGGTGGCCAGCCTGAGGGATGGCCCACACCTTCTTTTGGTTGGTAAACAGACGGCCAAGTGGCTCAGAGCTTCTGTGAAGACAACATCTACACTCTGGCTCAGCTCCAGCTGTGACAAGTTATGGCTAGATTTGAAAAAAGCTGGAAGAGATAGAAAAAAGCAGGTCTAACCTTTGGAGATGATAAAGCTCATAAAATCATAGCTTTCCCCATAGCTTCTCAAGCAGAAGTGCTGGCAGGTGGGAAAGAGGGGAACCAATTACATAAACAACTCCTTCACAATACATCCATAAGAGCATTTGATTAAGAGGCACTTTAAAGAAAGTCCTTAACAAACATCTGAAGGACCTCTAATACATGTTTGCAGTCATGTCTGGAGCTAATTTAAACAAAATGTTTATTTGTGCAACCAGGTGAGAGTCAAATTATAAAGCAGGCTTGTTTGCTTCCTTTTCCAAAGCCTTCCCTTAGGTACACTGTCACTGCTACTCAAACTTCTCCCAGTCCTGTTTGAGGAATCAAACTTTTCCTCCCCACCTGCAAGCTTTCAGGCTAGAAGTGCTCATTTGCTCACTGCAATCACAGCACTGAGTGACTCTTAGGAACTCTCCAACTTCTCAGGGCAATCACAAATAAGCAGCACAGCTTGAATTTCAAACATCTTTTTGATGCTGAACAACTCAGACCTCTTCATCAAAACCACTTGATGAAGAAGCCTGGGAGAAACCTGATGTCTGGAAACTGCATCCATCAGGAGCTACAGCTTCTAAGTACTTGAGGTAGCTGCTCACAGTATATCGTGTGTCCCTCCTGACAAGGGTAGCGGGAGCACAGAAAGCTAGTGCTTGTTGAGCTCTGGGAAGTGCCAAAGATCTTGGTCAGCCAGATGAGCCGTTTCGTCTGTGTGTTCTTCAAAATAATAAACACCTACATCTTGTTCAGGCTGTTTCACACAGCCAATCCCCCAACGGGCAATGAGAAACTGGCTTCTGCACCCCCACAGGATGCCCTAGCAGACCCTGAGACAGCCAGCTCCTCCTGCATACCAGCTCCTGGGAGAGGACCCCATCTCCACAGGAGGGCAGGACTGCTGACCTTCAGAGCTAGAAGGATGAGTAGCCGCAGCTGGAGTTGAAGATGTGAGCAGGAGTGTGTATCCACCGATGGGGACAGCACCTGCAGCATTTGTGCTGAACCCCAGATGACAGGACACCCAACACAAATAATGCATAGTAAAGTACAGGTGTAAATGGTGATTATGTCAGAAGTTCCTTTTCACTTCAAAGCAGATATGTTTCAGTTGTACTTCCAAAGTATTCATCAAAACTCCACAAAAATCTGAGTGACGTGACTGGCTTTGAAAGGACAAAAATGGAAATCAGTTTGGAAAAAAACAAATCACTCCTGAGTAAAGGGTCCCAACAGAAATCTGATCTGCATGCCTGAGACAGACCTTGAACTTACACATCTGTTACACCTAGAAATTAATACTGAACACTCAAACTTTCAAAACTCTACATGTCTCTGCTGTTCAACTCTTCTTCTGCTTTTCCTCTGGTATAGAGCATGCAGTTTATCTGACCAGGACTTAAATAAGGGGTCACTTTCACAAATTGCCTGTATTCACCATGATGTCCTAATAACAAACATTAAAACAAGACTTCATCACAAGCTGAAATTTGAAACCAAGAAGTTGAATTTTCAAAACAGCCTTTGGAGTGCAACATTTTTTTTTCTGTTCAACATTTTTCCTGGCACATCTATATTTTTTCCAAACATTTCAAGTTTGATGAAAAAAAGTTATTTTATGAAAAAGATCTCCTCATTCAGGATCTCTTTTTGGCTGATTGCATGAAACGATCTTACAATAAAGAGTGTTGATTTACCTAAATGTGATAAGTGAGTGGGGATTACAACAGGGTGGGTTTTTTTTTTTGGTTTTGTTTTGTTTTTTTACACACTCCAGGAGAAATGCATACTCCCAACAGTGCATCCCATGTGGCATATAAAGACAGTACCACAGGGCCACCACAACAGGTCTCTCCTGTATCCCTGCACAGTAAGGTAGTCTTTTATTTGCTGTTTCAGTGCACTCAGTTTCCTGTTTCCCTCCCACACCCCTTCCTTTTTTTTTTTGTTGCTAACTATGCTGGAAACATACTGTCACTGGCAATTCCCACAGCTGCTGGGGAACGCTCACAACTAAGGATACAGAACAGCTTCATCTCTCTCAGATATGTCTGTGTCTTTTTTCAATCACAGGAACTAACTTGCATGAAAGCCCCTATCTGGCAGCACAAACAGGGTGTGCAGGCAACAGCTCCAGAACGACGGAGCTGCTGAACATCATCCAAACAGAAGGAGCAAGCTGAGCATTGCTTTCTGATGTTACACGCAGTGTGGTGGATGAAGAATCTCACAGCTTTGGACATGTGGTGTTTAGTGGGGCTACTACACCATAAAAAGGTGAGGAGGAGAGGTCAGAGGAAGGTTTTGGGAGAGATCCTTGGTCTTCATTGGGACAGAGAGAGAAGCCTGACAAGGAGGAACCCCACAGGTCAAGCACGAGGCAGCCCCCTGCTAGTGTGCTGTGAAACACCAGTCCATTCAAGCTAGGAAGACCAACCTATGACACCATTCCCAGATCACCCCCAGTCCAGATACATCTCCTTCAGCTTCTGCAACAATTCAGACTGGACTAGGAACCTCCAAAGGTCCCTCCCTAACATAAACTGTTCCATTATTCAAGGTTAGAACTGTATTGGGATGGCAGGAATCTCCTCTTGGCAGTGAGATGCCCCAATGACAGCAGTTCTTAGGCTGCAGAACAACAGGCAAACAAGCAGAGAATTTTAACTGCCAGGTGATAAATGTGAATGGCTTTTCAGAAGGGCAATAAAGTGTCCCCTGCCACCTGAATATCCTTCTGTTGAAAGCAAATGGGGAACGGGAGACCTCTGAAGGAAACATCAGCCCCTCTTCCAGCATACCATGGGTGCTATCTGTAATATAAGCCCTGCTACAGGACCCACTGCAGCCCCCCCCCCCCCCGGTTTCTGCATGGTACACTGCCTGTGAAGCAGCTCAAAACTTTCACAAAATCCAGAACATGAGCTGCGTACAAAGCCCATTAACTACGCGGCAGATGGTGCAGATGGTTAACATTCAGGGACCTGGTGAGCACCCTCCATCACACAGCGGCAGCAGAAGCGACTCCATGGCTTCAAATCCGGCTCTGCCCTTGGATGGTCCCACTGGGAATGGCCCTGCAAGCCAGTGGTGTGCGAGAGGACCAGATGGTTCAGCTGGGGTCAGCAAGGCCGTGAGGCAACCCACGCTGTCCCCTGCTCGCCCAGCAGCTCTTGGCTCTCCTGGTTCACCTCACTGACATGCTGCTTCTCCCTGCTAAGACAGATGGAGGCAGCTGTGCGCACCGAGGGGACAGCCCGAGGCACGCACCCAAACATTCTGGAGAGGGTCCTGCTTAGGCAGCACCCCAACAGCAGCTTCTCTCCTGCACGAAGTGTCTACCACCACTCTGAAAGATGTAACTCAGGTTCTGAGCTCTTCCCTTTGCCAAAGCAGCTCCTGCCACCAGCCCAGAAAGCAGAACAGCCCCAGCACCCTCCTTCCCAACAGCCCAGTTTTCCCCCCAGACCTCCTACTTCAGGCACCCCTGCTTTGCAGACTATTCCTCAGCACGTAGCACAAGCAAGCTATCGCCGTTCACTGTGGTAATTCACGCAAGGCTATGCAACCCCACACATGGACAAGAGCTTGGATCCTGGAAATACTATGCTAGAGTGGGATGGGAGAAGCACCTCTGCTGGCACCTCTGCAATGACAGTCTTGCTGTGCCCTTGTACAAAGGTGCTAAGGATTTATGGGAACATGTTACTACCTCCTGTGCTCTGTTTCTGCACCCAGCAGATGTGGAAGACCTGCTCCATAAGGATCCTGACACAATTCCCTCCTGCTCCCCATTCTTTCCGAAAGAGATTGACTGTCCATCACCATTTTGCCTTCAGAAAATGAAAAGGATGCTAAACTCGGCTACACAGCCAAATGGAAGAGTCATGGCAAGATGGGGAGGTGAGCAAGTGCTGCACCCATGGCTGGCTATAGCAATGGTCACTGCCAGCCAAAATCCACTCTGGGAACACCCCTGCCAGCTATGGTAACAAAACTGCACCTTTCATGGACTACAGCCACAACTATTTTCCTAAGCAGCCATGTCCCAAGAGAGAACACATGCTGATATCCACTTCCAAGGATTGTGCTCATCTTCAAACAGAAGCGATAAGTGTCTTCACCTCCCCCAGACACCAGTGCAATTTGTGTCATCCTCCAAAAAGGGCTCAGCACACACCGACCCACTCCACAAGTCCCCAGCACACCAGCTTTCTTAGCAGCCCTGTTCCAAGATGCCAGGGGAGGAGATGCAAGGGGCCAGCACCTCACGTGCCACCGTCACTTCACAACAGCCACGGTGGTGTGAAGTCACAGCCAGAACCTCACGGTGAAGGATCAGCCAGTGCGCTCACACATGGCACAGCCTGATCCAGCAAGCACAAACAAGGCTTGTCTGAGGAAAACTACTGCTCTGCATAGCATGGGGGTGTGCACAGTCAGGCCATGGGTCCCCTGCTGAATACAGTTATTCTTTGCCTTAAGACTTTAAAGTCTTCCTGTCCAGGACTTGGTGGGTGCCCTTTTTGCAGATGTAGCTCACCCATCTCATAAATCCCACAGTGCAACATATGTCCTCTGATGTGGAAGCCCAGCGATTAGAGCATGAGGAAGGCAATGCATCTGGCTGAGCTTCCCCACCCCAAACTGCTGGAGCCAGTGGCAGTTTCCTGCACCAAATGATCCCATTATGCTTGAAAGTGGTCTTAAAGACTCCTCTGTTGCCAACAAATTGGACAAACTAACTACTGGGGCAGTGATTTACATCAGAAGACAAACCCTTGTCTTTCTGGCTTGGAGCAGTGCTGCTTTTGTTCACGCTGTGGGAACCAGAAGCTCCTTTGGGCCACAGCACAGAGAAGTCACCAGCAGAACCACCCAGCTCCTCGAGCATTGCTATCTCCCCACTCACCCACAGCAGCTTCATCAGGCACACTATGGATTTCCACTTGCCCAGGCTGATGCCAGGGCAGAGGCAGGGATGTGGAGGGATGTGCTGGCCTCACACTAGCTTGTGGAGTGTGGCTGTACCTACAAAAACACAGCTGAGCCCCCGTAGATATCCCAGAGATGCCTACAAAGGATTAATGCCTCTCTGCTGCCCTGCCCACAGGCCAGGGAGGCAGCGGGTGTCCTCCAGAAGAGGGATCAGGCAGGCACTGGTGGAACAGGCAGCAGTGCTGTTCCTGAGCATCCTCTTGCAAAGCAGCACCCCCAAACCACACATCACACAGACCTGGCCCCCAGCACACACTGGTTCTGGCTATTTTACCAGAGTCCTCAGCCACTTGATTTAAATAAGCATTGCCCTGATTTCAAAGGGCATAATTCCTGGTCTGATTTAGCCCAATTTGTCCTAAATTGATTTCCCATTCCCCTTAGCTTAAGGGAAGAGGAAGACAAATAGGAAGAGTATTTCTGATTCATGCAGCTAAGCAGACCCATGCCGTTTAGAAAACATAGAGGTCTTGTTGACGCAGGAATATCAACTTGGGCTTTCCTACTTCTGTGTAGGAGGGAAGACTCTTCTCCAGTGCTTTCCAGAGGAAGGCAGGACACAAGCCTGTCTTAACCATGCGTTAATGTGCCTACTCCCAGCCAGGACAGGACACCACTATTCGGCAAAGGGCAAGTTCTTGCTGTGTTTGCCTTTCCACTTGTTTTCCCAGGATCCAATTTAAAACAAACTGTATTGGTACTAAATCTAGAGCATATTACTCCATAATACATTAGAGGAGAGATAGAGCCACCTATCAGCCATCTTCAGATGATAAATATCTGTATGTAGGGCTCAGCACCTATCTTCATTTCTGGGATTACACATGGCTTATGCTTCTCTGCATTCCCTCCTGCCGGCTTTTCAAGAACGCCTAGGGAAGGCAGGTGATCCCTTGGAATTCATTAAGATGCAAAGAGGTACAAATTAGTAAGATACCTGGGCTCCACTAAAGTCCTGCCATTAAACATGGTGTATTAAATACAATCTTACCTTCACATTACGCTTCTCACGCCAAGGGAGCCAAAATCACCTTGCAATCATGACGTGCTGTCCTATCTTCACCTGCAGAAGCATACCTGGACTAAGAAAGGGGCTGTTATTCAACATCCCCCACAGCAGTTCAGTGCTAACGTTCCACAGAGTCACAGAAGAGGTGCCACCACAACAGCATCCCCATCACCCACTCGGTGTCCTACTGTCTCTGCTTCCCCTCCTCCAGGGAAAAAACATCATCCTTCAACGAGAGAAAGTTTCCATGAGACATTATGCTCAGCCAAGTTTCTCAGCCCATCTGTTCACTGGGCACAAAGTCTCTTCTACCTACAACCACCACTGCAGCTCAAGGCTGGCTTCCATCCTGGGGTGTGTGGGCAGGAGGAGTAACTGTTATGGACACAACACTATTTCCTACTCAAACAAAACCCAAAGGAAATAAGATCCCAAACCTACGGCGTTTCTAGTGCACATGGATATAAGTTTCATTGTTTAAAGACTGGGACAATGGAAATATCTGAAATCCCTAGAGCTCCTTCTCTCTTTTCAGGTTTAAATGCCATGTTACTGTCTGCATTCAAGTCATATGATATAAAGTATGGTAGTTCTTTGGCATCAGTATCCATCCTTGCATGTGCACCCACAATATTTTTATCTTGCTCTCATACCACTGAAGAACTTTTAATCTTTATAAAATATGATGCCAGTTCAAAATTGGACAAAAAAAATCAAAATGCATTAGACATTCCTCTGTGCTGGGCTGCTGCATAGATGAGAAAGTGTCAGATAGCAAAGACGATGGATGAATTGATTGGCATTGCTCTGCACGGACAAGCACCCAAAGGCCAGCTATGGAATCCGAGGCTCGCACAAGCAGGAAAGGTCAGACAAAGGCTTGTAATGTTTTCTCTGGCTGCTGCACCATGTCTCCTCTGTGACACAGAGAGGTCCACAGCAACCCTACCAGCTGCCCGACACCTGCATATTATTTTCTTTATTTCTTCCCATTCATAGGAAATATGCTTTCTACCTTACCTCTTTGCAATTGGGAAGATGTTGCTAAATTTGCCCCGAACCCTAAAGATCATCCAAGATTAAGCTTTCTTTTCACTCAAGAATGGTGTGGCTGTAATGACTCAAAATCTGCAGCAGAGTACTTCCTGGGGATTTTTGTGCCGGTCTAGTTCAAACCTGCCTGTCTCATCAGCGATGCAGAAACGCTGCAGAGATGCCAGACATATCTGTATCATTGTCACTCCAGTCTATTAGCTCAGCAGTCTCCAATGTGTATTTTTCCACCATGCCAGATATGAAGTTGTGCAGATGAGCAATTCCCTTACACCAGGAGCCTGCATGTCCTTTGTGACTCCAGAAAAAGGCTTCTATGGGGCTCAGACTGTCATCGCCAGAGAGTGGGGCAATGGCTTGCTGAACCACAGATTAATTCACACCCACGGTTTACATCAGAGATCCCTGTGACTGACAAAGCCACCTCTTTGGCTGCAAACAAAAATCACAATCATTAAGGTCAGAAAAGACCCATCAGATCATCCAGTCCGACCACCAACCCAACACTACCACACCCACTAGATCATGTCCTCAAGCACCCCTCCAGTGATGTTCAAGGATGTTTAAAATGCCCACTGTAAAGCAAGACGAGAGCACTCAAGAAGCAGTGTTTCTGGGGGCAGAGGGAGTGGAGAAGAGCAGGCAGAGGGCAGTGGGAGACAGAGCAGACGAGTGCTCGCTGCTGCGGCCACCACGGCTCCTTGTCTGGCAGACGCAGGGCACGTGCACATGCCATGGGGCTACTTTTGTGAGCAACCGCTTCACAATGCCATAGTGAACTGTGATGAGAGGTTCTGTCCAAGTGATCCAGACTGATCCAAGAGGATGGACCTGCACACAGAAGGGAAGCAATCAAGACTTTCCTTTACCTTTATCAGAGCACAGGCAGCAGCTGAGATCCCAGCTCCCAAATCCACAGCCTCTCCTCCTTCTCTCCCAACTCAGTGCTCGTGACAAGCATCCCTATGAGGTCCTGGAGCTGTTTAACCCACCCCAAACTGTAAGCTCAGCTGCCTTGTGTCCAGCCAGAGACACGATTCAGCCCCTAGACCTGCAGTCTTTCAATTCTCCTTGTCTTTAGGAGGTTAAAAAGCAGCTCAGCACTCCAGATCACTTGAGTGTAACCATATGGTGCCTTATCAAGGGCTAAAAGCAAGGCAAGCACATCAGTAAAGCTAGGAACATCACATCTATTCCCCTGAGATGCTTCTGTGGAGCATTCACCTGGGTATCTCTCCTTGAACATATTGGCCTAACTTCACCAAACGGTGAAGGAATCAGATTCAAACCTTGCCTCCATCAGCACATCTTGCCTTGATCCGACACAGACACGTACCCCCCAAACGCACACAGAGCAGGAAACAAAGCAAGCTTGGGATACAACAGCAAGGGATCATTCCTACCAGCTTACACTGGTCTATATAGCGGGGTGCATACACGCAGTCATGGGATGAAAGGGTTTGGAGACGCATGGGTTTCTGAGCTTGAGGAATGCACTGGAAAGAGTCTGTGTGCACGTGACTCGGCTGAGATTCAAGGCACACTATGGTGCCACAAAGCAAGGGACTGCACCTAAGCACCTGTATTTCCCAGAGCAGTCTGGGGACTCCCACTTATGAGCACTGGTCCTTGCAAACATGAGCCCCTCTGCAGCCAGAGCTGTTCCTCTGCACAAGGACAGGTTCTTTTCCCAGCAGCTTTCTGCACTGAAAAACCTGAAACAGCTCGAGACAGTATTTGGGGCAGTACTGTGCTTACCCCATGCCCAAAGTGGGGAGAGTCCAGTCTGAGTTAACATCTGACAAGAAATTCAAGATCCAAGCCTCTGAGCAAACAGCCTCCTCAAATTTTTATATAAAAGTCAGCCACCAACATTTTGCCTTTCAGAAAAGAGCATGTTTGATGTAGTTACTTTACAGCCCCAAGCAGCTGTATGTGCCAGGCCATCACTCATTTTGGTCCCAAAGTCCTTGCCAAATGTCTGGCTGCTTTTCCACAATCAAATGCTGAGCTGTGCCCTACACCAGAGAATAGCGAGGCTCAGCCCTCCTGAAGGTTTCTCAGATCACAGCAAATTAATTGGGGTATTGAATTAGTGAGGTTAGATCCAATTAGCTCAATTTGACCCAGATGCTTTAAGCAACATTTTTCTAATATATTGGAGCTCGTTATCATACAAGTTCGTCTTGGCACCAGGTAAAAAATGATCTGTCTCAGAGCAGCTTTTCCAGGTGTGCCTCCTTGACCCTTTGGGATGCATTTGCATCCTTTATGTGGATGACAACGTACACAGTTGCAAACAGCTGAGGAGTAAAGATGAGCACTGTGTTTATAGACCAGGACTCCAGAGATGCCCCAGCCAGGAACAACTGGGTCTCCACTGCTTGTTGATAAAAACAATGTACAGAAACTCATCATCTCTTTCTACCCCAACTACCCCAACGATAATTTGCTCAGGACACAACTTAATAGTGCCCTTTTCATGCTAAGGCCCTCACCCAAGCAGGGGCAGCCACAGAGCTACCACTGCCTCAATACCACAGCACATTAAAGCCAGCAACGTACCAAATTTGACCAAAACTCCTTTTCTAGACACATTTAACCTGCCAAAAGAAATTGTCCTGTTCTGTCCATTTTCTGTGAATAAGTAGAAGGAAGGAGGAACAGGGAAAGCCATACAAAACCAATAAAGCTGAAATAGTTTTTCCATTGTCAAGGGGAAACTCCTCAGAAAAGCTGACAGCGTCTACAGCAAGAGCAGTAGACCTCACCCCACTCATTCAGATCTCACCAGCTCTAATATGAGTCACCAGAAATAGTCAAAATGTTTAGCCATGTAAGGTACATGTTAGCTGTATCATGTTAAGCTCTTTAAGAGGAAGGAGCTCTTAAAAGATTAAGCACAGCCCAGAAGTAAAAAAGATTAATAGGTGAGGAAGAAACTACAGGAGCAGTAAAGCTATTCCCTGCAAAAGAGCAGAGGACACAGACCAAAGTGAGGGATGATGCTGGTTCTGTCAAACAAGAAGTCACAACTGCAGCTGAACGACACAGATCAGAGAAAGACCAAGTCACATCACCCAGGCGTGTAGCAACCCCTGACAACTGGGGTTTTAACAAAAGTGACAAAATCCTCAAAGTCGTTTCCACTTTCCTGAAAGAAAATGTTCAATTATGTTTTTTCCAACGAGAAATGTGAAAGTGAAAGTTTGATTTTTTTTGAACCAGGATTTCAAGACATCAGAATAACCCTCATGCTGATGTGTTGCTTTACTGACATTCCCAGAAACACATTCCAGAACAGTGCTGGCAACACCGAAGGGGAAAACACCAAATTCTCCAAACTTGTTTTTATTCTGTGACTACTACTTTCAGTATGTCAGATGTTCTTTTCAAAACATCAGCTTCTGAAGCACTAGACTCTGTTATGGACAAATTCCTATTTCCAGAAACCCGCTGCAGACAGTGGTGGGGTGCTGCTCATCAGACCTTTCACCAGCAGCAGCTCAAGGCACTGCACTCCTCTGCAGCAACAGCTGATGGAGCAAAGAGGGGGACACTCCTTCAAAGGGATCCAGAAGATGAGAAAAAAAGTCCACCTCTACATTAGAGGACATTCAGCCTCCAAATTCCTTGCTGCAGCTCCAGACAGTTTGGTTTCTTAATGACTGGGACATGCTGCACTTCTGGCTCACCAAGAGCCAGCCCCAAGCCTCCTCGCTGCATCATCACAACATGTCAAATGATGGGGCCCCATGGAGTGTCCCTTCACATCTCCATGTTCAGCAGCAACTGGGAGGAGCTACACCCTCTAAATCACAGGTTTTGGGTGCTTGAGGTCCCATCTTAGGGCTTCCCTCATCACCACATAGAATCACAGAATGGTTTGGGTTGGAAGGGACCTTAAAGATCATCCAGTTCCAACTGCCATGGGCAGGGACACCCTCCACTAGACCAGGTTGCTCAAAGCCTCATCCAGCCTGGCCTTGGACACTTCCAGGGATGGGGCACCCACAGCTTCTCTGGGCAACCTGTCCCAGTGCCTCATCACTCTGTCTGTGAAGAATTCCTTCCTGATAGCCAATCTAAATCTCCCCACTTTCAATTTAAACCCGTTACCCCTTGTCCTGTCACTACAGGCCCTTGTAAAAAGCCCCCCCCCCCCCCCCCCCCCCAGCTTCCTTGTAACCCCCTGCAGGTACTGGAAAGTGCTATAAGGTCTCCCTAGAGCCTTCTCTTCTCCAGGCTGAACAAGCCCAACTCTCTCAGCCTGTCCCCATAGCAGAGGTGCTCCAGCCCTCTGAGCATCTTCGTGGCCTCCTCTGGACTTGCTCCAACTGGTTCCACCTGACTGGAAGGATCCTCATGCTCTCCCAAGGACCACAGTGGGGCAAGTTCCTGGGGAGCAAGGCAGCTCCCTACACCAACAGCACCCACCACGTGGGACCTAATCGTGATGCCACCTCTCCGTGCTCCCACAGCAGTCATAAGAGAACACTGAAAGGGCGAGTTTGAGATGGAAGGAACATCTCTTGCAGGGCTGAGATGGCTTTTTCCCCTTATTAAATATAGAGATAAGATAGGTTACAATAAATGCACTCACTGAATAAGTGCTCGCTGCCATGGAGCAGCATTACATAACCCAACCATGAACCCTTCCTGCCCACATTTGATTGAAATCAAGGATATTTTTATTCATCTTTCCCTGACATACCCTTATTATCACTGCCAAGCCTAAGGAATGCAATTAAAGCTAAAAGTGTCTTAATTTCTTGCCCTTCTTCTGAACAGGCTTTTTTTTTTTTCTTTAAAGCCCTGAAACGGAACAGCCACTGAAGTTGCAACTTCAATAATTTGATATGCAGGAACAAAACCCCAGCCCCCATAGCTGTCCCACCAGGATTCCCAAACACACAGCCTCAGAGATCAGGGAGATGGAGGGTATTTGTGCACAAAGCCACAAAACAAAAATTAAATGTTGTGTTGGGCCAAGAAGAAAGCCAATTAACAAGGGGATTTCTTCCTGCCTGTACCAGTTTCAAGTGGCTGCGTTACTTCCCACAAGCCACTCATGCAGTCTAATTGGGAGGGGAGGCATGTAGCACAGCAGTTGCTTAGCAAACTTTACCATTACTTTTCATGAGGTCCCAATTTTCCCTGCTGCATTGGATTCACTGTGCCTTGAGGTATTTTACTGTCCTCTGCTTTATTTTCTTTCCTCCCTTCCTCATCTCACTCCTGCTCATCTAATCACAAGGCCCAGCTTCGGCTACCTTCACAAGCCCATGATGACTGGGCAGCAGCAGGTTGATCGCTCTGCCCCGGCAAAGCACAGCAAGACACACCGTCGAATGCCAGTGGGGTTACTCCATGGCACACAGGCATGGCAGATGGAGGCAGCCACTCTTTGCTGCATCCCCCTCCACACCAGAGGGCAGTTGACCATATAGGTGGGAGGCGGCATCCTACATGTGCCTTTGTTTTACGGCAAGAGCAGATGATCCAAGGTAGAGTCAAGCAAAAAATTAAGCCATGAGATACTTGCAGTATATATCTGACCAGACTGTACCTGCATCCATGCATAAACCAGGCACACACAATGGCAGGAGCGTGCTGCGTCTGGCATGGCTGTCAGTTCATACAGACGTGGAAGAGGCACTCCAGCACGGTCTGTGTAACATGCAGCGTGTAATCCCTTGCATGTCTTCTCTCGTTCCATCGTGCATGTCTCCATCTGGCATTGAGCTGTGTGGGGCTATCTGCTGGGCCAGGAGCAGACTGTCACAGTCAGGACTCCTTCCTCCTGCAGCTGAAAATACCAGGCATCTCCACCTTGGCAGTCGCACAAGGAGTCATGTGGAAGCAAGAGACCATCAGTCTCTCTGCAGAGCCCTCTGAAAGGACAACTAAAATGGCTTCGGCCACTGAGCCTCCAGGAAGGAGGCAGGGCAGGTGATGGAGCCACCCTGACTCCTCAGAAAGGGAGCACAGCATGCCTGTCCCACCCTGGCCACTGGCTGAAGGAAGCCAGCAGAAGACAACTCTAGCTAGACCCAGCGAAGAAACACCTTGATGAGCAAGGGGAAGCTAGGCTGAACCAGTGGTCGTAGCTCTGGAGCAGCTGAAGATTATGTTGCACATGGGCAAAGCCAACCCTGCATCACTGGGGCCAACGATCCTGCTCTTACCAGCTATAGACAAGGTCACATTGGCTTTTGCTGATCAGGATGAGCCCAAAGCAGCTGACAGGCTGGGAAACACCAAGTCTGGCTTGCATGGTGGAACACCCTCATGAATTATCTTTCAAAGTTTCACCAAGGACTGTGGAACAGATGGCCAAAGATTTTTCTGATACGCTTCCTAGCAAGGGGGAAGAAAGGACCCAAACCTATGCTACATCCACTATACACCTCCTATCCAGCTCCTATTACAATGGCACGAGGCTAATACTGATCACTTCTTAATTAAGCACTAAGAGGTCCAACACTCCAACCACATCAAAGACTACTGTTCTTTGGAGCAACCCCTCGCTGGCTGGGTGCCAATCTTCATGCATGCCTGCAGACAGGGCTAAGGATTTATACCCTTCATCTTCTGTCATTTTCTACCCTGGAGGAAGCAAGACTCTAAATTGAATTATCACAAAGAAATCAATTCCAGATCAAACCTCTGTGAAATTATAATTGCTTTAATGATCTGCAAGCTGGAATAGACAAGGGCCCAAGGAAAGCATCATATACTTTTCCTCTTCAATTCATAAAGCTCCTATAGGAATCAGCTTTTGTTCACAAGGAGCATTAGTGTTTTCTAATTATGTATTAATTTAATCTACTATTAATTTTCAATTATTGTTATTACACAGACACTTCCTTTTTCCCCAATGCGACTGACATGTAAGATGCTGAATTCCAAACAGCTCTGTTGCGAGCTGACAGGCAGTAGCTTAGCCTTTAAAAAGAAAAAAACCCCCACACCATGACCAACCTTCAACAACTAATTTTGATAAAGACATTCCAAGCAAACAAAAATATATTAAAAAAAAAAAGACACACAAACCTTTCTGACTCACCTGAAAATGCTATTCAGCAGCCTGCTTAGCCTAAAGGCTTAAATCACTTAGGTACAGCATGTCTGTGGAGACTTTCATTAGAACTGACATTTTGACAACTGCAAGAAACCGTACAACAACCTGACTCACAACCTCACGGGCAGTTGAAAAATTATTATCAACTACAAAACAAAGACACCAAGGGAAATGAAGTTTTACTAACCTACTTGCTCTCTAAAGATGCAGGTGAATATTTATTTTTTAAGTATTCTTCCTTGATTAATTGTATTTACAAAAATAGCTGAGGATTTTCAACATTACACATTAGGAAGAGCAGAAGCAACATGGCTGTGACCAAAGCCAGCCTGGATAGACAGCAGATTCTGCTAATGTGGAGGGATTTAATTCTTGAATTTCACATTCCAGAAATTCTGCTCATCAGAAATCTGCTGGTGCTAAGGATAGACCCTCTTTACTACAGAAAACATCCAAGATGCCAAAAGGAAGAACCTGGAAAACACAACATATTTCAAACCACATTGGCTTGGTCCAATGCTGGGGGAAGATGCTTAAGAGAGGGAACTGAGAACTCCTGCTTGTGGACTTCAGGCCAATCTGCACCAGCTTGGCAGAATACCCTCACATTTTCCATATACAGCTAGAAACACATCCAAGAACCAGTAAACCAGTAACAGACTGTCCAAAGGCTTCAACAGCTGTGGATCAGAGAGACTCACACATGTCCAGTGCATTCAAAACAAGGAATTAAGTAATACTGCAAAATAAAGGCTTGGAAAGTGCCACTGCCTTTGCTGGTACAACATCACACGGGATGAGTCCATCTGAGCAGAGACCAGGCAATAGCAACAAACAAAGCTCTTGCAATGTCACATGCAGGCAATTCCTGCTAGGGCTGTGCTGCACAAATCCTGTGGAAGAGCCTTCCTTCAGTCCTGCTGTCAGGGCTTGGGTGTCCCTCTTGGTGGATCATCTCTTTGAGCTCACTTAGACTATTACTGAGCTGGGATCAGCCTCTCACAATTCAGTGAGGAGGCAAAGCCGATTTCTCCACAAAGTTGGGACACGTAGCAACAAGCTTCTGGGGTGGGACCTATCCCTCTCCTGTAATACCAGGTTTAACCTGCATACAACAAAGAGCAGAAAAACCTTTGGACAAGACTCCAGAGGAGAAAACAAAAACAGGCAATACCTGGGGTTTTTTTGCAAGAATAGCAAGTACTAAGGCTACCTCATGAAATCAGAAAGTTTCTTTTGAGCAGTGTGGTCTAGATCTACAGTCTGCTGCTCTTCTTGCCCCACTAAGGCGCTATTTTACCACAGATCTCCATTCTTCTATTAAATCACTGTAGATCAAAGCAGCTGTAGCAAACTCAGAAGAATTACTCCCAATTCATAGCAGAATAACACCAAGCTAAGTTTAGCTCAGCAGCTGTAAAGTCCTTTGGCATAAAAAAAAACAGAAAGTGAATAAAATCTTCAGCACAAGGAAACACCTTTTTACGTACAATGTACCTGCCTCCCTGTGTCACCATTAGCTTGAAACTGCTGGGCTTTGGCCTGCCTGGGCAGCCTGCCTGCAGCAGGTCACAGCCCTTTGGGGATGAGCACGGGGCCTCCCAGCCTGTCCGACATCTAACACACACCTAGGGCAAATGAAATCATAGCACAGACTGTCACAGCCTGCCCACAGCGAAGGCGGCAAGTGATGGTGACAGCTAGGATTCCCCCTGGAATGCTAACAGGGCTTGCCCAGCCAGCTCTCTGCTCCAGAACGTCAGAGGGATGACGTTTGGCCTGCAGACCACTCTGCCAGAGCAGAGGAGACTGCCACCTTCAAGATCAAGAATTTGGCAAGTTTTGAAGACAAATTGGACTGTTAGAGAAATAAAGGCAACAACTTCAGACATCTTCAACAAACAGAAGTACCTTCCTGTGCCATTATTGTGCTAGTGCCCATCAGACAAGATCCCACTCCTGCAGCTGCATGGTGTGGGTCAGGAGGACAGTCCAGGTACAACTACATCCAAAAAGACACAACTGTACACAAAGCCCTCAAAGTCATCCAACTCCTGCAGCTAAGGTGCAGGCCTAGACAAACATCAGCCTGTGTTCACTGACATGTTTTCTAAAAGGAGACATTGTCACACCCATAAAGCCATCACACAGTCACCTCTGCCATTTTCCATCTCACCCACCTTCCTGGGAACAAGGTGAACTGCGCTACCACAGTGGGTACAGCAAACCATGGTTGATGCTGGATCAAAGCCAGCCTGTTCAGCAGCTATCCACCCTGCTCCATGCAACATCTGTTCAAGCACCATCCTGTCACAAGAACCGGTCCCAATGCCAGGCTACGCTCATGTCCATGTAGGCTGCTCCTCCACTGACACTTGAAGCCCTGTGCACAGACACTGGAAAAAGTTTGATATCAAGCCCACAGCATTTCAGTTGCCCTCAAAATCATTTATTACACCCACATGACCAATGTCATAAATTAGAAAAACACAGAGTGGTAACAGCCACCTTGCACGCCCAACACCAGAGGGGCTTGTTCACCAGCCCAGCTGGGAAATCCAGCCATTGGATTCCAACTCCATCTGCATCCAGTGTGTCAGAGCACCAGCATAAATCACCAATTCTCTCACGGACAGCACATAGACAAATAGACCGGGAAGCAAATAAAGAGTGCCCATAAAGTGCGAAAAGACACTTCATACTGAAGCACAGACACACGCTGGTCCCACAGAGAGTGAGGCTGAGGATGCTCCCTCTTCTGTTGCCCCAGAAAAGCTCCCCAAAATATGGTTCTAAAACCTTGTAATATCTACCATAATTTTCCCTTGCTGCCTTTCCAAGATCATTGCTGTTACTTGCTTTAGAGCTGGTATAACAGCAAGGATACCGAAATTAAAATGCCCTCAGAACAGAGGAGCCCTAAGGAACCTCGAGGATTTCACTGGCTTTTGGGCCTAAAACAGAATCTAAATCCCTTTGCCTTGATCATATGCAAAGGTGCAACACTGCATTTTAAAGAGATCATCAGGCATCTCTGCATCAGGAACCTGAAGTGCAGTACAGGTCTCCCCAAACACATGTACGCAGTACAGGGTCACCAGCTCTCCCCGCCTTCTGAGATTTGGCAGTGTTTATTATTAGGGTTTGGACATTTAGGGCTTGTGAGGTCAAGCAATGTCAAACACTGAGGGTTTGGGTTTTTTTTTTTCCTTAAGTCTGCTGCTAGCCATCTTGCTAAAATGGCTGCAAGAATAAAATCTAAAAAAGATCCCTGGAGAAGTTCAGGCTGCAAAAGGTAGAGGGGAAAGCAAAGTGCAACACTCAAAAAACAATGCAGAATTTGAAACCATGAAACCACTTGTTATTTGAGGGGCATTTATCTTGGAACAGAAAAGGGTAGCAAAAACATCAAGAATGTAAGATGGGGAACAAAAGGTTAATGAAAGATATTTCACTCAGGAAATACCATGAGTAGGAAGAATGCATTTTGATTCAACTTTTTAGCTGGCCGTGCCAGATTGTTATCTTGAAATGTACAAAATCCCACCCAAGGGGAACGTGCAATCGTGATGGGACAGTACAGATGTGCAGGGCTCTTGCTGAAGTTTCACATATGACTTCTGAGCCCTCTCCAGTTTACATCATTCAGTCATCATGTATTTCTCACCCTTCACAAAGCATAAAGGGTTACTTCTCCCATCTCCTCAGTCCCTTTCCAAGAAGGACTGGGTGACATACACACAATCACCAGCACATGAAAGCTTCAGCCTAGGTTGGGGCAGGTCCTTACTGTCACTGCAATACAGATAAAGTTCTGTCAAATTGCTTGGTTTGGCTTCCACCACGCCCCCCCCCCCTTTAAACCAAGCAACTCAAGCTAATCTGCAACTAAATCCCACACTACCATCTGTAAGGAAGCAATTCCTGTTCCAAGGGACAAATAAGATCTCATCAACAACATCCAGTGTCATATTCTTACCTAAAATGAGTCTCAGGCTCTGCTAAACAAACAGGAGACACCTTGCTTTGAACATTAGCTCAAGGATGGCCAGAACTACAAGTTGCCCACAGAGAAACAGGCTGGTTTTCGCAGGGTCATGTTTTATACATGATACAGCACTGCAGTTTATGGAGCACGCTGCTTTGAAGAGTTATTGTTTATGAATGTGTTATGTTAATAAACTGGAGCAAGCAGGGGACACAGGATTCCCAGCTCTTGTGGCATTCCTGTATCATTTAAGATCAAAATAATCCATGTGTGCATGGAGGCAAATCAAAGCACACCCTTGGTTGCACCTTGGTGTATCAGCAGAAGGGCTGGCCGCAGGACAGGGCTGGCGGACAGGGCTGCCCAGCCCAGCACCACACCTGAACTTTTCCTTTCTTTAAATACTACAAGCTAGCAAGGACAAGCTCAATGCAGTGCTGCAGCCACACCATGCCTCCTGAATGATGACTGGGATGGTTCGCTCCTGAATCTGCACAGAGATGCTTTCAACTCCAACTGAGAGGCTACATAGGCCAAGGCTCTATAGCTAGGCAGGGTGGAGACCCCAGGCCCAAAGGCAGCCTCCCCCTTACTCCTGTACAGATTTGCACTGCTGTGGCTGCTTTGGACATGGAGCAGCTAGATAGAAAAGACAAGAGGTCCTGATGAATGCAGAAGCCTACCAAAATATTTTTCTCCTCTGCACTTTGAGGCTATTAGCAGCACCTGAACTCAGCCTTACCCCATCCTCTCCCATCTAACTCTGAATTTACATAAAAGTAATAAAGGCTTTGTCATGCTGCTGGAAGGCTCAGCCAAGCTCACTCCTTTTCAAGTACAAACTTCATCCGAACCTTTCTCAAAACCACTTATTGCCATGAGAATGGTCAAAACATGTGTTATTGACCGAAACAGTAATTTCATTTATATAAATGCAGGGCAGGGTACAGCATTGCTCCTCCCTCCCTTTTTTATTGTACAAAAATAAGAAGTTTACACAGTGGTTTTAAAATCAAGTCAGGAGAAAACTGCAACACATTTCAGTGTTCCTGTTTGCTTCCCAACCAGAATAGCTGAGAGACACCCGACAGCTCTGGGGACTCCACTTCCGTGCTCATGCATAAACCAGAGACCACAGCATGGCAGATTCGTACACTGCTCCGATCTCTGCTTTTATTTTAAACTGCCACTGTCACCACTGCGTCTCCGCTCACCTTCTGCCCAAAACAAGCTGAACAGATTTCCCAGTGGGTCTCCTGACTCACCACATTTTCCTTTTAAAGGTCAAAAAAAAGCCAGTTGTGACAACCGGGATTTCATTAGTTTCAGTTGGTCAGATGAGACTGAAGAGATCAGCTGCACTCAGGAGCCTCCCTAACAACGTGCCGTTCATCTTGCTTAGGAGGAAGGGAAAGAGCAGTCATAGGAAACATCCCATCCCTTGATTTCCTGCTGAGCAGACCAAGCCAGCAATTAGCAAGGTGGTCCTTCCAGCAGAGGCATCTGTACTGAGCCACCCTGACACACTCTCTGAACATATTTACACTGAGAACCAGGATTCCAGCTGGAATTCTTGCAGTTTTACTCCAGTTTCCCTTCAAGTGCTCCAGTACTGCTCTTTTCCAAGCAACTTTGAGCAACAACATTAAGTCCAGAGTCTGATTTCCCACACTGGGAGTCTGCTAGAAGCCATACCCAGTTTCCACGAACAATGCTCCTAAATCCATAGATCTGTCACAGCCAAGTCAGCTGTGGGTGGATCTCCTACTACAATTTACTGTTCAAGTCACTGTGATCTGCTCATTGCTGAGAGGTCCTGAAGTGCTGGCTACTCATGCAGCTGCTTCAGAGTACAGAACTTCACATGCGATTTTGAGTCTCTCAAGTGGCTGGTACTGCTCCTAAAGGATCATCCATGTGCTGAAGGAAGAGCTACAGACGATGTTCATTTGCCCACAGATGCTAGTCATTTGCTGAAGGAGGAGGTGACAGGTGCAGCCCTTCTTTCATTTCAAATGTTTCTTCATAGTCTTGCAGAGCAGGCAGATCAGCTTTAGTACTAGAAATATCTTCCACACTGCATCGGTTTGCATAAGGACAGTCATATATCCATCTTCATCGCCTCTGATCCTCCTCTGCCACTGTTTCAATCCTGGTCTCTTGCAAGGTCATCTCAGCTAAGGAAAAGTAATTAGGGTAGCAGAGCCAGTTCCCTCTTTAGCTTTAAAATAAAGCCTAGATCCTCTATTTATCTGTTTTTAAAGGATACTTAGTGTCCTATAGGGTCACATTTTCAAGTTTTCCCTCTGCAAAACTATGAGTTTCCTTCTGTGAGAAATAAAGTTCTTGCATCATCACATAACTTCAGGACTGAAGACAAATTCCCCAACATGTAGAAAACAACCAGATTGGTTTAGGTCCCCTACTTCATGGGCTGCAGTCAAACTAAGTTGATCAGAGGACCACGCTCGAGTGTTTAGATTAGTAGGAACCATATCTTTGACCCTCACTACTTTTCATTCTAGTAGAGCACCTTCCACAAGACCAAACACATCCATATCTGAGACTATGTCCACCAAGCAAAGAGAAACTCTCAACCCTTTTAAAGGATGCTAGATTGGGTTAACAGGCTTTTGGGCAAGACAGGTTGTCTGTTTCCAGTTCATTTTATCCTCCACCACAGCCAGAGTCAGAGCAGGTCAAGAAATACTAGAACAGCATTGACTAGGGAGTAGGAAAGAGAACGATTTGCATTTTAAGAAATACAACAATAGAAACACGGGCTTCAGAGATTAGTAAACAGGCTTGTTAGTAAGAGCAAAGCAAGAGGCATCTGCTGGAAGCATGGCATAGAAGCGTTTAGTATTTTGAACTGTAAGGCTAATCTGATATGACACTCCATCAACCCTGGATACACAGCTTAGATAAATCTTTCATCAATAAAGCTCATTGTCACAAGCCCAAAGCACGTGGTAAAGCGAACATACTTCACCTGCACACATGTCCCCTCTGGGGTCTTCCCTTAAGGACATTCCTTATGGAGCCAGCATGTACATTTTGTGATTCTCCCTCCCTCGTTGCGGGAAGGAAACGCTGTCAAGTTTAGTCTTCATAAAGAAGTGAACACACATCTGACCTACATAGAGTGCACAGATGTGAGCAGCCTCACACAGCACTCCATGGATTATTTTTGTTTTAATGCAAAAAAAACCAAACCCCACCAACCACCACCTGCTTTGTGTGGAAACGCGCAGGAGCAAAAGCCAGCTCTACACAGGAGTGCCGCACCAGGCTGCAGGCTGGAACTCAGTATCACCACCTCTGCTTTGTTTCAAATACACTGGTCAACAGATAATTTTTGAGATTAAGACACAGCTTTTGTTACCAAGACTGAAAACACTGGTAATTTTGGGCAGGAGGCTAATGGACTGACACCTGTCCTGCAGGGGCCTTTGCAGTTCTGCAGGATGACTAATGGCACAGAGCACTGGATCTGCTGAATCAGGCCAGAACTACATCACTCCCCTACAAGTGCAACAAACTTTTTTATTTTAAAAAAGCTGCACACTACTGCAGCATCCAGATGACATATCAAAGCCCAATTTATTTGGTGCCTGTTGCCATAAGAGAATCCCAAGAGTTTAATCTTGAGACAAAAAACCATAAGAAAACAAGTAGATGCAGCAATATGAAACAACATTAAGGCACTCCAGCCAGATCCACCACGTTCCTAGCAAGGAAGGTGCCTAGCAGAGGATTACCTCCTTGCAAGCCAACACTAGGCCTTGCAAAAATGGCTGCTATGCTCCTGCACGGAGCTAAATACCACATGCCATGCATTTCCCAGAGTCCAGTCCGCTTCGTGAGAAAAATCAGCTGTGACAGGGTGAACCCCCAGGAATGGGAACCCAAGGGAGAGGCAGCAGGCTTGGAAGCCTGGGCTCAGGCACGTAAGACACTGTCGACTACTTCAGCTGCAAGTCAGACATTTGCAGGCAGGTTTTAGGGGAGGAGAGACAACAGAGCAGCATAACTATCATTGAAGAGGCTGAACTGGGAGCAAGGAGATCTGGCTTTATTCCCAGCTCTGCTACCACCCAAGGTCAGGCCAAGTTACATGCCCTCCTACATTTTATATATTTAGAGCATAAACTCCAAAGCCACAGCTACTTCTCACTAGCTACTATATGCACAGAGCTTCAGATCCTATCATAATACAAGGAAAGATAACAAAGACTGGCTACCAAGTCCTCCAGATTTTTTATTTGTTAAAAAAAACAGATCTTTTTTCCAGGGAGGGAAAAAGAACCAGGACAGGGGTGACTCTAGAGGGTGGGAAGCCTTACCAATACTTCTGTTCTCTTTTATTCTTACTAGAAAACTTCAAAACAGACAATTTAAGGAATAAACATGAATAAATAAATTAATCAGTTTGCATCTATTTTATCAGCTAGTCTTTAGTCTATTTGCTAGAAATTCCCCTTGCTCATAACTGTGAGGAAGCTCTGGAGGTAAAATAAAAAGATGACAAACCTTAGGGTAAAAAAAAAAATAAAACAAAAAATCCATATTCAGTGCCTGCTCTCAGCTGGAAATTTAAAAACCAGTCACTAGAAGCAGCAGTCCTCACTCTTTGCGATCGGGCACAAGCATCTCATCAGCATCAGCCTGTTTCTTACAGACAAGGACAGCAGCCCAGCACAGGCAGAGGGCATGAACTTCCAAAAGCATTGTCTTTTCTCAAACAGTAACTCAGTGGATCTAAAGGCTGTTTTCCATCACTGCACAAAGCTTTCTCACTAACATCACTGTCACTTCCTTGCAGATTGCAGAGACGCTTGGTAACGCTCCCCTTCTCTCACAACCAAGGAAATAAATAAAAAAGTGCCTATATTTATAAGATATTGCTGGGCTGCTTTGTCCAACTGCATTTTGCCCCAGGGCATGGCAACTTTTCAGCCTGAGCAGCCTGTTGAAGCATTGAGTTCATCTCCTTTTTTGGGACTTGTAGAGAACAGGCTTCTTGTAAGCATACAATATTTACTCCCCACACATGCTATAGACTGGCGACCCAGTCGTGAAGACTTGGGGCAAGCTATAAATCACTCACGTGACTTAATGGGTAAAAGCCTATGACTTGCTGAACCAGAGCCTCATGCATCAATACCTCACAACCGAAAAATACAGATGTTTACGCTACATACGTGGCTAAAATCTATTCATTCTGAGGTCATGAGCACCGTGTCTTGCAAATCAGTATTTGAATAGGCATACATCATCAGCTAGAAGCACACAAAATTGGATGGTGATATGATACCTGCAAACTGAACTGCAGAAGGAAAGCATAATAAAAACAATGAATAAAGAGGGCAGTCCGTATCACAAGAGCACACACAGCCTCCTCCTCCACTCCTCAGGCTGCTGCACCACCTATCTGATTAGCACCCTTCACCTGGGCAGCCCCCTCCTCACCCTGAGCCCTCCAGGAGCTCCTCACACCAGTATTTTGGAAGACACTACAGGAACAAGGGTAAGCAGGCATCTCAGTAACAAGTCAGTAATGCACTCCCAGGGTAATTCAGGAAGGAGACAGGTACAAGCCACTACCATGTAAGTGCTAACTGTTTTCTGGGCTATCTGCATACATGAAGGAGCCATCAGTAACATGCTACATAATGACTTATTAAATCTTGTGTCCTCAGCAACTCTAGCTTCTGGGGTTTTCCACACTGAATTAGCCACATCCACCGTCTCCTGCCTGTTTTTATGCAGAATAAATGTTTTGCTGTTGTGGGGTATTTTATTCCTGTCCTGGCAGCTCTCAGTGCTTAAATGGGAAAGGAAGGAAGACATTCAAAGTTTCTTCTCTAGTATTATGGTATTAAGCTGCCATGCCAGCAGCTACCAGTGCTGGGCATCAGTTCACTGCTGCATTCCACCAGCCGCCCAGCATCGCCCCGCAGAACCCTCCGGTCTCTTCTTCAATGAGCAGCAAGACCAGGAACAATCTCACTGTTGCAACAAGGGGAGAGCAAGGAGGTTTTAAACAGGATCCCACTCACCAAACACAGCATGGGTAGCTTTTGCCTTGAAATGAAGTAGTGCTTTAGCTTTTTTGTTTCCTGGAACTCCTGCTGCTTTCCAGAGTGGGCTGGAAGGTAATCCAGGAGAACTGGGAACAAAGCATGGGAGCAGAGACATGGACTGATTTATACTTCAGCTGAAAGAGCTTTATTCTCCTGGACCATATACACAGCCCATTCATTTTGGGAAAAGAGGTAATTTAAGATACCTTCTGTAACATCTGCTGACAGAACAAAGATGAAGGACTGTAGGAGATGATCAATGTTTAAGCCCATCTTCAAAATAATTTGGGGAGCTGCTGAAAATAAACAAGCAATCAGGACCCAGGAGCCAGGGTAAAAGCTGACAAAGAAATTGCGTTTTTTTCCTAGGCAAACAGAAGGCTGCTAATAGCTCAGTTCAGCGAGGCTGAGCTCTCTCCACTCGTAATATGAGCAGGGCAAGAGACCAAATTTAATTTCTTCCTCACAACAACTTTAATTAAAATCATCTAAGCCCTTCCTGTCTCTCTCCTGCCATGAGGTGTGGTTCTACTCACAGGAGGTATTACCAAACTCCAGCTTATTAACATGCTCTCCCTGAAAATGCTGTTTATACCACAATCAAATGGCTGGGGAGTCCATCTGCAGGAAAGCACTCCACTCCTAATTAAGAGGAAAAAAACACAAAGCCCACCTTTGATGTGTATCAGTGGCAGCAGTCATTCCCCATGTGCTCATGAAGCACCAGCTTCACAGGGCACCCTTCCAGCAGAATTTACCATTGGATGTTTCTCTTCACTGTCACCTGTGCTCTGTGGGTGCCAAGATGCTACTGGAAGTAAAGGACGGAGACTGGCTGCATGAGATCAGCTGAACCAAGGATTTTTCCGCAGTTTTATAAAACACAGAAATTTCAGAGCCAGTTCCACACTCCAGGTCCCCATCCCTGTGACATAATCTAAGCGACCCACGCCCCTGCCTGCACAGATGCACTGCCAGCAGTGATATGGGGAGGTCTGTCCCTGGGCTTGGGTACCAGGCTGGGGGAGAACGTTTCAGATGTCTCAAACCCATCCCAGAGGCAGGCAGTATGTGTGCAAGTTAAAGTTTTACTGTTCTGTTGAAATGCGTGAGCATGAGTAAGAGTTGCACATGAGACTGAACTCTGAGGCAAAAGTGAAAAAAGGCTTAATTTTTTCATTAATGTAAGTTAGTAGATGGGATTAAATGGATTTTTGCAGTACTTATAGCTCTTACCAACTCCCAAAAGAGTTTCACAAGTTGGTACGAGCTACAAGCACTGCACATTGCTGCAGAACCAAAGTCACAAGCAAATACTTGTTGTACAAGTGGATGAAAGCCAGGAGCTGTAGAACAACCAGACCACCACAACGCTGCCCTTCCAGCACACTCACTCAGGCCATGCAGCACCATCAGCTCTCCAATGTAACATCCCAGAGCAACCACAGTTTCTCAAATCTACCTAGAAAAAACCCATTATGTTGTCAGCTAAAGGGAGCCTTGCTCCTAGATGAAACTATGTGCCCAGTACCAACCACTTGCAACCTTCAGCACAGGGGCTGTGCCTCAGACCAGGAAAGTTACCTTTTGGTCCTACAAGTCTAGGATGCAACTGAGGAGAGAGGGCAAAGCACAGGTGAAAGAGGCAACACGGACACTGACAGCACTGCCTGCCAGTTGACAGTCATACAATATTCATGGAAGCAGCTGCTACCATGCCACCTCATGTGGTCAAAGCCCAAACCTCTTTGTTGAAGCACCAGATTATCCTTATTTCTACAAGTCAGTGGGCTTCATCCACAAGTGAAGTTCAACCAGAGCTTCTACTGTCAAGCAGAGGCATTTTCTCCCCATGCAGGAAAGCTGACAGAACTGGTGCTTCCCATGTCCTTCTAAATGAAGCTTTTTTTCCTCACAAATGCTCCCAAGCCAGTTGTCCAGCAAAAGTTTCCTATCAGCAGAATGGAGGCATGATATTTGGACTAATAAAGGCAACAAGAGCCCAGGTGGGGAATATCGGCAGTCACCACATAGTGTCCTTTGCCAGCCTGGTCCTGAACTCAGGGATTCATAAATTAGAGTAATAGTGCTAATCTATTCCCAGCTTCCAGAACAAGTGTCCACTGCCATCACCTACACAGTATCTTCTCTGGCAGAAACTGTCACCCTTATTTCCATGTTTAAGTACTCTTGCTAGCAGGCAGAGCCCCCACACAGAGGGATGTTCTCCCTCCCAGGAAGGCGGGACACAGCAGGAGCCACTTAATCCTGACACAGCAGGAGATGGAGCTGCATTGCCTCAGTTATTGCTCTTGCTCTTACATTTACCCTGTCCATTCTTACTCTGCTTGTAGTAGCAATCAGGAGATGAGCTCACATTCATCCCCACTGTGGCTATATTTGTTGAAATATAAGCTGCTTGCAAAAGCATCAGATGCCACTTTTCAGCACTGACACACGCCACGTTCAGGTGATGCTGCTGACTTCACCTGGGAACCACCAAACTCACACAGATGTAGCCCAGAGGTGCCCATGCTATTTACTTCATTCTTGTTTTCTTAGGGGAAAGAAAAAAAAAAAGGGACACGTTTTCTGTTTTAAAACCAGACATTTTGGAACAGAAAAAGGACAGTTGTGCAACATCGCTGGCAAAGTCTACAAATGGATGTTCAGTAAAGGAACTACTCTGCTGCAAGTGCAGGAGTGCTACTGAAACCAAGTTCAGCATCCTGCCGTTCAGCTTCAGCAGCAGGATAGAAGCAAAAGCCCAGAAGCGCTTAAACCAAATGGGGGGACCTTCCCTTCAAAGGCAAGGCCAAGTCTTGCCTCAGGAGCTTCTCCCCAGCACGTCTTGCTGTATGTCAGTACTTAGTTTCGACATATTCAAGGCTTGCTTTTTAAAAAACCACATTATTGTTAGGTGCCACAGTGTCAGATGCAGAACCCACCTGCCTCCGAACAGTGGCCGCAGCTAATTAGGACCCTCCTGGAGAGAGTACATCCACTGCCAGGTCTCTTCATGTTGGAAGATACAAGAGACCTCAGTAAGAATAAACAGGATTGTTTGTGTTAAACAGTGTTATACAAGAGCCAAAAAGATGACTCACACCGCCCTTGTAGCCTTTCCCTGGATATCCAGAACAAAGCCAGGCACAGCTACAGAAAGCTGTTGTCTCTTTGGGTGACTTTAACACCAGGGATACCTCCCACCCTGGCTTCAGCTTCAGATGCCATAAATAAGGCCAAGGCTGCTTTAAGATGGTTAGATTTTAAGACAAAAAAAAAAGAAGTGTTCTAGTTTTGTTTAAAAATGGAAGTCATAACAATACTCCCAGTATTTAACCTTTCTTAAACAAGAAAGGCCCCACTGGGGGCTTAGAAAACTATCGATTGAAGACGATATACTCAGCCACATACAGACTCCAGCATCGTCTGTTATATCCTGCACACTATTCCCCACCTCAGGCTCCACAGAAGTGGTGTCTCTTGTTTGCCCACAGCCTGGCAACAACAGGATACTATTTCTGATTGTTTTAAGCTGCAAGAAACATAAGAAGACACACGAAAAGCTTTAGATTCACTATTTGCACGCATACTTGTCTCCATGCAGCTGAGGGTTTCCTAAGACATGCAAAAGAAAACAATCTTTGCCTTGGCTTTGATAGTTCCAGCATCTCAAATACAAAACTAGACACTCAGAAGCAGATGCTAATTCTGCAGAATACCGGTTTTTGGTCAATCTCTGCCCTGGCGTAACCTCAATTCTGCCTTTTGTAAAGCAGAGTTAATATCGAGATGGAGCTAGCAGACACCTGACTTTCTAATTACATATACACTTTCAGGTGAGAACCACTATGTACTGTTACTCACTTTAATTAAGCAGGTACACTAGGACAACAAACCCAGACACAGTTCACACCACACCCAGGAAGGCAGCAGCATTCTGCTGCACAACAGCAAAATCAACTTAATCACAAATGACAACTTCTGAAAGCCTTTACTTTGGATTCATCCTTGGCATTTTTCTAGGCCAGATTGAAAACAAAAGCTTTGTCTTCTTAAAATGCAATTGCCTGAGGCACCTCTAAAAAAAGTGACATAACTCAGGTCTGAAAAATGCCTCTTGGGTTTCAGATCCTCCTAAGAGCCTCTTCGCTATTCAGCTTGATTCAGATTACCCAGATCAGCATGAACTCTGCAAATTTAGCCTCAGCTACCAACACAGGTATAAAAAGCACACATTTAGGATTATTTTTTTAAATTATATAATTAAAGCTCTACAGTTATAAAAACAGAACTTGTTTTTGATCCAAATGGTTCCTCCCTCCCTTTTCTCCAGTAGGTTTATAAACACCCTCTGATGACAGTTTATTCTGAAGTAAACTAAACAGAGTGAAATCCAAATTTTTTCCAAGCATGTTTTTCTTGCTAGGTGTTTTCAACCTTTCCATCACAAACCTCAAACTGTGAAAAGAACAAGCAACTCTTCTTAGAATCGAAACTTGAGCCTGAAATTTGATTCCTTATTTCTTCTCCTCTCCACAACTCTCCTTCATTTCAGTAATTCTGCAAGAATTGCCTTTGTGCTTCTTCACATGCAGGAACACAGCCCTGTGCCAGGCAAAACAGTGACTTAATGGGAGGGGGCAAGGAAGGAAAAGCTGCAATTCTTTTCAAGACAAGCGCAGCTATTTCTAATACCTATAATTAACATCTTTGATAACTCTGCAGTACCTTTAGCATATCAAGGATTTTTATATCCATAGACCAGTTTCTTTGAGTGGATGTAAGTTTACTTCAAGGTCTGAAAACTCTGACTTCTTTACTGATGTCTGCATAAAAGCTGTCTTGGTGCTGGGAACGTGTTAGAGTCTTATTTTTTTGAATGATCAAGTCCCATCACTTACTCCACATAAACTGTTATCTGTCAAGAGCTTTAATCTCTCTTCACAACCCCTAAAATAAAACATCCTTCCAAAACTTGCTGCCTGTTATCTGCCTTTTCTAAAGGAAGCGGTTCTTGAGAGATGCACCTTCTGCTTTGCCATTCCCCTGAAATCCATCTACATTTGTCTGACAGAAGATACAGGTGCTCCTCCACAGGCACAGCACAGTGAACTAAACGAGTCTCTCTTAACACACACCCCTCCTGAAGGAAGGTATCACACGCAGCCAAGCCGAACACTGCACACCGAAATCAAGAGTCATAAAAAGACTTCCAGGAATGTGAGCAATAAACCCTGTGACAACTTGTCACCGAGAGTAGGCAGCCCACAAAGGATGCTCAGAGCCACACTGCCATGGTTCAACCTGAGGTTTTGCTCATGACAGGGGCTCCTTACCTTCCTGATCACCCGTGAAGATCCGAAAAAGGCAGTCCTTCCCTTCACACCTGCTGACACCGGCTCCTCGTCCAGGAGCTCTGCTGCTGGCTTTGCTTAGAAAACAAACTCCTTTCCATCCTTTACCTTAGGAGAAAATAATGCAAAGAGCCCAAAGCTGAACAAACTGCAGAATAAAGGACAGTACAAAATGCCAGCCAAAGTACCACCGCGCCCATCGCAAGTGGGAGAGCGAAGCGAGGGTGCAAGCACCTGTAGAGGAGAGCAGGCTGCTCCCTACAGCACGGACAGCCCAGAGGTCCCGCAGCGCAGCCTACACCCTCACCCCGTCACTGCTCGTCCGAGATGCCAGCCAGCACTGCTCAAAGCCAAAGCAAACAGGCTCAGCCTGGACGTTGAGATCACCGCAGACGCCAGTCCGAAGGCTCGCACCGTCGCTGCCAGCTCCGGAGAAGGCACCCACCAGTACGCTGCCCGCGCCGGCTCCCCCCAGCCCGGCAAACGCCGGCACCGGCCATGATGGCCTTACGGTACATACTGCAGGGGAAAGCCAACACGGACTTCCTTACTATGAAATAAGAGGGGTGTTTTTTTCGAAAAGTAAGCGAAAGTCAACCGTGATGCTGTCCACTTGAGCCACTCCTGGAGCCCGAGCGGAAGAGCTGCCCGCAGCCAGAGCGGCTGCCGGACGGCGGGAGCGCCCGCAGCCTGCAGCGCAGCGCGGGCTCCTTCCCTGGCTCAGCCTGACAGCCCCGGGCTCCCCAGCGCAAGCTACCAGTCGGGGAAATAAAGGTGCACATCCACACTGTTCTCCAAGGCAGTACACATCTTGGCTGTCTGGGCTCTCTTATCATAGCAGAAATTAGCCGTAGGACCACCCTTACAAGCGCACAGCCAAAACTTACTGTTTCCATACTGATAACCGAAGCCATTCTGACAGCAGCCCGCAGCAAAAACTGGAGTTTCGTACCCCAAATACTTCTCGAAATCACCAACCCAAACACATTCGCGACAGATAACATTCCCACACGCTAGAAAACTGTCCTTCCGGAACCCGCGGGGCTGAACACCCGCCTGCCGAGGAGCACGCCCGGACGCCGCGGTGCTCCCCGCGCCACAGCCTCGCTGCGCGGGCGCGGCTCTCGCTGCCGCGGGAGCCCACCCGGCTGGGCGCTCAGCCTCTCCTGTCGGAGCGAAGCGTCTCAGATAGGTTCCAGCCCGCCCCAGAGGACTCTCTCCCAGGGAGCCGAGGGGTTTTGCTTTACAGCAGACACAATGTAACTCGCGATCGTTCCGGTCACTTCGCGGACATCCCTCTGACCGACCCCCCACACCCGAGCTGGAAGTGTCCCGAGCACCGCGGGGGCCCGGCCAGGACCGGCTGACGCAGCCCCACGGTGGAGCGGGGCCCTGGGGGTGCAGCCCAGCGGTCAAACCCCGGCCCCACGGCAGCAGCGAGGACGGGATTTCACCCAGCAGCCGCTTTTGAACGCCAAAGTTTCCCGCCCCGCAGGTGCCGGCATCTCCGCGCTTCCCTCCCACTAAACATCGGGAGAACGGCGGATGAGGAGGGAAGAAACCCCAATCTACAAGAAAAGCAGTGAACAGTGGGGAGAGGAGGTGGTTGAAGGAAAAATTAACGAAGACAGTAACTCGTTTACCGGCAGACACCCGCGGCTACCGCAGCCCTCCGGAAAGCACGCTCCTCGCAAGAGGCAGCCGCCCCGAGCAGAGCGGCGGCCCGCCGGAGGCAGCCCGCTGCGGGGGCACCGCCGGCCCGGGGCTGCGGGCGGGTGCGGCCCCCCCAGGCCCGCAGGGCAGAAGCACTCACCGAGCCGGAGGGTGGCGATGCGGCCGGAGACGGCTGAGGCGCGGAGCAGCGGCCCCCGCCCAGCCCGGCCCGCCCTCTCCCCGCGGGAGCCGCCGGCAGAGTGCTGCGCGCCGCCCCGCCGCCTCGGCTCCTTCCCGCCGACCGTACCACGGCGCCGCGCCGGGGGTAGCGGGCACGGGGGGAGCGCCCACGCCGGCGGCCGCTGCCCACCCCCGGGGCCGCCGCGGCGCCGCCCGAGCGGATCCGCCCTGCGGGGCTGCGCTGTGCCGCGCCGCCGGTCCTCGGCCGCGGGCGGCGTCGCTTCCCCCGCACCCCCCAGCTGCCCTGCCGCTCTGACGCCGGCGCGGTGGAAGCGTCCAGCGGGGCGGGGGGGCGGGAGGGGGTGTGAGGGACGGGAGCGCGGGGATGCTCCGGGCTGCGGGTCCGGTGGCGGCTGGTCCTGACCCCGCAGCTCGACCCTGGGCGCAACCCGGAGGTGCGGAACAGCCGATCCCGCTGAATTCCTCCTCACGGCTCGGGCTGTGTTTAGCCCAGGTTCACCTGAACCGCGGCCGAAGTTGGTACCCACGGACCGCAGCTGTCAGCCCGCGCCGGCAGCCGAGCCCCCGTGGGCGCGGACCCGCGGCGGGGGTCCAGCCGGGGGGCTGCATGCCAGGAACGCTCCCGGGTCCGGAGCTGAAACTCCAGCCCTGCCGCTCTCCCTCAGGTGTTTTCTGTGACGGACCGATGCTCCGCTTGGCTTCTTTATTCTGCGTTCGGTCGCCCCTCACGCTCGCCAGGAAGAAAACAATTCTCTTAGGAATCAGACGTTTCCTTACCAAAACTAATGTCCAGCCTTTCATCACTGAGTGACTGTGTGGGCAGTCCACGCTAAAAGCCGTGGCAGCAAGAGGGACCGACATGCGGAGATGTGTGAGAGAGCACGCAGGCAGCGCTGCACGCAGCATCCGTTACCGATGTGCACACAGGCTCCACAAACTCACGCGGTGTGGTCCCAGCTCCTGGGAAGCACGTTCAGGTCGTGGGACATTTACTTCAAATAATTTGTGCAACAGCTCTTCCGCAGCATGTTACCGAAGAGCTAGAGCCCACCTGGAGTCGTGCTCAATGCGCGACACCTCAGCATGTTCCCATTCAAGCATTTCTGGGATAGCATCATGGCACAGGTAATTAACTGGCAATCAAGGCAGATACAAATCCCCCCTGAAGTGTTCTCCATCGATCCCAACATAACTCTGCGGTTTACTACCCAGCATAATGCCGGCTCCTACTGAGGCTGGTGGGAGCGATGAGGTGCTCGGAAGGTACCGCTGAAGGTTGGGTTGTTCAGTAGTAGCAGACCCCTTAATAAGGTGTACCCTCTTGCCAACATCAAGTCCTGACTGAGTGTGGACTGGAGGTAAGATCTTAGGGTGCCTACCAACCTAAACATGAAGAATTAACTATTCTTCAGCTTAACTTTGCTTGGGCAACTCAGATATCTCTTCCAAGCTTCAGTTTTTCGCCTGCAGAGTGGGCTTCCCAGAGACAGGTTGAAAGGCAAAACCTCACCAGCTTGCCAGTTTAATATATTGGGTTTTCCCCTGAAACCCAAATACCCCAGTCTGTCATGGGACATTGTGCTCCCTTCCTCTCTCCTCAGAAACAATCTCCTCCTTGGGTTTTGCTTCCCGTAATAAATCACCCCTGGGGTGAGGGGAGGCAGTGAATGATAGCAGTCCTGCATTCAGGGTACCAAAGTGCAGATCCTGGGCAAGGTGGTCTCCTGGTTCCCTTCCAGAAGGAGGACCAAGGGGGACCAAGTTATAATTTTTATGGAGCTACGCAATGGCATTGCAGAACAATTTATCAGTGTTTTTCCAGTGTTGGGGCATTCAGCTTTTTGACCAAAATTCTCCACTCACAAAAGCCCCTGCCAAATCTGTAAACTTCTGCAAAAGCAGGTGCTTCCCATATCAGCCCAGAATTAAGTTTTCATCAAAACCTGATTTTCTTTAAAGTTCTATTTATTATTGCTTAACAATCGCTTTAAAGTCTATGGGTGGGAAGCAATAGAAAAGCGTCTTTCATTATTCATTAAGGACAAATGATGTGGGGGTTTTGCAAGGGAATAGAAAGTACACATACTTTTCTGCACTTAAAACAATTATTCCTTATTAATAACCCTGCAGAAAGGTACCCCATGGAGAGCTACAGTTTGGATGATTTTGAAGTTAAGTCTCTTGATCACAAAAATAATTATTCTACCCCTGTGACATTCCTGCGCAAAGATCCTGGGAAATGGTTTGTTTGTAATTTTTATTTTTTAAAAAGGCTTAGATGATTAGTTTGGAGGATTGTCCCCTTCATGGGATGGAAAGGTAATGTAGTGGTAATCATGGAGATGGAGACCTGTCAGGAGAATGAAACAGCTGCAGCTACAGAGCAAACCTGCAGCAGGTTTGGGAAGAGGATTGAGGACCCACAACATTTCGGGACAGCTCAGTCTGGAAAGCGCCCTGGAGGTCTCATCCAACCTCCTGTAAGTCTGCTGGGCTTCCTCTAGTTTAGCACCATGTTTCTTGCCCCAGGGATGGCCCAACTGCATGTGCTGCTGCAGATGTGGTTGGCACATGCCAAGGAGAGGCAGAAGGCATTGCCCTCCATCCACTGACCATACAACCTGGTCCCCTGCCACTGTCCTCGCTGCCAGGCTGCACTGCTCCTCATGGTTCACCTGCTGCCCAGTGGTAGCCTGGGGCCTTTGCAGCAGAGCTGCTCTCCAGCCAGTCAGTCCCTAACCGGTACAGAGCAAGGGGACATTCCATCCTGCATTCTGGGGTTTGCCTTTGTCTTCACTGGATTCCTCCTGGCCTGTTCCACCAGCCCATGCTCAGTGTCAACCCTGCCCTCAAGCATATTGACTGCATGTTTGGTGTCATCTGCAAATTTGAGGGTGCATTTTGTCCCCTCCTCAGGTCATTTCTAGGGCTATTAGGACAGGTCCCAGGACAGACCACTGAGGGGTCTTTCCCTTCACAGGTGAGGTACAGCCCCTTGTAACTGGCCTCCAGGTAGAGAACAACCAA
Source organism: Rhynochetos jubatus (assembly GCA_027574665.1). NCBI lineage: Eukaryota > Metazoa > Chordata > Aves > Eurypygiformes > Rhynochetidae > Rhynochetos > Rhynochetos jubatus. The sequence goes on along the minus strand of CM050665.1, from coordinate 15,680,748 downwards.
CCCCTAACCTCCTTGGAGACCAGCTAACCAGCCAGTCTCTCACTGCTTTACAAAGCCACCCATCTGAATGGTGATGTCCTAATTCGGATGCCAGGATGCTGTGGGACACCATGCCAAAATCTTTGCCAGACCCAAAGTAAATGGGGTGGTGTGGGATCCCATGTAAGGAACCACAGACAATGCTTCTTGTCTACCTCTGTCACCAGGACAATGCTCCTTGTCCACCCCGTCCCCGGAAAGGGTGGACAGGGGAGGTCTGAACTGCAGAGCTGAGGGTCTGCTGTTTCATGTGTGTTGGTCTGTCTGCCCTGAACAGAAGTCACGTGCTGGTCCTAAGGCTGAAGGGCTAAGAGCAATTTTACTGTGCTCCAACAGGTGCAGAAGGGCTGTGCCTTGTGATAGGATCTGTCCCTCCAGTCCTTGAAAGGTGTCCTTGAGACTGTGAAATTCAGTCAGGCCCCAGAAGAATTCAATGTGGGGCTGGGCACAGCTTCCTGCAGGGTCCCCCAGTTACCAAAGCCACTGCCAGAAAAGGAGGTACTGGGAGCGCACGAGCAGTGTCTATGTGGAGGGAGAACTGGTCCGGGGGTCTCACTGCTGGCAGAGCCTGTCCATGCCTTAGTTTCCCACACCTCCTTGGCCTGTCTTTTCCCTGCCACCCCCTGCCACCCTGCTTGGAAAAATGGGGTAGGTCAGACTAGAAGTGTTTTCCTGGGGAACTTGGGGCCACGTGGGGACCATGAGTGCCAGCCCGGGGGAGAGTGTGTGGGGACTCGCCAGTCTTGGAGAGAGGGGCCAAAAGCAGAGCACACTCCTTGAGGACCGCCCTGGAGCCATGTTGCAGCTCCTGGAGCTCCTCCAGGGGGTTGCTGCCTGCTGAAAAGTCCTGAAGAAAGCAGGAGACCCTTCTCTGACTCCTGATTTGATAGTGGTACCTTGTAAAGGAGGTGACAGATCCTTTTTATTGGCATGTCTGTCCAGGACACTGGACTATAGCGATGAACCTTCAGACAGTTAACCCTCTCACCTCTCTCTCCCCATTGCCTTGATTTCAATATCTTCTACATTTGCTTTTTGTGCTGGGAGATAGAGAAATGCCAGTGGTTTTCTTTCTTTCCTTTTTTTCTCCATTTTTTAATGAATTTTTCATTTTGTTCCACTGGTACAGAAGGAATAACAATGAAGCAACAGTGTCAACACAGAAAGAATTTTCTCCAAAGTCACACTGTGGCCAATCTGCAGCAACAATAATAGATTTTATGAATCCCACTAAAGAGAATTGTTAGTGGAAGGGATGGGAGGTGAATCTCAAAGGCTCCTAAGTTATTTGTGCTTTCCACACCACGAGGCACTGTTATAAGCAGCTATTTTTTTAAAAAAAAATCATTCTGCAGAAGCAGATTTTTAATAGCAAATGAACAAAAACATGTAGGTGCTTTATGATGTTTAAAGACAAGTTGCCTCAAAAGGCAGCTCTTTCCTGCTTGCGGTGGGAGATGGGCAGGGTGCTGCCAGGGCTGAGGACAGGCTGGAGTGAATAGCGTTGAACAGGCTTTGGATTTTGTCTGCACTTGCAGTCCTGCTGGACTCATGCTCCACAGAGGCTGCCCCAGTAATGGGTATGCTTCCAAGTTTGAGCAACGTTCTCTTTTTATGTTTGTCATTTTTTTTCCAGGAGGTGTTAACACCAATTTATGAGCTCAGTGGGATGACAGTGACGGGTGAGCAGCGCTGACCTTGGAACTTAGCTCTGTCAGATTTCTTTTTCCGCCCCATCTCAAAGTCAGTCTAAAAGTAATAAAAGGATGTCAGAGGGGGGAGTCCAGGCTCATCCGACTTCATGTTAAAGGAGAAAAACTCAGACAACCTCAAAAACCAGATGCCTTTAACGTGGCCATACTGTATCCATACAACTGTTGCCCTGGTGAAGGGCTGCACATTTCATGTCAGCCTCCTGCGTGCCGCTGCTGCCACGAGTGCAGGAGCACCTGCGTGATGGGAAATGAATACTGGCATTATTTTATCGTTCCTGTGTACATACTGTGTATATCCAAGTACCTTCTCTTCCAGGAACTGCATACTGCGTGCAGTTGAAGATGGTCTGAAAACAAAACCTGTGCTTATTTTCATGTTTTCTTACTGCTGTCAAAGTGAGGAAATCAAAGACACGCTCTTCCGCACCCACTCCACCTCACCCAGGTTCATAAGCTGTGAAACTGAGAGCAGAAACAGGATTCTCTCTGAAAAGAATGATAAACAATTAACAAGGTGAGGAGGGGGAAGCAAATAAAGAATATTACTCCCAAAGGTCATACCAAATGAACATCTTTGCCTGAATTTTGGAGGTTAAACAATCAAGCTGACAGCATTTTCTTCTGAAAACAACACATTGTCTGTCAAGGTGCTTTTAGGCCCAGAAACACTGCCCACCTCCAATAGTGATACTGTTTATGCACTACCAAGTGAAGGCGACTGCTTTAAATGATTGACCTAAGGGAAGGGAGCAGAAATGCTAGTGGCAGACGGCAGCACCTGCCCAGGTAGCAGTCCTCTTACCTTGGACGGTGCCCAGGCACAAGCACCAATAAATCTGCTACCGTATGGGTATCAGCAGCATTTCCCAGACTGACATTTCCTTTGTTTGGTTCAAGTGCCTGACAAACGATGGAAGCGTGAGAACAACAAAGACTAAATCTTATCTTAATAGTCTTTCATTATTGACTGTCTTCAGATTTATTCATCACTCAAGGAGGGAGAGAGTAAGTCAGACACTATGCTGGTGTGAACCCAGGCGAAGTTTCTGACTTTACTGGAGCTGTCTGATTTCCCTCAGTGAGATCTGACCCTACAGCTTGTTCCTCTTTCCACGTCTACGCCAACTATGGAGAAATACTGGCCTCATGCTGCTCTCACCGCCTGCCAGCTCTTGGCCTGCAGGTCCATCTCCTGCCCTGGCTTCACCTGGGATGGCAACCACATGGTGAAGCAGAGGCAGGGACTGGCTTCTTCCCTCCGCTGTGCCCCACACTGGTCCTGGGGTAATGGAAGCATTGGAGGCACTGGTGCTGTCCAGGCAGTAGCTGGAAAAGAAGAGCATTGAGGTGCTGGCTAAGCCGATTCCCATCACTGTGCTTCCCTCTGCCATTTCCATGCTCTAGGAAAGTAATGTGAATGTGCTCCCACGATGCCTTCTTTTCCACACTTTAAACACTGCCCTCCTGTAACCACCAGACACTTGCTCAGCACCTCTCATCCTAAACACCTGGCATCTCAAAGGATTTCTTTCCCAGGAAAGCTAACAAGGTCTTCCTCACTTGCGGTTCCCATGGGTGTGCACTGGTAAATGGATCCAGCATTTTGGGAGCTGCCTGGGGAGATGGGGGAAGACCCCAACTTTTACCTGAAGAGAAATGAGAATTCTGGGGGGCAGTGGATGGGGGAGAGGAGGAATCTGTCAGCAGAAGCAGGGTGCTAAAGCCTGCAGCCAGCAATCCTGCTTACCTGCCTGTGCTGATGACCTGCAAACCGGTACAGCAGCAAAAGGAAAAATTCATAGTAGCTTGAGGAAATGTAGATCAACCCCTTTGTAGAACCCATCACCCCCAGTCAGCGTCTCCCAAACCATGCAGTATATCTGCCCGCTCTAAGTGTGAGATCATTTTTCTAGACAGATCTTAATTTGTGTTTCCTTTAGCACTTTCCCTAAAAAGCTAAAAAAATAAAAGCTTCGGCTGAAGTTCCCACCCCACAGTTCCCCTTCGTAGCTGGACCGTGTCCATTTCTCAGAGACCTGCTGTCATTAGGTGCCCAGCTGAAATCCCATTGAAATGCTTTAATTAAAGTGGACATTAAGAGCTCACTTGTTCAAGCCAAAGAACATTAGGAAGAATTTAAATGAAGAGGTTTTTAAATCTGTGACATTTGTTCTAATGAGAAAACACTTTCTAATCCTGAGTGTCTCCTAATTCAAAACAGATTGGAAAGACTGCAAGTGAAAACAATCTTCTTTTTCCTTCAAAAAACACATGCTGTAATTAGTAGACCTAACTGGCAAATAACATTCATCTTTTCCCTACAGCTTCCCCATCAGCTTGGAAGCAGGCAGTGAAAAGCGGTGTGTGGGTGTACCCACACATGTATACATTTTGTGTTAAGGCAGGTGACAGAATTCACAGAAATTGCCATCACATCAATCCCAGCATCTGAGGAGGAAACCACGATGGAGGACACAGAGCACTCCTGGTCCTCCTAATGAAAGGGGTATTGCTGCCGCGGTGTGCTGAATGCTGAGGAAGAGCAGGGAAACAACCTATTTGCAGCGGAGAACAAACACACTTCCAGTAATTTGTTGGAGTAGGACTATTTTCATCTGAAATCACTGAGATAATGAAATGTAAAATAACAGCGGAAAGAAAAGTGTGAAGCCTCAAATAATAGTGGCTCGGGGACCAAGCAAACCATTTCAGCAGTGTTTTAGACAGCTGCTAGAGAGATGACATACAATCCCTCTCTTCATGGTCTTTCTTTTTAACCATGGACATTTCCCTGTTCCCTTATGCTACCCCAATAGGGTTTTTTTTCAATCACCTCCTGTATTTGCTGATCTTCTGAGGACAGGGCCTATCTATGTGCATTTCAGTGCTAGGCACAACTCTGAATGGCTCTTGATGGAACCAGACTACCAAGAATAAACAGAAGGAGTAAACTATTTTTTGTTAATCCAGCAAATTTTAAGGGAGGAAGAGAAGGCAAGCAAGGAAACTACTTGTGAAAACTGTAGGCTCCTTAATTTTCTATGAATTTCACAAATGAAAGCCCTGTGTGGTGGAAGGTGACGTGACCTGCTTTCCCTTGGTTGTCTTTACTTGGGAATATTATCCTCAGAATAAAACCGTAAGGCAGAAAGCTTGCTGGATACTACTACTACTACTTGCTGGGAATCCAAGTCATCTATGGTCCTTAAGGACGTTATAATTTTTCCTAGGAAAAAAAAGACTTGACTGTACCAACAGAAATACTTAAAATACCAGCAGTCCAGCAGGTTTCCCAGCCCCTTCCTTGCTGGGACAATGACTTCCCGCTGTGACAGCTTATCCTGTTCTCTCTTCATGGTGCCTTTGCTGGACCATGAGCAGCATCCTGCACTGCTCCCCTGGGCCCTCATTTTAGTATTTTAATGTCCTGTGACCAGAGGCAATGCAGGACTGTTTCACAAGCAGAGCATCTTCTCTGAGGTATAGTCTGGGGATTTCTGAATGAGGGCACAGTGTTCTGGTGTGTTCAGCAAAGTAGACAGACATCAGCCTGGCTCCAACTTACCACCTCTTTCAGATTTTGCAGAAGTTGGCTCCAGAACTAAGATTCACTGGCAATCCTATTGCTCTAATGGGGCCAACAAAAAAAATCCGGTTACAAAGACCCAAATTCTGAAGTCTGGATCGGGATGTTTGTGGCACGTATCTATCTTTAGTTCAGTGCACAATGTTACCTTCATTTACAGAGAAAGCGGTTGCATATGACATTATCTTATTTAAGTACCCAGATCTGGCTGGGTGCTATTATTGAATGGATGCTAGTGCCAGTGGTTCCAGATGGACTACGTCTGCATTGCTTCTTGCTGGCTTGCTGTAAATACAGGAGCATAAATGACAGCAATATTCCCAGAAACACCTACTTTCACGTGTGTATCAAGTTAACTTTGTGAAAGTGTCTTTGAATTTATCCTTCTGAGCATTCACTTTGGAAACATGAAATGTTTTACCTATGAGTCCAATTAAAAGAACTTAGGCTTTAAAGCTTGGGTACTCATAGCCACCTTCTTGAAGGAATAATCCTGCCTTGGCATAAATGGATATAAATCAGTGAAGATCAAGGGACTGAGACCTGTTTATGCTCACTGACAACCCAACTTAGATCTTACTCAGTAAATCATCTCAAATACTGTGGAAAAGCTCAGAACTGTTCTGAAACATCCACAAATACAGAGACACAAAATGAAATCCTGATTTCAGTGGGAATGAATTCACTGGAAATATGGGGCTCCTTAGCTTCTGGATATCTGTAAACATAAAGAGCTCACAGTCATTTGCCAGTTTTGAAAATATGTTTCTTAATCTTGACTGTCCAATCTGAGATTCCATCTGCATCTCCAGGCAGCTCTGCTTGCTCTGGTTCTTCTAATCTTTCCTCCTGCTCCTTTGACTCTTTGTCACCATGGATAACCCTCCATGAATAAAAGATTAGGATGTACCAGATTCAAACACAGCCTTTGCTCTGGGGTCAGTGCTCTAACTCCTGAGCTGTGGGACAAGAAGGCTATGGAACCCGAAGGGTTCAGCTCAGGTCTCCATCGTGTAAGTGCACCTCCAGGCTGAGGAGACAGTGCTTCTTCTGTGAGACCTGATGGGGCCAAGACCTGTTTTCAAACAGATAACATGGTATGTCACCAGCAAATCCATAGGAGGATAGAATGGTGATGGCTCAAAAGGTGGCCAAAGGAAAAATTTAAGGATCTAAACTTTGAATTTCTGCCCAGCATTTCTTGGCCCAGTCTGCTCCAGCCCTGCACCTGAGTGTAAGGAAGGGGGCAGTTTGTGCTGGAGCGGTGCTGGACTGGGGAGCACAGACCTGGCCTTCCCTCCCGAAGTTTGTCCAGCACTGTTTGCAGCCATGTGGCATGAAGCAAGCTTGGACTTGTATGTCCCAAGCCCGTGCTGGTGATGCAGTGGAAGCTGGGTACAAGGTGTGAGCAGTGCCTGGTGTGAGAAGTGAGCTGGAGCCTTTGGTGGAGAACCTGCCCTCACAGCATGACCTGACATACTAAAGCCAAAGGCTCGGACATTTTGAAAGTATGAGAGGTTATCACATTTGAAGCCTGGTACATGACACGGGATTTGCTCATATGTTGCCATATTGAGGCCATGTATAGGGCTAAACTTACCTCCCTGAAAAGCACATGGCTAAGAAATTTGCCTTGAGGAGGTTTCCAGAAAAGGTCTTTGGGCAACCAATTTGTTCACCGCTTCTGATGGTTACTCTCACTTCTAAAACATGTCTTGTTTCACCCCGTGATTGTTCGGCTTACGTCTACTACGCTGAAGTGCCCTTCAACACCCACCACTCTCTCCCCGTGAGAGCAGTTATCAAACAGAACCAGCTGCCTCAGGAGCCTTGACACAACCCAACCTGATGGGCCATTACCGCCCTCACCTCATGGCACTTCTCCCATCTTTAATAAGTCATTTCAGTGGCTCTTCTCCACGCACATTCCTACCTCTCACAGCCTTTTACAACCCCAGGCTCGGTGCTCTACTTAGCGCTGGTTTTCTGAGAGCTGTACACCAACATAAACCAGCCTGACTGTCCCCCCTTGACTCCCTGCTGAAACAGCCAGTGCGCACAGTGTGAGTAGGCAAGACTGATTTTGAACAAACTGATTTCTTACCAGTTTGAGGTCCAATTCAACACCCAGGCTGTTTTTTTCTGGAAGCAGCCTTACAGAAACTACTGGGACAGCTTATGGGCTGTGGTGGCACTCAAAACAAACAAGGATGGCAGAACTAGGTCTGCTGAATGGAAGACCTAAATGAAATTCACCTTCCAGCATTCACTGCAAGTGAAGCTGATCTGCATTTCTTATACCAAGCAAAGGCTACAGCTCAGATGCTAATTTTATCTTGCTGGCTTTGTAGTGTCCTTGATCTTCAAGAGAATTCAAAATAACATGTAGCAAATGTATAACTAAGTTGTTTTAAAGAAGTAACTGCAAAGTGCATAACACAGCTCAAGGGGAAAGAGCTTCTCTGCTAAACACAGAGTATGAAATCAGATCATACTGGCAGGCTGAACAAATGGACTCTTTACACCTTATCCTCACCACTGCCCTGTTAGGGGACACCAGGGCAGCTCGGTCTCCATCTGCCCTACAGACCCATCCCCGATGGTAGCGTATAGGAAGGCCAAGCCCATCTTCACCTCCTAACGGCTTGTGACAACACAAACCCTTTGCTAGGCAGACACAGGGCGATTGCCATGGACATCAGGACCACCTTGTGCTAAATGTTGGACAGAGCTATTGCAAGAGACCCACTCCCCCGAGTGTAAATAACCAGCGCCAAGTGCAGGGGCAGGGGAGGGCTGCCCCTCTGAAGAAAGGCCGTTGCCCCTGCGATGGTCCCAGCAAACCCAGGAGAAGATGAGTCAGGAAGCAGACAATCCCACCACTGCCATGGTGGGATTCTTGCCTGACTGAGAGCATTTGCCCTAGGAGGGGAAGCAGAAGCCCAGGAGAGACAGGTCTGGAGAGCTTTAAGCCCTGCCAACAGCTTGTCAGTGCAGCTCCCACAATCAAAGCTTGGGCTTCTCTCCCCCTGCAGAGCTCCAGCTGGGGCAGGAGTTTAGCATGAGCTTCAGAGCCTGGTGCTCTGGGTCCAGGAGCAGGATCAAACCTGTGCTAAACTGACAGTATAGATACATCTGCTGCAATGGTCTTCAAAGCTTTTTGGGAACAGCATGGGCTGGTACAACTGAACCTGGCCAGTAAGCAGGAAGAGGCCAACTAAGGGCAGGGGACTTCCTTGTCCCCATTGCACAGAGAAATGAGGGGTCAGACAACAGCCCACTAGCTCAGACATTGCCTCCCAGAGCACTGTCTGCCAGCAAAGATTACTGAATTATTCCCCACGGAAAGCAAGTGCTTGCTTCAAGGCTACTATCGAGGTATGGGGCCTGATTATCCTCACCCCAAATGTCAGGTAAGGTTGGTGAAGAGGCAGGTTTGCCAACCTGCAGTTTCAAACCCCTTCCCAGGAACAGCAACAGCTCTCCCAGGAGTCACAGCTGAATTATTTTCTTAGTCTGTATCAGGCAGAGCTCTCTGTCACAGAGGAAAAAGGAGATTTCCCAATATGACTGGGAAACTTTCTTATCTTTCATTGGTACCAAGCTCAAGAGAAGTCTGTCTCTCCCAGGTGACAGGTATGGGGTGCTGGGAGCAGTGCTGCAGGGCTATCATACCCCCTGACGGCAAGTGGCAGAAAGCACACAGGCAGACAGCACGCTGGCTTCCACAGCAAGGATGGTGTGGTGCTACCAGGATGATTTCTGCACCTTTTTTCCAACCTCTACTATGCAAAAGAGGAAAAGAATGAATACCAGCTCTGCCGGAAGGAGAGAGGTAGATGACTGGCATTAGCTCTGACAAAACACACCTTGGAGGGGTGCAATTCCTCCTCTCTGGTAAGACAGACCTGGTCCAGGGAAACCCCTTCCATGACTGTGCTGCTCAGCAGGGTCCAGGCCAAGGAAGCTGGGGTCCATCACAGCCACAGAGAGAGGGACCCACCTCTGGGGGACGGTGGGCAGGCTCCAGAGATATCTTCTGGAGGGAGGTTAGGGGAGAAAGACAGCTGTTCTTTCTTCCTACACCCTGTATTCACCTCCATGCTCCTTTTTGAGGTTATTTGACCATCTTCCCTCCTTCTTGGCCAGCACTGAGGTCTCACAGCCTTACCACACCCATCTTCCTCCTTAAAGAGGAGTCACGGGCACGTCCAAAGAGCTGAGTCCTCCTGAGGGTGAAGACGAAGAATGGTTTAATGTGACAGCACCACAATCTAATCCCCCAACCTGCAGAGCTGAGGGGCAGCTGGAGACATCTGCTCTGCACATGGAACCAGGATATTTGCCAGGGGCTTTAGACTTTGCTCCCTGGCTGTATTTTTCTCAAGTTGGAGATAAGTAAAATAAAAAGAAGGAACCGGAGAAGCTGCTGAATTGAAAATGAGAAAGGAGCTGAGTGGTTTACTTTTGTTTGGATTTAACAGTGCCTGGAATAAAAGTACTGGGAACCAAACACCCTCTTCCTGAGCTACTTCTGCTATCCCCAGTGACCTGCACCGGATCCTGCCGTCCTGTGAGCCTCTGCCCATGGGGCAGGTGTGCTGCAGGCACATGCTGAACTTCTGTTTTTCCTGAGCCCATTTGTACTCAAATCACTTTCTCTAGTCTCTCAGTGCTTTCATTAAGTATTTTCCTTATTTTCAGAGGAGGTGCTTGTTCCCATTCTTAATGAATCACTTGTAAACAAGACCTTTATTAGCTCCAGAAGCATGTGTTTATTTCTGTTTATACCTTTTCCATATCAATATTTGAAATCACACTAACCTGTGCTGAATTCTTTCTCCATGCCCTTTTCCATCCCTGCTACCTCTTTCCCACCTCTTCTTTCTATTCCCTGCCTGTTCACAATTTACACTTGCTCAGGTTTATCTGTACTGATAAAAATCAACCCTAGATTTTGCATTTTCCTTTGTTGGCCTGAATTAAATAATTGGAAACTTCCTTTCCAAATTATATTCATTCAAATGCGATCTTCATATCCCTCTATAGGTACAGTCCTTTCAGTTCATTAGAAATTGGTGAGAACTGAACACCTAAATCCTCCAGGAAGATCTCCAAAGGTCTGCTGTCCACCTTGCGCTGGAGAAAGCTACACACCTATATTTTTTTTGGATGCTTCTGCTTTGTACTTTAAATTCTGATCTTATTAGTACAGGGAGTTAGAGTGCTGGGGTTTAAACACGTGAAAACAGGGTGCTACTTCCCCTAGCTAGGGACAAGACTTCAGCTTCCTTTACAAGTGCTAGGAATAGCTTTGTAATGTAAATAGGCACTTATGGTATTTTTAACAAGCACCTGCTTTATCACGATGCCTAATGAGAGCCTGAACAGAAATGCAGTGAAAGCAAAGGAAGGTAAGACTACTATTTAAGCTAATTAACAACAAATTAAATTAAACTGACACACACATATATTTTGGGCTTCTGCATCCAAGTGCTGCAGAGATTTCATTATTCATGTTTCCCATCACCTGCTTTTTCCTAGCACCTACCTACCCAATTACTTGGGGAAGGAAGGGAGAAAATTATACTAAAGCCAATAAGATAGTTCTCATTTACATAATAATTTTTCTGCATTGTGTTTAATAGTCTGCGAGTAACTGTAGAAGAATATATAGTCCATTCTTTAAAAAGCTCCAATGCACTAATTGAAATTAAATTACATGGAACTCAGTCTCTGTCTTCTGTTCATTGGGAGATAATATGCAAGCCACAGTTTTATGTGTTATTATTAATATTGATAGATGAACCACCGTACTCACCACAGAACCACTTCCCAGATGTGTTTCCCCTTCCTTCAGCTGCAGGTGAGCCTAAAGTGATGTTTTTCCCCATTAAAATGGCTCATTTGATGCACCCAGGATTGTGATCCTTTAGCATTCAAGACAGTCATCACTGCAGGTAGCAGTGCCTATTTGCGGCATTAACACCGGCTAATGCAACTGCCTTCTTTTTTTCATGTTACATTGCATATGCTATAGCTCAATTAATCTGTCAGGGTGACATTTCCATCACAAACAAATTTTAAGAGAATTTAATGCTAAATTGGCAGGCCTAGAAAGCGGAGTCTAATGTTACATTCCTTGGAAGAGGCAAAACGTCAGGACCTACTTCCCAGCCTGCCACACGAGCTGCTGGTGCGGGAGCCCGGGTCTTGCTGGTGCTTGCAGGAGATTCAGGCTAGTGGCAGCTTGCTCCTTGCCTTCTCTTGGAGGCTGCTAACAAGGGAGCCAATTAATGCTGGTTGTGATGTGAGCACTTTTTCCACCAGGAGCTGGATTGAAACTTTTAATTCATTTTACACAGGCAGAGGCACACATAATGTTCAAGCATGGAAAAAATCCACAAATTCTGAGGATTTAGAGTATCCCCATGGATTTTCTTCTTTGCTTCAGATTTGCAGCTTTCATTAAAAAAAAAAAAAAAAAAAAAGAAACAAAGATAAAGGTTTCTTGCCCTTCTGATGGTGAAACTGATTTTCTTCGTCTAAACTAATACCAGGCCTCCCTGAGCTGGTTGTGCTGAAGTGGGCTTTCTCTCCTTGGTGACTCTGGGACCTTGAAATAAGAGGTTGCCAAGTCTGGACAGCAGTCCCACTGTGATCGCACCAGAGACAGCCTGCGAACACTCCGGGTGCCCCATGACATTTCCCAGCACAAACCAGAAAAACCAAGGGGCTCTGTGCTGTTGTTTTTCAGCTCTTTGTGATCTGGAGTGAGCAAGACAGGGATGAAAAACCCCTCCATCACTGTCTCTGTCTCAGGTGGCCCAACCGCACCCCAAGCTCTCAGCAGGTTCTGCTGAGAAATGCCAGGTCCTCACTTCCAGCACATTCCAATGTGGGAAGGACATTGATCTGTTTCTTGTCATCAGTGCTGCCTTCTGCTTGGACCTCTGCAGGGTTAAAGAGAAGTTGAACTATCTCTTTTCCCACAGGGTTCCTCCAGGACCTGGTTTCTCTCCTCCTGCAGACAGCCTTTTGCTCTTAGAGGATGCAGCAGGAGATCCCCTGAGACTGTGCAGAACAGTCCCAGATGGTTTATAGCAGGCAGCTGTCTCATCCATGTCATGCCAGTGGTCCGGCAGCACCGAGTAGCTCAATGGAGGGCACAGAGTGCCAAGCGCAAGTCTACAGGAACCGGCATTTTACAAATACATGCGGTGCCATGTCCAGTTCCCATCAGCAGGGCTTGGGGGCATCACCACTGGCTTAAAGAAGGCTGGACCTTGTTTAGATTACCAAGTCCTGCCCTGAAGACCTAGGACCATCTTCTAGAAGGATGAAATTTTCTTTCAAAGAAACTGATCAAACACTGCTCACACACTAACAAGAGGATATAGTTTTCCATCAAGGTAAATGGGAATGCAGGCTTCCCCCTGTGCTTTAGATGAGCCACCAGGTGAACATTCCTGAAACCCGCCTGAATTTACATTAAAAGCAGCATCAGAAAGCAGGAAGTGTTTTTCTCAGGACATATATTAAGTCCTGCAGCTAATTAATCCATGCAATTTTAACAGAAATGCTTGACAATAGACACAGTTCAACTGAGTTCAAGATATGAAAGAAAAAAACAGGAAACCTACACATCTGCTTTGGTCTGTAACATATCTCCTCAGCAGCAAATCCCAGAAATCCCAGAAAAAAACTTCTCTTTCTTTCCCCTCAAGTAAAATTCTCTTTGTCAAACCTTGTTTTTTTACTCAGCCCACTGAATTTGTGAGTGTGAAAACCCTGTGTAAGGATTCTGGGTTCTGCACAGCTGACTTTAACGGCAATGCACTTTGGAAAAACCATCACCCCAGTGAAGTTCTTGGTGGAATTGCAGAGTATTTGAGTGCAGAGGAAGAAATACTTCACACAGCAGATGTCCTTGGGTACCTGGCTGACACAAGCATAAGGAGGATCCATCTGGTGAGCAGTAGAGATGTAGCGCTGGTTCACTGAGGTCCACCTCTTGGCTTGGGTGTTGACACCAACATCTCATGGCTTTTGTGGCAACAGCACAAGATGCTGTGCCGGGCTGAGTCCCTTACCCTTGGGAGGAACTCCTGGAGGAACGGAGACCTTCTAATCACTGGAGACAGTGGCTTTCCAAAGAGAAGATAGATCTTATGGAAGTGGATCTGTTAACTACCCCAGTCTGCAAGGAAAAACAGACCCAGGGCAAAGGGAAGAGAGGGGGTTGGAAGCTACGGTGTGAAATAAAACTAAGGGCCTCTGCTTGTCATAGCGGGTTTTACAGACATGAGACATCTCTAGTAACATGACCATGAGAGTTGTGCCAGTTCAGCCAATGCTCACTGTAAATGCTGGTGATCTCTATGTTTGGTAAAGCCTTCCACTGTGCAGGCATCCCCAGCAATAGCTGGAAAGACGTGAGCTGTCATGATCTGAGACAGACTAAGCTAAGGATAACAACTGACCAGGAGCATATTGACACTTGGCTTGGAGGAGAAAGAAGAGAGGCTGAAATAGGTTGGAGATTTAAGAAATGGCAGCAGTCATGAATATACTCCTGGAGCTTGGACTCCATAGGATGAAAAACTCTGCCCCTTTCTTTCTGTACCAAGCAGGATTGTGCCCTACCTAATTATTTTCTGAAGTGGAATTGGGAATCAAATGATATTAATTGCTAGTTCACTGGTTTTATGGGGCTTCTGTAGGTTTAATAATTCAGTTCATAGCTGTGTAGTGCAATTGTATTGCTCATTCCTTTTGTCAAAAAAATGAGGCCATTTACAGAGTTCTGGCTTGACTGTGTGGGGTTTAAAATCTGACCAGTTATGAGGACAGTGGGAAGGATTACATAGACCCCCTACACCAGTGACAGAGTTGTTCCTTCTTCACCATCAGTAAATTTGTTCCCTGGCACAATTTCATCTCCTAGCACTCACATCTGAGCCACGGAGAACACAGCCCCAGGCTCAGTCCTGATGGGATGCAGAGGGAAATGAAGTGTCTGTCCATGAGGCAGCCTGTGAAAGGGCACCTGCTGTCCCAGGGCTGGAGGCCACCCCTGTGCCGCACACACAAGCGCTGGTGGGGAGCACAGGCTGGCTAAGGGCGTGTCTGACCCTGCCACATCCTCCTCTAGGTGAGCCAGGGTTTTATTGCAGGGAACACATCAGATGGCCAGTGAGAGTGAAAAAATCCCATATATCGCTGTGCATGCAGCTATGTCCATCCTTACAAGCCCCAGGTCTCAGAGCAGCCTTCCTACAGGAACACAGCTCCTGCGTTGCTGCCTGCAGCCACTCACACCACACAGGTCTCCATGGAGTGTGCAGTAAGGGGGGGAAAAAAAGGAAGACTTATTCTAATAAATACCTCAAATTCAGCACTGACACCATTGTGGGTTTTCAAGCTACTGAACTTTCTTTGCTTCCCAGAAACACACAACCACGTATAACATTTGCTTGAAAAAAACACTGGCTTCTAGTTCTCAGCAGCAGAGTAAATATGGAAAAGATGGATAGGAGAAGATACTAATCAGCTACTGAATGGATTCAAGAAAGAAACAAGAAGACTGGATTAATTCAGTGTTCAGCAACGCAACGCTCAGAGTACACACAAGACCCCCGGAGAAGCACAGAGATGCTGGCCACCATGTATACTTGGGCGCTCCCTACGCTGCGTGGACAATGTGACTAACTTGCGCAAGGGAAAGCAGCTCTGATTCATCCCGAGGTCATATATAGAT
Source organism: Rhynochetos jubatus (assembly GCA_027574665.1). Taxonomy (NCBI): domain Eukaryota; kingdom Metazoa; phylum Chordata; class Aves; order Eurypygiformes; family Rhynochetidae; genus Rhynochetos; species Rhynochetos jubatus. Next base: position 15,665,648 of record CM050665.1, on the reverse strand, counting down.
GCTGAGGTCAGGAATCAGGGCTATCAGGGCTCTGGCTGTGCAGGCCTGTACCTTAAGATGAGGCTATTAACACAGAAAGCTCATTTCACCTTTCCCATCCAGTTTAGGCAACTGGGGACAGTTGGTACAGGGCTGCAGGGAGTCAGGACCATCCAAATGGTCTGAGGGCTGCTGAGACCTGTTACATTGCCTCTACATAAAGACCTCAACAGACTGGGATGTAAGGACAGAGTGGATCTCAGGTTATTTCATGTAGCTTAATTATTTCATAATAACATCTTTAATGCATCTCAGAAGCTTGGAAGGACTCCTTTCATGCCTAATTGCAAGGCTTTCTGAGAAAGCAATCACTGCTCAGAGGCATTTTCCAAGGATTTTTGTCTTTTGCATTTGTAACATCAGTCAAGCAAACCACTATTCAGCAGTCTCTGTAGTCTGTCTCCCTTTTTAACCTCTCCTGTAAAACCTTTGGATATTATTATCCTTTCCCTATTTGTTCATGTCTTATGAGTACAGATGCTTATTTGGAGCTTGCATTAACGCGCTCACCAAACAAAGAGAAGACATGAAAGAAGCAAAGACAGCAGTTAAGTTGAAAGACTCTTGGATGGGCTTGGAAGTTATTTGTTACCAAATGAGAAGCAATCTTTCATCTGCTTTCACCTGGCATGCTTCACTGCGGTGGGGAGTGGAGGAGGAGGGCAGGCATCCGCTCCCAGGTGAGGAATCTCTGCAAATGACTCCAGCTCCTGTCAGATGGGAGAAGGCTCCCTCAGGGGCTGTGTTTGAACACTTTATCCCTGGGCTGCAGCACTACAAAGACTCGTGCTGAGCAGAGGCATTTTCACCATGTCAGTCCCTCCTCCTGACTTACAGGAACAGTAAAGTCAAATCCAATACCCTGCTGTGTGCGGGTGCACACACACAGCGCTGCAGCAGCTGTGTGCCTGGCTGACCAGGAGGGTTGGAGTGATGAGCGGCTGCAGCATCAACAAGAGCCCTAGCCACCATGGCCACTCACCACAGAACAGCTGAGCCGTAGGAAAAACCATTTCCTCTTGTGTTCAGGTCTCCCCAGTTCAAGGCTGAAGGCATAGGCAGAGGTAAATGAGGAGATGGAGCAAGATGAGCCTCGCTCAGGCTGTGGGGGCCGTTCCCCCCAGTGAGCAAGGACATGGTGTTCTCCATCCCTCATACCAGAGTGGCTTCACAGGCCTCCTGGGAGTAAACACACAGCAACTGTGACCTTTTGAAGCTATCTTCCACTGAGTAATAGTTCTCTCTAATCACACAACCATTAATTGTTTCATAATTAACACATTCCCTCAGTAGTCAGTGGGAGTTGGACACAACGGCTCCACCGCTCATGAAGATTGCTTTGCTCCAGCTGTTCCTGTGGTACTGATCCGGGAGACACCCTTTGTGTGGTGCCCAGGCCCACTTTAAATAGAAGGGCTAAAGGCAACAGGGCTACTATATCTCACGCTGCTGGTGTCCCAAGGGACATTAATTCCCCTCCCAAGCAGCCTAACTTGTCCTCATTTTGTCTGGAAAGCCAGCTGGTGGCTCCTCAAAGTATTTCAAGAGCTGCTCCTCCAGCTGACTCAGAAATACCCAAGGAACTTATCTTAATACCTGACCTGTATGTTCACACCTCTCGCCTCTGCAGAGTAACCTGGAGACTATGTTCGGTTGTGGTACGATCAGGTATGTCACTCCTTACTATAAGCACAAGAACCCGAAGGCCAGTTGGTTCACAGCTAGAAGGAGGTGCATCCCAGCAGGTACTACAGCCATGGAGCATGACACTGCTTTGGCTGCGGTCCCTGCATGGGGGCCTGGAGAAGCGAGAGGCACTTGGTGGTTGTGCCCAGGACTGTGTTCTCCTGATCTGAAGAAGGAGTGATGATGGGGTTTTCCTTCTGGTGAAGTGGGGAGGAAGCATCAGGAATCATGGCAACCCTCTGATGGCCCTTCCTGTACATTTAAAATCCAACTTCACAGTAAAGAATTAGGCATTGCTTTTCCAGCTACATTTTGTTCTGCCAGTTCTGGAAAGATAAGCAGCAAAGCAAAAGACAAGAGTCATAAGAATGGCAAACATGTACTGGACATGGTCCTTGGACAAAACCCAGGGAAGACTGATCTCGTACCAGACAGCATCAACCTACCATGCTGGTACAGGACACAGAGCTAGTCAGCTTGTTCACATTGCCTTTTGATCTGGTAAACAGACTCCAGATCTGCTGCACAAGGTGGCTGTGTACACCTCTGTCACACAAAACCCACAGCTGGCACCTGCAATACCTCTGCTGAAACCACACACAGATGTTTCTAGCAGTTAGGCCCTTATAAACACAAGCTCAGAAAGCCAAGACCTCTGAGAAGCACTCTTGTGAGAACAAACACATGTCCACAGAGTATTACTGCTTTAGATTTGATGAAGACCTGTTAATGCTCTTCCCATTCTCCATCACCAGTTAACAAGGTTTCCTGACTATAAGATCACAGGTCAGAATCATGAGGAATATCCCTGGAGACAGTCATTGCCATCAGACTGCTGCTTCTCCAAGCTGCTTATTAACTGGACTTTCTGAGTGCTGCTGGTCTGCCTGGCTGCTGCTCTAAAACCTGAAGGGAAGGGCTTTTTCTGCTCAAATTTTTCATTTCTTGTTTGCCTGTTCATTTTAGTTTGGGAAGGAGACAGATTCTTTTCCTTTGTGCTCTGACTAGAAGGCAAACCAAGGTTTTCCCAGGGCCGCATCTCACAAGGAGCGGTGTCAGTACCAGCCTCCCAGCTCCATCAGCATTGAGGCAGCCAAGAGCACTCAAAAATCCCATGAATGCTAACTCCACACCTCCTGTGTGACTCCAACATCACAGAAACCCACTGGCCCTAAAGCTGGAGGGAGGAGCTGTTGCCACACTTTGAGGTTTTAGCCAAGGCCAGATCTCAAGACCTCCCTAATGTTCAGGAGAAGCTTCCCACGTATGCAAAGGAAACTCATCTGGCATCCTTTGTGGCTTTGTCAGCGTCGCCCTGACGCTCACACATCGTAGATCTTGTCCAGAAGTTGAAGTAACACTAGGCAGCAGAATTAGACCTAAGGGAAAAAATAGGGTGCTATTACGTTATAAATCAAAGCATTCAGTCATGAGGCCAGAAACTTTTGCATCAGAGAGAGCTCAGAATAGAAATGGAGCATCAAAAATTTTGGCCACTGGAGTACCACAAAGATCTAACCATCCCACTATTTTCACTGATGATTTTAGTAGCCAGGTCTCAGCATCTTTGTTGCAATGCTGTAGTTAAAGCACGTTACACAGACTCTTTTCCTACAAATCTTTTTCTACAGATCCTTCAAGGGCTTCACCTGGCCCAGCTCCAGCAGAGAAGGTCCCAACAGATCTGGCATAGCTTGTTTTGGAGAATACACAGTTGAGCAAGATCTGCGGGAAGCTCTCCACTTATATTAGTGTCATCCTTCACCTTGATGATAACTAAAAATAAAGTGCTGCAATAATCAACTAGATTGACTAAGACAGATGCTGCTTTTAACATGTGTACTGTAATTAACTTACACAAGGCTAGAAAGCTCCATCTCAGCCTCTTCCACAGTGGAGGAAGTCTGGCTTTCTAATAATAGGAGCTGGTAACACATGTTGAATTATAAAGTAATCAAAGTTGGTTTTGGCAGGAACAATCCAGATTTGTCGTGCTTCCATTTAATCTCCAAGTCTGACAGGCATTCATCTCCCAGTGGACCGGCTGCTTTTCTTGTAGTTCCTTCTGAATTTCTTTCCTCTGGCATAAGGTAGGGCACAAATTCTTCGCAGTGGGAGTGGGGGGATTGCTTTCTCTGTCCTCTTGACAATGCATGTGCTAACTTGCTCTCACATGCCATACGGTTTGCACACACTGGTTAGCAACACACACACACATCGCAGCTAATCTGGACACACATTCTGTGCGCACGCCCACGCAAAACCTGGTGCAGCTATAAACTATAGGCTTCAGTCGTGGCGGCCTCACCCTGAACTGTCACATATGGGATTACATGGCACTGTCTGAGCAGCGGATAAAAGACATTTCACTGCCCTCTTCCCATCTCCGACCTGCATGCATGCAATATTGGGCAATGTCCTTTCATTGCCTTTTGCTGCTGCTGACATAGATATGCGCTGTTATTCTGGGACACAGCCCTGGCGCTAAATATTAGTTATCAATTTCTAGGTTATTAATTTTCCTCACAAATTCTCTCCTAGCTCCGATTTTCAGATCTTGATTACAATCAGTCTTAGCACTCTAACGTCACCCCAGCTGTCTTGGGGTCAATGCTGGTGTCACTGGTTCCCTCCTGCATGCCTTACCTTCTCCCTTTCTCTACAGCTCCTCAGCTGCACTCCTTTCTTACTTGCTCAGCCCTTGCCTGGCCAAATTACATCTGTAGGCAGCAATCTAGCAGGAATGCAGTTCAGGCAGCCAGTCCCTTGCTGGCTTTGATATCATCTCAGCTAACATCCACAGGAACTAGGGGACAGCAAGGGCTTCTGTGTATTCTAAAACCCCAGAATCCATACTGAACTGTTAATTTGGGTTGCTAGACCATGTCCTGTGCCTTTTAGCCAGTGTTTCTTGCCAAGTTAAGAAGCCCATAGTGCCCTGACTTTTCTAGCTTGCCTTGTCGAGATGTCTTCCTTCACACATCCCAGAGCATGCAGAGCATCCCAGAGGTAACACAGAAGCTGTGCCTCTTCATCTCACCCCTTCAGATCAGCTTGGCTAACAACAACTGACCCTCATTCTACTTTTACATTTGCTGCCTACATTTTCCTGTGCTCTTAGATTTGCAGAACAGTTTATCCTTGTCTGACTCCTACTGCCACATGTAAAAAACACCCCCCACAGTAATATTTGTGCACACACCTGCTACAGATCCTCGTTATTGAAGGGACATATCCAAGGTAGAAAAGCATGGCTGCAATGGGCCAGGAGCGCACTGATGCAGACAGCCCTCAGCTGCCAAGCCTGCACCTCCCAAAGCCCAACGAGCATCACATGCAAAGGCTTCAACACACTCAGGGCATTATGCACACAAATGGGCCCCCCCCAAGCTGCTGCACCTCCACAGTTTTCTATCTTTGGGTATGTGCAGCTCTGCAGACCTACTGGGGACAGAGAGCATCTCAAAACTGCACCTTGGGGTCCTCAGAGGTTAACTGGAAGTGAGCAGTGGGGAGTTTATGCAGATAGTAATTTCATAAAAAATTTTTTCCCAGTTTTATCTCATTAATATGCCAGAGAAAAAGGTTTTGGCCATGTCCACATTGGATAGCATTGACCTGGCTTCCACAAGCACCACCTGCCTCCTCTGCCTTCTGGGGAGGTGGGGATCTCGGAATCACCAGGCGTGCAATGCCCTGCATGGACAAAGCTACAAACCCCGAGCGCCTGCTCCAATGCAGACTCAACAGAGTCAGCCTTGAATTTGCGCTGGTGTAAGAGCTAGCCTACCTCTTGCCACTCACTTGTTATTTATTCATTACGTTTGGCTATTATGCAAAGCAGTGGCCACTCACAGCACAAGTACAGTGCTGAGGAGTCAGTCTAAGAGATGTAGTAAATCAGTGTAGCTTTCCTTCTGATGTATTAAACAAGGAAAATGCACAAAGCAGAATAGCATTCTTGTAACAGGAGAGGACATGCACAAAGAAGATGATAGAGACACAGGCTGTAACCATGTTAACTAAACAAGCCCTGCAGAGTTTACAGTCCCTTATGACTTTCATCCCGATCTGTTGAGCTTCCTAATGAGGACACGTGGCTTCACTTTGCTCTCACGTCACTTGAGCTGATGCAAATCAGGTTTGCTCCTGTTTGCTTTGTACGTTAACACCAGCAACAGGGAGGTCATATCCCTGATGCCCTCATTAGAAGCAGCAACCTTAGCCCTGGGTGATGCGGGTGTCTGCTTCCCTGCACCTAGGCACATCTGAGGAAGGTCTTAGCAACAGGTCCTGAGCAGGCCCAGAGTGAGGAGGATAGGAACACCGTGAGCTGGTGCCAGATTTTCAGCTCGCCCTGAATCTCAATAGCTCCCTTTGCTGCAGCAGCCCACATATTGGGGTAATATCTCAGAAGCAGCATGCTGTGTGTCAGAGGTGCTCTGCACGGTGTCCGTGCCACTGCTGCCGTTTCTCCATAGGAGAAAGGCATTGTAGGCAGCCAGTCCAAGTCAGACACCCTCTGTTTTGTGATCCAGTCTGCTGCCATGCTTCCCCAGGGCTCCACTGACAGCTCTCTGCCACAGATGGGTGCTCTGGACTGTGCTTTAACGCACTGAAGCTTTCATTGAGACAAGGAGCCACTGCCTCACATGGCGGAGGTGGGGGGGGAGGGCAACAGCTGGACGAAAAGCTAGAGAAAGAAGTAAACAGTGTCCTCAGCACTGTCAACACCAGAGGGGTGACATTTTAGTTCACATCTGAAACCAAATGCTGCATTTCAAGGCATGATGCTTTGATTCAAGCTAAGCACACCCCCAGTTAAAATGAAATACTGGTACTTTGCTTCTGGAAGACAAGGAAATCTTGACAAGGGTCAAGTTTCATGGCATAGAAGTTACATATTACAGAAGAACAATGTGCTGGACATTTCTGGAATCCCTTGGGGCACTCCCAGCAGCAGTTGCTCCAGGCAGCACAACAACAGCATGTGCTGTATTGCAGTTACGTACATGATTTTCCAAGGCTTATATTGCAGTCGAAGCAAAAGTTTGCATCCTAACATGCAAAGGCTTCTCAGGTAGACACACGTACTGTAAATGTAGCTCTTCCAACCCAGGAGAGAGGAATGACACCTCAGTTTTCTTCAAGTTTGTGCCTTTGGGTTAACTAAAACCAAACTCCTTCTCTTCCAAAGAGAAGTTAGATCCATAAATTGAAAAGGTGAAATGGAAACATGCATCAGATATGGTTCTGAAGGTTTTGCAAATGGTGCCAGGTAATAAATACTTCTCTGAACCTTCCAGTGATTTCCAGAAAAGAACAGGTGAATGCCTGTGCAAATGACAAATTTAACATTCATCCATCTACTGCTTTTCCCTCATCCCACTGCTAGTTAGCAAGGGTAGCAGGACAGCAGAGTTTGAGCAGCAGACAGGGACAACACATTGGAGCATTTTGTGTTCAGTGGGAGATCCCCATTCTCCTCCAGTGATAAACAGCAATAACCCACCAGCCTAGTTCTGGCATGAGCAGAGTCAAGAACAGCCCTGGCTGCCAGTCTGGGAAGGAACCTCACTGCCAGAGCGAGAGTAGCACAAGCAGCAACAGATCACAGCTCAAAGGCTGTGGGAGGGTAGCTATAGCAGAGCAGGAGAGGAAGCCCAAAAAATTAGCAATGAGGCAAGGGAGTACAGAGGGGGTGATCAAACCATCAGAGATGATAAAGACTCAGCTGGGGACTGAGAGTGAGGGCAAGGACAGGCTGGACCCCAGGGAGTCCCATGTTCCCAGAAACTGAGACCGCATGAGTGCTCTGATGGAAGGTTAGCTGCAGCCCCCCAAGGCTGATCTCGGACAAGATGTTTATCAGCACTGAGGAATGCCAAGCCCTGCTGCTGCCATGGGACCTCCAAGCTGGAGGGGACAAGAGCAGAGAAGAACCACACCAGTATCCTCTGCCACCTTCTCACCCAGGTAGAACCACAAACCCCGAATACTGGCTTCCAGCAGAATTACCCTCTACAGCAACATTATAGCATGCAGCATCTGTAAGCACAACAAAATTTGGCTAGCTGTTTCTTCTATGGCTCCAAGTTCTCAAAATGCAGTCAAAACCACTTTCAGCTAGTTTCACTTAAAAAAAGTCTAGCAAACCTGCGAGTTTCACACAAAATGCGAGCCATAAACCATCAAAGGTTCTGTTAGAGGGTTGGTGAACTTTAGCAATGCCTTTGATGAAAATGGTCTGAGTTTCAAGTGTGTAATGAAACCCCAAATCATTCAAGTTTCACATGGTTGCAAATATTTCTCAGAGTTCTGATCAAAGGTGTATTCAGCAGGGAAGAAGCTTTGATTTTGCAGTACAGGGGACGTGCTGAAATTTTCAAAGCCCGGCCCTGGGATTTAGATGAGCAGTTCTTCTTGGAAGTGATACAGCCAAGCTTAGCAACACTTAGGGGGAAGTAATGTGAAGATGGCATGTATTTGGATTCCTTCTGTTGCCCCTAACCCCCTTTCCAGGGGGGGAGTTTAAACCCCCCCACTGACATTCAGGAGGCTTCATGACCCTGCAGCATGTTTGGGTCCAACAACTGCCCTCCCTACACATCCATTTCCAATACTTTTCCGTGACTTCGCTCTGCTGGCTGCTGACTTCGCTGCTCTGCAGCACAGCACTTCAGAGGAAAAGCTCAAGTGTGTTTTGAGGAGGAGGCATTAATGCTGCAGGACTGGTTGCTGACCCACATTCCAGCAGACAGAAGCAAGAGGGACACACAGCAGAGCTGGGGGGTTTCCTTGGCTGCCTACCCAGCGTCCCTCCGCCACCCCGTGGCTCCCTGGCCAGCACCACCTTGGGTGGAACAGGAAAGCAGCTGCATCTTTCACTGCACCCGGTGATGAGGCCCAAATCCCGCCGGAGCCAGAGGCATATGTAAATGCCTGGGTTTAATACCACCGTCTTGCTGTGAAGTCTTCATTTGTGACAAAGATTTCCATAGCAACCGACTGATCTCGCTAGCAGGACTGTGGTCCCCTTGGAAGAACAGGTGGAAGGAGGGAATAAAGAAAGCACAAGGCTGCACAAACTGCTATAGAGAAGCAGATACCGGTATTCATGTAACTGGAGTACCAGGCTTGAGCCTATTAAAGCTTCCCAAAAAAGGGAATTCACCAGGAAACTTGTGCAGAGGATGCTGTGCATGCATTAGACTGGGGCTAAGGACAGAGACTCCACACAGATTGCTTCTCCACATCTTGATTTGCCTGTGCACAGCACAGGGATTCTGACTCTGCTGTCCTTTGCTGTGACAGCTTGCCTATCTAAAGGGACCTATTACAGGTACCTCAGAGGAAGAGGAGCATTTTCAGGTGCTGCAGCCCTCCAGCTAGAAGTGTGCAAAGCAGAGGGCAGACCACATACAATGCATTAGCAGGTGTAAGCTCTTATCACAGCCCCACCAGGTATTTGCTCTGTCCCCGGATCATCTCACTAGTCTATTTCTGTTCTCCAAAGGCAGCAGCTAGTAACACTGACCTACCGGGCTGTTCCATAATTAGCCACAGACTAATCAATGTTTAGATACTGCCTTTAAATCCTTAGTTACTTGGCACTGCAGAAATGCAAAGCTTTGTCATGCTGATAGATACAACTCTGTTACACCAAAGATACACTGCAGATGCTGTTTTTCCTGAGAACAACCAATTTTACAGGCAGCTTGGTATGGTACTACAACTCATTCCCACATCCAGTTTCCCATCAGTACAAATATGCACATGCATTACAGAGCCATCACCTGCTGCCTAAACGGTAGTAACAGTGTTTGGTTAGAAAGGGCTAGGCCAGCCAGGGACTTTTTTAGGTAACAGCAAGTTTTTTCTTTCTAATGTGTTTTCCTTCTTGATAATTTTATTATTTTCACCGAGATATTACAGTAAGTGGCTTGGTACCACCTTGTGATTCTGACAAATAAATCACATCATAGCAATTTAGCCACAAAGGTAGCGCCTTCAGCTGGCATATTTCACTTTAATGTGTCTAGAGGCATTTGTGAAGAAAGCTCTACAAAGGCAAAGCAGGTTTGTTTCCTCCAGTCTGCGTAATTCCCTATTTAGTTGTTTTTGTCATCCAAATAAAGGCTACTGTTATAACAGGTTCAAAGAATAGAAGCTTCAAGGGGGAAAGAACAAGATCCAGCATCACAGAAAACTTTAGTGTCTTTAGCTTCAGTATTAACCGACTTAACACTTCACCCAGCAACACCAAAACCCAGTGGTCCTGAAATCCAAGCCTAATAAAGGTCTTAGTGCTTTCCAAGGTGCTGACAAATACGTTGAGAAGCTTTTCTTACACAGATTTCTCTGAAGTCCTGAAAGCTTCCATTGCTCAAGGCATCATCATTGTGAAAACACTATTTCCTTTAGTAAAGTCAGTAAAGGATACCCAAGAAGAGACATGTTCAGGTTTTAAGCTGATTTGGTAATTTCACATATTTATTAATAAATTTCAACCAACATTCTGTTTTATTCTTACCACCACTAGCTCCAACTTACCAGAAGCATCACCTTGCTGCTCACATCTCATACCCCATCACTCCCAAAGTGTAAAGTTGAGTTAAAAGGTACCAAGGAAAAAAACCCAACCAAACAAACCACAAACCCTAAATAATCGTGAGCACAGTAAAAGCTTTATTATCACCCCCTTGAAAAGCTTAAACACAGAGAGGTACTTACTAGCCCAGCTGTTAAATCTACAGCAGCTCAAAACACACCAGACTCACCATCTCAAGCCAACAGCTTGAACGAAAAGAATCCCACCTCTCTCCTCCCACCAGCAAACCCTCAAAGCTTTTAGGAGCCAACCTTTTATTCCTCATCAGGGTAAACAATCAGCTTCCTGCCTGATTTGCTGTATTGGGTATTTCTCCCCCTCATGCAAACGAGCAGTTAATTATTTACGAGCTGGTCTGTAGTGCTCTGGTTTACATGCTGGAATTTACATGATTTATTAAACAAAATAGCACTTAGAAAGAAATCCTGTCATAGATATGTCATCCTTAAAGGAGACTGAACATTTTTTCTTAAGAAGTAAGCAAATTAAGGAATTGCTGAAGATGCCTTCTTTTGTTTGCAGACATTTGCCCACCTAAATTAATCATCTCCCTCCTCCCTTTCATTCACAGGTTTTGTGATGAAGTCTCATTAGTTGACTAACCTTTGTGAGTATGTTGGTGATGCAGCAGGAACTGCTTCATGAAGAAGATTATGCATTAATCATGGGTTCCTAAAGGACTGTCTTAAAACTCTGGGAAGGTCAGCTGGTAACTGTGTTGATTAGTGGCCCAGAGAGCACAACAGTGAGAAATTAGAAGGTTATTTAACCCTTCCTAGGTGACTTTTTTTTTTAAAACTCAAGCCTTTTTATTTCCTGCTGTAAAAACTCAGATTTGGTCTGACAAAAGATTTGATACTGATTGTGGTGGATTGTTTGGATAAAAAGCTTTACAAATGTAGAAAAAGAGATTTCATTTTTCTATTTTTTCTTGAAACAAAATTTCATTTAGAAGGAAAGTGCTGCTGCATGTTCCTGAACATTATTCATTACAGAAAGAGACTGTGATGCTGTAGAGCCTCACTAATTTCTTACTGGGAAGTACTCCATACTTCTTGGAGCTGGCCTTCTCTAAATTCAGTCAGAGCCTACAGCCTCCAAATGCAATTAGCTGAGCAATGTCTCCCTTAAGTGGAAATAAAGCATTTAAGGCTGAGTCAAAATGGTTGAAACTGAACTTCAGATAATAAACATATCAATCATTTTTCCTTCATTAGATTACACGTGTATCAATCATGGTGTCACAACAACCACAAAAGCACTGTTCCTTCCACTGCTTTAAGTATCGATGTCCTTGCACTTGGCATGGGTGACCTTCTAACTCATCTTTTGTCAGGCAAAAATGCCTTCTAATTTCCTTTTTTTGACAAGCAGGCATGATCCATAACTGCTAAAACAGCAAGTTCATTTGTTATTTCAGGAAATGATGTAACTTAATAGAAGTTAGCCTGTAAAATCTGTAAATAGCAGATATTTGGCTATAGGTGCAAGCTACATATATTCAAATAGAAATAGAGTTCACATTTGGGCAGTGACAGTACTTAAATCATTGAGTCAAGTTACTGAGATGGATGTGGTCTTTGAACTGAGGTCCAGTGTCCTTTTCCAACTCCCAGTTCTGCTGCCAGTCACTGGCTTTGATGCAGAAATCCTGGTGTGAACTCTGCTTGCCTGGGTTATCAATAGGATCAGACTAGGCGATCATAGTGGTCTGTCTGGCCTTAAAATCCCTGGCAAGCTAAAGCAGTGAATCTGCGTATGAATTTTTCAACACTGACACTGATGTCTCTTCTTTTGCAGAGTTGAGCTATGAAAATACTTGACAGCAGCTGAATTGGCACAGCACTCACACCAAAGTAAGTGTCTGTGGAAAACACTGAGCAAGATTATTGCAAAATACTGCCTTGCATTGCGGTAGGAATGTAATCAATGGAGTGGATTATTTTCTTTCTTTCTTTCTGACTGTTGACAGCAGAGGTATGCTCCCAGCACACTTGGTGCCTGGCTTCCCTCTGAGTTTGGGCAGGCTGGAATGAGTCTAACTAATGGAGTAACTCTAGGCTTTTGTGAGAGTGTATGGAGTGAGACTCCAGCCTCAGGGGATGCAAAAAATAAGTAGTGTTTTCCTCTAGTCTCGAAATACAGGAGAAAGATATGTGTGCATAATCATAGATAAGGAATTCATCTAATGTGCGATCTGAGCACTCCCCAGATTGAAGGGATAGGCTGTGACTAAGCCTACCCTTAGCTGTCTGTTGAACCCAGTTAGTGATGGGCCCGAGGGCCCCTAGAGCATTAGGGGATGAAGGGACACAGTGCAACAGATATGACGTGAGAAAGACAAACCTTACTGCGCAAAGACATGAGTCCCCTCTGGATTGCAGCATGTGTCAGACTGGAGTGCTGCCACCTGCTTCTGTTCCCTATCTAATGAATATTCTCTGAACAAAAGAAAAAGACAAGGAAATCATCATTAGATGAGGCAAGAAAATATCTCAAGACACAGTCATCTTCTTCCCCTGCCTATGAAGCTGGAATTACGCTTTTTGATTATTAGGATAACAGCAGCAGCAGGAATATGAGCTTCGCCTCTGACTGCACGTGCCTGAGCTGTTACCTAAATGCACCATATCCTCAACAAAACTGCAGTCTGGAATCTTGGGGTCAATTAGTTCTTATCCTGGACATAAGGAGTATCTGGCAGATCACCATAGCTTATTTGTAATGCAGGGAAAACTGAGAACACCACTATACACAGGTCATTTCGGTGCATGGCTGCTGAGCAGTCAGCAAATGACCTGGGCCTGTGGTCAGCAAACACTCTGGAGAGTCACTGGAAGCTTTTCACCAACCCCAGTGAGCATTGCATTAGATTTTTAGGGATTTAACTCGGACAGATGCAGCCTGAAATATTCTTCAGTATGACCTGTGGGCCCTGAGCAATGCTCAGGAGATGTCCTGCAGGCTCAGCCCCTCGCTGACCCAGGCTAGGACTGAGCAGAGATGGGAAAGCTGAGAAGTTCCTATCTCAGTTCTCTGAGTCCAGTCACTGCTGATGGTTTGCTCGTTTTCTGAATGTGTGCTCTGTGGTATTAAGATGGCAGCATCCCTCATTTACAGCCATTTATCCTCTTCCTTGATTGGTAGTCAAAGAATCTACCTTAAACAGGCTTTATAGGGGCTTTTCTTGTCAGGCCCTGCCTGCAGCATACTGGAAGGAAAATTCTCCGAGAGGTGAGGATGAAAGTGTCACCTCACACAAGGAGCCTTGGGAGACTAGCAGAGTCCTCAAGACATGCGGTGCCGGGTAGGTGCCTTTATAAGCAGCTTGTCTAGAGCATGTATTCTTTCGATATGTTGTTCTGTGATGTACTCATAAAATGAGGCTGTCCTGCTTTGTACATCTGACTGGAGCAGCTCCTGCTGCAGACAAAGCATTGAGCTGGCAGAGGGAGAGATAAAACGTACAAGTTGCTTTGGGCTCCAGCTTCTAACACTCGCTTTAGAGCTGAATCCTCCTTGCCTGTGCAACCTTGGTTTGATTTTACAAAGGGTCTACTGATTCTCGCTCTCATTTCCTTCAAACATGGGATTAGGCAAAGCGTTCAGACTCAGAAACAACCACCAAAAAACCCCCCTCAGCAACTGAATAAACATTGGCCTTCTCAGAGTGAAATCAATTCCTGTTAGTATTCTGTGCAATGCAATAGGTGTAATTCTACTTAGCTCTGCCTTAAATGCCACTGTATGTCACACTTTGTAGAAGCTGATAGTTCCATTTTCAGCATATTGATCTCCAATTAAATCAATGGTTTTGAGCAAGTTCACCTGTCAAATCCACAGAGCAGACTTGAGATACCCGGTCTGCCCCAGGTGCATACAGAGAGGTCTGTAAACATAACCGGATTTGTAGGAGATAGTGTTATGCTGTGCATGCACGTAACATCACCAACCTTTGTCATTAAGGGTGCTCCTGATTTCTGTAGGAGCACCCAGAGGTCTTGTCTAGCAGGAGCTTAAGTATGGGCAAGGGAACCTGCTCAGTGACGAGCATGCATGCAGGATGTGGCCAGCAAAGTCCTGGTAGCATTTTGAACAAGGGATGAAGGCCAAAGAAGGAAAAGAGCTATTGAAGTGTAAGGGGAAAATATGGCAAAGAACACAAAACAATTCAGGATTTCTTTCCAAGAAGACAACCTCACCATAAACAGTGTAGTAGCAAATGTCACTTGGTGCATTGGTAAGGAATGGTGAGGAAGTCATCCAGGCTCTCTGTCTCTGCAAAGTTCATGCAGAGGGAACCAAAACCCTTTCTTTCACCTCTGGCATCACCAAATGAATGTATATGGTATAAATGCCCTTATTTATGTAATCTGAATGTATATAATTTTGGCATCAATATGCAAAATGACAGGAATAGTACCTTCCTTACTGTGCCAGAACTCAAAATATTAAATCCTAAAGGAGAAAAGATTAGACAGGGGTTTAGATAAGGCAAATAACTCTCAGAAAGGTTAAAGTTACTAATGAGCTCTGAAAGTTTTACCCCATGGCTGAAGCATGCTTTGTATCCTGTATAAACACAGCCAACTGCACAGCTTGGTTTCAGTGGGAAAAGGGGATGTGACAGCAATAGCAGCAATGAGCTATTATTATAGTTTGGAAGTGTCATCATTTGCATTGCTGTGCTTTGGTCACCAATCCAAATCTTCGTGGTCAGAAAATGACCAACCTGTAACCTGTCCACCATAGCAGTGTCCCCTCTGCTCACTTGTTTTTTCATTGAATGGTTTGGGATGGAAGGGACCATCTAGTTCCAACCTCCCTGCCATGGCCAAGGACACCTTTCACTAGACCAGGTTGCTCAAAACCTCACCAAACCTGGCCTTGGACACTTCTGAAGGGAAGTCTGAGGAGCTGGTGGAATTACTTGGAGGGGCTGAAGGAGGAAGACTGGAGGCTGGATGAGGATGTTGGAGGTTCTCTGCTGCAAGGCCAGCTCCTGGTGGGGCCATGTTCAAAGCTAATGGACTGAACTCCTGTCCCAGCCTTTGGGGAGCAGATGCCATCTCCTTAGATGAGAAGAATCACCAGCCTCTGGAGGAGGTACCTAAGGCTGTCAGGCCTTTCAGCTGGATAGCAGTGACACGACAAGGGAATGCCTTCTTGAGAAGCACTGGGGAGCTTGCTGTCCTCATCCTCTGCAGAGCCAGAGGCAGCAACTATGAGAAGTGGGATGCAGAGATGTTGCTGGAGTGCCAGTACTTTGGAGCACCCACTGGTGTCAGGCACAGGAAGGATCCTTGTCCCCAGGTATGATCCACCAGGGGGAATCTTGCCACTCTCGGAAGACTCTGAGATGGCTCCAGGTTAAGGAAGAATAGGGGTTAGGCATCTTCTGGCAGCTGTGACCAGCCTGTGGGATGAGGAACTAGGTCTTGCTCATATGCTCAGGGAATATGGAATCAACAGCTCTGGTGCCAGGAAGGAATTTTCCCCCCAGGCAGGTTGGCACTGGTCTCTGGGTTGTTTCTTTTTTGCCTTCCTCTGCAGCATTGAGCATGTCCGCTTGTCAGGGCTCCTCTGGTCCCTTTTGGCTAGGTTACTGCTGGCTGCGCATGCACCATGAAGGCGGCCTCTCGTGCCCTGCAGCTGGAGGGAGGAAGGCATTTTTTCCTCAGTGTGGACTGACAAGTGTCCCCAGGGACTTTTTGCTTTCTTCTGCAGTACTGAGCATGGCCCCTTGCCAGGGCTCCCTTGGGCCATTTTGGTGAGGTACCTGCTGTTCCTGCTCCATGAAGGTGTCCTGCATCAGGGAGGAAGTAACTTTCTGTGTCCCCACACAAAGAATTCTGCTGGTCCTCACACCTAGCAGGAGTGTTATATCAGTGCTAAGACAGAAAGAGCATCTCACGCTGAAGGGCTAATGCCTCTTTCTGGAAACCCAGAATCTCCTGTGCAGGAAGAGCAGTGACCAGATAAACCCATAAGATCTAAAGACAATATAGTCAGGAGTACCATGATTAATACACCCCTGGGACAGAGTCACCTCTTTTCCTTACTGAGGTGCACATGTAGACGTGCTAGATGCTATGGTCTTTCCTCAGAAGAAAGCTGCCTGGACACATACACCTTAAAATTTGCAGAGAGTGAGCTAACATAAAGCAGTGGCAGGCAGGAGTACTGGGATAAATTAATCACTAGCATGTCTCTGACCCCGCATGCACTGCTAGTTACTAAGTACCAGGCTGAATGTGGGTGCTCAACACAGCAGGTAGCAGCAACCCCAGAGCCCTGGGCTGCAACACTTGTGTTCCTGTTATTTTATTTTTTAATTTCTTTTTAAATGAATGAAGCAAAAAATACTGAAAGCTTCTAATGTGACAGGCTGCGTTTCATTAGAACACAAAAATCATAAACTAGAACAAGCCTAGCAAGATTAACTACAGTATAAAACCCAAATATTTTCACATTAGACCTGACTTTCTGGGTTGAGAAAAGTTCCTTGTGGGTCTTTCTGTCTGCCACCTCTGCTTCTGGGCTGCAAATTGTTCCCTGCTGTAGGCCAGGAACCTCCCCAGGCATCTCCAGCCATGCTGATGTCTCTCCATCTTCTTCACCTGCTTTCTTGTTCTCAGGACCATCTCCAAGCCAACATTATATCAGAGAATGAGCAATCTCTACTCTAGGTGCTGGTAGCAAGGACAAGGCAATCAAACAACCACTCCCTTCCTGTCCGGCTGCACCACCACTTTGGCAGGATGTCTTTGTCCAGGGACTGTAAACAAACACTTTTATCATCTGTCCCCTGCAGATACACGCAGATCCTCTTCTTACTGGGACCTTCTCAGATTACGTAGAGGTGACAGCTGGAGAGCATTCCCATATAGGACACTGTTAATTATTGGGGTCAGCTGTGATTAATGACAATATTTACCCAGAGACAGGCTGGGCAATTACTGAGGACCATTTTGGGTACAGCATACCTTTCCCAGTGAGGCCTGTTGGTGGGAGAACAGAAACAGGGAGAAAAAAAAAAAAAAAAAAAAAAAAAGGCCTATCCTGGTCCTTAGACAGAGCAGGAAAACAGATGGTGCTTGAAAAGGGGCTTATGGGGATAAGTGCAATATGTGATGAGAAAGCTGCTTTGCCTCCTCCACTGGACACACTGGGAAACAGAGCAGGTGGAAAACAGAGTGCAGGTGTTGCTTAAAGTGCTCAGGCTCCATTCACGATGGCTGAGTTTTAGATAACGCGCTTTTATGTCCTTCATTCATATGCCCCTGATGTATGATGGGTTATATTTATCATGCTTCTTTGACAGTCTCCCCTGGACTTCAACCATCAATTCATCTCCTTCCACCTGCTTCAAGTTGCCTCCATTTTTTAGGAGCCGTCTGCCAGAGGAATGTGTTCTGCAGAGATTTGTCGCTTCTTTTGCTCTGCACTCGTGCCTCTCTGAAGGCAAGTGGTAACGCGTGGCTCTGCTCTGTCGCTATATCTTTAATCTGTGTGAGGCTTCTGGATGCAGAACAGTCTCCTGGAGGGTGAGCCTCAGCCTGCTGTGTACTACTCTGGTCTCCGTTAGGTCCCTTACGGTACATATGGGGCAGGAGTGGCAAAGTGGTTTTCATGGGCTCAGGGAGCATGCTTTCTGTGCTTATGTGTGCTGGTATAGCACATGAGGTATGGTGGGAAGCAGGGAATGTCTTGTTTTGTAGTTACAGAACAGGTATGTGCTCACAGGGTCAGGACTGCTCCAGTACCATGGCAAGTAAAGTAAGTAAGGAATGAATAGTGGGTTTCCAACACCTGTGTGAAGCTATACAGAACAGACTGCAGCCCATAAAGGCTTCCTAGATTAGATACAGCCTGAAAATGCCTGCTCTGTTGGTCTGAATCAATACTGTTGTGAAGGTACAGAAAAACATCTGACCTACCAAGTCCTTTCCGATCTGGGGTGACTGCATTGTACCAGCTCTAGCAGTGCTGCTTCCTTGGCACAGTTTTGTTCCACAGACATCTCCTTATCTCTGCATCCTACCCTCTGAGCCCTCTGTATGCTAACATCATTTGCACGTCAGTAAAAAATGGTCTGAGAGGCACAGCGGTTTTTTGATCAAATATGTATGGAAAATATCTCTGATACAATTGTGATGTTCTTACACAGCTCAGCAGAGTCCCAGCTCAGCAAATGCAGTTTCCGTATTTTGAGAACCTTTATTTACTAGGAAACATGCTGATTGCACTAAACAAGTAAAGGTGGTTTGGTGAGGATTAGACCTAAGAATTTCAATCTTTCTGGTCTGCTTCCTGAGTCCATGAAATGTACAGCTCCATCCCACTCAGTGGCGGCTTTGTCCTCTCCTCACCATGCTCTTGGATATTGTGGGGAAGTCTCATCTGAAGGCAGGTTTGAGGTCTCTGCCTGAGCATTTGCTGGTGCAGTTGACAAGCCCAAGCAGCCCTGAGCAGCTCACAAGCTCAGTTGAAGGTTGAAAGCCCAGAGGGTATTCAGAATGACAGATGAAAATATTAAGGAATAGGAGCTGGAAGCTATTTCTTCCTTTTCTGACCTATTGTTAGTGCAGTTGGAGGGGAAATGGCAAACTCCACTGCTCTGATCTTTGCTTGTAACAAGCTTTCCAGCACCCCTGCAAGGAATTTTATTTTAGCTTGATGGGTTTTAGAATTTAATATTCAGTGGTTCAGAATTTGTGATCCTCCAGTGCACCTGAGCTCATGGAGCACAAAAGCAGTTGCTGCTTCTCCTCACTATACAGAAGAATACTTGGCTGAATTTCACTTGTAAGTTTTAGAGCTGGATATATAGAATCATAGAATGATTTAGGTTGAAAGGGACTGTAAAGATCATCCAGTTCCACCCCCTGCCGTCAGCAGGGACACCCTCCACTAGGCCAGGTTGCTCCAAGCCTCATCCAGCCTGACCTTGGACACTTCCAGGGATGGGGCACCCACAGCTTCTCTGGGCAACCTGACCCAGTGCTTCATCACCCTCTCCGTGAAGAACTTCTTCCTGATAGCCAATCTAAATCTCCCCGCTTTCAGTTTAAACCCGTTACCCCTTGTTCTGTCACTACAGGCCCTTGTAAAAAGTGCCCCCCAGCTTCCTTGTTGGCCCCTTCAGGTACTGGAAAGTGCTATAAGGTCTCCCCAGAGCCTTCTCTTCTCTAGGCTGAACAACCCCAACTCCCTCAGCCTGTCCCCATAGCAGAGGTGCTCCAGCCCTCTGATCATCTTTGTGGCCTCCTCTGGAGTCGCTCCAACAGGTCCATGTCCCTCTTATGTTGGGGGCTCCAGAGCTGGATGCAGTACTCCAGGTGGAATCTCATGAGAGCAGAGTAGAGGGGGAGAATCCCCTCCCTCGACTTGCTGGCCATGTTTCTCTGGATACAGACCAAGATATGTTTGGCTTTCTGGGCCGCCAGCACACACTGCAGGCTCACATCCAGCTTTTCATACACCATTACTGCCAAGTCCTTCTCGTCAGGGCTGCTGTCAATCCATTCTCCCAGCAGCCTGGACTTGTGCTTGAGATTGCCTCAACCCAGGTGCAGGACCTTGCACTTGGCCTGGTTGAACTCCATGCCGTTGGCAGTGGCCCACCCCTCCAGCCAGTCCAGGTCCCCCTGGATGTCATTCCTTCCCTCCAGCATGCTGACTGCACCACACAGCTCGGTGTCATTGGCAAACTTGCTGAGGGTGCACTCTATTCCCACCATTCATGTCACTGGCAAAGATGCTGAACAGCACCAGTCCCAGTCCCCAACCCCAGAGGAACACCACTCATGACTGGTCTCCACTTGGACATCAAGCTGTTGACCACAACTCTGAGTGTGACCATCCAGCCAGTTCCTTATCCACCAAGTGGTCCATCCGTCAAATCCATGCCTCTCTGATTTAGAGACAAGGATGTTGTGCTGGATGGTGTCAAACGCTTTGCACATATGAGGCAGAAAGAAAATAAAGTACTCACGAATATTCTTTTGAACCAACACTGTGTATTCCTAGAGCTGGGCTTCAGAACTTTTCCGCTTTTCAGTCATTTGTGGAAGATGTGTGGTTTGTGTTCCATCACTGTGGTAGCAGGCTCACAGTGCTGGATTCTGTTGCACCTCATCCAATTTTCTTACCAAACCAGCCAGGAGCAAGTTGTCTTCATCTTGTTGACAGACAGTCTGCAAACAGTAAAAGCGACCAGATAAATTTTACAAAGCATGGACTTTCGGCATAAACACAAAGTAGACTTGCTGGCAAGAGCTGATAACTCTGATTTTACTGGTTATCTGCCTTAAGAGAGGTTGTTTTCCCTGGCCCACATTATCCTCCCCAGTGTGTGGGCCAGCACCTGAGCTCAGTTTAACATGGTGGTGACACCGGGATGAGGGACCCCGCTCACTGGGCCAGAAACACAATGAACAGCACCTTGTCTCTGCTGCTTCCACTTTGGAAAGACCTTACCTGCCAGAGGATGGTGACAGCATGGTTGTTGTGCTGTGCCATATGCATGGGCCCCAAGGGCACCTTGAGCTCCAGCAGAGATCCTGGGGCTCCCCTCAGGCATCCATGTTGGGTCTGGCCTTGGCACCAGGCCTGGGCTGGAGGTGCCTGTGACAGCCCAGTCCCTGCTCTCCCTTTCCCATGGACTCAGGCCTGTCCCCAGCTGTCTTGTCCTACTGACCAGCCTAACCTGTGTCCTGCCGCATCCCTCTTGGCCTGCTTGGGTGGTGGATAGCCCCAGGAGGCAGGGTGGGCATGCATAGCTGTGAGGTGAAAGGGCTGGACCTCAACTCGGAGGGGACTCTTCAGACCTGGCCACAGCCCAGAGCACCGTCAGGCAAGGATGGGGGAGCAGCCTGGCAGAGGCCTTGCTGCTGTCACTGTGCTCTGTAGGACTGGATTTATTTACAGATCCTTTGTTTCCTTTCTATCTCCTGCTGAGTCTTGCCTGCTTCATGGATCCCAGCTGCTTTTGAATGAAATGCGGTTCTGGTGCTGACAAAACTCTCTGGCAGCATGGCTCCAGGGAGGAGGCGACGTCCGTGCAAGTCCGTGTCCAGCCCAGCATGGGGTCTGCTTCATTGGCCCTGGTCCATGGCTGTGGCAGGAGATGACAAGGCAGGGCAGGGCTTTTCCTCAGTGTGTGCCAAGCTTGGGCAGACTGGGAGCAAGAGGCTGGCTTCCCAGCACTACCTCAGGGTTGGTACAAACTGCAAGTGGAGAGAAGCAGCTGCTTTTGTAAATGACAAGATTCTCCCTGTGCCATCCCCATTAACACGAAAGGGGTTTTATAACAGGTGTTTGAAGCTTTTAAATATTTGCTGGCCAGGTTTGAATCTTGCTTCTACTTCTCTAACATAGTTGTCTAGACCTTAAGTATCTACCGGGTGTTGTTTCTAGAGCAAGACGTGTTATTCCTGTTCTCAGCCTCCTTCCAGCATAGGCAAGGGAAGAAGCCGTGCCGAGAACAAAGGTCATCGAGCACATTGTTAAAGCTCTTGCATTTTTCCTGAGAAATAAACAGGATGAACCCAAAGGGAGTGACAAAACCTCAACTGCATTGGCATCACGGAGACATGGTGGGATACGCCACAGGATGAGCCATTAGCGTTTGGCTGAAGCAATGCTAATCCAGGCCTGAAAAATATGCAGCCCAATTACTGCAGCTATACCACTGAAGTAATGGGGAGCTTGGGAGTGGGACTGATGAGCAGCTTCATAACTGGCTAATGAGCAGCCTGGCTGCTCTCCATCAAAGGCCTAGTGGAAGTTGGTACAAGACCCCTGGGGTGGTGCAGGAGGGGAATGTGCAGACTGGGAAATGTCCAAATATAACATTAAAATACAGCGTGAACTGAGTGGAAGCTTGTGCTTAGCATGTGGATAAAGCAACTTAAATGTGACAGGTGCATGAGAAGCGATATGTTCTCAAAAGGGGCTGTATTTGCATTATACAAAGCACAAGGAATAGATTAAATGTATATTTAGCCATTTTAGACTTAGAGCTTCTGGCTGGCTGGAAACACCTTTTGTTCCAAATAGCGGAGGAAGCTGACAAAAGAAAGAAATAGCCTCTTGGGGTTTGATTATTGAGGAAGAGTAGAGAGAAAGGGAGAATAGGTAAGAGCTGTGGGCGAAAAAGCAGGTATCGGAGGTGGGAGGTGGTTAGGGAGGAGCTGCTGAGGATGACAGAGAAGGAGATGGGCAGGAGCTGAAGAGGATTCCAGGGGGAGACTGGGGATGGCAAGAAGTGTCTGATGAACATGGAGCTGGAGCAGTTAACCAGATATTTATGTCTGCTGTTTCATAAACAACTGATAATCTCCATACCTCTGTACTGGAGGTCCAATAGAACTTTAACAGCTTTCTACTGCTCCTCATCGTAGGTTGACTGAAGGACTTGCTGTGGATCTGAACACCCAAATCCTGCTGATTAAAAGTGTAAGAAATCAGCACTGCTGGGCTGTAGGATGTTTTTTCTTCTCAGCTTTTAATTTTTTTAAGAATCCTTGAGCTTGAAGGCATTAGTAAGTTAGCAAAGTCAGGATCTCAAAAGATAGGCACTGTCTATACATCCTGAATTCGCCTCTCTGATTATGTATGACCAAATTCATTTTAATGAACAGTTCACGTGCATGCAAAAGCTGATCTGAATCTGGTTTTGCTGCCTTCTTGTGCTTCTGGCAGCATAGCCCCTGCAGGTGTTTGGTTATCATCTGTTTTCTTTGTGGTTGGGCAACCGCAGGTTACCTGGCTGATTAACTGTGATTCAAGATACCTTTCCTTGACAGGCAGCTATTTCAGTATGTGCTAAAATGCATTTGGGAATCATGTCCCAAGATAGGTCAGAACTGGAGCCCCAGAGGTTGTAAGTATCTTAACATTCTCTAAGGTTAGTAAAACAGTTGACATGTAGTTAATCAAGGGATGATTGAAAAGCATCTGTCGTAACAGCACATATAATGTGCGCTAGGCAGGCTTATGGGATAGGTCCCTGCCCAGGAGTACTGATGATCTTTCTTAATCAGCCTCTAATTTCTTCCTTCCAATTTCTTGCAACATAATGATTTTACTGCACAGGATCTTTTCTATTCCAGAGTGATCTCTCAGAAGCCTTTGATGGTGTGTTAGCAACGTGAGATGAGTGACTTGCTTCGAAATGTCTGGGTGATGATCTCAGAGGGATGTAGAAGAGGGTAAGCTATTTTGCAGTGTATCATCCATTGCTACTAAAGTGCTAACATGAATCCCTTGCCAGTCATAGGTTGCAAACAGCAATCAGATCCTGCCTGTTATGCTTTTGATGAGGGAAGTTGCAGTGTCTTGGAAGTAAAACTATCAGTGACTGACATATTTTGCTTTAGCTGCCAGGGTAATAAGTTATTTCTGTGCAAAAACTGAGCTGTAATTATTCCTAATGGTGTCATGTTGACTCGCTTCTTGTACTGGTAGGCAAGAAGGTAGTTTCTGTAAATAGAGGAAAGTAAAACCAATTAATAATAAAAAGGATGACTTCTGCAAGTGTATGTCTGAATGAAGAAAGCAATGTGTGTGAACACTTATTCCAATCAAAATAACAGATTTTCCAGCAAGTTATTTCTGATCCTTTCTATCCATTCCTCATCAGCATTCATAGAAGTAATATTGTTTGTGAGAACTTCAGTGAGAAAAGGAGCATATGAATATTAATGGGAATTGCAAGAAATGACATGCAACTGTATATGCAAAATCTGTTGGAGAAGCTCTTGGGTGTCCATCATGTGATCTTGGTAGATTTTGCACAGTTTTGCAAAACTGACCAAGCCCTGCAGGCAATAAGTAGCTAATATTCAAAGTAAATGAACTCTAGACAAATCCTTGGCTTAGGTTGCTTTTGCCTACTTTTTTTTTTTTTTAATTTCTGTAGTTCAGAAATAAATATACATATATTTTACTAGGCTATTAGGATAGGAAGTGGAGAAAAAAAGCATACTGACTTCACCAACCTCAGGTTTTCACCTTAGACTCTTCAAGCACAACTTGTGAACTGAATTTGTGAACAAAACAGAGCTGAATTTATCAGTTAAACCTGTGACAGAACAACTGTGCAGAATTTTATACGTGGGCCTGGGACTGCTTCTTCTGCAGCTTTCAAGTATAAAATGAACCAACAACAAATTGGAAGAAGCAAGGGTGCTCTGAATAGAAAGATATATATATTAATGTAAGTATAAAGATCTACTGTGTAAAATTCAGGATTGTTATTCTGTTTTGGATGAATACAAATCCAGGATGGTCTGACACCAGGAGTTTGATTTCTGCTTCATCTCCCCTCCATCTCTCACATAGTCATCCTGATACTAGCTGCGGTGCTGTTAGTGTATGTGCTATTAATCTGTGTGCTAATAATCCTTTTACCCTAAATTTTGGTATTGCACGTGGCTGCTCCTGGGCTTCTAGCTAAATCTGAATTAAAAATGACTTTTTGGTGAGATGCCTGCTTAATCAGCTTGGGCTGCTCTCTAGCTTTGGATCAGTGCATGTTCCCATTGGAGTGCATTTTTCAAAATAATTTCCTAAGGTTGTTTGTTTGGGTGGTTTTGTTTGGTTGGTTGGTTGTTTTTTGTTTGTTTTTTGTTTTTGTTTTTGTTTTAACTATACTTGCCCTTGACCTCTTTTTTTATTGAATGACAAACTGAAACTTTTATCTCAATTTATTTTGAAAGAGTGCTAGTAGCTTATCTACATTACTGTTTCTGCTCCTTTATTGAATGCTCCACCCTTCTTGTATTCTCTGAACCTACAGACTCCAAATTCGCTGTCTATGGATGTGATATAACCTCTTCTTTAATAAGGTTGACTGTAAAGTACTTCTCAAAATAATAATGAAAAATACCCTCAACCAACCTCTGGAAGGGCAAAAGTTAATTTAACGGAGTGCAAGTCCATGGGAACATCTGGACATATTGGCTTGACTCTGAAAGCTGTGGTTCGTAGCTCCTTTTCTCTACAGTGCCTTGGGAAATACAAGCCAGAACAGGGACTATGAAATTAAAGGTGGTTAGAGTGCTGCCACCTTTTGGTACAAATTTAGGGAGAGCTGTTGGCAACACTGACTTGGAGAGAATAATCTTTCCAATACCTGAATAGCAGTGAAAAGAGGTTACCTGGATGTAACCTGCTTGACAGGAGTGTTATCCCATGTAGCTGCTTTTCTCTCTTCCTCCTTTGTGCGGTCCTTGCTTCTGTCAGTTCTTGATTTGCCTGTTGTTTTCGCTAACAGTTTTCATACCGTTGTTTGTCATGTTTCTATCTATGATGAATGCAACATGAAACTGCCTACAGCAACCCACAGCCTTGAGAAAGGATGCTCTGATGCTTCGTTTAGGAGGAGCAGTGCCTTAAATCAAAGACATGTAGCAGCTGAGCGGGTTGTAGAAAATTGCTTGACATGGAAAAATGACTTGTGTCTAAGTGTTGCTTGTCTCCTGGCACTCTAGCCGAGGATGTGGATTGAGCTGGTTTATCAGTCTCGCTAAGAGTCCATGGTAATACGCATTTAGACTTGAAACGCTGTTTCTTCCTCCATGCACCGTTCAGGGACAGAGATAAAGGGAACAGTGTGTCGCGTTCCCGTGCAGTTTTACTTCCTGCCACTATGCGTTTAAATGCTGCTGATGAGCATTTAATTGCCGTTTAACCCGCAGGAGAAGGCAGACACTGTATAGACAGATCATAGGAAATGTTTTTCTGTGTGGCTGTTCACACAGTCGAAAGGACATGGGACCAAACCAGAAATCTCACTTTCTTTCAGAAGTAAGTTTCTTGGAGGGGATAGGAGCTGCCATCTAGAAACACTCTAATGTTTCTTCCCAGACTTTGGGATGGGAGGATGGCATGCAAACATATGTAGGGATCTCTGATCCCTCATTACTGGATATTGTGGGAACGGGTGCAGTACCTTAATTGGGAAATGGCAACTGTTCCCACAGAGCACCCATCAGCACGGGACACTTGTTTGTGCTGGGGCTAATCCTTCACTGAAGAACGCGCTGCAAGGTGTCAGGGTGCGCAGGGCTAGTGGCTCTCCTTGGACGTGGAGGTGTTGTGAGCAGCAGGCTGCAGATAATTGGCTGGTGCCTAAGGTTTTTAATAACCATTTTCAGGGTTGGTAATGACAGTCATATTGTATTAAGTGAGAAAGCTACCCATTTCTTTACCCTGTAGGCTCCAGCTTATAACTGATAGTTAAACAGTACTATAATTTTACATTACAACACATTCAAGACTTGCTTTTGCGGCTTCAAGTAGTAATTTCTCACAGGAGTAAGTTCCTTGACTTTAAAGACAACAGTCACATGAACAAAGATGCAGAATCGTGTTTTACATCTGTATTGTACTTGCAGCATGTAAGTTATTGGATGGCTGCTGTAATTATAATTTTTGTACATGTTATGAAGTCAGTGTGATTCCTTCTATCCCACGGTAAGAGTACTGGTAATGAATAACTGAGAGGAAACTACAAAGGAAACTTAGTTGATATGCAAAATACAAGATGTCAAGATCTGACATTCTTCATCCCTTATAAGAAGACATCTAATAACTCATAAGTGAATGTAAATGTCATATCATTCCTAAAACATTATGCATTTTCTATCAACCAGAATAATGAATGATTACAAATGTTCCAGCGCACAAAACACCAACAAAACAAAAGTGAAGCATGAAATTAAATTAAAGAAATAAAGCAGAAAATAATAATAATGCTACTATACTTTGCTTTATTAATACTTATCATCTGGAAGGATCTCAAAGTTCTGTGGGCAGGATGACTGCCTGCTGGCTCCAGACAAATCTGACCACCCATACATAAATACTCATATATCATTTATATATAGCTGTTGGCACAGAACAATTTTTTTCTAATTCTTCATGCAATGAGACAGACATAGTATTCTGGAAAGAAAAAAAAAAAGCTTTTTGAAGGATTCTTTGCAGTTGCAAGTACTGGAAAATTAGTGTTGGCTGCAATAACATTTGCAATCACACAACTCCAGGAGCTGAATCCTGCAATACCTCCCTTAGAGTGACCAAATGGGGGATGTTCCATTTTCTGAATATCCTACAGCTTTTCTGCAGGGATAGACAAAAAAGGGAACATCATAACTTCTTAGTTTTTCTCATTTCTGTCTTTGTCTATACTCTGGCCAAACTCCTTTAAACATTTTTGTCTCTGCTGAGCCTGAAACATATCAGGCAAATTCTGTGCCTGAAATATCCATACTATCATTTTCACGCTTCCTTTTTCTTTCCATTTCTAGTTTCATTTGGGGATTTGGGTAGAAAACACAGTTGTTATTTGTCATATTTGGGAATTTTTTACTCAAATGATAAGTTGTCGGTTTTTTTCCCCTGGTAACTTTGCACCTGAAATCTATGAAAAAAAGTGGGTTTAAAAGTTGTTCTTCAGAGGCTTAGATTACAGAAAATGTGGATTCCCTTTTGCATACTCTTGGTGAGCTCTGCTCCTTTTAAAAGGTAACAAAGCCAAGTGGTGGTTAGGGAAAAGTATATGTTTGTTAAATCACATAAAGGCAAATTCAGAGACTACACAGAGGCATCATAAGCCCATCTCCTACTGACATGTTGTAGGATTCTGGCACCTAACTGCAGGTTGCCTGTAAATATCTTCTCCCTTTCCATACATTAAAAAATGATTATTTCTTTCAGGCAGGAGTAACGGGCTAAGCTGGCTTCTGGGACAGAGGAAGGTGATCATTACACACGTTTCAGCAAAAAACATCTAACGCTTTACACAGACCATATGCTTCTGAAGCCTTCCTCCTAAGGGTCCTTTATTTAGAATAAGCATTCCTGGACAGATATCCTCATAAAAACCAAACAAAGCAGTTATCTCATGTCAGCACTTGCTGCAACGTCTGTTTCTGTGTTTTCACATGTGATTGTATAACGCAGTTACTGTACAGTGAGTCAGAGCCTGGAAAGGGCAGAACTGTCCCCAGGTAGGTTTTAGAACAGAACTGAGGCTGAGTGGCAGTTCAGCTGCAGATGGTATGTTTGCTGGTGGGGTGTGACTGGGGTGAATTGTGCAAGGGTGTCTTGGTGTGCAACTCCTCCCTGATGCTGTCGTGTCACAGGAAATAGCAGGGAAAATCCACAGGGCATATACAGACATGGTTCTTGGACTAGCTTCTCCAATAATGTTTACTTCCAGTCCAGTAAGTTGCCTTTTATGTGAGCAGTATACCCCTTCCTTTAGCTGTCTTTGTTGCCAGTGTTATTCCTCTCTGATGCTCTTCTCTCATTCCTGTGTCTGTCACTATCAGAAGATATTTCCTTCTGCTTTGCTCTTGCTTTGTGGAGCCCTGCTGGGTCACTTTTTTCTTGGTTCTTTCCTTCCTCCAGATCCATGAAACCCACTGTCCTATATCCTTTTTCCTTCAAGAGAGGAGGCTGCATTCTTCATTGCACTTTCATAACACCAGTTGGCTACAACTTCTTGCCCCGCAAGGAGACAAGGACCATTCACTTGTGCCAAGCTGTTTGGCTTCTTGTCCCAGAGCAGACAGAGGAGAGGTGCAGCTGGTATTGCAAGAAGGAAAGTACTGCAAAATTCCTGGTAACAAACCAGAGGAGAAGTGGTGAAAGGAAAGGGCTGGAGATAAGAGCAGACAGCAAAAGCCTATGGCTTTGACTTCCAAGTGTCCTGTGATCATTAGAATCTGTATTTTGGGATCCTGACCTGAGCATTCTTAAAGAAACAATGAGTAATTGTGATACAACATTGTATGGGTACAAAAAAAAAAAAGGGGGTGGGAAATGTGTTTACAACATCAGCTGTTGTCTTCTGTGCCCCTAATCATCCAGGTTCTCTGCACTAGCATGGGGAGCAAGGCATTATTTCTAAGTTTGTGGAAATCTGTGCCCAGAACAGGTGTTTCTTTAGTAATGGTCTCCTGGCAAAGCAACAACTTCTAGAAGCTCATGTCCTTCCTCAGGAAACCCTGATGGAGCTATCCTTTCATCTACCATGAAATCAATCTATAGTCCTTTAGAATCAACCCCAAAATTATGACTGTATTCTGTTAAATCATGTAGGGTTTTAACATAATTTGTGTAGAACATTATTAGCTTGTTACCTGTTAGTTTCTTATGTTTTTCTCTGCCGTGAGATGAGAAGCCCAGTGATTAAAGCCAGTGCATCTGAAGGACTTGCATCCTGCCTGCATTTTCTTACTTCTGTTTTTCAGTCTCTTTTCAGATGTTTACTCAATGGATTGATCACAGGCAATAGGCAGAATTTGTGTCATAGTTTCATGTGGTGGCCTCGTGAGTCACATGGCTTCATGCTGTTCTCTTACTTAGAGAACACATTATCAATAAAAATATTTGCAGGGTGAGATTTTCCACCTCTGCCCCCAAAGTGGCCAGAACTACTGTAATGCTGATGTACACAAGCATTTGTGCACACAGTATTGAATTCATGGCAAGGGGCATTTTATTTTTACTCAAGAGCTGATGTATCTGAAGAGCTGTGCTGATACAAGTTCACAGCATGGAATATGACTTTAATAAACCAACATAATTTTTCCAGAAGAAGCCCTGCAACAGCATCTTGACCTTGTTCCTTCTCCTTGCCTCACACAGGGAACATTTTCAGAATTCCCTGTTTATAACCACTGACAACATGTTATAACAAATGAACAAACCTTTTGTGGAAACTCCTAGGCAGACAACAGTGTTTATACACAGAAATTACAATATATACTAAATCATTCAAAATGAAACAGTTAGTACGCCAAATAAAGTAAATGCATTTTATTGTTGTCTCATTATAAATGCTTAATCGCTTCCAGCAAGTACTGTATATGCAGATATAAATATTATATACCTATTTAAAAAACCTTACGGGAAAATGGACAAACCTGCAAATTAAATATATGCTGTAAATTCTGTGGTAGTTCAACAGAGGTTGCCAGAGCAGTCACTGTACACTAATATTTATTGAAGATGATGTCTTCCTCTTACAGACAGTGAACTTAGTGAACTGACCTCAATTTCTCATTGTGATGCTGATCAAATCTTTCTGAAAGAAACAGAAAATTGTATTGATTATGCAAAATGTTCATAAAGCATTTTTTTATGAGGGAGAACTGGGTGTATTAAAAAAACACACTGCTGGGATTTAGTTGAAAACCGAAGCGTGAGGAAGGACAAGAGTTTAGAGCTGTCCCAGCTCCAAACAATTGGCAGTGTGTCTGTTGACTGCTGAGTTCAGGTCTCCCATGTCCTCCTTTTCTCCTGCAGGTCCACGTTCTTAATTTGCTGGTGTCCACCAGCAGCTGACCTGGGGCAGGGGCTCTCCTTCTGTGCTGTGATGTGGACATGGCACTGAACTGGCACTGTGGGAAACCTGTCCTCTGCAGAGGAGCAGAGCAGCAAAGTGCATGGACGGTTCCTCCCTCCCATGGGGACTTGCACTCTTCCCACAGTGCAAGTGCCCAAGAACAAGCAGAAGTGGTAGTCCTCGTGCTCTTAGTCTGGAGGAAAAGGGAAGAGGGCTGTCCTTTGGCTTTGCTCTCTCCTTTGAAGGGACTTCCATCAGGAGCTGGGGAGCACAGAAATACTTGCTGATGGTACGGGTAAATGCGGGGGAATGGAAAGAGCAGTCTCCTGGAATGACAGACCTGCAATGTGCTCTTTTGGTGACTGCAGCAAGCCTATCCCTGACTATTTATAATAGTTTATGCCTGTAGTCTGTACGCTGCTTAACTTCAGTCAGGACCTAATTTTCATGGTGATTTCTTCCAACATTCCTCAAGGTAAACACTAAGCTCAGGAGAGCTTGTTAATAACTTGTGCTTACCAGTAGGGAAACTGAGGCATGCAAAAGTGGCATGGATTGCTCAGGGATATTCGATGACATAAACATAACTCCACTGAATATCCCCTTAATCAATGTTCCATTTCTCCTGTACACCGTGATCAGCAAATAGCCGAAGCATGCTTGCAACCTATTAGCTGTTACAGCACACTAATGCACAGTCCTTAAGGACTAAGTAATAAAACAGCTTGGTTCCTACTGTATATCTGTATTCTGATTTTTGGAGGGGAATTTGATGGCCAGACTGCCAGACCTGTGAGTTCAAACCTACCTGGATTTTTTTTCCCCATCTTATATGACTCATGCCCTTTAATGAAGAGGGCACTCATAAAGGTTAATTTTGGTGCTGTTAAACTGATGGCTCTTCTCATGAAGCTGATGCAAGACAGTCCACTGCATTTTTAAATATCTTTTTTTTAAAGGCCCAGAAGGAGGAAAAAAAAGCGCAGCGAAGCAATGTTAATGTCAGGCCTAGGCAGTGCTTGTCATTTGTCTCTGAGAGCCATGTGATATCTGACGTTTCACAAGTCCTGGAGATAATGATATATCTACAAAACATCTACTCCTTTTGCAAACTTCATTAAAACTTAGCCATTTCAAAGAATCTATGGAAAATTGGGTCTGGGAGGCCCAACATAAAAAGCATCACTACATAGATCCAATTTCCTCAGGAAACTAGGCTAACAATGTCTCAAAAGGCTCTAACAACAGTTCATCAGGGCAAGGTCTGCACTGATGGACAGTGATTAATTGTGCTTTCTTAACAACATCTGAAGAGGATTTCACTGTGTACTTTGGCAAAAGCTGAGTTGACAAAGTCTCTCTTGGTGATGTGCCACAGATTTAGGGACATACTATTGACAGTAGTGTGTTTTCTTTCTATTCCCATCTCCCATTCTATGGTTCCTCTTCTGATTCACATGCTGTCAAGCTGGACACATAAAACATTTTTTTGCAGTAGGCAGGTTTTAAGTAAAATTTGTGCTGAGTGCTCTTCTTCACTTTACTACTAGATGAAGTGTTCAGAACAAAATTGGAAAGTAGCTTTAAAAATTAAGGAATTCAAAGTCCCTTTTTAAGGATAAAATGGAAAGTATTTAATTGGTTACTCCAGGGAAAAATGAAAAACTGCCATGAGACCATTTCCAACCATGAAGGACGAAGAAATCTGTGAAATCCTGGTTGAAAATCTCAAGATGGTGCCAAACCCACCTTTGAACTGGGTGGGAAGAGTCCCAGGCTTTGCCTGAAAGGAAGTAGGACTCAAGTTTGTTGGCTTTTTCCTTCTTCTTGATCCGGGACAATTGTGACTCTCAGTGGCAAACTGTGAGCTGAGAAGTGCAGCATAGTAAGAGCTGTGCTAGAGGTTAATATAGAAGTGTTAAGCTTTCTGTGCTTGGACTCAAGCCTGGAAATTGCCTCCTAGCTATATGGATCATTACCAAAGGGAGGTACGTTATGGAGATCTTCATGATTCTGTGGCATAAAAAGATAAGCAAGTTCTGATAAGAGTTTCTCTGCTCTCCAGTGCAGAAGTTTCCTTGCAAAGTTGCTCTCAGGTGGTGTAACAGCAGGCAAAACAAGATTAAAATCAAAAGACAAAATTAAATTTTACAAAATTAAAACCAAAAAAACCTCATGGTTAGCTTTGAGTAATTTTAGCAAGCAGAATACCATGCCACATGATCATACTGGATATAATCCTTTTCAACAGCACTTACTAAGAATCTCATGTCCGATTTCTGTGATTGCAGCACACCCCACAAACCAGCACCCATGGAAGGTTGCCACTGAGCACACGCCTAGGCTGTGTCCAAGGACGTGCAAACCTCCCCTGTTTCTGTCAGCGCTGGGTTTGATGAAAGAACTCAAGGCTTTAAAATAAAAAGGTTTTATCTTTGAAAAAGTGAGTATGAAACAGCACATCTGAGAATACACATCTGGGGTAATGGAAGGTGATTGAAGGTTCATGCAGGATGTTATGAAGAGGGGATCTCCACCACTTTTTTCCACAGAAGTCTCCTCTGCTTTTTTCTGTGTGCTGGCCTTGGCAGGAGGCAGGATCCCAGCCTTGGATAGGCAATGGACAGGAATCTGGTGCAGAGGATACTTGCCCTGTTTCTGTCTTACCTGTTTGCAATTCTGAGAATGCAACTGTAATTGGGAGGACATATTTTTAATTGTGGTTTTGTGAAGGTTTTGATATCAGCAAATTAACTTTGCTCTCTCCAGCTGCTAAATGAAAAGCTTTTGTCTGGATCAGATGGAAGAAGTTCCCTTAAATAGATAGGATGAAGAAAACCACAAGAGTGATGGGGGCTAGTAATAGTTCCAATGTCAAAGGGGTAGAAATACAATAAATCCTCAATACAACCTTAGGGTAAGGAGAGCTTTCCAAACATTGAAGTGAGGGGGACTGACTCACCCTGTGAGCCCAAACCTCAGTGCAAAAGCTGAAATGATAATTACAAAACCAATTACTGTTGCTAATTGTTTGAGTATAAGCTGAATTTCTGCTTTTACTGTGAAACAATACAAGGTAATGGCAAAACTTCTTTATTATGGACAAGCAGATTCTCCTTTTCTGGCACTATCTGTATGGTGGTTAATGGTTATATCCTCGCCTGCTTGGGGACAGATGGGCTGCCCGTTCACCTGTGTGATCATCTCCTCCCCCTTGGTTGCTTTAGTTTTTCCCTCTTTCTTGTATCAGTGCCTATAAACTGATCCACCAAAGCGTGTGTGTTAGTCACTGGTGTTTTAATTAATGCTCCTGATTGCTAGAAGATAGATGGAACTGCAGGAAATGTGTTGGCTCATGCCAAATATGCAGCTCGCTGTAAGGAGAACTTAGAGGATGGGGGGGTGTTTGCTTACGAGATCTCTAAACAGATGGATGGTATAGATCAAGACATGAAATAGGATATGAAAAAAACAAGTTCTTTTTCTGAGCTACTTGAGATGGTACAATCTGGATGGTCAGTATTCCAAGAGCTGGAGATTTTTAAGGACTTCTAGAAGTATTTCAAGAAGTGGTCCTTTAAGAGCTACTTCATTTTTCACCACACTGGGATGTAAGCAAGGCCCTGCTCTCACTAGCATGCTACCATTTTCCTTCCAAATAAAATTAAATCAGACAAAATTCTCGTATGAAATGGGAATGTATACAAGGGAAAAAGTCATCAGACAATGGTCATGGAGGAGTTTTTGAAGAGTTCAGATGAAATTTGACTTTAATAAAATTTTCTTTAGCCTTGGTTTTATTGACCAAGACTAAGATCTTCTTTCTACCCACCTTAGCATCAATCAATTTTTTTATTTTTTGGAAAATGCTTCTAAATAGCGAAGAAGGGTGTTTCATGGTAGGAAATGGTCTCATGTGTAGACTGTATATGAACAACAAAGATAAAAACATTTTTAAGGCTAAAAATATTTTGTTGTAGTTGAGAAATGCCTGCTTAGTGATTTCACTTAGTACACTACTGTGTAGGAATTTCGGTGAAATAGCAGTAAAGGCATGTTTGTGACAAACTTGGCTCCTATTCAGATCTGCAAATGAGCACGAGGTCAGTGGAGCAAGAGGTGTTATTTCTCTCAGCTTGGTGTGTTCACCCCTGCTCGCAGGTACGTGGTGCAGTTCACATCCGTTAATTAACGTACTTATGCTAGGGAAAAGGGAAGTGGTTTGCAGGACAGAAAGAAGTTATTAAGAGCAAGTTACCAAGTAAGATGGGCTAAATCAAAAACTTCTATTGAAGCTTCTGTACATTAGGATTGGGGACATTAATGAACTCAGATCTTAACCATCTCCTGGCTTTGTATTTGCAGAAGCTAATAAGGTTTTAATATAACAGCTAGAAAGGCCAGGCACTTGGGGTCACATTGTAGGTGAACTGCTTCCAGCTAAGGTATGTGTATCTTATTTGAAAATGTTGAATTCAGTGTTGCAGACCTTCAACTCCCTCGGAGGAGTCCTCAGTTTTCACACAGGTGTCTTGTCTAGGTTGATTGCTGCAGGGATCTGCTCAGCAAGTACGAAGGACTTTGGCACGGACACGTGTCTTTGAAGCACCAGACAAATAACTCAGTATGCCATTCTTCTGGAGAAGCATCTCAGCATTTAAGCTTTGCTTGTAGTAAACCTCGGACCAATTAAGCTAACATCAGGTTTTTAATTGCCTTGGTTAAGCTGGTGCAGACCTCAGTGTGCCTACTCATAAATCAATTTAAACGCAAGTTGCAACATCTTGGTGAAATTTGCATTAAAGTAGCACAATTCTTGCTCCTCGACATCCTGCCCCCACCCCCCCAAAAAGAGGCACTTCACCACCCTTCTATTAAACAGAAAAGGGATCAAGAGGAAACAATTCTCAGTGACCTTTTGCAGATTCCCTGGGGCGTGGCAGGTTGCTCCAGCACTGGCCATTTTGTGCTGTAGCCACTGATGCAGTTACTGAATGTGGAACCACGAGCGGAGATGTGTCTCATAGGGAAGGGGAGCTGGAAGGGAAAGTCCAAGTGCTGGGCTGTGCAAAGGGTAGCACTGCTGCAGAGCCCTCGAGGAACAGGGAGATGAGCCCTGGGTGCTTGAGCAAACCTCACCGAGAGGAGCCGTTCGCAGCAGTTGTTGCAGGGTCCTGCCTGTGGCCCTCTGCTTCCAGCTCAAGCTTCCTTAGCTCAGGAAGCTGCTCAGGAGCTGCTGCAGGTCTCATCTTGGTCAGTGCCTCTAAGCATCCCACTCTGTCCCACCTTGTTTTAACACAGCACAAGCTACAATAAGGTGCTAATCCCTTCTTCTCGGGTGTTAGCTCTGCCTAGGGGCAGAGCCACCTGAGCGTTACTTTTCTTCCCCAAATCCTTGTGCTTTCACCTCAAGTCTCTTGTAAATCCAGTTTTGATTCAGTGATTTTATCCTCATGAGATTGTCTGGATGGAAAGGGGAAAACAATCCTTTCTTCCCTCTGCCACGCTCCATTAACTTAAACCTCCCTGCATGGAGTTTCCCTCTCAGTCCTCCCAGCCCATCCGCCCTGCAGGCTGTGTGACTTCTTACAGCTCCTTGGAGAGAAAAGTAAATGCTTCAAAATTCAGAACAAAGCTGTGATCAGTCCTGGAAAGAAGGAAAAAAAGGACACTGGGAAAGCTCCTGCTCCCACCTGCAGAGACTCCATGTGGCCAAGCAATGCAATGGGAATGCTGGGTGAGACAGCCTACCCCAAACCCCTTGGTCCTCAGTATGGTTTTTGTTTTTCTTTGCTTTTAAGGATTTTGTACTTAGAGTTCATCAGCCAAAGCAGTCTGGGAAGGATAAACACAGACACAGCAGATTACTAAACCTTTAAACTGTGATTTGCAATGCTGTATTGCGTTCTCTCCTTACTCCTCTGCCTGTGCCCAAGAGCCTGAGGGACCCTGGGGTGCAGCACTGCTGAAAGCTGGCAGGTGCAGGGAGAAGACAAGAGCAAGAGGAGCATCACTGGCATTTTTGGCATCATTGCTCACACCTCTTGCTCATATAGGAAAGAAATGGGGGAAAAGGAAATTTTCTCCTGAAAAGCTATGGGAATTTTAGGGCAAACTTCTAAGTAACTGCTCAGCAGTGAGGAATCCTAATGTCTTGCAGCACTGCAGTTTATTGTTTTACAGGTGTATTATTTGTCAAGAGCTTCTTTTGTCTGTTAATCCTGGTTATATAAATAATCACCATGGAAAAGGACAGTGACTGCACATCAATCTTGCATCTACCAAGATGTCTAGGGCTCAATTTCCTACAACTGTGAAGCAGCTGCAGTGTCTCCTTTGTTCTTGTGATGCTCAACTGACCATTTAATAATGCACACAAGCCTCTAATACACAGCTATGGTGGTATGAAAAATTGTATCCATATGAGTTGGAGAGGACATCCTGGGTAGCTAACACATGAACAACAAATGGGTTACTGGGAATGAACCGAGGTGTTGTAAGAATCCATGTGTGAGCTAAGAGTACATGCAAATGGTTGTAGTAGCACAGCCTATGCACCATTACTTGTAACTTGATTGTGTAAGTGATCCTAGAGCAATCTTCTTCGAAATCACCAGGCTAGAAAGGACCGACAGGATAACCAAAGTCTTTGTGTCAGATGCTTTGATTAAGAGACACTGCCTTGGGAATTGATTTGGGGTTTGGATCATACTGAGTATCCTGGAGGCGGTAGATGATATCTTACAGGATTTGCCAGATTTTCTCAACTGGATTTGGGGTGGGAGCTGGTGAGTAAGGATGCACTGGAGGAGGGTGCCAACCTCATCAGCTGTGTTAGCCAACAGAAGCAGGAATGGCTAGATAGAAAAGAAACCTCAGACAGAAAATGCAGAGGATTAAGGATTAATTAATTACTGCCTTCTGACTGAGCTTTAAACTTCTCTGAGATATCACTTCATTCTCCACCCATACTTTCCCTTCTGCCAGCTGTTTTCACAGCCAGCAGTTACGTAAGGTGGCAGCTGGAGGTGTACCTGCATTTGGTGAAGGGGAAAAACTCCATTCATGTGAGGACAGCAAATGTTTTCCAGAGCTAGGTTGAAGCTTGGCTTGTACTGGTCCAGAAGGAAAGGAAGAAGAGGTTTCTTAAAGAAAACTAAGTTTCTGAATTGCAGGAGGTCCTTCTTCTATACACAAAACTGGATGAGAGACCTTAGATGAAAGTGGACAGAGTTCTGCAGAGTTGTAACTTAGGGGCTTTATCACAATGACATCAAACAAGTGTCTTTTATATTGATATCAGATTTGTATATTTTTTCTTTCCTTCTCCCCTTTTTTCTTAATTGGATGTCAGCCACATGGCAAGGTTATTCTGTTAGACAAGCTGGGAAATGACAATGACAGGATTATAATTAAGTGCCAGGACATGCAGCCAACACAATTACCATGCTGTTATTACACTGGATGATGTGCTAAAGAAGCTCATAAAAATGCTGTAAAGAATATAAATCATGGGACATGTATACAGTTGGGTAAGAAAATGTTTCCCCCTTTGTTAATGCCAAACCAGTGCTAGGTAACTCCAATGAAAGAGATGTCGTCTTGCACTGGCAGTTTTCCTACTTTCAGATGCCTCCAGTCACAAGCAGTGCTTTTTCTTTTTCTTCAGCTTCATGGCTGGTGCTGTAAATCTTAGTAATTTTTAAGCTGGTATTTTCCCCTCTGTTTTCAGCCATTGCTTTCTTTGTACTTGCACCATCATCATGTCTGGCCAAATCTTACCAGTTGTCAGGCTTCTCTTGGCTTTGTGCGGGCATCTGTCACCGCTGGTAACATTATCCTATTCTGCTCACTTTTCTTGGTTGCCTTCTTGATAAAATAGTTAAACCAAAGCAAGTCTGTATCTTCTCACTGAAGGTAGAAGACCCAGGGAACTCCTGTAAAAGATGCCTATTAGACAAAACGCTGATTAATGGCATATACCTCCAAGCCCTATGTTTAGTCTTTTATTCTTCAGATGAATGGTGAATTTGAGGTTTGTGCTTGTCAAAATCTATCTTGAGTCAAAAAATTTTGACATTCAGTTAAAAAAGGGAAGCTGATCTGTTAGTCGGTTCCTTGCCCTTGCAGACCTTGGGTCTGGAGCTGAACATCTGTAACAAAGCAAACTCCCCAAAGCAGGGATGTTCAGGAGGAGCTCTGATGCTTTCTATAGCCAAAGGAGTTCTGCTGAAATTGTAGTGCTTTGCCACATTGCTGTTTTGACAATATTTTTGTTTCGGAACATCTTCTCTTTAGAAAGCTACTATTCTGGTATCTTCAGAAAAATGTCAAAACGCTTTTTCATCTTTTAATTGGCATGGCTTTCTGCTGTATTGCACAAAGCTAAAATTTCAAATGGTCAAATTTTATCAGTTTGAGAAGCCCAGCACTTTGAAATGAAATGTAACAAAAGTTGAATTTTCTCCACTGTCTGTTTTGATTTTTGATGTAAACATTCTGGTAATTTGAATGATTTGAGGTTACTTAGGGCTTTGAATTCTAGACTAACGTGCTAAATTTGCAGCCCTTGAAGTGCTCATGGTATCTCAGATCTGCTCCCAGCACCTCTGTTACCTTAATTCCTCTTTCAAGGCTAATCAAGGACAAGTTCAGTCTGAATGAATAAATGTCCAAACCACAGACTTGTTCCCTAACTCTGCAAAACACCCTGTGTTCCTCTTGAGCAACACTGCAGGATCAGGCCCTGAGGCCTTCTGGCTGGACTATTCATCTCATTAAACTGAAATAAAAGCAAAGAAAGTGGGTTTCTGCCAAGCACATATTGATACAAATTTGGAAATATGGAGCTGGTGAACTTGATTTACTGTCCCAGTAGTTGGTAATTAGCATGGCTATTTGTAAATGTTGTGCTGCCTAATATCCACTCCTGGGAGTTTCATCAGTTTAATCTCACTCAGACAGTAGCAGTTCCTCTTGCTGTGAAGTTACCCGATGCGTGTTTTGGGAGCGTGGTGTGAGCCGGCTCCTGGAGGCAGAGCAGTTTGTGGGACTTGAGCAAAACCTCCAAGCCCGTGTCTGTGCTGGCCCCAGGGATGCGGCGGTGTTACTCTGCAGGCTGCCCTTGTGATAAGGGGTTGCTGAAGGGTATTGGTAGGTCCCTTTGTGATAAAGGGTTTGCCAAAGTCCATTGGTAAGGGCATGTTTTCTCCAGCTGGATTTTTCTTTCTATAACTTCTTATCACATTCAGTTGTACGTAATGGAGAGAACTGCAGAGGTGACAAGGCTTTATTATTACTTATTATCATTTTAAACTTACTCTTTTATAAAAGCCAGGACAAGAGGCTGCTGCCTGACATTTCAGTCAATTCCTTTATTTCATATTTTAAAACATAATGAGGAGCCTGATGTACTGACTGGCAGCTGCAGGCGAGCATCTTACTCATCAGAAGATTTGAAAGTAAGGGGAGTTGCTCGTACAGCACTGATTTCCTGCTGGGACACAGGAGTCTGTAAGGAATAAAGCACATCTATGCATGCTGGGAAGGATTTTCAGGTCTCTTCTGTAGGTGCAGGGATTCAGGCACTAGAGGAGAGCACAGGGATCACTCGTCAAAGTGGCTTCATTGGTACCATGGCTGTCTGATGTGTGTGAGTGCATTGGCATGGGCTTGTCCCTGCATATGTAAGTGCTTCTATGGGCTATAAGGACTGCGGGACACATGTGGGTTCAGGGCTGTCTCTCTGTGCTGCTGCCCGATGGATGGACTCAGAAGCTTGTGCCTCCATCCCAAAATCAGAAAAGACTGTCCTCACGTAATAG
Source organism: Rhynochetos jubatus (assembly GCA_027574665.1). Classification (NCBI taxonomy): domain Eukaryota; kingdom Metazoa; phylum Chordata; class Aves; order Eurypygiformes; family Rhynochetidae; genus Rhynochetos; species Rhynochetos jubatus. The sequence continues at coordinate 15,625,120 of CM050665.1, read as the reverse complement.
TCATGGGATCCCTTCCCAACCTGGAGGAATTCATTTCCACCTCCACCACTGCCATGATCCAAGTCAACCATATGGCCATGGGGGCTTTTTAAGTTTCTGTACTGCCCTCCATACGTGCTGGGGAATGGACAGGACAGAGAAACAGGGATTTTCTGACCACAGTGCTGCTTGGCTACAGCTAGAGATGCAGCAAGCGGGTGAACACTGCCTGAAAACTCCTCTGCCTACACAGAAACACCACCGTGGCCCCTCCGCACTCATCACGCAGCAGCTGCTATCTTTGGGTCTTGGTAGCTTTACTACCCTGCGGCCGCCTCCTATTCCCAGCCCTACTCCTCTTGCAGGGGCCTGTGTCTGCTCATTCTGTTCTTTCTGTTCCTGATATATTTTTGTCATTGACTGGATGAGTGGGTGTGTTACGCTGTTCATTACGTTAGCACCGTCTGAAACATGCTTGCACCGGAGGGGAGTGGGAAGCTGCCTGGCTGAGCTGTTCAGCAGCGCAGGGACTCCTATGGACATGCCCTGAGCGTTGCTCGCTCTCGGTTGCTTTCTCTGCTTCTGAAACAAGCAGATTAGCATCTGGTCTTCCCTTCTGTGCTGGAGCAAGGATAGTTGAGTTACATTTCTGGAGTGACTTCGGTGAAAGAGAAAGCTATTAATTGACACTATAGCTGGCAAACATTGTCCAGCAATGCAGTTTATTGCAGCCATGCTGCAGGAGTACTGGACACCGAAATATACCTGTGACTATATGACATATTTCAAATAATATATGTGAAATATAGCCTTTGTAGGAGTATCATTGTCTCTGCTCATCTTGTTCTTGCAGAACTTGCTCTTTATTTAAAGCCACAGTCTTAGGAAATGTGATTTGGTATGTACTCCAGCTTTTTCTCTTCATTTCCTCTTCCCTCCAAGTGAATTTTTTGTTTGTTTTGCTCACTTGTTTTATGATTTCTGGACACTGAAGGTAAGCAGGAGCTACGTGGGATCTTTTCCCTTCACTGGGTGCTCATATATATATCCACAATTGACTCATGTGGCAACAGAAACTGCTGTGCCACACTCAGATGATGCTTCTTGTTCTGTGAGCATCAAGGTGCCCAGGTCACCCTTCTGCCTGCTCTCTGTGCCATACAACAAGGAATAAAGTAGGCAATGATGAAAGCAGGAAAGATCACTGAGTTTTATTCAAGCAGGCTATTTGAAAGCTTGCCTTAAATATTTTCTGCTGGGATAAGGGGGGGAAATGCTTGGAGGCAAGTAGCAGGGACTTGGCATGCATGGTAGCTGACCTTATTTTCAATGTCACTGACCCTGGAAACTTAAAGGGTGAAAGACAAGGGGTCTTGTAAAGACTTGCAGTGTCCGAGGAGCAGACTCTGCCTCGGAAAGGTTCAGGGAGATTTTCTTCTTCACATATCCTGCCACTGTCTGAGTCTGAAAATGTTTGTATTGCCTTAATTGTCATGTCAACTAATTTAGAAATTATAGTAAGACAAGAGATGTCAGTGGGACTTAGTGCTTGTGTTTGCCAAGCAAAAGGAACTTAGGGTGTCAGACTTCAGAGCTGAGTGAAAACTGCCTTAAAGAGGAAGAAACAGAGTTAGAAGGAGAGCTGATCCTCAGTATGGCTTGAGTTTACATCTATGCCCCTGCTCTGGTTTCAGTGTTGAATCAGAATCAAAACGTCATGGTTGATATTTGGGCCTCTCCCCCACAAAGATTCAGAAAGTCAGCACCAAATGTACCTCATTAGCTACACTAATAAGCTGCAAAACTGAATTAGGGGAGTGAAAGATCATCAGAAGCAACTCCCTTGAAACACAGAGGACTGCCCCTGTATGCCCCCTCAGATTCCTGCTGCTAAGGGGACAGCTGGGGACCCCTCCAAATTCTGGCCCTGGTAAAACTGCATAGGGAGGAGGCAGGAGCTCCAGAATGCAGGGGTGGCTGCTGAGATAGGGGTAGCTCTTCGCCTGTCCTTCATGAGAAATTCAGAGGGATGGGAAGGACGTGGAGAAATAAAGATGTGTTTGAAGGAGGAAATAGTAAGGGATAGATGGGAAGATTGTCTTTCTGTGAACTGAAACCCAGCGACATGTTGGATGGTGGTATATGGGGGTATTCAGCCAAAAGAGACCACTGCAGTGCTATCCTCAAAGGGGAGAGACAGCTGGAGTGCCATTAAGGTACACATAAATAACAGACAGAATAATTGCTGGTGGCATTCAATTCAAATGGGAAACTGAGGCAAATGTGTTACAGATCCTTGAAGGGTGCTGCCAGTGGAGGTCTACTTTGCAGCTGATAAATAACAGACAAGCGTGTGCTGGTCAGAGTGGTGCTCAAGCAGAGCCCAGCTTGACTCTGCTCAGAGCTGACTGGTACAGCTGCAACACGGGGGGTTTGTCTCTGAGCCATACCCTGCAAGCATTCAAAGGGTCCTGTGGTTGGCCTCCTCCATGGACCGGAACAGCAGATGCTGGGGTTTGGACTTGCTTGAGCAAGAAGCAGTTCTGACCAGCTGGTGTGACTTGCAGTGTGTGCAGGGCCGCAGATGGTGTACGTGCTACGTGGCTTGGCAACAGAGCCAGGAGGGCTTCAGACAGTGGGCCCAGCCCTCTGTGCCCCATGTTTTGTACACAGTATAAAAAACCCCAGACAAAACAGGAATGATTTATGTACACAGCTAGATTGGATCCTCCTCCAGGAACCAGTTCAGAATATTTACAAGTCTGCATTTTTCTCCAACTGAAGAGTCATACTGGGAACAAGTCTAAGCTGGTGAATTCTGGGTCAGAGGCTGTAACTGATGTCTTTCTGCTAACATGCAGACAGTCTGTGCTCTTTGTTAATCTTTCCTCAATAGGTGCAATGCCAGCACAGATGCAACATGTTGTCATGCGAAGCTCATGTGAAGGTGGCCGGAGGGTAGTAGGTCAAAATGACATGGCCACAGCAACATCTGTGATATCAGTGAGACCTGAAAGGCTGATTCTCTTTGTCTCACTCCTCTTTCTCCATTCCTCCAAGAGCATTTTGTTTAGAAATTCAGCAAACAGCAAACAGAGCCCTATTTGCCCAGTTGACTAGGAAACGGATATTCCCGGAGCCTGCTCTCAAATAAATGACCTACTAAAAATAGCTATGGTTAAGAGCAGGTGAACAATACTGTTGCAAAACCTGTGTACCTGTTCTAGTTAACTGTGGATTGCTGATCTTGAGAGCTAAAGGATTTGGGTATGTTACCTCTGTTGGAGAGCAGTGAGGGGCAGGTATGGTGTTGACTTCCAAACTTAGGGCTGCTCCTTAGCTTTTATTTGGATATATAATTTGCAACTATGCTACCCTCCCTCTCTCACAACTCAGCAGGCCAAGAAGGGGTCTTAGTGATCTGATGGGAGCTCTTGAAGGAGCTCCTGAATTGTCTGTGCTGTATCCAGCAGCAAATGATTTTTCTACCCCCACCCCTTCCTGGGGGAAGGGAGCAGTATTTTGAAGTATTCCTGTTGCTTTAGTGTCCATAATTCTGGGATTTGTTGGCAACTAACAAGATAAAGCTGAGGTCTGGTAGAAAATGGGGATTCTTCACATGAAAACTTGTGCAACTGGATTTGTTTGGCTTTTTTTCTAACAAGTTTTGCAGCTGAAATGGCTTCTGTTGTGTCACCAGAAAAAAGCTGTTTTTCTTGACTGTAGTTTTTGTGCTTTTAAGAGTGGAGATTTCTGTGGCTGTCTCTGACTTCAAAAGAAGCAAACCTGCAGACAGATCTTTCTTGATTCTTTTTCCATGGCTCTGCCCAGCACTTTCTCCTTCATCTCTCGATAGCAGATGTTCAGAGGAAAGGCCAGGGAACACTGTGCTTAAATCTTTCCCCAGCTACCATCTCTCTCTTGCTCTCCATTGGTGTTGTGCTCCTGTGTGTGATGGGATGGATGTCACTGCATGACTAGCCATTCACTGGTCTCCTCTAGAGAAGTTACGCCCAATCTGAACATGATGTATGCAACAGAGGAATAATACTGTGATTTCTTTGCATTTTAGAGGACTTGTAGCATGTCCAGGACTTCTCTTTTTTCAGCAGTGGTGTTTGTTGGGGTCTGCTGTAGATGCTGACATAATTCTGACTACCCTCTTGCATGTATTCCCACTTTACACTGGTTCCTTTGTGCACTGTCTCCTACTCAGGATGTCTTCTGGCATCTCTGTTCCCCTTATTTGCAGTCATGGGAAGATGCTATGAGGGTGTCTGCAAAGATGCCTGGATGTCAATAAGCTGCCATGGTGATGGAGTGCAGAACTAGCTCGGGTATGCACAGCAAATAAACAGTGCTTGTGGAGGCTCTGCAGAGCAGATCAGTCACCTCTCTCCTCTGCCATGCCTGACATCTGTCCAGGGTTTGCAAGCCAGCCCTCTTCTAAATGACTTGCAGACCACTACAGAATGATAACTGCTTCAAAAACCAAAACAGCAAGCAGTGTAGAAAGCCCGCTGTACATCCCTTTTTAGACTTCCCTTTTCTAAAAAACAAACTAGATGGCAGTACTGAAATCGAGTTTTTATTAATGGAAATGCACTGAGGACAACAACGTAGTTGAGCAAATCGGACTATTTCTCACAGACTGCTGGTCATGAATAATTTGCTTAATGGTTATATCTAAAGGATGTGTCCTGGGATAGGGAAGCAACTTTAAAAGGTGACACACAAATTAATATAACCAATGAAGGAACATAAGAATTGACAGGATGGATCAGACCCTTCTTGCTTAGATTTATATTGTGATTTAAAACTATAAGTAGCTGCTTCAGAGCAAAATATGGGAACTTAATGGAAAGAGTTATGGAAGAACTCACCCACACATTACATGTTCCCTATCTTTAATGAATAACAATTAGTTTCAGGCCTGATGAACAAAGTTGAATACCCTTTCCACAATACTGTTATTGTAACTGATACCTCTGAGCATTCTCTGTTACTGTGAATGCCAAGACTGCTTTCAAATCTTAAGGTTTCTCCTGTCCTAGCGAGTGTTGATTGTGCTTGAACTCACCTGGGACAACACCTCACTCTGGCAATACACTTCCCTTCCTGGATTTCATGTGGATTGATTTCTTTCACCATCATGATCCCATTTCTGCATCAAGCTCTTGTTTCTGTTGATTATCCAGCTGTGAAATAGCAGGAGACGAGTGGAAGATGACCAGCCACAGATTCATTTTGAAGCTCTGACCCAATGTGCAGAACTGGAAGATATTAATTATTTAAGTTGTGCTTCATCAGCTTTTTTTTTTTTAAAGTTTGCTACTTTGAAAGTAGCCTGTCTGAAAGGGAAGAGAGAGTTCCAGCCTCTTGCAAAAGGAGTCGGTGAGTCATGACATTTCCTGTCAACCTCTGTGGTCTGGAAAGCATCAGCACTGGGCTGCAAAGGTGGGTTGCAGAGGGAACAAGGATGGCTGTGCTTGGAAGGGATGTTTTATACCCTCTCCAGGACCAAGCTTCAGACCTGCACATACACACTGGTGCACAACTTTTGGCTCTGCCTTCTAAAGTACCTTTCTCTGACCTGCATTCATGGCGGTTTGGCCTTCTTCTGCCGCAATAAAATGTGGAATTCTGCTTGTTGTGCAAGGAGAAAATGGAAGGGCCAGAAGGATTAAGCACCGCTACTGTGCCATACTTAGTCATGTTCAGTAACGTGAGATGGTATGGGAAGTTGCCTGGGGATGCTTTTGGAGGAACATGATGCTCTCTATTTGCAGTTTTCCTGTTTGACATGTGAGCAAGGCTGTAGAAAAATGAGAGGTAGATGTGGGAATTTTTTTACAGTGCTTCTGTTGCTCAGTTTTGGAATAAAAACTATGCATCCATGTGATAGGAACCACCTGTTTCTGAAGGTCTTAAGAGTGCTCTCTGTTCTGCAGGGCTTGGTGGACAACAGGCAGGTCCTGATGAGGTTAAGATGCAGTTTTGCATAGGAGCGTTGTGCTGAATAATATTTGCTGTTCATTACATACACTAAATTCCTGTTGGCCACAGAGCCAAAAATATGAAATGTTAAAATAAAACTTGTAATATAGCATTGGACTCTGTAGAAATAATACACATATGGCATGCATCATACAAATTACTCATTTTAAAGCTGTGTCTTAAATACAACTCTCCACTGGGCAGACACATTCACATCGCTAGAGCTTGGCATGGCTGGGCTCTGAGAAGTGGTTGAAATTTACAGTGTGGCCCAGATCTTTATAAAATCAGGTTTAAAGACCTCTGATGTTGAGGCAGGGCTGGCATTCTGCAGCATTTGCTTGTTTCAAATCTCAATATACTCTTCACAAATACATGCCCTTTCTCAAGTGCTCCTGTTGATCTCTTGCATACTCCACCAAGGCAAAGGGGTGTGGGGGAGATACCACCACATTCAGCAGATGCTTTCTGCTTTGTTAAAAGCTGTTAAATTTACACCCATTATTATAACATGCAAATTCCTTGGCTATGAAGAGAAGGAAATGCACATTTCTTTTTTTTATATAATCATCTTTGCTAGTCATAGGGCAGTTAGAATAATGTGTTCTCTTTCAAATGAAAACAAAGGCATAAAAATAGATCTTCAGAGCCTAGAACAGTGGCAAGAAGATCTTTAAATAAACCCCTCAGATTACTCTATTTTCAAATTTGCTGCTTCAAATAGATTCACCGCCTCACCTTCTCTCCAGAAGATGTTTTTATCAGATCCAAAACTAAAGAACATTTAGTCAGAAAACCTTTAGTGATGCTTTTCTAACAACTGAATGTAGGACCTTAGCCAAAATCAAATGTCTGTATGTGCACATGTATATAGTATCCTTTGCAGTTTTCACTGAGTGCAGTAGACTTTCACCACTGCTGTTAAATTGCTGCTGCATTTCCCTGCAGAGAAGTCTGCATTTTGTTGATATATGAAGTGAATCCAAATAATCCACTGTCTGTGGCAGTAACTATTTCTCTTTAGGGAAAGCCCCTCGGGTAGAATGTGAAGCCTAACAAACAAACAAAACAGGGCTAAACTCTCTTGTGGATGAAACAGAAGGAAAATCTCAAGGACTTAATTGGTGTGATGAAATTCATATATTTTCTGGGCAATGTCGATCACCTTATTCTTTCCCACTGTGGGTGAGGATGTGGGTCACCGGAGCAGGCAGAGTGGCTGCCAAACCCTTCAGGCTAGGTATCCTCATGGTTCTCAAGCAGAAGAGCAAACATCCTTGGGATGCAGTCTTCAGGAAGGCAAAACCATCAGGAACTCTAGTTCATGGCCCAGAAAGCTGGGTACCTGAGCTGCAAAAATCTTCATCCTTGGTTCACCATAAGCACCCTGGTGTCCCACGTGTATGTCTTGACTCCTGAAAATTAGTTTCTCTCCCTCTTCTCGGTGGCTAATGAATTACCATGATGTGCCTGTCCAGTGATGATTCTGAATCTTCTCTGTAATTCTTCTCTTCTCAAGGAAAATCCTGGATCTGAGCAATGGAATAGGTCAGAAATAAAAGCATTGCCAGGTTGGCAGATAGAATGTTGCACTCGAGCAGATTGTTGTTCCCATTCTACCACCTCCAGCAGCGGGCTGGCTTGAACACGAATGCTGGAGCTCGGCAAATCCAGCTTTTGGTTTCTGGCTTTTCTACAAACTCACTGTGTGAATTTTGGCAACTCACTTAATTTCCCTGAGCATGATACAAAACCTGGGGAAGTCAAGGAGAGTTTTTCCTGGAACTTAAACATGCTTTAAATAGGCTCTTTAGGTCTTTGGTTTTAGCCTATATAATGATAAATGCACCCTCTCTCATATATTGGTTGTAAACTCTTCATGACAGGGCTTGTTTCTTACTGTTAGTGCAACAGAGACCTGATTTTGGTTGGCATTCTGTAATTTGAAGGTGAACATTACCCGTGACCACCCCACAGACACTCAGCTGGGTGGCATGCATCACGCTTCCAAAATTTATGCTGCTCATATATGGGAAAAATTAAAGCTGATTCCCACTGTCTGGAAAAACAATTCAGACAAAATTTAAAACAACAGGAGAAAGGGGTCAGGCACTTCTGTTCTGTATGGCTATGGTTTGGCTTCTGTCCACAGATGCTACCAACCTACAGGAATGATCATGTTCATGCAAACGTTTACCTGTTTTACGTATATGTTGTGGAAACAGAGGTGCTAACAGGGCCCTCTTCATGTTCGCCCGGCCTTGATCTGCACTACTTGTCAGGAGAGCTTGGTTCCCACTGATTTCGGTGGCACGGCGTCTGGCCTGTGTTCTCGTCGGATCCCCGGGAGTGCAGCCCGGCGGTGTAGAATCGCTGCCTGCCAGGAGGCCAGGTGGCTGCAGCAGCCCCATCTCTGCCCTGCCAAGCAGTGGTTACTAATTACTGAGCAAATCATGTGTCCGGAATAGAAGGGCTTGGATGGCTTGTATTTACCCAATACAAAAAAACCCAAAAAAACCCCAAAAAAACCCAAAAAAACCACCAAAAAAAACCCAAACAAACAAACAAACAAACAAAAAAAACAAACAACCAAAAAACCACACCACCCAAAGAGGGCTGTAGTTATTCTGGTTGTAGGGGATTGTACTGGTAGGGGAAGCACAAAGTCAGGACTTAAACAGAAAGGATTTCTGCTGGCATCCTCTGGTCTGTAAAGGGTGTTTGCTAAGGCTCAAGGAAATTTTGCCCTTTACGGCATGACGGAGCTTAGCACAGCATCCTTCATGTCAGAGCTGGATTCTTTTTCTGCTCCACTGCGCTCACCATCAGGTAAAGACAAAGCTGGGACTGTGTTTGCACTGCTGCCTAGGAACAGGGCAGAAACTCTTGTCCCTGTTTTCCTCCCTTTCCTTCCATCTTCTACAGGAATCCACAATCAAAAATGTCTTCTTACACCTCCTGCACAGCCTGACAAGTGTAGCTGAACCCAGAGGTCTGCCGTGCATTCCTGCACTGCTCTGTAAATGTCATGGCTTAGGAGAGTCAAGCGATACTCATTCCCAGCAAGCTACAGGGCTGGCAACATTAGTTGCAAGCCAAGTATGTTAGAATTCAAGTCACCTTCTTATACAAACTGTCCTTATGGCCTGACTTAAAGGAGACCATGACCATTCTGCTCCTAAGGGGGGGATGCAGCTGTGAAGCTGAGCCGATGCTAGTGTCTCAGGTTGGCTGGCTGGAGTTTCATTTGTTTGGTCACATATGGATTTAGGTCCAGATGCTGGAAATAGTGATGTTACTAGGATAGAATGGAAGGATGGGAGTAGCTCTGGGATGGATCTGAGGTGGTTTGGATAGCTCAGATAACAGATTTTGGGTTTTTTAGTGGCCAAGGAAAGGATTATGTGGGACTGGAGCAGGGGGAAGATGAAGTCTCTGGAATCTTGAATCTCTGAGATAGAGGATTAGGGAGGAACTAGGATGGAGAGGCAGGGGGAATAAGAGGATGTTAGCAGGAATGGTTAGGAAAGACATTATGGGGACACTTGTATGTCTTAGTATTAAACCAGGACTCAGCATGAAGGTAAAGATGCTTTCCCTGTGCTTTGTGCCTCTACTGTGCTCCTGGAAATTCAGTAGCTCTGGGCATTCTGGTGTATGGCTCCAGGTGTTGTGCCTGAGTACATACATGCTTAGACACTGAAAGGATATAACACCATGTGGCTTTATGTCTTTAACTGCAGAAGTCTTCAGGTCACCATGTAACCTAGCTAAGAAAAACAGGTTTCTCCAAACTCCTGCTGCAGCAATGTATGGCTCCCATGAACTCTGATCATTTAAAAAGTGTCCATCAAAGCATTTCTCAAGAGAAGTCTTTCTAGCATACTTTAATGGTGAAAGAGTGGATGTATTTAAGGATTATTTAAGCTGCACACTAGAAATCTGCTCTATGCTTCATGGGGAATGGTTGCCTACCACTGGTGATGTAAAACAGAGGAAATGTACTTTTCATTGTGAGCTCTATTACAGAGTGAAAGACAAGTTTATGTCCAAGAACACCCATGACGCTCAGTAAAATTTTGGAGTCTCCAGAGAAGCTCAGAGTTCAGATGGCTTTTGCTTTTACAATTCTGTTCCTAAGGTCAAATCTAAGGTTGTACAACTTTTGCTGGCTTCTGAAAAACATAGATTTAGGATGTTTTTGCTCATTAACAATTTTTAGTCTTTCAGTACTACCATCAGTTCCATTAACCTGGAGAAGGACATATGGAAACCATTTCTTTCATGGTGCTTTAAGATGTCTATAAAGCTGTGATTAAATGATTTCTAAGTTTAGGTCTTCTGCATCATTTTTCTGAGAGCAGAATCAAAACCTTGCTGGGACCTTTTCTTTAATATGCCACTGTTACAGCAAGATGCAGAACCATGAGACTTAGCAACTCTGCTTATTTTAAGCCAGCAACAGCTGAGGTGCCAGTAGTCCCTTTGCAAATGCTTGTAACATGATGCTCACGTAAGTAACAGCCCAATTCATTCTGTGGTTCTGGGGTATGTGTTAGTCTGTGTACAGGGAGCAGCTGGCAGTGGAGGAAGGGCTGAGAAATGCCTCGCAAGCAAAGGAGCTGGACTGATCTGGGTGCTCTGAAAGGCATAAGCTGTGCTGAGTTTGTTAAAGTGAAACAGCTCAGCTGCATGCAAGAGGGGAGGGGAAAAAAAAAAAAAAGAAAGAAAATAAATTGAGGATATCTTTGTCCAACTCTGTGGATACTCATGGCTGTTTTGTGCAGATGCTGCATTGTTTTTGTGGAACAGCAGCAAGATAAATCTTGTTCCTTTTTTAGTGTGTTTTGTCACTTAAGTGTTTCAGCTTCCTTGTGGTTTTACTGTAAGGAACATGTTCCCCTTGGACCAAGCCTGTGCCTGATGTGGTGCTGTATGGCCAAGCCAATGCAGTGCTGGCCTCAGCTCCTTGTTCCATTCACGGCCACCACACTGCAGACCCCTTCTGAGGTGACATGTTCATGCAAAGCAGTGAGGTCACGTCCCAGTCAGTGCAACATACTATTGCAAGGAACTTGACACAGTGGTTGGGTGGTCACTGCTGCTTTACTGCGTGAATGTCCAGATGTAGCAAGGAGCTGAATGAAATCTGTGTTTGGAAAGGGCTGGTGGTTAACACCAGGAGCTCAGACTCACTCAGCCAGAAAAGGTAAACACATCTTTCTCTTGGAAGTGAACAGAGTGGTTGTCTTTGAGACTGAAGAAGTAGAACTTGTTGTTGTGGTGTTATTTTAATACAGGTTGTGTAACTTCACCTTGCTCTGAACTACAAAATCTCTCTGGGTGGGAACAGGAACGCTGCCTTAGCACGAGCCTAGAAGCAAGAACCCGTGGGAACTTGCCAGGAAGGCTGGTGAATCAAAGAGGTGCAACTTAATAGAGGCAATGTTTAAAGTGGTAGCAAACAGCAAGGTCTTAGATGCAAAGTAGGTATGAACTCACATTATTGCCCACTTCTGCCGGCTCCTCTCCCTCAAATGAGGCAGCTGTGTAACAATCTCTTCATCTGGCACAGAGAGAGGCCATCAAGCAATTCCTGTAGGACTGACTTGCCAATGTGCAGCCAAGTGCTATGCCCCATAAGGCTAAGTCTCCATGGTGCTGTATATTTGAGACAGTCCTGGCCCAGTGAGTGAATAGTCTGTATGCCATGTGCAATGGGAAAGGGGATTTGAAGATACAGGAAAGGACAGTAACTTTTGCATGGTCACACACAGAGTGGTGGCAGAGAAAGGCAGAAAACTAGAGGGGACTTCACATCATATGTCTGTCCCGAAGGCAATGAGCCAGCAGGCTGCTTCCACTTCTAACTGCAAGGATTGAGAGGGGAAGGGTGAAGAGGAGAGATCCTCCTCTGCTGCCTCACTTGTGCTCGGGCAAACAGTTCTGTCCACCTTAGTACCAGTCCTGACACTCCATCACTGCACTTGGAGCAAAGTCTTCTAGTTTCTCAGGCATTTCCAGTGGAGACCTGCTTCACAGAACATGTCCAGCCATGCAATCTAAATCTTCCTCCTTTCAGTAGAGTCAACAAATCGTTTGCAAGTAACTTCTAGTCCCAGAAGTGATTGCCTTCTGTCTCTGTGACAGCTCTAAGTGTTTTAAACTGAGCAATAGGTGTTATCCACATGAGAATTTTGAAATCACAGTTATTGTGCAGGATGTGAGAGGGCCCTGCCAGTTGCAGGTCATGGTCATGCCCTGACAAAACTGTTTGAATTCAGGAACTCATTACCAAACACATGCTTGCTGGGACAGGTAACTCTTTTCCCTGCATTTGCTGTTTCACGCAGCTTAAGGTGGGAGGCTTGAAAGAAATATCTCTTCCTTTCAAGCAAACCTTCTCAAATACTTGGCTCAGCCACTGAATAGGCAGCAAACTCACACGATCGAAAAGGACTTTGTGTTGCCCATGTGAAGTTTTTCACCCTCCAAGTGCACCAGAAGAAATATCAAGGCAAAATCTGGTTTTCACTATGGTTCCTCTGACATGAATCCTTGCCTTGCATATAGAAATGTCATCTGCCCAGACAATGCAGCACTGTGTGGTGGGACATCTGTCTGTGCTCCCTGCTGAAATGTGCAGGGTAGGATCTTCTCATAAGACACTCTGATGCAAAGCAGAAACCAGCCACAGGTCAGAACAGTTCTGAGATCTCACAAAGCTACTCCTAATACCATCATTCTTCTCTCTGGAACATACTGTGCAGCCTCTGCTTTTGGCAAGCCAGTCCGAGCCATCGACTCTCGAGCACGTGAACGGAGGCTGAACATTGCTTAGAGCAATGATACTGGTTGTTGTAAATACTTGGTGGTGAGAAGAGATGTAGCTGACATCTTCTGACTGGATGCTCTTAGCTTTGTAAGCAGCTGATTCCAGGTGAAAAAGCAGGATCCCTAAGCATATTTCCTAATTTTCATCTTTGAATGAAGGTTAAACTGTGGCTCAGGAGATCATATTTTGATCTTAGAACTAATGCACTTTAGAAGAGACAGTTCCTGCTCAGCATGAATGAATTCTCCTATTGCCCCACTGTTGTATTTTGAGGACTATGTCCAGCACATTTTTCTTTAGTAATGCCACTTCTGTGGCTAGGAAGTCTCAATTGCAAGTCACATGTGTAAACATTTGACTAGTCATTTATCCAGTTTACAATTTGTAAAGATGACATGTAATTTAAATAGTGTATGTAACGTAAAAATCCTAGTACTGATTTAGTAGTCTTATTATTACCCTGTCAGCAAAATTAATGTTCTATTTGCACAAAGCACCAGTTCAGTCTTCCTATCTGCAGAAACAGGGAGGTTGGGATATGGACTGAGGTGTCTTGACAACTGAGAAGTATGTTGTGTGCCAGCACCTGTCGCTGCTGCAAGCAGAATAGGCATTTTCCAAGATTGCCTTGCATTAGAAATAGCACATCCCAATTACCAAGTTAGAAGGACAACAACAGAGTGACAGACAGACTTAAGTGTGAATCCACAGGCACGATTCACCCAGAAATTGGCTCCTTTCCAAAAAAAGGTTGAAATATTTGATTTGAATAGAGGAGCCTGAGGGAAAAGCACAGGAAGTAAAATATTAGCAACAAGGTCTGCAAAACCAGAAACAACTCTCCTCTGTTTTATAACAGGATAGGGAAGGATATAGGAAGGGATATCCTCCCTCTCCATTTCCCCCCTTTTCTGTATTGTGCTTTCCAACAAATATAGCCGGTTATAAATTGCCAGGGAGCAGCAGGAGTGGGCTGCTCCACAGGGGAGCACAACCCAGGAGTGGAGCGTGACAAGGTGTCAGGCTCAGGGCAACGTCCTGCTACCATCCTGCAGGACCTGACCAAGATGAGAGGGTCCAGCAGCAGTCACCAGGGTCAGCTAGCCGTTTCCAGACAGGTTCATGGTGACAGATCCTTGGTCCAGCCAGGAAGCCAAGTCCGCATCAGCAAGATATGAGGCTAAGCACAGGCTTACGTGTAGTTAGTCCAGGCAGGGACCAAAGACAAGGGCTTGAGCAAAGTGGGTGACTCCAACAAGCATCCTCACAGCTCTTTCCCAACAGCCTGATACCTGGTTACAGCTGCACTGTATCAGAGCTGGCTGCTGAGGGCAAGCAGCCAGACACTTTGCGGGGTGTGTTTTTACATATGGCTTTTGAATTCTTGAAATGCAGCATCTCTATTTCCAATACACTGGAGAAGTTGGGAGCAAATTAAGGAACCCACAAGGAGACTGTGCACCCTGATAACCTCATCCTCAGTGCAGATTACAGTTCTCTCCCTCTCCTTTCAGTGAGAGTGCATATCCCATGAACCTGTTGTCTGGAAGAATGCATGAGCACAGGGTATAGATAGCTGTAAATATTCTTTTGTGTGATGGCAGGAACCTGTAGGAGGGAAAATGAACTGTCAGCTTGAGAAGTGAAAGAACAAAGCCATTAATAAGAGCATCAAAAAAGACTGTGGAGTGTGGCACTGCAGCATGGAATGGCTGCCAGCAAGTTGATATCTACTGCAGCTTTTCTAGAAATCTCTCAGGCCAGTAGAGCCTTTCAGCAGATTTCCTTAGTCTTTGGACTGCACCCTCTGCAGGAGCCCTGTGATGATGGGTAGACAGATAAGGATCTCTCAGAATAATGTTGGGCCCTTATAACATTCTCTGTGCTTCCTCAAAAGTGAGAGATTGGAGAGTATTCTAAAAACATTCATGGCAAGGTGTCTACTTAAACCTGTCACGATAAGATGAGCTGAAAAGAAAATGAAACATATGTTAATTGGTGAGGTAACCAGATATTTATCTTTTTGGAGCCATTTGTGGCAGACTATAAATAGAGGAAAACTGAACCAGTTTGAACTGTTTTGCCATCTCTCTTTACACCTGAATTTTCATGAAGGCTTACTGAACAATGTTCTTTTGTAAAGCAATTTATTCACTAATTTCTGTTAGTTACCTGATTCTGCATCCTTTATATAGTCTTGTGTGAAGCTGTTGGGCGCCTGGAGTTGTTGAAGCACCAGAATGGCTGAGGTTGTGGGATATACATTCTTGGAAGTTTTTAAACCACGGTTAGACAAGGCACTGAATGACCTGATCTAACCTTGAAGTTGACTGCTTTGAATTTTTCTATGATTCCAAATTCTCTGTGCTACCATAAGACTAGAGAAGAAATGTTTTATTAAAACCTGAAATGTTTATTCAGTCTCTTAAATCTGCACTCACAAGAAAGAAGAAAAAATTTCTTTTTATTTATAATACAATTCTGAGATTTCAGGACTAATCTGAAGAAGACTTTGATGGCTTTTCTGCCTTCTCATTTTTTCAGTCCCCAAATGCTGCAATAAGGGCTTTGCAAACTAAAGAAACAGAAATTATTTGTAAAAAAGCAAGGGAAGTCCTCTTCTGATGACCTTTCCTTTGGGTCCTCCGAGGTATGTGTTGAAATTTTAAGCTGCCTTGGAAGTTGACTGGAAGGAGACACCACAGGAGCTCAGTTCTCCTGGAAACGCTCTTTATGTGGGAGAGGTGAGAGGAAGGCATTTGAGGATAAGAACAGTGAGTCAGGGAAGAGCAAACTTAGTCATCAAATTGTGTTTAGGGCACAGTTCATTTCTGTCAGTGTTGTGTCTACCACTGGGGTTTACCTGTGCTAGCTACATTGAAGGGAAAAACGGAGTGGCTTGTCTGCACTGACACTCTGGAGCTGGCTGTGTTGGCATCGGCTCCCCTTTCCCGGGGAATGCCAGACAGTGCTTTTAGACAAGACCAAAACCTACTAAAATGATCAAGGGGTGCAGCTGTGCAGGTCATGGTGTCTATTTAGCCCTCCCCGTCCTGATGGTGATCTCTCTCCTTGGGAGGCAAGAGGTGCATATGTCCTCTGGAAAAGCAGCTGCGATGATAACTGCTGGAGTCTGAGGAGTGTGGGGTGGGGGAGAAAGGCGCATGCAGTGGAAACCATTGAGGAGAGTTTTGGTCTGATGCATCAGGTAGGGACAATTGGACCGTGAAGATGGACGAGGAAATATCCCAGTATGGTATCTGGAATGATACAGTTAGTGTGTGATGGGGATATAATTAATTACACGATCAGCATACGAAATTAATGAGGTTTCCCTTTATGCTATCATGAAAATGAAGTAATTAACTAATTTTTTAAAAAAGTGTGGTGCATAGAAGAAAAACACCCCCCCAACCTGGAGAATCCGTAGCTTAACACAACGGTTATGCTGCACAGGGGAAGGGAGGAATGCAATTTCTGGGCTTCCTGTTTCCAGACAGTCTAACCTCTCCACACGAGGAGTTCTTTGCAGTGGTACTTGCCGCCATGCTGCCTGAATGAAGGAACCTGACAAAAGAAGACCCACCTTGTATGAGCTCTGTGGTATTGGTGGGAGTGGGGAAAGTTGGCAGTTAGAAAAGGACACACTGGAACACACTGTTAATTCTGGTTAATGGCCAAAAGCAGTGCATGGAAAAAGCTGAAATGGTCAGGGACCTTGACTGTGAGTCAGATACAGCAAGAAATTGTAGGAAGAGCCTGGATAATCCTTTAGAAAAATGGTGGGGTGGGGAGAAGGTTTGAGAGATGAAGATTCAAAATAAAGCCTGCTCTCTCAAAGTAACTTAAAAGGTCAGTATTGCATCTCTTTTTCTGAGAATGCAGTATTTTAGTAGAGTTTTTAATTTTTCTTTACTTCATATAAATTTCTTTTATTTTAAAATACTTCTGGGTTTAAGCTTCTGCTGCTGTTTCTTTGACTGAGCATCAGAAGTGTGTAGAACCTAATGCTGATGTGAATGCCTTCTGTAGGAACTCCTATTAGTGCCAATGGATCTACAGCAGCACAACCTCCTGCCAGGTAGGGCCTTTTACCATTCTTTCGTGCAATATCTGAAGTTATTGAAGAAGATTCATTACAACAGACCAAGAGGCTACCAGAGAGTCTGGAAATCTGGGTCCCTGAAGGACAGGGGCATGTTTATAGATTATCCTTGTTAAATATAGCGTTCGTACAGGGATAAATGGGCAGAAATTAACTAATTCCACATAAGGCCTCTGGCTTGCTGAACACCGTAACTCACTCGCTGTGTTGTTTGGTTACTGTGCTGCACAACAAGGACTCCTGAAATACATGGCAACACAGAAGAAAATAATGGTTCTCACTCTGCACAGCACTTCTCTCCATTCTTCTTTAGGCCAGCAATGCCACTAACAGTAGTAAATGTACATGTTTTCATACCTAACTTGTTAAAGTCATGCTTATCTCTGCTGGTGCATATAGGAGATATCAACTTGGCACTGGAGTTCCTAGTGAAGTTGGAGAGGTGGGCACAGAGGAATGCAAAGAAGAGTTTGGAGAGGAGGTATTCAGCAACTGAAGCAGGTAAAATTTGCCTTTGTAAATCCTTCATCCCCTACATCTTCCCAGAAATGCTTCTCAACAACTTCCTTATGGAAAATTAAACTCTACTCTGGCAAGGAAAGAGCTCATGTAACTTCTATGCTTCAAGACAGTCTAGCTCTGTCATTTATTTGGAACAGGAGAGCACGCCTTGGTTTCTTTTCTTGGCTTGTCTTGGAGCGAAATTAAACTAAGCAAAGCATCTTTCATCCTATCTGAAGATGTAGCCTGCAGGGTACAAGAGTGCAGAAACATCAGAAAATCAGTTAGGAGCTTCTGGGACCATCATCTTGCATTAGGAAAAGTTCTGCTGAGTGCTAATCTGCCAAGTGAGGTTGGCTAATACTAGACCCATGGGCTGTTGTTTGGGCTTGTGCCAGGTTCCCTGCACCCACCATCCTTGTCCATGTGTTTCCTGGTGAGGAGCTGACCGTCTCCAGTTTTGAAATACTGAGGATACTGGACATGAGTAGTCCTCATGCTTCCCCCAGCTGAAGCCCTTCCGAAGTTTCTGCCAGCATCAAGTGTATGTTTGTCTGTCTGAGAGTGCTTGCTGTCCTGCCCGTGCTCCCTCTGCCCTCTCTCCAGGTACCTGAGGGTGTAGCCATCTGGCATTGGTGATGCTATAGTCCTTCAAGTAGAAAGGCCAGTGCTGGTAGAAGCATTTAATAACCCTCTATCAAAAGCTGTCATGGGTTTTACCAGGTTTACCAAGTCCTCTGGGCAGGAACCCTTGAGCTGAAAGGTTTGTTCATGGGTCACTGCTGCACCCAACGGTATAAAACTTGGTGTGCGATGGACATCAGAGTTGCAATCTTTCTTAATGAGTAAGTAGTTCCAGAAAGCCACTTTGAGGCCATAGAGGTAGCAGCCCTGTCCTGTAGAGCTACTCAGGAGGTCACTGATGGCATGCACTCATTCAAACATTCACAGTTCAAGTACATGTGCATTGCTGCAAATAAAATGATGCATAAAGAAAAATTAACTGATAACCATTCATTCAGAGCAGTTGCATTAGAATGTCGCTGAATAGGTCTCTGTCCAGTTCAAATAAAGGACTGCTAGGACCCAGAGAGTCACAAAAAGAAGATACTAAGGGGATAAGACACAAGGAGGACACAAATGCAAGGTGTGGGCAGACTTGGCCTTTGACAGAGCCTGGGGATAAGCAGAGCTGTGTATCTGTGGAGAAAAGCATCCATGGAGAAAATCACAATTGCCACTCAGCAATGAGCAAATCTTGTGAGCTTCCTGCTTGTTTTTAACCACAAGAATTCAGTTGTAAAAGGGACAATCAGCCATGCTATCTTTCATGATCATTTTATAGCCCACAGTGTGGGCTGTAAAAAGACTCCACACCAGAGCAATTTTTATCTAACAAACGCTGCAGACCCTCACCTTTCTGGGCTTGAGATGAGAAATAACGCAGTGTAGAGCTGGAGTGTAACATTTGGAAAGATAGTATGGCTCCACATCCATTCTCATCCCTGATGAGCTGGTCATCTTGATTTGCTGTGACTTGCCTTTCACTCTTCATATATTTTGGAGAAAAGTGAGTGGCATAAGATATGGAAGACAATAATTCCCTTTATTACTTTACATAGTTTATTTTCAGTTGGCTTTCTTTAAGGAGCTCATGGTGAAGGAAAAGCTGTTTCCACTAGGACTAGGATGCACTGCATTTGGTTTTCAAATTTTGTTTTTATTGTTGGCCAACAGCTATACTGAGATGGAGCTGCCAAGGTTGGCATCAAGACCAACATATTTGAGAGAACCGGAAGAAATGCAGTTTTTGCCTGAAGCCGTCAATACCCTTTGTTTTCAAGTGATGGCACCTGCAACAGATTTCCTGCCATTGGATGGTGTAGAGCATTTTAGAAGATATCTGCTGTTGTTCCCACTTAGGGATGCTTTGCTTGTGCAGCTAAATCACAGACACAGAGTTTAGAGTGAAATTCCCTCCAGTTTTATTGTGTTGCTGCCTACCTATTTCAGGAGATCACACTGCAGCAAACTTAGACTATAAGTTACATGTTTTTACTTACTCTTACCATGTGCTAAACATTGCAGGGCAGGTCTTCAACTGCTGGAGAGTGTCCTACTCCCCTTGGCTTAAGTGAAACCGTGATAATTTATAGAAGCTTGTAGTCTCCTTCCAGCACTCTGAGCGCCCAGGCAGGAGCGAGATCTAGGCCCCCTCTGTCTGATGAAGTGATGCTGTCACAATATTTATCTGTTACTGAGGTTGTTTTGCTGATGACATTGCTACTGAAGAGTGCTCTTGTCACCCTTGAAAAATTTTCAGTGTGTTTGCAGTGACTAGAGGAATAAGCTTCTATGTATACCCATGGGAACTGAGTGAAGTACCACTGAGCTGATAAAATACAACCAGTGCCTGGCCAGACACCCACACCTTCTGCATTTGTTGATTGTGAAAAGGACTAATGAGTGTAGCTGCTTCACCAGCTTCCCTAAACACAAAGCTAAATTGCAGTGATACTGTTTGCTGAATGGACTTTGTATGTTGGCCCATCCTGCCTCCCTGTCCCCACCACTGCTCCTGCTGAGCCTCATTCCTTAAAGGACTAAGCGGCTGCACTTACACCTTCTCTGAAATAATATAACATAATTATTCCCTCCCCCCACATTTCATCGGTCTTTCAACCATGAGAGTACAGTTGCCTTTCCTTTATTCATCTAACAATTAAAATGTGCACCTACCACTAAAAGCTCCTTAATAACAACACCATAAAAGTCTTTAGAAAAAACTGATATAATTGGTCTTCTACTGAGCAGATGCACTTCTTGATAACTGAATTCTGCAACAAGCCATATCCTCCTTTTTCTTTTTGATTTTTTTTTAATTAATATTTTCCAGTTTTTCTTATGTAGTGCAGTTTGTGTCCTACAAGTTTATGTTCTTCTAAATGCTCCTTTCATTTATGCTTTCCTCCAGGGATGATGATAGGTCATTTGCACCCCTGTACAAACTAATCCTAAGGATAACTAAAGAGCATTCCTCTGGTGCAATTTGTTTAACCCCTTACAAGTAAGGTGAAACAGGAAAGGGAAACAATTTAGTACATGAGTTATTGCTAAAGTTTGCTAGGTTTGGGTGATTATTTTAGAGAAAAAAAAGAAAATAAGTGTTTCTCAGTCTTGTAATTCAGAGGCTGGGAGAAACAGCAGTGGTCCTCTGTTTTCTCCTGCCTGAATCTGCCCTGCTCCCGCATCCCCGCTGTGCTCTGCCCATCCCTGTGTGGGAAGGGAGCCTGGCTGCAATCTGTGGCATGTCTTTGCTCCGTTTGCAGATTGTCATTCCCCCTTGATGAAACCTTACACTTAACTCAGGGGAACGGATCCCCTGGGACTGCTAGAGCACATGATAGCTCCACCGAAGCCATTTCTGTGACCTCCCTGTGTACTGGGAGTCTGTCTGCAGAAATACTTGGGAGAGAATAGTCCAGCCTCTGCATGGTGGTTGGGTAGGAGTAGGTCGAGCAGGAGCTGCTTTCTTTTCTGTTTCCTTTTAGTTGTTCTATTCACTTGTTTTGTTTGTTTGTTTGTTTGTTTGTTTGTTTTCCCCTCCAGTGGATAATGGGAAAAGTAATTGGATTTTTTTTTACTTAAAGATTTATTTCAGTGGTAAGTCATTTAGCATGACCAAGAAAATGGCTCTGTGATCCAGCATGTTGTCTTTAGATGCAGAGATACGTATTTCCCACAAGAATATTTTTCACATATATTCCTACATGGAAAATATATTTGTATAAAGAATATGCATTGCAGAGCATCTACTTATGCATCAGTGTGACTGTGTTATTATCACTGAAGGAGAAATTCAAGGATCCTGTCAGCCTGAAATGTCCTGACTCTGAGTGCACTGCAGAGCTGAACACACTTTCTGTACTTTTTTCTCTGGTGTTTCCGCCTTGGCCTTGCCTTTTAGATATTAAAGGTAAAACATGTTCTGCTGTTGAAAAAACGGTTGTCCCTCAAATGACCCTGTGAATGAGCTAGTGAAATATCAACACCTGATTACATTTGTCCTGTAAGCTGAGGATCTATAGTGATGGGAAAGGAGGGAGAACAAAGGTGTAGGGGGAGGAAAGCTCCATTGGTTTGGGGATTGCAGACACTAGAGGATTTCCACAAGCCATGGATGTCTACAGTGTTGTCTCTGACAGCCTCCAGCGTGCCTCCTCCTTTGTGCAAAGCCTGGTTGTGCATCCCCATGTCTCGTCCCAGCACATTTCCAGGCAGGCCACAACTGTGCCAGCGTATTCACCTGGACTTAAAAACCTGTGAAATGATGGACTGATGAGGCTTTGTGGAAACAGAGATCTTTGCAGTGAGTCATGAATCACTCCTCTTCATCTGTCCCTACAAGCCATATGAGTTCTTTAAAAAACAGCACAAATTGAGCAGTAATAGCTAATAAAAAATGTATTCCTTAAGAAAAATAGTTTCTAAAAATGTATTCACAGGACATATTTACTGAATCCAAATGAGAGGTAAATATGAACCCTGCTGTCTGCATTCTGTCATCAGATAAAATGAAGCAAAAGGAGTTTTCTTTTCTCACCGTTCTTTGCAGTTTTATTCTAAAAAGCAAGCAAACAAGCACACCAAATTGTGCTCCTGTTCCTTTCATCCTTGTGCACTTCAAGGAAGACCTCTTAGACATTTTCATTTCAGCAGATCAAATAGCAGAGATTTCCCCTGTATCTTTTGCCGTCCTTCTTCCTCCTTCCGTTCCAAAATTACAAACCCATTCCAATCCTTTTCACCTGAAACACAGGCAAGTTGAAAGCAGTTTAGCTGCACGAAGCAAGCCTGGCGCAGAGCCCTTGCAGTGATGGAGGATCAGTCAGCACAGCTGGACAGCAAAGGCTGTGCATGTGGAGGGCATGTGTCTGAATGTCGTTGCAGCTATTATACAAGGCATTGTAAGAACATTTGCCTGCAAACAGACTATTATGACAATTAGATGTCCTGGTAGCAGAGCTTTGCAGATCTGGGATTCACCTTTACTTGCTTTTCAGACAACTTTGTCCTGGGAAGGATTCCCAGGGCCAGTGTAAAGTAGCCAAGTTTTAGAGTGTATTTGCTCAGGATCTGTAAAAACAATGGAATGCTTTTACAAGGAACTTCATTTTCAGGCTTATGATGACTTGTTAATATCTGTAAGTAAATCAGTGAGTTGCAAATGTGATCTGAAGCAGAAATGATAGGAAATGTTTTTTCCAATCATTGAGACCTACACAAATGAGAAATTTTGCAATGGTCATCAGTCCAGTGTCTAAAACAGAGGAGACCGGGGTTAAGACCACTGCCTTTACCATGCCCTGTTTCGTCTGAAACGTACTTTCAGTTTCTCTTACAGCTAGCATATACTTTAGATATTCTTGTAGGATGTCCAAAGACAGAAGCAGCGTTGATCCAGTGTTTTGCAGCAGTAACTCCTGTGGCACTGGAAGAAAATAAAACACTCAGTTGGATTAAGGAAGAATAATTTGGGGCAGAATGGGAATGGAATATATGTCTTATATGTCTAGCTAGTGTCAATTTTGTGCTAGTTCTGATAAGAAATTTCATCCTGGATTTCAGAAGCTGTTCTGTTCTCCTCAGCTGTTCTGCAGAAGCTGAGCTATTCTGCGCAAAGTTTGGGGTTAAACACCTCAGGATCTGCTGATGAGACAGTCTGCTATAGAATAAGCAGTCAGATGTACACACAAAGCATTGCACGGATTAACAGAAATATACGTGGTGATGTTCCCAGGTCCATCTGTCCTCAGAGGATATCAAAGCTCCAGTTTGAATCTGCCAGAGGATTTTAGCCGATAGAACATCGCATTTTGGAAACTGCCAAATGTGAGTTCTTGTCCATGCCCTTTGCATGTGGTTGGTGTGTATGGAGTTATTTGGTTGCTCGCGTGAGCACAGAGTTTCTCTCCAGGGGCAGTTTACTCTCAACTTAGAGCACTTTTTCTCTCTGAGATGTGGGAGGAAGCCCAAAATACAGCAGGTTTCAGGTGGAGAAACGATATCTCTGCCACAGAGTCCAGTGGGGACAAGTGAAAGGCCTGCTGCAGGGTTGCCACAAGCTCAAGGCTCTTTTCAGCCTTGCTGGGAGTCTGCAGAGTGGCTTTATCTGCATGTCTTTGCTGTTGTCATCTTATGGAGTCAGTTCAATAATCTTTTATTTGAGAAATTCACCACCTCTTCCATTAAAATTACTTCAAGTGCAGACCTTGATGGGCTCTTTCTACCACATCTCTTGATGCTTATGACCCACGGAAGAGTTATTGCCTGAGTTCAAGGAAACAGTACACAAGATGCAGTCCTGTTAAATGTGACCAAGAGCTGCAGAGTCACAGCACACACAGTATCAGGAATCCAAGTGAACTTACAGTCACCTTAAGAGCAGGATTGGTCTCACCATGGTTTAACCATCTACACATCTAAACGAGACTGCTTGACTCCTTTTAGCGAGTAATTCATCTGACCTGAGACACCTCTGTAGCTATCTTCAGCGTCTCCATCGTCCCTGGACAGGAAAGTTTCTCCTGTGGGTCACAGAGAGTCCACCCAACATCTGAATTGCCTCCTGAAGGTACTTCATTTTCCTCATGGATCAAGAAAAATTCTGGACACCCAGCCCTGACATATGTAATATACCTGCTGTGAGAGCAGGACATGCTGCCTGGGCAATGAACCATGTGGTTTGCAGCATAGGAGACAATTATAACTATGTGTTTATTGTTGTAAGGAAAAAGAAATTCCTTGCATAAAATAATAATCTTTAAGAGGTTTTGAGTACCATCTCAGGCTTTCCAATGTATCAGGTTTGATATTGCCTTCACAAACACAGCTTTTCTGCCATGTAAAGTTCTAGCGTTTGTCAAGCCTTGCTTAAGTACTAATTGCAGATTTCATCCCAACCCCAAATTTAGCAAAAGTCAGAGAATTTCAAAGATAGACTGAATCACTGAAGTTTTTGTAGAAGAAATTATTCATATAGTTATAATGAAAGAACATATTGACAATATATTAAGCACAGTGTCAAGCAGCCATGCAAATAGGTGCAGTTTCAAAATCCAGACAAAGAGGTGGCAGCCTGTGGAGCTCCCTGCTGAAACTCATCTGACTTCATGTGCTCCCAGGATGTTGCTCCTATTACCTTAATTATTTTATGCAGCAACAGGCTCTGCAGGAGTTTTCGGCTTGCCGTTGTACTCATTTTGCTGAATCTCACAGCCAAACTCTTGATGCTCTGTGTACCATACAGAGCCTCCACCAGAGCCTGGACGGGCAGTCTGAGTTTTGATGGTATCTGAGGTCAAAACAAGCCTGTGTGTTGATACCTGATGGGAAAATCCCCTGTCTTGAGCAGTGCTGGGCCGGGTGAACTCGTGTGGATTTGCTGTCTTCGTCTGTGTTTCTGCTGGGTAGGAGTCCTTTTTTAAAGGTATGAATCACAGTTACTATCTTCTCAGGAGGCTATTGAGTGTTTAGAAAGCTGTTCATGCAGTTCATGGGGACTTTCTCTCTGGGAATATAACCACTCCTGTACCGTAAAGCTGAAGTGCTATAAAGCAGAGAGCTCCAGATAAGGAAATATGACTGTCTTTTCTTATCTCCACTCCCCTTAACAGGTGTCCTTGGGTGTGTAAATTTATGTGAGGGTAAGGTAAGAACAGTCTGAGGTATCTTTAACCTTATCACAAATCTTTCCCCGGGTGGAAAGATTGACATTACCATCAATAAAGTTTGAATTGTGGCCTGGGTCCCTTTTCCCACTGAGTTGATTGCTCTGCAAAATGTGGTTGCTCTCACTTGGTTTGTGTGTGCTTTCTGGCAAACAGCTGGCCATCCTGTGTTGCACACAGTGCCCTAGAATAAAACCCAAGCAGATATATGCAGTGAAATGTGTAATTCCTCAGCGGTTTGTAATTCAGCAAAAGATAATTTGTGTGCCGATGCTATTATGGTTGTTACAGTTTTATTGCAGCCAGACCAAAAAGTCATCTTGGAAATGAGGTGGAATTATCCTTATTTGTCACTTTTGTGGGAGGAATGAATCGTTCCGTGCACTTGTCACAGGACTCTCATTCATTCCAGGGCTTTGCGCTTGTGGATATATGGTCTAATCATGTTTCTGCAGAGGAGGTGCTCCGGCTGGTGATGTGAATGACCGTGCAGCGGTGGAGATGCAATTGCTGAGTTTCCCACTCTCTGCTCCTTCTGAAAGAGGTATTTGTGTTTGAACAGGGGTTTTCTTATACTATCCTAAATTTTTTTTAAGATAGTATGATAAGATGGATAATAATACCCATTAAAATGAGAATTTCCTCTCACCCCAACATGTTGTCATGGAAATTACACCTTTTTTTTTGATAACTCCTGTGGCAAATATGCTCTGCCTTGCTAGGAGCTTGTGGCCAAAGCAGTTCTGTGGAGCTGCTGAAAGCTGGGACATGTCCCACCTCTGCTTCTGGCATAATATTCAGTGTCTTCAGCCTCCTCAGCGCTAAGGACCTCTGCCTGGCTTTTCTGCTCATGGCCTTTCTGGAGGGACACCCCAAACATTCTTCCCACATTTTAGACACACATTTTAAATACATTTCCCACTTTTCCCTGCTTCTAGTGCACTGAATTCCTAGCTGCAGCCTGGTGTTACCTTTGATTCAGAGGAACATATTACCATTTTCTATGACTGGGGTTTGCCTTTGCTGCCTCCATAGTGCTCCTTCAACCAGGGGAGATGCCAGAGATGGGCCAGGTGGGCTTCACCCATGGGCAAGGACTATAGGGAGAACTGTCAGTCTCATCCACCCATGAGATGGAAGAAATGCTGCTGCCAGAGAGGAGAATGCTGGTAATAGGGCTATGCCTAGTCTATTGAGCTACCTTTCACAGCCCTTCTGCAGCAGGATTCAGGTGCTCCATCTCAAACAGCAACTAGATAAAACTGTCGGTGGTTATTTTGGAGCCAGCCCAGTCCTGGTACTAGGAGCCAATGACACCTCCCAATTCCTCTGGACAGCAGTCTTCCTCCTCAGGCAGTGAAGACCTTGGAGAACATGAGCTTGAGGGTATGAACCCCATTCACGAAAGCTTTGATGGCCTCCCTGGGCTGTAGCATCACAGCAGTGAGGAACCTCAGGAGGCCAGGCTGGCAGAAGTGATGGACTCATACTCACTTTAGCTCTCAGTGGTCCTTGAGGCTGTATAGTTGAATGGAAGAGATTATCCAAAGCTTTGATTACTTGTTATGCATGATGGGATAAGGCTATCTTTCAGACTAAAGAAAACAGCTTCTCACATGACATGCGTCAGCAACCTCAAAATGCTTAAGCAAGGATGAAATTGTCTGGAGTTTGGGCTGAAGTTGTGGAGCACGGTTTTGGCCACAGGAGTCCATGAGCATCCCGGGCAGGCCTCTCTGAACATGACAGTTAAGTTTCCATTTTACCATCTTGAACAATTCCTCCATTTGCAGGTGAATGGGAAAAAAATAAAAGTACAATTCCAAAGTCTGTCCTTACTATTGGAAATGATGTATACCCTGAGTTTCCTTTTCCAGGGCTGTGGGAGCAATTCTTCTGACTCTAGGGAAGAAGGAAATGTATGTATTTCTTATTGTGCAGTATTTCAGATGGGTGCAAACAATGCAGTGAACATACAGCGATGGCGTTCCTTAGAGAAACACAGAGTGAAGTCAATGACAAGTCTGGGCTGTGGATGATCCTTGTGAGATGTTTCCATACGATATGATTGCTGTTAATGAGGACTAAGTTCCTATGAATCCACGCTGAAACTTGGCAGAAGTGTACCTAATTTTCATGTGCTCACTGAATGCATTTTCCTCTTTTGCCAAAAAAGAACCAAACAACTTAAAAAACATGTCTATTAAAGGGAGAAAAGTCTCACAGGCAGACACAAAGGATAACAATCCCCAGCACCTAAATTAGAACAAAACAGTCTCTAGTCTTTTCTCCTAGAGGGCTGGTTGCTTAGCTAGACTGTGCTTTTGCCATCCTGCGGTGACCTTCACTTCCAGCTTAAGGGAGCCAAGTGCCACAGGACAGCAAGGTCCCGTTGGGCTGAGCACTGGAGTGATGTGTTTCTTAGCTTCTCCTCTCTCACAAGCTGCCTTTCCACCCACGAGCAGTTCCTGCAAACCGCCCCTCACTACCCACTTCGCTCCCTTCACCAATTCTGGCAGCCTTGCTAATAGTTTCTTATTTTAGCTGTTGGAAGAGTATGTGTGACATTAAGAATTAAACATACTCTCAGCTCACACAATTCTTCTCAGCATTTTTTTTCTGCATGCATGAGACTCTTATCCAAGTCCTTTGTCTTCCCTTGCTTTTTAGGCTCTGACCTTCACACCCTAATATTGGAAACTGTTGTGCTACTCGTGTCCTCATTTGGACCCTTCTCTCCCGAGGAACCGCTGTTGGGGTGGTGGGAAGGTGCGAGGTTTGATTTAATTTTGATGCTGTCCCTTTTCTCTTTCATGTGTACAAACCCTCCTTAGAATGAGTCAGTAGGCGCTGCACTGGGAAACACTATCTGCCACTGCCAGGCAGTTCACATTTTTTCAGCAATGAGGGCACCAACAGGCCAAGTTCTTGTGTTTTACTCTGAAGTACTTCTAGCACAATGTTTTGGTGTGAGAAGGTGGATTCACATTTCTGTGGCTCCAAAAGGCATGATGCTGAGAAAGACCATAATGATGCGGGACATTCTCATAATCTTAGCAGTGTTTGGTTACTCTCCCTCAGCTCACCAGCGCAGGTACCTGCTGCAAAAAACCCACACACAGAGCATTTCTAGAGGAAAACGAAATTTCATTTCATTTTTCTTAATTGAATGTTGTAACTCCTCTGTAGGAGGCTTTAGTTCTCCAAAAAACGACACCAAATTCCAGTCAGGGCTTTCCTGGGAAATTACTATAGGTAGAAACTGAAGGAGACAGGCAGAGGAGCCCCATCCCGTTATATGTGTCGATGGTCTTTAATTCTGTGCATGTAATTACTATTGCTATTACAATTGTAACTGTGGTGCACACATTCCCACTTGGGTGTGTAACTTGTTATTTGTGTTTGCAGTTGTATCAGGTGAGTTTACATATCTTCTTCCTTCACTTTACTAGGTAAGAGAGACACCACTGATTATAGGAAGGGGCATAGATTTATAGGGACAATCAAGGAAAATAGGAGTTCTAGATTAAGGATAAAACTCCCTCTTTAAGAACTGCTTTTCTGCAGCTTTGCTGATGGATAGACTGAAATAAAGTAATTAAATCAAAGGGACTGGAAACAGGCAAAAAAAGATCCTGAAGCTTGAACTCATGTAATAAATACTTGCCTCTTAGATCTGCCTTTTGTTTGCAGCAGTCAGATCTGCACGGTGTATTAGCAAATGAGTGCATGAAAATTTGTATTTCCAAGCATTTTATTTCTCCTGTAGTCATTTAAATAATGCCAAATTGAGCATGAAGCTGACTGGATGCAATTGCTGTCACCAGGAAATAAGAGTGAGTGGGCTGGGGAAGGCTATCTTCCCTCCCAGCAGTTGTCCAGATGATAGGAAAACTGCTCAAAGGCAGAGTAGGGACATGAAGATGCTATTGCTGGTGTGGTACTAACATTCACCTTCAGTCATTACCCACCAGTGTCTGATTGCACATTGTTTAACTTCTGTAAGTCAAGCGGAATGTGTTAGCCCGGAAACAGAGCTCCTATTGTAAACGGGCATAAGCAGTCCCTCCCCTTCCTTCACACCCATTCCTTCTCTCCTAACACCACTCATACTAATGGTGTTGTGTCTACTAAATAACAAAGTGTACTAGGGTCAAGACTGTGTTTTGCCAGAAACACAGTCATGTGAAGAGAGCAAAGGGAGAGAAAGAGGATGTTGTTTTTCTTTTTGAAATTACCTGAACATCAGCTCCTCAGCTGGTGCAAGACACTGTGAAGCACCATCGGCACCTGTGCTGGTGCAAAACCCCATGAAGGACCACTAGCATGCGCTCCCATTGGGCTGCACCAGCAGAGGAGCACACCTGAGTTGTCACAGGTGAGAGAAGTTTAACAAGATTAGGAAAAACAGTCAGAAAGGTGTTGAGGGAACTCCACACTGTTCAATATTTCTCATTTATCACCACAGAAATAGTCCTATTGATCTGGCTAATTCCTGTTCCACCTGCCAAATAGCTCTTGCAGTAAATTAAGTCTGTGTGTTAATAGTTTATGCACGTGGCTGACACAGCAGCTAAATCTGCGAAAAGTGGATGTTTCCACCTACACCTGGTTCTTGTGAAATAAGGTCACCTTTGTTACCAGGTAACAATAAAATGCGGGTTAAATGCCAAGGTACAAGATACTGAAAATATTCCATGTGAAGAATACTGTGGCAGTACACTATGCGGGCAAGTTCCTATTTAAAAATCTAAATGAAATTCAAGTGGCTGGTTGGGGTCAACCTCAGCCTCTGTAAATAATCCGCTTGTTGCACAGGATTTGTCAGAACAAGAATTTTCATTAAAAACAGGTGGGTTTTTGGTAACAATGCGGTAGCAAAAAATGGCTAGATTCTGAACAGATAGAACTGTTTTTCTCTACAGTTTAGTGTAAAAACAGCTGGTTTTCTCTCTTTCTTTGTTGTCTCCTGGAGTCAAGTTAAGGTTATCTGGAAGTCCTGCATCCTGACTATTCGTTTCTTCTTTTAAATCAGAATTTTATCTTGCAATTTTTTTGTTGTTGTTGTTTTGTTTTTCTGTCCTTTAAAAATGATGGCCTCTTGACCTTACCACTTAGTTAGCAGTATGTTTTTCATCAGAAATTTATTAACTAAAGGAATGCAGATAGCCAGCCAGAACTGGGAATCAGAAAAGATCTTGGCCTGAGTGAGCCTCAGTTTTCGATATTAAATGTGAAATAATAGCATAGTCAATAGTTTTTTACATTTTAAAAAAAATAATGACAAATGTCTTCAATCTTGAAGATGTGCGTGCGGTTTGAAGTACGTGTGCTGCTCATCACAACGGAAGATGTTTTGCTTTGCCTTGTCTTGATTCTGCTGCCAGGATATTACAGCAGCATCTAAAATGTCCTGTGAAACCCCAGCACTAGTGAAACAAATATTAAAGCAGTTTTTGACTGCTCAGGGCCAGAATTTAATGGCATTTTGACAGAAAGGGACGTTTCCGTCTCCTAACTCCTAGAGGGTGTGAATGCACATACAGGGATACTTTTATTTCCCATCCACTACAAGCATCTTCAAAGGAAAGGACAAGATGGCATGGAGAATTATGGATTTTTGTAACCTGTTGTCACTTCACTCCACTACATATTGCTCAGATGAAGTTTATCTGCACAGTAGACATTGATTTCACTGTATGAAGCTGTCTGAAGGTTTAATTAATGTTAGGATCAATCTACTTGATTTATTCCTATCATTGGCTTTAAATTGTTTGTGCTCCCAGCTCCACGCACTTATGTTTGAGAGAGATCAGTGTAGGAATATTGTATCTGTGAAGTCTGCAATATTGCCGCCGTCATGCTCCTCGGCACTGCGTGTCATCCAGCATGTTTTCTGGAAAGTTAGTTTTAGCAGTAAATACTGAGTTTTGTAAAGAGTTAGTTTCAGGAACTCCATTTCTCAGTCTTCAGTGTATTGTATATAGTTAGGTAGAAGGAAATATATATATTTCTGTATGAAATTCTATAGGTACTTGTGTTGCTTTGTTTATTTATCAAGTCTTTTTTTATTGCTTTTTCTTTTCCATTTTGCCCATATACTTTGGATCTGGATCATTCAGCACCAGAAAGGACATTTGTGATGAATCAGATGTGCTGTGGTACTTTTCCATCTTTCCCACCAGGGTTTGGGAAAAACAGAATGCAAGGTAGGTTCTACTTTTGGGGGCAAAAACCTTCCTGGCAAAAAGAATCAAGTTGTATTACTCAGAATGTCTTGCAAATTTGAGTTACTCAAATGCAAAAATGGAGGACAAAAAAAAATAGTTTGATTTGGCAT
Source organism: Rhynochetos jubatus (assembly GCA_027574665.1). Lineage (NCBI taxonomy): Eukaryota > Metazoa > Chordata > Aves > Eurypygiformes > Rhynochetidae > Rhynochetos > Rhynochetos jubatus. Next base: position 15,593,633 of record CM050665.1, on the reverse strand, counting down.
TTCGAATTGACAATGATTTCGAGTTTGACATTTATTTCCCCCCCTACAAATATCCTTCAGTTCCTTTTAGAAATACTTTCAAAAGTCAACCCTGAAAACACCTTGTGGGTCTGAAAGGAAGCTTGTATCTCCCTAAATCCTGGCCTGCCCCAAGCACAGATCTGCCCTTTTCTGAGTTTGTTCACGTTCCCAAACGCCATGTGTTTCTTATTGAGAGTGTCTTTCTTATGAGAAGGAAAACGATAGTACCTTTATTTGGTGTAAAATGTCCCTGAAGGGAGAGCATGAAGATTTTTGCATGCACCTTCGAGGCTGACCTTGTGAAATGGTGCAGTTTCATGAGCAAAAGTATAGCTGAACGCTGTGCTGCTCAGCCCGTGCTTTTGAGCACTGAAACTATTGAAAAGATTTTGAAAGAGGAAAGGGGAAAAGACCCCAACCAACCCACCCAGCAAAACCCCACCAATGAAACCCAGCCTGGAAACGTTGCTCCAAAAATAACTGGTTGTGTTATACCCTCACATAGTCTCTGCTCACAAAAGTCTGGCCCTGAAATGCTTTATGTAAAATAAGTGCTGTCCCCAGATGGTGCCATTAGCAGATGGTCTCATTGCCAACCCGTTTCCAAATGTCTGGTACATTATTAACTTGTGCTTTTTCTTGCTCCTGAACCTTGTGGGTTTTACCTGTAGAAAAAATCTAAATGGGAATCAAAGTATTGGGTTCAGAAGGAAAAGCTGGCTGCCCTACTCAGGCATGCAGTCCTCACAGGGACTGACTGCACCCACGAGCTAACCTCCCCGCTGACCTGGGAGGTAGGAGAGGAAAAATCCCAGGTGGATTCACTGTCAGTTTTGGCATCTGAGAGAAGGTGCTTTTGCACTGGTGCTCTTGGCTGGGGCAAGGGTCTCTCCTGCAGTGCTTCCACTGAAAGGACTTCTGTCAGAGACAGTGCTCCAAATACAGATGGCAAACCCTGCTGCGGTAAACACCCCCCCATCGCGTGGCGAGTTCAGGCCTTCGTCCCTGGGAGAAGGCTGACAGTAAATCAGAGTGGAGAAAACTGCTTGAAAGGGCTCAGAAAAAGTGTGTGAGAATAAGCAAAAAGCCAGCACGGTGCTTCACTGGAAACAGGCTGGGATTCTTCACCTGCATACTCGCGTGGGAGCAAGTCTGAGGCACCACCGGCACCCTTCGTGCATGGTGTGAGCGCCTGCGCTGCAATGCAATGATGCAAGGGCCACCAACATGGGGTGTGCCGGGCTGGAGGACCACCCAGATTCTACTCTCTCCTGGCTGCTTTTCTGCTCCCAGCAGCTGGATGCCTCAAAGTTTGATACTCTGCCAACTACCTAAATGTAATGAATGTGTTTGCAGGGGGATGGAGAGGGCAGCACAGTCTCATAGGAAATAGGGGTTTATCACACATCTGTCAACACCAAGGGGAAGCATTCAGCACTGAAATCTCCATGCTTTATTTTTTCCCTTCAGCAGATAGATCCTATAAGCTAATGATACTTCCGAAAGGCTTACTGAAGGAAAATATTAAATGCCCTGGAACAGGTTTTAGGTTAGTATGAAGAGAGCACTATAAACTGGCTGTCTGCTAGAGGTGACTCTGGACCTAAAGGCCTTAGAGAACTGTAAGAGTGGTCTTCACTACCTGATTCTTGAGGCTGGGACACTCTTGCTGCTGTCCCAAGGACCCTCCTGCTGCTGCGCCACCTGCAGAGCACTGTGGGATCTGCTCACATCCCCGTATCAGCCTGTAACAGCATCCCACAGGGGAAAAAAAAAAAAAAATTAAAAAACAACACACAATCCACAGAGCCAAGCAGCTTCATGGAAGGATGAAACTTATGCAAACAGAGATCTACAAAAAACCAGAATTAATAAAATATATCCTGCCCATGCATTATGAAACACATCTGCCTGCGGAGTGAAATGCCAACTTTAATTTTTACTTTGGCTTGGGAGCACTGGTGGGGATGAAAATGACTGCATGCATTGACGAGCAGCCACCTGCAGATGTTTGCACACACCTTTTTTTCCCATCTTTCTTTTTTTGGGTGTCTGACTCCAGCAGAGGTCTTATGGAAGGGGCTGGGAGGGCACAGTTAATTTGTTAATGCCTTGGAGATTTGAATTGAACAGTCTGTAATCCAGATGGAGGCACAAAGGAATAAATGCAGCAGGTGAGACTGGTGGTCCATCTAGTCATAGCAGATTCATTGGGTAAGGTTGTAGGAACAGTGTCCTCCTCTGCCTTCACCCTCTGTCCTTCCTACTAGTGGTGCAGTATGTCTTGCTAATGCTGTGTGATTGAAAAAGCAGCTGTGAGGCTTCGCAGCCCACCTCTAACCAAAGCAGCTGTTTCCAGGGCAGCACTGTGTCTCTCAAGTGTTTTCAGAGGTATTAAGGCAAATGGCACATGGGTCAGATACAGAACAACTGCTCCAGGCAGGAAGGTTCTCCTTGATCCCTGCCAGTACCTGCCTTGCAGACAAAACCTGGATCCTTTCTAGCTCTCCCAGTCTGTGGTGCTCTTAATATACTACAGCACATCTTTGGTATCTGCATCTGTTAGTGATGCGTCTCCTTTAACAACATGATGTGCCGGTGGGTTCCATGGGGCAGCTCCTTGCTTTATAGAAACATGCATCCTTTCCTCGTTTTCTATGTGCTGGATTTTCTTTCTACTGAGTCTGCAAAACACAAGAGAGAAAAGTCTATCACCAAGGTTAGAAAGCTGCTCGGGATATATTGCATATCAAATTTTTAAACCAGACCAGTCAGGTGCAGTGAAGTGTATGTGCTACCCACCAGCTGCAGAATTACAGCTCTTCAGTGAATCATTTCCCTGCCCTCCTGCCCCAGCTCTCCATCCACGATGGAGAAGAGGTTAAATATTCAGGACAGCAAACAGCAGGAGGAAAATTGGGGAGATTAGAAATGAATGCTCCCACAGTCCCCCCTGGAAGTGGGTGTTGCTGTTGCTGGGACTGTTTCTGTTGCAGCGAATGTTAGGCAGCACCTTATGAGAGAACCCTCTGCTCGACATAAAGCTGGGGTTTGTACTTTCAAAGTCAGTCTTCAAAACTGCATCAATGAACAAGTAACAGAGCTTTCCTGCTATAAATATTTGAAGAGCAGTTTGTTAATTTTTGTTACTCTCAACGTGGATTAATTGCTATTTTATTATCAACTTCAGCTTCTATTAGTTTAGGATTTACATCTTAAATGATAATAACGGACTTTGTGTTGAATAAAACATTTTGTAACCTAGACGAGTTCATTAAATTCTTGAAGGTGAACTGACAGATTAAAGGCAGCAAAAAGATCCTGATGTGTTTTACAATTGCGAGAATACTCATTTGGAGCTTTATAAAACAACACTGCACATTTCAGATGGTTCAGCTTCAAATAGATTGTGATAAATACTGCTGCCTTTTGAAATGCAGTTTCTCCTTGTAATCTCCTATTAATAGTTAGACTTCTGCACCTATCCTCTCCCTCCTCAAAAGCTAATGTGGTGTCATTTTACATTATTAATCACACAAACAACTAAGGATGTAATGATGTAACCCTCTGCATGTTGCACTTTCACCTAATTAACCTGGATTGGTGTGGGATTATCCCCATCATCCCAGCGTGGGTGTTTGCAGTGGCACACCTACCGTGTCCACCCATGACTGTCCAGTGCTCTGAGCCTCAAGGGCAGAAATGGGGGTAGGTTACACTTGTGCTGCTAGTTCATTCCAGTAAGAGACGTGGAAGATTTATCCAAAGGCGGATGGAAACCGATGGAAAACCTGCTTGTCCGTTATGTTGGGAAGACTAAGGTTATGTCTGGAGTAACACCACTAATGTCAGTGTACTCACTATAATGTAGGGGAGGCATAATCACACCCAGAGAGTGTGCATACTTATCTGTCAGGAGACATGAGATTAGTTATTCTTAATTATTCAGACCTGGTGTGATTAATTATTATGTACACACAGGCTCATGAGTGTACAGCTGAGCCTCCTTTCTGGCTCAGGTCTAAAGCTTAGGTCTCTTCTGCCTGCTCTGGTGCCTCTAATACTCTGATACTTCTGCACTAGCAGAAGACCCTGGAGAGGTAGGGTGAGAAGTGGAGGTTTGGGGGTTACCAAGTACTCCATGCAAAAAAAAGGGGAATTCTGGCATAGGAACAGATAATTTCTTGGGTTTATCAGGAAATACGATACCCGGAGCACAGGAGCTGATTTGCAGGACTTTGTTAGACACTAGCTTTTGCTGTAGCCATCTGTCATAGGTGGAGGATGGAGTCCCAGGCTCTGCTCCTCTACAGGACATTGTCATTGTGGCCATGTCCCAGGGATGGGGGCAGAGAGGGTGGGCCAAGACAGAAGTTTCTGTTCTGAATTTAGAGGACTAAACAAATAAACACGTGTGAGAAAATAGCACAAGGCTTAACACAGAGACAGGGTGCTCAGAAGTATTATTGGAGAGGTTCGTTTAATCCCGAAGAGATTCAAAGGGATAATGGTGCAGGAGCAGCTCTCCAGACCTCCTTACCCTCTCCTGCTGGAGGTTACATGGGCTTTTGGGTGATTGATTCATCTGCAGAGCTGGGGGGAATTGGATGATCCAGATGACTAACAGTGAGAATTAGGGTTGGATTTATTTCACTTGAGGTAGTTAAATCTGATGCTTTTGTCCCCCCGGGTCTTCTGTTTGAACTTAATCCAAGTTAGTGATGAGCACAAGTTTTTCCTGCTAGGGGATGTTTGGCAACCTTACATGAAGTGGTCTTGGCAAGTTAGACAAGCAGGCAGTCTGAAAAAAACTGTGGCTGATATAAGAGGGGGTGTTGGGGTCAGCTGTATCCGCACAGGGGTATGGAAAAGCTTTTACTGTTAGTGTAGAAAAATGTCTCTTGAGGGCATAGTCAAATCAGCACTTAAAAAAAATGCAGAATATTTTTTTTCCCAAGATTACCTTGAAAAATCTCAAGTCTTCTCCTCACATATGCAGCAGGGGCAGAAATCGGAGGCATCTATAAGCCATCCCCACTTAAAAAGGAATCACTTGAGCTCTAAGCCAGCCTGATTCTCCCAGGATTTGGGGGTTTCAAAACCCTGGGGAGCACTCCTGAATCCTTACCAAGGAGGAATGGCACAGGCAATCACCAAAGCCTGATTAAGAAGGAGGCAACATGCGGGCAAGGAGTGGGAAACTGGAAGGGTGGCAGTGAGTGGGAGAAGGAGACACATCCCTGAGTTTAAGCTGTGCCTGCTTGTTTCTCCAGCAGAGCCCAGCTGAGCAGAGAGCCACCGCCACTGTGATCCCCTAACTGGCAGCCTGGGCTTGATGCCACTGCCCAGCCATCCCTCAAAAACTGCAGCGTGAGGACTGCTGAAGTGTGCTTATACAGGGGGGTCCTGAGCCCCAGGGGAGCTGCAGTGTGCCTCTGTGTATGCTCTGAAATTGATACTTTAATTACATTAATTAGGTGGGCATGATTTACATTGCAATTGTGTTTTCACGGCTATTTAAAGTCTGTTTAAATGTTTGCAGAGGTTTTCTGGCTGTTAATTAACAACTGGATGCAAATATGTAGAAGGCAAGGACACACATTTTGAGTGCACGCTCACACACACACACATACACACACACACATGTTCCTCCCCCCACACCCCCGAGCCATCCTACAAAGACCCAATGACATCCCTGACAAACGGTAATCACTGTGCCTGCCCTGAGGAGCTTATTCCCATGGGCTGCTGGACACAGGAGGGTCTTGCTTTTGGGGAATGTGCTGCTGTAAGCCACCAAGATACCCAGTGAAATCTGTATCTAAGAAAATTTTTGCCCAAGATTCCTAAAACTTGCTGGGAATCGAGGCAGAGTCAAGCTAAGTGTGCGTGGGGTTTGTGGTGAGTGGTGGGATTGATTAAACAGGAAGAACAATTTTATCTGAAAAGGCAAGGGCCAACAGCTATTTCTGGGGCAGAAACCAAGCTAATCCAAATTCAGAGTGGTTCTCACTGACATCTGGTCCCTGATGGAGATAGGTTTAGGTCTCCTTTACAGAGGGAGAATAAAATCAGCCTTGCCTTGGGTGACACCTTTCGTGTCTCCCTGGCATGGTTTGGATATCCTGCAGTGTATCATTCTGAGACTTTACAAAAAAAAAATTACACCCTAGGAAATAAAATGTCTGTCATATCTTGGGATGTTTCATCAAAACAGAAAGTGCTGCAGGATTTTACAGACGGAGCAAGGGATGCTCTCCAAGTCAGGTGAACCCACCAGCCCTCCGAGAAGGGGTGAGTGCCAGCTGTCTCCGACACAGCTCTGTGCTCCTTTCATTTCTAAAGTTAACCTTTGTGGGAAAACTAACACAAAATATATTCTGATTATAGCAAATCATTTTAGGGCTTACCACTTAATTAGATCAATGACCAATGTAGTCTTCTACTTATTCGTTTCAGTTGGACCCACAAGAATTCAAAAATGTTTTCCATAAAAATACCTCCTTTTGTGCTTATTTTGATCATGTGAGGCTGCTTTGGCCTCAGACTTGGATGTTCTGTCAGGTGGTTGCAGAAAGCTGCTTTTTTTAAAACTCTGTGTCAGGGTACTGAAATAGGCAGCGGTAGATGTAGCTCTCCGTGGATGCCATGAGGTTATGCACAGGACAGAGAAAACAATGCAGAGGGGTTTTATGGCTGAACATTTCCAGGTGCTTGTTAACATGTAACCCAGATGTGCAGAGTGTGTTGTGTGGGCAGGGAGCGGGGCCATTTGGGGCATGTTATGTGCTCTTTTCTCCCTAAGAATATTATTCTGTAAGCATCTTTGAGCAAAGGGCACCTTGCAGTTGGCTGTCAATTCCCAGATGTGCCTAAAGCTAGACAAATACTGTTGGGTTTTTTTAACTTCTTCCAAACTGAAACATTAGAGGGGAAAAAAATATTCAGGTCAAAGAAACCCAGGAAATGATCCTGTTTCTTTCAGTGACACCCCCAGGTGTTCCAAGTTTCCTTAATAAGAAATTTGTCTTACTTTGGAGTTTCCTCTTTTTAATTTGAAAATATCAACCCATAAGTAAAAGGAAGAAGTTTCCACTAGAAAATATTGGCCCTAGAAGTTTTAGTTTGACACATTTTCTAATTTTACCAATGCAATGTAAATCCAAGTGGCACTGATCCTGACTTGCATTAAATTGAATAACAAGGCAAAACCCCCACTGCTCACTCCTACCTATAGTATCACAGCAGGAGGGGCTGCTGCACTGGTCCTCTCTGATGTGGTGCTTTGACCAAGGATCTGAGCCCTTCTAGGTGCCCTCAGCCAGGCTCATGCGGCAAGGACAGGCATGGAAAACGTGTTTCCATGCGCCAAGCAGCTGGTTGGGACTGTTTGCAATGAACAACACAGAAGCAGATGCACAAACCCAAAGCTGTGTCAGGTCACCCAGGACACATCTCACCCCCTCCCAGCTTGCAGGATATCTGCAACTTGAGCACCTTTCTGAGTGTCGGCTGCTTTCCTCCTCTCCTCTTTCCCTTCCATTTATTTTTGGGTTCCTTCTAGCTTGTGCACCACAGATTTGCCCTCCTTTTTTGGGCTGTCAGCAGTGAAATTCAAAGATGTTTGCTGCTACCTTCAGGGAATTCATTGGCCCACCCTCTTGCCTCCCTTTGCTATGGCTCTGTGCAGGCATGTACAAAAAAACACTAGTGGGGTTCTGTGCTTAAGAAATCACTCTTCTCCTGCATTACTGGGCCAAATTTGGAAGACATCTGAGTTTTGCCTAATGCCTTAGAGTTTCCATTAAAATTTTCTTAAACCAACGTTATGCTCATGGAAGAGCATTTTTGTTAATCTGCTTCCTACAACCAGAAACAGCAAAAGGACACACAAATGATGCAAATTGAGAATACGTTCATCTTCCATGATTTGTATCTTTGATCTTCCCTTGGCACGTTTGTTCTGATGGTTTTGTCTCACGTGCTTGTGGCAGCAGGTGAAAAGAGAGTCTGTCCAAGTGAGAGTCAGGTCGTTCTATAGGGATGCATAGCTCAACTCACGTAATGCATCGTTGCTGTACCTGGCATCTGCCCTGGCTCTGCATTCTCCTGGAGCACAGATGGGCTTCTTGCCCCTGCTTTGCTAAAGGGCTGAAGAGCTGGGGAGGCCCATTGCCACCCCAGGCAGTGTCACAGCTCCCCTCTGTCCTTTCTGCTGCCAGCACCAGATAGCACACCGGGACCCAAACAGTCTGCTTATAAAATAACAAAGTTTAATCTCCCTTTTTTCATCATCTTTTGACTTCAGTATAAATTACCTCATCTGAGGTGTCACTGGAAATTGATTTGTTATGCTAAATACTTGCCAAATAAATAATGAGGTCCCAAATTAGTCTGTATGCAATAAGACAAGGAGTGAATTATTTCTAGCGATTCCTTTTATCATGCATGGATTAAATTATTTCAGTGCTCTGATTCCCAGGGCTGGGCTGTCTCCAAAAAATGTGCTGGTGACACTTAAAAATACCAAGCCCCCCCTCTATGCTCTTTTATGATATTAAATGTCACCACTTCCTTCATTTTATCACATTATTACAGCCTCTTCTTGCCTGGAAGGAATCAAATTAATGAAAACTGAAAGAATCCAAGGTGTCTGCCCATACATCTCTCATAAAATCACCCTCCACATTACAGAACAAGTTCCGAGGTGATGCCATGAGGCAAAAGACCAAAACCAATTTAAATAAGGCTGATTACAGCCTTTCAAAAAAAAAAAAAATAACAACCCCCAAAAAACATACCTGAACAACAATGATGTTTATTTTAAGGTACTGATAAAGAGACCAGTGAATTTATCTGGCAGAAATGTTTTATTTTGTTTGCTCTGCTATGGTAGAGCAAACCTGTTGCTGAGCTGTCTCCTTGTTGGTTGTAAAGCCCCTTTTTCTCGTCTCATTTTATGGACAGCTTCTAGAGGTGGTTTTTGGACACCTGTCCTCAAGTTGGTAATGTACTCCTGCCATGGCACCTGTAAGCACAGAGCAGAGGACATTGGTAACGGAGTATGACACTGTTCCCTTGCCAGTGGTGTCCAAAATCACCTCCGTGCTGCCGTCAGCTCTACAGAGCTCTCAGGGAAAGGAGCTGGGGGCATAGAAAGCAGTGTCACACCTGGCACTGTTGGCACAAGAGCCAACAAGCCAATGAGCCGTGGGGACTGGGCAGCCCTGTGATCCTTAAATGTGGTGGGTGGGAGTGTAGCTGCTTTAAACCCAGTGCTTCACCTTGTCTGTTTGCTTCTGTAGCAAACAGGCTTGGAGACACGTTTGGCCTTGAGAACTACAGGAAGAACTATGACTTTCGTGCTCACATGCTTCTTCTGAAACAGAGAGATGAGAACAGATTACCAACAGTTACCAACACTCAGCACGACACCTTCAGAGAAATGAGTTCAGGTCTTCAGAGCTTCCTCCTGGTGTCCCTCATCGCTGGACCGCAGCTCCTGTCACTCCGTGCCACCACTCCAGGCTGTCACTCTTCTGCAAGCAAATAGGCTGTCACCACAGCCACCACCACTTGGCATTCCAGCCCAACACCTGGGAGACAGTCCCAGCAGCTAACACTCACCTCAGGGGCTCGAGGGGCACAGGCTGCTTTGGAGGATGCGTCAGAGGAGCCAATTCTGCACTAAATTACCAGTTTCTCTTCATTGACTGTAAAAAGTCCTAGTGGGACTCTGCCTGGACTGAAGCTTGCTTCTTCAAAAATACAATGGAGAAAAGAGAGGAAAACAACTGAGGAAGGTGCAAAAATTGGAAGTAACCCTTATTCTAAAACAAGGAGAAAAATCATCACCATGGGCCAAGTATGACTGGCTGCTTTTGAAGCAGACTTTTCTCTGTAAAAGGAGATATTATAATGATTGTATTAGGCAGCTAATACCACTTTTCAATAAAGTGGGATGTGCCCACTAATGCTTGAAGATGCTTATTATTATTTATTGATATATAAAGCTGCTATATGAGTTTTATTTAAAGAAATGCCAGGCACCATTACTGTAATTTGTTAATGTATCAAAAGAAGTTCCTATTAGACTAATGTCACCTTGCTAAAGCTAAAGTTCCTGTGATTTTTTTTCCCTTAATACCTTGCTACAGAGAGTAATTCAGCACTGCTGTTCAGTTCAGTGTTGTCTTTGTGCCACTCACTGAGATTATGGGACTTGCAGCCGACTTGGATTATGAACCACAATTCATGCCAGCTAAACTGAAGTATTGCTGCACAGAGAGTACCTAAAGGAGTGTTTATTAGGTGTTTGAGCTCTTTAACTGGCCCTGGGCACTCAGGTCAAACCCTCTATGCTTGGAGCACAGTCAGAGGCTGCTCCCACATGGCTGCTCCTACGGAGGGTCTTGCTTTTGTGAGAAGCTTTTCCTCATTGCTCCACAAAACAGAATGTCTATGAAGTTACCATATTTGAGAAACTTTGAACAAGCATCTTCCAGAACTGCAGAACCTTCTAGGGAGTTGCCAGCTAGAGAGCTCTGTGGCTGGGACTGGCTGAAGCATTGCAAGTAGGTATCTGCAGCACAACATTTAAATTTCTTAGCCTGCAGTCCTCCTAGGTAGCCAGAAATACCTTTAATATAAGATTGGGCAATAGGTTGGAGGGCAATTTGCTTCCCAGTTCATTCCTCCTGCAATAAGCCAATGATTCCAGCCCAGTACGTAACATCGCTCTAAAGTAATTGCTGCTTAAATCTTTCCATGGAATTGATAGTCAAATTGCCGTGGTCACACCCCTTATATCATAAGATTTCCCCTTTGAAAGAGCTCCACTGCTAATTATGCAGAGCTATTAACTATTAATATATATGAATGGCAGGGGAAACTTTACACGCTGTGTGTCTGCAGCGTGGATCAGCACCAAGAGCTCTGCGCAGCCTGGTGTAGAAGTGGTCCTGAGGGTGGCTCGAGGAGAAAGTATAACTGCAGATGCCAGGGTGGCACTTGCAGCTACTTTCCAGATAACACGCAGAGGGAATGGTGTGTGCGATAACTGGTAGGTAGCTTGGAATTCCAGCCACCCAGCGCACGTGGGACAGGATCTGTGGCACTGCAGAGCTGGAGAGCACATCTGATGTGTTCAGGACACCAAACACAAGCTCGTAGCATCTTACAAATTCACTTGGCCTGGACGTGTGCTCGGGCGAAGTGGTGTCACCAGCCAGCGATAGCACAGGCGAGGGTGCTGCAGCCATGCCGCCTCCTCACCCCAGCAGGGAGAGTGTGTTCAGGGCTCGCTGCTCCTGAAACCCATTCTGCTGGCTGCTGTCCCGTGTGTCTGGAAATGAGGACTCTGAATGTTTACAAAGCATGAAAATGACTATGGCCACTTGGCAGCTTCATGCCATAATGCATTCTGCATGCTTTTTAACCGCTTTCTGCCTTTTTATTTTTTATAGTCACAATTTCTTTTTCCTCTGCAACATAAAGCACTTGGTTTACACATTTGTTTCTTCCTTTTTCTTTTTTTTTCAAAGGAAGAGCTTTCTTAAAGTTGGACTTCCATAGTCCTGGTCAGGGATGATGTTCTCTTGCAGAAACCACGTGACTCCCTCCAACTGTCTCAACACAGACTGGCAGGTTGGTCTCTTAATAGATGCCTGGACAGATATCTCTTTCTACAGGTCTGTCTGGGATGTTTTCCCCAGCAATGCCAGCAGAGATCCCATAGAAAGTTAGATGTATTTTAGAGCCTGAGGTGGCAGTTACTGCCATGCCTTATTCAGCTTCTCATTCCTAAATGTGTGGTCACGTGAAGGTACTGGGTTAGAGGATGGGTGGCTGCGATGGAGGGTGGGGGTGGGGTAGGGATGGAGGCAGGCACGTGGCAGTCTTTGCTCCTGTGCAGTGATGCTCCCAGAGCTCCAAGGTGACCCTGTGCTTCCAGCACTTGTCTGGGGCTGCACCAATTCCAGAGCTTGTCCCACCTCTTCCATAGCTGCTGGATGCCTCATGTTGGAAGGTTACGGCACTGCCCTCTCTCTGTTGTAAGGGCAATTCTAGTATTGTTGGTGAATTGCTTGGTTACCATGGTAATGAGAGCCCTGGGAAAAGATATCCATGAGCAAACACATCTCTCCCTTGCTGGTGGGATTTTGTGAAAAACAAGTGGTCAGAGCAATGGGATGGGGCTAGACTGCATGTTTGGAGTAATCCCCCATGCTGGCCTTCCTCTGGCGATGCACTGGGTTGTCTTGGAAAGCTCTAGGCAAGTGCTGAGCATCAGAGATGGGGCAGCCAAGGTTGGCTGCTGCCCTGCTGAAACACAAGCCTTGGGTCCTGCTGGGATGCCGAGGTCCTTGCTCTCAGGTCTGACTCTTCAGCGTAAGCAGCAAAGACTCCCTCTCTGGCACTATGTGATTGCTTTGAATATCCCAAACTGCTTTTGAAGTTAATACCTAATAGTGTGAAGTATAATAATGAAATTAATTTCATTCTATTCCTGTTTTGAAATGAGATAGGACTGAGACAGAGAAATGGGGAAGAGAGGAATAATTGCAACAAGAAGGTAAAGAGACTTCACACTGTGTTCAGTCTACACAGGACCACCTCAAATATAGTAAGCAATAAAGAGATTTCCCAAACTGAATGTATTAAATTCCCGCCCTGCCACCTCCAGTCCTAATGTGCAGGAGGTGAGCTGCTATGAACTGCCTGCTGGGCTTCTGGGAGGGTTTACGAGTGCCCTCAAGAAGAAGCACGCTCCTGGAGAGGGTGCAGAAATGATGTGTAGGATTTACATGGAGTTAGTTTCTAGCAAAATTGTTTTTAAAACCAGCACTATGAGCTGTTTCTGTGAAAGTATTAACAGTGCATTGGGTACCACACAGATTTTCTTAAGGTGTGACCAAACCCATCCCTGCTGAAGGCACTGAGAAATTCATGAAGTCAAGATGCTTCAGAACACTGACTGTCGTTTGCTGCCTGTCACCCTCTGAGGTTGCTAGGAACAGTGCAGGTGGAAATAACTGACTTTACTGCTTATAATAGGGAACAAAAGTGTGGAGAAACGGCTTCCTGTGCCTATGGGTAGGGAATGAGGCAGCAAGCATTTCTGGCATGAACTGCTGCTTCTACTCATGGTTGCCTCTCGTTAAATAGAGATTTGGGGGGTGTCAGTTGTGCCAGTAGCACTTAGAAAAAGTGTTGGTGGGAACTCCAGGCACAGAAAACATGGGAGAAGGACACAGGTGTTTATTTCAGGGAGAATAAAGCAGCCTGTACTCACCAGCCTTATCTTTGCAGTAACACTTGTGCTTTTACTTTTTCAGATTTTCCACAAAGACCCAGCATCCACTGAAAATCCTTTGAAACAAGCCTGTGCTCCCTGAATATCAAATTCATCCAAATTAGTGATGTTACAAACTACTTTCACAAAATAATAAAAAAGCTGCATTGTCACCAGAACTTCAAACTCTGAACTTTCCCAGTGGGTTGGTTTGGTTTTGGGGTTTTTTTTCCCTGTTTTCTCCTCTGAAATTATTGATCATATTTTGGCTATTTTTGAGGCTCTGGGTTCAAGCTGGTGTGGTATGTTAATATAACCCAAAGAAGCCAGCAAGGAAAAAACAAATAGCAAGTTTGGAAATAGAATGAGGCGGGCATACTGCAAGCAGGAACATTTCTAATAACAACACATCTATATCTGTGGCCCGTGCACATTTATAGTCTTGCTGAGTTTTTATGAAAATGATGTTGGCTGCAAATTATGGATAATCGTGAAAATGTACCTGCTGTCACAAAGGAAGCATTTGGCCTGGAAAGGGAATGCATTCCCCTTTGAGAGTTTTACTGTAGACTGAAGATACATAAGAAAGTTGTACAAATTTACAATGACCATGGATATTAGACAAAGGGAAAGACTTTGAGTACCACAAAACACATGTACAGTGTGCAGTACATTCAGAAATCTCTACATGTAACCTTATAATACACCCCTTAAGCTGGGTTTCTGACTACTTAGCGCTGTAAGAATGGTGTAATGGTGCTAGCGCATAGCAGGGAGATAAACGCAGGGGTGTTCGAGGTTGTTTCTTTTCTGGTAGCATAGGTCTAAAACATCAAGATCTTGAAGCTAAAGTATAATGGTCAATATCCAGAGCTGAAAGCTCTTCCATGCACAGCTAATATGCAGAGCCCTTTGGAAAACTCAGCCCAAAGTCTAATGGCAAATGATCACGGACTTTGTGAAGGGTTAATGGACTGGTATTGTGCAGGTCACAGTGTAGCCATTGTATGAAGGGCTTTCCAAAAGGAAAAGATCAGTTTCAAAATCACCAGCCTGTCACTATGTTTTTCCCAGGCTTCTCAGATATTTATCACTCTCTTCTTTAATTTGAGACAAGTTGTGGTGGGCTGCTCTAGTTCTTCCATCAAGAGAGAATGGTGAGCAGACCTTGGAAAAACTCCTGAGAGAACATGGTAAAAAATATATAGCCTTGGTGTTGGATGACATCATGTTTGTCATGCTGAAAAATGTTCTCTATAGCCTATCTTCTGGCCTAGAAACCTAATTCTAGTTATTTATTTATTTGCTTGTTTTAGAAAGGAAATCTGTGATTCTTGTGTACCTTTGTGGTGGGAAAAATAGTGAAAGCTGTGTTATATTAACCAGCTTTTCTATCACGGAGTGCAGAGAACCAGGATTTCACCTCAAACATCACCTATAGGCAGAGCTGCAGCACTGTCTGTAGGTGATGATATCTGAGGAGTTTGAGAGGGGGAGATTTTCAGCGTATGTTTCAAACACTGGTGACAAGGCAAGTGCATTCAGCAGCAGGAACAAGGGAGTTGTTTTGCCAGGAAATATTGCAAGAGAATAGGATGTGTCCTACCTACAGAGGCCGTCTTGATGGTTTCCTGACAAGGAAAGCAAATTTGGCAATATTGAAATATTCTCTGATTATTTGCACATCTGCAAGATGTGCATTAGCAGGAAAAATAGCAGGGGGAGAAACTCCCAAGGTGCAAATGTCATTCCTGTGTTTTCAGATTCAATGATCTGAGATTGTTCCCTTTTAAAATAATTTTCAATTTAAAAGTTTCTCCCATTCCATCAGCAGCAGTAATCCACATCCTCAAAGATCAAAATGAAATGTTTCATTCCAGATTAAATGAAACATGTCATTCAAAAGAAAGCTAATTGGCTCTTTAAAAAAGTTAACTCTCCCATGACTGGTCTGGATTTTAGTTCCTCAGACCTGCTGGTGATGTGAAAAGGCAGCTCAGGCTGAGAGCCCTCTGCCTGCATAGGTAGCCAGGCATGTCCTCTTCCAGCACCCAGACCACATGAGGGTGATGTGGCCTGGTCTGCACCTGAAAAAGATGGGTTTGACAATTCCGGTCAGTGAGATCTGCCCTTGGGGCAGGGTAGAGGGCTGATGTTTGCTGTGCATCCATGATGGGTTCCACACGCTCCTCCTGTCCTTACAAAAGCTGATTACAGGCTGCCTAGAAAATCATCTTCCCTGGTGTCACCCAGTGGTTCCAGGAAGGACTTTGGAAGGTCTTGCCTTGCCCAGGCAGTGGGGGTGATGTGGGCAAATGTGGTGTACTTAAGCCAGTCCACACTCCAAACGCTCCCTCAAGTACCACCTTTACCTCTGGTTTTCCTTCTGGGTGCACTCGAGCACCCTCAATCCAGCCTCCAGTGTGCTGGTGTGAGAAACTGTGTGAGCAGTCAGTAAATTAAGCTTTTCTAAAACTCAGTGTAGACAAAGAGAAGAAGAAAATTATTCGTCCAAAACCCTATTGCATTTTATTCAGGGAAAAGGAAACTTTTTCTTCATCCATTTTTGCTTCACACACCACGCCAAGCTCTCCTGCCCTCCCTCCTTCCATGTTGCTGTCTTTGCTTTCCATTCACCGATATTTATCTCTTTCCTTCCACCTTTTAGTACCAGGCATGCACTGTGACAAACATGACTGGCTCAGTGGTCTATTGTCAAGCCTTCCTGGTGAAGCATATTACAGATAGGAGCGAATATAGCTAAGAACAGGACTAAGGTGGATCTGTCTCAATTTATTTGTCTCCTCTGTGTCCTGCTTTCTATTTCTTCTGTACCACAACTGCCTGAATCCAGCCAATTTTTAATGGGTACACATCAGTGAGCCAGGGTTGCTCCATGAATCAAAGGGAGCTGAGATTCTGCAACACTGAAGACCATTTTCAGAAGCAATCTTGTGGACCATTTTTTTTCTTCTGATTAAAAGTAGTGTCTAGCCATATTTCTGCATGCAGCCTGTCTAAGACACGTTGCCAAGCCCCAGATGTGAGGCCAGGCCAGTGCAACCCACTGTTCTCAGCTGTGTCCTGCACTACTTCACTCTGGAAGAAAATGTAAAGGAAAAATGTCACCTTTTTTTAACACCTTCTTCCTTTTCTAGGGAGATTCTGATGTGCTCCTCTATTGAACAGCTCTAAAGAGCCCATGTTCTTGAAAATTACAGCTCTTAACTCTATTTTGCCTTCCTGCCCAGTGGTTTGGGACAGGAAATACAAATATTTTATGCTGCTAAAATGAGAGGAAGGATCAGAAGGTTGCCTTGGAGAAGGTACTTGGAGAACACAATTTTCTAATTTTACATCCTGCATGAAGAAAAGATTGGTCTCCTTCTGAAAAGAAATGGGACCTAAAATTTTGAGCACCATTATCTGAGTTTGCCTCAGCATCTTTGTATCTCAACATTGGCCAGCTGGGGAACATGGGCAGATGGAAAGTGGAGGTCAGCACCGGAGGAGGGATTAGTGACGCTCTCATTAAGTAGCACACACAGATTGTAGTGATTTGAAGAGACCAGCAAAACTGGCTATTAGAGTCATTCGTACGAAGCTGCAAAGCAGCCGCGTATGGACAAAAACTTGCGTCACCAGTGGCTGGAGTTCACACAACTCTATTCTTCAGCACAGATGCAATGAAAGGTTTGAGCTATTTTCATGTGACAGCAAATTGGGGGCATTTACTGCATGAACCACAATAACTGGCTCCCATTACCCAGTTTATGGGGTGAACTTCTGCACACTCATTCGAATTCATCTGCTTGGCAAATTGGGAGCATTCACTGGTTCATGAATCTCCAGATCTGTGAATGTGACCAGCTGGGGATGTCTGTGGGCGCAGGCTCTTTTCTTTTTCAGCTGCAGACATTAGTTTAGTAAAGCATGAACCGAGCCACAATACCAGTCACTAGTGTGGAGTCATAAATTGTTTCTCAGAACGCCTCTGGAAACAGGGCATGCCAAATTGCTTTACAGCGCTTTTGTGATAACGGTGCTGAAGAAAATGCCATTTAAATACAATTTCCCACTAACGTAGGAAAGGGATAAGGGAATATATAAAACAAATAATTAACATCTCCTGGATGAATCCAGTTCTGTGTGTGGAAGAACAACAGGGAAGTAAATAGTGGAACAGAAGGGGCTGGCTTTTCCTAGCAATTGTAAAACTTAATTTCCTCTTTAAGGAAAGATCAAAATTATATTAAACTGAATGCCAACTGATTTCAATGGGGTTTGAATTAATTTCTGGGAACTAGTGCTGGTTAAAATTGCCAGGGTATTCCGTTGAGACTGGCAACTTTACAACCACTGTAGCTGACTGGAGATGGGAATTTCTTTTCTGAAAAAAAAAAAAAAAAAATATATCTATATCTATATCATGAAGTGGAAAGAAAACTGCTGTCTTCTAAGGAGGAAGATACAATTTGTTTTTTTTGTTTTACAAATATTAAAACAGACATACAATTTTTTACATGTTAAAACTTTTTCTTGAGGCTCTCCATCTTTCCTAGAGTGCAGGCTCTTGTGAGGGGAACAGAGAAGGCAATTTGGGATGTGAAGCCAGGGTTTCTGGCATCCTGCTTAGCCTAGAAGCTCTGGTAGATCCAAGTCCAGGACAGACTCCTGGAGAGACTGTCCAGTGCTGGACGGACTGAGAGTCTTGACCCAGAAACTCATGTTTAGAGTCAAGTCTCACAGGGCTCACAGGCTTCCAGTGATGGGCATGGTTTTCCAAGGAGATAGAAACCTGTTAGCCCTGGAAAATACAGCTGCTGAGCTTGTTTGTTACAGGGGAGTCTGTGTTCCCCTCCAGTTTAGTGCAACAGAAAACATGGCATTTTTCCAGTTCATCAACACCTGCCATGTTCCTGCAATGTGGTTCAGCGCTGAAGAATTGACCTTTTTCACTGAAGACATGGTCTGCTGGAAGATTACCAGCTAGCTCTAAAGTTTGCAAAGTCTGTACACCACGAGCAGCTGTATGGAGCTTCCTGAGTGAACACCTTTCCTGGCATGCAGCTTCATCATGGCCAGCAGATTTTGTTGTGGACACCGATAGGTCCTGGAGTGGCACCCTCTGTCATATTGCACATAGACCAACAAATGTCAGAAAACAATGAATTTTTAACCTTGCTACTCCTGTGGATTTAGCAGTGGTGGAGTATGAACTGTTAAGTAAACAAGAGGTATTTAAATATATGTTCCTTAATAAGGTCATCCTTCCAAACAGTCACAGAATGGTTATTATGGAAGCACTTTATTCCATCAACAGCAAAAGCAACGAGACACACATTTAATACTCTTTCTTATTAATATGTCATCTTCCAACATGCAAATCCTGACAGCTTATTATCAAACTCACAACCTCTTTGACTTAGTAGAAACAAGGTAAGTAAGGGAGATCAGAGATGCCTTCCCAGGAGAACATGTCACCCTTTAAGAAAACCCTTTTTAAAATTCCTGAAGCATTTACATCACATATGTATTTGTAAATTACTCATTTGTTATGTACCTTATATCACACTTAACAATTCTTCTTCCTTTGGTTAACATTGTACCCTTAGCCCCCCGGTCATACAGTATCACCAGATACATGGCTTTGCCAAGCATTAGCATTGCAAATACCTTGGAAAACCCAGTCTCACTTCACTGGAGTCTTATAAGGAGATTTGCCATACAAATCCATATTACACTGCACATTCAACATGTCAATACTCTCTGAGGCTAATTGTTCTTCTTCCCCTATTGGTGGGAACAATATGCCCAGCCTTATGTTAAAGATGAAGCAGAACATTCTTATTTCATTCTTATGCTTAATGTCCTGCAATTCCTTTATCTTTGATGGAAATTAAAAGACATAAAGTCCTTGAGTTATGTCACGAACAGAACACATCTCCGTGAGGTACCACCTGTCTTGCAGCAGAGACATGGTTAGCTGAGTCATGGCACATGTCCCTGACAGATATGGCCCTTCCCCAGGCTGGCTCTGGCTGGAACTTCATGGACATGCAGAAACCTCCTCACTCTCCACTGGGAAAATCTGCATAGCAAGGCAGAGTCATATCGTAGCAGGGATTAAAGTACCACCTTCTCTTTTCTCATGGCTGCAACTTCTCTTTTTACTTCTCTAACATAGGGTTCTCCTCATCCTGGGCAGGTGGCTTCCCCAGCTTCCTGAGTTGCCCTGCATGGAAAACTAAAAGGGCTGGTCCTTGACCATTCATTGTCTATGACTGGAATTTACCTTCCAGGACTGTACTGGGGTAAGCACGGATTATCAAGTACCTTGAAATGTGTTTAATGTTGTCCGACACAATCTGGGCTATGAAGAAGCAGAGGTCTTTTGGGTACATCTATGTACCCAGTCTACCAAGTCAGAGGTTTTACGTGAGATCTCCTGGTCCTGCTGACAGCCCCGCAGTGGGGCAGCGCTAACTCTAACTGGGGGAGTTACGGTATCTGTATGTTCAGCAGTTACTGGCATAGCATAGTAAACAAGGCAAAGCAAGCCAGAAAGGGAGTTCCCTGTGGCCTTTCAGACCTCAGACCTGCTGAACATGTCTGCCCTTTTGCTAAATAAATGCAGTTAATGAGCACACAAAGAATGAGAGAATTTCCTGGCATAGATAGGGGTTTCTGTTTGTGATGCTGCTCTGGCAATTAGTGGTCCAGACCCTTGGTGTGATAGAAAACCTGTCCGCTGACTTTCTGCTGCTGATCGGGGGCAGCTGAGGATGTCCCCAGCTTCCAGGTAAAGCAAAGAGGGGAGGAAGAAATGGGGGGGGGGGGGGGGGGGGGGGGGGGAAGGAAAAAAAAAAAAAGAGATGGAAAAAAGTTCTCTCTTACTGCTATTAGGAAATACAGTTCCTGGAAACCTGCCCTGGCAGGTCATGGAGGACCTGAGGCAGTGCTTGCTGTGGAGAAGGCTCCTAAACTCCATTAGCATGAGCACAATGTCATTTTGGCCCCCAGGTATGATTCTGCCTCTTGGTACCTGTCCACAGGCAGCTGCAATGAGCTAGTAGTGTTTGGTTTGTCTCCATGTATGCTCAAGCAATTCCTACCCTTCAAACAAATGACCTGGCATAGCTGCTTGAATCCCGCCGGTGCCAGATCCTTCCCAGGGCTGGATCCCCAGAGCAACCTGGCTGTCCCTGGCTGCTGCCCTTGCAGCCTGGTGATGTACACATCACTGATGGATTTCTGCACAGGCTGAGGCTTTTAGGTTTACAGGCATGGAGAAGAGCGGTGAGGATACACGGGGGAAAGGCCACAGAGGGAGGGCATGCTCATGCAGCCTGTAAGCCATAAATGCCTGCGGAGAAGAGAGGAGGCTGCTGTTCATGGGGGACATAAAGCCCCATGGGGGAGAGGTGATTTAAGCTACAGAACAAGAACAAACTGGTTAATTATAAATTTTAGTTGCAAATGAGGAGATTCCTTGGTATATGATAAGGGAAGCTCTTTAACAGCTTCTCTTGGGAAGCAAGGGAAAAGCCACTGCTTTTAAGACAGAGTTTATTAAGCTGGTGAGATGG
Source organism: Rhynochetos jubatus (assembly GCA_027574665.1). Lineage (NCBI taxonomy): Eukaryota > Metazoa > Chordata > Aves > Eurypygiformes > Rhynochetidae > Rhynochetos > Rhynochetos jubatus. Next base: position 15,572,729 of record CM050665.1, on the reverse strand, counting down.
GAGTCAGAGAGAAGAAGAGACTCCTTCAATCCCTCTCTTACTACATTTCTACCTCTGTCCCTTCCCTCAGTACTCGAATAATGGGCTTTCTTAATCTAATTATCATGTTATTAATTAGCATGATACGGATGCATGCAGGTGCACTGCTTTGGCTGTGTTGCTGTCCCCACCACCCTCTGCTGTACACCCTGGAGAGGTAATAGATTTTCGTGTCTGAATTCTGTGTCTGAACAACACTCTAGTAAGTAAAGGGAATTAATATTCAGACTAATCCCAGGATCTTAGATGCTCTTTAGACTGTGAAGTGGTTGTGCTGCAGGAGAGAGAGTTTGAAGGAGGGTTCACAGGGAGGGGACATTCAAGAGGAGATGGGAAGATTGATGTAACTGCAAATGGACATGTGCAGTATGCATCATGTGTCAGGGAAAATATATTTTATAAAACTCATACACCATTTTTGAGTATTTTCTGGGCTACTGTGGCTGGCACCTTATTGCAACTGTTGTCAATACCTTGTACTTCAGAGGCTGATGAAAAGCACTGATCCAGGAGGCACCAGTCCAGCTGAAGGGCCAGCTGTAGATGTCGAGTAGCTAGTGTGGCACCCCGTAATACTAAGCTCTCCATTAGAGGGATCTTGAAATCAAATGAACTGCTTCTTGCCAAGTGTGTTGGGCCTGACAGAAGGTGCAACACTGACACAAGTGCACGTTGCAGAGATACATCAGCTTCCTGGTGAGTAATGCTGTCAGTGAGTCACTCAGCGGGAAAAATCCACTCTGTGGAGGGCTCTGATGATCTAGACAAGTTGAATATACCAGTTGGAATGCCCTGGGCTTCAGGATGACTGTAAAACACAACAAAAATAAGCTGCTGCTTTTATGTTGCCTTAGGTCAGTTTTGGGATGAATGCCTGATCCAAGGCCCCTTTCTGCTCCTTTAAATAGATCCACGTTGGGAAAAGCATCGTGTTGGATTGCCCTCACCAGCCTCTTGCATTCTGATGTTAATTCTCTGGCAGAAATGCTCCCTCCTGCCTCATCCAGGCTAGGATCCCTGTGTAGAAAAATGGCTTTCTCCTGCGCGTTTGTTATATGCAGCTGTGTGAAACTCTCAGCCTGTTCAATTAAAGAGCCCGTTTTCCCATTAACTGTCTCCTTAGACAAATGTGAAGTGTATTTAATGTTCACTCAGGATGAAGCCAACATGTTTCTCCTGCTGTTTTACACTTTCTTCTTAGTAGGGATTTGTCGTCTCTGACTGTTCAAATACCTTGAAGTTCCCCAGCATTTCCCATCAGGAAAAGGTAACAAGTGTGGTGACAAAGAGTGAGTGCCAGATGAGCCTGGGAAAATGGATTGCTTTAATAGATGTTACTGAGGCCCTTTTGCACCCTGCCTGATGCTGAGCAACCACCCCATCCATCACACTCACTCTGCCTGAGTAACAGCACACCATCCTAGTTTTAACAGACCTTTTCTCCCCTCTTCCTATTAGACAAAGTGCTGGGACAGATCCCTTGCCTTTCCTGATGGTCTGAGGAGGGGCAATTTAGAAAGAGCAAAATAAGCAACAGATCTTCTGCACCAGCTTGATGGTTTTTATTAACATGCCCTGAGAATCCTCTTCTTTCTGCCACTGGGACCTTGCCGCACATTAATATGATAACTGATAAAGTGTCCTGTGAGCCTTTATTTTCCTTTTTCCCCCTTATTTCTTCAGCACTGTTTTTCTATGAACTAAGTCTCTGAGAAAATTGATGTAGATTCTTGTCTGTATGAAAATACTTTGCCTGTGATATGAGTCTCACCTTGGGCTGATGTATTAATCCTTCTCTCCTGGACAGCAATAATCACTTTCTATCGTTTTTCAAGCTGTAATTCAGCACTTCTGCATTTGTTACTTGCTGCCTTTCAGCAAGTTTGGTATCAGCCCCAAAATGGGGCAAGGGAAAGGAGGGAGGGAGGAGGAGGGCAGAGCTCCTCTGGGCCTGATCCTGGTCTTACCTACATTGTTAAGATGTACAACTTGGCATCAGAACTCTCAAGCAAAAGCAGCCTCAAACTCCACAGCAGCTCTGACCCCTGAATTCTCGTCTTGATCCTAAACTAGCCTTGTCTAAAGAGCAGAGACAACAGTGTGTTTGTCTGGGACCAGTCTTCTTCAGCGGGACTGACCAGGGTCCATGGGACCAGCCTAGCTCCTCTTCCTGAGCTTTGGGTGCAAAGGAGAAGCTGTTCTTGCTGGCCAGGATGGAGGCTCCTGGGTGCTTTGCTTTAGTAGTAAATAAAGAGCTAGTGAAGTGCCACCACTGCTGTGATGTGAACTGAAGTGCTCCAGTCCGTGTCCCATTCTGATCTGAAGGCAGCTATCCAGCCCCTCGAGCCTTGCAAGCATGAGGACCCCCCCACTGCCCTGCCATTTCCGCTGCAGAGCCCCTTTGCTGGGCGCTGAGGTCGTTCTGAACTGACATGAGAGGAACCCTGGGAGCACAGGGTTGCTTTGTGCTCTGAGGTCAGGCCCCAGCTCTTCAGTAAAATAAGTCCTGATTTATCCCTGTGGATAAATACCTTCAGCTCAGAAGAACTCCATCACTGTCAAGAGTGAGGTGCTTCCTCAACAAGTGACAATAAAACCCTTATAGCACTTGCTCAGCGTGACACATCCTCTTCATCCCCTTTCAGTAGTGGCATTATTGTCTCTTCCCTGCAGGGGCTGTCCTAGTCAGCCTGATCATACTGTTGGAGTTGTTGTGGGTGAAGCATGGATGTGTCCATCCTGGGCTATGGCCAAAAGGCATGTCTCTGGCATGTTAGGCAGTTCCAGCATAAGCACTACTCTTTCCCAGTCCCTGTTGATCCATAGATCCAAATATTGTGAAGATTTGGCTCTATGCAGTTCTGGTTTGAATGGAAATGGATCTGATAACAATCAAGAGGACGTTTTTAGGATGGAACATATGTTTTCTAAGGTTTCATCTTAAAATGCCACATTCATGCTCTGTCCTACATGGATGCTACTAGCTGGAATTGCACCCTACTGTTCTTAGCAGAAAAGGGAATTAGAGCTACAGCTCATGGAGGAAGAGAGGATGTTAACATTTTTGTCACCCCAGGATGCAAAGCTCTCAATACTTGGCCCCCAAGAAGAAATTTCTGGCTAGTGCTGCCAGTGTCATAAACTTGCAGAAATGCCAGGAAGACCCCTAACCATGCCAGCAGCTGACTGTCTCAATAGGTTACACTGAAGTGCTCCTGTCTCCTGCAGTACCATGTCTCCTATGGTATCTGGCCTTGGGAACATTAATGGCTGGTGGTTCTGATGACCCGGAGAGAGGAGGAAAATGTGAGATTTCTTGAAGGTTGCCTGTTAACACCTTCGTCTCTCTTTCTTTCAGGCACATTGTGTATGTGGAAAGCATTTGCACTTGGAGCTATGTTGCAATGGCTTGGAGTCAATACTGATGGGATAAGCAAGAAGATGCTAATTAAAAATAAGCAGCTGAAGGACAGCAAAGTAGATTGACATCCAGGTGGAGAGGTTTTGAATCCCTGGGGTTGCCAACACTGGGAACACAAAGGATAAAGGTTACCTAAGAGAGATGCCACAGGAGAAGGCAAGATTAGGTAGATCTGGGTGCCAGACAGTCCAACTTCTCGGTGTGTTTTCATGCCACCCATGGCATGGGGGTTCCTCTGGCCCCATGTTTACAGCCCAGCTGGCACCATTGCTGTTGAATTCCTCAGGTGAGGTTGAGATCTTAATGTGGGGATGTTGTGTAGGATTTTTTTGGTAGAGCTGCCTTCTTCAGGCCTCCAGGTCGGGACTCTGGGGACAGCAGCTTTTGCAGAGGCTCTGTTCTTCATCTCAATGGCCCCAGCCAGGGCTTTGCACTGGAGCTGAGGAGGAGGAACAGCTTTCCCCAAGGAGATGTGTTGGGTGGCAGCAGTGCCAGCACTTTTAGCACATGAGAAACAGAGCATCCTCTGCCCTCACACCAGCAAGGTGGAGGGAGGGAGGAATCATGCAGCTGAGCACCAGCCAGCCTGTTACCTCTGGCTCTCTCATCACTTCTCCTGTTTCATGACACCTAAGCCAGCTTTATCAGTCCCATTCTTTTTTTGTTTGTTTCTCCATCTTTCCCCTGCAGACAATGTGAAAAACTGGGATTTCTTTTGTTCTGGGGGCTCACTTTGACAGGAGTTCTTCAGCAATAGCAGAGGCTCAGTGATTCCCAACCCACCTGTCCTGCCTGTGGCAGGACCCCAGCAACAGGCAGGACTGGCAGGGTGGGGGATTATTTCACCCGCTGCAGCCTGGCTGCTCTTATACAGCAGTTCCAGCTCCCCCTCTCCAGAAACAAGCTCCAGGTCTTCCCTGATCTCACATTTGCTTCCTTTCCTACTGGCTTTTGCATTCCTTTGCCTACTGCCTTTGTGTATGAAGCAGCTGTTTGAGATATCCTAGTACTTGAACTTTACTAAGATTTTGAGCATTTCTTGAGGTTTTGAAAGACTTCGTCATTGTAAATAAAGTTAAATCCTTCTACCTGAAAGGACCTGTTTAGATTATGAAATAATTCCCTGTGATCAGACACCAGGTTACACTGCACAAACCTGCAGCATCTTCCAGCAGATGACTTTGGCCCTTTTTACCTTCAAGGCACAGGGTTTCCCTGACCAGCTTTCCCAATGTTCTAAGAGACAGCTGGGCACCTCAGAGTGAAGTCACCGACTGTGATGTGGGATTCTCTAGCAAGGCATTCCCCCTTGAACAAATATCTATTAGCATGACCAAACTTACCAGACGCATGTTGCAAAATTTACTGTTGGTAATGGTAGCAGACAGAGAACCATCGAGTTAGTCCAAAAGTAGAGAGGGCCTGATTAATGTTACTTTTGCTTAGATTGCCATCTTAGAAATTATTATGGAAAATTGCAGATGTTCCTGAGCAGGATTCAAGAGGCAGAACTAACATTGCTTTTATTACTGGCCTCAGTGCTGCGCTTTCCCACCAAAGTATCCGCCTGTTTTGTTGTTGGTTCATTTGTTTTCAATGTGGTCTGGAGTCACAGGGCAACCAAAGAAAGCTGGGAGAGTCCCACCTTCCACTGAGGTTTCATGTTCACCTACTGAATGCATTTTCTTGAGCATTTTTTCACTCACGTTTTGTAAACATATCAGTTTTCCTAATATTATTGGCTAATCAAATCTTGTTTCCAAGCTGTGCAGAGCAGACAGCTCTTTCTCCTTCTTACAGACAAGGTCTACTTCTTTCCACACCTTGTAGCTCTGCTTTCAAGAAACGATTTCCTACAAAAGCCTGGGAGTGAAATCAGAAATTCCCTCCCTGAAGCACACACTGATATCCTGCTGTTGCTCTGCAACCTGCCATGGAAAAGAAGAGAAACTGCAGCCCAGGCATTGAGAAATCACTGTCAGATGCCTGTCGCTCCACAATTATTTGCTGCAAGCCAGAATAACTAGTCACTGTCAAGTCAGGGAAGATGTTCCCTGAAGGCTTGATTTAATAGAAATGCAATTTGTCTCATGGGTCAGCAAAATAGGTTGAGGATGACCTAGAATTTTGTGTCCAGAGGGAGCTTTGAAGCTTGTCCAGGATGCCCAGTTTCACATTTAATGCAGAATATAAACAAGTGGCTCGTCCTTTAATGTGGGGGGTGTAACGAAGGCATGGTCCAGGTCTCCGCTCTGTGGGGCTGTTCCTACCACCTCACACCGCTGTGAACAAACATCTGTACCCATGCACCAGCGCATGTGTTGCAACAGGCGTCAGTGTTCAGGGACATACTTTTGGGTAGTATTTGGCCAAATGTAACATGTAAAACAAGGCTGGTAAGCTACCTCTGATAATCTCCTGGTAGGTTAAGCACCATGTAAGTAATGTTCATCCAGAGTTGGGGAATAGCTGTGGTTATGAGAACAGCAGCTACACCGTGCAGAAGCTGTTTTTACTTGTAGGAGTGAAACCCAACATCTCTGATGGTTTTTACAAGATCTAGAGTTCCTTACCAGAGGAACTGCCAGAGCTGTCTGGGACATATAATTCCATGGGACTTTCTCAGTTTCAAACCCACCACATAGCCCACTTTGGATCACGAGTAACACCCAAAATCATCAGCTTTCCTGCAAGCTGAAGCTTGAGAAAGACCTCTTCACTCAGGTTTGTTGAAATGTTTTTAATTAGTTGATTAAAGAGATGGTTAAATGGTTAAATAAATGGTTAAATAAATGTCTAGTGGTTAATAAATGGTTAAATAGATGGTTTTAAATAGTTCTTTGTAATTGCAGCCTTTTAAATTTCATCATGTTCAAAAAGCAAAAGCAGATATTTTGCTTAGAAAATATTGAAATACAATATTTTTATAATTTCACACTGTATTGTGGTAAATGTGATTGAAAAAGCTAATTGAAAACATCCCTCTCCCTTGAACAGTTTTGGTTTCAGTAACTGGTATTTACTCAGTGGAAAAGATTTAATGGAAAACCCTCAGGCAGATCCAATCAGATCTCTACTAGAAAGTGGCAAATAAAATTTTTTTGTTTTACAATAAATTCTCCATGTCTTGAGTTTTGAATGTAATCAATAGATAGATTCAGAAGTGTGTGTCTATATGTACTTATATACCATATGTATTTATATACTATATCATACTTTTATACTGAAGAACTTGGATAATAGAGTATTATATCAGATGGCTGCTCATCTGGTGAGGACACTTTCACACCTAAAATTATGCAAGCAAACGAAAAAAAGGATTTGCTGAGAGAGTGCTGTGTCAGACATGACCATGCAGGGAGGAGTAGCCTGAAACTGCCAAGCGTTTTGTCTTAAGAGCTTTAATGTGGGATTTAGGAACTTCAGGTTTTTGGGCTGAATTGAGCAAAAGTCTTTAGATCTCTTAAGTTTTGGGTGTTTAATGGTGTTTCATCACCAACTGAACACTATTGCAGAATGACACTTTGTTTTGATTTTGTCCAGGCTTAAAAGGAGTTAGATAAACCCAGAAAATTTCTTTTCAGAAAACAGAAGCTTTGCTTTTTGGAAAAGCCTCACCATTTCTACTGGAGATAGAAAGTGCAAGTTTTGAAGTTTTTGTAGCAAAATGATTTATTGTCAGCTGCAGTTGAGCACGGCTATTATTAGTAACCATTGTTCTTTCAACTAATTTATTTGCCAAACTCTTCCACCATTTTAGAGTGCTAAAACAAAAGCATTAAGATTTTATTCTGAAATTAAAAAAAAATCAGATTAGTCCAAGTGACTTTGTTTCATATTTTGAATTTTCTGAACTGCCAGACCTAACTCTTAGGAAATCAGTTGTTATTCACACGGGCCCTGTGATGTCTAATAAGCACAAGAAACACATGTGAAAAAAACCCCATGAAGGGAAATCCAAGGAGGGAGAGCAAAATAAAGTTCTAAAATTATGTTCCTTTTCCCCTTTCAATTCACTGTCACCTGAGAACAACAGATCACCCCGCAGGGAAGTGAAATTGCAGTTATTCCTGTAGCACAGGAAAAGCTAAAAAAAGCCCCAGCCTTAACATGGAAAATAGAATAATCTGCAGAATATGTGAGCAGGGTTGTAAGGACACTCTGACATGTTCAGCAGCAGAAGTAAAGTTAAGAAAAAAAGACTTCTGTTCTTTGAAAGTTTATAGGCCTTATTGTAAACAGCCAGTGACAAATTTATTTTAAAAATTATTAAAAAAAAATCCTGTCAGGAAGCTCTTAAGTCAGCCGGAATATTTTCCCCCAGATAACACAGAGTTATCCATTTTGTTGGGTTCTGCCTAACTGCGATCCTCTAAGAAATATCCCCAGTTGTTCAATAAATAATAATGTTACAGAATTTAAAATAAGAAACTAGATTATTAAAGTTACAAATCTTTGTGGTCTTTATATCTTTAATAAAACATTTATCTATTAATAATGGATACTGTTTCTACCCAACCCGTGCTTTAAATGGAAAGAAAAAAAATAAAATAAATGACCATTGGAAAATTGCCAATATTTCCTTATCCTCCCCAGCCAAGGCTGGCAAAAATGCAGTTACATTGATAAACTGTTCATCGTTTACAAAGGTTTAAAAATTTTAACAGCTCTACGTAAATTGAGGACTAGATGTTTAGCCTTGGAGGCATGCAACAGGAAAAAGTAATCTGGAGCGTCCGTAGAGATAAATGTTATAACTTCATAGCCCTTTGCGCATAGTTAATGGAACAGCTTGGCTCATACGGAACACAATGCACATATCAATACAGCATTAAACTTTAATGTACATCATATCAGGACACCTCGGGGCAGTTGTACCTTGAATGTTTGTTAGCTGAAGTGATCCTAATGGAATAATAATATATTATGAAGAGGTTGACAATAATTCCTAAATGGCAGGATAAATAAATAAATAAATATGTATATATATACACTAGGTGTGCATGTGCATGTAGGGGTGTGCAAGCATATATTTATGTGCTTGTATATGTATCTATGTGGGTGTATGTCTCAGGAAAGTAGTGGGAATGATGTAGAAGTTCACAGCAGCGTCCATCTAAGACGTGGAAAGAAGACAGAAATTTCCATCTCCCTGCATTTATCCACCTGGGACACATTTTCAAGGGGCCTTCCTTAAGACACTTGCAGACCTTGCGAGATACAGACTGAGCACCATCAATTCTGTATTTATGAGCACAGAGGCACTTATATGTGCTCCCAAGGCACACATTCCGGTCAGTCCATGCTCGGCATTGCCCATCTGTCACATTGGCGGTGTCCCTTTGACCGCAGCAGGGCATTTGCCTAAGGAAGGACCACAGCATAGGGCTCAGGTAATTACCCAGCCAACAGGTCAGTTTGCAAAAAAACCAGTCTTTTGGGTTTCATGCGGATGTCTGCAACTATTGAAAGTGCTTGGTCTATGCAGGCAAACACAAGAAAGTCAAATGTCTTCACTGAGGCAACCCAAAAGTAAGAAGAGAGTCAGAAACTGCTCCGAGATGTCCTCCCACCCATCTCCTCCACCAGACCTCTCACGTGGACATGGCTTTCAGAGCAAATCCGTGCCTACCTAACCCTTCAGAAATATTAGGCTGAATTCAGAGAGCTCACGGGTGCCCTAATCAAGTCAGCAAGGAGCAGCAGAGATAGAGCACTGTAATGCTTAATGTGAAGATGCATTGAAACTCCAGGTTCTTCATCCATCATCCTGGAATACCATTATTTATAGGATGAAGATGTGATTGTTAATTATACCTCCTCTAGGTCTCTTTTTTGACAGAAGTCACTACCTACACAGCCCCAGTGCGGAGGGAGGGCTCAGCACGCCAATCCGGCTGAAGGTACCAGTGACATATTGTCATGTTATTCTTTACTTTTAATGAGTAAGATATGCTGTGAGTGACCTGCCCTTTCAGGCTGCAAGGGAACATTCATCCAATTGTCTGTGGACGATAATTGCAGATGGTTATCAGTCCTGTGCTCAAAATAGCTGTCTGACCCAAATGAGAAGAATTTCTGTGTGGCTGAAAGTGTTTTGTTTTCTCCTTCAGAAAAACATGAATAAGGAAAATATATATTTTATTTTTTTTTTTTTAGCAAAATGATCAAGTGTTGGTTTTGAAATGTTATAAACATTTACAGTAAGATGGAACTCTTTTTACCCACAAAATAAAGATTTCAAAACCTGGGAGTGGAAGGAGGAGGAGATAGGTTTTCAAATTTTCAGCTTTGGGGGGAATCCAGAAAAGTTCAATTTTAAGAAGAAAATTCAAACAATTCCATGAAAATGAAATAACACAAGCCTGGCCTTTAACAACAACGAACAACATGCCCAGAGGAAAGGCAAGCAAACACCAGGAGTGTTCAAAGAAGCCTTCAGAGCAAACATGGGTTTGCTTTGGCTGGTACAAGACGCTTGTGTCCTTGCTGTAGCTGCAACGCGCCAGCACCCTGTGTGCAGAGGGGCAGGTTTGCAGCTTTGCAGCCCAGAGTGTTGGGTTTTATCTGGCAATTCTGCTCCCACAGCTCCTGTCTGTCCTGACGCCTCCCAGGCAGCTGTGCACCAGGCATTTGCACCTGCACTTTTGTCCCTGTTCCCCCCAGTGGCACTCCCCACTGGGGTTTCGGCTGTGATGCATTCTGCTCAGCTCCCCTTGCAGCGGCTGAGCTCTCCACCTGCGGCCGTTCCATGCACAGCATGGCACACCCCATCTTGGCAGCCCAGAATAGGTCTGTTGTAGGTGTGTGAAGAGTATGGCGTCAAGTGCCGTTTGGGAAGTTGGGTGTCACCCCACACAGAGCAAAATGAAAGGTTAAATGGAGATCGTGAGGGGTAAATGCTGGCCTAATCAGCATCTGCCTGGGAATTGGCAGGATTGCCTCCAAGTGAAGGGAGGATGCAAGAGGGAGACGAAAATGCAAAGGCAGTTATTTACTGGATTTTTTTTCTTGAAGAGTACTTAAAGCAAGCTTTTGCTGACACTGCTTGACAAAGGCAAACACCCAAGAGCTGAGGGTTCAAGCTTGAAAGAAGATAATTATTTTGAACTGCTCCTGCAAGGTATCTGCATGTGAGCATGTGTTATTTGGTACTTTCTTCTGCATATAACAGAATGATAGATTCGTATCCCTAATCCAAAGCTTTCAAAGGCTTTATGAGCACCTGGGGCTCGGGTGCATGGAGCAGTGCAGTGCCCATGGGGTACAGCCCGCCTGACGCATGGCAGGAAGGACAGGCAACTCATGAAAGACACTCCCATGCATGAGTGGGCATAATGCAGCTCCTTCTGCCCTTTTCCACTGACACTACGTTATTTCTAGGGGCCGCATCACATTATCTTGGTAACTACGTTTGGTTTCACTGGAGGAATCTTTTCAGTTACTGATTGATTAAAAATCATAAAAATGTAAACACTTCAAGGAGCACATCTGGAGGAAGAAACTCAGAGATAATTTCTTATTTTGTTTGGTCCAGACCCAACCAGTCAGCTGGCAACACTGCACTGTTCCCTTTACAGACCTGAACCTTCCTCACAGGGCTTCGGTTGGACTTTTGTCCAGATGAGCACATATTTCATACCCATGTCTCAGATGGCAAATGCTGCATTACAGTTGTAGGTGACAGAGGATGACCATGAAGGATGAGCTGTAAGCTCTGGAGGTGAATCTGATTTAAAGATTCAGGTTTGCAGTATAGCAGAAAATTCTGGTGACATGTAATGCTGCAATGCCTGGCAGCTGCTGGTTTTTCTTTCACAGCGTTTGCCTGCCCAGTAGAAAAGGCCATCTCCTGAGGCTCAGCGCCTGGCATGCTCCAGACACACGGTCCCTAAGGAATTAATAATGAAATAGTATTGGTATCAAACACACCTTTTACTGCTGTTGCCAAGGGGTCTGTGGACACTCCAGATTATCCACAATTACATCAAGAATGTAGCCTGTGAAATCAGACTAAAGTAGGGGGCCTGTATGCTGATAGCAGCATTTTTTAGATATGGAGCTGAAGCAGCTCTGTATTTGAGATAATAATATCTGTGTTTTAAATTTCTTCATCCAGATGTTCATCATAATAAACCAAAGCTGCTGAAACTGTGCTGGAGTCATTCAATCCCAGCTGAGATATCATTAAGCTGCTCAGCCTCCCCTGTGACAGCATCATATTGCCAGCTGGGAAATGGTTAATGACAAATTATTATTTTTAACACACTGAGGCTGAAAGTGCCTCTGCATCAGAAGGAGTGAGAGGGGTGGGCTCCTGACCTGAACATGAGGACATGCAACCACAGAGGAAAGTTGGTATGACTTCACCTGGAGCAGGAAAGGTGGTAAGTTTGGCTTTTTTCCTCAAAATATTCTCTCCTTGAAAGATGTTACCCACAGCTGGAAAGCATTTGGCCATGACTGCTGTGCACATACCGCGTGAAATAGCGGAGTGATACTGCAGAGCAGAAATGGAGAGCATCTGTGGATACAGAACTGGCAGACTGAGGACAGTGCTGGGCCAAATATAATGTTTATTTCTGCATAAACACCATGGAAAAGTGAAGGGTCATAGCACATATCTGTAACTAAAGTTAAAACGCGTCATGGAGTGCTGCAATTATTGAGCACTAGAAACTCAGGAGTTAAGTTTAAATGTAAGGAAAATAGAGAAATGTGTCACATGCAGATTACTAAGGACTGTAATCCTTGATAAATTCCCTGTATTGGTGCACACAGTTTTGACTAGGTCATGATAATGTTTATTCCTACAGACTGAACTAAGCGAGTTTTAAAGAAGCTGCAGCTAGTTTTGTTCACATTTTCAGATTTTACTAATTTACTCTGGTTGTAGGTGGGCAGAGATACGACTGCTGTGACTGAAGTGACGAAGAACATGTTCGGTTTTCATTCCTGGGCTTGTTCTTCTTGGTTTTTCACTACTAGCCTGGGGCATGCTAACAACAGCTCAGAAATAATTTTTACCTTAAAATGATTCAATTCAAAATTAACACAGTTGTAACTAACTCTGAAAGGATTAAAATATAAGTACTGTGCAAGAGACGTAAAGCCACTGCATGCTTATAATAATATGATGGGATATGTTGCGTTCTTAAATTAACTTCTTTTTAAATTAAATATACTTTTTTTTAAATTTAGCTCCTAGAGTATTCTCTAGCTGTTTTACCACGGACCAGTAGAGAGAAGATACAGCAAACAAGCTATCTATTGTACGTAAACACGCATTTCCATGTTGATTTTTTCCTGAACTCAGGAAAAAATAGCTTTGAATAGCTTTGGTCCACTGGATAGTTTTTTGAAATGTATTCATCTTTACAGAGAAAATACAGCAATCAAATATCCTCTTTCAAAACAGTTACCACTGCTCCAGGTGCTGAGAGGAGCTGGGATCAGCCCTTGACAAGATCCCATCCCCAGCTCAGCTGCTCTCCATGAGCATGATAGCTCCTGACAGGAGGTATGGTTCATCACTTATCAGCTTTTGCTGCATGCAGATTATTCTAGGGAGTAATGGTAAATAAGATAACTTATGCTAGAAACAAAGGAAAACAACCCAACTGAATTAGTTACAAGGTACCGGGGCGGGGGGTGTTCCACATGCAGGACAGCTGAAGAGTCAGCACCACTGAGAGGCTGTTATCCAGTTATCAAGTTTCTTCTGGTCCCCATCCATGTTAGGATGTTTATTAAGGAGTTAACAGATAGACTAGTACATTCTCAGAAACTGCAGTTGTGTCTCCAGGAGGTAAGTGACAACTTGGGAGAGGATATCCTTATCCTTTCTGAAGAATCATCTTGTCCTTGGCCATGGGGCAGAGGAGCACTTTTACAAGGGACTGAGTGGAACATGTGGAGGAGAGAGTGGTGAGGGAGTGAGCAGGTATGAGCTGCTGAGAAGTGGAGGCAAGATGTGATTTGCCTCTGTTGAGGTGGAGCAGAACATGGTGCAGCCTGGGGCTGAACTGTGTGTGCCCTGGTTTGGAGCCAGAAGAGGGGATCCTGGGGGCTGGTCCTGCTCTTTCTGCACCCTGGGGTGCTTGAAACCCTGCTCTGTGAGAGGGTAGAAGCTGCAGAGCAGGGGAAAAATCAGCCCTAAATTATGTAACAGGGGGATTGTCTATGTGTGTGCGGATGGATTTTGCATGGCCAGTTTCTGTGATACCAACCATGCAACCCGTGTGCTATGCTGCCTGGATGAGTGGGAGAAGGGGTCTAGAGCAGATACTCCTAAACTGCTGATTGTCAGTGACATATCGAGTTGGTCTGTAGGATGAGAGGACACTAGAATTTGAGGGGTTTTTTATCATGAACTCATGAGGATGAATAAGTATGTGGTTTCTGTGAATAACTCTGAGAGCTGACTGTGGTCCTTCTCCCCTTCCTTTCAGCACTTGCTGTCTACCTTGCTCCAACAGTCTTGCTGGTTTTTCTCTTTTTCTCTCCACACACAGCATTTCCCTCCTCATCTCTGTAATTACACAAGGCACTGCAGCCCCAGGTTTGTATTCAGGCACAGAGACCTCTGAGCTGGCTGCGAGCTGCTCCACTGCGCTGTAGAAGGTAACTTGCCCCACCAAAGGGCAGTGTGTGTCTGCTGGAGCACTGGGACACTTGACATTTCAAACCTGCTGGACTAGAAGCCAGACACCAAGACTTTCCCATCTAATCTATGTTTATAATGAGGGTTTAGAGCGGGAAAGGGATGCATGTTGGTTTGATGACATTCCCCCAACACCTGAAAATGTCTTGCTATGGTCCTGTGTTCCCTAGCTATCCCGCATCTCCATGAACCACTTCAGATCATTCAGTGAAACATGTCAAACGGCAGCAGTTTTCACAGGGTCAGTGGGCAGGGTGGGTCTTTCTCTATGCAGAGAATTGCCCAGACACCTTCCATAAACCTTTAAGCTTCTATTCCTCTCATTTTTCTCTTCCTCTCTCCTTCTTCTCCTGACTCTTTCTTAGAGTGGTTCAGAACCTGGCGTGCTTAAGCAGCTCTTAAGCAGCTTGTTCAGGTCAGCCGAACCCTCTGGATGGTTCCTCCATGCAGGCAGCTCACAACAATTCAGTATTGCGGTCGCAGCCTGCCTCTAACTCTGAATCCTAGGAAGCAAATTTGGTCTAATAAAGGGAATCAATACGTTTCCCTGTGCATGTTCTCACCGCTGTTAACAAAACCATCACATAAGCAGTTCTTCAAATCTCTTCTCAGATATTGCTCCTGAAATATCAGCTGCACAGCGTTCGATGAAATTAGCACAAAGAGGCCTTTTGTGGTATAACTAGCTGGCCCCTTTCACCTCTCCGGGTTGCCTGGAGATCCTGCACAGAACTTTGCTTTGCCCAAAGCTCTGGGGAGGTCAGGGGTGGGGGGAGCAATTGGAGGGCAGTGCACGTGGCTTGGAAACTTGTAGGAGAGTAGCTGCTGCTTCTGCACTGGCTGCATTAGAAATTCATATGCTGAGAAAGAACAAGGAATTTGGGCGGTGAAATGAGAGGATCAGCTTGCAGTAGTTACTTGGCACCTAGTAGCAGGAAAATAAGGGTCTGGGTAGGACTGTGCAGAGCTTGGATGGGGCAAGCTGGGGAGGAGTCTGCCTGTACCTCTGTTGCATACAGAAAGAGGCAGAATTGAATAAACATGTTCTGTGTGTCTGCCTCCAGAAGAGGCAAACTTCAGCTTCCCAAAAGCAGATTTGCTGTAGACAAAATATTTTTATAGTTTTTTGATTGAAGAAGTATCTTAAGACAAGAATAATTCCAGAAGAGAAACCAAAGGCTAGTTTACATTGCATGCTGCAGTAAAAAAGACAGATAGAGGATGTCACCAAAAAATCAAGAAAGGGGAAACACTTCTAAAAAGCCAATAGTTTTTCATAAAATCTTTCATGTTCTACTAAAGGCCATTTTTCAACCAAACGATTCTTTGCCTTGTCCTAGGTTTGAAAAATATTAAGCAGCATCTCCCAAGGCCATGCTAGGGAGGCTAGGAGGGAAGGGAAGTGATTGAATTTTGCTGTAGGTGCTCCCAGCCACAGTGGCTGTACCTGGTATGACTTTCTGGGTATTTCATGCTCTCAGTCCTTGCCTTTAAGATCAGTTTTGCCTCTGCATTTTTTGGTGCTACTTCTTTTATTTCTGTGGTGTTCTTATGCTGGAAGGATACTGGATTCAGTGGTGCCAGCATCTCTCTAGATGGGCATCCCATGTTGGCTTCACCTACACCTGGTTATGCCAGGGTGACTGTGGGTCAGAGAGGAAGCTGTAGCCCCTACATGAATGGGCATCACACAGCCCAAGGTCTGGTTTTGTCCCGCAGAGCTGGGAAGAGGGCAATCCTTGCAGATGCTGTGACAGAAGAGAAATCAGGGTGGGCATTGCTCATCCATGAATCTCACAAGTCTGCTTGAAGAAGGGTGTTTGTTTGCTGGTACAATGGAAGGCAAGATGCATCTATGCTACCACAGAGTGTGAGTTGAGCATTAGTTTATTAATGGAGCTGTGTCCGTGCTAGGGTGTTGCAACATGCTAAATGCAGTCATAAAGCCCTTCTGCAGCTTCTGGGCACTAGCTCCTCCAGCATGTCATCTTGCTGAGTGCTAGGGCTGGGGGCTGACTGGGCTTCAGGATCAACCTGGAGCTGAGCACCCACTGGTGCAGCTGCGCTGTCATGTGGGTGTGCTCTGTGCTGTATCCCACTGACCCCATTCCTGAATGCCCTGGCTCTTTTTTCACAGAAGCCTGTATCCACGCTCCAGTAGGATCATGGTGCTGCATTTGCTGTCTCCACTTAGAGGCCTTTATAACTGCTGCTGCCCTTCAGAGGAAGCTGAACTGTCTTGTCAGGCCTCTGAGAAATTGACTTTCATGTAATGCCACCTTGTTTACACCTCTAACCTGAGCCAAACATCATGTGCCTTTTAGTCTGGCTATCTAGAGAGATCTTCAGTGAGGTAGGGAATTGCTTCATTACAGAAACCGTGGTTGAAAATTAAGCTCTCTTTCTAATGGGCCAAATATATACATCAAAATGTTACAGAAAAAGCCCCAAAACTGCAGTTTAAAATGACTTGGCAGTATCTGTTGACACATTTGCTTGCCACCTGGTTTATTGCCAATGTGAGTTTTATTGCTGGAATGAAAGACCTGTAGCCAAAGGTTTGAGATTTATCCCAGCACCCTCCTGTCCTGCCTGCTGCCATAAACCCCAGTGGGAACTGGGGATGGGAGAATGGAAAGACCAGCCTTCAAGGAAATACTGGGTTTGCAACCTCTGTGATCATTTTGTCTTGGCCTCATTGTGATGTCTGTTGGACAGTGTGACTATGAATTGCTTCAGTGGTGGCACTTTGTGTATGATAGACAATGGACACTGTGTAAAGGAATAATGATGTGACCAATGGACTCTTCATACACCCACACGTTGTATATATAATATTTTGTTGAGGACTTTGTTTACAAATCTCACATTTGAGTCTGCACAATATTTTCATCTGAGAACTTCACTGTAATTGCAGGGATTTCTCTTCCTCAGCACACTAAAGCTTTGTAACTTGGGTTTGGATGTCAGACTGTCCCTCTGACACCAGCAGCCCATTCCATGATGCTGCTAATGTTCTCCCTCACTCTCCTTGTCTTCCTGTCCTGTACTTCCTAAAGATCCTGTGTCCATCCATGCCAGCACCTCAATGGTGTGAGCTCTCCCACCATGACATGCTCATTTCATACTCTGTGACTGCACACAGACCTCAAATTCCTCCTGACTGGATTATACTGGAACAGAAGAAGCAAGGATCCTCTTGCAAAATATGATGTCTAATAATCATAGAATGGTTAGAGTTGGAAGGGACCTCAAAGATCATCCAGTTCCAATCCCCCTGCCATGGGCAGGGACACCCTCCACCAGACCAGGTTGCTCCAAGCCTCATCCAGCCTGGCCTTGGACACTTCCAGGGATGGGGCATCCACAGCTTCTCTGGGCAACCTGTCCCAGTGCTTCCCCACCCTCTCCAGGAAGAACTTCTACCTGATATCTAATCTAAACTTTCCCACTTTCAATTTAAACCTGTTACCCCTTGTTCTGTCACTACAGGCCCTTGTAAAAAGTCCCCCCCATCTTTCTTGTAGGCCAAATAATCAAACTTAGTATTAACATCTAACTGTAATTTAGCTCAGATCTCAGCCATCACTCAGCATGTCCATTCAGGACATTTCATGGTAGGCTCTTCTCCCAGAAATGCCATTCTCCTCTGTCACAGAAGCAGCTCTTCCCCTTGGTTCTCCCTTACACTGGTGGCTCCCGGTCTCCTGTCGGTCTTTGTTCTCCTGTTGTGCTCAGTGACTTTTTCATATACCAGATTTACACTAGCAAAAGTGCAGTAGGGACACTTTTCCAGGTCTCTTAAGCAGGAACTACTTGCTGTTGAAATCTACCACTTCCAATTGTTTTTCCTCTTGGACAGCCATGTTTCTCCCGACACCTGTGCTTTCATGCAAACCTGGTCCAAGACAACCAGGTCAATGTTAATTACTTTGTTATGTATTCAACAGCCCCTTTCTCACTAGCATAGTCTTTCTCATTTCAGCCATCTAATGTCTCATGTGCCATCAGAAATAATGGTGAGATAAATGTTACCTGAGCACTGCAGTTACCTCCTTATTCCTTGCATTTTGCAATGTCTGTGTGACGCACTGATACAAGAAACAGCGAAAGCGAGAATCTGTCCCTGCTCCTTTCAGGCAGGGTAACGCATAGTTATGTGGCAGAGTTACATGGCACACGTAGTTTCAGGGAATTCTGTCACTGATCTTTTTAGTGGGACTCCTGAGTTTCATACAAGATGTTTTATAGAGTGGTGGGAATGTATGGAGGGGAGGGTCTCTGGGTCTGCTGGGAGTAGTGGTCTACTACTACTGTTTGAGATGGCTGTACCAGATGATCCAGGTGTCTCTTTCCAAACTTGTCAATCTCTGTATCCGCTGGCTTAGTCTTTATATTTGTGTCTCTCTCCACTTTATTTTCTTTACTCAGTGCTAAATGCAGTCAAAACAGGGTCCTGTCATGGAAAAGCTCAAGTCATTTTAACTATGATTGGCAGGGATCACTGTCAAGAAAACATGAAGGTTAGAGAACATTGTCTGTCTTCTAGACATTACCAACTTGGACTAAGCCAAAGATTATCTATGGACCATCTTCATGTTTCAAACAAGTGCTTCCTTTATATTCATCAATCAATTAGCTTTACAAATTGCTGTGATGACACTGACATGTTTAATGGGCTGAGCAGTATGAGATGGTTTGAGGTGTCATTTTATCAAAGACCTCAAACTTTGATGGGCATTTGAAAAAAGAGAAACAATTCTTTTCCCCGCCAAAACTGTTCAAGCTGAGCTTCGGCTTAAAGGCTCTGTTCATGTCTGAGCACAGGGTGATGGCTTCACCTGCCATCAGGTACTGCCTACCAGTGTCCGTTTTTCCCACCAAGTAAATCTGGGGAACTTCCTAGGCAATAAAGCATAAGAACATAGACACTTATTTGGAAAAGCAAGGCTGGAAAACTAGATCAATCCTCAAGCAGGCTCAACCTCAAGCGTGAACCTCTAAGAGAAACAGCAGGATGCATAGGAAATTGCAGGGCTGTGCTACTGTGCTGCAGTGGTGGCACTGCTTGATTCTGTTTTGATAGAGCTGAACAAAATGGGAAGTGCTTCTCTTAAAGTCTCGGTAGCTATATTTTGGAGAGACTGGGTGACTCAAATCCGTTTTGTTGGATCAGAACTTCCTCTTGCCACTTCCATTCTCTAATGTGTTTAGAATCAATTTTTTACAGAGCGAAGGGTGTGTGGATGCAGAAGTCAGCCCAAATGTTGTCTACAGCGTGTGACCTAGATTTTTCAAGGAACTTAGCTATACACGTGCATGTACAAAATCTAAATTCAGTTTGTGTCTGGCTTGCATGAACAGTGGTGCTGATAAATCAAAAACCTACAAATGCAAATGGACAAAGACTTTTTTACACCCAACTCTTGATCAGTACATGGCAGTGCAGGGAATATACTTGCAAATAGAATGTGAAGTTAAACATGCATCTTTCACAACTAAACTCCTTTGGAAAATATTAGTCCTGCACACTAATTAGTCAGAGATCAGAATCTAACTTTATCCCAGAAAATATGCTTACTCAGCCAAAAATAGGAAAATGGATATAGTCATACATATTTATTCCTGGTTTGCATGTACAGTTGACTAGAAATGCATGTATTTCAGAACAGCATCTAGATACTATTTTTTTAATTAGGCTGATGGCCTTATGGAACATTTCCAGTTGCAATGAAGTGCTAAGTGTGGAAAAAGATAGAAGTTATATCTGGAGAATAAAAAAATGCACTTCTCCCCCCACCCACCCACCCTCCCAGCAGGAATCTGCAGGCAAAGGTTTATGCACCCATAGGAATCATCTGCATAAAGAAAGCTCCCCAGTGTGCAAAGTTTACAGGAGCTGACATGAATGTGTATCTGAATTAGAGACATGTCAGTCTGGCTTTCAAGCACTGTCGCAGCTGCTAAGTTATGGGCTGGACAGACTGTGGCTTTGTTCCAGATGAGCGAACCAGATTGCAGATCCTGATGTGTTAACTATTAGGGGCTCTGGTCACCAAGAAATGGGGTGGCAAGCTGTCTAATCTTATGGAGAACAGTGAGCCTATCTTCATGGTAGGCACTTACTTATAGAATCATAGAATGGTTTGGGTTGGAAGGGACCTTAAAGATCATCTAGTTTCAACCCCCATGCCATGGGCAGGGAGACCTTCCACTAGACCAGGTTGCTCCAAGCCTCATCCAGCCTGGCCTTAAATGCTTCCAGGGATGGGGCATCCATAGCTTCTCTGGGCAACCTGTCCCAGTGCTCCCCACCTTCTCAGTGAAGAACTTCTTCCTGATATCCAATCTAAATCTCCCCGTTTTCAATTTAAACCTGTTACCCCTTGTCCTGTCGCTACAGGCCCTTGTAAAAAGTTCCCCCACACACACTTTGTTGTAGCCCCTTCAGGTACTGGAAGGTGCCATAAGGTCTCCCCGGAACCTTCTCTTCTCCAGGCTGAACAAGCCCAACTCTCTCAGCCTGTCCCCATGGCAGAGGGGGTCCAGTCCTCGGACCATCTTTGTGGCCTCCTCTGCACTCACTCCAACCGGTCTATATCCTTCTTATGCTGAGGGCTCCACAGCTGGACACAGAACTCCAGGTGGGGTCTTTCAAGAGCAAAGTGGAGGGGGAGAATCACCTCCCTCGACCTGCTGGCCACATTTCTCTAGCTACAGCCCAGTATATGGTTGGCTTTCTGAGCTGTCAGCACACATTGCTGGGTCACATTGCGCTTCTCATCAACCAACACCCCCAAGTCCTTCTCCTCAAGGCTGCTCTCAAGTCATTCTCTGCCCAGCCTGCATTTGTGCTTGGGATTTCCTAAGCCATGTGCAGGACCTTGCCCATGGTCTTGTTGAACTCCATGCAGTTGGCATGGTCCCACCTCTCCAGCCCGTCCAGGTTCCTCTGGATGGCATCCCTTCCCTCCAGCGTGTTGACCACACCACACAGCTTGGTGTCATCAGCAAACTTGCGGAGGGTGCACTCAATCTTACTGTCGATGTCATTGACATTGATGTTAAACAGGACCGGTCCCAACACTGACCCCTGAGGAACGCCACTTGTCACTGGTCTTCACTCAGACATCAAGCCATTGACCACCACTCTCTGAGTGCGACCAGCTAGCCAGTTCCTTATCCACCAAGTGGTCCATCCATCAAATCCATGTCTCTGGGATTTAGAGACAAGGTTGTCATGTGGGATGGTGTTGAAGGCTTTGCACAAGTCCAGGTAAATGACATTGGTGGCCTATCCTCTATCCACCAAAGTCGTGACCCCATTGTAGAAGGCCACCATATTAGTCAGGCATGAACGAGTCATTCAAATGGCTCTGATTCAAAACATTTAGAGGCTTTTTTTGGCAAAAGCTCTGTCACAGCTGCTGTGCTATCCCTGACTCTTATGATGAAAAAGAAAGCTCTATGGGTATGAACATTGCATCCCACACTGTTGTCAACCTGCATTGTTGGTTTTACCATATTCGGGACCTTTCCAAAGCTTTGGAGAAGACCTATGTTACTGTCAGTAGGAGTTCTGCCTACAGTGGCTGATCCAACCTCACTTAGACTACAGTAACTGGACCAGTGAAATCCTATTTTGGTGAGAGATTTCCTTGACACCATTCTGCTCAAGCTCAGGATGCTGAGACCACCAGAACTCCTTGACTGCTTGTGGTGCTTATCAGCCCTATGGGTGCAGTCTCTTCACATCCCCACTGACTCCTGGTCCTCATGGCCAAACATCCAGACACACTCTGGCACAACACCTGCTACTTGGCCAGATGCTAAGTAGTGGGTGGGAACTGGGAATAGGAGACTGCTCTTGGCATGTCCCCTTTCCTTAGTAACAAGGAGGCAAGTGTAGACTGAGTTTGCACATGTAGGGAGAGGGGTTGTGACCCTTTGATTCTGAGAGTGATTAGAGGCACCACCTCAGCTGTTTCCCTGCCCCCTTCCACTCAACTTCCACAACTGGCTGCTGACAGAGACACCTGCATTCTTGGCTCAGACCTGAAATGTTAATTAGGTATATAATGAACATTCTTGTGGTTATAGAACAGTAGGAATAGGGACAATTAAATCCATTGCAAGTATAAATTGGGGCTGTTAGTACTTCTCTTGACCTGAGGGTCCTCAGCCATGGGTCTGGTGTTCTTATTATGTCACACCTTATACAAATAAGGGATAAAATAGCAGTTCCTGCCCCTGTGAGCAAAAAGACATTAGGTAGACAGATGAGTAGAAACATGAGTTAGAACTTCTGACAGCAAAGTGCTGCAGTAGAAGGTTATTTTAGAACTTGCTGTCTCGAGGGAGTTTGGACTTTCTTGCCTTGCAGTCAGCTAAAGGTGTGGATGCCAATTTAGTAAGAATTAAACGTAGTTCTCAACTTCCGGTATTTCTCTTAGGTTGCTGTAAGAAAGATCTATTTTTTTCCTTTCATCTTTCTCTGGATGATGACTTTTCGCAGCATAAAAAGCAGAAGGTTCAAATCAGACTTACAAACATAGCTGTCATTCAGCTCTCTCCTTGGCAAAAGATGTATTAATATATACTGAAGTGTCTCAGCTAGTGATCAAAATTTTTCTTGCATTGCCATGGCAATGCAAAGGAAATTGAATTTCAATATGACAAAATACCTCATCTCTTTACCTAGTCATTATCACTGACATTGTGCAAACATACAACACTGACAACAATTAGGTGTCTAGCAACACTGGAATGCGGCAGGTCAAGGTACCTGACTCTCCTGAAGAGTGCTGGAGATTATTCCCCTCTCACATCTTATGAAGGATTTTCTTTGTTTTTTGTTAGTTGTTGATTTTGAGAGTCCTCAGCTCTTGGACATGTTTGCTTTTTTTCCCTTCCCTCTTGCATCTTGGATTTTACTTAGCAGTAATGTGTTTGTGGTTGCAGAGAAAATGCAGCAAGGGTACATGCTGAAAGAGTGCCCATCCCTTCTCTCATGTTTCCTCTGCTCCCACTCAGCAATGTGTGCCCTCTTGCCTTTTTCCCAGAGAACTCTTTCATGCCTCTTCACTTGGCCCAGCTAATAGTAATTGCTTTTCCACAATCACCTAATTCCCACGAGTGTCCTTGCTTGCCTGTGGACTGGACAGGAGGCAGAGTGTGGTGTTTGTTGGCCAAACATACTTTGTCTGGCTGACTTGAAGGCTAGTGAACGGTCTTTCAGGTTGTACTCTTTGCACATCTCACTTTAAAATTCATAACAAAAAGGTTCAAATAGAAAAATACTTTAAGAGTAAGATAAATATGTTTATTCAGCAGCCCTAAAAAGTTTGAAGCTAGTTTTTTCAGTGTTTGTTTTTGGCAATTCTACAACTGCCAAGCTGTGCCAAAGCCTGAACACAACATCTAGATACACCCTGGGTCCCCAAATACCTGCACTATTCAATTCTTTTTAACTCTTCAAAACAGGGGCCAAGATGCTGGGACCAGAACAAAGAAATTAGTTGCCTTCTGTCTTCCTCTTGTGGATGAACTCCAATGAAAGGTACCTGTATGTTCTCAGCTATGCTGGGCTCAATGATCTTCTTATTCACTGATGATTAAAATCAGTTTTTTCTTCTTCGTGCCTTAAAGAACTTGTAAAAACCTATTCTGCTGTCCACACTTGTTCACAAACACAAGGCAACGTCCAAGGCAGGAAGTTCTTATGGGAAAATTGACTAAAGATGCATGGAAGTGAAGGTATTTTCCATTGTAGGGTTCCCTATCAATTTGATATTTCTACGTACAATCAAGGAGTTTGTATCAGCTTTTCTTTCAGAGTTTGTGCATGCATGACTTTTCTATGATACTCTGAAAAATGAAATTTAATATCTTTATTATTTCTTCTTGTTTGGAACAAAAACATACATGAAATACAAACAGAAAGATCCTGTTCCATTCTACCTTGTAACAAAATTTGCTTTAGAGCGACAGTGGTGAGAAGAAATAGCATGTAAAAAAAAGAAAGTGCACAGATTATGTCTTAATTCTAGGCCTATGTTTTCCCAGTAATGGAGACTTGTGCTGCTTTCAGCCCTGTCTCCACTGAAATCCATTAAGACTATGGCATAACCTCTCATTCCCCTTTATAACTTGCATGTTTTCACTGCTTTTCAAACCCATCACTCCTAAGGATGTCTCTCTAGGAAGGGCACACAGCACTAATAACGGGAGCTGCACGTGAAGGAAATCTATTGTCAGGGAGATGCTCTGGAATATGCTACCAAGGATAGTATTGCAAAAATGTCACAATACATCCTCCTGATAATACATTCCCTGTAAGCTGTACAAAGACAGAGCAGAGGAAGAGAGGTGTTTGTATGGCAGCAGACACCCCAGAGCCATGACATGAATTCACAAGTAGCTTTGTATGTCAATGTGAAAAAGTTGCTTTCCCCAGTTCTTTTTACCCTCCCAGCCCCTCTCAGTGCACAGAACAGCAGCTTGAGCAGACACAGTAGAAACCACCCATGACAGAACTCCCACGCTGGAGTTAAAATCAGGAATGGTGACAAACTGCCCCCATGCCTCAGGGTTACCCCATAGAGCTGCACCCCTGTGCCTTGGACATATATCCCCTAAAACAAGCAACTTGGGCATCTACCCTCCTGACACAAGCAACTTCTCCTAGCTCTCAGGTTGTTTGAAAGTGGATTCTCTCTCCTTCGTGTCCAGCTGACCGAGGAGTTTCCCTAGCTTCAGCTCAAGCAGACCCTGAAATGAAACTGATTGGAAGTACAGTATGTACCACCCTTGTTCTCATGGCCTCCCTCTGGTCATAGCCATGGTTGGAACCAGGATACCAGATGAAACTTTGGCCACTCTTACCAGTACAATTGCTCTTATCTCCTTGCAAAGCCTACCCAGTGCTTGATTGTTGCTACCTTCCAAAATGGGCTGGTTTGGATTCCACAGACAAAACATTGGTCCAACTCACCCTGCCATAAGCCTGGATTAACTGCCAACACCAATGTCACTCAGTGAAACTTGCTTCTCCATCATCTGGGTGTCATGCTATACTCATTAGCTAATTGCTTCTTAGGGCCCCTACCCTTCTCCTGGCTGCACCGTTTTAGCTTCTCACAACATGCTAAGGAAAATGGATCAGAAGCGTTAAATTAATTGTCTGAGGTCCCACAGCAAGTTTAGTCTATGGGTACCTGCCTCCAGCTGCCTCACCTTCCTGCTGCTTTCACATCTGTCTTGCAGGTACTATTAAACACTCTTTCAAGTAAGTACATCCAGATAGGAAAAGGGTTAAAATTTGCCATGTTTATTGTAGGGTGAAGCATATATATAACCCTGATCTGTAGTGGAACAGGGGGGGTTCCTCTGAGGGGACTGAAAAATAAATGAGGGGTCCTTGTCCATAAACCTTACTCATGGCAGCAGATCCTACTTACAGCAATGAGAACTTCTGATATACATGAGGACAGGCACCTCTAGAGGTGATGGCTACAGGCTAATTATTCTACCATACAGAAATCTTGAGGCCAAAGACTTTCTTCTTCTTTAGATATAAGGAAGAAATTCTTCCCGGAGAGGGTGGGGAGCACTGGGACAGGTTGCCCAGAGAAGCTGTGGGTGCCCCATCCCTGGAAGTGTCCAAGGCCAGGCTGGATGAGGCTTGGAGCAACCTGGGCTAGTGGAGGGTGTCCCTGCCCATGGCAGGGGGGTTGGAACTAGATGATCTTTAAGGTCCCTTCCAACCCAAACCATTCTATGATTCTGAGTCCCTGCAAAGTCACTGGATGTCCCATTGCAGAAGAGATTGATTTAAAGTCTGATATCCTTGTGTGTCTTATCCCTGCAATTAAAAAACACAAGTAAGCAGATAAAGAACAAAGATGCATTTTGTTGCCAAAAAAATCAGAATTATTGACTAAATATTTACTTGTCTTAAAATCTAAGCAGCTTGTGCCAATGCAAGCCATGATGTCTCTTTATTTTACACTCAGCAAAACCACATGAAAGCTATTAATTGATTAGACTTCCATTGTGCTTTGCTTAGACTGTGGGCAAAGAAAGTCCTCTAGTATTCTTATAGTCTATCTTCCTAGTTAATGAAAAGACAGCTTATCCAAGGTATAGGAAGCTGAATCACATCATCCCCTGATGTGGTTCTCACCCTCTCCCCAAATCACGAAGGGTGATGCCTTCTGCCCACTCCAGCCCTGCAGACTGAGAACCATCCATTGCAAAGCAGCTGCTTGGCCCCTGTTTCCAGTCACCTCCAAATCCCCTGCTTTGAGCAATGCCTGGGGCTACGTGTGTTTTTACCTCAGCAATGGTAGATCTCAAAGGACTTCCTTCTTCCCTGTAACCACTGTACACTGGTTGTGATCCCAAGGTTGGCAATGCTGTTAGTTGAGCATCAGAGCGATACCTCAGTGAGTAGATGTGTGTTTTACATGAAAATATGTTCTATAGCGTGGAATTCCCAAGGCTCCTCTGACCAAAGGAAACAATGTGAATACAACCTCATTAAAGACTAACGCGTGTTTCCAGGCGTCGACAAACATCCAGGCAGCTCCCAGTGGGCCCCAGGGGAGAAGCGTATGGAGCACTATAAAAGCTTTATGAATTACAAACTTGCCAAATTGCTGTTTAAACAAGGAAGCAAATGGGAAGACCATCTGCATCAGATTGCAACTGCTCATAATCCTGTCACTTGTGCCAGTATGGCATGTTTAAGCTCTTGTGTTGGCACATGCCCAAGAGACACAAAAATTTTTTACAGCAATGTATTTCCCCCTCCCCCAGTCATAGGATCTGAGGCTCCTTTTACCATTTCTGTTGGGTTTCTGATGGAGCGGGTAGCTTTCCCTCTCCTTGCAGCCCATGGTGAGCCCTCCCCTGTGCCTTGGGCTCTGAATGCTGGAGATCCACTTTGGAAACCCCAGACCCTCCATCACTACTCACTCTCTCCCATCTATTTATGCCTCTTCTCTGCCTCATCCCCAGTGTCAAACATCTTGCAGCCTCACACGTTCATCCTCAGCAAGCCTCCCCCAGGCCAGCAGTGCTGCTGTCCTTGCTTTACAGGTGAGAAAGTGAGACATTAAATTTACTTCTGTGAAGATACTAGATGAGCCCATAACAGCAAAGGGCTGATCCGAGTTCTGTCTCTTGTTGGACTAGAGTGATGCTCCGACCCTTACCCCTCAGTCCTGGGACTGCACACCAGTCACGGGTTCCTTTCTGCTCAAGGCAATTAGTACAAATGTGAAAGAGTTGAGGGAAAGCCAAAGCAGCAGCCCACCAATCCTCATGCAGATCTTTATCTTGTCTCTTTACAAGGAGCTTTGAAATAAAAATAAAGCAAGTTACTGATAATTAGCTCTAAAGACACACAAGCAATTGTGCTTTATCGTGTACAAGCTCTTTGATAATAGACCAGGCCTTGTGCCATGAATTGCTAATTAATTCTTTCTTAGCAAAATGTTTTGCTTAATTAAAGGGTGTACTGATTTATAAACACATCCCTAAATATTATTCACTTTGCATCTTCTGAAAAGAGTGCAGACCATTCCTGTGCTTTGACTTTTCTTTTCAAATTATTCCATTATATTCAGCTACGTTCTTTTCAACACTGATTGTGACAGATTCAGAAATTATTAAATCATAAATACAAAGATGAAAATCTAGTGATACACACATAATAGGAAATGTTCTCACAGCCCTCAAAATATTTCAAATAATGACAAAACCAGAAAGAGACAGGAAGTCAGAAATGAAGCTCCTGGCCCAGCTCTGTTCTTACTCATGCTGAAGTAAATCATGACCCAGTCCCCAGAGCTCAGCCTGATGTAAAAGCAGAGGAAAGATCTCTCACTTCTCCTGCAAGATCACTGCTATACAAATCAGGTCCTACCTGCTTGCCTGCTGCCTGTCATGGCGTTTGCATGGGGTGGGTTCATCAGCGAATTCAGTCACTGACCTGTTTACAGTTCAGGATTTGCTTCTTAACTAGTTTCTTCTGAGCAGCTGTTGTTAAGGCTTTTTTCTCCTGCAGTTGCACCCTCCTAGTAGGAGCTATCTCTGCTGTGATGCAGAGGAATGACAAAGCAGGGAGAATACAAGGTTGGTGTCACATGTGAGCCAGCACAGACCTATCCCTGGAGTTCTGGTGGCTTTAAGCTGAGGGTGATGAGAGCAGGAGCCTGGTCAGGAGGCTGTAGCCTAACTTATGGTGTATAAGAAGCTTGAAGGACCACACCTGGAGGAGGGAGAGTAGATAGATGGGATGCTGTAAGGGGTCCAGAGCCAGAACGTTGGGGAACTTGGTGGGACTTGTGGAGGAAGAATGTTTGGAGTGAGAGGGCAGCTGCTGTAGGCAGGTTTGATCCAGAGTGTCTTTGGACACAGTAGATTTTCAGGGAGCTTGACTGTGCAGGGCAGCCCAGGCCAGCACAGCAAAGGAGGTGGGAAAGCTGATCCAGACCAGGATCACCAGTGGGTTCAGCTCCAAGCTGGTGTGGTTTTGCGGTGCTTCAAGGGATGCTCAGCTGACCATCTAAGAGGTTTGCTTTTCCCAAAGCACGTGCATGAGTAACTCGCCAGGAGGACTTCCTCAGGCCATGATGCACCGTTGCAATGACCTGCAGCATTGCCATGTGTTACGGCATAGCATTGTGATGTGCTTGCCCTGTTCTGGAGGGCTTCCCTGTGCAGGGGGCACCAGCAGAGGCAGGAGAGTGGGCTCAGTGCATTTCCAGTGCGACCCAACTCCACTGCTGATGCCATCCCTCCCTCCCACTCCTTTGGGTCACCCAGCTCTGCTCCAGATGCAGATACTCAGCTCCAGGGGTGAGCCACCACCATGCATGCCTCTGTCCTCTCCATTTGCGTGTGACAGCCACAATGTGAAGAGTTTCTATTTACTCAGGGAAAGTTAGTGATTTACTTTCCACCCGGTTTACCTTACATTCTGTGCTGTATTACTGCCTGCTGCATAAATCCACTCCAGAGTACCTGAGGAGCATTTGATGAAACACTGCCCTCTGAAATGCATAGGTTATAGTTGTCAACAGCTGTAAGTCTGTCAGTGTTCAAGTGTAAATTCATCTTCACCCAGCATTCATTAATCTGCCCAAATGCCTCCTCCTCCTTTATCTCTTCCCTCCTCTTCAGTACTGATGTATCATGTGGCAAGTTGCTTGTTACACATCTTCACTGTCAGAGTGGTGTGAAAAAGTCAAAACCACACACACATTTATAGGAAAGTCATTTGGGCTGAGGTTTTGTGGCAAGATGGGGACTCTGATGAAGTGGATGGGCATGTGAACATTGCCAAGCCATTTGAGCTTAAACAGAAAACAGATGAAAATGGCTGGTTGTAATAGTTCTGGTGTGACACCAGGTGAAATGCAGCTTTTCTCCATGAGGCTTCCTATTGAGACTTGACTTTCATCAGAGAAGAAAGGAAATGAGACACATGTGATCAGCGAGCACAGTAATTGCAGAGGAAAGGAAAAGTTCACATAGGCCCTGAGCAGCTGGGCTGCTAGGTTGCCTGTTCAGTAGCAGCAAGACAGCATGTACATCCAGCACAGAGGTCAGCACACTGTCGTAATCAAGTATAAACTCCTTTTTTACTGGGTTTCCCTTCATGATCACTGCACTTAGCCCCCTGGTTTTTTGCTCTAGAGAGTCTCTTTTCAAAGGTTTTCCATCCTTGCCAGGGAATTTCATACCATGGAGAATGTCTTGCCTTCCCAGGTTAAGTCGCTCCAACAGTTAATCACCCTTGCTGTTAGAAATGTGTGCCCTATTTCTAGTCTGAATGTTGGCTGCCTACAGAGACATTATGTATGCTGAGCACTGGATAACATACACGTCTCTGAATATATTTGCAACTTGATAATATTGCTCTGGTTACTTCTCGTACTTACCCTTTGATCCTCGGCTGGGGTAGATCAGAATTGTTCTGCTCAAGTCAGAGAAGCCATGCCAGCTGAAATGTCTGGAGTTGGCCCTTTATTAACTGCAGGATACAGTTGCTTACAATTAAAATACCTAGTTTTTGGTCTGGTTTTGTTGGTTTGTTTGTTTTGGTTTTTTTTAATAGGGAGAATAAAAGGTTAAGCTGCTGCAGATATTCACATTTAATCGGTTTCAATTACAATATGCATATTACTTTTCAAAAAAGGTTTGAGACTTCTCCCACACAGACTTAAATGTGTCCACATGAAATATCAATGTTTTAGGCTAGGATTTTCAAAAACACCTTAAGGAAATGAGGCGCCCACTTCTTATTGACTCTCATTGACTTCCCTGATTGCTTTTGAAAAATCCCATCCTTAATCATCGTTATTGTGCCATAAGAAATGGTCTCCCTCATTATCACTGACATATCCTAGATACTGCCACTACTTACAGCTGCCATGTCTAACCCATAAAACATAATAAAATAAACCAAACACTGAGGTTACTCAATGGACAAGCGCTCAGCCTGTTACTGGCAGTGATAGTCAAGCAATGTTAAAGTCTTCGTAACGTCCTTATGCTTAAGCCAGTACCTTGAACACGGCCTCTGCACTTGGAAAATGCAGCCCTGGAGATCTCAGCGGACACCTGTCCTGTTCAGATGGTCCCACTTTCTCCAAGGTGTGCGTGCTGCCCATGGCAAGGACTGCCTGTCTGAAGGATGATTTAGGAGCCAAAACATTGCAGGGACTTGCTTACCATACAAACCAGTGGGCAAAGGGCCCCAGGGGAAGTTTAGGATCCTTCTGGTGTTGTGCAAGAATCAGACTCAGTCTGATCAAACACCCGGAGTTGTTCCTGTTCTCTAGCTGGCTGCAGTGCCGACTGTCCACGTGCCAGCAGCAAGCCAGAAGGAAGCAGCACTCCCAGGACTGCCAGTACCTGCAGGCATGGTCTAGTAAGATGCCAGGATGGTCCTCAGAAGTGTTTGAGTGAGGAGATTGCAGGTGTAGGGAGGCATTCACAAGGCTGCTTGTTGTTGGCATAATAAAAGGTTGCTGTAGTCCCTTTTTAACCATACAAGGTCTTTCCTTAGTGCACTGAACCTGAAACTTTTTCATCTCCACCTTGACCCCCTCAGACGCTCCAGCTCCCTCCAGGACAAATCCCTGCCCCATTGCTAGATCCTTTGGAAAATTCCCAAACATGTCACTAACTCCACATGCTCCTGAGAAGACACACAGACACAGCTGTGTTTAGTGGGGTCTTCTGCATCGACAAGGGATTACATTGCAAGGAGCATAACCTGGCAAAAACTTGTGGGGAAATCCCCAAACATGGACTTTTGCCTTTTTCCCCATCAAAATCATGACAGAACCACCCTTTTCATTTGCATTCATGTCTAATAGCAGAGCATGTTGCTTAAGGCTACAGACAGAGTAAGCAAATCGGGGCTGATCTTGCAGACTGCTGACACTTGCTCATGCAAAGGCTCCCTTTGGATTCTGTAGTACCATTCATGTGAGGAAAATCTGCAGAGCCTGTTGGGACCAGAAAAATACGTATCAGCTTCTCAGCATCCTTGCTTCTTCACAGCAGGTTTTCAGGGATCAACCAGGCTGTAAGTACGACAAATTTTGCTTATTTTTCTTTTCAAATAGCACCAAACCTTTAGCTATTGATTATAAGCAAAGGTTTGTTAGGAAAGCGAAAGAAGAAGTGGGTTTAGTGAGAGATGCAGAAATCCTAGTTCAACTCCTCAGAGGCCTCTATGGATTAATAGAATTAATTTATCTTGCAGGGCATTAATTGAAGAATGTGCTGAGGTTAAGGACAAGGTCAGCTCTCCACAGTGTAATGTCTCCTACATAATTCACTTACCAAACCGTCAAGACAATCTGTGCAGAGTAATAATGAAGGATGGACGTTCTGCTCCCAGTATCTCAGGGAACATAACCTTGTATTAGACATAACTTTAAGTGAAAGTTGTAGGAAGGTACATGGCAAATGTTTTATTAGATGAGACATTTAGCACTGTCTCATACTTCTTTAAGGTCTGTAGTTGCAGATCTGGTCTGGATAACATACAGAGGGAGACTTCTGACCCAGCACAGAGTGTTTGGTCCCTCTGTTACACTGCATAAACAGTGCTTAGCTTGAGCTCACAGACCTCCTGCCAGGGAGTTGGCAATCTCACCCTTCAGCCCTATGAGGAGCCAATCAATAAAAAACAGCTCGGGAATTGTTACTGTGCTTTGTTATTCCAGTAGACTGACTCAGAAAGGATTGCTAGCTGGCTGCAGCAAACACCCTGCAAAACATGCTGGGAAGAAGTACTTGGCTCGAGTTTATTTGCTGGTGGGGTAAGTTTGGCGAGAACAGGCTGTGATTGCAAGGGCTGTGGCATTGCCAGCATGACAGCCTTTTAGAGTGAGCAGGGGGAGATAGCATCACCAACCCCCCAACACCTGGGATTTACCCTGCACCCTTTCCAACGCATAGAAACATAGAATCTCTTAGGTTGGAAAACACCTTTAAGATCATCGAGTCCCACCATTAACCCAGCACTGCTAATACCACCACTGAACCATGTCCCTGAGCACCTGTCCACACCTCGTATCTTAAACACCTTCCTGGGCAGCCAGTTCTAATTCTGGAATTGGAGTGGTTGGAGCTCCAATCGACTGGTTGGAGTGAGTCCAGAGGAGGCCATGAAGATGCTCAGAGGGCTGGACCCCCTCTGCCATGGTGACAGGCTGAGAGAGTTGGGCTTGTTCAGCCTGGAGAAGAGAAGGTTCCGGGGAGACCTTATTGCACCTTCCAGTACCTGAAGGGGTCCTACAAGGAAGCTGGGGGGGCACTTTTTACAAGGGCCTGTAGTGACAGGACAAGGGGTAACGGGTTTAAATTGAAAGCGGGGAGATTTAGATTGGATATCAGGAAGAAGTTCTTCCTGGAGAGGGTGGTGAGGCACTGGGTCAGGTTGCCCAGAGAAGCTGTGGATGCCCCATCCCTGGCTGTCTTCAAGGCCAGGCTGGATGAGGCTTGGAGCAACCTGGTCTAGTGGAGGGTGTCCCTGCCCATGGCAGGGGGGTTGGAATTAGGTCTTTAAGGTCCCTTCCGACCCAAACCATTCTATGATTCTATGCTTGATAATCCCTTCAGTGAAGAAATACTTCCCAGTATCCAACCCATCTCAGGCTTGCCTTGCCAGGGCCAGGCTGAGGCAGATGCCTGACCACATAGCAAAGGGACAGAAGCCCTTTAGAAATGAGAAGGGAAATGAGAAGTTAAAAGGGATGAGCAGATGAGCCAGGCTAGGGTGAGGATGTTGTCTCCCTGTCTTTGTACTTGCAAAGGATAAATGCAGCCCAGGTATGGCTGTCCGTACCCACTGCTAAGCAGCTATGCCCAGTGTCTCTGGTGGTGGGAGTAGCTCCAAACCCTGGAACCCAGTCTCTATTCACACAAAGCTGCCCCAACTCAAGCTTTGGGGAGTTGGCCTGCTCATCATTTTTTGTTTATCAGGCAGGAGGAATTTGCCTCCCTGATGCTGCTGGTGGCTCTTTCTGTCCACATATTCAATGACTGCAGTGAGAAGGATGGGGGATGAATAGTGACCATTAAAGCTGTACCAGACCCCTCTATATACCAACACAACAGGCAGAACCTGTTTCTGATTTCATACATCAATTATAACTTGTTGCTCTTCAGAAACATTTAAACCACGTGCAGAAATTTTTAAAGACTGGAAGTATTTTCCTGTGAAACTAATCAAATATTAGATCAGGGGCCCAATATTGCATATCCATCCTTGAAGAGACTTAAAAACCAAAATCTTAAAAAACCTGATCTACCTGGTCCCCTTTCAGCTCAGTTTTGGGCCAGAGATCTCCAAAGGGCCATTTTAACCTAAGTTTTTCTGGAAGCCGCAACAGTCAGATCCACAACATGACTATGAAGCAGAGTAGGTCAGAGAGACTGAATCAGGACTGTGCCTTATGATTTGTTCATCTCCAGAGCTGCCCCACAGAGAGGGCTTAAAAACCTGGTATTGCTATTGATTATTGTCTTCTTCAGAGCTCCCATGGCAGATATCCAGGTAATGAATCCAACCAGCTCCTCCATTAATGAGCCCTAAGAAGTACAAAGATGATGACACAAGATGGAGTGTCTATTTTACAGTTCTTAAAAGCTTAAGAGAAATGAAAACACATACAAGGAACCCATATGAGGTCAGTTTTACTGAAGAAGGAAGACCAGACTCAAAGGTGA
Organism: Rhynochetos jubatus; assembly: GCA_027574665.1. NCBI lineage: Eukaryota > Metazoa > Chordata > Aves > Eurypygiformes > Rhynochetidae > Rhynochetos > Rhynochetos jubatus. Next base: position 15,538,347 of record CM050665.1, on the reverse strand, counting down.
GATTTTGTGCCAGACAAATGCTTCTTTGTGACCACATCTTCCTTCTTTAGATGCATTATGATAAAATCTGATTATAACATTGGACAGCTTCCCCCAGACAGTGCTCTTTTCAAGAAGCATAGCCAAGATTTGGTTTAATTTGCTTGAGTTTTTTTAATTTTAATTTTGTTTGCTATTTCAGGTCTTATTACCTACACAATATCTAGACTAGTGTTGACCTGTCTCCAAGTTTCTGAAAGTGACATAATTAAGTCTTTGGACTGTCAGAGGATCCACCTCACTTATCCAACAAGTGCAGGAGATGATCATGGACAGGGTTGGATACCAAAAGTACAGTTGCTCTTCTGTGAGGTGTGATGGGTGCACAACTAGGCTTCAGGGAACCCCAAAAACATTACCTCAGCTATTTTTACTGTAGCAGACATTGAAGTTACTGAACACCTGTATTAGCATAGCCTGGCTACTGGGCTTGTAGAACAGCCATAGATAAAAAGAAACTATACCTGACTTGCTTGGGAACTGCAGAGTGCTGAGGTTCTACTAGCACCTTTTGCACTGCCTTTCATGCTTTTCTACTTCTCCTGGAAAAATCTTAAAATATAATCTTCCAGGTGTTCTGTTCAGCCAAAAGCTGACTGAGCTTGCAAAACTATTGTAGTAAAGTGGATAAGGAAAGAGCCACTGATGTAATGTACCTGGACTTGTGCAAATCACTTTACAAGGTCCCACTTGACATCCTTGTCTCTAAATTGGAAAGACATGGATTTGATGGATGGAGCACCCAGCAGATCAGGAATTGTCAGGAGGGTTGCATTCAGAGTTGCAGTCACCAGCTTGATGTCCAAGTGGAGACCAGTGACAAGTGGCATTCCTCAGGGGTTAGTGTTGGGGCCAATGCTGTTCTACATCTTTGTTGGCAACACAGACAGTAGGATTGAGTGCACCCTCAGCAAGTTTGCTGATGACACCAAGCTGTGTGGTGTGGTCAACACGCTGGAGGGAATAGATGCCATCCAGAGGGACCTGGACGGGCTGGAGAGGTGGGACCATGCCAACTGCATGGAGTTCAACAAGACCATGGGCAAGGTCCTGCACATGGCTTAGGAAATCCCAAGCACAAATGCAGGCTGGGCAGAGAATGACTTGAGAGCAGCCTTGAGGAGAAGTACTTGGGAGTGTTGGTTGATGAGAAGCGCAATGTGACCCAGCAATGTGTGCTGACAGCTCAGAAAGCCAACCATATACTGGGCTGTAGCTAGAGAAATGTGGCCAGCAGGTCGAGGGAGGTGATTCTCCCCCTCCACTTTGCTCTTGTAAGACCCCACCTGGAGTATTGTGTCCAGCTGTGGAGCCCTCAGCATAAGGATATAGACCGGTTGGAGTGACTGCAGAGGAGGCCACAAAGATGGTCCGAGGGCTGGACCCCCTCTGCCATGGGGACAGGCTGAGAGAGTTGGGCTTGTTCAGCCTGGAGAAGAGAAGGCTTCAGGGAGACCTTACTGCAGCCTTCCAGTACCTGAAGGGGCTACAACAAAGTGTGGGGGGGGGAACTTTTCACAAGGGCCTGTAGCGACAGGACAAGGGATAACGGGTTTAAATTGAAAGCAGGGAGGTTTAGATTGGATATCAGTAAAAAAGTCTTCACAGTGAGGGTGGTGAGGCACAAGAACAGGTTGCCCAGAGAAGCTATGGGTGCCCCATCCCTGGAAGTGCTGAAGACCGTATTGGAAGAGGCTTTGAGCAACCGGGTCTAGTGGAGGGTGTCCCTGCCCATGAAAGGGGTGTTGGAACTAAATGATCTTTAAAGTCCCTTCCAACCCAAATAATTCTGTGATTCTATGGTTCTATGAAGTTTGTCAGTCTACTGTGTTCCTTCATCTCTGGCAGCTGTTTGAGGGCTTTTGGAGAGGTTGCTTGGATTCTTGTTGGTCTCAGTGCACTTGTAGATGATAGAAAAGTCCTAGTAGCACTGCTGGCATTCACCTGTGACATCCGTATTGACCTCTGTATTCACCTGTGACCTCTGTCGTGCCCCTGACTGCATCAAAGATTTGTTCTCAGCCACTACTTTAGATTTTGCAGCACAGAGGATATTTGTGGACAATTCGTGTAACATTCATTTTTTGTGCTACAGTGCCATGAACTTGGTAAACTGTACCCACTGCCATGGCAAGAATGGCCTATGGCATTTCCCCTACCTCTGTCACAGGTTAGGTTCCTGCATTGGCTCTTGTACCACAGCACTTCCAGGCCTTGAGCTCCAGACAGAACCTGGCACTGCCCAGCCCTTGGTCTCTGTCTCCTCTCACGTTCTACTTGTGTAAAACTTCTCCCTGCTGGAAGGAAGGACTTGCATTTCTCTGGCAGCAATGTGCTCACCTAGTCAAAGCTTACTCTTTCTTAAAACATCCTCTATGTACCTATCTCCCAGTTCACCTGGGATGCCTGCCAGCAAACGCAAGCAACATACAACAACAGTTGCCCTTTCAGTGAGCAGCTTATGAAGTACCTGGTTCTTCTGAAGTAATCAATGTAGTACAGTTTGCTTTGTTTGTTTTGGGTTTTTTAGATTTTTTTAAGTACTATGGAGTGTCTCTTGTCTTGACACCAGATTCTTTAGGGTAGCGCAGAATCAGCTTGTCTCCTGAGTTCAAGTCCTCTTGGCTCAGCTCACCTTTTCCACCCTGGGGTGGCTCCATGACTGAAAGGTTATCCCTGCTCCAAAATTACTCATTTCTTTTTTTTCCTGCCTAAAGCTTTGCTGCAGCTTAATGAGTCCATTCATACCATCTCAAATAAAACCTTGGCTGTGTTCAGTGGTGCTCCTGCCCATGCATACTGGTAGGAGCTGGGTCTCAGGTAGCCAGCAGTGAGCTGCATGATAAGCTGATGCTTGGAAACTGCTCAGCCTGGGGCCTGGAAGAGCCTTTCTCTCTCCTGCCCACCAGGAGATCACAGACCCCAAAAGATCCCTTCAGTAGTTTTTAAGAAATGTGTTTTCCTTGGTGGTGTTTTTCTTTCCCATAGAAACTACCATTCCTCAACTATTTTCTTTCTCTCCCAGACTATTTTTTCAAGTGATATCTGTTCCAACTTGTTGAAAACAAAGTTCCCTTTTAAAGATTTTTTTGCTTTCAGAGGAAAGTCAAGACTTTGTTCAAGGAGAAAGGAAAAAACCAACACTCTGGTCCACTCTGCTCAGAGAGAATACTGCAGGCCAGTATTCTTTCTGTCCTTCGCAGCTTTCCCATCCTCGCTGTGTGGTTTTTCTGTTCTTTTCCTTTCTCTTTGCAAACTGACATCCTTTGCCAAAGCAATGTGTGCCTTGTGCCCTTTCCAAGGGCTTCACTACAGTCTTTTCCCCATTCTGCAGAGCTGAAATAGTCAGCAAGTGAATAGTTAATGCAGCTGTCAGTGTAGGTGGTGCCTCAGATGAAGGAGCATTAGTCTCTGAGCTGAGTCAGATCTTCTGCAGGACCAAGCTGTTGGCACTGCATTGTTCTATACCCATTTGAAAGACTGTCACTGAGGCCATGAGAGTTCCCAGTCACATGCTAGGCTTGCATTTAGGTAGACATGAGTTTGAAACACAGGCTAGATACACCAGCTGGTACCTTGATGCCTGTCTTATGTACTGCATTGCCCTGGAAGTGTGGAAATCAAGGATGTGATAGCAGCTCTTCTACCATTCAGTCAGTTTAGGAAGAATTAAGGGACTATTCCTGCGACCTGCTGCACTTCTGGAGAGACACAGGAATTACCAGCTGCACAAAAACTGGTAACCTGTATTGATTTTAGATAGCCTGGCACCACTTAAATGAAAGCTGACACTGTGACGCAGATCAGACCTCCTTAAGAGGTCCACAGAATCAGGTATATAGAGTAGTAATTGAAGATTAACATACAAATTGGGCATAATTGATTGTTATCTGACCTGGCTCGGTAGTGACCAAGAGCATTATCTTCAGTCCTTCTGTGGCTTGCACAGAGTGAGTTGGAGTGACTCAGGACTCTGGTGTACAACCCCAAGGTGTTGTTGAGTGCAACTTAATGCTTATCAGAACTCCAGAATGCAGCAGACAGCAAGGCATCAGGTCAGTGCTGAGTGTCCATGTTCTCATTCTTCGGAAAGCCAAGCAGCCCTCACAACTTCCTGTGGCTTGGACCAATGTGCAGGGTTCCAGGAGCAGTCTCACTAGACTGGTCGATCTTCCTGGCCCTATGAGCTGCATTCCAAGAGCTTTATATGGGTGAGAGCCACGCGATGCATGCCACCTTTCTCAGAGGGCCAAGGGGATGCCTATGACTGGTTCATACCCACAGGTGACCACATCTCACAGTGAACTTGGTTCCCCCCAAGAGGAGCAGGATTAACCAGGTATCGAGCAGGAAGCAGAGTGTGTTTCTCTGGAAACCCATTTTGGACATATGAGCCACGTCTGCTGTTTAACTCTGGATTTTCCAGAAACTGGCGCAGACTTGTTGATGGTCAGGCAACAGTACAGAACTAGAACCACATTGCTCATGAGCCATATGCCAGGGAGAAGCTGGGCCATGTCTTACATAAGTGCTACTTCTGTGATAAGAAGTTTCATGGTCTTGCACAATGCCTGTCAGGATGCATGAATTTCTCAGAAAAGCAAGCTGCTAGCCAACAAGGTTATAGTGATTAAAAAAAAGAAGTCTGCACCCCTTAATGCAAATAAGTGCACATTAGTCACCTTAATCCTGCTGGGCCTCAGACAGCAAATTCAAGAATTTACCATTTGTACTATTTTTAGAAGTACTATGGTTTCAAACCATAGTCCTTACGCTTTTTAGACCTGAACCATGATTTTCAAGTGCTTGGAGTTGTCAGTGCTGCTATTAGGCAGGCAAGAGAGGGGTGCATGCAAATAGATCAAAGTTTCTGCATGTCTCATGAAACTAGAACGTGTTTCATAATGTGTCAGGAACATTTCAGAGAGCCTATTGCCAATGGCAGGCCTTATAATTAAGGGTTAGCAAGTGTCTCTCTTCACTGCTCTGTTCTGGCTGGCATCACGCCCACAAGACAGCTCTATCACCACGTTACTTCAAAGTACAAGACTTACTTGTTATTTCAATATCAATGAGACATTAACTGATGTCAATGAAAGGTCAGTTACAGCCTATAAGCAAAACCCTGTTATTAATATTTTTATTACATTTAGTTGTTTTAATTTTTTTTACTAAAATTGTTTAGAAGATAATTAAGTCACATTGGTGCCTGGAGTGCCTAGATACAGAGGAGAGTTCAAATGTTAGCAAATCTATCTTCCTCTCTGCCTTAAATTCAGAAAAGGTATTGTAATGAAAATATATCAACTGGTATTCTCCAGCACTGTGCAGTAAAACAGTGCCTTCTTACACCCCTCCCTGCAAAAGACCAAATGTCTTTTGCAGAAATCCTCATTTCACAGCTTTTCATAGTTTCACAGCTGGGGACTGAACTCTCTGATTCTGGCCCCACATGACAGGATGGATGCCCACATGCTGGGAACCAGATTGTTGGCCTTACAAAGTCACTAAGGTCTTCCAAGAACCCATCTTACATTTTGGGATTGTGACCCTTGGAAGCCTATCCTTTAGGGAAGAGAAGGAACAAGTACTGTACAAGTCAGTGAACAGACTAGTTCTGGTAGCTACAGAGGCAAAAGTACCACTAACTACTGATATTTAATTTCCACAAGATATTTTTCAGAGTTTTCCAGTACTGCTCATTATAGCTTTAACAAATATATGCAATGCATATAAGACAATTCATCTCAGCAGTGTGATGGCTATTACCCACATTCTGCTTCCTCTCTTATTAACTTGTTACCCTATATTTGTAATAAATAGAAAATTGTTCAGTTCAATATTTGCCTTCTCCAATATCATTCACTGACTAATCTTATTTTTCACTCTCTGTTTCTTCCCAGATTGTTAGATCTGATAATTCATCTGATAAAATACTGTCCGCTTCATTAATCCAGCAGGCACAGGAAAGTGAAGTGGTGAATTCAAAAAGAGACGATAGGTTTCACTAATCCAGTAGATGTGTGATAACAGATTCATGAACCCGATCACAAATTTAGGTGGGAAGAATATTAATCATATCAGAAAGCAAATGGTACTTTGGTAGTTTCAAACCGATGGTTGAGTGCATGAACTTTAACTCCCTGAGGATACCTTTACAACCTCTTTTTAGGCTAGAAAAGGCTGGGGAGTGCAGAACTGGAAGCAGGTAAAAGACTGGAGCACGAACAATGATTTGCTTTAAAAAAAAAAAAAAAAACAACACCAAAACCAAACCAAGTAAACCACCTTTCATTCTTAAAATCAATACACAGGGGGTTCACTCTGATAATCTGCAAATCCCACATGACACAGAATAGTATTGATAAATAGACTCCTGCCTAAAAAAATAACAACTTTAATCCAAGTTGTGTATGCTGTCATTGTCTCTCCTCTCAGCTTCAGGAACAATGAAAGAGTCCCAAAAAACCACTTTTTTTGCAGTAGAGTGCCAAGACAGGAATTTTTTTCTCTGTTTGAACATGTGTATGAGACCTTTCCCAGAAGACAACAAGGTGATGTAGAGAGAGGCAGGATGGTTTGGAGAATTTGGGTACTCTAGGAGGTCCTTTGAACTACACACAGGATAACCAGATAAAGAAATGCTATATAGCTGTAGGCTTTAATCTGGTTGCATATAATCAGGTGTGTGTGATGGCTCTCAGATGATAAGGAAGAGAAAAGACCTTGTCTATGAAGTCATGATTCCTCTTCTAATAGAGACTAAACAGCTAGAAACCTCTGAGGAAGCTGCTGGTGCTGGGGGAGCTTCCACTTGGAGACAAGCAATTAAAAATGGGCTGTGTTCCGAAGGATCGTTATAAACAGCCAAACAAGTTCAAAAGCCACTGGAAGGGACAGGAATTGACAGAGACAGATATACAATTCAATCACGTGGCACCTTTTCTAAAATTTTCATTCTTTCTTTCTTTCTTTTGGAAAATTGGGTAAAGCTGGGGGTAATATGAGCTATGTAATAATGTTAATAATCTCACCCACCAGCACAGACAAACTAGAACAATGTGTTCACATGGTGGGCTTCACAGGGAAAAAATATGGCATTTTTCTTTATTATAATGAAGAGTAGTACATATAACCTATTGTGCAGTTTAGTAGCCCTATTAAACCAACAAAACTATATGTTTGTGGGGAATCTGGATATGCTGCAGAATGACCAAAGCCCAAAGCCTGAGTGGCTGCAGAGTTTCTGTTTAATCAGCGGAATAAAAAAAGGCAAAGCTATTTCCCCTTATGTGGCAGAATTAGTGGAATATTTCCAATTGGAAGAGAAATTAGAGGCATCAGGGGGTTGCACTTTATAGGTATGTACTCTGTGGAATTAAGCAATCTAAAAATGGCTCTTTACAGAGGCTGACTTGGCCCTAAAGCATGCACTAGAAATTGCGACATCAATGAAGATGCCTACTGAACATGCCAGGATGGTGTAGCATTGTGATCTGTGCAACAAATAAACTAAGGGTCAGGCATAAATACAGCTCAGGCAACACCCACTGTGTACTTTTGCTGTGAGAAAGAGTTTCTCGATGCAAATTGTTATTGATTTTCTGACAATCTTGTAGAAACTGCAATGAATTAGGGCACATGCAGTAAATGCGAAGGTCAGTGCATAATCATGGCTTTCAGAAGACACTTCCTGAGGATTTCAGAGTTCTTGTTTGCTGATGATAGGCTAAAGATCACTGATAATATTGTACAGTTTCCAGCTCTCAAGTTTAAAGAACAAAAGTGAGGTGTGGCTGACAAATGGGAGGAATAAAGCTCGAGCTCATCTTTTGTGGGGTCTGCTCTCTGGCTAACATCTCCACAGGATAGTTCAGCCACCTCAAGGGAGTGTGAGAACTTCGACACTGCTAAAAACATACAAAAGAAAATGTTTCTGCCGGATTTTAAGCATGAGCTCCTGTGGCATCTCCTGCGAACACCCGGCCAATGCTAGATGAGTTATGGTTTTATTTAGTTCAGTCTTACAACCATCCAGGAATGGAAATTTCTTCTGTGCTGATCTGTTCTGAAACCGCCACATCCTCCTGGTGAAAATGTTTTCACTGACGTCAGCTCCACACCTCCCAAGCTGAAATTTGATGTTGTTATAATAATCAATGTATATAACATGTCATAATATGATTTAATTACTGTATTCCTTCTTGGTCCCTAATGAAACCCTTGGTTTCATTGCTGCCAGTGTAACCTGTTTAGCTTCTTGTTTCTCTCGGTGTCCGGAGGCACAGCAAAGCTTCAGAGAATTAAAGGCTCCACTGAGCACGCCGGAGCTGAGCATTTTCAGAGGCCTGCAAAATGTCACCACTGTATTTCTTTCACAATGTTCTGTTTTGTTGAAATTGTTCTTAAAAACAACCCCCTTGAACTGGATACCTGTGCTCAAACATTTCAGCCCGGATCAAGGTTGTTTGGCAAATTATAAACAGTTTACACAGAAAGTGGGGAGTCGGGCAGTTTAGAAAATACGTATTGTGTTTGCATGCCTGGTCCTCCCCAGATGTGATGCTGAGTACCTGGTTCAGAGACAGCAGAGCTAGGGGTGCGGAAGAAACACCTGGGATAGTCAGAAATGCTGTCATTCAAAGGGTGAGAGGTATTTACTGCAAATGGGTTATCAAAGTACTTAAAAGAGAAATTACTATTTCCAGTTTAAAATATCACAGGTGGGAGGTGAATTTAACCATCCAGCTCCCATCAAAGTCAGTATGTGTCATCCAGCTGAAGTCCCACTGCCATCACTCCAGAAGCTGAAGCATTATCACAGCCTCCTATAGGAAAGAAGTCTGAACAAGTTGATACTACAACTAAATGTCTACAGTTTCTGTGGCCAGGTAAATGAGGACAGTATTTCCTGAAGTTTGGCAGAGCCATGATCTGATATGCTGGTGGATGTTAAAGACTCAGGGGGTGGGAGAAGCTCCTGAAGCAGTTCTCTGAAAATGTGAGTCTTGGGTACATGTGGTGCGTTGGCGAGCTAAGATTGAACAAAACGTAGCAGACAGTTTGGGTGTCAGGAGCCTCCTAGAAGAGAAAATCATGATGCATTGACATAGTCCACTATGCACTTCAGCAGGATAGCAGGGGAGATGAAAGAAGGTATTATTATTTTATTTTTTTTAGATCTATCAATCTGTGTGGAAAACCCCTAAACTTGAGGTTCCCTAAAAGCTTCTTTTTGAATAATTTTCTCTTTTTAGCTGTTTGATACATATCCATATTTACTGGTTTCTACAGTCCATAAACAGAAACAGGAAAATACTGAGATACCAGCTATTTCCATGAAATGCTGAACATAAGAAATCACCAATAAAAATGAGCCCTTATATTTCAGGACCTATCTGAGGCTTATTTTGTGAGCAATTTTGGAGATGGACAAAGGCCCAGAAGTTATTTTAGCCCTTTCCTGTTCTCATTAGCCTTGCAAATCCACCACATGACTTAAATACATCCAAAGAATGTTTTGTCTGAGCCCTCTCTGCTGATCTCCTGGCAGCCTGTGCTCCCGCAATAAACAATAGATCCCTATGAGTCCAAAGGCACAAGTTTGTGATGTTGCAGGGAAATATGGCCACATGACAGATGGGAGGGACCCCACCATGGTGCTGAGACTAGCACTGACCTGTGCTTGTGATGCCTTAAAGCCCATGATGACGCAGAAGACAGTTTCTGGTGTCAGAAAGCACTATTTTTGTCTCTTGCACTCAAAACAGGCAGGTGTTCTGACCACCTCTGCACTGGTCACAGTACAGGGCCATGAATATGTGTCTGAACCCGCTAGACTGGCTGCTGGGAGCAGGTGTACCCTCACCAGCTCGGTGAAGGATGGAAATGGGTGTGCCAGTTGCCTCAGGTAGACTATTCTAATGTCTGAACTGCCCTGGGTCCCTCTGCATTCTGCTGGGAGCATATATCAGGAGTGGCCTATGGAAAGCATGCTGAACAAACCCCTTCTCTGGTGTTCATTGCCAAGGCAGGCTCAGCCACTGGGCTGGTTTGAGCTGGTATGGCCCTCACTGTCCACCTCCCATCTGGGAGCTGGTGAGGATGCCTGCCGCTGCCGGAAACCTGCTGCCTGCATACATGTGAGTGGGAAGGCCAGGAAGCCCAGGAGGGTGCATAGGCATCTCCTGCAGACACATCCCACTCCAAACCACAGCATGGGACCATGGAGACAGTGCTTTCATGTCAGGCGCCACCAGCAGAAGACATCAACATCACTCAGTGTGGGCCCCAGGAAGGGAGGGCTATCGTGTGATGTGATCTCTCTGAAGAGCTGCTGTGTTTCGAGAGGATTAAATGAAGCCCATCTGCCCACGGCCCTGCCCTGGCCCTGCCGAGCAGGGCCGGGGGGAGCGCGCAGCTCTCTTGCCTTCCCAGCACCAGCTGTAATTGCTGGATCACTCCCTGCCCTCTGTGAGCAGATGGCATTTCTCACTCTCAGCTAACCCATTTACCATGCAATCTTCTCATTTCAGAGCAGATAAAAATACCAGTTAACATCAAGCAATTGTGATGTTTGCTTTATACTTATTAAAACCCACTTTATTACAATGTTAACCTTTGGACCCTTGGAGCTGCCTGACACCAGCTGTCTCAGGAAGCAAAGACCCCGCGTAAACAAAAAAGTCACCCCCACAGCAAGAGCAATGCTGCACTTTATTAATAAAAGCTTCAAGTGCAGTATAATTCTCCCGCCCACGCCCACCCTGACAGAAATTTAACACCACAACACTTCAGTCATCATGAAAGACAGACACGATATTGTCTAATTGATAGAATGTCTATTGAAAACCTATTTAGACACTTTGATGGGATAACAGGAACACCATGCCAATCTGTGAAGGTGAAGAGCTCATCAGAAACCTTAATGCTTTCCATATGCACAAGAAAATACCATTTGCAGAGATTTCTTCCTAGTTTCATCCATCTGCCTCACCAAGCTATTCCTTTTTGTCTCTTATTTATGGCTGTAATTTTGATGCCACAGTTACTGTACACGATCTGCTGTATATTTCTCTTATTTGCTTTGAAATTGCTCTTTTCAGCTCATATCTGAAGTTGTTTACTTGCCCACAAAATAACCAGCCCTGAACTAATTCCTGGCAACTAGTTCCGCAGTGCCTAAGATTTTTTTTCTGTAATGGTGTATATACATCCTTTATTATTGCACTTAAATGCTTATTAACAATTCATGGAATCTTAAATGCCTGAAAAAAAAAGATTCTTGAGCTAAATATTTCTAGAGAGTCTCTTAGCCCAGAGCCCTTCTCTGCAAATGTAGGTTTCACTGTGGAATAAAGCATGGCTCAAAGTTGGTATTCCCAGCGTAGTTGCGTTTTTTAATTAACAGTATATTTAATCCATGTGCAAAAGAAAGTGACACAGCTGCTCAGGGGCTACTGCAACAGCTTAAAAATAATTTTGCACAGTATATACTTTGATTTTACCGGCCTTCATATTATGGTAACTGGAGACTCTGATGATGAGCATCCTGATCTGAAAACAAGAGGCTCCTGTCCCTGTCATCACCTCTGTCACATCTAGGGGCCATTCTGAGTCCTCGCTCAGCAAATTGCAGTCATATTGAGGCTGTGTTTAGACTTAGCGATACATGAACACTCTGAGGACATGCTTTCTCCCTCATGCAATCATCTCCATGGCATAGACAAGGACGACTGAGGCAGGGACAGGCAGCGACAAGTTCCGCGACTGCAGCTGGGGAGCTGACACCACAGGGCTCTCTGTTAGCAGAGGGTGCCTGGAGAAGGGGGTTTGGGATGACCTCCCCATTGCAGGGGAGAAATGTTCCTTTTCTGCTCAATTGAACAGAGTTTAAGTGTCTAAGTAAATAATGGAAAGGCAACAGTTTATAGGTTAAAATGTTCCTATTGTGCAGAGGACTCAGGAAGTCCCCACTGCATGTTTGTGCACAGGTCGAGTGCAAATATATTTAGAAATTTCTAAATATGTAGAATTTGGGATATATCTAAACCAAAGAAGCTCTCTGCAGTAGCCTCTGTTGGCTCCCTCCGTGGCTGCCAGACCCGACAGCATGCCGCCAGCTCGCCTCTCTCCAAGCCCTTGGCTGGCAGCGATGCAGCGGGGGTGAGGGCCTCTGCTTTTCAGTTAATTTTTACTCCAGCTAATTTGACTGTCAGAAGCAAAAAGAGGAATTTGAAGTTATTTGTACACTCATTGACCTGTCAGTGTGCAGCCCTTAAATTTTAAGTACTTTCCAAGCAACAGCTGAATCTTTCAAAGAAATAGCAGCTACTCTTACAACCTTGTTTCTCCCACGAATGGCAGGAGTGAAATGATGCGATCAGAGGCCTCTGGGGTCCTGACACTTAATTGTGTTCCCATTGAAAAGCCGATCAATTTGGAGACTCTCCCTTGGGGGTCCTCCCTTTATCTTGATCTCTTATTCATTTCCTTGTAGCACACAATATCACACACATCCCTTCCAGCACAATAAGTTCAGGAAATGCATTTATCTCCGGTTCCATCAGACCTGTACTGCTGATGTGTGAGCAGCAGCACCAGTGGTTCAATATCCAAGGATGAGCCTGTGAGCAGGGGAAATCCATGTTTACTCCCACTGACTGTCATGCAACACACACTGCTTTACATCTCCATTGCATCCATAATGCCTACTGTCAAGGGATGGTCTACAGAGATGCAGTTAAAGGAAAGAGGGAAGAATCTTGGTGTCATTTTTCCAAGTAGGAAGGTTGGTTCTAGCCAGAATCCTTGTCCTGGCAGACCAGCAGGCATCTGATCCCAGATTACAGCTGTGCCATATCAGAGCCATCCTCAGGCACAGGCAGCCAAACCGCCAGCAGCGGGGAGAGGCTGCAGACCAGGCTGGTGCGCTCGGGGACCTGAGGGTGATCAATGTCCCAAGCTCAAAGTGAGCCTTTCCTCCAGACATCCCAAGGTAAGTGGTGCCAGTCCAAAGGCAGCTGGGAAGGTGTCATGGTTTGACTCCATCCAGCAAAATACCACAAAGCCGCTCTCACAGCTCTCCCCACCCTCCTCCAGCAGAGAGGGATAGTTGGAGGAAAAACAAAAGGAAGCTCGTAAAATTGAGATAAGAACTATTTATAATTGAATACAAGTGAATAATACACATAAATGCCTAAATGAATATATACAAATGCTACTGATAAGTAATTAAAATACTAGAATGTAGAACATACGATACAATATGATACAATTGCTCACCACCCACTAACTGATGCAAATCCAGGTCCCAAGAATTGAGAGTCAGAGCCAGAGAGATCAAGAGCTGTAGCTCTTGGTCACAGCAGAGTCTAAGCGAACCCTGTCAGCAGCACAAGTGGGAAAACTAACTGACCCACCATCTCTCTCACGACAAGCCAGTAAAGGAGTTAGCAAAGCAGCTAACAAAGGAGTTAGAGAGAGTGTTAGGGAGTGTAAAGAGTGTAAAAGCGTGCAAGTGAAATGGCCCCCTGGCCCACTCCCCATTCATGTACTGAGCATGATGTACTACGGAATGAAATCCTCCTTCAGTCCGTTGGGGTCGGCTGTCTGAACTGTGTCCCCCACACACTGCCTGCAGTGAGAAACCTGGGAACGCAGCTGCAGTATCAGAAGCTGAGAGACACCCTGAATTGGGTGCAAGTGCTGCCCAGCACCAGCTAAATAGACACCTTATCAGTACTTTTCTCAGGGTAAATCCAGGAACACAGCTTCATACCAGCCACTGTGAAGAGAGTTAACCCTTTCCTGACTAAACCCAGCACAGAAGGAAAGATAAGCTGCCAAGAAACATCACAGTAATGCTTCAGAGCCAAAATAATTTTACTTGTGGGCTAGAACAGTTCAGACTTTGAATGTTTAGCAAAGAGCTTTTTTAATGCAAATTATTTATAGCAGTAATCATGTTAGTGGCAGAGAGGGGGATGAATAATAAAAATGTGAATCCAGGTTATTCCTTGCCTTCAATGTATATGATAGAATTGTCATCACAGCACAGGGCAAAGCACTTGTCATACTGGAACTGAAGCTCTAATATGGCCTTTCTTGCATATGCCAAGAACTTGATCCCTAGGACCCACCGATGTTCTGGAATCAGAACCACGAGGGCTGTTATCGACAGACTATCCACACTGATCTGTCAGTCTGGCTGTAACCATCCCTTCTCCCTCCCAAACTGACTGTCCAGGTGTTGCGCCTCAGTCCATGTTTGTTTGCACAGCAATCAGTGCAGGGAGGTCCTGACCTGTGGCTGGGGCTTCTCAGCTGAGGAACCAGTATAGGATACGAACAATAAGAAAGATTGGTGCTTTGCAGTCAGTGTGAACTCTCTCTTCAGGCTGTTAACAAAAACCCCAAAAACCTCACTTCTTGCTTTTGTCTTCTGTGGATACCACTTCTCATGCAATGGTTCTTTCATCTCAATAAGACTTTTATCTTCAAACATGTCAGATCTTTAAAGAACTAGAAAACATTAACAGGAAGGGAGAAACTTTATTCTAATTTGCTAGATGTAATGGAAAGAGGAGGATGCAGCCAGTTTAATGAGAAGGGGCTGCCTTTGGACAAGAGCTCTTGTTCCTAAAGGCCTGCTGGGTTCTTCTCAGTGCCATGGTCCACTCTTAAACCAAGACTGGTCAGTGATTCACACTAAGGACGAGTGACCAGGCTGTGCTGTATTAATATCACTGCATGTGTTGGAGCCTTCGATAGTTTTGGTGTTTATATTTTATACTAAACTGTAATCAAGAGGCTGCAGAGCTGCGACCTCCCGATGGACATCTCCACTGTTCCATACTAATGAGCTGCAGCAAAACGGATCATTTAAAGTTATTAATAGTGACAGGGAGGTAATGGTCATGCTACAAAGGAAGGTCTGCAAGCAGGAAGCTCTTTTTTGTGCCTGTGCCTAAAACCAGCTCCTAGAAGAGTGTTTGAGACTGTTTGTTTACCTTAAAAGTGGCAGAAGAACATCTTTGATGTAGCTATATGCCATGTGGCATTGAGAATCATTAATCAAAAATTGAAGGAAATTATAATTTCCTGCTTTGTTCTGAATTTGAAGTGAAGAGGCATCTTAGTCGCAAGCTGAAGGGCCAGCTTCAGCGGTGGTGTTCCTTCAGCTTTTCCAAAACTGGCCCAGCATGGTGCCTGGCTGCTCACAGTGGGGAATCACAAATAGCGTCAGTCTCCTTTAGGAGAGATATGAGTTATAGCTACACTTCAGCCAGGGTATAAAAAGAAAGAGAGGGGGAAAAAAGAGATTTTTATGAATTTTCTTCACTAGGAAAGATTTTGGCATTGAATAAGGAGACACTGTACTAGCATTGTAACTGGAGATATCTGTTTAACTCCTAGCTCTTTACATAATCATAGGCAAGTTATTTATTACACTGCTGAGTCTTTTCATATTTATTGCTCTGTTTGAAGTCCCATCATCTGGAGTCAAGTGAATGTCCCAGCTTTCATCTTTGTAACATTTTAGTCTCTGTCATTGTACAAAATGCTTGGAATGTAACTAAATGAAGGTTAGGAGGATAGTAAGCAAATAAAAAAATAACTGCAAATGTATGCTAAGAAGAACCAAAAGCAGATTGTAATTTTTAAATCACTCATAATATGAAGGGGAGAATGAACTGATTCATGATTCTAGGATGCTCAGGATTGGAAAAAGCATAATTAATGTCTTCTCTCCTATATGTCTCTGCAAAATGGTATTAATAAGGCAGCATTTGTCCATTGTAGACTGTAAGTGCTTGAGGGCACTGCCTGGCTCTCAGCAGGAGAATGGTCCTCATAGCCTTCAATTAGGCCTTAGTACAACATAAATGACAAGCCCCATTTCTATTGCTTGTTCCAGTCTGTTCTTCACTTGCAGTTTCAGTGACAGAAACACGAGTGAACATCTATATTGTAAGGCAGCAAGCAGCCAAATTTTAAATACTACAAAGTAGTCATTTTAGTAAGTCAAGTTTCTCAAAGCAAAATTCTCATAATGAGTAAAGAACAAGGTGAGTGTAATTGGATTGATATGAAATGCAGAAAACTAATTAATTTTCTTCCGCAAAGTCTGTGAAGGGTCACAGAGAGGCAACACAGATCATCGTAGAGGATGCTAAATGCTGTAAATATTGAAATAGCTCACAGAAATCACTGATGTATTCCAGGACATGAAGTATTTTGGCTTTGAAGAGGCAGCAATGTGAACCACCAGTTCCTTCAGTTTGAACATAAAGCACAGCCCAGCTTATAGAGCTGAGGATGGGAGCTGTGTGGGGCTGTACGGTGATCTGCATGCAATAACGGAGGGGATGGGAAAGAGGGTTGGCCATGGGCTATGGAGCATTTCACTGCCAGGCTCCAATCTTGTCCAGGTCAGTAGAGATGGGAAGTCATTACCAGCTGATGGCTGTTCAATGTCCTGTGTGAAATGAGGAGGTGGTTTCAGTCCAGGTCCCTTGTGGCCAAGTGTCTTTAACATTACGACCACCCCCTGTGCTGGCAGTGTCTGGCTTGTCAGCCTGCACCCCCTGAACAGGAGATGGGGCTTCAAGCGTGTGGTGGCTGCAGAGGAGCCTTCATGCAGCACAGGGAGCTGACACTTTTGATGAATGTTTTTGATACCAAGAGCTTTGTTCATTCATGCAGACATGGCTGGTGCTGCAGCTGAGCTGCTTCAGGGACATATTGAAAACCAGCCCCGGTTTCTCAGCACATGTGTGAGCACAGCACTCTGATTTCCCAGGAGCTGCACTTCAGATCAGCCCAAATTTCAACTGTAGCAGATGGGCCCCCTATTCCTGCCAGGACGGCCTGGTGATCATTACATGCTGAGTACTGGTATCCCATGACACCTGCCAGAGCCATCTGGAGAGCTGGATATGGAGCAATGATAGGCCATTTGGTACCAGCACCATCAAGACCCAGGAAGCCCTTGCTCCTAACACAGGTGCTTCGGTTTCTCTCCAGGAGGTGGGATGGTGTCGTTCCTAGAGAAATCTGGCTTTCCCCTAGTTGGTTGTACTTCATTGAGTAGTTGGTATGTGATGCCCACAGATGTTCTTGGCTCATGGTTGACACAGAGTCTGCAAGCCATGTCGAACATGAGCAGGGAAGGGGAGAATGGTTGGACATGTGGGCACGGAGTGACTGTGTTTGGGGCGTATGGATAAGGACAGTGGGCAGAGGGAGATGTTGATCATGCTTTGGTCAGTCAGGAGCAGCAGCTGAGAGTCAAAATTTTACTCTTTTCACCTGGACCATCTATAACTGTTCACCCCACCTTCATTTAGCCACTCTGTGGAAATATTTGCCCCAGGTCCCTCAGCCCATGGACTGTTCGAGACTGGAAGCAGTATGGTGTGCCCAGCATGTGGACTGAGAAGGCTGCCAAAACTAGGTTAGGAATTCATCCACTCATCCTTCCAATGCAAAAACCCCTGTATGTATGCAGCCCTCAGGAGCTGTTGACCAGATCTCTACTTACATACTGATGCATCTGTTGACCTTCCAAATCTAAACCTGGCTTTGGTGCCTGAGGTACAGAGGGGTCAGTCAGAAAATGTCTCTGGACTTCTTCTCTACATATAATGACATTTGTTCTGTAGGAGATTTTAGAAAGCCCTAACCTGTCAGGGTGAGAGAAATTGTGTACAAGTTTTTTGTCATCAGTCAGGAGGAATTCCAGAGACATACTGACAACCACAGCTCCTTGTCCTCTGTGTCACGTATGGGTCATCCTGGACCCATCGCTCGGATCAATTGTCTTGGTGCCTTTAAGCATGTGAGTGTGAGTGTGTGAGTACATAACATCAAATTGCTGAGAGATTTTGCAACCAAATATTTCTGTCAGATCACACATTGAGTTTGATTACACTATATTTCCCTAGAAGAGAAGGACACTCACTACTGGGAAAGATTTCTTGTTCACAGTGTTGAATTCATGTCACTTCAGTAACAACAAGGCACTTGACACCTTCAAGTTTCAGAATAACTTCGAAGCATCTGTTTTCACTCAATTAATTTCTCTGTCCCAAAGGGGATTCAGCAAAATGGCCAGCTTGCATGTGTTCAGACCTGACCTGATATAATCTGAAGAAGACTTGTGTTTGAGTTCTGTGATGCTGCTGAAATTGGATGCATTAGCCAGTTTTCCCCCAGATTTTTCAGAAAGTTTCCACTGTGTTTGAAGGATAATTACCATCCTTTGGTCTCAGGGGAGGAAGAAACAAAGGACTGCACATTCCCGTTTTGATTCAAACTCAAAGAGTGACAGAGGCATGAAAAAAAGAGTAGGTCTAGGAAAATTCTTCAGTAACATGTTAATAGCTCTGCATCAAAAATAATGTGTAGTGTACCACAGGGAGCCCATCTGGGGAGGAAGTGGAGAGTTAGGACTGCCAGGTTCTCTTTTGGAAAAAATGTCCCTGTACTTGTGCCACCATGGGAAATGAGAGGGAATATGTGACTGTCAGCCAGGTTTTCCGGTGTGGTGGTTTCAAAGGTATCTCAGTGCTTAGTGCCAGAGATTTATATATCTGAATACCTTTGGCATCTTCCTCCCATTGCATCCCTTCCCTTCCATGCCTACACAACCCTTGGTGTTCATCTCAGTCCACGCCTACTGATACTAAACGACTTGCAAAGATTAGAAAATAACCCCTAGAAAACCCATTTTGATTTTACAGTGACCTCAGTATCTCTTACTCTTCTGCAGTCCAGTGCCTTCATTTCACTGATTGGATCACTGCTGTGGCATCTCAGTCCAGCAATGCTGGACATTTTCTGCTGCAAGCCTGCCAGCAGTCTGGGGTCAGGAGCAGTGCATCTGTCTCACATGTGCAGATTATGTAGAGGGACACAGCAATCACGGAAATGGTTGTCAGGTGTTGGAACGGGCTGCTCAGGAAGGTGGTGGAGTCACCATCCCTGGAGGGATTTAAGAGACCTGTGGACGAGGTGCTGAGGGACCTGGTTCAGGGGTGGGCTTGGCAGTGTTGAGTTAACGGTTGGACTTGATTATCTGAATGGTCTTTTTTCCAGCCTAAAAGATTCTATGATTCTAAAAGCTCCTGTTCTACTAATCTTACCTTTCCTCTCCCTTGATTTGTACAGGGGATTATCTAAGCATGGGTTACCTGATGACTTACTGCCCAAATATGAATACTTCTGTAAAGTTGAAGATTATTTGAGGTGCTGGATATAGATATGAACATGCACAATCTTGCTCTTTGACAGAAAGCTCTGCTAACTCTCAGATTAAGCTAACATGAAATCCTGTTTTCTATAGCTTAGTTGCCCCACAAAGGCATACTCACAGGTAGGTTCTCAAACACAGGCAGTGAGCAATTGAATGTATGTGGTATTTTCAGCTCTGGATCATGACAAAACCAAAATTAAAAGCATGAAAGAACCTTACACCCTCCAGTAATTAAAAAGATGAGTAAAAATCCCTAGAGAAAGATGATTCGTGTGCCTAAAGAGTTGCTTTTCTCTTCTTACCATTATCATAAATATTTTCTATATTTCATTACAGTTGAAATTTTTATCATGATTAGTTAATAGTGATACTCTGACAAGACTCAATAACTAGCTTTACAAAAAAGCAAAGCTAAGAATTTTGCCAAAATCCTTTCATGATTAACACAGGAAGTGTCTCCAATATAACTTCACCTATGTCAACAAAGACATCTTTTAGTGTTATGTTATATCTTGCATAATAGGCCTTTTAAGCAATGCAAGTGACACTACATCACATAAGAATGTGTTTAATGGCAAATATTATGTATTTTTATAAAATATTTAAAGGCACTAAACATTCTGTGGTTTAAATCCTGGATCCAGTAAGCAGCTGTCCTGAATTAAATATTGAAAGCTGCATTTGGTGCATCCCTCGTGTATGTTCAACAAACACTTAGTGTCCAAGAGCAGCGTGAGACACACCTGACTTATTGGTGACCCAGCACGTGTGCCCTGAGCATCACACCTTCCCCTGCACTGTGGAGCTTCCACCATCTGCTTCATCTCTCCTGAGACATCGTCTCATTTTGTGGGCAAAGGAGACTCCAAGAGAGATGGTACCACATCCCTATCAAAATTAAGCAACACACTCGCTCGTGACCAGCCTGGAGAGAGGCGGGGGGAGGTTGATGGTAACCCACCATGTCTCAATTTCTCATTTGAGAAATTAAGCTTTTTACCACGTAAGAAGGTGGTGATGGTCAGTGAGATTTTTAATGCCCTGGTGAAAGGTGTAGGTGATGAAAGCTTGTAATTAAACGTGGGGAATCTCACCATTTAGGGATTTTTTCTTGGAGCTGAAAAACATTGAAAACACTCTTTCCTCCTACAAGACTGCCTTGAAACCCAATTTTTTTATTCTGGTTCCCTCGGTCCCTTAAATTGGCTTGTGAGAGAAGCTGCTTTTCTCCACACCTGAACAGCCACATCCTTCATCTGTCCAAACCACGAGACCTGAGAAACCCTGGACTGGAAAAATTTGTTCAAACTTCCAGTGGAGAGACTGACTTGGGTCTTCCTGAACCTCCCAAAGCCCTCAGGGGACCAGCAGGATCCAGGTGAAAATAAAGTTCAAAATTCGCTCTGTTCCTCAAAGTGAATCCCAGGCTGTTTGTGCTGTAACCAGCCTGAATAATGACACCCTTCACCTAAGCTGTGCAGAGACAAGTGCTTGTGAGCAGTGGGGAGTGTCCTCAGCCTTCCCTGCTGGCAATACAAAGGAAACGGATGTGAGCACTGCGGACCCTGTTGTATTTGGGAGCTAAACTCATACCTGAGCCCATGCAAAAAAAAAAAAAAAAAAAAAAAAAGGAGTAGTCTCTATAACCCAGGAGAAGCCACAACCCAGTTTATCTCCTCTGGGACTCCAGGACCCAGTGCAAGAACCCCACAGTGCAGACTTGGCAAAGCCATGTTTGCAGGAACTGCACAGCCACACAGCCCCTGTGCTTTTTCCAGAGCTTTTTGTGCTTGCCTTAACTCAGGGGAATGTATTCCGACTGTAGTAGTGTCAAAATGTCTCATTTCAATGTGAAATGCACGCGTTTTGCAGCTTAAAATAGATATTCAAGAAGGCCCTCTTCAGATTTTAAAAACCAACAGCCAATCTTCCTTCTCCTTCCGCAGGCAGTGTGCCCGTAGGGTGAAGGTTTCACCCATACACCATCTCGCAGTGCTTGCTGGGTTGTAGCAGTCCTATAGGAACGTCACACCTGGGATGCACAGCTGCTCCCTGAACCAGGCAAGCCTCCTGCTCTTTGCACTTCTGTCTTTCTCTCCCCACCCCTCCAGCCCTGTCCTTTGCACACTTCTCCTAGCAAGGTGCCCCTGCCCTGGCATTCAGCAGCCAGGACAAGGCATACGGGCAATCTTGTACCCTTCCTAGCAAAAACACAGAGCGCCTACAGAGTAAAATGTGAACAAACAAGGATGTGCCCTTGTCACAGCGGGTAAATTCAAAGACTTTTTGTTCAGCTCTGATTCAGAATGAAGCCAAGTTTGAGGATGTTGAAATCCCCTGTGAATTTGATCTCCCATCCTCTGCACAGCCCTGAGGCTGGCACTGCACACAAAGAAAATGAAGGAATTTTAAAATGCAGTCAGTCATCCCTCACATTAAGTCATTTTTCCTTCCTGTTTCTTTCCCTTGCACCTGCAAGGGTTTCCCCCAGGTTTTATGGGACAAATAAGAAATTAATTTCAAATGGTTAAAATCTCGCAGAACTTGGTTCCCCTGCTTTTCAGACCCAGGGTTAAAACCTCTTTTTTTCTCCAGCTTTTGGCTTTTCTGTGTCCTTTCTAACTGGTTACTGAAATTCCTCAGGGAAGCCAGATGCATAGGGCAAAATGAACCAAAGGAAAAACCACCCTTGTCTTCAGCAGAGTTACAACAGCTGTGAATTTGGCTACCCCTGTTACTGCAGCTGAGGCCTTGACTTCCACAGAAACACAGCCATACTTGTACTGGGTATTAGAATCTATAATTATAATTATTATGCTTTTCAGTTAATGCTGTTCTTTTTATGAATCTTGATTTATACCAGACTCTACAGTGCTGGTACCTGCAGTGCCCATAGCAAGACACAGTCATGGCTTTGAAGGGACACACTGGTGGGTGGGAGATGGAAAGGATAAAAAGAATGGAAAATAGGTAGGAAGACAAAAGGAAGGGCAGAAGAGAGGGTGGACAAGTGGAAGCTGCTGGAGGGATGATGCTCAGTGGTTGGTAGCAGACAGAAAACCAAGGTGTAAAGAGTCTAAGCAAAGGCTTATGAGAAGGCTTCAGCATCCTGAGGTGTCGAGTGTTCTGTTTCTGTTCTGCCTCATCGTCTCTCTGGAAAAGTGCACCTGAACACTGAGAAGAAGCAACCTTAACTATGGGAGCAAAGAATAAATACCAGAGAACCAGCCTGGAGCCATGTGGCTGTGGGTACAGCTTTAGTAGCCGCAGTTTTCTTGCAAGTCCACCTTGTGATGGACCAAACCAAGGGAGGACATGACCATGCAAGCGGTTAGAGGGTGCTGCTAACCAATGGTGCGGGAGAAGGCCTGTGTAGTGGTTCCTGGCAAAGGGCAGTGATGAGAGGCTCAGGCTCACTGGGGACAAGAGTTTTGGGCAGGACAGCGTGTGCCCTGCAGGTTCATGCCCAGCTGTGCAGGACCCCTGTCTGGGAAATCAGGACAGGTCTCTTGCATCAGGATCCCATTGCCCGAAGCTGCTTCTCCTTCCCTACACCTCATAGTCAGGCCACCTACTTGCATAAAATGCAGGAGAAACTAGTCTCAGTCAGGAGGGAAAAGAGAAAGGAGAGAATATTAAGAGAAAAAAAAGACAGCTGCCAGACACAGGTCTAGGACAGGGATCCAGGATTGTCCACCACACTGGGGTGGACGGGGCGAGGAGTAGTGTGGATAGAGAGTAAACTTCAACTAGCTTAATTGGCCAAAATGCCAAGAAGTTAGTAAATTAAAAAATACCCTTGTCAGTCAGGTTGGTGCCAGCAGTGGTCTTTGTCCAATTTGTCTGTCATTATTTTACATTTATGAATCAGGGTAATAAAAGTAACAACTATTTGAGTGCTAACAAATAATGGAGAAGAGCACACACAGAACCTAAATTAAAGGAAATGCATCCTTGGAGGCTCATGATCCACTCCATCTTATCATACAGGCTGGCAATGTGTTTCCAGGAACAGGAGCTGCTCTTTGCTCTTGGACAAGGCTGTGGAGCAACAGCATCTTACTCCAGAGGTGAAGCAGAAACCACAAAATGCTGGTGAGGTCCCACTATCACATCTCTGCTCAGTCTGATCCAAAGCACCACGGAAATATCCCCCTGCGAGCCTGGTGGGACACCTTAACGTCCCAACATAACAAGCAAATGGAGGAACGTGCCTGGCATGGAAACGTCTCCTTACTTCCCCCCTCACCCTTGGGAAAGCATTTGCTCACTGCTCTAGCTGATGGCTTTGCAGCACGCAGGGAAACCCAGTTTGCCCCACAGCATTTGCTGCTGGCCCCAGCTGAGCCCAGCAGAAGTCACGCACTGAAATCGGACTCGCTAGCTGGCCAGCTGGAAGTGGACTGTTGCCATAACCAAAGCAGTCCTTGCAGTCACAGCCCATGCCCCTCCTGCATCTGAGGGGTCCCTGGGATGGCAGAGAACCCCAGAGAAGGACAGCAGGATTGCCATGGGGGCAAATGGTCTAGTACCTTGGGATTAGGCCATGCAGAGTTAGCACTGGCAGCGTGTTCATAATGTAGCACATTTATGGAAAAGGTTTAAAAGATTAAAAATCTTTATTTTGCTATATGTCAATTCTTAAACCACACATTCTGTGAAGTTATTGAGCTATTTTGAGTCCACCTTTTTGTAAGTTATCAAAAATTAAAATTCAGGGTTGAAGGTCATATTCACTGTAATGTGTGTATAAGAAATCTGAGTTTTAATATGTTCCAGGGCTGCTTACCACCTATGGTAGGTGCAAAAATGATGTCAAGAGAGGGCTTATTCAAAGGTACTTATCTTCCTTTCTCGGTGTTACATGCTGAAATTTTTTGAAATATTTGAATTTTTTCTTGTCATTTTTTGGCTCATAAAATTGGGTTAAATTCTACTTTTACTGTGCATACCTCTGTGGAAAATATCTGTCTAACTACTACTCAGCAGTGAAAGCTGAGCTGACTATTCAGCTTCAAGCATGTCTCTTGCACACATAAAATTTCTCACACACACACAATATCTTTGAGAATGGTGGAAAAGAGTATTCAGTCTGATAAACAAGGTGTGTTTCACACGCCAGCCAAAGATGTGACTGTGCTCTCTTTAACTCCCCCCTACTCCAGGATGGGCACTGGGGTCTGGGTGAGGAGCCCAGGTGTCCGCAGATGGTCCCACGTACTTTCAGAGCCCCCAGAGCAGCCCAGGCGGATGCAGTGACATGACTGCTGGCATCTTGCTCTGCAACGTGTGAACGGCTGAATGAGCCGCAGTCAATTCTCTGGGTGACTGTGTAGGCATATGCTGTATCATGATGCATGAGTACAAGGGGGTGAATTGAGGTTGCACAGCATATATGCGTGCATACACATCCGTATGTGTGCAGCAGTGCAATCTAAAGCCTATGCAGGCATGAGATAGGAGATGTGAGTTTTTAGCAGCACAGTCATAGAGGGTTTTGACTGCTGGAAAGAATTACTGGGAGGTGGATTAGGAAGCAGGGAAGAGGTGATCAAATCTGCATCATAACCACAATACGTAAATTGTAGCAGCATGTGCTTTTCTTATTAATGTATTTCTCTGGATTGCACTAAGCAGACAGGGAAAAAAGGCATCACGATCACACACAATCAGTGCAGTTACACTGAGCCAATATCAGCAGTAAGAAACCACTGGCTTCTGTCCATACCCAGCGCAGCAGATGCACACAGCTCGACTCTGCGATGTGCCCTTCTGTTCCTGCAAGTCCCCCACCTTCCCTTGTGTAGACCCTGCTTTACATCACCGTGCCTCGCAGGCTTGCCAGGTTTCACCTCAGGGCTGTACAGCTCCAGAACCACTGGTTTAAAACTTTTCTCATTAAATCACCTTTACGTGGGTGCATTCATGTTCATTCTAACTCATAAGGTAAACCGATACCTATTACAAAGTTGGGTGTTGCTGGTGCCTTACAGCTGTTCTATTGGTATGCTGGCAACACATCACCCCTGTTTCTTCTATTTATAATTTAACTAATGCCAAAGGGTTATTTTCATCAAACGTAAAAAATGGACACTTATAAAAATGCATAGGTTTTAAATTGCTCAGCAGTTGAAGTAGTTATAAGAACTAGCCCAGGGAATAAATGGCTGCTTCTCACATTAAGCACGTAGGCCATTTCCATACAGGGTGAAAACTGAATGGGATTCATTTCTGTTCCCACTGCACACAACTGTTTCTCTGCTGTTACTTCAAGCTTCAATGTCTCTCTTAATGCTTTATTATCACAGTTAAAACCCCATAGTTTAGAATGTGCTCAGAGTAAATCTGTCATGTTACATTTAAGCACCAATTGGTTATGTTTTAATGGCATTAATCTTCACCTTCTTGCTATGTCTAAGCCAGGATAATGAAAGGAGATAATTCCTCTCTTTCTCAGCCACTGAATCCTGAAAATGAAAGCACGACCCCAGTGCTGCAGGTAAAAATGGCTTGCCTGCTCCCTCTGAATGCCCCTTTCCCCACCAGCAAGGCTGACCCTGCCCAGCCCTTCCAGGGCCATGGATAACACAAGGGGACATGAGCTCTGGTAGCTGACAGCTCCGGAAGTGCTACCTGGCTGTGTCACACTCACACCAAGATCTCCTGTGATGGTGTTCAGTGTTAAATCCATGCTCTGGTGTCTGCACACCTGACCAAAGCCACTCGACATGGGCATGCAGCACTTCCATCCCATCTGCAGCTCATCAAACAGGGCTGATCCTGACTGCAGCTCATCAGCATGCCTTTAATGTCCATCAGTCATAACAACTGCTGAGTTTTCCTTCAGAATTTAACTTTGGAATTCACCCTGCAATCCATGTGTTCTCAGGACAGAACCTCCTAAAATATGGTCCAAGGCAGCTCACGTGACAGAAAGGGTGATATAACACTGCAACAGAAAATGCTAACAAGCTCCAAATTGTGTCAGGAAAATCAATGTTCATCCTCTAGACAGTACTGGTTTTATTGGATAACTTTCTTAGCTATTGTTCCAGAGTCCTACAAAAGGAGACAAAAAGAGAAAGAAAATAAGTAAGGAAGTGCAGTGAATGATAAACAAGTTGGTTCTGAAGTCTGACATAAAACTTGAGGGTTTAGAACAGGCATTAAATATAGAAGATTATAAAATGGAAAGATGAAGTCTAGGCACAGTAAAATAGGAGGCAGAACACAGGAAATATCTGCTCTTAAAATGTTTTGTTACACAAATATGTTTTGCTAAACAAAAGCCAATCCATCATCCTTCAAGGTTTCTGGCATAGAAGGCAAGTTTCCAAATGCCTCTTGCTGACAAGTACATCATTAGGAACCAAAAACCTGCTGGCCTGTTCAGCATCAGCATTAGCTTGGTGGGCATGGCACTCAGTGGCTTAGGTGTAGGTCTTCCCCTTCTCCTGCATGGGCGGGACTTGCACTGCAATGTAAATCCTGAATTTACAGAGATGGAACTCTGCCATGGCCTTTGGCTCTCAGGGATTGCTCTGGCTGTGCAGCCTGCAGACTGGCTCCGTGTGCCAGGTCAGGTTTCTGCAGAAGTGCACGGGGTAGAATTAGTCCTTCAGCAGTTAAGTCGTCTCTGCCCTTCCACACTTGTGGTGGGCAGGAGCAAGGGGCAGATGCCTCTTCCATCTTCGACCATCTCTGAGAATGCCAGCTTGGGTTCTCCCTGGGAGAATTTCCTTCAGTCCATAGGGGAAGACCTTTATGTTGCTTCAACGTCACTGCAGGGGATTTCTCTCCCTGGTCCCATGATGGCCCACAGCTGCCGTGCATTTATACCACGAGTAGATTGCAGACCTCAGCCTTTTTCAAATTCATCTTCCAACCCTAGGCCACAAATTTATGCATCAGTGTAATCCATGCAGGAAGGAAAGCCACCTCCTCCACATCCCCATGGTGAGGAATAAGGCTGTCATCTGTTCTTTCTTTTAAAGGTTATGCTTTTGCAACTTCTCAGTCACCAGGAATTCCACATTTTGAGGTGTTTTAAGCCTTAACCCTTAATTTTTTTCCAAGAATAGGTTTTTTCCTGAGGAACCTTGCTTGGATTCTTTTTGAGTAAGTGGCAGACACATAATAGATGACAAATATCCCCAGTCACCCTATGACAAAACAGACAAGACTTCTCCCTTCAAGTTCCACAAGCAGTGAGCAAACTTCTTAATTAGTAGCACCAACAGCATCTGAATTACTTATAAAACACAATAGATCTATTCACAACACACGTAAGATCTGTTCACAATGTTATCAATATGCATCACAATTGCAGATTGCACAGAAATGAAAAATGAAGAAGCCCAGCATGGAGTATCTGATGGTCACCATTCTGTGCTCACTCAGTGTTCTTCCGTACTTGTCCCTCGGATCTCATCTCACAGAAGGCCTTTATGCTGACTAGTTAAACATAGGAATGACCTCTACAACAACTCTTCTTTCAGCTGATTCTTAAAACTTAAGCTTAAATTGATAAAGTTCAATGAACAACAGGAGGTGTGGAAAAATGTTGGTGTCAAAACATAAGAAATAGTGCAAGCCTTTATTTTGTGGTCGGATCCAAAACCTTCAAATCAAACTCCATACCCAAACTGGGAGGCTGCTGAAGCTGGGAGTTTGCTTAGCCTTTAAATTCACTTTGCCTTGACCATTTTTGACGCTGAAACTGGGAGAGAGGGAGTCAAATCAAAAGAGTGTACAAAGCTGGCCTATTTGTTTCCAGTAAAACAGCAATGATTTTCAGATATTTGTGATGGGCTTTCCATCATTCCGTTTGGAATGGACCAAATTCTTTGAAAATGGGGGCTTTGATTAATATTGGTCTCAGACTTGATGTGGAAAAAACAGTTGCTCAAAATGTAAAAGTGTTCATTTTCTGTAGATTCGCTGATACAAATGTGAAAGACCTGAATTTCCCATTTCTGTCCGAAGTTACTTGTCTGGCTTGCGTGTTACTAATGATATCTATAATTCAGTCCAACTATTAATGTTTGGAAACAAGATTATGTCTGTACAAGCCAATAGAGGATGGCTTCTCTAGGGTGCTGGGCAAGACGATGGATCAGGGAAGCCTTCCCAGATGCTTGGTGACAGATTGTGTAATGAAAACTTTCTCTTTTATTCTGCATTCTCTTAATTCACTTTTATAATAGTGAAAAAACACACCCACCCCTCTGAAATGCATTTTTTTCCAAGAACTGAAAATTCAAGAAAGAAAGTATATAGAAAGTCATGAAAGTTGGAAGGAATATTTGATGAGGAAGTAAGGATGGATTTAGCATTGCAGCACTGTTGTGGGAGACTGATACCTAGCTTGCAACACCTCTGTGTAAGCCATGCAAAAGTGATGCAGGAGTATAGTTAATAGGAGTGCTTTTATGTCAACTGGGCTGCCAGCTGAGTTTTGCATGAGAGTGAGGTGGGTTCAGGTTTGACATGAGCACCGTGCATAATTCCACAGCTGAATGTTGCAGAGAGATGTAATTCTAAGCCTGTATGTGGACTGAATATTGGAAAAGCAGCTTTGTCAATAAGCTGACTCAAGTTCCCATCTCAAAACATGTGGAAATATTAAAATACTCCACCACATGTGAATCTGTCTTCTAAATTTTGCTAATCTTTTAAGTGAATTGGTTTATTTAACTCATGTCTGGAAGGAGGACAAAATGTTGCTCAGCTTTAACTCTCTAAAACTGGAGTTTGGGTCTCCAGCCATTTAAGTCCTCCCTAGTGCCAGTGAAGAGAGAGAGGCTGGCACCTCCAAAGTGTGATCCATGGGATCCTATGCTTGAGGGAGGAGTTGCATTCCAGAGGTGCATGCTTTTCCTCTCTCTCATTCTCCATTGACTAGAAGAACTAGGGAACCTCCTTACTGTGGTCTGCTGATGACCCATGAGCAACAAGAGATGGAAAAGGAATTGGGAAATGCCAGCCTATTGTGACTATGCTGCTTAAAATAGCCATGTGGAGTCTGAACTCGCCCTGGCAGCATTTAGGGGTCTTTAGAGCAGAAAAGGTTGAAAGCCATGCTCTAAGAAGGATTGTTCTGGGGAAGGAAGGCAAAGTAGACCAGAGTTAGTACCCCTGAGACTGCAGTCACTCAGCCCTCCTTATTTTGCTAGTGGCATATTAACAGCTTCTTCCTATAATTTAGCAATGTATCCTTTTTCTCACAAATAGAATTAAAAAAATGGGAAAGTAACTTTGAAAGTCAGGTTATTCCTGTGCTTTAACACCTTCCAACAGATGTTGTTCTTACCCAA
The DNA here is from genome assembly GCA_027574665.1 of Rhynochetos jubatus. NCBI lineage: Eukaryota > Metazoa > Chordata > Aves > Eurypygiformes > Rhynochetidae > Rhynochetos > Rhynochetos jubatus. Next base: position 15,508,734 of record CM050665.1, on the reverse strand, counting down.
AGCAGAGTTCCTTGAATTATTAATGGTTTCCAACAGCTCAGCTTGAAATAATTTAGCATTTGAAAGAGAAAAGTCACTCTCATTATTCCAAGTGCAGAAACATTTTGGTTATTAAAAGTATTCTCCTTAAAAAAAAGTATCTGTACAATTTGTATCTTTTTCTCCAGATGCCAGCAGGAGCACCACATCTAGTGAAACCTTTGTGCTTGCTGAAGGTTAATTGATAAAATACAAAGGAAGAGAGAAGACTACGTATTCCATTTAAAATTGAGAATATCTTATCTGATCTTTTGGTAGCTTTAACTTTACCAGATTTACAGTATTTGTAGTTGGAGACCATGAAATTCATTCTGAGCCTTAAAGTGGCCAAATTACCCATTGCAATCAAACTTCCCAAGGGCTATCGAACACCAAGAGGCTGTTTGGCATTGCCCCGTGAATGGCTGCAGGGAGACGGCAGCCCGCTGCTAACACCAGCGACAGCCGCTGCTCCTTCGGCCCTTACAAGTGAGGCCTGTGGGCTGCTGTGGAAGTTTCTGTGCTCAGATCTGATGACGAGTCTGCAATGAGGACTGGAATGTGTTCGTAGGCTGTTGTGCTCTCAAAACCAACACTGATTTCTGGAATAATAAAAGAGGCCAAGCTGTGACATGTTTGTAGCTCGTCCTTATGGCAGAGCATCAACTGACCTGAGAGCAAGAGCCACGAAGAAGAGGCCTGGGCTGGCTAGGACCAGAGCCTTCAAAAGCACAGCCAGTTTTTCACAAGAACACCCATGTACCCTGTGAAACCAGCCCCATTGAGGAGATGGGCTGGTGTTCGTGTAGCACTTAAGCTGGCCAAAATGTAGTCTACAGCGCTACTCCTGAGAGTGAGAGGGTTGTATCTGTGCTGCCTTGGTCACATCGGGTTGGCTTTCCTTTCCCAGCATGGATTTCTCACGTGGCATTCAGGGGCACATGACTAGGATTCACTTCTTGATGTAGCTACTGTTGTACAGAAGACAAAGCTGATTGATAGTGCTCTTTGACATGCTTTGGTCCTGTGTTCCCCATGGTCTCTTTAGCTCATGAGTTACATTTTTATGAAATTCTGATAAAAGCAAGGGAGAATTTATCAAAAACGAGGGGAATAAAATATTTATTATTGTGATTACCCACCATTGCAAACAGCACTGTGCTCCTGCCCTCGGTTTGTTTTCAATGTTCCTTCGTCAAGCGCAGCCACTGTGGGTGGGCACAGCATGCACACACCTTGCACATACACAAGGGCAGGGTGAGAGGGGGGAGCGAGAGACAGACAGAAAGAAACAAATCATAAATCTACAAAAAAATAAATCTAAATCTATAAATCTTCTCTCACACCATCTGCCTGGATAAACAGCCACTCGTGGCAGCAGGGAAAATCTGTTGTGTGACTTGGCCATCGGTCTGTGTGGAACATGCCTGTATAGGTGTGCAACAGAGACAATCTGAGTGCGTGTGCGTGTCCATGTGTGCATCAGAGCCCTCCACATGCACTGATACGCAGTTATATATTGATCTCCTGAAGATCTCATAAGCACTATTTCAAATGAATAACTTTGAGTTGCACATGGTTTTCTGATGACTCTTCAGAATTATGACCCAATTTATGCTTTCTGTAATGATCAGCACAATAAGGCAGTAAAGCTGTCATTACTGAGTATACCGAATTTATATTTTATCACTGCAATATAATCAATACAATAAGAAACCAATACATGCACATAGGCATTGTGTACGTTGAAGAACTTTATGAGTTAGTATTGTCTTCTCATAGTCTTTGCAGGGACACCGGGTCCCTTTTCTCAAGTTTACTTTGGGTCTAAAGGAGGTTTATATATCTATTAGCTATTCCTACTGCTGTTACATAATAAATACACCTTCTACTGCTGCTGAAATCTCAGCCAACATGCTCTACAGTAATAAGAAAACATTTTCTTTACTAGTCTTTTTTATATTCAAAGCAAACTATCAAGTAAATAAAGTTTTCTCGCTCCCAAAGAAATGTAAAATACAATGTGTTACTGTATTTCACCCAGTTTATTTAACAGTTCCTTGCATGCACTGCGAAAGGATCTCTGAAATGGCTAATAACGCTTTGCATTGCTTTAGCTGCTGTCAACAAAAGATCTAGAAACACTTTAAAAGTGCTCATTATTTGACTCACAACACTCCGTAAAATATGTTTACAAATTTGATATACATACAGACACACACTTACATTAGTGTGTATATACTCATGCATATATATTTCTGCTTCCAGATTAGAAAGAAAAGTCTTTAGGTGTTAAATACCATTTTCCAGTGCAAAAGAATGAGGTAAGGTTAGGCCAAGACTTCTCCTTCCCATTTGCTTTGCTTTGATCACAGAAAAATTCTCCCCTGCTGAATTAGCAACCACAGGAATCATTAACTCCATGCAGATAAACATTTTTAACATAATTTCTGTCCCCTGACTAGGAAGGTTTAAGTGAGGCTTTTCTTACATTAGCACCACTGGCAGCAGAGCTGTGTTGGCAGCTTTGATCTCTGTTAAGAGCATCCTCAGAGTGTAACAGTGTACTCAGGTCAGAATTATTAATTGTGCCCAGCCTGATATAGATGGGGGAAAAAGAAGTCTCTGATTCAGCAGATACTTCTCCTTCTGGTAGGGATGCCTTTTCCCCAGGCAGGATGGAGCCCATAATCACTTTGGTGATGTATGACACAGTTGTGAAGGCTACGGAAACCTCCTTTCATCACTGCTGAGTTTTACTGACTGACCTGGTGTCTAGGCACCTGGTCCCTAGCAGATCCCTGTATCGCCTTCTGTAATGTGTACTCTGAAAAGAAAAAGCTTTTAAATTCCCACAATAAAATGTTCTTTAATTCCAGCAAAGCTTTTATAGTGACCAGATTCCTGGTTTTCTTCTCACAGTAAAATACCAATATTTCTTCTTAGATTTGTTGCTCTTTCCTCCCTGTTAAATTGTGTGTGCTCCCCCTTTCCAGTTAATATAATAATTTAGATGAGCAGTGGTTAGCATAATTCTAGACACTGAAATACGTGCTGCTTAAAGCTGTGTTTTAGGAGAATTCTATTTCTGAGAGCAATGTAGCGTGTAAAGCTCTCCGACTATCTGAAATTGCATAAAGTGAGACCCAGATGGTAGTCTAGAGGGATACTTCTCTGGAAGAGGTTATTTTATGGGATATTTGAGAGTCCACACAGGAGTACTGCCAGGGCTTCTCAGAGGCTGGGCAAAGCACACCAAGTCTGGGAATAAGCAGCAACAGGGCTTACTGGGCAGTTAGAAATGCCACTTTTATACCTGTGCAGGTCTGTGGCCTTCAGCAGAGTTATCCCAGCATAACCCTGGAGTGATGCACTGGTGAACTGGACCGCTAGTGCTCTGTGCTCATGGTGTTGGTATACACAGCCATCGTGGAGATGCCTTGAAAAAAATCATGAGATTTAAAATGAAAATAATCTATTATTTGCCTCCAGATTTCTGGGCCTTTTCAATACACTCAACTTGCATTCTTCATCTTATCTCTGCAATTAGAAGGCAAACTAGTTACTCTTCATTAAATATTAAGGTCCGTATAATTGACTAATGCCAGGAATCCAGTATCTGGGGCTTTATGCGGAGCTCTGATATTGCAACAGTGCTGTGCTCTCACTGTTTTTCATAACAGGGCTGGGGAGTGTGCTTCAGGGGTGAACGCAGTTCCCTCTGATGCTAAAAGCCACAAAGTTTCGGGGGTGAAAGGAAGAGTCCCCAGCTGAAGTGTTTTGGAGCCAGGGGCTGTCCACACTTGTGGGAGACACCCACACCAGAGGGAGGCTTTTGCATCAATAATACATATATTCTTTGTGATAATTTTGGAGATGGGCTTATTGCAGTGGTACAAAGAGTGTCATCTAGTGCAGTCCTCCTGGTGCTGTGGGAAAGCGCTTTGGAGGATGCTGGACATGGGAAGAGGGTAGTTTGAGAGCAGCTAAAAGCACTGCCAGCTCTCCTTTCTGAATAAAAGCAGTTTGCTTTGTGTTCCTGTGCTGATCTCAACCCTTCCTTACACAGATACCTGTGCTGTGTTTGTGGAAAAATGGGGGGGTGGGGGGTGGGGGGTGGGGTGGGGGGTGTCAGGCACGAATATCCCTTTGTTGTTACTGGGAAAAGGGAGCAGAAGAGTGGGCTCAATATGTGTACAAAAAACACACCTGTGATACTTCGTTTTGCACAGCCCTTGGGTGTGAGAAACTCCTTCTAGGCTTTAATTCCCTAGCTGTAAAGTAGGGGGAAAAAAATTATAGCAAATCTCTCCATCTGAGTGGCATTAATAGATGAAAGCAACACTCTAACATGGGCTAGAGTCTCAATTGTCCTGATGAAATATCTGGACATAGAATAGAAGGCACACAGCATGGGCATCGTTATCTGTAGGTCGGTCTAAATGATCTAGATGGACATACTAATTTTAACTGTACTTGGTTTTCTTCTCTTTAAAATATCCCAGTTATTAGATCAAGGAATAATAGAGTAGTACCATGCAGCCTGGAAGGTCAGCCTGCCATTATAAAAAAAGAGCAGTGAGTCAACAGTCGAGAGGAGAAAATGCATTCATTCAGTCTGTTGATTCAATAGCTAAGAGTGAGGGATGAAATTTCAGAAATTGGGAATGATTCATGAACAGAAAAAGAATTAAGTTTGCTGAAATGATAGAAGAAGGGGGAAAGCTAGAGATTTAAGTCACCAAACATGACTCACTGGGTAAATTAATCCCAATATATAATTTCAAACTTCTGTAAGAGTGAAGAAAAGCTGTACAAATTGGTGGAATCATTCACTGGAAGTAATTTATCTTAGAATTTTGTTTGTTTGGGACTTCTTTGTAAAACTCTTTCTCTAATCTTCAACTGGTCAAACAGGATTCTGAACCTGAAGGTAATAACTCAGTAATCCCTTTTCCCATCCCCCACCGACTGACATTTTTCTAGGACTATATTTTAATTATCTAGCAACCAACCACAGGTACCAGTGTTTGCCGTTTTCATTCTCCAGTACCATCTGCTTCACAGGAAATACCTTGATGAGTAGCCATAGAATAACCAAACCACACTGTAAATTTACCGGTAGGTCTTTCTGTATAGGCAATTGAGACGTCCGATTGCTGTTCCCATAGCTCTGTGTAACTTGGCTTTCACCAGTCCTTCTTAAATAGTGGTAGCAGTGAAGTTGTGATGTTGCAGATTTCAGTGTAGGTTTGATATATCATCCCAAGACGTGATAACTGGTGGCTGAAATCCATGGTACCACAGCAGCCCTCCTACCTGGGCTCAAAATAGCTAGAGAAGACCCAGCTCAGGAAAGAGTGCTTGAATGCAGCAATGCTCCTGTGGGGAACGATGTAGACTCCACTTCATTTTCCATTCCCATGTCACCATTCTGGTCATGAGGATGTGAAAGGAAGGCTTTCAGGGAGAGACAGTATTTTTTATCACACCAACAGATATTTTTGCTTAAAAGGACACACTTGCAGACACACATGGCTTTTTTAAGGTCAGAAGAAAAAGCTGCAAGTTTCAAGTTAAATCTAAGTGTCCCTGAGTATGGGATATTTATAACTGACTTATTCTCCCATCCTATACCTTTCTATATCCTTTCAAAAAATATTCCAAACTTGTGCATCTACTGATACTTGATGTATGTGATTTCTGCAGATGAATCATGAGCTACAGAAAAATGTACTTGCAACAAAAAATTTCTCTTTCTTCTACTGAAATCCTTCACTCACACATTGCAAAGAAAGACCTAAAAGTGGGTCATGGTCTTCCTAGCCCAAACTTTACTAGTGCTTTGCTTCTGTGGCACAACTGTCACCAGTCCTTCAACCTTTTAATGGACATCTCTCAATATACCAGCTTTCAACCATAGCTGGGGTTTTTTTGGCTATAAGAACAGATTGAACCTTCTGTAACCATCTGGCAAACACAGTGGTGTTTGGGTAAGAGAGGGACAGGAGGTCATATCAGAGAACAGGAACATGTTGGGGACCCCTTGCTGGATGTCAGCTTCAACAGACTCTCACTTCCTCAAACACAGCATTTGAAAGGGCAAGTCTGGGGGTTTTTTCTCTAACAGGCCCCAAACCATAAGACAGTGGATTTTCTACTGTTAATCTTGTATCCAAATTTTTTTTCTCTACCCTAACAGATTGACCTGAAAGAGTGGGATCCTAATTGCTCAGAGATAAAGTAATTGAGTGGTCTCTTGGGCTCTATATGGTACAACAAACTTCAATAGAGTTGACAAATGTCGATCCATAACACAGGATTAATAGGGTTGTGCTTGGCTTCCGTTTCAGTTTTCCATTTGCTCCTTCGGTCTAACTAACACCATGATTGCTTTGGGAAAACTGACAAATCTTCGTAACTAATGAGGCCCTCTAGTAATTTATCAAGCAGGTTTTCTAAAATAAAAAGGACACAAAGAACAAAACGTTGTTTCTGTGCTAAAGGAAGGAGAAATCCTTTCCAGATCCTGGAAAGCCTGGAAGACTTTGCTCCTCCAGACTGTGCAAGCTGGCAGATGGAGTAACTCTTGCAGCATGTTTTTGCAAAAGCATTAGGTATTCTCCTGACTTTTCTGTGGATGAGCACTCTCCCATCCATGAGCTGAGCAGTACGTCTCATTGTTGAGCACTCAAAAATTACATGCACAACAGTTTGGGAGTTTGCTTTTCGATGCTTGGCTTTTAATCTATCTGTGGTACAATGAACGGATCTGAAGAATGGGCCCTTGGTAGGGATGGGGATGATGTACACGGGGCTGTAAGATAAGCATCCGTGCAGATAGCCTTGGTCCCGGGAGTGCCCTGCTTAGCTCAGCTGCAGTGCTACACCACGTGGACTGGTGAGACTCAGCCAGGTGGTTTCCCAGGAGTATCTCTGGGAAGCTCTGAGGAGCAGCTGTTATTAGCATGCAAAAGAAAGCATTTGAAATGCTTAATTTTATAATCAAGTGTTTAATCTGGGCCTGGGCTTAATGGCAGCAAAGTCTGAAATTCTTCCCACTGGGAATTGGACTTCCCAGCTTGGTTCAACAAGCCCCACTGTGCTAACTCGATCAGCACACTGAAATGTATTTCTGAAGTGGCAGCTTTCAAAATTATTTCCTGGAAAATGTCAACTCTTCTGCAGAAATTCCAATTTTTCCTCAGCTTGATTTAAAATAAAGTTCCTAATTGGGAAGATGGAAGAGACAAATCTCATTGCCAGTAATAGCTCTGTTCTGAGTGACACGGAGGGTCCATGGCTGATCGGCAGGTTTCTGTTTCTATTGTGACAGCTGTACATCTGTCCATCATCCTCTTCACTTTTAGTACAGCTCTCACTATTCTTTCTTAGCACAGTGTTTTCATATTAATGCAGAATGAGATCAATTTTACCTAGAATCTTGATAGGAAACAACTGCCATTAAGCTCTAAAAACAGCTAATCCTTACATCTTAGCAGCAACTTAAGCATATTGCCCAGTCTCTGAACCTGGATCTTAATGCAAGCTGGGGAGACATGGCAGGAAATATTTGGTGCAGCTGACAGGCTTTTCGTCTCAAGGGCCACGTTTGTGTTATATGAAAAGAGGTGGCAGAAAGGCTTTGTAGTCTATATCCAGAAAACATTTGGGAACATCCCAGAGCTGTTGCCAGGTCTGTAATTCTGCCCCAGGCACTGTTGGAAAGGGCTTGTGTCTTTGTCCCTCACAACCCATTTTTTACCTGTTTTATACTTCTTAGGGATGATTACCTGTAAATATCTTTCTGGATGGTGCAGCTTCATGGGAAGCGCTGTTTGCCTCCAAGGGGCAGTTAAGAACATGAGCTCACCAAGCTGGTGAAGCATTTCCTGGTGGTGAACTTGCTGGACACAGCTGATTGCTCTGTCCCTTTGAATGTAAACGTGACTCTGGGACTGATGCCCTGTCCTGCATCCAGGTGCTCCTGAGGATTCACTGGTTCAGAAGTGGATACCACATCAACCTCCCCGTTGCCTGGGTCTAAGCTAAATTACTACAATGCATCTTTGAAAATCAGTCTTAGATGGATCCACACCACTCCCCTGGGTTTGGACAGCAGTTTTCCACTCTGTGCAGCAGCCCTCTGATGCATGTCCAGCCCCTCTGAGCTCTCAGCCAGCAAATGTGAGATTCTTCCTGCAGCTGCATGGATGCCCAGGGCTGCCTGGACTCCCTGTTCCCTGTCTCCAGCTACCCAGGGGCTGGGACTGGTCCTGGCTCCTATCCCAGATGCCCAAATACTTACCACACATGCAGCACAGCTGGCAGCAGGCAAACAGGTAGATCCACAACTAAATTAAAACATTCTCTCTATTTTAAGATTTTATGAAGGTGAAAATGGAACAGTATGCTAGGCACCTTGCTGCCACACCAAGCTGAGCAGATGCTCAGTAGAAATTCTGACCTTTAATGCATTTAGCCTTTCACAAATATACTTTGCTTTCGTTTGGGGGCTTTTTCCTCCTCCCTATGCTTCCTTCTTGGTTTGCTTGCCTTTCTTTCTCACATATCTCTCTCTGCAATGCCTATCTCAGATTTTTTTTTCTTCCCCCCAAAATTTCACAATACAGCCTGCAGACCTGGAAAGCATTTGCACCTAAACTCTGGTACAGCCTGTATCTTACTCCCAGCTGTGTGAAAACATAAGTGCCCTTGTCCTGTAATAATGGTCACTGAAAACAGCTCCATGTTCATTATTTGAAGAAGTGACCCATTTTGCAGACAGCTTTGCCAGAATTATGAACTGCTGTTCAGGAAAGCAAGCAGTTTAAGATGTCTCCGGTGGGATGTAAAAGAGAAGGAGTCCTAAAATCACTAGTTGTGATTAAAATCTGGAGAGCTGGAGGGCCAGGATTATATTTTACCCTTAAGCTGTCTGCATGCCCTCCTCCCCAAAAAGAATGTTTCAGCTTTTGATTGACGGATGAATCTTGTTCGTTGTGTTCACTCCACCTTCTCCCTTGGCTGCCCAGTGCCCTGGTCAGAGCGGGGCAGGTCTGACTGGGGCTTTGGTTGGCCCAGGGCCTGCAGTCAGCTGCAGGGAGGGAGTTTATTCCCCGGCCACATTGGCATTGCTCAGTCTCTACATTTTGGCAGCTCTCAGGATCCCCTCCCATGCCGCAGCCCCTGGAGCTGTGCACGCGCAGGACCAGACCCATGTTGCTACTCGCGGTGCCACCGGGAAGAGCCCACACTGTTCACCGCATCCCTCAGTGTTGGATGAGCTCTGGGGCAAAGCTCCCCCCAGCAGTATCCAGCATGTCTTCCTGATGCTCCGGCCAAGCTCTGCCATCAGGGCAGGCTCTGGGAGCATTCCCACTGTTAAAATGAGAAACTCAGTGTAAATAGTGCTATGAGTTGGCCCACTGGGGACTGGCGTGTTGATGTAATTGCTTTGGAAGGCTGCAAACAAACGACCCAGCACAGCTGGCTCCCTTCCAGTACAGAGCCAAACTGGGGGACTGAGGAGGCCATGTACGGCTGAGCCTGGGCAATGACAGCAGGGATGGGGCAGATGCGGTGCTTGCTGTTCGCTGTAGCAGCTCCTTAATAAGCCAGCTAAAAATGCAATGTTGCAGTATTGTTTGAAGGAGAAAAAAATAAAACAAAACAAGAAAAGGTTATTGAGTCGATCATCCTGTCTGTTGTGGTTAGGATGTGGTTTAGAGGCAGAAAACCTCATTGCTGGGGATCTTATTCTGCTTTTCACATCTGACTCGTAAAATCTGCCAGTAAATCTTTACATCAGAATCCGGACTGAGAAGCTGCTTGTTTTAATCAGGGGATTTCACCAGAACATCTGACTCCTCTGTAAGTCCAGAAGTGTATTTACATATTTGTCCCCTGCAATGGATTTACAAATCCTATAAAACAGCAGAAAATCCTCCAACGGATTTACAGACTGAGAAGAACCTGAAACAAATAAACAAAAAATTGGCTCAGCAAAGCATTGCTACTTGTTTGTCAGGATGCAAAGGACTGACTCCAGATGACGACAGCAATGATTTCCCTCCATGGGCAATCCTCAAAGCACCCAGCAGGCAGGGAATGCCACTGCCTCAGGGGGTAGGAAGGCAAAGCTGACAAGAAAGGCTGTGTTCAGAGCTCAGCTAAAGTGGCAAACCGGGAGCAGAGCAAAGGTGGTTGTAGAGCAACAGGCTCCTGCAGCCCCTCTCTCTGCTGAAAATCCCAGGCAAGTATTTTTAAGACACCTGACGGGGTGGAGGGACCCATTTTCAAATGTTAACTAGAGCCTGATTTTCAGAGCATTAACCAAGTCATATTAAATGTTTCCATCAGATATACCCAAAAATTGAGGCCCTTTTGCTATTTGTTCTTGGTTACCTTGAAAACACCAACCCTGCAGTTTACAGGTAAAATAATCAAAATAGACTTAACTGATAAAACCGAGGAGCATATGTATAAAAAAGGCCACTACTCTTTGACCAAATCAATTATTTCAAACATAGTCTTCTGTGATATAGCTGCAAGTCGAGCAATATTTACCCTTTTCTTCTTAAAATGTCAGTTTCTTCTGAGGATATATAAACTTGAGTATGCTTCTTGCTGGGAAACACGTGGTACGGGCTCACCAAATGTGAAGTTGAGCATGAATGAGAAGTAAGTTTTTCAACATATTTTTGAGTTCATAAAAGTTTTTAAGCCTTAATTTCTGAAATAATTTTTTTTGTTTCCTGTCTTAGGGATGATATAATTAAATGTTTACACTTCGTGTAGTATATTTCCCAGCTGCAGGGTAGCAGAACCATGCATTCTAGAGCAATGTGACCTTACTAGGTCTAACATCCCAAAAGCGATTTAGAACCACCATTTGGACCTCAGGTGCACCCCAGAGACAGCAGCTGTTAGCACACACAGTGGCCAGAGGTGAAGCCCCAGAAGCCTGAAGCCAGTTAATGCTGAAGAGTGTTGGATCCCAAGGGTGCTAAGCCACAATATCTTGCGGGGGTTAAAGGTGCCTTCCTGCAAAACCCTTCCTGTGATCAGAGAATTATTTAGTGTCAGTCGTACATAACTGTTGCTGTCATGCCCTTATTCTAGTGAAAATACTGCAGAGGCTGTAGAATTGAAAAAGATATATGTATTCCCTTTTCATAAATGATTCCTGGGGCTCAGATGGAGCCTGCAAGCATGGCCAGGAGCAAGGAGAGGGGTAAATGCTGAGAGGCAAAATGCTGGGAGGCATGTGCCAGGGAAATCTTCTGTGGCTCCTAACACCTCCCTGGCTTACTTTCTCCTTCATCATTATCAACAAAAGACTACTTTTGGGGCAAATGGTGATAGGGAAGAGTGGATCCTCACCCCTGAGTAGTGCCTTGTTGTCGTGGTTTAACCCCAGTTAGCAGCCAAGCACCACACAGCCACTCGCTCACCTTCCCCCTCCTCCAGTGGGATGGGGGTGAGAATCAGAAGAAAAGGTAAGAAAACTTGTGAGCTAAGAACAGTTTAATAATTGAAAATAAATTAAATAAAATAATGCTGCTAATGGTATTAATACTAATACTAATACTACTAGGTAATGAAAATACCACTACTACTAATTATAACAATATATAATGAAAAGGAAAACAGCAATGGAATAAAAACCACGTGATACAAACACTCACCACCCACCAAAAAACACCCAGCCAGTCCCTGAGCATCAAGAGCCAGAAAGTGAGACACCCTCAGCCAACTCCTGCCAATTTATATACCGAGTGTGATGCTCTATGGCATGAAATGTCCCTTTGGCCAGTTTGGTCAGCTGTCCAGCTGTGTCCCCTACCAGCGTCTTGTAGAGAAGAAGCTGCAACACAGGGGCAGGATCAGAAACTGGAAGTGTCCTTGGCTTAATGTAAACATTGCTTGTCAATAACAAAAAAACATTAGTATGTTGTCAATATTCTTCTCAGCACAAATCCAAAACATGCTAGCTACTGTGAAGAAAATTAACTCTAGCCCAGCCCAAGCCAGCACACTTATCCTGGCACTTAGTCCAATACCCTGCACTATCACGTGCAAGCTGGTCATTGCCACAAGGTCTGTGTTTCAAAGAGTGGGATTTCTCTTTCAGACCAGTACAAGCAAGTGTCAGGAAAGCTTTGCTGAAATAATTTGTCTCTGAAAATATCCTAAATGAAGCTAACAAGCAAGCAGATAGCTTCCCTTGATGGGAGTGTGGAAATGGGACACTCCGGCCTAACCGCTTCTGCTGCGGAAAAGGGCTATTACTGGGTGAGGCAGCGAGTTCATTTCCATTCTCATTAAGCTGAATAAAATGCAGATAAAAATGCCATTAGAAGAAAATAGAATACAGTGTTTCAAATGTATAATTTTTAGCTCTTTCCCATAATCGGGCTGCACTGCATGCAACCTGGAGAGCATTAGGAAAGGAAAATGATCTTTATCACTACTTTCATAAGAAATGCGGCTCATAAGGCATGACTGCTCCTGGGCAGGAATTGTCAGGGTAGGAGGACAAGCTGAAAGCTGCAGGTTCATCTCTTCTCATGAGTTTAGGCAGAAATTCTTACTTTTTCCCTCTGACGTTGGCCTAAGGTGGATGTCTTTATTGCTTGAGTCCGTTCAAATACCTGTTCTTCACAGCTTGATGATCTGGGGAGCAGAAGAACGCAATATATTGTAGGCACCATGGCAGAGAATTGGGCATAAGAGACTTTGAAGAGAGACGTCCAGATCTTGTTAAGCTAACCAGACAACACACTGTACAGGACAACTGTTTGCTGCTGGGTTTGGTTAAGACATGGAAGAGTCATACTGGCATATGTGCGAGTCGGCAGCGATGATAAAAGAGGCGTGGCCATGAGAGTGGAGGGGCTGGCTCATCCTGACATCGTTTCCTTTCTTCATTTAAGTGGAGCCAAAAATACAGTTCATCACTGCTGGTTCTGTTACTCAGAGTTTGGCATTTGATAACCCATTAACGTGTCTCTGCCCAGTTCTGTGTCATGTCTTCTGCATTACAAGCGGATGAGTATTTCTGCACTGACAGCAATGGGGTTTATGCTGGTTTGTGTGCGTGTGAGGGGGTTAAACTCTTTTTTCATTAAAGATAAAGCTCCTGAGAAGATAAATGCCAGAACATAGCTCTTATGAGTGACTTCAGCCACCACCATCCTTAATAAATATGCATTGCAAAATCATCTTAGCTTCCTCTGATTCACATCAGGGAGTTTAAATTTGCCATTACTGGGAACCTGACTTGTCAAAATCCCATCTGTAATTATAAACCTGCACGAGGAGATGGGAAAATGGTGCAAGAAGGAATGAACCCATTAGTATTTGGCTGAAAAATGTGTCCCATTTTCAGGGTAGTTTAAAAGGTTGAAACACACGTTGGGTAACAGCACAAAGTGTCACTTCCTAGTTGCTGATGAATTTGTTCAGTGATACTCAATGACCACCCTACTGAAGCCGGATTTTACACTATCCTAGCACAGCCAGGAGCTGTGACTCCAAAGTAAATATAATTACCTGGGCAATAGCCCTGAACTTCTGCATGTCTCATTTCTGCCTTTCCCAGGCAGACACAGCGAATCACTGCAGGCAGAGGAGGGATGGAGGGAGAGAAGGGCGAGGAGCCAGCACCTTGGGCAGTGGGTTACCAGCATGCTGCAAGTTCCAGCATTGGTTTGGAGACAATAAGCTGCATTTCTTGTTGAAAGTCTTCCTGGGAGAAGAGGCTTCCTGGAAGATGCTCTGTCAACAAAGGATTTCCTCAATGTTTGCATCACATCTGGTAAGATTTCACAGGGACTCAGACAGCAGGATTAAAACTAGTTAAGCTAAAAGAAAAGGCGACAGATGCGAAGAAAAGGGAAGCAACAGATACACGTTTTACTGTGGGAGGAAGAACGAGCTCAGACAGCCCCTCCCAGGCACACAAGGACATTTTGCTATAACAAGATGCATGACAAAGACACTAAAGATTCACAAAGGTTACAAGTGCACATTTTCTGTCTCTTTGGCTACAAACATTCATCACTGCATTTAGGAACCTGTGGACTTTCCTCTACGTTGTGTTAGTTGTGCCTCCTTGGGTTCTGCTCTGAGGCGAGACGTGGTGGGAGTTGTTAAATACCTGTCACTGCAGTGTCAAAGGGCAGCACCTCTGCCAGGCAGACTGGCACTGTGTGCACTCTCTTATCTCTGTTTTTCATCCTCTGAACTACAGTAATGTCTCAGGTATTGAGTTTACTGTAGAAAATCAATAAGGAACACTATAAGCTCAATGGAGTGACAGGAGACAATTGCAGAGCTCAGGACATGTAATATCCAGATGTGCCTTCTCTCCACCTAAAGTGGCTGTGCCCATAAAAGCCTCTCATCTGCACCACCTTCTGTGTGGTGGTGTATTTAAACACTAATTTCTAGCTGCCATCACAGCTTCAGTGCAGAAGAAAAGAGCTGTCTGGACAGGTATGCCCATCCTGGTTTTCCTTTGCCTTCTAGCCATAGTGAGACAGGGATGCACAGACAGCCTAGGAAACTCCTCCTGGGGTCCCCTGACCAGCCACCCCATGAGGCTGGGGATGCACTGAACTACCCAGTGTCACCCTTGCTTAGAACCTTTCAAAGATTGGATTATTTTAATTTGAAAGAGTGATAGGCACGTCTTGAAATTGTGGCTGCTCTCCTCTGTTCTCCACAGCACGTGCAGTGATGGGATAATGTGCTTGGTTTTCTTTGTTGGTGTTGTTTTCAGGGAGAGCCTTTGGAGTGCTCCTTGTTTGCAAGTTCACAGCACATCCTTGGCAGACATCCTCCTGCACAGCCAAAGCTCCCCTGCTGCTGCCCAGGCAGTGAGGAGTGAGAGGAGACAGCAGTCATGCATGTGCCCAGGGGAGAGGGGATCATTCCCTTGGCAGAAGCTGGGAGAAGGGCAGCTCTGGGCAGGGGTGATTTGGGAGGAGCAGAGGGGTTGGGAGGGAGAGTGCTGCACATGTAACTGGTCACTTTTGCAAACTTCCCTCCAGACTTTGGGAAGCAACTGAAAATTCCTGAGTAGCTTCATGTCCCTGCTGCAAAATCCTCAGCTGTGTCTGTATCATCCCGTCTGGTATTGACGTTGCTGTCAGCTGGACTGCTGGACTCGGGCGTCGTGGGAGTGAGGGAACAGCTCTGCCAGGGGAGTTTGAGCAGCAAAACTCCTGTTGTCTCCATCGCTGGTCAGCACAAGCAGAAGGAAGTAGAGATACAAAAGGATGATGTACAGGTAAGGGGAGAAAATAAATTTAAATAGATGGAATAAAACTCCTGCCTGCTCAGCACAGCAGACAATGCTTAAAGCAGCTGAGAAATACTCAGTCAAGCCATAACTTTCCTAAGGTGATCCTAAACGTTTCTCTGCACTGTCTTTGTGAAGCCAGTAGGAACTATGAAGCCTTGGACTTTGCTGGTAACATTTTATTCCCAGCGATTAACCCTGACATGAGGCATCATCGAATTCCCACAGTAGCATTGGTAATCCAAGTTTAGGCTGGACATGTAGGCTTATGTCAGGAGAATCCAACACAGCGGGGATGGCAAACACCTCCGCTGGCAGCCCTGAGAGCCCACTGTGGATGCACTATCCTCTGTGTCAGCCTTGAGCATGGACAAGGCTTGACCTCATGCCTCCCACCGTAGCAAGATCCTGTTAGGACTTTGCCATGGACCCAGGACATTGTGGACTGCCTAGATACTTGCAAGAGGCCCCTTACACAGGCAGAGCAGGATGACAGATGCAGCACGGGCAATGAAAAGGACCAGTGGCAACCTGGAGCAGCAGCTGGACACAGAGGGGTTACAAAGCAATTCACTTGGTAGGATGTGCCCATGCATGGACAATTGCTTCATCCTGGAGCTTCAGCTGAGTCTCCTAAAGTCCATAGGGGACAGAAGGTTAGATTTGAGCCCAGACAGGCAGGTCCTTGCCTGTCTATTGTCAAAGGACAGTTGGTGATGGTGGTGGCTACCAGGGGTTCTGCTGGATCCCAGGTGACAGTGTAGGCCAGGAATAGGGCTCCTGAGCTCAGTTTGTCTTGCATGGTTACCTCACCCCTGAGAAACAGCCAGTCTGGCAGCACAGTGCCTCGCTATATTTATCTGTTCCCGAATGCAGAAGTCTTGTCTGCTCCTGTAATGAGCCTTTCCACTACTTGTACAATTAACGGTAAGTAATGAACGTAAAAAAATGAGTGAAAAGAGACCAGCAAGCACATCATCCACTTCAGGTGAATGGGACAGCTCAGGTTTTGGCTGCCTAAATACTCAGAGATGATACAGTTGTGGGAGAGAGCCCTCAGGTCCTCCTTCAAGAGCAGAGGCAAGGGGAAAATGCAGGCGAGAACATGATGCTTCCCAGGAGTAGAACTGGGGTCACCAGCCCAATCTGTTAACGATGCTGCACTTCTCTCTGCCTGTCCATCCTGGTCACTGCACAAACAACTGTGTAGGCACCATGCACTGGTACTGATCTGGTCTGAACAAAGACGACCTCAACCCAGCAGTGCCCGTGAGTGGCATGAGTCTGTTTTAGTAGTAGCAGCCTCTTTGGCTTCCATGCCTTAGGTGTGATGGATTCCTACCTGTCTCTGAGCAAGCCCAGTGCCCAGAAGCATCACCTGGAGCATTGTTCAACCCTGTAGAGTCAAATGTAAAACCTTTGGGCTCCAGACAAGTTTTGCCCACACAGTGCCTTTGGATGAGTGACTTCAGTACTGTTAGAGGATGCAGGGCTGTGGGCCACACAGCAGACAATCACTGCTGGGTTTGAGATGCACCAGTGTTCTCTGGGGAAGCAGACAGTGCCAAAGGCCAGTGCTTCCATCAATGCAGCACTGCTGTTTTCTGAGTGGTTTGTAGCTCTTGCCACACAGCTCTGACCTTCTGACCCCCTGAGCTCTACAGCCACCACCACTGCTCCATGCTCTGCATATCCCAGACCATCCTGTGCCAGATCATTGGTGCTTGGGTGTGTGGAGAAAGCTTTGAGAACCAGGACTGGATCCTGTTACCTGGATCACCTCTCCTGTCACTGACAGGGTGATCCAGACCTCCCTGGTTTGTTCAGCTGCATCCAGGTGCCCCACAACCAGCCAGTACCCTTGTAGTGCTTGTCTCTGTCCTCTCTCCCTTCATTGAGACTCCCCACACATTAGTGCATCTGCTCCAGTCCTTTCTCTACTGACCAGTAATAGACCTGACCTGTGAGTGCCTTGTGTGACTGAGCAGGGACTGGTCCAGGAGCAGTCCCACATACACACTCTGCTCAGCACCTTTTCAACAGCATGGGTTGAATGGACAGTGAGTGGCTCAGCCACCTCCTGTACAGCTGGCTGTTGCTTTTAGCATCTCTGCGTCTTATGATGATTGCTGTGGGGAAATCAGCACTGACTGACAGTTAATGGGACCTGGATGTGTTTTATCAGATCCTGAAAGGCCATAAAAGAGGAAACTGAAAGACTATATGAGCCCCGAGGCAGGAAGGCAATAGACTCTAGCTGTGAGAGTGCCAGACCAAAGCCACAACTGGTGTCAAGGTAGTCAAAGTCATTAATGACACAACCCAGGATGAACATTTGTACACAACAGTGCTCTTTTCTGAAACACAGACCTCCCAGGCTTTTTGGACTGCAGATGGAGCACAAATTGGCAACAGCAATTAGAAGGGCACCCAGGGGATTAGCAGAGTGCTCATGAAATGCAGAGAAGCGCCGAAGCAGATCTTCCAGCGTTTCAAGTGTGATTCTGGGTCCAGACCACTATTGACTCCTTCTTGGGTGGGTCATGGGACTGTTGAGAGGCTGGAGCCAGGACATGCATTTATCTGTGCATGAGGGTCTATGGGAACCCACTGCTGTATCAAATGAGGACTGCTTATTAATATATAATGAGTTACAGAAAGAGCCTGATAAATGTGTTTCACATGCTTAACACACATAGGTGCTGGGGCTGATCATTCATCATTACAGAAGAGAAACAATTATTTACACACATGAACAGGAGCTTAATTGTAATGCAGATTATACGCATACAGAGGAAAGGCAGGCAGAAAGCCACTAAACCCACATTCAAAACCTGGGATGAGTGGCACATTGCAGGAAAATATTAATATATTTCACTTGTAGTATGTTGAATATTACCTGTGACAATGTTAGGTTCAACCAGACCCTACTAGAGACATATATAGGTCTTGCCAAAACCTGTGTAAAGAGTGGGACTCCTGGCAATGGCCTCTGTTGTACAAGTTTCCTGCAGCCCTGGCTAGAGATGGAGATGCAACAGAAGGTGATAGTTGCATCCGTCTCTATCCAGAGAAAGCATTTTCATGATGTTCATAATGATAAAATACATTAGTTCACTGAAGAAAGTGACTTTCACATGTGCTCAGCGTAGCCCATCTTTGCTCTCAGTAGAGTTAATGGCAAAACTACAGTTTGTTAGGTAAGAAGAGACCAGTAAGGGTCATGCTTAATGCTTTCATCCCCACCCTTCTTAAGTATTAAATTACTTACAATTAAATAAGGTCTCCATTATGTGTACATACAGTTTATGAGGCCCATCCTCCTAGAAAACCTTCCTCCAAGAAATTAGATGAGATAGCTATACAGAAAACCATTATTAGTGCTTGGATATGACTTTATTAAATGAATTCTCTAGCACATATTTAATAATCAGACAGTTTCCTGTCCCTGAAAGTCAAACTTATCCTACAGATAATTTGGGCCCAACTTCTTGAGCTGTCAAGTATCTGAAAACCCAAGGAAAAACTCAGTTGTTCAACACTATGGAAAATCAAGCCCATTAATGCACTTTTCTCCGCCTGCCAAAAATGAAAAAAATAATTCAAGATATTTGAAACAATATCATTCGTCAATATAAACTGTGAATTACAGTTCAGAAAGAAAGCAGAAAGGAGGGGAGCAAAATGTTATTTAAATTTGTGTCATGTGTCATTTTTCTCTTGCTATTAAATTCAACAGAAAACAAGGTCCGCTATAATCAGGAGCAATTGTTATGCTAGAAACATTTATAAGGTACAATGAATATAAATGGCCCACTTTTGCTTGAGCAAAGTGGAAGGAAAATACTGTTAAAAATAGTTTCTTAGAGGCTTTGGCAATAAACCCAGTACTGAGGACCTATTGAACCCGAGCAGAGCTCCTGGTATCCAGAGAAGGGCCACCAATTTTGCGGTCGAGAGCTGCAGAGGATCTTTAAGCAATGCTGCCATTAAAGTCACTTACCATGGTCCCAGTATCACTATTTATGCCTTTGGAGAGTAAAAGTTAACGGTCTGTCCACTCCCCGCAGCCTGAACTGAGCCGTGGAGTTCAGACCTTGGTGCTGGCTATTTCACATACGTGGGAGAAGTTTGGGATGTTGATTTTTGGTATCTTGGATGTCAGGGCTAGCCTTTTACTTTGGGAGACACCCTCAGGGAAATGGGAGTCAGGATCAGACTAGCACTTGGGCTGAATGACCAAACTGTTGTTCAGACCCCTTTTTCCCCAACAATGCAAGCTCTTCCTTTAAACTTAACATGGAGCATCTGATGGACTGGAGCCTTTCTGGGCAGTCGCAGGTCTAGATCAGCCTCCTGACCCAACCTCTCAAAGCTGAACAGCTCCTGTGTCAATGAGAAGTGACATATCTGAAGGAAAGAAATATAGTTCTTCTTCACTGCTCCACATTATCACCAGCCACTCCTTTGGGCTGTTTACAGAGTGGGGTGCTATAAGCGAACCCAGGGTGCGCAGCATCACTCACCAGTGTTTTCAGATGCCCTGCTGTCCTGCGTATGGCATGCTCTGCCTTACTCCCCTTGGACCCTGATTCAGCTATTTCCAGCTCTTTCTGCTCACAGAAAGGACATTTTTAGTCCAAAATCTGCAATGACTTCCTAGGAAGAGCACAGATGCAAACCTTGCTAGCTAAACCAAAAGAGACTGAATACCTGACAGTGGGGGCTTGGAAGATGACCCTGGGAAGTCTCTAAAACAAGGTCCTGAACATCTGTGAAATGGGGGACAGGGAGGGATGACTTGTCTGTGCCTCCATTTCCATGAGCTGTCACCCCTCGAGAGTGTCACTAGTGTTATAGTTTGAGCTGGGCTAAGGAAACAAAAGCACATTAACAGAGGACAATCTTCTCCCCATTTCCCAAATCACTGGCTATCACCATGTTGACTTAATTAATTGTTAACATCTATGTAATTAAGCAGTACCATAAATGATTCCCTCTTGGTGCTGATGAAGATAATGAATAACAATCATGGCTGCTTTGTTTCACAGCACTAATCTGTTTTGAAATATACATTGATTTTATTTTGATTAGGACTAAACCTAGTTTCCACTCTGCAAATAAACCTCTCTGATTTGAGTAAATTGCTGTTGGCATTTACATTATGATAATCAGCTCAGAATCCATCTGATCAGCTGCTTTCTTACTGTGTGTCATTTGCTTCCTTCTTAGTCCACTATAATTATGATGTACTTCAGAATATTTAATTATGGCCTCCTTTCTTCTTTGCTCTGTGATTCACATTTTCCCCATCACCAACACAATCCATGAAGTACTCCATAACTCTGCAAGCCCCACGCTGACTGATGCGGGCTCGTACTCCACAGCTGTTTTCACACCGATGCCTCTGACAGTGTTTCAGACGGCCTGCTGGGCTGCCTTCCCCAAGCAAAGCTCAGTTTCAAGGCTCCGGCAAGAATGGAAATTTGTGGAGGCTCCAAATTAAAACAAAAAAAACGTTAGTTTTGTACTGAACCTCCGTTTCCTGTTATTTTCCTGACCCCTCTGGAAAATGCCTGGAGTTGGAGCCTGGTACCAAACTGCCTCAAAAATACCTTGTCATTTTTCACTTGTGGCCATGGAGCTGCTCCTGCCCCTGTCCCAGCCTCCTTGTCTGCTCCACGCTCAGACCCATGTCATGGGGGCAGGTTGCTGTTCAGCACAGCAGAGGTGGGTGCCTGGGTTTGGATCCCAGATCAGACAGCAGTGTTGTAGGTATGACCACTGTACTCAAGTATTTTATTAGAAACGGATAAATTCTTCACACTTTTCTTAGGGCAGAGTGCACATCTGGCAACACTGAGATATTTTTTCACCTCAACATTGAACTCTTCATTTGAATTATTCACAACATTCAGTTCTGGCATTTTCGAAGTGACACTTTTCCTGTTTGAAATTACTTCTTTTTGGTTTAATACAACATTTATAGTGATTTATTTTTAAGAGGAGAAACACATCCTCTTCAACAATCCTGTTTTCAGATGTTTCATTTCAAATGACAACAGAAAGTCCTTTTTTCTTTGGAACTGGAAGACAACTTATGTCCAGAACAGTCCAGCAATCAAATACATTTTTTGGCCCAGTACATTTAACCAATATCTTTATGATGTTCCTGTGAGAAAACGTTTCAAGCATTCTTCATCGTGACACTTCTCCCATCACCTTAAGCCCTACTATCCAACAAAAAGTTTATTTCTGATGTTCAAAAATATTTTAAGTCCTCCAGTATCCTAGGAATGCTGCTGGCCTCAACCTTGGAGAAGGTGCCAGAGCGGGGATACATTACCTCCTGCTGCCTTATTTTTAGAAGTACAGCATCTCACCTTAAAACCTTGTTCTTTTCCCTTGCCGATCTCTCCTCCTTCCCCAGATTCTGGTCGGGCCATGCCAGTGATCATCAGCACTGTAGGGAGGCAGGAAAGTGGAGGGGTGGATAGCCCAGAGTGGCCCTGAATCTATGCCTCGGCTGTCTCATCCCTCCCTTCTGCATTTCACCACAGAAACACACCTGGAGAGAGGCATACGACCACAACAGGGGTGTCACTGTTGGGATTACGTGGTATCATTGGCTCCTGTTGAGCTCAGCATGATGCTCTGAGTACTGGTGCTGCATTAGCGTGATGCCAATGTGCTCAGGATGTCCTCTGCACCCTGCAGTGATATGCAGGATCACAGGGGGAAGAGCTTGCTAGCTGTGGAAACCCCCAAAACCAGGAAACCTAAGAATTACTTTAGAAATCAGTCATAAGGGTAATTTCATCAGACAGCTAGTCCATACTGGCAACACAGACTTGTTGCTGCAGGGAACAGTATCAGAACAGATCTTTCAGAAATGGGCTTCTGGAAAATTCCAGTCTCTGAGGATGAAGAACATAACCTGGTCTGCAGCTAGATCATGTCAGCTGCTCATTTACATGCACACAGATGGGAAATGAGGGTGCTTTTTCTCAACAACAGCAACTATTTCAGCATCGTGCAGCCCCACCAGTACATCCGAGAGAGGACAAAAATGGCACTGTCATTCTTATTGTTCAGGTCTGGAAAGTGAGACACAGCACAGCGCATCACTGGTCCAGAACTGGGACTGACATCCTGTTCCTTTTCCAAAAGTGCTGTGAAGAAAGCAGCATGTAGTCAGAGGAAGAATGGTTTCCACCCTCTTAAATGTGCCTACCATATCACTAGGAGGAGTGGGTCAGACGCTGTGATCAAAGTGAACAGCAGAGAGATGGGACGGTCATTCAAGCAGAAAGAGGAGTACTATAATTTGAATCATTTATGGCCCGGGGCATGCAGAAGCAAGCTTAATGCATAGCGAGGGGCGTCACAGGGAAAAAGAGGCTTTGAGAAATGCAAAGCCAAACTGCAAACATTCAGGGAAATCTGAACCCTTTACTTCAAAGCATTTAAAGTCAGTGTTAAAGGCTGTTTCTAGAAAGGTTTCCATTCTGTCTCGTGTTGTGCACAATCTTTGTTTAACTCAAATTCCCTCTCAGACACAATTTTTTGATTTCATGCTTGAGCTCTGCTGCTGGTTCTGGGAGAAGACGTGTTGTGTCTGCAAACAGATGATACCATGAGGTACTGATGGAGTTGTAAGGACACACAAGCCCTGCCGACACATACTGAGGCTGCTGTCTATGTACTGACATTGTGCTCTTCAAAAACTGGCATCGCTTTCCTGAGCTGTTGCTGCTGAAACCCAGAGTCTGGTCTAGCTGGGTGGCAACAGTGGAGGGGGCAAGAGGTATGAATTTCAGCTTTTGTTTCCCACTTGCACGTTATGCCAGTATGGATCTGAGACTGAGAGCAGGATAACAGCGAGGACAGCCAGAAGTTAGCCAGAGTTAGGGCAGGGCAGGCTAAGGCCTTCCTGAATTCATCTGTGTAGACATGCATCAAAAGAGGGAAAGGGAAAGAGCAGGAAATAAAGGGAGTTAATATTTCAGAGGCATATAATTTCTCATTGCTTTCAGCACAATTTCATATCTTCACTTTCTTTGGGGTCTAGTTTGAAAGATCTCAGGAATCCAAAGCTGTGCAGTTTTACAGGTAAGCTCAGGAAAGCTGTATTTTATGACTTGTATTTAACATGTCCAAGGAAAACTCATTTCTCATCTTCTGGAGCAGAGCAGTGGAAGTGCCGTTGGTGTCAGGCTTGATCTTATTGCAGGAGTCATAGAGGGAGGTGTTCTGCAGTCAGCTTGGATGGTCTTTAACCTCTAAGACTCTAGACCTCTAAGGTCTAGATTTTATTTTTTATGACCAAACCTTAAAGTCTGGGCTGCCTAAATTAACAGCTCTTTGAAATCTGGATTCATGCTCTACTTTTCAGGGGGTCTCTGGCTCGTCTATGAAAATTTGAGGTGAAAAAACAGAGAAACCCCAGTCATAATCACAAGGGCATTCTTCAAGCATTTGATGAAACAGTCTTTTGCATTCACCAGGCCTTTTAGTATTAGCATCAGAAAGGGTAAGCCTGCAAAGCCCTCGTGTGCCAACACTCCCATGTCAGCCTTCTGCTTGTGAGACAAACCCCATGATACTGAAATCCCATCCCAGTTTCTCAGCAGATGGCGATGGCATGGGGGCTCTGTGCAGTGGACAGACACATTCCCAGCCTGCTGCATGGCTAGAGAAAGGGACGACTTTATGTCCTTTGGTTGTCAGTATTAATCAAGCATTAAAGCAAACGACAAGCAGATTTTGCTGATTTAATGGATAATTCCAGCCTGTTTCGTCCATCTAATTCAAACTACTAGAACTGAATCTGAAGTGACTACTGACTGTCCTTGCTTATCTTTGTCAATAGCTTTAGATAAAGGTCAATGCAGGTAATCAGTTTTCAAGGGACTCTTAAAAATAGCAGGAGTTTCCATCTACGTGTACTTTTTTAATTTGTAAATACCCTCTTTCCCTCATTATTGCTATGAAGTTTTTTGATATACTTCTTTTTTCCTGTAAAATTAAATATTTTCTTTTTTTCTCGTTATGGACATGATTTCTTCCATCTCATAACTGAACCTCTAATGACATACATAAGAACTATGCCTTGTTAAGGCACTCTTCTTACTAAAATATTTTGTAAAGGAGTTGAATGGGCTTTGTGAATATTGACTAGGCTTAAAACAATCCTATGAGTGATCCTGATCAATGTGGTCATTGTTTTATCATGAGAAAATGATGTGCAAGGGACTTCAACATAATCTCAGAATACTTTTTTACACCAGAAACACTGCACACTCCTTTTTTACTGTGCACAAACATAAAACTACAATTGCAAGCTACAGGAAATTTATAGACAGAGACATGATGCTCAGTTTATCAAATAAAAGCTATTTAAACCTCATCATTTTTCCACAAATCAGAAGGGATATATGATTGTCTATAACTAATTAGTGACTTTAATAGTTCTGCACATAGGTGAAATGGATCTCAGACTGGCAGCACAGGGATCAAAGGTTATAGTGGACGTTTAGACTTTACAGTGGGCTCTTTATATGATGAGGTCCATCCAGTAAAAAACTTCACAACATCCTATGGCTCAGTTTGCAGCAAATTTAGGATCACCTGCTCAGAGACATCTCAACTTTCACTGAGCTGCCCCTGTAGAAAACACAAAGCAGGAACTTCTGTTCCCAAATATTGCACTCCTACCACTTGAACAGGAAGAGGAGTCAAGCAAGTGGCCATTTCTCTCTCCTGGCTACATAGGCCTGTTTTGTGGACAACAGAACATATTTTGTTCATTCAGGTAGGCCATGGGATAATGGCATGCAAGCTCTGGACTGAAGAGCAAGTCTCTGGGAAAGCTTTTAAACTTGCAGGTGAAGCTTATGTGCAAAATAAAATGGGTACATAGGTACAACTGCTGCAGTAATGACGGAACTGGTGCATTTGGACTGACAAGAAATCAGCTCTGTTACATACAGTCCTTAACTTCTCTGAAACATAGGAGCTACATTTATCCTGAAAGAGAAATTGTATGTATATACCATGCATTGTAAATACAAGGATGATTTAAGAGCTCCATAGTCTTATGAGACATTATATCTAGTCTGGCAAGTTAGGGCTTGTCTATCTTCATCAGTGTGATTGATCTTATAGTCACCTCAAAGCCTAGTCCTGCAAAATTCTTGGCCTGACTCTAGGCTGCTGCCTCCAGGTAACTGCAGTCTTCCCAGTAACGAGAACAGCTCTTCCACATTCACATGCCATCCCTATGCCTCTGCCATAGGACTGGGCCACATCTGTACGTGCCATTTTCCAATACAGGAAGTTGTCCAGCAGTGATCCTGCAGCTCCCTCCTTCTCCTGCTGCATCCCACATCATGATGGGGAGTAGATACAAGGCTATAGCAAAGACAGTCCACAGATACATTCAGAGCAAGGGATCAGATACATATTTTACCGTGCACTTTAGAAATAAGGACATTAGTGGGAATATCTTTTGTGCAAGGAACAATACCAATAAATGTAGGTGACATATAGTCAGGACACATGAGGATGACCCCAAATTCCAACTTTGTGTAAAGGAAAATGGCACTATTTGAGGGGAGCTTGAATTTGGGTTACTATGGCTGTGTCTGGGAAACAATAATGTTTAGGGACTTTGTAAGGGTATGAAGAACCCAGAGTCCTGTGTCCTGGCATCCAAGCACATTAGCTTGTGATGGGGTCCTCACAGTAGTCTGATTCCCTAATCTTCAACGCCCAAGCAGACAATATTGAGTGAAACACAATTCAAGAGGTGCCCGAAAAATGTAGATGTTTTTATGTGACTATGTCTTAGAGAACTTCATGGTATGGTACCTATGGAACAAGCTGATGAAATTTTGGAAGCATTTGCCATTAATTTTAAGCATTCACAGGGGGTCTGTAAGGTACTGGAAAACTTGAAAGACAGTAGGTATCTTTAAATACCAAACTTTAAAATGTTAAGTAGGAAGACAGAGCTAGGAGCTTCCCTTACCAAGCTATCTAACTTCAATTTTCAGAAAACACTGAACTGGATAATCAAATAGACTATCCGTGAGCTCACAGAAGATTATAAAGATATGAGTAACAGTCTGTATGGATTTGTCAAGAACAAATATGTCAAACTAATCTAATTTTCATCTATGACAGTGCAAAAAGCCTTGTGGACAAAGAGGAAACAGACTATGTCATAGATCTTGATTTTAGGAAGGTTTTTGACACTGTCTCCCATGACACTTTCATGAGTTAGAAGAATATCATCTAGGTGAATATATTATTGGGTAGTTGCAAAACCAGTTAGAAAATTATAGATGGAGCAATCATTGACAGATTACTGTCAAAATAGGAAGCTTACTATATGGACTAAGCTTTCAGCACTTTCATTAATGGTCTCAATGATGGAACAGAGAAAACACTTTTCAAGCTGGCTGACACCATCACTTGGAAAGAACTGCCAGTATTTTGGATGACTAGACTCACAAATGCACTTCACAGATTCATAGCTGAGTTGGAGATGATCTGAATAAAATAGATGCTACTTGGTAAGGAAAAGGAATATGCCTGGAAAGGAATAGTCAGCTATATGAATCCAAGATGGGGGACAACTGGCTGATGAGCAGATATGAATGAAAGTCTCTGCAAATATTGTGGATCAGCAGTTTTCAACAATATCGCTGCTGGGAGAAGGCAAGCCCTACTCTGCACATTTAATTGTGATCTGGGACACAAGTCAAGAAACTCTTCTATATGTAGCTTATCTTTTAGGCTTCAGACACTGGCTTTCAGTCAGTCATCTTGTTGCTACATAAACCACAGTATTT
The DNA here is from genome assembly GCA_027574665.1 of Rhynochetos jubatus. Taxonomy (NCBI): domain Eukaryota; kingdom Metazoa; phylum Chordata; class Aves; order Eurypygiformes; family Rhynochetidae; genus Rhynochetos; species Rhynochetos jubatus. The sequence goes on along the minus strand of CM050665.1, from coordinate 15,481,548 downwards.
ATTAAAATTATTTATCCTTAACTTTTCAATGGTAAATTTAGCTTTGAACAAACTGGGCTTGGAAAGGCAAGGCAAAGCAAGGCAAGACTGAAATTCTGATCTGACTATGGGTCAAACTATCCAACTCTCCCATTAGTTCTCTTTTGCTATCTACTTGTCTTCTGAAGTACATTGCTCTTGAGAGTGCAAGGGTGGAATCAATCTGGGGAACCAAGCAGGATCCCATTAAAATCCCAGCAGCTAAAAGCTGTACTTTGCTGGTTGGTGCTTAAATAAACACCAGTCATATAAGGACCAGCCCTCATTGCTTGCTCCTGGTTAGTCCTGCCTTTCAAGAGGTACAGAAAGCCTCACAGAGCCTTTCCATGCAAAATGTCGATACAAACCTTTTTCAGCTCCCCAGGCCTCTCCATATGAGCACGGAAAAGCCACGGATGCCTGCATGCTCAGAGCCCCCCCCCCCCCCCCCCCATCCCTTTCGCTTATGTTTTTTGTCGAGAAAATCTGATTAAAGCTGTGCAGGAGAGAAGCAGATGGCAGTTTTGACGTTAGGTGAAGACGGCTTAATCTCCATCTGTGCTGACATTTTCACGTCTCCCTGCAAACTCCGTGCCCCTGATAATCACTAGTGCAGGGCTGAGGGGTCGAGAACTGCCCTTTCAGGGGACAGAGTGCTGTCCTGTCGTGCTGGGAGCTGGCAGAAACTGGCAATGTGCTGTGGCCCCTGCTGAAGAAACTGGTTATTATCCAGTGTCTTTGCGATTGGGCTATCAACCTAATTAGCACCCTGCACACCTAGGCATTGCTGAGCTCGGGCTTTTGGGAAGCGTCTGCTTCAGCTCTGCTCCGCTGGCACTGCACACACTGCACACCGCTCTGAAGAGGCAATTAGGGAAGCTTCAGAGCAATGTAAGGGGAAAACAGAGCCACAAAGGTAGTGCGTAGTTTGAAGGCAAGATAATTACAAAGGAGTACATTCTGGTACTCTGTAACACCGAATACTGTCATGTTTCTGTAAGTCAGAAGTATCCTGCAATGAAAACTCAGTGGTATCTTTTCTGTTCAGCATCTAAGTAAATACAGGGTATTTTGATGTTGAAGGCTTGAGTTTGTCTGCAAGGGCCCTTCCACGGTGGGACTTGCCAGGCAGAAAGGTATTTGCCACCTTTGTCAGGATCCAGGCTGAATGTGGAGGCAGCCTTTGGTGCAGCTGCTGAGTCAAGTTGGTGCAATGTGGTAGCCTGGTCCCCACTGTGAGCGTGTGGCATGTGGGACTGGGAGCTCAGTGGCATCACGAGCCACTTGTTCACCTGCTGGAGTGGAAGCTGCTTCATATAACCCACTTCATCCCTTTGTGCAGGTAGGCACTACTAAAATGCAGAGGTCAATAGAGGCTCTATGAAAATGGCAAGCCCATTAAATTTTTAAAAAGGTATAATACTGTGAATAGAGATGACTCTGCAGTAGTGCCCTGGCCAGGGCACCAGAAAATCTGGTTTTGCTGGGTTTACATGCCAGAAGCTGAGACACAGCCCCATGTTCCTATGTGCCAGCCTCACATGGAGTCCACAAGACCCGGCAGAGGTGAGATGGCCAACTGAGAAGGCAGGAGCATCTCAAATCAAGGTTTGGTGGGGCTTGTTGGTAGGGTGTAAGAAAGAAATAAGAGGCATAGTAGTAGGGATGGGGATTCAGTCCAGTGCCCAAACAGAAGCAATTGGAAAACCCTTCTTATTAAATTTAGCAACCAAATAACAAAGCAATGGGTAATTCACAGATTCCCAGAGTGGTAGGGGTTGGAAGGGACCTCTAGATATCATCTAGTCCAACCCCCCTGCCACAGCAGGATCATCTGGAGTGATCACACAGGAACAAGTCTAGGCAGCTTTTGAAAGTCTCCAGAGAAGGAGACTCCACCACTTCTCTGGGCAGCCTGTCCCAGTGCTCTGTCAGCCTCACAGGGAAGTGTTTCCTTATGTACAGGTTAATTGAAGTAAACTTCTAACATAAAGGGAGGGAGGATAATGTTTTGGTCCAGCTGAAGTGTCAAACGTCCCACTAACATCAACAGCAACAGCATGTCTCTTTCAATGAAGAAATCAAAGCATCGGGTCTGTGGGACACTAGAAGAAGGGTAGGAGAGAGCAGGCTGGTGGAGAGATGAGAGCTGACGTGTCAGCATGACTCAAGAAGGTTGTTCTTGATGACTGCTCTCCTAGGATCAATCCCAAGACTGCAAGATGTAACAAAAAGTCAGAGCTATACATTCCTCCTTGAGACCTGAACTACCTGTGAGCCACAGAGGATTAGACCCAGGGTTTGACTGGGACTCTGGCTGCCCCATCAGGACAGATTAGTGAGAAAGCCCCAGGCCAGGGTCCCAGGGGCACAGCAGGCAGCAAGGCATACGCCCGTGGGGCATGGCCAGGCAAGGCATCAGATAGTTCAGCGCTGCAGCCACAGTTCCTGGGTTAAACAAGGCTTTTGAGCAGCACCAAGCCTTCTCAGCTTCTGCTGACTTTGATAGGGATCCAGCAGGTTCAGCATTTTGCAGAAGCTGACTTAATACCATGAAGTAATATTTACTGCAGTCCCAGCTTTGTTGCATCCTCCCCACGCCCATCCACAAGCATTTACCTCCCTATTCCACCCTGTGGAAATTTCATGAAGAAAACAAGCAGCAGGCACTGTCCAGTACACATTACGTTTCTTGATACAAGTCCTACATCCATGTGTTTAGGAGATTCTCTGTTGATCATGTGAGTGCAGGTCTCTAGAGAACTGCAAAGCAGACCCAGGTCAGGAAGCCACTCGTGGCAGCATCTCTTGGTAGCAAATAGCTTATTTGAGAATTTTGGAGGTCTGTAAAATAACACAATCTGTACAGACAGGTTTAGGATGCTTCCTATGGCTGACTGACACTCAGATGAGCTACTGCACAGGGACCTTTCTTGGGCAAGCACAGCGATTTATAGTGCAATTGTACTGTTTAGTATTCTCCAGTTAGGGGATTGTGGCTTTAAGGCAGTGCATGAATTACTCGTTTCTCAACTTCACAGAGCATCCTTGAAATGCTACTTGTGCCATCTTGTGTTTTTCCTGCTCTAAATCAGTTGAAGTGTTTTGTTCTCTCTGCCTCTTATTTTTATATATCTATCTACCCTACTTGAACGTACACACAACCCCATATACACTGCATTTCCTGGCAGGTAAATGATCCTTCATGCTTCAGGAAGGCCAGCTCAGCCTAACACAGACATTAGGGCTTCTGACCCTCTGTGGCTTATTTAAATCAGCCAAGCAAATACAAAGTTTTGATGACCACATCTCATGTGTTTTGCTAGTTGCAATCAGTCCATGTCAGATAAGCATGATGCTATTATGCAGAACTCTCAGCCACAGAGGTGCTGACTTCCCTGAGAAAAGGTAGCTTTGCCTGGGAGGTTTGAAGACAGTTGAAAGGTTACAACAAAGTCCTACCTCTATAAAACCTGACCATTGCAGTCTTCTGCGAGAGGGAGGCTGGTAACATTTGACCTCAATTCTGGGAACAGTTCATTGCTCAGGAAACCTGGGACTGCATTCCTTAGTTAAAATCCTTATGCAGTGTGAAATTTAGAAAACCCAAGGCTAGAAATAAATTGGCTAGAAATAAACCAATAATCCATTCACAGATTGGGTTCAAAGTTTATCCATAGCTAAATTTTTTCTAGCAACCCCTTCTAGATTTAATGAAGTCAGTGACAGTATCAGTAGGCATCCCCTGTTTTCCTTTGACCGTATTATTTGCATTGCCAAGGGGCCAAGATGATCCTGCCCATCCCACAGGGTGGCAGAGAGCTTCTCAATATGCCTTTGCTCTCTGGAGCCTGGCTGGTGCTCAACATCGCATCGAATCCTCCTGGTTTGCCACTTGGTGAGTGGCACTTCATTATCTAGAGAACAATGTGTGGAAGCTAAAAATAGCCTTTCGCTGCATGAGTCCTCAGGTGCCAATCCACTTGTGATAAGCATCATGGGATTTGTGACAGCTTTGACAGATAACTGATGTCTGGCTGAATACTTGCAAATACTGGCTAAGCTGATCAAAAGAAATGAAACCGAGTGCTTTATTTGAGGAGATTCTGAAGTATTGTTCCTGAGTATTTACTTGGCTTTATCTCTGTTTTCATTTATGTCAATAGAAATGAGATGCTTCATACAACTGCCCATGACCCTGCCCTGCACGATCTGGCCAGCCCCAAGGGCAGCAGCTGGGAAGGTATCGTTTCCAGGACATAGCTGTTGACTTTCACACAAGGTCTTCATGGTTAACTACAGCCAGTTTTATCAGCCACTGGAGTTAACCAAGTTCACGGGGCGCTGCAGCCATGGAGGAGCACTCTCATGCCTATGTGCGACTCCACAGCTGGAGTCGTAACCTCCGGGGAAGCAGCTACAATGAACAGCTGATACTTCTGTGGGGGAAGGCTTCTGCAAAGTGACTCACAAGCTCAGAAGCAAAGATGGGCATCCTGGTACCAGTGGCATCTGCTGGTACTCGTGGTGACGTGGGAGATGTGCACAGAGCTGAAAAGTTACACTGAGGAACAGGGGGGAAAGGAAATTACTTTTTATTCAACAGCAATTATTGTAGTTCAAGATTCATAGCTGATTTCTTTTTCTTCCTGCTAGATCCTTTGTCCCTTCTTTGCAAAGAGTCTGATATGAGCAAGGAAAGGATATACAGGCTACTGTCTACAAATCTTTTTTCCCCCAAATCTCCCAAACTTCACTCTGGGCAGCAACCTGGCCCTGTGGAATGGGCATTGTCTCCCTTTGTACCATAATAAACATGATTCTAGTATTTATGCTGAAGGACATAGTCTTCATACTGACCTCGCAACACAAGGTCTCTGGGATTGTCTGGGCTTGTCTTTGTCCAAGCTGATATTAGTTTTTATTAGCTGTGATAACAAATGTTTAGATAATTGCCTATATGTGTTTGAGGTTTACTGTAGTTTATGGCAAGAACAAGTAACTACTTTATGTAGACTGAGCAGTCCATGAGTCTAGAATAAAATGTGGGTGGCAGAGTGCAGAAACAGGATGGAATCAGCTATCCCAGACTGTAAACACATGCCATGATGCTTGGTCACTGGTCACTTAAGGAGAGCAACTTGTGTTGTTCAGGTAAAACCAGCTTTAGAAAAATCAAAATTAACCAAAAAACTGAACAACTGTCAACCAATGGAAACAGGAAAGTGTAAAAGGAACGCATAGAAAATGTATAACAACAAATGCAAGTGGACCAAGATAGAAAAGACAGAAGTCAACATAAACCTCACAGTTACGGCAAAGAGGAGGAAGAAAGCCCATTGCTTACACCTCACTTTCTCCCAGCAAAGGATTCTGAGAGCTCCAAGACTTCTGGCCCTCAGCGCATGGAGCAGGGCAGGATGAGCAAAGCTCCTGAGAAGGTGAGGGAGATGCTAGATAATACTAACATTTAACTGAAAAGTTGTTAATGACCCTTGGTTTGTATTAAATAGACAATCTAGACTGTGAGCCTGAGTAGCATTGTAATTGCACTAGTAATAAGAGAAGTTTGTTGTATTTTGTTTTCACTGTTCAAACTGTAAATTCAACCAGCATTAAACAAAGGAGCAGCCCTTTTCTATCGCACTTCCGTTTTTCTGGTTTCGCTGTGACAGCAGTTTGCTTTTAGTACGTGCCTTTCGCATTTCGGTATGACACATTCCCTGCTATCTTGCATGAAATAAATAAGATAAGATCAAAAAAGAAAATGAAGATGCAGCAATCAGATATGGATGTTCACACCTCAGGCTCAGTGGCCTGAATTTAGTGTAGGTTTGTAACAAGTTGCTGACTTCCTCCCTAGTCCTCTGATTCCTGATTATATTTTTCTTCATAATACTCTAGCACCCCTAACTCCCAGGCATCACTTTGAACTCCAGCTACTGCTTTGCAAATGAGACTCCAGACTGGAAAGGAAAGCTTGAAAAAAATGACCTGAGGCACCCCAAAGCTTCAGAAAGCGGAAAGCAGGGAGAAGAAGCTGAGCACTGAGAGACAGGATTGCTGGTGTTGCTATTTTAACTCTCACCATTTTTCCACCCCATCTCATTTTCTGGGGTACACAATTCACACCAACCAAGGACCCAGGACCATCTCTGACACAGGAGGCACCACTGTGCTCAGAAACTGGCTCCTCTTTGGACAATGTAGCTGGACTCAGTCGCAAAGAAGTGCTAATTGGGAGAGCTTTGCATCCCCAACTGCGCCTTCCACCTTTGGCAAGCCTACCCTGGGAAGTAACCACCTTTTCCCACCTACAAAACTGCATCAGACCACTCAATGCCAGCATTCACTTCCAAAGAGAAGAGATGGGGGAAGTAACAAACGGTAAAACAGATACTGAAGTAGCTGTTTGCAATCTCTTTGACAGTTCTTTGAAGGCAGCATGCAGAAGGGTAATGAGTTTTGGCACACGTGTGCCTCTGCTCCAAGGGATCCTGCCTCACGCTGTGATAATGAGAAGTGCCTGGGGTCATCTGGAAAGGCAAACCTGTCCATGTGATCCTGCACCTGGATCCACCAAGGATTGCTCTGCGGGCAGTGCTGAGCATCACTGCAGTTCGGAGAAAACACGCTATCTGATGTTTCTCCTGCCTTAAAAGTCTTTTTGTTCAATAAATTAGGCTTTCACCAAGGAAACTGAAGTGGATGTTTTACAGTTTTTAAGTCTCTATCACTCAGAAGTTATTGTCAGGAAACCAACATGTCTTTGTGAGAGGCATAAGCAGTGCACACTGGGGCTGAATGGAAAGACCTCCGCTAAGACAGTGGGCAGCCAAAAGAGGCAACGAATGCGTCCCTCTGTCACCTGGACCCTAATGGTCCCCTGCATGTGGAGGTGCTGGCACTAAGTCCTGAAGTGATGGGGGAGCCCAGAAGGCCAGTGCAAGCTCAGGGATCTGTCACGAGTACCTGTGTGCCCAAGGCCTTTGGCAGCTGCTCTGTGACCAGGGGAAGTTGGAGCAAGTTTGGAATGCAGTGGGGTCCCAGCCAGACTCTGGTTAAAGGTTGAGCTCTTGCCCCAGGGCTGTGTCCTAGGAGGGACGGTGAGTCAGGATGCTATGGATGATGCCAAGGTTGGCTAAAGGAAGACAGATGTGCCCCCCATTTTTCTAATGGTGTGGCTTCAGTACATATAATTCATTTTAAATTTTCAAGTGTATTTACAAAGGAAATACTTGGGGAAGGTTCTGTAACTGCATTCCAGTCAGATACGAATAGGTTATTGCTCAAAGAGAACATACCAGGACTGTTTCACAAGGGGAAAAAGAGAAAGCCAGCCTAGGCATGCACTTGTAATAGGTTGGGCCAATTTCAGTGTGCAGTCCAGGACTCACAGCAGAGCACCTTTCTCATGACAGCCTTGGACTTATGCATGAGGGATGCTTTCGTCTGCTGGCTCTTTCCAAACATGAATGCGCTGACAGAAAGGCAAGCTGGACTAGCTTGGGGAGTGCTCTACCCACATCAGCACTTCGCTCCTCGCCTGTCAGAACCTATTTACCTGTGTGGACTGCACAGTCCCGAGTGTTCCGGCAGCTGAGACCAGACAAATGCCGTGGGCTGGCAGCACCAAGAGCAGCAGCAGCTACGCAGATGACAGTCATGATATTTTGCAGGGAACCAAGAGGAGGACAGGAGAGAACAAACTCACCTCCCCGCCTCTGGGTGTTTGTACCACTGCAGGTCTAAGGGTGGGTTGGCTCCTGGCCCTCTGTGCCCTCAGAGGCACCTGTGCAGAGTCCACCTTTTTCTGCAGATGAGTGGGGTGGGGTGTGTTTCAGGTCATGACTAGGTATTATTCCATTCAGGTCTATTGGGGTCCTCTGTGCTGGTGCAGAGATGCAGCTGAAGTGGATAAATAAGACTTTTTGCTGGAGGTACATAGTTCCCATGTTTCTTCCTCTCCCCACAGTTTTCTTCAGACCCTCGGCTCAGGTGTTCAGCACAGCGGTGAGGGCAGCCCTTCCCCCTGCCCCCATCCAACTGCAGGAAAAGCCATAACCCCAGTGCTGCTGGGAGAGTTACGCAGGGATGATTCTTAGTTAACTGGACCACAGACATTTTTCTTTAGTGGATTAATGGTTGGGTTTGTGCTTTCCAAAGGGGTGACAGACAAATATTTATTAGCTGCTTTTTGTTCTGGAGCTGATGGACACATTATCTTGTAAGAAATAGTATCATAGCAAATGGGGTCCCATGGAGGCAAAGGTAAGAGCCTAATGTACTTTCAGGGGGTTGGAGGGCGGGGCATTTTCACCAGGTGTAGGTTCAGAACACGCTTCGCAAGCACAGGACAGTGGTGAAACACACCTTTGGAGCAAGACAGCTCCACTCACTGACTCTTTGGGTGGTATTTCTTTGCCACTAGTCACACACCCTGGCTGGGGCATGCCATGCATCTCTCTTTGTATGAAGACGGTGACACAAGGGAACCCGTACTGGCCATACTGGAGAGGAATGGAGTTCCATCTAGCTTGCATATAGTCCCAGACAGAGGTCAGAGGTGGACGCTCACTCAACACGAACAAGAACACTGGTAGGGCAAGATATTCCTCAGTACATCCTCCCCCAGTCTCAAGTGATTTTTCACCTCAGGGTCCTCCTCAACCAGAAGGATGGATTTCTTTTTCACAAATTCGTTTCACAGTTTTTGACAGTGATGCTTTTACACCAGCTTCAAAAGCCCCCAAAATGCACTTAATGGGGTATTGTGCCAGTGTGCAGAATGAAAGCTCATTTCTTCAGCTGCGTGGTGAGCCCAGACGGCTGAACTATGGTCTTGCCTGCCCAGTGGGATGTTGCCCAAGAATAAAGTTTATGCAAGCACTAGAAGAAATAAAGTTTTCTTCTTCACTACCTTTATTGAAATACATGTATGCTAAAGTTGCACTGCGTGAACCTGTTTTGAACATTGCAAGCAAGAGACAAATCTAAGTATTACGCCTCACCCCTGCAAAGGATAATTGAAATCAATGTAGTTGTTGTCTCACTCTGACATTGTCACAGGTGCAAAGTGATGCTGCTGAGCATCCTGCTAAAACACTGAAGCATTCTGGCAGAAGGTATGGCTCACATATATACTCACTGCCCCGAAAATTTTCAGTCAAAGCATCAGCAGCATCAAGACAAGGTCAATGGGGCTTTTAAAAATAAATAAATAAATCAAAAACTCACTTGTTCATAAGTCTCAGTACCTTCTTAATACACTTTCTGAAATCTACCTTCTCATTGCACAGTCACAAGGGAGGAGATTATCAGACAGCTGCTCTTCTCTGGGGTTTTTTTATGCTTTCATTCCTTTTTCTCCAACTTCCTGTGATATTCAGCTCTTGTTGATCATTCAGGATGCCTGCCTATTATTTCAGCATCTCTAGACTGCTGTCATTCAGACTTCAAATCCAGTGCCTACAGCTCCCCAGCTCTGTACTCCCTCTATGCAGGGAAAGCTGAAAAGCAGCAACCTGTTCTTTAAAGAAAGATTGACATTCATTTTGCTGATTCTCTCCCCTGGAAAAATCCTCCCTCTTGTGAAAATTTTGCAGTGGATATTTACCTTCCAGCTCTCCTGGTGTCTTCCTGTTCCTGCAGGAAGGGGTGGCAGACCATATTACTGACTTCAGGGTGCACCAAATCAGATGTTCTCATTCCTTCGGAGTGAGACAGGGAGGGCAGGTTATTCCAGGAAGACATTTGAGAAGAAAACGCTTTCAGCAATTTCTGGGAGGGAAAAGAGAAAGTGAGAAGGTAAGAAGGTACAGGCTTGTCAAGGTAGACTTGCCCCGCTGGGCAACATTGCCTGTCTTCTGGGATACTTACAGAATATTGACAGAATAAAAAACTGTTTCAGAACTCTCTACTAATGATATCAAATCAGAGGAACCAACTCTAGCTTGAGTGGAAGAATGCCTCAAATGATGAGTAACTTTGATAGTTACTCCTTTAAGGTCTTTGAAATGGCAAGCCGCATTTCATCTACTATCAAGAATTTTCCTCTGGTTGCATCAGTGCTTCTCTGTTAATTATGAGTTTAATGCTTTCAGTAATTGTATGCACGTGCTTTGCAAAGGAGTTGCGTGTTGCTTGTCTGTCATTGTAAGCACCATGATGACAGTGAGGATAATGTTTTCCTTGATATCATAGGATTAATCGCAATTAAGGAATTACAGTGTTATGGTTTCAACATGGCACATCTTAAATAGATAGAAAACTTTCCAGGTGATAAATCACATATCACTTGCGAGCTCAAAGTCCATGTTCATGTTCAGAAGGGTTTTGAAATGAGGTCCTACAAGGATTGGTACACGGGCTCTGTGCTACTCAGTATTTGTACTGCTGACCCAGGAGAAAATATAAAATGGTCACAGTTAATGCTTCAGATGGCAGAAAGACCAGGGGAGATGATGCTGAGGTCTTATTCCTGTTATAATGCAGCCTGACTTTTTTGGGAAACTGGGTGTAAGCAAAGAATATGCATTATAGTAAGGATGGGTAGGTCCTTCCTGATGGAGTGAAGGCTGTAGCCATAGTGGAGACAGGACCATGCTGGGAAGCAGCGCGACATGGAAGGCATGGGCGTAATTAGCACTCGGCATAAAGGTCCATAGCAACGTGCCAGCCAGAAGTAGAGTGTTCAGTAACAGCCACAATTTAAGAAGGATTCTCCTAAATTGGAGGAGACATTTAGAGATGCACCAGGGGAAGGATTAGATAATGAGATAAAGGCAGGGTGGTGAATAACTCCAGAAGTTCAATCGGTTAAACTTAGCCAAAAGAAGGTTAAGGACAAGTGATCTCAAAGCGACCAAATAACGTAGAGAAATTTAATACTAGATCTAAAACTAAAAGCACAGGATAAATGTATTCAGACTACAAATAAGGTACATTTGGTTTTTTTAACAAAGACCAACCTTGTTAAAACAACAAATGAAGTTTGCTCCATCCTGTAAATTGAAAAATAATAGCTGGATGTTTTTATTATGAGTCCAGCTTATTTCACATGAGAACACGTGGAAGTCCATGGTGTGGAGGTCAGACTACACAATCCCAACGTCCCTTTAGGAGATTTGACTTCATCAGGGTAGGGCTGTGACACACAAAGATTATATGCTGATTTGTCTCATCCATACACAGGCTAAGCTGACAGGGACCCAGTTCTCACTGCCCAGTGGCAGCATTGCCATCTGAGCCGGATAAAGCCACACAGGTTCTGTTAATTTAAAAAGAGAAAATAAAAATTGGTCAATCTGTGCCTGGACCTTGTTCCATTCTGCAGTGAATGCAGCTGCTTCCATAGCCAGTTGTGCAGCCCAAAAGCTGAATTCCTGCTACAGATGGTCAAAGGCAGCGTTTTGTGCAGACCTGTAGGGGCTGAACAGGTTCGTGGGAACCATTAGAAGACATAGCAGGAATGAAAGCGTGTGGTGAAGCCCTTGATGAGGGGAGAAGTACAGATAAGTAGATTGCTCTTAGCAGTTAGCACAGCCAGCTCTGCTTTTCATGTGCTATCAAAGCAGCAGAGAGCCATTTGGATGGGCATTAGGAAAGAAGGATGGAGTCCTGTATTTTTACCAGTGACTTCTTTCCTTTGTGTCTTTGTTCCTATGTGCCTTTGGCAGAGGATGCCTATGTCTAGTGCCCCTGGGATCACCACAACCTGCCCATCTCCTGCATTCACCTCCCTTACTCCAGGGTGGCAGCAAGTAACCAGGTGTTAAAAAAAAACACCCATATATATAAATTTCCTTCTCATTGCACATTGTTTCAGTGCCTTTTAGCTCTGCAATAACAGATGACCTGCTGAACTCTGATGTTCAGCATTTCAGCCTGGGGACAGCTGTTAATCAGAAGCATTGCTAGACTGCTTAACACAGCATTTCCCCTCCTGCCTCTGATCAGGACCAGGCTGTGCTGATCACCCTCGCCTGCACTTGCCAACATTTCACCTTTCAAATGCACAGCCTGATGTTGCTGTCAGTCTACACAAGTTTTTATGTACAGCAGAGGTGCAGATCGACATGGTCTTTATTCCAATGAAGGGAACTAGTCTATGTGATATTTAATCTGGCTTGCTCTAGTGTGCATAGGAGGAACTGGGATCACTGACAAAGTGGCCCTGCTCCACTTTAAAACCCAGTCAAAATCCCTTATGTCCTGTCAGTGCCTAATTACATCCTCCTAAGGTTCACAAAGACACAAATATTTTCTCTTGGTGATGTATTTTTTTATTTCTCATCTTTTAACTGTCATTTAATTTTTTGAGTTTCAGAAGTGATTATATGGCTGAAATTTGGAGTCTTTGATTACAGCCCATGAGATATCTCTGCAAAAGCATATCACAACAGTGTAAGGTGTGGAGTCCAATGCTAGAGAAGTACTTTTTCTTGCAGTGCCTAATCAATGTCCTTGTCCCAAGCATAAACAAGTCCTGGCAGTGATGAGAAGCAGGGAAGCCATTGGTGCCTATCAAACCTAGCAGTCCAGGCACAGCCTCTGACAGCTCCTACTTTGCTGACTGCCAAAAGTGAGGCAGGGTCTTGAGAAGAAAGATCACTTTATGCTGTCCTGGTTTCCTTTAGTCTCTCCCTAACTATCTACAAGCATCACTAGGCAGCCACATATGGTCATTCTTACATTGCAGCAGAGTATTGCTGACGCACTGTCTGCAGTTTACTACTGCGTGTGACACCTTAACCAAAATGTCCTTTATCCTCTCTAGTGACTGGAACAAAAGTAAAAGTTTGCTGGAGAGAGGAAAGGGTTTCCAAACCTGCCACCAGTGCTACATTGCCAGCTTTGCTGAGTGATCTCACAGCTCTTCCCTGTAGCTCGCTCACAGATGGATGGATGCTGCAGGAGTACCTGAGGTTTCCAGCTGCTATTTGCTGGCCTTCCCTTGGAAACAAGGTGTAGAGGGCTGGTCCCCGTCTCTGCCACCCCAAGTCAGGCTGCTGCACTCACTATGGTGCTCACAGTGCCACACAGCTGTGTGCTGGGAAGTGCTGCTGAGTCTCACCGCTCATTACACTTGTGACCTGCAGCAGTGCCAGCTGCAGGGGAGGTCCCAGCAGTCCCCCTGCAAGGAACTTTATGAGAGAGCAGCCAAAATGCTTTGGAGCCTGATGAGTTCTCCATGCCCTCACAATACTGGTGTGGCTGCAACTAACAGGGGCTCCGAACACGGGTCCCCCTGCCTTTAGGAAAGGTGTGTGCTTCCGTTGAGCAGCCAGGCAGGGATTTATTACCCTCGGAAACATGATCTGGAACACTTGCCCTCCTGCAGCTGGTGGGGACAAGTGCCATTAGGGGACTAAGCTGGCAGCTTTCAATCTTCTCAAACTCATTTTGCACTTTGCTCAGAGGGGCTCTCTTGCGTTTTTCTTCTAGGAATTAGGCGCAGTGTTGAAAAAGCCAAGAGTGTGAGACATGCTCTAACATCAAACTCAATGTGCAAAATGCTTCTGACTCTGCAAGCTGTTCAGGAGGGAAAATAACCCTCCTGCCATGCCCCAGGGAATGAACTGGCACTTAGGCCAAGCCTGTGACAATCTTGACATCTCAAAGCTCACTAGAGAGGCCGTGTGGATGCACAGCAGCTGAGGCAGGCTGAACTCTTGGGTGCCTAAGAGGAAAAGCAGATGGATAAAGTGGTAGAGGAAGGAGGTGTGTTTTTCCATGCTAGAAATCCTTGAGCTATTTCCAGGTGAGCTGGTTCATTTGAGAGGATCGCTTAAGTACCGCATTACGGAAGAAGCATTACGGAAGAAGCTGCTTGGGATGAGGCAGCAGCAGAGCTGTGTCGGTGCAGCACAACCCTGCAGTTTCCTGGCCTCACCCCTCCACAGTGGACTGACCCAATTCTGTAAATTCAGAAATCACCACCGTCTTGGCTAAACTGCCACAATGTGTTGTTGAATGAGCTGGTCATACACCAGCACATGGGTGTTCTGCACTTACAGAGCACCTAGCACCAGGGCTGAGGACTCCCTTGACACCCCGGGGATCCATGCCATCAAACTCATCACCTGGACACTAGTTGATGATCCCAGAAAAAGTCATGGGCTCTCCCTGTTGCTGAGTTTTCTTCTGGGGGAAATGTGGGAATTGCCTCCCTGGGATGTGCTGTTGAGAGGGCTGGGTTTCACAGAGTTCTCTGCAGTGCCTGAAAAACACAAAGCTCTCTAGATTCTAAGCACTGATACTCATTATTCCTGCTCAGCCCTGTAGGATCTAGTTGCTCTGTGCTGGACGTAGGTGGGGTACAGATTTGCAGGTGCTCCGTATTCCTACCTTAAGGCAGCTGAAAGCATGTTGCTCTGCTGCTTGTTGCAGGGAAGGACAGTCTCTGAATAATTTGTGCCAGCTGCTATGGCACACATTTCATATTCATCTGCTAATATGACTAGCCACACACATTAAGGACATCAAATGTGATATATGTTATTAATTCTGGTATTGAATTATAAATTTGCTCTGACTGGTTAAAGTGCTGCGGTGTCTGCTTCTCCCTGGTCTATACACACTGCTGCTCTGTCCCTCCTGCCATGCCTGCTGCTATAAACCTAGGGAAAATTTTAATTGGGGGCTGCTCTGAGCATCAATCTGGTTAAGGACCTCAGAGTTGGGGTGTTTACTCAGCTGAAACACTCAAAACCCATACCCAAGGAAACCTGTAGTAGAATCTGCTCTTTCTTATGATTCCCTGTGCTTACCACTTGGGGGATGCTGCAGAGACACCACCTCAAGTGGCTTCCAGGCCCTCTTTCCCCATGGAAAGCTTGAATAATGGTGCCTAAAGACGCAGGAAAGCCAGAGGTTTCCCAGTGTTCTGAGTCTCTGCAGTGGTTGATGCTTGCACCAAGTTGTGGGCAAAGATTCACGGTGCTGCTGACCTGTCGGGAATAAGGTCCCACTATCCCCATCACACGCAGTGCTATACGGATCACCGGCTCACGGTGGCCAGAGGGCTGTGCAGATGAGAAATTACTCCCTCCGTGGCCAGCCCTCATGGTTTACATAGTAACGTGCCCTTCAGAAATCATTGTGCTATTTGTCCCCTATTAGCAACGCCCAGGGAGGAAGGAAGCCAGTGACAAATGCATTATATAGCGTGAATGCTATCAGGCTTTTACTAATATCTCCTAGCTAGGTTATTATTCTGCTCCCTTGATGATTTCTTCTATTCCATTTCTGTCGGCACCTGTGTTCGTCAGCCTGCTGCATTAATTCATGTGCTTTTGCCTCCTTGCCCCTTATTAGCTAGAGGAGCTTGGTAAGAGAAGGTAGGTTTGGTGGTTTCACATGACGTTAGAGAAGCATGCAGCTTCTCCGCATCGCAGTGCCTCAGGGAGACACGGGTTTGTTGGCTGACCCACATCTAAGGGGTGCACGTGGCTGTAACAGAGGTAACCTGCTGAGCCCTGTATTGTCTCCGTACAAATGCCATAGGCTGTTTTCTGTGTTGCTGAACATACATAAGCAAGAAACAAAAGCAACCTGGGGTACGAGATGTGGGGAACTTGGGAGGTCTGCTCTACAGGAAGCACCAGCAGAAAGTATTTAAAGGGAAGGCTCACACTGTCAGTAATTAATACTCCTTTTAGATGTTCCTCTTTTTTTGGGTATCTCAGACTACTTAATTGTTGAGATCTAGGCACTGAATCCATTCACAAACCATGTATTCTGTTATCTGGCCTCTGCACAGGGAGATCAGATGCTTCCAGGACAGATGATGCGGACACTAAATATCCAGAGTCACTTCTCATTGTGCCTCTGCTTCTCCATGTGAAAGTGAAGTTAAGTATACTCATGATTTTTCACTCAGGGAAGCTATTTAAGAAAGTCTTCAGTGACAACCCTTCTTTGACAGACTTCTTCATGTCCTTAGACCATCACGTCTTGCATCCTCACATTGGTAACAACAGTGTTGCTACTGCTATGGCACACGTGACTCGGGTGCTCTTGGTGGGGGTTACTTAGCTGCTTCCTAATGCTGTATTGTTAGGAGTTCGCTTCTGCTCTGAAACAAGAAGAATTTAAACTCCAGGCCCGTAGGAAGACAGCCAAAACCCTACAGCCTTTCTCCAGCCTTCTTTATAACCGGGTAGCTGCATGCTTGTGTTTCACAGGCCACCAACCTGAGTGGTTTTAACACAAGCAGCGAAACCCAGAAAAATTCCTAAACTCTTCAGAGATCTGGGAATCTGGCCAAGCAAAAGCCACTTATGCAGCCCTTCGCAGCACTGCCTGTGAGCAGGCAGCGGGTAATAATTGTGGGATGTCTGTATCACACTGGCCTTCTGCCCATCCGCACCACGAGTGCTTGTCTGGATATCAGAGTTGCATCTCATCCTACCGCCGGACGAGCAAGCTCCCTTTCTTCCAGGGGCTGGGCTGCGCCACGGAAATAGAGAGATTTGTATTCGAGCCCAGCCATTGCTGTGCGACGTGTTGCAGTGACAGCCATAAAGTTCCTAGATAGAGTTGTTACATGATTAATAACAACAGGAGCAGCTTAATAGATAAAGCCATTTCCTTTACCTGGGATCCGTTCTGGGACTTACTGCTACAGAGCTTGAACGAACTGAACAAGGGTGTTATTGCTAATTACTGTGCATGATCACAGCCCGACACTGGAGGCTGCTGCTAAATGGTCTGTCTCACTGAACACCTCTCCCAGCCTCGTGCGGGAGTTTTGTCCTCCCTGGCTGCCAGCATCAAGCAGAGGCAGGGCAGTTGCCACTGGGGAAAGTGGTGTCAATCATAGCAATTATCCTTCCTTCTTGTAAAGAATTCAAATACGTAAAACTGTGTGAGGTACCCTGGTGTAATTTGCCCTATTGAAAAAAGATAAACTGTTCTTTCATGAGCATGATGTATGTAAATAGCATCTCTCTTTTGAAGTATCTGTGAGCCCATTTTTTAATATTCACTTTTACCTCCCTTCAAAGAAAGAACAACAAAGCACATCAGTGATAGACCTCCAGTAAATCCTGACCTGTTGTTAGGCAGTCCTCAGGTTGGTACGTGCTGCTGCTGAACTGATGAAAGTTAATCTCCCTCTATAAAGGGGCGAATCAAAACAACCCAGTAACACCCTGAAGCTCTGCCTAAGAAGCTTGCTCAGGTAATAGGAACCCATGACACCTCTCTTATGCCTCAAACCACTTTGCAAAGGTCTCACTTGATTACAACTTGAAACAGCAGAGCAGAGAGCATCAGTGGTGGGCACCTGCCTCTGCCAAAGCAGATGCAGGTCCCAGCATCCTTCATGGTGTAGAATGAAAGCAGTAAATGCACTCCCCAGCTCAAAATGCTACACCTTTGCTATCTGAAAGACGACGTCCTGTTGCTGACACCTTCCCACAAACACCAAAGTTCAAATCATTGGTTCTGGGCTCTACAAAGTAAGCAGAGCCTCACTTCCAGGGGAACACAACCCAAACATGGGATGGAGCTTTTTTCTATGTGACTTTTTCTCCTGTCTCATAAAGTATAGTCCATGGCTCTGCATGTCCCTGGTTTCCCAGCTGTGGTCGGCAGATCACTGGTGGCCCACGAGGCTCTTGAAAGTGGCCTGCGGCTGGTGCACAGGCTCATCACATCACATTGTGCTCTCTGTGAGAAGCCAGGTGACACGAGGACCAGGGAAATGCTGGCAACATCAAGAAGTCCAAATAATTTAGGGCATGTGAATTTTGGAGGGTTGGAGGCAGCTGGCTGAACAGGATTTGTCTCACCCCAGTTTAGGTAGTGATACCTGTGTTAGGACAAGAGGAAGAAACTCTAGTTGGTTTTCCCAGACAGAGACCAGACGACTATGCAAGGTGAAGCTCAACCGGTTCCAGGTTGGAACATGAAAGCTACAGCTGAGTCAAACAAGACATTAACAGAAGGTATCACGCTTCCCCCATTTTACAGAGGGATCTGGCCTAAGAGAGATTGAAGGCCTTGACCAAGGATGTGAGCCCTTAGCATCACCACCATGCCAACTTGTGGCTACCCCCTCCTCCCCCTTTACAGATCTGCCTGGGCCACAGTGCAGATGTCACCGTACCCTGTCCCCTTCATCAGCCAACCTTCCCCTCTCCCTTCTCGCCCCGCTATATGGAAGGGATAGTTGCCTTCCCTGCAGCTCTGCTCTGATGGACAGCATTTTTGAAGCTCTCCTCTCATTTCCAAGCAACGCTGAGATGCATTAACTTCCTCTCCCCTTCTGCTGTAACTGCTTATTTGGCTCTTGTTATTGGATTATTTATAGTAATTCTGCAAAGTGTTTTGGAATCAGTAGAAGGGCACAGTGCTAAATACAATAGCATCACCTCGTGAGATCTGACATTTAAAAACAGGGGATCTAATTACTGAAACCAAGGGAGACAGCAAATGTCAGGAAAAGCCAGTGGCTGTTGGCTTGATACTGTGACTCTTCAACTGCTGCCTGTGGTCTGCAGCAGACAGAGGAGTCCTTTGCAGCCCATGTTTTTTCCCATGGAGCACACAGCCCAGGAGGAGAACTCTAGCAGCTCTTCAGAGGATGCAACATTTGCTTCTTTTTCAAATGCTGTCTGAAAATAACAACAATGTGGGGCTGTGAATGTTCGTGACTGACAGATAAACCTGCGATCACCATCGATCCCACACCTGGACCCTCCCACTCTAATGAGGAGGGTCAAACACATTTGTAGACCTGACCCCAAGTTCCCCAGCCAGACTCAGACTAAAACAAAGAGCAGCTTTGCAGCCTGCTTTCTTCTCACAGAGGAATTCCAGTGCAGGGAATGTCCAAGCTGTCTGAAATAGTGCAGCTGCCTAAAAGCCCAAGTTAATATTCATGCATCGTGCAGAATTTCGAATAGATCCACCTCTCATCGGCAACGTCAAACTGTCTTGACAGTTAATGAGCTAGGCACAGACTCTAAACCAGCAAGTTGTAACTGAATAAATATGATAAACAACCTGTTTCCAGATGGCTTTTTATGTAAAACTATTTATGCAGTGTTGATAGATGGCAAATTTTATGCCAATAAATCCTCGTATTTTAAAACATTTGCCTTCTTAATTGCCCAGTTTACATGTAAAATATGTTTATGTGCATTGCTAAGTCAAAAAGTGACATGGGAACACCTCTGGACTGAGTAAGCACTATTCCTGCAGTGGCCCATCTGGGCTCACGAGACGAACAGTGTCACGGGAATGTCACCTGTGAAATCTTGTGCATAACAGGAGTCAGACTTTGATCAAGGCTGGCATGAGAATATGTGTTGCTGTTAAGCTCCTGTCACCTGCTAGATGGTGTTTGAAAGGAACTTGAAGCCCTGACCCCACAGCCTGGTGGGACCTCGAATGCTGCCAGAGAGATGCAGCTAGGGATGAAGCCACTGCTGGGAGCGAGCGAGGCTGCAGTTTGACGGTGCTGCTGCTGCACTCACCAGTCATGGAGCCTCTGCTTCACACCTCTCACATGGGAGAGCTGGTACTCTATCTCCAGGGGATGGCTTTGGGGTAAGCCCACTGATGGCTCTGAGGTACCCTGACCCTGAAGGCACTGACACCTGGGGGAGAAGCCAGTTGTATCCCAGCACTAGAGAGTCTCTTGCAATCTCCCAGAATCTCTTCCCAACTGAGGAGTTCCAGTATGTCAGGGAGAGGACCCTATGCTAAAGCAGTGACATTCCAAACCATACAGATGAGAAGATGGGTGAGTCTGTGTCTTTGGTAGCTCACCCACGCTCCCTGGTGCTTTTTGCACCTGGGTCCTCCTGATGCACCAGTTCTGCTCCTGGCTGTCTCTGACACCTGCAGACAGCAAGGGCAGAATCGAGACCACACACAGGTTAGCTTGTCCCTCTGTCCAGTTGTGCAGTCAGTCCACACTGCTGCGTTTTGGCCAGAGGTCATTATTTCAGCACTTTGCACTCTCCCCTAGAGGAGAACCCATCCTGTCCCTCCATGCTTTACCAAGCTTTCTCCAGGGCCAGCCACACCCACTCCTCCCCGTCCCCACCACCCACTGGAAACACAAATTGCACAGACATGAAAACATAGCAGGAGACACTGAGCATCCTCCAGCTCTGGTGTTGAGCCTTGATCCCTAACCCCCAAAGCACCTGGTGACTACAAAGGGATCTTCCATGGGGTGCTGGCTTTATCCCAAGGAGCTCAGCTGTGGCAAATGTGGGAGAGACAGAGCCCTGTTAGACACATAGCCTTCTAACACAGTTAGCTCATGGTTTCTCTGCATTCTTATTACTGGGTATTTGCTGTAATAGATTTAATCATGTAAAACATTAACATAAATTGACACCAAGCAGATTTATCCCTTTGAAAATTTTTACTCATTTAGGATTCCTGATAGTTATTGGGCTCAACACTACAGTATATGGGGTGTTTTATTTAGCCTTTAACTCTTTATTGAGTGTTTATAGAAGAGGGCTTCCCTGAGCAGTAGGAAAACCAGAGGGCTTTGCACACAACAAATTTCTGACAGGTTTATTTTATTTCTCTAAGGGATAAGCTTTTCCTCACCCTGTTTTCTCACCTTAGCTTTGCCACTAAAGTCATTAAAACAAAGCCTGCCCCGTTATGACTTTGGTGACGGTCAGGCACTGTGGATCTGGCTGGCCCTTGAAAGTCCAGGACTGCAAAGAGGGTCAGGGCAGAATCCAAGGGTCATCACTACCTCCCACATCTCAGGACCACACGTGTATCCAACTTACTGAACAGCCTGGGTAAATCTGGCACCACATGGGCGTAGGGATAGAGCTGCTGAATTCCCTGCCTGGGAGCAGGTGCAAACCTCTGCAGAGCCGCGTGTTACTGTTCCCTCTTCTCCAGTACTAAACAGAAGCCTCCATCCCCCCCACCTGCATCACTAAACCAGAGGGATCTGACAGCACCTCACCCCTGCCTTGCTACAGCAGACCACCCTCAGCCAATGTGTCACAGCTGGAGGCAGAGACTTTGTGCCATCCTCAGATTTCTGGGAGAGCTCTGAGGGATTTTTAGCTTAAAGAATAAAGCATGCACCCAGCCAGCCTCCCTTTAGTCTGGGTGTCCTTATCCTGTCAAGAGAGCTAGAGTGTGAAAACTCATATGCAAGGTGTGTGATACTGAACTAACTTTTAAAAAGTTTACCTAATGCCTGTTCTTTAAAAACAACCTTTTCACCAGCAGAGGGGATGGAGTGTTCTCATACGTCTGGATGCAGTGAGGGTGGTTTGCTGTGCCCTGTCAGTGTCTCTAGAGCCTATCGTGAATTTTCCACAGAGATATGCATTCAGGTCAAACAAACTATTATAAAGGAAGATTCATTTTTATGGGTCTCTGTTGTGATTTCACTCCAGCTGACAACTAAGCACCACACAGCCCCTCACTCACTTCACCCCAGTGGGATGGGGGAGAGAATCAGAAGAATAAAAGTGAGAAAACTTGTGGATTAAGATAAAGACAGTTTAATAGGTAAAGCAGAAGCTGCACACGCAAGCAAAGCAAACCAAGGAATACATTCACCCCTTCCCATGGGCAGACAGGTGTTCAGCCCTCTCCAGGAAAGCAGGGCTCCATCACACGTAATGGTCACTTGGGAAGACAAATTCCATCACTTGGAATGTCCTCCACTTCCTTCTTCTTACCCCTAGTTTCTATGCTGAGCATGACATATGGTGTGGAATACCCCTTTGGTCATTTGGGGTCAGCTGTCCCTGCTGTGTCCCTGCCCAGATTTTTGTGCACCCCTAGACTCCTCACTGGTGTGGGGGTGTGAGGAACAGAAAAAGGCTTGACTCTGTGTTAGCACTGCTCTGCAGCAAGGAAAACATCCCTGTCTTATCAACACTGTTTTCAGCCCAAATCCAAAATATGGACCCATACAGCTGCTGTGAAGAAAATTAACTCCATCCCAGCCAAAACCAGCACAGTTTCAAAAGAACAAGAAAAATAATTTTGCAGAAAACATTAAGCATTGTCAAAATTCTCCATTTTGATTGTCAGGCGTTTTTTGTCTCTGAGTTGAAAAAGGCTTTAGTCTCAAAACACGTTTAATCTTGGACTAACCAACAGGCAAAGAAGGAAGAAAAGTCAAATATCATATCCTTCCAGAGTTAGTGAACATGGGACATATGACAGCCCATAATTGTGCTGTGCAAAAATGCATGGTTTTCAGAAAAAGCATGCTTGGCAAAAAAAAGAAGGAAAAAAAAAAAAGACAGAGATCTTGACTTTTCATCCTAATTTGCAATGGAGATACTTTTCCCTTTTTTGAAATAAGAAGTATTTTTACCAGGTGACAAAACCATTTCCTGTTTTTGCTCCCATTATCACTGTGATGTGCATTTTTAGATATGATTTTGATGGGAGAATGGAGTGAAGTCCAGAACCTTCCGTATTAACTTGTACGTTCTGTGCAGCTATAGACTGACACACTGCATTAAAAACCTTGAAAGATCAGGATTATTAGGACAGGTACATTTGCCTGGGCCAACACAGTACATGAAGCTCATGAAAAGCCCACAGAAAAGGGAGACAAGATGCTCACACAGCACCCGTGTCCATCAGGAACTCCTGTGAAGGCTGGATGAAACTGGGATTGATACAGCAAAGGAAATGCAGCCTCACTTCATCTCATTTCCCCCAGAAAGGGAACCGCTCCTTTAGCACCAAAGTACCTCATTTCCCACCTCCATCACCATTTTCAAACGGTCCCACAAAGCCTGGTCAAAAGAGAAGGGGTGTGGAAAACTGACAGCCCAGCCCCCACTGCAGACCTTAGGCCATAAAGCAACAGCTCAGCTACAGGTTCTCCCATCTCCTTTTTTCATTCCACATTTCAGTGACATTTGAGAGTCCTCTCAGACTTTAAAACACATAGATTTTGACATTTTATTACTTGCCTGTCTCTGGTTTATGGTTATTAGGATAGGTGAAAAATTAAGGTTCCTGGAGGCTGCCGTGAAAACCTCTATTTATTCAAAGGGCATGTAAAAAATGGTTGCATGCCCTGTAGGTGACATAATGAGATTTAGGATCATTTCAGGCTCTCGATTGCTTTGCATAATGAACATGGCACTTTCAGTGTCAGAAGCTCAACCCCAAGTACTTTCTGCCCACCGAATAACTCCCATCTCAATCCCCCCGTGTCTCCAGAGCCCAGGACACCCTCCCAGCAGGGACTGTGAGGACAAAGTGATGTCCGAATTCCCTCACATTTGTCACAAGTGGGTGATTTCAAGGCAGGGTGTGTGTCTACTGTATATCACCCGAGACAGCACAATCCATATGATATCCACCAGCTGAGGTCTGCCTGAAGCTCAGGGCACCAGCTTTCAGCTTAGACTTGCTGAAGGCAATGCAGGTAACAAAGCCTGTAACAGATCATATTTTCATTCCCGCTTATTTCATGGTACAGACACAGATCGACGTAAATTGCTCTCATCACATTATTTTATTATAGGGATCGTATTTTGGATACCCACAGTTCCATACCTGGTGTGGCTGGAGGAACCACTCCAAGCTAGGAAGGGGAATGTCCTTCAGCCTCACCCTGGTTTGAGCTGCTGTGAAAACCAGCTCCCTAGGTGTTGGAAATCCAAAATGAAAAGTACTTCTCTGCTGTGAACTGCAGAACCAGTGTCCAGGTGATAAATCAGTCTCCCAAGAGCTCAGAAAAAACAGAGGGCTGCAAGTGATTGTATCTTCAGTCAGCCTTTACCTACATGAGGAGAAAATCATTGCTTGCCCAGGAAGATCTCAGAAAAGCCAAGGATTTAGGCAGGTCAATCCCAGGAGCAGTACAAGTTTCCAAGCCTGGCTCTCATTCTCCCTGGTAAAGGTGAGGTCTCACGTTCCTCGTTTTGGAACCGACTCTGAAAGCAAAGGGTTAGATGCTTATTTGGCATCACAATCCCATGATCCTGAGCAGGTCTGTTCTCCTTCCTGGAAGTGAAGTTATGTGCTAATGAAGTCTTAAGAAGAATCTCACAGTGCCTAAATAAGTTGCTTGACAAAGGAGTGTACTGGCCCAGGTACCAATTTTTACCAGGGTCCTCTCCTTTGCAAACGGAGATGAGCCAGGAAAACGCCTGGCAGCACATGCCCATGGCCTAGCTCTGACCGTGGCTGCTTTGAGCTGTGCCACTCGCCCCCCGTACACCCCCCTCCCCTGCCTCCATGCAACCAGCGTGATGCCCCGGCTCGTTCCCACGGCTGCGTGCGAGTCGCTGACTCCTCACATGCAATGTGTGAGCTCCACAGTGGACAGTTACCCCCAGAACAACCAACCCACAGTGGATGTGGAATGAAGCAGGGCTCTCGCTTATGAAGAGCCAGAGGCTGCAGAGCTAGTGGGGAAGGAGCAGATTCCCCTGTGGTTTACGTGGCTGGTGGGTGTTGTGCACAGCCTGTGCTGCTCAGGGGGGGCTGCTCTGGCACTGTGGCTGCTCTGCCATAGGCATGAGTTAAACACAGCTTCAGGTCTGGGGGTTAACTTTCTTCTTCTCTCAAGAAAGTCCCTGCTTTCTGTGAAGCATCTGGAAAACCAGATATCTGGAAATGGAAATGTTTCAAGCCAGCTATGTTGCTTATGAGAGTCTATATGGTTGCCTTTTGGGATGGAAGATAATCCTTGGGATACCAAGATAATGCTTGTTACCAAGCTACAGCTTCTTCCAGGGAAATCTGGAATTGCTTTAGCAAGAGAAATGGGGAAAAAAGAAGTATTTTTGGTTGAAATTTGTCCTGGTGTAAAAAGGCTTTTATGTGGCAAGATATGCCCTGCATGGGCCCAAAAGGAACTTGTGCAAGACCTAAGCCTTGAGGTGGCTGAGCAGTTTTTGTCTGTGCCCTGCCTTCAGGGGCCACCACTGCCTGAGCTGTGCCTCCCCACTAATGTGATGCAATTGGGCATCCTTGGCTGTGGGCAGCATTCCTCCTCCTCGCACAGATTGCCTGGCTCACGGCAGCATCCCCTCATGACCAGTGGATTATCACACTGAACTCAGAGCCTCTGGGTTTCTGACTCTGCAGAGCACTCCTTGGAGGGCCATGGCAAGTTCCAGCCATCAGATGAGAAAATAAACTCATGGTCAGGGAATAAAATAAAATGTGTTTCACTAAGACAACTTGTATCTGCCTGAATCTGGGTTTCTGTGGAAATGATTGGAAATATCCTGTGACCTGGAGCAGATCACCTCCTAATTGCTGGGTGACATCTCCACTAGAAAACCCCTTCTGCTTAGGAGGCTGCCTGTCTAAACAGGATGGCTCCATGTCAGCATGATAGCACAGGCAACAAGAAGTCTTTGTTACAAGTCCTGTGCCTTGGGATGCCCAGGCAATGTGGCAAGCCAAAGGATAACAGCAGGTACCCACTGGGTTTCCCAGTGCAATCTGCACCCTGACACGGGTGGGCATGAAGTGTCCCCAGCATCAGGCAGGATTCACACACCAGATAGGGAGTGTTGAAATCACCAGACACAGCTGCAGACCAGCACACAGCAGTCCTGGAGACTGCAGGAGGGGGTCTGATGCTCACTGGCTGCTGGAGCACAGTGTCTGTCCTGTGGTCTGTCCATCTACATCCCAGGCTCTCCCACCACCCTATCCTGAGCCAGGCATTTCTCAGGGACCACAGGCATCCTGAGAGACTCTGCTGATGGATTTCTAGCTTTTTCTGTGTATTTCTTATGAAATTATCTTTCCTTTGGAAATAGCCATTAAGATCAAAAGCAAACAAGGGGGAAAAGTCAACAGAAACTAACCTTTCCATTAAAAAAAAAAAAAAAAAGCCTGAAAAGACAAAATATTTCATTTGGACTTCAACACATTTCTATTCTGTCTTTCCTGTGAGAGTAAGAAAAGCAACAAGCAAACAAACAAAACCAACAAAAGCAAACTGAGGGTCCCCAGCAAGAGCCTGTTTCCATACCGCATGCATCAATTTTCCTCTTCGGTGTTTTCAGTTCCAAGCACAAAGCAATATAACAAAAAACTCTTTTCCAGGTGTTATCTGCCTTGCTCAGGCCCAGTTGTGTGACCACAGAGCAGATTCCCCCATGGCTGGGAGGACTAGGATAGGCTTGTGGGGGCTGGCATCAGCAGCATGGCATGGAGACACTAAAGGCAGCTCCTTTGCAGCTAAAGATGAGCAAAGCTCATCCCCGCTGCTCTCTCCTCTCCACATTTCTTGGTGTTGTGTGATTTCAGAGGCTCTGCCTTGTGCTCCCCCAGCTCCCAGCTGCTCTCAGGTTTCCAAGCAAGCTTTACTGCCACGTGTGTTTACTTCTTGCCTGAATTTTAACTCCTGAGTCCTCCTAAATAGGAACTGCCTGGAGAAAATGTCAATATTCAAGCACTTTGTCCCCTTCAGAACATGATGCTCTTACTTAGCTCAGCCGCAGAGTCACTTGTGCTTGTTTGAAGGATACCCAACACAATTGCCACTTCTCCTCCTGAGCCCTTTGCTGAGTTCACATATTGAACATCCAAGTCTCTTCCCTTTCAATCCAGCCAGAATCCTATCAGCTACAACATTTTTACAATTCATGAGCCACACCAGGGATTTGCTTAACACTCATTTGCTAGTCTTTCTAGCTCACTGGCAAGATGTCCAATTAGTCTAAACAGCTCTTAGCTTTAGTAGAGTTAATTGTTTCACATTGCATGGCTGTGGCTGGGGACTGCCCTAAATTTCCCAAGAGGATTTTTAATTATTGCTGCTATGCTGGTACTCATTCTCCTTCCCCTTCCCGAAGTCTCCCATCACCTCTGGTACGTGTTTTCTTCCATCGCAGCATGAGTGTACCACCAGCATTGCTCATCCCCAATTAACGTGCAACTCCTGTAACCAGTCATGGAGGATGAATTGCAAAAATTTTTTCCCCCCATCCTTTCGTTTGTCTTTTCTGCAGAGCCACTTGTGGATTCTGACAGAAATGCAGCCAGCTCATATTTCCAACCTCTGCAATTATGGGAACCATTGCTAGCGAGCAGAGAAATGGGCATCGAAAATTAGAAGCATTTGGAATTTGTCTTGCAATGTTTTACTAAGACACTGAAACCAAGTTATTCAAGGCATCTAAAAAATGGCTGTATGCATAGGCATAACTACAAAGCAGCATCAGCTGCTGGTGATGGTTTAGGGAGAGACCTGTATCTAAACCCCAGGGGGTATAGGCTCAATTTCCCCATCCCAGGGGACTCTAATTACATGACTGTCATATAAAAGGTACACTACAGCCCTTATGGAAATATGGAAAGTCAGGGGCTGGTTCCAAGTGTCTGCAGGGGTGGGGGTGCTGGCTGGGCTTTCAGGGGGCACAGCATCGTGCTCACACTGTGCCCTGCAGCATTGCCAAATTACCCACTTTCTCAATTCCTGATATTCTCCCATCAAACCACGTGGTCTTACCCCACCCTGCCCGTCCCACTTTGAACTATGGGCAAATAATGGGCTCTTCCTTTGATGAATAAACTGGAAAACTGGACCCCAGTGCCACTGTCCCCCCAGATGAGCCTCTCAGGGTTAGAGAAAAAAACCTTCCAGTTTAATCCAATCTATTTATGAGAGTCCATTTAGTCCTTTAACACCTTTTCTTCCAGTTAAGCTGATTCTTAAATTTAAAAACTTTACAGAAATTTAAAAATCTTTAGGCACAAAAGGCTTTGCTATGAAACCCTGCTAATGAAGTGTGCTGCTGTTTCCAAAGCATTTCATCTGGGAAATTCCCAGATTATGTTTCAATTTTTTAATTTTTTTTTTTTAAATCTCCCTACCTTTTTCTGGCTGAAATTGCCACTGCTGTTTTAAGGCATTCTTGAATATTTGCTGTTATTTACTCTTTTTCCTCTGAAGTGAATTTTAAGCGTGTGTGTGGTATGGAACAGCACAATAAAACCATATGGCAGCAGTCCCTTTTCATCCGGAGTTTGGATGGCGATAAGGAGCTGGAAGGGGCAGACTCCCAAGGGGTATCTTGAAACCACAGAGGTGTCTGTGCAGAAGGTGTCTTTGTCACTCTGAGCATGAAAAGTGACCGTCCTCTGTGCAGTGACCAAGTATAGGAAAGACCTGATGAGATCCAGACCTCAGCTGGAAAATTGTTATAGATCCAGAAACAGGAAAAGATGGAAAATGGATGGACCAGCAGCCCTGCAGAAGGGCAGGCTGTCCTGCCACTGGAGGTTTCATCCTGCGAAAGGCAACCAGCACTGGCTGTGGAGGAGGGACGGGGTGAGCTGTGAAAAAGCACCTTTCAGATTCAGACTGGGGTTTGGACACGACCAATTTTCTCCAGACTCCCAAAACAGCCCTTCCTCCCCCTGTCCCTCATTTCTGTACCTTATTGCCGTATGATGCAATGCCCAGGCAACACGGCTCCAACTCTTGCTTCTACCCCTCTTCTTAAAGTCGCTTCCCTCCCTCCTTTCGTTCTTCCACTCTTTTGCTTCTCCTATTTCTTTTCTTTTATTCCTTCCTGCTGCTTGGGTTTTATCTTTGACTTTTAAAAATGGAACCTGGCTGCAAAATTCACCGTATAGATTATCCATTTTTCAAAAGAGTGCTCCTGACATGTGGGGACAGAATTCAGGAGGAATATATATAACTGCAATCGAGTAAACAGCAAAAATGCTTCCTC
This sequence comes from Rhynochetos jubatus, assembly GCA_027574665.1. Taxonomy (NCBI): domain Eukaryota; kingdom Metazoa; phylum Chordata; class Aves; order Eurypygiformes; family Rhynochetidae; genus Rhynochetos; species Rhynochetos jubatus. The sequence goes on along the minus strand of CM050665.1, from coordinate 15,452,842 downwards.
CAGAGAGTTCCTCACAGTTCACTAAGAAAAAACAAAGCATAGACACTGAATCATAAACCTCCAGCTTAATTATAGACACACAGCGGCATGGTATCACAGCGCTGATGATAGTGCTGCACAGCAACTCTCTGCGTCTGCCCGGCACAGGCAAGCAGCTGATGGAGCGCTGAGCTAAGTAATTCTTCAAAAACACTCCATTTAGGAAAAAAACCAGCAAGAACTATTAGCAATTTCAGCGTCTCAAGGAACTGGGCATTTCATCGGGGGGAGGGAGGTGGGGAATCAGTCAAAGTGTTTTCAGCAATGAGGGAAGAAAAATGGGATGAAGGGAAGAAAAATAGTAGGAACTTGGAGGCAGAGAGAAGCTGGGAGAAAAAGATCCAATGGAAATCTTCCTTCCCGTGAGACAGGCAGGGCAGAGGTAGGGGGAAATGGGTGGCAGCAATTTGATGGAAATTGTGTGAACCGACACACTTTCAGAATAACTGGTAAACACATTTTATAACAGATTTGTAAATTAAATGTGTCCTGTAAGCTAGAAAGCAGATTTTGTTCAGCCTTTGACAAACAATCATTTCTCATTTAGGAAAAATCACCTCCATGGTGCCCTATTGCCTGGAATTTCGAAGGGGCAGCACTGCCATGGTCCTGGGTGAATCCTTGGAGATGGAAGCAGGGACTGAGCTCAGTTGCCTCCACCCACATTCCTGGCCAGGGGCTGCCAGTGTTCTCAGCAAGCGTGAGAGTTGTACACTCGTGCCTCAACCTTGGGAAGTCATATTTTGGCATCTTAATGAAATCCACATTCCCTGGCAGTTTATGCAAGAGAGGATCTGGGGGAGGTGGGGAGGATACAGACACAGGCTGCCTCCTCCCATCTCCTGGAAGGGGCTGGCTACCCCCAGGGAGAGGTTGGTCAGGCAGGAGCTGGGGGATGGCTGCAGCAGGCAGGACACCCACCTTCATTTCCCTGTGAGCAACCTCAGACAAAGCCCGGAAGGTTGTATGCCATAAACCTGTGCTGATAAACAGCATTCAGCCAGCTTCCCATGGCAAGCCTGCACATTTTGTATCAGAAGTTAAATGCAGCATATTTTACGCCCTGTTTTTAAGAGCTGAGGAGCAGTGCTGTTCTTCCCACAGACCTCTCCAGCATCCGAGTGGGAAGCTGTCACATTGCAGCGTACTTCTTTTTTCACTTAATTATATAACTGATACAAAAGGCACAGCCCCTGGTCAAATTTAAAGCCTAACCAGGTACCATGCAAACAAGTAACGACAACTCTCGCTGCTCCAAAGCATTAATATCTGTAGGACAGATTAGTCACAGCAGAAGTGAGGAGGGAAAGGCAAAGAGACACCGAGGGACTCGCATCAGTGCAATGAGGTTTCCATAGGGCAGCGTGTTCAATAGCATGGCATTAGCATCCCAGGGACCTTCTTGCCTCCCACCAGTGAGAGAGCAGCTTGTAAGCATCACAGTACTCTTCTGTCACAGCTGCACTGAGGACTGGGGGAAGATCTCACAGCTAAAAGGGAAAAAAGAGGCACTGTCTTGCAGCACTTCCTTTTGGGATGCCCCAGCTGCATGTCCATCCCTTGTAGCCATGTTTTCCTAAGGAGAGTGTTCCCAAACGGATCAGGTTGCTGGTTTTGGTTCTGAGCAAAAAATTAAAGCAAGTAACATTGAGTTGAGGCCAGTTGCCAAGGAGGTACCCTGAGGACCTCCTTCTCCTTATCTCTGAGCTCTGCTGGGGGCATGCGCTGCACTCGGGCACAGCAGCTGGTGCCTGCCAGAGCATCTGCAGGACCCTGAGCTGCAGCCAGCAGGAGGCTGGGAGAGTACAAGGAAAGGTGTTAGGAAATCCTTTCAAATCCTTACAAACCAGGCAGATTTCTGGGTCCTGGAGTAGCTGAGATCCTGCTGGTAGTTCATCCGCTGGACTCCAGCACCCTTCTCTGTAACTTGGCATCAGTTTCTCTACAGCAGACACCCAACTTCTTTCCCACCTCTTACACGCCTCAATTTGAATAGCATTTCAACCTAAATCCCAAATCTGTGATCCCATTACCCCTTTGATCATGCTGGCCCACAGTTTCTTTTCTCAATAAAGGAGAAAATTTAGCAGCTCAGGAGGAGCTAATGGGCAGGTTCCTCCATCATCCTCAACCATTAGTGCACACATCTTCCTTCTCAGTACAGCACATTTGTATGTTTAATTTAAGAAGGTTATCTGTCAAAAGCTGTATCTCAAGGTAGCACTGAACTGGATAAATATGTCAGAAAAAAATTACTCCTGCTGTGAGAAACAAATGTTCAGAAAATTCATACTTTGGAGGATCTCAGGACTGAGAAAATCAGGCCAGACTGACATCTCTGTTTCAGAGCTGCTCACTGCACTCTCTCCATCCGGCTCTGGTACTATGATCCTAACAGCAGCCACTCTGGTTGCTCCTTCAGCTCAAAGAGGGAACAGTCCCTTGGGGATGACAGCAAGGGAGTTATCCCATTAGTCATATGCAGCTCTTGGCATAGATGGGAAATCATCTGAGAAAATGGGGCCTACACCCAGAAACGAGTCAGGGCTGGCTTTAGATCCCAGGAGCCTGAGCCTTTGCAGCAGTCATTTCTTATCAAAGGACCCTAGAGGTGTTTTCCCTTTTAGATTCAGATGCAGGTAGAGGTACCACCCCCAGTTCCCAAGTGCAGTAAAGATGAAGGTGTTCTGGCCCAGATTTGTGCCTAGTCTAGACTATTGTCTACTTGCCTGATATCTTCTGAAGCATAAAAGGCTAATCAGATGATCTCTCCCCACAGAGAGAAACCAGAAATTAGGGCTGCCCCATGGCCATATACAAACTGAAGTCACATAAGGGAAGGGGGCTCTAGGGGCCCACAACAAGTGGCCAGTGGGGAGAAGGACATGACCCACTTGCAACATTGGAGTAGAAGCTGTCCTTAATGCTCAGACCCCCCAGTACCTGATCAGGGCAGGACTGCTTTGCAGTGATGCAAGGTCATGCTTTCTAGTAACCTTCGCAGCAACTGGTTCATTTAGGGGACCGTCTGAACAATCCAGCTGCTCTGGTTAGGCTCAGACACTTATTTGTTCAGGTCCAACTTGCCATCTGCAGAGCACCCAACATAAGGTGGGTGCAGGCTGCCCTAACTCTTCTGGATTTCTAGGTGTTACTGCAGTGAGAAAAGCAAGCCTTGGATTAGGGAGAGCGCAACTGCAGTGTAAAACTCAGCTCTTCTGGAATACAAAACAGCAAGAATCTCATATAAGTCCCTGGTACATATGTGGGAAAAAGTCATCTCTAAAGCTGGCAAGAGAAGGGGACACATCCTCCTCAATCCTACACTAAGGCCAGTGGAATTAAATATCTCCATAGCAAATAAAGTGAGGGATGATGAGGCTAGGGAAGATGCAGCCTCTCGCAGCCCCTCCTGGTTTCCAGGGCAGAGCATGACCCCTGTTGACCAGTGCTGAGTAATTAATCCCATGCTGGGAAAAGCAGGAACAGCGGCAGCCCTATCATAAACAAAGCCAGTTCACCTTTTGAAGATGAATGCCTTAATCCTGAAGGTCAGTAGGCTAATGACAAGAAATACCAAGTTAAAGGAGGCAATTGCTTCAATCAGGTAAGTGATTAAAGCCAGTCTTTAAAGCACCCGAAGGTCCCCAGTGCTATCAAAAAGGGAGATAAAAAAGCCAGCCTTGGGTAAATCCCAGGTCTTCAAAGTGTTTCCAGCTGCTGGGGAGCTGAGCAGCTCCACCTCAGAGCAGAGCACACCACTGCTCAGCAGGTGCCAAAATAGCCTGGGTTCCACCTGCCTCTGACACAACATGGGGGACTGGTCACTCACCTGAGCAATGCTCCTAAGTAGAGCAAACTCCAGGGCTGGGGGCAAATGATCTCTTTTCCCTTCCCTGAGAGCACAGAGTTCAGGGTTTATATTTGACTGGTGGTAAGAGCTGAATTTGAAGGATTTAGGGCCAGATTAAAGGTGCTGAGCAGTCACTTGTCTGCATCACTCTCACATCAGTGCAGTGATTGCCGGCCCTGGTGCCAGCAGAGAGCCAGCACGAGAGTCGGTTTTAACTCTGCAGAAAGGTGGTCAGATTCTGGTAAAAGATTTGTATCAAGCTGGTGCTGAAGGAAGATGCTCATGTTTGGCCTTAATGAATGTGGAAAGAGGCTCATCTCAGTGTATCTGTTGCAGGGCTCAGGAGGGGAACAGCCTAGCCCAAGCCAGGACCAGTGGTGGAGAAGATGAAAATGTCCTCTATTGATGTCAGAATCTCTCTTTGACTCCAAAGGGAGCTGTCATGACTAGTCTTGTGGTTTACAGAGTGGCAGGCAGCTCTATCCCAAACAAAACCAGGACAATATCCATCCCTTACTCTCTACCATCTACGTCATGCCCAGGTCCTACACTTTCCAATACATCCCAGTCAATTATCACCACCTCTCCTGTCTTTTGATATATACACGCAGATATCATTCCCTTAGGTCCTCCCTCTAAAATGTCTGTTCAGTTCATTTAGTCCATGACTTTGGGCTCCATCTGTCAAAGTAATCCTTCAGTGTGTGGTGTCAGATTGTTGCAAGCTGAGGTCTGTTCTGGTTCCATCACCGCTGCACTTGTCTGGTTCTGTCATTGCTGCCTTTTGCTTGGTTTCATCAACATTCACTCTTCATTAATCTGGGTGATTCTTACTGTAATATTGCTGATATGGCATATAGGAACCATATCAGTGATGACATACGGTATTATATAGCAATTAACATCATACAATTCAAATCATTGGCCATTCTCACGAGAAATCAAATCAGCTTGAGGTACACATCAGACTTCCGCATCTTTCCGCATTACCCACCAAGGGCATCCAAGGTCCTTGAGCAAAAGCAATCCCACAAATGGGTTTGCTTTTGTCTGAGGCAGGACTAACCCAGACAGTCTTTCCCAGCAGATTATTTATATGCACTACAGGGGCTTTATCTCCTTCTACAGTATGCAAAACCTCTGACTGGGCAGAGTCAGCTCACTTGGCAGATCCTCTAGTGTTGACTAACCAGGTGGCTTTTGCTAAATGTGTATCCCACAGTTTGAATGTTTCACCACCCTGCTCTCAGGGTGGTCTTTAGCAGTCCATCATTCGATCTTCCTGGAGGCTGGTGCATGATAGGGGATGTCATACACCCACTCAATGCCGTGCTCTTCGGCCCAGGTGTCTATGAGTAAGTGAGTCCTGATGTCTGACTCAATTCTTTCTGGGGTGCCCTGTCACCACAGGACTTGTTTTACGAGGCACAGGATAGTATTTTGGGCAATGGCATGGGACACAGGATATAATAATTCACCCTACCCTTATGTTGCCAGTCAAGATCCACCTGGGCCACTTCAATCTTAGCAGCTGGTTGTTTTGATGTTCTCCAGAGGCTCGACTCTTGGGTGCATGAGAATCTGGATGAAGTACTTTTCCAACCAGGTTCTCTACCCAGGAAGCAATATCGTGCCATAATTCAGCAGCCCAGAAGGGTTAATGTCTGCGTTGACAGATGTTCTGCTTCCATTGCTTCAGCCACCCCCACAGGGCATTTGCCACCATCCATGAGTCAGGTTTGTCATTATCTCAACCCATTGACCCCCATGTTGAGTGTCAAAAGGACTGCTGTGGTTTAACCTTGTAGGCAGCTAAACACAACACAGCTGTTCACTCACTCGCCCCCCGTAGTGGGAGGGGGAGAGAATCAAAAAAAAAAGAAGTAAAATCCATGATACTGAGATAAAGACAATTTAATAGGAGAGAAAAGGAAGGGAAAATAAAGTAATAATAATAATGATAATAAAGTTTATACAAAATAAGTGATGCACAGTGCAATTGCTCACCACCTGCTGACCAATGCCCAGCCAGTTCCCGAGCAGTGGTCCTCAGCCAGCTTTCCCCCCAGTTTATACACTGAGCATAATATCACATGGTATGGAATATCCCTTTGGCCAGTTTGGGTCAGCTGTCCTAGCTGTGTCCTCTCCTAGCCACTTGTGCCCCCACAGCCTCCTCACTGGTAGGGCAGTAGGAGAAGCTGAAAAGTCCTTGCTTTAGTGTAAACATTGCTTAGCAACAACTAAAACACCGGTCTGTTATCAACACTATTCTCATCCTAAATCCAAAAGACAGCACTATACCAGCTACTAGGAAGATAATTAACCCTATCCCAGCTGAAACCAAGACAACCAGTTACCCAGCTCTGAGATGGTATCTACAACAGCTGAGCCCATCCCAGGTCCAAGCAATCAGCAGTGCTGGGTCTTCCTCACCTCTCCACCTTCCGCATGTTACCGATAGTGGCTGCCACTCAGGAGAGCACCCAGCATGTCACCACCATCCTGAGTAACTACTCCAGGTTGTTCCTCCCTGTGAAGAGGCGTTTCCCAGTCCTTGGAGGACAGGAGCCCCTTCAGAGTGCAGGACTGCCTAGCTAAGATGTTGGTTGGTGGTTTTTTTTCCCCAGACTCCAGTTACTTGACCTGTCTGGTCTTTCAAACCCTCTGACTTCGTCATTTCATCCTGCAAGTGCTTTGAGCCAGGTATGTGCATTAGCAGGTGACAGACAGCCTGAATGGAGAGAAACAATCTCAGGCAGTGCTTCAGAGGGACCCCTAATTGTCCCATAAAGTATATGGAAAGCAATTCTTTGTGGGTTTGGGGGGAAAGCACCTGAATGAGGCAAGGCTTGTGTCTTTATTTTGCAAGTGTGAAATAGCAGTGAAGTGGAAAAACTTTGTTATTCTGCCTGTCCATATCCCTGTTCTCTTGTGGAGCTATTGCCCAGTCTTATTTGTGGACTGATACAGAAATGTTTTGTTGGTTCCAGTGCAACGCAGCTGTGAAAAGGCTAGTTCATTTACTGTTGCTGCTACTGATAGCACTGCTGCAGATTTCTGGCAGCTAACAGAAAATTCACAGAATATTACTTTTGGAGAGACTTCTTGTAGATGTATGTGTTTTATTATAAAATTCACATCTCCCAGGAATTCACATCACAGGAAAGCAGGGACAACATACAGAGTTAAAGTTATGGAATAATCAGGGCTTCTAACAACAGTCTTCGAAGTAGAAGATGTACTGGCATCTGACAAAGCCCAGCAAATGCAACTGGATTCAAATGAGTATGAACTGCATTTAATGTCATGGGCCTGACTCCATTTGGGGACAATAGAAATGGCAATGATATAGAAATGCCAATAGAAATGGCAGTGACAACCTGTGGTGAAGGAAGCCCTCAGTCAGTCCATATTCTCAATGTCTTGCAGCATGCCCTAGGGCAAATTCTTTGATGATCCTAAATCTGGTGACTACTGCATGCAGAAATAAAGACCATCAGCACTTCACTGACAGGACCACATGCAGTGACCCTGAGCAGTGCTGGATTGGGTGTGCATCTGGGTTTGCAACTGCATGCTCTGTACATACAGCTGCATATATGTCTCCAGGAACTTCTGTTGCTTTAGCTGTTTGCTAGCAACACAAAGTTACTCAGAGCAGTAAAGAAAGGAGATGGCTGCAAAGACTTGCAGAAAGACCTCAGAGACTGGGTGTCCAGGCAACCAAATGATGGATTAAGTCTAATGTGGATAAATATAAAGTGATGCACATGGGCTAATAAGCAATTCTGTATTTCTAATATTAGGCTCTGAGCATGCAGGATGAGGATCTCTAGGCTATAACAGATTGCTCCGTGAAAACTCAGAAATGGTCAAAAAAGCAAATGAAACAGTAGGAATTATTGGAGAACAAAAAAGAGAACATCTATTTTAGTGCTTTATGCCACTGCATAAATTCATGACTTCCCCGCATCTTGAAAGCGGGGCACAGTCTGGTCTTTCTGTTTTGAAAAGAATAAAGTGGAAGTGAAAAAAGTCCAGGGGAAAGCAGCAAAAGTCATCAAACGTATGAAACAGCTTCCAAATGAGAAACAGCTAAACAGATTAGGACCTTTCAGGATGGGAGACAGAAAATCAGAAGAGAGGCACAGAAGACGGAATGCAGCACAAAGACAGTAGGTAGAAAATTATTCTTCGTGGCGTATTCTAATGCAAGAATTTAGGATCATTAAGTGAAACCAGTAATTGAAAGGTTCAAAACAGGTAAAAGGAGGCACTTTTTACACATAACATAGCTCAGCTGTAGAACTTCTCACTGCAGGAACCTGCAGATATGAAATTTTAGACAGGTTCAAAAAGCAGCTGGGCAAGTTCATAGAAGAATAATCCATTGAAGTTCTTTAAAATCAACAAAAACTCAAGCCTCTGGCTCAAGGAGTGCATGGTCTGCATGTTCCTGGCTCCTGGGACAGTGATCAAAGAGTATTATTATATTTGCTCCCTCTCACTTGCTGCAGATACTGAGCTCGCTGGAATTTTGCTCCAGTCTAATACAGTTGACCTTAACTGAGTGCAGTCAAGGAACCCACTCTCTGATGTCTAACAGCACTTTAAGACAAATGTACCTCTTCTTGGTCAAGTTTTATGTTTGCAAGCATCCTACCTTGCACTCCCCACAGTGTATTTGGGCAGAAACCCATGTGGGTGCTGGGGGCGAAGGTCGGTGGGGCAAGGTGGAGGCAGAGCTCTGGTCATGGGGTAGCATCTCCCCCGTTGCCACTCTCAGGTTCCCAAACACATCTCCAGTCAACACAGGAAGCATCTTGTACATCCTTCGACCCTCTGAGTGCTAACTAAAGCTGGTGACAATGCGGTATATAGTCAGCACCAAAGTGTGGCAGGGTTTTATTGTGCAGGGTAATAGGCTCATCATTTCTGTTTGAAGAAAACTAGCCTCAATGTAATGTTTTACATCCTTGGGGGAATGAGGGGGGAGTAAGAGAAAGGGAGAGATGGGAAATTATAGTTCATTTAAATATATGTTTTAATCAAACCCTGTCAATTACTCTAAGTGATGTTTTAACAAGATACAATTGCAAGATCTGAGCAATGTTTCTATCATTATGGTGTTGTGGGTTTGTTTTTTTTTTTTATTTAACAACCAAAATAGGGAATTCAATTTACAGGGCTTTAGCCATGGTAGGTGAATTTTTATGGGATAAATTCACATTCCAGTTTTGCTATCAGGTTGCACTATGAGAAGCCAGGCTTTTTTATTATTATTAGACCAGGCTGTCAAAGCCAGTTATATTGCTCTCTTAAAACTACATGCAAAATCACTTGCCTCTGTGCAGCATCAATAAAAATGGGGCTTTTCTTACTGCAAAATTCCTTTTTTAAATTCACGTACAGAATGAGATCATAACCTCCACTTCCTCTTCTTTCACCCAAACAAAGTCACACCTACAGAAGGTCTTCTGGGCAGACAGAACGGGTGCTGAATTTGTGCAGTACCAGAGAAACCACAGAAATGTCAGCTCCAGGGAGTCTCTGGAGGTCTCTGTCCCAAGGTCCTACTCAAAATAGGACTAGCACCAACGCTGGACCTGATCAGCCATGACTTCAACCAACTGTGTCTTGAAAACCTCCAAGGACAGAAAACCCATGGCCTCTCTGGGATTTGTTCCAGTGCTGCATTATCCTCCCAGTAAAGAAATATGGGTGAAAGTGTGGCACTGCTCCCTGTGGGAAAGAAATGGGGATAAAAATGTCAATGTCTTCTAAATAATACTTCTACTCTTCCTAACAACTTCCCTGGTGCAAACGCCAACTTGCACCCAATCAGGACACGGTTGCTGGCTCAAGCTTCATGCAGAAGCAACGGATGAAAACCACTTTATTGAATCGGCCAGAAAGTAGAGTTAAGGTGTTTGAAGTGGCTGGTTCTTTCAAGAGAGCTGATTCAGACTGAATAACTGGGTGGGACACTAACACCTACACCAAAAAATTTCCATCAGAAGAAACCCCACTTTTCAACCTGGTCCAGGTAGGGCAACACTAGGCTCCGTTCAGAAAACAAATATCACATTCAGTGCAAAAGTTTCCCCCTCCCAGCTTCCACAGATACCAACATTTGCCTTCTGCCTCCACCCCATGAGCAAGGAAAATATCTTCAAATCACTCTTAAAGGCCAGTTTCCAGTGTTTGCTCTCTCTGGAGAGAACAGCACCAAAACTGATACATCTTGTTCCCTTGCACAACATTCTCTATGACCCTGTCAAACTCATTATCATTAATCAAATTAGGTGTAAGAATCTAAATAAAAAATGTGCATAGTAATTTATGCAGATTGTTGTGTAAGCTTTTAAAACGCTGGGCTGAGAAAAAAAAAAAAAAACAACCACCACCACATACACACAGTAAACCCTGCAGCTTTCTTCACTCAAATTAAATCCAACCTGCTCCGCCTGCAGGTGCATAGACCCTTCTTCTCATCTCTTTTTGTGATCATAGTCTGTTCAAAATGACAAATTAATAACTTGAATAACAACAGTTCAACAGAAACAGCCTGATTACAAATCTTGATAGAAAAAAGTATTGTTGCAGGAGTGGTTTCCATTTAAAATGCAGTAAATCAGAAGTCTCTGAAGGAAGAAAAGTGCAGTTCAGAAACTTATTTAAATGAAGAAATGATAAATAGGAGAGGCAGCACCCATTTCTCTTATTATATGGGTATGATCCAACTAAAGAAAAGCCTCAGCAGAGGACCTGGTTCAATTTACTGTTATCAGAGAAGATTAGAGCTGAAGATCCCTGATAGCCACAAGAGCTTTCCTCTGTTATTAACTAGGCTTGGCAGCATTTTTCCTCCCTTAGAACATAAATGAAAAACCTCTTCATTTGCAATGCACATTGGATGTTTCCTGCTTTAATGCAGCATTTTTCCACTGCAGTAGTACCACGAAGTTCTGCTTTGATTATACTACTCAAGAGCACATGCTGGCAAGTCAAGTCCCACAGTGCTTAGGTTATACCACGTTTTGCCCTAGCGGTTTCTGTAAGAAGCAGGAGCAGGCAAAGGAGGGAGCAATGAGCTTTTGCCCTTGCTCAGTGGCTGAAGCAGGCCCCAGTGCAATGGCACATGGTCCTGGCACTCCAAAATTCATACCAGGGGCTTCCCAGCATGGGGCAAGGGGAAGGGATTTCTCTGCTCTGTGATGGGGTTAACAGCCTTCCCCCCTTACCTGGCTTTGTCTATAGGATGACTATTCCATAGTGAGCTGGAAATGCTTTAATAGGCACCAGTCCAGCAGCAGCAAGGAGCTCCCCATGTCAGGAGCTGTCTCAGTCCTGCAGATAGATCAGTGTAAAACCCTCCCACCCCAGTTTGTCAGCAGGGTGAGCTGGTGGGTCTGAACAAACAATGCTTCTGCCCTGCTGCCTAAGGGTCAAGCTGCCCACCGCTGCTTCCACCAGCCCCAGGCTTCTTTCTGCCAGTACAGCACCTTCCTCGAGCCCACAGGTCCCCTTCGGGAATGTCTTGGGTGTATGTCACCCTTACATTCAGTGGCAGTTCTGGGAAGACTGTAGATCCACATCCAGGCTTTCTCAGAGAGCAATGTAAACCTGCAACAGGAGAGTTGCTCCCTCAGGAGGTGTCCAGCCCACTGGTCCATGTTTATTGCTTTTATTTCTCCCATTCCTTCAATTCAAGGTGATTACAAGGACATCTGAAACCTAGATGAAGGGCAGAAGCATTCATCTACCAGCTTTCCAAACTCCAAAGGTAGTGAGACTCACAGAGAATAGCTAAAATATTTCTTTTTCCTCCACCTTACACAGACTCGATTCCTTCTCACAAAATCTTTCCCATCAAGGGAACAGCACAAGACCTTGCTCACCCTTTACTAAAGCCTTACATATGTTTTAAACAGGCCTCTCATTGCCCCATTGGCAAAGAAAAAGCAGTGGAAATCTTGAGTATGTCACGAGCTCTGCAGATCAGAACAGTATTAATTTAATGTAAGGAAACAAGAAACTCCACGCCAGCCTTCCCAGTGCTTCACAGAAGAGTGATAGTTTCCCACAGATCTGGAACTATTTGTCAGATGGGCAAATAATATATATATATATATTTGAAATGAGATAGCTCCCTTGAAAATGTTTAGCAGCACCTCTTCCATCTGATCAGGCAGCTGAAAATGCCATTCCTTTTCAGAAGAAAATAGGAACAATTGGTTTAAAAAGTGAGGCCAAGCAAAGACTGCAACCAGGCTGGCAGCCACTGAGCCAGGTACCGGGATGGCCAGTGGCTGTGGCCCATTCAGCAACACCCTTGGTGGCCCACTTTGCCCAGGCAGTGCATCTGCCCTGTGGGGGCTTCTCAGTGCAGCTGCCAAACACATTCACACTGAAATCGTCATCTTCTGGTTTTGGCATGGAAGATCTCCCAGTGACACAGATCCCTTCACTCAGGGCTGTGCATTTGTGACCCCACTGCTGTGCAGCACTTGCTGAGGAGCAGGTTCGGATCTCCTCCACTCCCCTAGGAAACCCTGACCTGTGCTAGCAAGCAGTGAGCATGGTCACTGTCCCAAAATCATGGGCTTCTGGCAGGCTGCAGCTCTGCTTTCAGCATTGCCCAGGCTGTGAGAAGGCACCTTCTGGTCTTTGGCTTTCCTTCCCCTTCCCTTTCGCCTCCCTCTTCCCCTTCCCTTTTTAATGTGCTTTTCTGGTCTCTTAACATGAAGCAGAAAGTACATTCCTTAATCGTGTCTCTTTGACACTCAGATATAGAAGTTAAACCATCTGGAGGTGGTTCCCTGGCTAAAAGGAGAGCAAGGTAAGAGGCAGAATTCCTTGTTTGCAAAGGTGAAAACTTAGAAGGGGAAGGTCAGGAACCCTTTTGCACAGAAGAGGTGGTATTAACAGCTAATCTGTTCTCAAAGGTTCAGGACACAATCACTGCCCATGCATCCGGTCTGGAAGAGGGCACACATGGAGAAGCACCAGCCACAGGAAGCTCCAGAGTCAGCCAGGACAGACAGGGATAGTTAGGGAGCTGGAAGGATCCCTTCTTGCATAACACACCCCAGCAGTAGCCCTGGCATGGCCAGTGCTGTAGCTACCACATGCAGGTAAAGTTATCATCCTGAGGTCCATGGGCTGGGAAGCCCATCACTAGGCTCAGAGAGGGGGAAAGATGGGCCAGGCATGGGTGGACAGGGCATCCCCTCCCTCCATCATTCCAGGAACCATCCTAGCACCACAAATCAACAGAAACTGGTCCCATTCTTAGGGACCAATCTCTCCTCAGCCTCATTCAACTGTCTTTTAAATAGCTCCTGCCCAAGGGGCTTCCCCATTGAACATCCTCCTTGTCCTCAGAGCGAACACCAGTTCTATAATTAAGTGCTAATCAACAGTGCCTGCATGCAAAGAACAGGAGATGTGTGCTAAACCAGCAACGGAGACGCTGCCACACACGGGGTCACGCAGGGCTGTGGTAGGAGGGCTTGTTTTACAGCCAACTTAATTTAGGAGCTGTGTAACAGAGTAGTAACGTAAACACCAGCACACATTGGGCACAGACAATTAGCAGTCTTTCATTACAGCAAAACGCAACACATGGCCTTTCTTTATTCCTTTTATGTCTCCATCTCTGTTCCCACAGCAGCTCTATTAAAAAGGTGATGATTTATTGTGGAATGTGGCATGAAACCATTGCAGTTTGCTGGAAGGCTCTCACTCTGTTCCCCACCCCTGTGACTGATGCCTGGGATTTAAAGATGAGCCTGGCTCTGCCTGCACTCTGACACGGTGTACACACCGCTAAGCTCAGTTTGTGGGACCTATCTCTACCTCCCTGTGCTGAAAAATCGTGTATGGGCACTGGTGCAGGATGGTACTCTGCCATTCCCACTGATTTTTTTTTTTTTCTCACTGTGGTGAACAGAAGGAATTTGTCCATCAGAACGAATGGAGGTGCTGGTCAGACAGTGGTGCATTCCACATTCCTCCCAGTTGATTTTTTCACCCAGAAGAGTGAGTTGCAGCAGTCTGTATTCATAAAATCCTCAGGTCCTGGAGTCTAGGGGGTTGCATATTGTCTGAGCTTCATTTGTCTCATGCCAATGAGGTTGTCATGGAGGGGTTTATCAGGAAAGCCAACATCATTGTCCCCATCCCACAGGGAAGCTGATGTTTAGGGAGGTGAACAATGGGAGAAGGGAACCCAGCAGCCAGACACCAGGTCTCTCAGAGCCCAGCCAGGGCTCAGCCATCCACAGACATGGAGAAATGAACTGCAAGATGCCTGTCTGGCCTCAGTCATCACAACATTATTCTCACAATGTTTCTGTTGGGTACAGGAACAACCTGGACCCTAAAGCCCTGCGAGGTGAAGAAGTAAATTGTGCAGAAAACTAGAGTTTTAAGTTGCAGCATAAAAAATGTATGTCTCTCAGATTAATGTTTGACTGCAGTCCAGTCCTGGAGATGTCCAGACCCTTGGGTATCTCAGCTCTCTATTTTAAAGGTCAATTTTATCCACAAGGAAGTCTGGAAGCAGGGTATGTGCAGCGCGCCTAATTAGAGACTGCTGCAGCTACAGAAGCAGTGAGAAAGAAACCTCATGATAACACTGTCCTCTCGTCCCAGGGCCTCCCACCACCTCAGCTGTTTGCCAGCCTGCCTCTCTCATCCCAGGGATGAATGTGTGAACTGACCGGTATTTTGGGAGGGATTCTTTTATTCCTCTTTGTTTCAGGAACTCCCACTCTGCCAAATCTGAGGGAGGAACTTCTCAGAGCTCCTAAGGGACACCGTGGATTTTTTTAGGTCAACAGCCAACCCATGTCGAACCTACATGGGTGTTTAGAAAGCATTGCCTACACATCCCTAGCAAGACACTGGACCCTGTCTGCCTCAGGAGAGGCAAGAGCAGACCCATCCCACCTGCCTGATCCCTGCCATGACTGAGCAAGAGCATGGCTTCTCACTGCATCAAATAAATTAAAATCTGCTTAGGATGTGTGTTTAAATCTCCATTCAGAAAAAGAACATGGCCCAAACCTTCTCACAGACCTAATGCCAAAAGCCTGGGTGGAGGATGGAAAATGTTGTTCTTGCCATGACATGATTTCTGATGAAAAATTATTCCCTTGGAAAGATACCCACTGCATTTACCTGCTCACACCTGTGAACCACCCAGCGATGCCCTGCATAAGCCAGTAACATTAGCAGAGCAGCATATTCTAGCTCATTTTTCCTGTGATAAATGGATGGTAATAAAGACAAGCGTGCAAACAAGCAGCAATGCCTGCCAACAAACCACAAAATCCAGCCTCAGAGCATTCCCCCACTCCTTTGCCTCCCTTCTCTCTCCCGAGGGACTCATCCAAGCCCTGGCCAGCACCCATTTCTCCCATAGCCACAGCTTAGCCAGGCCCACAGCATGACAGCAGAGGGGCACTGAACAGAGGATATCAGGCACAAGAAAGCCACCGGCCAAGTCTGGGCAGGCATGTAAGGTCTCTGCACAGCCAGCATCTGCTGCCCAGCCTCACATCAGCACAGTGCCCAGGGGCTCTGTGAGCTTTGCGTCAAGCTTTTACTTAACTTTTCACCTTTATTATGCCCTTGTTCTTGAATTTAATAATGTATCAACCTGAAATCTAATACAAAGGAGAAAATAATGTTATAGACCCACAATGTCATAAATTGAGCAAGGACGGAAAGTCTTTCATCCTAACCCTTCCGAGCACAAGCTCTTTCATTTACCCCAGACTTACAGCATATAGGTTGGAACAAACTCATAAGAGGTAAATCACATCAGGTATTACAGCAAGCCTTGGAGAAAGAGGACAGTGAGCTATTACGTTGATGTTTTGTTTGTCTTTGCAAGTGTGCTGCCATCCTGCCGATTCGTATTCCCAGGGACACAGACCACTTGATCATGTCCCCACGGCAGGTCCCAGGGCAGTCATCAGCTTCTTGGAAGGTGCTGCTTGGACACATGGCCCCCCTGACCTTCCCCACGCTATACTGTCTCTGTGACCTCTGGCTTTTTTACACACACATACACACACACACACACACACTTTTCTTTAAATAATAGTGGAAATCACAGTGTGGCAAGCAAGTCCCCAAGGTCTGGAAGGAGGAAAAGGAGCACCAAAACTCAGCTCAAGCCCTCTGCGCCAGGGCCCTCTGACTCCCCCAAAGGCAGCTATAGTCCAGGAGACACCGTTTTCTGGAGAAAGGCCAAATGACCACATGTGTGCTCAGTGCAGAGGACAAAATTGCTGCACAAATCAGAATATTAGTTTATAGCTGTGAATATGTAGGTATTTGCTCACTGAGAGATAATATCAGGTTTATTTACTCAGGGTCCAGGCCTGAGTTTTGTGTTAGTATTCCTTGAATAGTGCAGGGAAAATGGCATCTTTTGAAAGAATGAGAACTTCAAAACAGCTGATCCATTTTGGAGAGCCACTTCTGGGGTCCCCCAGTACAAGACAGACATGGACATACTGGAGCGAGACCAGTAAAGGGCCACAGAGATGATTTAAGGCTTGGAGAGTCAGGCATACGAGGAGAGGCTGAGACACATGGGATGTTAAGGCTAGAGAAGGCTAAGGGGGATATTATCCATGTGCATAAAAACCTGAAGGGGGGAGTGCAGAAAACAGAAACAGGCTCTTCTCAGTGGTTCCTGAGACAGGATAAGCTGAAAATCTGGTCAAACATTAAAAAAACTGTTTTTCCTCTGATAGCAGACAAACACATATCCCAGACAGCTTGTGGGTCTCCATCCTTGGAGCTACTCAAAACCCAGGTGGACCAGACATGGGCAGCCTGCTCTGCCTGACCCTGCTTTGAGCAGGGGGGTGGACTAGATCATCTCCAGAGGTCCCATGCCACCTCAGCCACTCTGAAGTGCTGCAGGAGACTTGCTCCGTGGTGCGAAGCAGAAGCCTGTGACTCTCGTGGCTAATCAAAGCCAACATCCCAGCTCAGACTTTCCTCCCAAACACTTGGACCAAACTGCTGACAAACAATTCACAGAGAAGGAAAGAACACTAACAATCATCCAAGAAGTACTTTTTAAATAACGAATAGACATGAGACACTCATAAACTGCTGGCAAAGAGTTTATGAGCAGGAGAAGTAGCCAAATTCATTAAATAAATTATACATTACTTTTTATTCCCCCTTCAGTTCTATTAAAGGTTATAAAATAATATATAGGTGGCTACAGATAAGGCTAATGATAAATATCTGTCAAAAACAAATGAAAGAATGTAAACATCCCATGAGCTGTCAACCAGTGGAAGTCATCTGTAAATATAGTATTGTATTGTATAATTACAATGATTAACTTAATACAACAGTCTAATAGCAAACACTCACATTTAGTTACTTAAAAATAAACCAAGGTTCAATAACCATTCATTGGGGTCAACTGAAAAAATATTCCAATTATTACTCCTGCACTTATTTCCTACTTATTCCATAAACTATGTTAAACATTTTGTTCATCTCTTTCCTTAATGAATGTGTTTGAGACAAGCGACAGTTTGTTCTCAAACCATTTGCCAGAGGAAAAGTGATGGAGAGTAAGTTAATCCTCATCAATCTTTTGTCCTCACCCCCCACCATTTCCTTCCCACCAAGATGTTAAGATCTATATTTTGCTCTCACACATGCTGATATGAACTCAGTGTAACAGCATCAGAGTTGCACTAATGTTTCCAAGATTTTTTCTTGTCCCTGGGGGAGAAGGATAATGGCTCAGTGTAAGTGTGCAACACTCCACCTGGTCTCAGGGCTGCACAAAACAGGAGCTGAACACGTGTGTCCCAGAGCCAAGGGACATGAGGACAAGTTTGGTCTGGTCATATCCAGTCCTGTCACCTCAGGCATGAGGTGACAGGACTGGATAAGTCACTGCAGAGCAGGGACAGCACAAGGATGTCCCCATGGTTTCTTTGGCTGCCAGGCTGAGTATAAGCTGCTCAGTGTGAACGAAGGACCAGTCTTGAGTGGATGGGGCTGTGGCAGCCCCACCTCTGCAATCCCTGCTGCACAGACAAGAAGACCTGGGCTTGCTGACCTTTTCCTCCTCCTCCCAACACCATTCCAAATACAGTCCTCAGGTGATAAGGAGTGAGAGCGCAGGCAGCCTGCACCTCAGAGGCCCAGATGGACACCAGGATGGCAGCCAATCCTCTGAGTTTGTGTAAGAACAGTCCAGATGGTTTAGACCTAAGGTTCATGTAGCCCACAATCCTTGCTCTGACAACAGTGTCAGCCATCTAAGAGACAGTACAAGAACAGCAAATTTAGGTATTTTCTTGATGTACTTTTCAACCCTCCAGAGATCTGCAGCTTGGAAACAGAGGTGGCATTTTTATATTTAACAGCTCTCCATGGATTTTTCTCTCCATTAGTTTGCTTAATTTTTGAACCAAGGTAAACTTTCGGCATCTGCTGCTTCTGAAGAAAGGGTTTCTGCAGCTTAACTGCACACAGGAGCAAGAGGAGCTGCCTTCATTTGGTCTTGAGCACGTCACCTGCAGGTTTCATCAGGTGGCAGGAGATATTACCCTGGAAAAGACAGTGAAATTTGTTCCCTATTCACTGTCTACACATCAATCAGGATTTTACAGCCCTTTGCAGATTCCTGAGGAATGAATTTTCTCAAAAAAGTCATTCCTAGCAGACCATATTTAACCATGTGTCTACTCATTACAGCTATTGGAATAGCTTCCACCAAGTCGCCTGCTGCAGATGGCAGACTATCACATGTAACTTCATGGCCCATTCTAATCCTTTTTAAAAAATAGCATCATATCTGTCACTTGTCAGTCTGATATTGGGGCTGTCTAGAGTGAAAGATTACATCCTACAGTGAACAGGTTCGTTACTTCATTCTTGATCTTGAAGGCATGTGGATGATACCATCTGGCCCTGGCAATCTGCTGCTGTTCATCTTGCTGTGTTTCTCAGTAACTTCCTCTAGCAATGCTTCACATCATGACAAGTCTCCTGTAAAAAGACTCTGAGGTGCAAACCTCCCTGAGCCTTGCTGGGCACAGGTGCGGAAACAAGCCACGTGTTTTCCTGCTATGGCTTCCCCTGCTCTGAGCACTCCTTTTACACCTGGGTTATCGAAGGCTATATGGGTTGTCAAACAAATTTCCAGCTCCTGAGAGTTGAACAAACCTTTTTTTTAGGGTTTTTGTAAGCTGCTCCTGCAATTTTTTCACCTTCTGGTAGGGGCTGTCTTTTGTGGTTTCCACGTAACAAGACAGTGTTTACATTCTCTTCTCAACTCCTTATCTGGACATTGGTTCTATTTTTCTGAAGATTTTTTCATATTCTCATATTCTCCTGACTTGGCGTTTATCCGTACTTTTTCTTTTTTGCTCATTCTGAAGAGCTTTATGGAGGTGATGATAGTTGAGTATCCCAGCGAGAGTGAAAGGGCTCTGGCAGCTAATGGGGAACTCCTCTTCTAAGGCAGCCTGTCAAGGAAAGGCAAAGCCCTTGCCTTTGCTCCCCTTCTCTCAATCTCTGTCACCATTGGCATGGCCTGATCATGTTTTGGGCATTTTACATGTGTTTGCCCAGATCACATGTTTGCCCAGATCGTTGACCATGCAGTTGGCACAGCTCTACAATCAGACCCCTGCACAAGCAGGAGAGGCAAAACACTGCACATTCAGTTCCTAGAGAGAGCAACTGGTCTCATCTTCTCAGGGTCTTAGCATTTCACAGCCACCATGGAAAGTGATTTTATTCTCCAAAGATTAGCTGTGGAAGAAGAAAAATACATACTCTGTTCATTGTGCAGATAAAATACTCAATGACTAATTTTTTGTGACATGTATATCCAGTTATGACTTCTGCCTCTATTCCTAGGCTCATGAAAGTAAATGTCATAACAGAGATCAGCCATCATATATTTTAATGTACTCAGAGGATAATGTCTCTACTGAAGAGTATACATAACAAGAATGTCTCATTTCGGAGGGTGCTTTATGTCAAGTGCTGTTTCAGATCATTTTGCAGCTAGGTTGGATGCCCTGTTGTTTCTTGGCAAGTACATCCTCCCCTGGTCTTCCAGCCCCAACACTGACAGGCAGCAGGATGCATTTGCAGAGAATCTGAAGTGGCAACTCAGCCACTCATCCATCTCCTTAAAAGCAGACTTTTTCTTTCCCGAGATGCCACAATAATCACTATAAATATATTTAAAATTGGAAATATAAAAATAAATAAGGGGGTTTCTTCACAACTTCTCCTCACTGGCCCAAGAAGGGAAGACCTGCCCTTGGTTTCTCAGATAATTAATGCTCAGAAAAGTGGTACTCTTGGAAATTCCTCTTCATATTTTATCCATCTCTTCATGGCATAGATCCTGCGAACCACAACAGTGGGATGTAGGCTTTGCATATATGCCAGGACCCCTGTGCAGATGCCCTTCTTCTAGAGCAGTTTTCAGCCACAGCCAGCAACATCCCTGCACTAATCCTATGACAGTGGATAGCTGGAAAAGGAAATGAAAATGAAATTTTTCTTCCTTTTTTTCAAGTGAAGGTTTTCTTTCAAATCATCCGCTTCAGCTTCAGACCTTCTGGGTGCTGTGGCTGCCAGTGCCCATTGAAACCAGGGACCCCACGCCTCCCCAGAGCACAGCCTATGGCACAGCTCTGCTACCCAGCAAGCAGCCCCGGGGCTGTCAGTTGTCCCCTCAGTCTGTTCTCCCATTCGGTGTTCACACATTTCCTTCCCACCATGAAACCAAGGGGACAGGGACACCCGCAACCACACACCAGCCTCATCTCAGGTTGCCTGGAGGCAGGTGAGGCTGGTCAGGGGAGGGATGCACGTCTCCTATGGGGTTTGGGTTTTGCAGAGGGCACAGCATGAGAGAAATGTGTGCTTTAGAAGTTTTTGGGAGGTCCCAGTTTTGGGGAAGAGTCAGACTGGTTCATTCATCATGCACTATTGCACTGTTTTGTGTCGGGTCTCCTCTGAATGCAAGAGTCCTCCCATGCTTTCATTACCCATGTTTTCCCACTAAACCCACTTATTTCCTGCCAGATTGTAACTGGCTGACAAACCTTTACAGCAGAGTAAGAGCCTGAGACACAGCAGCAACCCCAGCTATGGGGAAGGACTGATCTGCTCCTGAACTCCCAGCACCTTCTTCCGAAAGGGAAAAATCCCTGATGTCCTCACTGATGGAGCAGAGATCATGCTGAGTTATCCCCTCAGCTTCAAGGGTGACTGTGTTACTCACTCAGTCTTCATCTTCTTCAGTATGAAACCAACTAATTTGACCAAAAGAAACAGATATTTTGTAAAAACAGAGTTCCAGAATATCACCCATGATATGCTTCTAAACAAAGGTACTGGGCCGGGTTATTAAACCTGAAAGACCAGTAATAAAACAGAGTTACTCCGCTGACAGAGATAAGGTCACAAATAATGTAATCAGTGTGTCCATCCCAAAACTGAGACAGCCTTTCTGTACAAGTCACAGCTGTCCTTATCTACCACTCTCCCCCGGTAGTCCTCTGTTGTACTTATCACAAAGATCTGCTGAGATCCCCCCTGCTCCCTGGACTTGAGTGGCCGCTAGCATTTGCAATAAAGGTTTCTGACCGGCATCGGTATTCCTGGTCATCCTGGCTTTCTTGCTGGGAAACAATGCCATTTACGGCATGGGGCAGATGAAATCATCATCAGAAGTTGACACCTTTTACATCCTGCTATAAAACAGGCTGCAGGAGAAGAGCAATAAATCATTGGGTGATCACCTCCTTCAGACTAGACCTGCAGGGTTTGAAAGAGAAGCGCTTGCCCCAGTATCACTGCAGAGAAATAGCTGCTGGCTCACAGGGGCATGTGAAAGGGACAGTGTCTCACCCAGAGCAATTTCTATTCCACTGCTCAAAATCCCCTGACATCATCCCCATGGGCTCTGCTGGGAAATTGCCCATGACCTAGGCGAGGTCTTCCTTCCCCCAAAGCATCCTGAGTGCCCAAAATGCACAGTGGTACAGTCTCCTGGTTGTGGGCAGCTAATTCTTTCCCTGCCTGCCTGCCCCTCTTCTTCTCCCACAGCTTTGATCCTGCTCCCCTGCTCCCATCCCTGCCCACCCCATCATGGACTAGGTGGCAACAGGAATGAGGGCCAAAACAGGCCAGGGATGGGCTTAGCACATCCTCCATCGGCCTCGTGTGGCTTTTTTCTTCTGAAGTGGCTGGACACAGTCCTGGCTGATGGGTGGGAAGGGAGCTGGGGTCTGGCTCAGCCCATCCCAGCTCCCCAGGTGGGATGGAGGGAGGCAATAGGGTCGGTCGGCACTGCATCCGCTGGTACATTACTGAGTTGCCTTGGGAAAAATTCACAGGTTGGTAAGGGACCCAAGCAGGGAACATTTGTCATTCGGGATGTAATGAAAGTGCTTTGGTTAAAAAAAATAAACCCAGCTTTAAAAAGAAGCATGAGATGGATTCATTCCAGGATTATTCAAATACCTTGCTTTGGGGGAATATACTTCACTTCTCTTTTAACTTTAATATCACATTAGAGACTGTTTTCTGGGATGGTGGATACTGTATCCTGAATACTTTATCGCCAGACTCTGAGAGCTAGTGAAGTGTTTTGGATAATAGAAATGAATAATGTATCATGCATTTATTGCCTACCAGACTGATTTGTTTACTAATAATTTAGTTTAAAGTGCATTATTGTTTTACTACTCACACACTGATTTACTTCCAAACACTGACAGAACAGATATCATTAAATTAGAATAATTTTTAACTCTAAAAATATATTGTTTACAATTTGCTCCTTAGCAAGGCACGTGGTCTAAGCTGCATATATTTGTCTCTAGGATTATGAGTCCAAAGCGATATTTGAGCTGATTATTTCTAGGATATTTCAGGACTCGCTTTCATATCCACCATCCACTGCAATCCTCTTGTTACTCAGCCCTTCAGCAAAGAACCTCAGTAAAAACAAGAAAGGGAAAGACCCTCTGCAAGATCCTTTAACAGAAACCAAGCCTGAGGCTCCATGGCTCCTGGCTCCATGATGAGCTTCTCCCTGGACTGACTCTGAATCCTGTGAAGAATAGCATGTGCATCATTCGATATTTCTGCGCATAACTTCGCAGTGCAAAACTAGTTACAGGTAGATCCTTTAGCATATTTCGCAACGTGTAACAATTTTGTGCTCATGAAATGCAGAAGCAGAATAAATGAAGCTTTGAAGCCTCTGTCTCTAGTTAGACCTTAGTGGAATAAAGTTCCTGCACTGGAAGAAAGGTAGGGAGTGAGGTTTAGGCCAGGCTGCTAGTAACGGTTGCACCTATTTGCAGTAATTTGCACAGAAGCTTGGTTAACTTTGTAGCGATACTGTGACGGCAAATATCTATTATACATGAATTCCATTTTCTGCAGGACCAAGGCGGCTAAATGCATTCCTAATAGTAGCATGTCATTCAGGAGTGTAGATAATGAGACCTATGAAGACAGATGAACAAACTGAGGCTTTTCAGCATTCAATAGCAGAGAGCGGCAAAGGCAAGGGTGTGAAAACATCCTTTAAAGATGGAAAAGGCTGCTGCAAAGAGAGACTGATTGTTTTCCCTCTATGTGGAAGGTAGTAATTCATGTATGTAAAATGAAGTATGAAATAGTCCCTTTACTCATTAGGAACTTTAAGAAAAAATTCTGTAGGTAGTAGAGGACTGGAGTAGATTGTCTCATGCAACTGCAGCATCTCCATCGTGGGAGGCTGTAAGAAGTGCCTGGACTAGCATCCATGAGGTGAGATGGGGCTGACCCTGCTGAGCTGGTGGAAACCTAGCTCAGCTCTGGGCTCTTCCACAGCCTTTTTCCAAGCCTTTTCACTTATGGCTGAGGACCGCAGTGCTGGAGCTATGGGGTGGACTGTGTGTATATGTCAACGCCTTCAGAGGCCTGGCTTTAAAAGGGCACAAATGTAGTCTGAATTACTTGTATTTTCAGTACTTGCATTTGAGATAATAAAAATTATGCTGCAGGCAGGTTCTGGATGGATTTGCTGTTGGGTGTGTTCAGCCTTCAACTGCTCTTAACTGAGAGGAGGGTGGTTTGAAGGAAAAGGAAGGGACCACAGTCATTCAACATAAGTGGGGTCACAGGATGTTTGTTCTGGAGGTAGGAAATTACTTCACACTGATGTTACATCTGTTAATTTGCTACAAAGAAGAAACTGAGGTTTCACAAAACCTCAGACTTGGCTCCCCAGTGGGACTGCTTGCAAATCCTCCAAAGAGAAAATAAATGCAAGCTGTTGGGCTACAAAGAGCCCAGAGTAGGCAACTTTTTTTTATTATTTTCCTCCCCCTTCAGACTTTGAGAAGTTAAGAATGTCAGAGAAGAGGAAAGCATCCTGACATTGCTCTTAGGGATAAGAACTGGAAAAAAGATTGTACAGCTTACAGCATGAGAAAGAAATTAAACTGCAGCATACAAAACCCAAATATCCCAGCTGCAGGCTCATCCACTGGGTGAAACCAATCTAATTTGTTGGACTCTTTATTCCCAAAGCCTCCTGAGACCTTGGACTAAAAGAAAGAAGCTACCAGGAGAGAAAAGAAAGTTTCCAGCCCAGGGGAGCAAAAGGGATGTCACGGTTACTTAAAAACAGAGACAGAACAGTGAAATGGAAGGCAACCTTGGGTGCCTTCAAGCACTGCCAAGCAGATCATGGAAGATAATTGTCAGCGTTGTCAGAGCTTGAATTTTTCTGAAACAGCTCTGATGATAACGTTGATGAAGTAACTGTGCACAATGGCAGAGGTTTGAAAGCCTCGGAGCTATTGTTGATGCAAATGTAGAGCAAGAGCTAGAACAGCAGTTCCCAACCTATCACAGCCAACACAGTCCCAACAGATCCTCCTGCTTTGCTCCAGGCAACTGTTGGGGAAGGAAGGTGAGGGGGAGCCTTCAGCCCAGCAAACATAGAATGCAAAGGGCTGTGATGCTCACAGCGCCATAGAGGGTAAAGGAGAGCAAATATACTGCTCAGCGGGGCAAGAGGGAGCAGCCTGAAGAAGTTGGAGGAAAGTCACCCAGTCACCAGGCACCCAAAAGGTTGCCTGTGGTCCAGCTTGTGTGGAAAAGCACTGAGATAAAAATGCTCTAGGCTATGAAAATTATTTCCTTAACACACTGAGAAAACAGACTTTACATATATCACAGAGAACGAGGGACGGTTAGTCATCTGCAATTGACAAGTTTTCATAAACACTTGTGCTTCTGGGAGCTGTCGTGAATATTCCCTCAGAGTTCAGGAAGGGATTCAGAGTCTGCCCTGCAGACATGTGCAATTTTATATAACAAAGTGCTGCAGCTTTCACAGAATGGTCAACACCTCAACAAGATTATTCAAGAACTTAGTCACTGTCCTTTGCCTCAAAACCGTACTTCTAGATGCACTAATGACTGAACCTGAATCACAGCATCATGTGTGCTAGAGGTCCATAGTCTAACCTCCTGCTCAAACCAGGGACAGCCAGAGCAACCTGTTCCAAGCTTTGGCCAGTTGAGTTTGAATGTCTCACAGCCTCTCTGCACCCTTGGTTCAGTGTTTGATCACCCTCAGGGTGATTTTTTTTTTCTTTCTGTATCTAATGACGATTTCCCTTGTTCCAACTTGTGGACTCTCACCTCTCTGCCATGTATGTCTGAGAAGAGCCTTTTCGTACCCTTTCATCAGGATGATGCAGATAGCAATGAGGTGTCAGCTTCACCTTCTCTTATTCAGGCTGAACAGACCCAGCTCACTCAGCCTCTGTATGTCCTGTTCTCCAGCCCTGATCATTTTGTCGCCCTCTGTTGGACTCACTGGACATGCACTGGGAGCCAAAACAGTCCAGCACTGGAGAAAAGGGTCAAGGTTCCCCTTCCTGGCCATGCTGGCTGCACTCTTGCTAATTCAGCTTTTGTAGTGACAGGGTGTTGGTTCATGGTTGACTTGTCCACCAGTAGCCACAGGACCTTTTTCTGCAAAGCTGCCCATGTGTCCGGTGGTGTTGAGTTATTCCCTCCCAGAACAGGATTTTGCTTTTGCCTTTGCTGAACTTTGTGAAGTTCCCAACAGCCCATTCCTGCAGCCTGTAGACAGCAGCCCTGTCCTCTGGCATACCCACCATTCCTCCCAGATTATGCAGAAGGCACTCCAAAGTCTGTGCTGTCAACGAGAGCAGATTTATTCTGTAATAGCTACAAGAACCTCGGTATGTTTCCATGCAATTTCAAATACAAATTAATATGATTATTTTTAATTGAAATGGAGTGGAGTCTACATTCTGTGCTCCAAACTCTGCACAAACTAAAATTTCTGATGCTTGACCTGCTCATATATCTAAATCTCTCTTTCCTCATTCATATTAGAGCTGGTAGAATTAATATATTATTCAGTGATTTAGACCTTCCATCCATGATCCAAACTTATTTTCTGCAAATGTATTCATTGCTTCCTCATGTTTGTTGACTTGTTATGTGAAGGACGTTCAGCCTATATAGAGTATTTGGGAACATTTTGCTTTGTTTGCAAAACATTATCTGCGGTGGGGAGGTCATTTGAGTCTCAAAGTATTGTTCCCACCACTCTTTATAAACGAAGGATTAGTGAATTACAAATGCAGATACATAATAGCTACAGAATATTGAATAATAAGTAGCTGGGTCTACTTCCAGGTCAAGAAAACCTAGTTGCCACATAAATACCCCTATTTACTTTTGTTCTGGGCTGAGGAAGAGCTTGTTTCCCAAAGGCTGGTGGAGTTGTGCATCTTGAATATCCCTTAATGTCCATGGCTAAGAGCTAAGAAAGGGGCTTTGTAGGATTGCCCAAAAACTCATATCAATTGGGAACACACCTTCATGAGCACATTCATCGCTCAGGTAGAGTTTGCATTGCATCTAGTTGGAAAAGTTCTCAAATTATGTTTGCAGGTATTCTAGGGATAACTTAGAGGGGTGTCTAAGGGATAGCGTAGAGAAGGAGAGGGGTGCAGAATTGCAGCTACTTTACTCAGGGCATCACCAAGACATGCTGAGCTCAGTCTCACCCTTACACAAACCTGTCCCATGCCACAGCCAGGTAGGGTTGAGTCCTCAGGAGCTCCTAAGCTTTGCCTGAGCCTTTATTGTCCGCAAGGAGCACTGGCAGGACTGGTCTTTGCTGGGTCCTCTGAGACCTCTACAGATCTACCTTCCTGGTACCCTGGGGGTAGCAGGGCAGCCCCCCATCCCACAGGCTGACTGGAACCGTGCTCCTAAAGTACAGCTGCATCCCACCTCTGGCAACAAGGAGCACCCAGGTGCCAGAGATCTGCACACCTACAGCCCAGTCCACCTTGCTGAAGAAATCCCAATCAATATTCCCCATTAGAGAGCTACTGAGGTGGAAGTAATTTGGCCACGAGTAGTTGCTGAAGATATGACCCTCTTTCTGCTTCAGGCTGCGAAGGCTCTTAGGGTGAAAGATTTACAGCGTTTTGGAGAGACAGGGTTATACTTCATGAGACAGGAACATTGACAAGCTGGGCCTTTTCATCTTCATTCCCCTCCTGAAATCCCTCTTGATTCATTACAGTTTGTCCTTCTCGTTGGTGTAATGAAATATAAATGTTTATGTTGATATATAAAGATTGCAACATTGATTTTCTTTTCTGCAGTAGATTTGATTACTATCAAGCTTCCAAAGCCTTCCCGAGGTCTTTTTTTATTTTATTGCGACACCTTTTCAAACTCACAGCTTTTTCCTAATTGTATTTTCTGCTGAGAAAAGCATGTGGAAGAATTTGAAAAGGATTCAGGTGAGGTCTCGGAGGGGCCATTTCAATGCATTAAAATGTTGAGATGTTCTGATTTTTACAAAGACAGTACTTCACAAATTAGATATTTGCAAAAAATTGAGATTAAATTATAAATATAAGACTGCAAGTAAAGTTATTTCACATTTATTATTACTTCCTTTAGATTTTCATCTCATACCAGATCCCTGGGGTTTTGGAGCTTTGCTGATATTTTGACACTATTTGTATTCCTATTTCAGTCTATGATACCTTCACTATGCTTACAGGAATGGATGAGCAGATGCGGGTAAAATGTACAGGTGCCTTAAATATGCTCAAAACCAGAGCCAGCTTTAGTGTTTAGACAACATATTTGTCCCTCTGTATTAAACCTGCACTAGTTTCAAACCTGAAGAAGAAACTCCAGTCTGGAAACCTTTGAAAGAACTGAAGCATTTGATATCTACAGCTATATCTTATACCTCGGTCTAATTAAGGCCCCATTTACATGCCCTATTCTGCACTGTAGAATGGGGAAAAAAACAAATGCTGAGACTGTTCCATTGCAATATTTCAAATTCTCAAGATGCAAAACACACTAGAAACCTCAGTAGTGCTCATGCTATTCCAGACCAAGGCACAGAAATCACCTAGAGGCTACTGGGACAATGTCTTATACAGCTGGTCTGTTCCAGGTGCTAAGCTGGTCCTACAGCAAACACTTCCTTGTTAAGCTGCTTAGAGTTATTGATTTACTGAGACAGAATGTTAATTATTATGGAATCCATGAAAAGGCATGTTGTTTTTTTTTTCTTAACAGTGTTCTCCAATTAATCTTTGCTTTGTTATGAATGCGAGAAAGATTCTTCGTAACTACCAAAGAAATTGATTTTTTGGGTTTCAATGTGTTTATGTTCAGCACAACTTCACCATTTCCATGTTTGCTAAAAAAAGGGATGTAGATGGAGTTGGAGCAGGCTTTTCCCTAGAGGTGTTCACTTAGTGGTTTAAACATCGGCTTCCCAACAGTGGCTGGAAGTACATGTTTGAATAAGGCTTGATTCAAAATGTTTAAGGAAAGTTAATTAAATTCAGCTGCTTACTCAGTGAGCTTTCTGGAAAGATCCTGGATGAGCTATCCCAGTCCAGCAGTACAAGAAGAGTAAATGTGCATAAACATGAGACTGGAGGCCAGACATCCCTCTCAGGTGTCCTGTCATTCTCATATGGCTCTACAGTAGGAATTTCAGGTTTCTGTAACCAAGTTTCTCCTCCAATCATTTTCTTTTCCAACAATCAAGCACTGGAAAAGGAATTTCAGCAAGCAACCAGAAGTTTCAGAACATTTCCATTCAAAGGAAACATTTTTTTTCCACATTATTGCTTATCTTTCTGTGAAAGGGTTAATCTTTGGGCATTTCCTGACTCAAAATTTTAGACATAGCATATCAAAATTGTCTAAAATGTTACTATCAGGATTTCAGATCAGGTTTCAATGGCTCAATGGAGGAATCCGATCTAATATACTGGAAAGACAATCTAAGCTTTTATTCAAATAGTGGCTCGCTCTGCTTTTCAGATTGTTGACTCAGGGGTTTTCCTGTATCTTTCATGATCTTTGAAATATTTTTTTTTTAATTCTAATTTATAAGAAAGTCCATTCCATTAATTTGGTCTTTTTTTCCTTCAGTAGTTCCCTCTACCAGTGAGCTCCTCGTTGGACTCCCAGCTGGGGAGGAGTCAGCTGGCAAATACCCTGTTCCTCCGAGGCAGCCTTTTTCTGCAGCATTATGAACCATCTCGTGAGGTTGCAGGCTGAAGCCGTACAATCCTGCCACAATAAATGAAGAAATGTGTGTGACTCTTTAATCTACTGGTCCCACTGGCCCCATGGCTAGTGAACTTATTTGGGATGTAGCAATCTTGGAATAAAGTCTCTTTGGAACTCCTGACAAGGAGCCCAAAACCAAGATTTTATAAAACTGTGAGGTACTCCTCTCCAGCTCTATGACCCTACAGAGCTGGGTTGTTTAGTACAAACAAGTTTTGGAGCAGGGACTTGAACACTTCACAGTGTGGAAAGCCAGTTCCTTGCTCCTTCTTTCAGTTAAGTAATATACTGAGCATGGTTCCTCAACTCACACATGTCCAGAATCCCAGTTGTTCAGCTATGAGGCACAAGGAAGCGATGTGACCCTGAATCTTCCCACACGGCCAGTGAGGGCCTGGGCTACAGAGCAAAAGCAGCACTCAGAGCTGAAGCTTGCAGAAAGTCAGGCACAAAGTCCCCTCAAGCCTGAGCGGCACTCTGGGCAGTTCACAGCCATCAGGACTGCAGGCAGAAATTTTGGTACTTCTGGGACTTTAGTGAGATAAATGCTGGTGTTTCCTGGATATTTGCACCCCCAAGATGCACAGGGGGAGGCAATAATCTTTCAACTCTGGAATGACAGACAAACACCTGGATGCCTTCACCAATCCAACCCTAAGCAAACATACACGTCTTCACTTGGTATTTCTCCTCCATCTCCTCCAGGATGCATCTGAATCCTAGAGGAAAACTCATTCAGAATTAAACACTTTGTTAACTGGATTAGCCTGAGGGGTTGCTCATAACTGCAGCATTGTTAGGGCTGCTTTTCATTTTAAATCATTCTGTTAAAGATGCTTTCACATAGGGAGTCCTGTAATTTTCCTAGTAGTGGGCTGGGCTTAAACTCCTTGCTAAGCTGATAGATGGCTTTTTCTATAAAGTCAATTACAGTAGAAAATCCACTAATACAAAGGGCATAATGCAATTATTTGGAATTGATTTCTTATAAGCTTATGAATAGACATTTGGGCAAGTTCAAGTTTGCTGAGGGAGTTTATAATAATAGCTGTCATATTTTACATTAGCTTTCATCCCAGGAGACTTCAAAGCACTTTACAAATCCTGAACTCACATCTCTAAAGAGGACGCATGGCCCGATGCCCACCTGCCTTTTGCTCAGGAAATCTGCATTTGATTCCCACTTTCACCACCGTCTTCCAGCACAATCTTGCACAAGTCTTCAGACCTCTGTGACAAAAAGAGCAAAAATGCACTTTCTGCAGGGTCATGGGAGGAGAGACACCGAAATGACTGGCAGGACTAAGTGCCAAACAATGTGGAAGAAGTCCATTTAGCCTAATACCATCTCTTAGGATAAGACTCAACTGGCCTGACTCACCCCTTGAAGTCAGATGCTGGTTCATCTGGTCCCTTTGGCTGAAACCCTTAGATAAAACTATTGGGGTGCCAGAGGAGGGGATTGATCCTATTTGTTTGCCTAAAATGGGGGATAGAGCCCACCCCCACAGAGTGCCTGCTTCTCTCTGTTGACTTTAAAGGAACCTAAGGGTGAAGAACATGGACTTAGACTTGTAACTTTTCACTGTCTAAAGTTAAAGGACTCCTCCCCAGTATGCCATGGAAGTCCCAGCAGTTGATTCAGAGCTATGGCGCTTTGGTTTTTAGTAGTGAAAGGCAAGTGGTGATGATAATAGTAACAACAGTGACGATAATGAGATGTGAAAGTGTTCAGGAGAATGTAGGCTCCCACCAGGGAGCCAGAGAAGAAGGAAGCAGAAGGGTGACAACCAAGTATGAACAGTGGAACTGAGGGTTAAAAATATGGCTCATTCTTAGTGGTTCATTAATGGCTCTTGGTGCATTTATAAGAAACTTTATTTGATCATTTTGCAGAGCTCCAAAGTAATCCAAAGGCAAAACCTTCATGAGGAAACGGGAATGACATACTGCAAGAGGCTTTAATGAGGTTGTCAGTGTTATTACTGGCCTTTCCTGGCCAATGCAACCTATAGCTGGGAGAAATTTCATTAAAAATCTAAATAAAGATGAGGCTCTGAAGTAAAATTGAGGCTTGTATTCCCCATACTATAAATATATTCTGCATGTCTGTAAGGAACAAGGAGGAGTAGTGGTTTTATTTATTTTTCCCTCTGAGATGAGCTTCATGTCAGTATGCAGACCAGGAAGAGCAGTGTGAGCACAGATGGCGTTGTGCTCAAGTAAAGCCATTTTTCATCTAGTATGCCCCACAGTTGGCATCCTGGTCTAGTCTCTTTTTTTACCTTTTTTATTTTTCAAAGTTGCAGTGGACATGAAATAAAACTGACCCTTCTTAATTTATATTTGTAGCAGTTCGTACCATTTAAAGAATAGCTTTGATGCTCTAAGTAGGCCTGATAATAACTAATAGACTAGATAATTGCACCGTCAAGCCTTCTGCCTTGTAAGAATGAGAATGTACTACTTTAATATTTAAAAACCTTCAAAATTGTTTCAGACATAAGGGGATTTTATAATATTTACTGTGCAGCACCTCAGAAGCCAGCCTGATGAAGTGCCAGGCTTAACTGAAGTTATTGTAATCATGCCACTGTTTTTAAAAGGACCTGAAAAAAAGAGGCATTATAAAGAAATATTGACAGATTAAATAGATTCTGTGATGGGAACTGGGAAATTGCTCAATTAAAGCATGTGTGTATTACAATATTAGGCAATTATTAAATTAACAGATGGCAGAGACTTCTCAGAGCTCTGAAAATGCAGGCATGAATCTGACTACCCCTTTCAATCACTGGCATGTGGGAATTCAGGAGATGAAACTGATGCCTTGATCTCACAGTAGCAATAACAGAGTAACTCACACGGTGATGAAAACCGTGTGCATTTCTCCCACTCCTCCAGTTCATAGTAAAATAGTCCCCAAACGATGATTTTCCTTGTTCCCCAGCTAGCAGCAAATCTGCTAGCAAAAAAATAATGGGGGAAGGTAGGGGAACCGAGGAAGGCTAACTCACACGACCTTTTTGCCCTCGATCACAGAGGCTGGGAATGCTTACCTGAGACACAGGTAGCCCAGATCCATCTCTCTCCTGTTCTGGAGGGATCCCAGTAATATTCTGGACCCCCACAACAACCTGCTCTGAAGCACAGTGTGGAAGCGAGCACTTTCCATCTTTCTTCCTTAAAATGTTCTCCTTGCTTAAGGGATTAAATTTCACTGGAACAAAGACTAATGCTGGCAAACCATCACATCCTCTACACAGCTCTTGAAATCTGCTAAGCAGTATAATATCCCTGGTGGGGGCAGGTGCGTTAAAGCCCCCTGGGAAGGGGTGGTGGTAAGAGCCCTGTGACAAGTGAGACACAGATCCCTTCCCTGCTCTGGAAATGTATTGAGTATGATTTTGACCCTTGGCTGAGCCCTGTCCCCCCCAGGAAAGGAGCTCTTCGCTCCTTCCTGCTGGCAGTTTTCTCGACTGCAAGGATTTTTTTAGGTCATTATTAAATCCAAGAGCAAAAGCTTGAGAAAAGTTCATTAGCCTGGAGGTAAGAAGAGTTGCTTGGGAAGCAGGTTTGCTTCAGGGAACAGTTAATTGCTTATACAAAGCTTCACAGTGCTGAAAAAGTGAGATTTACCATACAGGCATCCAGGCTGTCTCCTTGGACTGACAGTGGTCAGAGCACTTTCCTGGGCAGACGACTGATCCCTTAAATCCCCTCAAGCAGAAAGAAAATTCAGATGACACCAACTTCTTGAGTAGCTTGTAACCCCAGGCCTCCATTTTCAGCATGAAAAGGTTTGCATTAAATGGAAGACTGTGCATCGAACCACATGAAGTGTTTAAGATTTGCATTTTGTGGAAGATGGAGAGTGTAAGTGTTGCTTCAGCTCTCCAAAGCTCAACAGTTTTTTGAAAAAGTTTTGGTTTGGCTGTCACATGGAAAAATAAATCAATCACACCATTTGAGCAATTACCCCCTTTTCAGATGTAATTTATCAAAATTGGAGCCCTGGAGTTAAAGCAAATCCAAGATAGCTGTTTCATTATTCTGGACCTCTTAGTATCTAATAATTTCCAATACTATAAAATACCACTAAAATTTCCCATTTTTGCAACTTTTTCTTGACTGCTGGCAAGGTCTGGTCTGCAAACAGCTCCCCTGGGTGACAACCGGGAACATGTCATTCACCTACAGTAATCGTTTATTTTTAAGAATTAAATAGGGAGTGAGTGGTTGATTGGTTTTGTACCCACAATCCAATGGTCATCAAACATCTCAAAAGTAGCCTGGAAAGAAACGTATTTTACGCAGGTGACAATAAGAATTCAGATATGTTGAAAATGCACAAGGGAACACATCTTTGGAGGGACAGGAATTTGTTACTCTACAGCAAGAACAGCTGAGCTGGAGCGTATCTCAGACTGTCAAAGCAAACTCTTTAACACCATTGTTGAACACAGAGCACACTCAAGAAAAATAAATATTAAATAAATAAATGTTAGACTTCTATCTTCTGATTTAAAGAAAAACTATAGCTGGGCTTAAAATTCGAAACTGTTTCACTCGCCCAGAGAGGGACTGGCCATATATTATCTGTGGAGAACAATATGGAAAACTAATAAGGACCCTCTGGAAAGTCAGAATCACAGAATGGTTTGGGTTGGAAGGGACCTTAAAGATCACCCAGTTCCACCCCCTTCCATGGGCTGGGACACCTTCCACTAGACCAGGTTGCTCCAAGCCTCATCCAGCCTGGTCTGAAACACTTTTCCAGGGATGGGGCAGCCACAGTTTCTCTGGACAACATATTCCAGTGCTTCACCACCCTCTCCAGGAAGAACTTCTTCCTGATAGCCAATCTAAATCTCCCCACTTTCAATTTAAACCCATTACACTTTGTCCTGTCACAACAGACCCTCGTAAAAAGTGCCCCCCCAGCTTCCTTGTCAGCCCCTTCAGGCACTGGAAGGAGCTATAAGGTCTCCCCGGAGCCTTCTCTTCTCCAGGCTGAACAAGCCCAACTCTCTCAGCCTGTCCCCATGGCAGATGAGGTCCAGTCCTCTGATCATCTCCGTGGCCTCCTCTGGACTCACTCCAACCAGTCTATATCCTTAAGCTGAGGGCTCCACAACTGGACACAGCACTCCAGGTGGGGTCTTACAAGAGCAGAGGGGGAGAATCACCTCACTCGACCTGCTGGCCACACTTCTCCTGATACAGCCCAGGGTACGGTTGGCTTTCTGGGCTGCCAGCGCACAGTGCCAGCGCACGTTTGGCTCATTAGGAGCCAAAGTCCTGCTTTCAGCAGTTACATAGACACTCATACGTGCCAAGGGTCAGATTCTCAAAGGTATTTTGGGGTTTGAAGGTGCAGATATCCTCAGGTTAGTCAGATGCACAGTAGTCAGAGAAAAGGATCTTTTTTTAATCCAGATGCAATAGGCCTGAAAGAGTACAGATCTAGGTCAGAGATTTCAGCCTGTGACCTGAGAGCTGTGAATAGGGGAGAGCACACAACGGGCTGTAACCAGTTCAAAGGAGTCCATGAGAAGTTACTTAGAAAAAAAGACTTCCATCCACACCGTAGCACCATCCTCAGCACTGACTTCCAAAGCATTCGCATCACTATCCAACGCAAAAGTAAAATCCACAGGTTGAGCAAGTTTGAAAACTTGTGGTCCAGCCCATTTGAAAGACTAATATTACAGCAAGAAGGGCAAAACAGCCGTAATGATCCTACTCTCCAAAGAAATCATTTATGCTTACAGAGAAAGTAAAAATTGAATTGAGCATTATGAAAAATTCTCTGTGTAGCTGCAACTATAACCTGGATAATTCATTTAGGCTAAATATATGGTTGTAATTGAAAAATCCAAATAAGGTATGCATATGCATTGATCCATATGATTTAAATCAAGCTATAAAACATCAACATTATCCAGCAAAAGCTGCTGAGGAAATGGCAGCCAAGCAGAATATGAAATTCCAGGGAGACCATTGCACTGGCTGGGAGGAGGACTTAATTGATTTTGACAAAGAAACCTATTTGCTGTTTAATTGATTCCTACTCTAAATTCACAGTGCTTTCAGACCTAACAGAGAGAAGCAGCAGAATAGTGATTACCCACAGCAAATTACAGCTGGCCTGGTCCAGAATACTTCAGGTCCTGCTTAGTCTCTATTAACCAAATTACTACTGTGGATTTTCAGAGAAACACTAAAATCTACTTGTATAAACACACAAATCTCTCAAAGAGTTACAGGATGACTGAAAGAGCTATTCAGACCACCAGAGAGACCTTAGGAGAAGCAGTAAGGAGCCTCACTTTATTCCAAAAGTATTCATGCTCTTCTGCACCTCCTTGATTGAGATCAGAGGGTGCTGTATTTGTGGGGCTGCAGGGAGGGAGCAGGTGACGAATTGTGTCAGTGCTGTGAAGCTGACGGGCAATCCTGTGAAAGCAGTGGATGACCCTTCTCAGCTTTGCTAGCTGTCTGTTCCACACTTCTCCAGGAGCTACCACCACCAGACTGACCTCTGGTCTGTCTTCCCTGCTGCTGGACAGAACAGTTCAGCAGACTCTGAGTCCCAGGAGTGGCACCACGGCTGGACACAGCCACATCACTCCAAGTTACGCTGGATCTTGCAGGGGTGCTGCATTTAGCATGCCTCTGATGCATTCCAAGGGGCTTCACAGACATCACCAAGCCTTTACCTTTGGGTCAGGGCATGAATGAGACTTATCTTCCTCCCATCTTAAAACAGAAAAGCAACCCCTGTGAGTCAGGTGCTCCGTCACACACGTGCCCTTCAAGACTGTAGTGGTGTGGAGCTGCACCACAGAAAGTCAGTGGATATAGGAAACAGACCTCAGGGATTGAGTGGAAAGAGCTGATGAGATGCCCATGGGCTGCTACAAGCATGACATAGCAACACCCCAGCGTGACCTGAAGGTTGCCAAGTACAGGACCATGCTTTGCCCTCACTGCTCTATGACCACTCCCTGGCAGGATCACAGGGAGCACACACACTGACTCTGCTGCAGACCAGCCAGCACAGCTCACACAGCCGCTTGTGGGAGGGCTAATTTGCCGGGGCTGTGCTAACTCCAGGAGGGGTTACTCCAGAAGCAGTGAGGATAGTTGATTCATCCTCCTGAAACCAGTGCTGGAAGCACAAATGAGTGCCCACAAGGTATCATCTCACTGTTGTTTAAGCCTCTGTTTCCCCAGTGCCTCCCTAACGATGACCGATGGACTTGTGGCAAAGATTTTTCACTTTGAAAAATCCATTCTCATTTCAGGAATCATCTTCCTCTGAGCTCATCCATTTGTCATACATGGCAAGGCATCTGGGGCTGCAGTCGGCACCGCTGGCACGCTCCTCTTCAGCAGAGAAGCAAAGGTCTGTGGGAAGCTTGGATAGAAAGTATGGCAATTACAACCTGTACAAAGAAGAATAAGTCATTGCCTTTGTTTCAAAATAAAGAGGATGCTTGAGAGTGTTAAGAGGAAGGTAAGAAAATAGTATCACAATTATCGATACTTTAGGGCAGGTCTTATTCTTTCAGGGTTTAGACACATTCTCCACCCCTCATGCTGAAAAACACCTTGCACAGAGGTCACTCAAGATCAGAGGCACATGACTGGGCACGGAACGGGCACTTGAAGATGCCAGATCTGTGGCTTCACGCCGAGGTCGTCCTTGCAGATGCTGCAGGGAGGGATTTCCCAGCACTTATTGTGCATGCAGTGGGCACCAGGAAGGCAGAAATTACATACAACAGCTTGAAGACCTGATCTCAAACTTCTGTCCAGAGGTGGGGCTTTTCCAGTAACCAGAAGTTTTCTGTTAAGCCCTGGGAAACACTGAAACCTCCCATGGCTCCACCAGGTCTGGGCACGTGGATGACAAATGACAACTATCCACATTGCCCTTCCGCAAGCTCCCCTCTAATTAAAAGCAGGGTGCTGAGAAATCACTTCTCTTCACAGCTGTGGCCTGAGGGACCGCATTAGGTGGCTGAATGCTTCGGTGCATCCTCTTGGGAAGATGTTTACAGACCTAGAGGTTCCCCTTAAATATTTTTCCCCCACAGATGAGGCTGCTGTAAGCACCTAACTAGAAAGGGAGCCTCCGATCTGCTTCAAGCAGAGAAGCAGGCTGAGAATTTCCTTCCTGCTTCCAACAGAGCAATGCCCTGAATCAAACAGTCTGCAATCAAACAAGGAAGAGCAAAGAGAAGCGCAGCTTATCTGCAAGCCTCACAGAGGTGCATTTCCAGCAGTATTCTTCACAAATTTCACAGAAAGCAGAATGTAAAAAGTAAAATCATTGGAAGTGTTTTCTTTTACAAATACTGACCTCTGGGTGTCATTGTAAGAGTTTCCCAAGTAAAAGGACCCCAAGAGATCTGAGAGGGGTGATAACCAGAGGTGTTATGGGAAAGGCTGAAGCCCTCCACCTCTCTGCAGTTCGGTGGGTAGAGGGGAATGCTGCACCGACTGCCCAAATCTACCAAAAAGAAGAGCCACGTGGGGGACCAGAGAAGACCAAGAAGTAGCTTGTGAGGAGTGTATTGTACCCAAAATGGGAAGTACAGGGAAAAAGATAGACACAACACCTGCACCATGCACCTGCATGCACACCAGCCTGCTCCAGACAGGTTTACTGGTGTGAGTTGCAATCTCCTCCAGCACCCCTGCAGGCCCTGATGTGGATGAGTATCTTGGATGCCATTCTTTACAGGGGGCCTAGTGGCCCCCCCGGCATCCCTATCCACTGGTAGCAGGAGGAGCAGCACAAGGAGGTGGTGACAGGCCCTTCTGCCCACGGCAGCAGCCACAGCCCCTCCACTCCCACCCAGGACAAGGTCCCCTCACTCAGGGGGCTCCAGCACCCCCCAGGTAGAAGGGTCCCCCTGGCCAGCAAATGTCCATGGCATCTCAGCCTTTTGCATTTTCCTCCATCTATACAGAGCTCTCTTGTCTGGGCTTCCTAATACATGCCACTGCTCCTCATCATTATCTGCCATCAGGCTCCCGGCACTTAACCCCTAATTAAGGTGAAGAAATAAATTAAGACTTTTCCCATAACGGCTACCTGGCACCTCCTGAAACCACCCAGAAATTGCAGCAATCTGTCCCTCTGCAAAGCCAGCAGTCATTACCAAAATCAGTGGTTTCATTTTCCCACTCAAATATCTCCTGCCTCCCTTCCTGAAACATCCAGAGGGAGGACAAAAGAAATAGAAAGAAAAGCACTTCTGTCGTTTCTCTCTAAACTGAAGTGTGTTCCAGTGAGGTGACACCAAAAGTTTCCGTACTGCACACGTGTATTTGATAAAGGAGGCAACAAGGATCCCCTGGGGAGCTGGAAGTTTCTGTCTGGATCTGCCACACGTTTTCCCACAGCCATGATAAAATAAATAGAAATATAAGATAAAAATTGCCAGGCCATGATAAAATAAATCCAAGCCTTTTAGTTTTTCCTGAGTGGGTAGGTTGCCTGGGGGAAGGAAGGAATGCGTAGGCAGGCTGTCAGCAAATCCAGTTCATCCTGATGGGTGTGTCCCCCTACATCCATCACAGCAATCTTCCTTCTCTCCCAGGACCTTCATTGCCCCTTTCCACCCTACAAACCCAACCATCAAGTCCCCTCTTGAAGAAAAAGGTCAGCTCTGTGTAAAGTTGGACAAACAGGACGAGAAGGGCTCAGGCTGACCTGCTACAAGGATCAGAGAGGGGAAGCCAGCCCCTGATCCTGCAAGCCACTTCGCCAGGCACAAGGGACAGATTTCCATGAGATGGCAGCAGCAGGGACCTGGGTAAACCCAGACACCCAACGTGTGGGGGGTGAGGGGACACACACGGGGTCTTCCAGTCCCAGCTCACCACAATTGTCTGCCTTCTCCCTCCAAGTTCCTATTTACTTGACTCCAGTAAGGACTTTGACTCTTTATCCTAGCCACCCATGCCTGGAGACCCTCCAGTAAACTCAAGGTTGTTATATACTACTCATCCTTCAAAGTCTTACCAATCCCACAGGAGAGTATCATTTCAGGTGCTACACAGAATCACTAAGGTTAGAAAAGACCTATAAGATCATCTAGTCCAATCATCAACCCAACACTACCATGCCCACTGGACCATGTTCTCAAGCACCATATCTGATCACATGTTGATCCTGATGTGCTTAAACACTTCATTATAGAAAAGAGCAGGTTTTCTCTGGGCCTATTTATGAACAAGTGGGAAAGAAAAAGAAATTTTAAAAAAATTAAAAAGCAAACTCTTCACTTCAGGGTCCCCTGGAGCTGCAGCTGCAAGAGCAAAGTCTGGGTCAGGTGATAGAGCTGTGGCCTCTGCCAAGGCAGCAGCCATGCCCCTTCCTAGGATGGACAGAGAGAATTCTGTCGCTGAGCCATTATCAGTGAGGTTACAAGTGCCATTAGGCTTTGCAGCAAGACCTTGCATCCCTTGCAGTTGCTGGTGTGTCTGCAATAGGAGGAGTAGCCCATTCAAAATCCAGCATTTACAAAAAAAAGGAGATGGGAATAATTTGGCTATCAGCCCTTATATCCCTTTTCTTAGGAGAAGCACAATGGGATCATCCACCCCCAGTAGTAACTCCCTTTTTTTAATTGCTCTGACCTGAGAGGCACCTCCAGAGACCGGTGACTCGCTGCTTCACCATCAGCCGAAGGATGCAATCTGCATCCAGATTTTGGGGCTTCTGGAGCCAAGGCTGCTTCTCTTCATCACACTAACATCTGACCTCTGTCCCGGGGCACAGGCATTGCACTGGATAAAAAGGCAAATAGATCTAATTAAGTAAAACACCAAGCAGACAGAGAACAAAACTGGGTCCAAAGGCAGAAATTTCATACAGAACAAAACTGCAGTGATAGTTGTCTGGACCGTGATGTCTGGGCTACAAACCATTCCTGGATGCTCATCGTTCAGTACCCCAAGCTTCTTTCTGGTGCGTGGCTGGGAGGTCTGATTGCCAGAGTATCTCAAGCCTAGAAAAGGACAAAACATGGAGGGGAAAACAAGACTAGGAGATGGGCAGAACCCCCAGCCTGGTGGCTTTGTCAGTGCTCTGTGTCCCTCACCCACCCATCCACCAGTCAGCAGAACACAAGACAGAGCAGCTGGAAGCAACCTCAGTGCTTACAGGCTGCGTAGTCAGGGAATCGCCGAGCTGCACAGGGGCTGTACCTGCTGGTTTCCCCAGCCCACCTCACAGGAGACAAGGCTGATGCAGCCAACTCCTATCAGCAGCAAAGACGCTGCTGCAGCACCTGAAATGCACACATTCTGGTTTGAGGGTTTTCAGCAGGAAGAGCAATGAGCCTGGGACAGCGTTTCTTTTATTGCTCTCTAGCTTTTGATGCTAATAACTGCAACCGAGTCTTCCAAGCCCCACCATTCTCCCAAAGGCAGCGAAACAAAGAATTTCAAAAGGGAGATGAGTGCTCACAAGAAGCATCATCAGTGTTTCAGGTTTCCAAATTCCACATCCATTATCTGCAGGCAGCACTCAAGCCACACAGGGATGCCAAAATCTGAAGCTTCGGGGAAGCACACAAGAAAGGATGCTGTTACAGATATCAATCAGATCCCACCATCTGCACCTAGAACCAGCTCAACCTTTAAAATCCCCACTTTTATATTAAAAGCCACCCCGACATAGACACAACACTGCCTGACAACCAGGCAAAGATTCAAACAAGCAACAGGGGTAAATAATCAGTTTTGCATGGGGTTATGTGATGGTGCTGATGTACCCTCCTTCAGGCTGTGCACTCTGCAGGGGCTGACACACGAGGACAAAGGTCGTTCAGCTCCACCATCTTAAGGAAGGCATTTTAGGGTGTAAATCTTGGGGTTTGGTTCAAAGGGCAAAATAATTACTGATGGTAACTTCTGACAAGAGCAGTGTCCCACTGGGCTGCAGTAGTTGGTCACTCACAAAGGGGTTTCATAGATTATTTTTTCCCCACACACACACAAAATCAATGTTTTAATGTTCAGGAGCTGGTCCAACAGTGGGCATTTCCCAGCAGTAATACCTCATGGACAGCCACAAGGCATGACGATTTTGCATTCTGGCAGTCAATCAAAAAATGCACATAAGTTACATGTTGGAATTTGTTTTCTCTGTTCTTTCTTTCTGTAATGGGAATGG
This sequence comes from Rhynochetos jubatus, assembly GCA_027574665.1. Classification (NCBI taxonomy): domain Eukaryota; kingdom Metazoa; phylum Chordata; class Aves; order Eurypygiformes; family Rhynochetidae; genus Rhynochetos; species Rhynochetos jubatus. The sequence goes on along the minus strand of CM050665.1, from coordinate 15,411,041 downwards.
GATTCTTGGGAGAAAACGGGAACAGCCAGCTCAACCACCCTCTTGGTATCTCTGTCCTTTACCTTCTTTATTCTGTAGGGTTTGCTGCAGTCCTTCTTTTGAGCCAAACTCTTCACAGCAATATTGACACCAGGAAAGTTGGAAAATCCTGAGCCTGGAAGGGGTCTCCCTTTCTTTTACATTGTGTCATTCTTCAGCTTTAAAAACTGAAATGTGGAGGAGTACTGAATTTTCTTACCTGTGGTTAGAATTCTTCAGTTTTGACTGTAAATCAGTTGGGATAATGACAGCCCCTGAAATTCCAAGTTTCACAATATAAAAATTTGTTTAGTCTCACATAGGAATTTGAAGAAAGTACAATGGAAATCATGGAGGTCAAAGATTGTGTTGAAAGTGTGCTTTTTTTAAATGTTAAAAACATTACTTGTTCTTGTTTCTGAGTTTAAACTGCAAATAACACAAAAATAAGGCCTCTTGTTTCTTCAGCCCAATTTCCGCAGCCCACGCCTGGAGCAGGTGAGCAGTATCCACTGAGCAGCAGATAAGCCTCGTGTCTGCTCCAATATGGCTTTTACGATGATACAGATCTGCTGTGCATAAAGTGAGGTTTTTCCTCATTTACCAGCCCGTGCAGTCCCTGGAGGAGGCACAACCCTTCCCCAGCACAACGTAAGGAACAGTGTAAGGTACATGAGGATGTTTGCACATGGAACATGAATTTACAGCCTCTCTGCTCTTGGATGTCTTCTTTACAAAAATGGGGAGCCAAGAAGTTAACAAACTTGAAATTCATCTGCTGTGCGCAAGCCTCTACCTGCTCACACTGCCACCACTTCTCATCGAGCAACAGCTCCATGGCCAGCTGCTGTACCTGGGTGTTTTACAGGGTGCTTTCACCCGCACTCATCCGGGTGTACTACTTGAATTATCCTGCCACAGACAAAGCCTAAGAGACCCTTTGCTCCTTAACCCAGCCCTGCCCAGCCATTCCTGATGGATAGCCAGGGAGTGCTGGCAGCCAAGAGACCTCAGGACCACCTTGGGCCTACAAGGAAGCTGGGGGGGAACTTTTTACAAGGGCCTGTAGTGACAGGACAAGGGGTAAATTGAAAGCAGGGAGATTCAGATTGGATATCAGGTAAGAGTTCTTCACAGAGGGGGGGTGAAGCATTGGAACAGGTTGCCCAGAGAAGCTGTGGCTGCCCCATCCCTGGAAGTGTCCAAGGCCAGGCTGGATGAGGCTTGGAGCAACCTGGGCTATGGAAGGTGTCCCTGCCCATGGCAGGGCAGTTGGAACTAGGTGATCTTTAGGGCCCCTCCCAAGCCAAACTATTCTATGATTCTAAGATCTAATTCTTCCCTGCTTTATAACCAGTGGATGACCCCTCAATGAAGCATAAAACCCTTCATGTTGTCTACAGCCCAGGCTCATTTTCTGTCCTTGGTATACGGATGAGGGTGTGGACCAGGGCACACAGATGGGGAATGACCAGCCATAGCATCACACAGACAGTGTGTCATGTCCCAGTCTGCTGAGGATCAGGGGGGTGGGACAAAGGAAGATACACACCACAGGAGATATTACAAGCAGAATTATTTCAAAGCCCTAAAATTCCTTTTCTCTGTTCCACAGAGTGGCAGGTGTTTCCAATCCATTTCTACCAGGGTAAGCACTGCACTTGGTTTGCTATTTATTTAGTAAACCTTGTATTTTCAGCTATGATTACCCCATCAAGGCAGCTAAATGAAGATCACATCTAAAGTGACCTTCAGCTTACACCTGCAATGACCATCCCACAGGACAAATGGAGCAGGGAGGGGGAGCAGCACACACTACCCCATGCAAGGGGCACCTGTGATCACACCAGCCAGATGTTTCTCCAAGATCAGCCAGTTCAGGCAGAGTGGTGTTTTAGGGAGGACAGCACACACAGAACCCAGCTGATTGCTCTGCTGCAGGAGGGGGCCCTGTAAGATGCAGGTAGTTAGTGTTTCCTCAGATGGGAGAGTTTAGGATTAGGATGTCTTTCACCTTGGGGAGTAACAGTTCTTGCTAAACCAAGGCACATAATGATGCCAACTTGTAGAATAGTCCATGCAGGTGTGGTTATATGCAACATGCATCTCCTGGTGTCCCTCTTGACAAGGAATATGCTTTTCTAACATTTACTTGCCAAAGTGCAGAGAAACTATTTTGCCTTACACTGAGACAACTTGATAAGGGACACACACACAGTTCTCTTAGAAAAAGCAGCCCTTAACTCCCAGCCATCTGGTTCCTCTCCTGTCCTCCATTCTTCTCCACCTTTCCCAAATCCTGCCCTAAGCAAACCCTTCTCTGTACAGCACTGCCTCGCTTTTCTCCAGCTTTTCTGCTCAAATCTTCCAGATACTTAGTTTACTCCTCCTCCCCCATACTCATTGAATTCTCACCTTTAATTCCAATCCACATTTCCAACCAGCCTCTCACCTGCTCTCCAGTTGTCCCCAGTCCTCCCAGTGTCTCCTCCTCTAGCTCTCTTGCTCTTTCCTATTCCACCTTGCCCGTGCTTTAGCATCAAATTCTTCCATACACTTCCCTTCCTCCCTGTATCTTGTCCTCACTTAGCTTTCCCAGATAATTGCCTTTAACAACTCCCTACCACCAAGCCTTCCAGGGCATGGGTGGAGGGGCACATGGGGAAAAGCGAGCAGGAATCTGCCAGCCTGCCTCCTGCACTAAGCTCCTATCAGAGATTATGAAACAAGTTTAATAAACAGACAAAAAAAAGTATCAGTACTGAGAATGGTATAAAATCCACCCATGTCAGCATTAGGCTTGTTAATTATTCCTCCAGATCACCTCCTCTTCAAATTCACTGCTGGAGAATCTCAAGCCATTGCTGAATCTAAGTAAATATGAGAATCCAAGTGAGATCAGGAAGTCAATACTGCAAACTAACTGCTTCTGCAAATGGATTTTCATTACCAGCGGGGCAGGCACCAGTGTCCAGAAAGCACCACCACAAAGGTAGTTATTTGCTGGCTGTGCTCTGTATTCACAGAAGGTACTTTGCCTTGTTTGCAACAGCAAAGGGCAGCTGAGCCATCGATCAGGTCAGGCACCATCAGTCCTGGAGGCATCAGGTTTTAACAAGCCTACAAAGACCACATTGGAATTGTCACAAGTTCACACTTGGTTTGTAAGGCAATTTGGAGCCGTTTTATCGACACACCCCCAACCCCCCCCCCCCCCTTCCCTCCTCTGCCATCCACAGGGTACAGAGGGAAGGAAAGCCATCTAGCTCCAAGTCTTGCCAGAAGAGGCCCCCTGGCAGGAGACTCTGGGAGAAGAAAGAGTCAAATGCTGATGCCAGCAAAGATTTTAGCTAGAAAAGCATCAGTGTGCTTCAACTGGAAGCACAGGTCACTGCAAAGTGCCACTAGTAAAAGTACTTATGCCCTTCTCCAGCAGGCAAGGGTGTATTCTCAGGGACTCCTAAATCCACACTGGCTTTACCTGGTCATTTCAGGCTGGCACAGTCCAACTCTGAGCACATGCTTTCCTCTAATGCAAGGAAAGAATGTGCAATAGGAAAGCACAGGGCTAAGTGCTAACCAGCAAAATAAGATTCCTGCCCTCACATTACACAGCAGCAGGAAGACAACCTAGCAGAGTAGGTCCCACAGTCCGAACCTGCTCCCACATAGGCCAGTCACAGCATCCTCATTTTTCAGCTCTGAGGGCAGAAATTTCATCCAGTTTTTACTGAAAAAAAAAAATCAATTCCAATATGCTTTCAAGGTCTTAAAGTTCCCCCAATCACATGGGTTTTAAGGTCATGCAAGAACTGGAACCCAGACAGTTCACAGCTGAACAGGGCCCCAGCTACCCTGGCAGCCCTTTAGGCAGGTCACAAGCTTCTTTAAGTTCAGTGTTACTTTACAGCAGGCAGTAGTGCAGCTTTTGCTGAAGGGATGACCATGTCCAAAGTGTGTCAAGAAACATGAAAGTAAAAAGTGGAAATGCAGCTTCTTGCAAGCAACCATAGAGCTTTTGCCTTCCAGCACTTGCTAAGAAGTTCAGCTTCCCAATCTATTGCCTTCAAAGCTGCTTGGGAAACCCTCCTTACGCAGTTACCCCTGCCAGTGAAAGGTCATGGTAACACATTGGTAATGTCTCCTAACTCAGGTCATGAAAAATTATGGCCTTTAGGAGTGACACCTAAGGTAGCTTTCACCCAGTGCCAGCACATTCCCTGACCCAGAAGTCAGGTATTTGAACAGTGAACAGCAGGGACTGAATAAAGACAGACAGAAGTAAAGAACATGAGAATTGAATAATTAAAGTGTTAAGAAAACTGTCAGAGGGAAATGAGGTGGCATTTAGCAAGAGGAAAACAAGGAGCAAGTGCCCCGTGATTGCATTTAAAATTCAAATCAGCCTATAACCGAGCTATCACATGTGACCACAGCATAAGCAGGGAGGAACAGCAGTAGAGGATGGTAAGATACAATCACTTGGGCTATAATTATGGGAATCAGGGGACACTACATCATTCCTAAGGGCTACTGAAAGCCAGAAGAAACACCTCAAAGCAAGTCTTCCGTGCCAAGGTGTTTGTCTAGGGCTGTCACATGACCAATGCATTTCTTACTTTTGAGTCATTTTGGGTAGAAGTTAGCATGGTTAGCCCATTCTAGTGAAGCCTGTTTGTCTGACTATCTGTATACTCTCCCAGAGCTCAGATGAGTTTCCATCTTTAACACTGCAGAAAGCCAGTTTGTCATTACCAGTTTCCTTCCACCTTTATCCTCCCTGCGGTCTCTGCAGTATGGGAGAGACCAGAAGAGGAAGAGCAAATAAGAAGAAAGTCAAACTATCTCTATACCATGGCTACTCTTGGTGAGAGTTTTGCCCTTCTTGCTTCATCTAAAGATCTCCCTGGTTCCCTGAAACTTTGAAGGATAAGCAAGAGGTACACCACAGAGACTTCCACTCAGCCTCCTCTTCTAAAGGAAGGCTTTAACAGCTGCCACAAGAAGGTCATTTTAGCCTCTTGTAGGCCACAAAAACTGCAGCAGCAGATATGCAAAAGCCTGCTCCAGCTCAGGGAACCAGGGAGACCCTAGCCAAATGCAGCAGTTAAGTTCCCAGCTGCAACTGCAGAGGTGCTCACAGGCTGTGCACCAGGCTTCTGAGTAAGAGCTGCCAACACCACTTACAAGGAATGGATTTAATCAAGAAGCAAGAATACACCCCAGTAATCCATAAGCAGCATGATGTGCTAGGCTAAGCACTATATTAATATAGATCAGATGTGCTGCATTGACAATTCAATATCAAGTACAGGAATATCTAGCTATTCCTTGAAAAGCACTTTTATCCAGTTAAGTTTAAAACAGGATTCAGACACTCCTAGGTAGCAGGGTGCAGCTTTACTATTGAGAAGACAGCATATAGCTTATTTCCCACAAAGCAGCAGGATTAGGTCCAATGTTGTTTGCAGTTAGTACCCCATTTCCCGCCCTACAAGTTCAGCTATAGTTGCATTAGTTAGTCTGGGTCTGCTTCTCCTTGAGCTTTTTGCCAGAGAGGAATTGCTTGGCAGTAATCAAGGAATGCAGCTGAGAGATGGCCCCTGCAATTTATATCTCTGATATCAACAATAGCTTGAGCTGGCAACTTAGATTGGCCATTACTGTGCCTTCAACACAAGTTAGATGCTACATGAGGAAGACAGGTTGGACAGTTGTCTGATAGCCTCTGACATGTTGAGCTCAGTGAAGTTGGATCTGAATCTTTACTACTTCAGAGGGTTTTGTTGCATCAGTGAGTTAAACTGATGCAAAAAACCTCAAGGACCACAAGGTCCTGCCACAGTGCAGCACTATGCAAGCACGTATTATAACATAGGATTGAGTGTTGTTGGAACACCATTCACTTCTATTTGGTTAAGGGGGAGAGGAGTTCCACCTCTTCACATCTATACTTGCTCTTCCAGAGAAACCCACCTCCCCAGTCTTAGTTACTGAACTCCAGGAAACAACAATTTTAACCACCTTTTTAATAGCTGTCTAAAAGAAGCAATACTCACACTGAGAGCAGATTCCAGTTCTTTCCTTGAAGCCAGAAGGGCAAGAGGCAGTAGTTTTCATTTAGAAGTTCAGTAGGCATTTGGACCATCAGCCTCAGCTATGTCAGTGTCTGGCAAGTCCAGTTCTTTGGAAGAGGGTCAGACACAGCAGCTGAAGAGCTCTTAGCTCAACTGAAACATCTCCTGGACAGGAGAGGTCAGTGCTGAAAGTAATTCACTCTCACCTACACTCTAATGGCTCAAGAAGTCCACATCTCTCCCAGGCAGCCACTCCTGCAGCCCAGTACCCCACAGCAGACATCTACAAGAGGAAAATTAGACCTAGAACAACCAACAACAAGGCATGCCAGGACCCTGACAGCTCCCCACAGCTTCTCCAAGCACATGAAAGCACCAGAAGGGCACATACCTGCCTCCAGGCTGGGGCATGAGAAGGAATTACAGCTCTGGTACTTCCCAGGACAGTACCAGAGCTTACCAGCTGTGATCCTTACTGTACTACCAACTGCTCACCAGTTCTTGCATCCTTGACTGCACTGTCCTGCATCAGAGTGTAGGTAGGAAAAGTACAGTTCACATGTGTTGAGCAATACTCACTCTTGTTGTCTCTCTGCAAAAGGGACTAGAGACTGTCTTTTTGCATACATTGGTTTTATTTCTAGTTATGACCTAGTACAAGCAGCTTCCTGGAAGACTATTCTTCACATTGTATACTAGCTGAAGGGTTAAGACCAACAGCCATCATTGTATTGCATATAGGCAGTGCCTGGACACACTGATGAAGGACATACCATGACAGCTTGCTAGGGAGGTGGGAGCATTGCAGAGTTTCAGCTCCATTTTCCTCCTGGGCCAGAGCTCAGCCATTACTGCTGAAGGCAGTTACAAGCACTTGAGTGGCCCTGCTACTTCCACCACCTTCCCTAGAAGGCCCTAAGGATTTATTCACCAGTATCCAATAATCACCCAAGATGTGACAGCTCCACCCTCAGCTGGAGAGTGGAGTTACTGTAAAGCTAAGACCAAGCCTGAGTCCTGCCAGGCAGGTCTGTCCTCATGACCTTATCCTTCACATGAGGGTGGTGAAAGCTTCATGATCCCCTGCTCCTGCTGCCTCTGCTTCCTTTTCCTGTAAGGGTTCCTCTTCCTTTAAGGTTTCCACCTCCTCCTCCCTGGGGGAGAAGGGACCCACCAGCCAGGACAGAGGGTTGTTGTTCTTCAGGTAGTCCAGGAGCTCCTCCATGTACTCCTGGATTACATCCATCTTCCTCTGGCTCTGGGTCAGGACACTGCTGGATAAGTCCTGAAAGGAGTTCGCTGCTGAGAAGGAAGCATGAAGCTCCTCTATGGTACTAAGAGATTGCTTCACCTTATTCTGAAGGCTTGAGGGAAGGCCTTGGATTGCAGACAGTACTACACAGCAGGCAGCTTGCAGCTGCTGTGTGATACTACATGCCATGAGCAGGGCCAGAGTCTCCATCTCCTGGGAGAAGGCAGGAAGGAGAGGATCAGAGGAGTTATTTTGAAAAAATTTAAAAAAAAAAAAAAAGGGCAGGGGGAATGCCAGAGCCCTTTGCTTCCCTCCCCAGGAGGTACCTCTGGCTCTGCAGAGCTTTTATCTCCACTCTCTTTGGAAGACTTCCTACTCCAGTCCAGCCACATCTGGTGTAGTTTCTCCTGCCCCTCCTGAAGCTTTTGATTAAATCCTTGCTTAAACACTTCTATCTGTGGCAGGGGAAAGATCAGAGTGTCAAGACAGAACTGCTGGTGAACAGCACTTCTCTTGATCATAGTAATGAAGCTGAGACCAAACCAACAGTTTGGCACCCCTCCTGCCAGGGGAACAGGCTCTACCTACCAGTTCAATGACTGAGTGAAGCTGTGCTAGGGACTCCTGCATGCCCTGCCAGACATGCTTCATTTTGTCTGTTGAGTGCAGGTAGGCAGACAGACGAAGTTCATCAGAGAGAGACCCCAACCGCACAAAGTACCTCCTCTTCTCCTGCTGCTGCTTCACAGACATTACATCTGCACCCTCCTCCGATGCTGCCAGTTTGGCTGAGGAAAGACACAGTACCTGTAAGTGGCTGACCAGTGATGCCCTCCTCAAGTATCAAGAGATCTTGAACTAGGAACCAGGTAGCATCCAGCATGACAATTCCCATCAGCTTCATTCCAGAGTAGTGGAATGAGGAATGGGGTTGACCATCCCTCCATTGCAAGTGGTCACATATACTCTTTTCTTACCTAGATCCTCATTTCCAATGGAGAGAGTGTCATCTTCTGTTCTCTCCAGCACAGCTTCTGCTCCACTTACAGACATCTGGCCCTGTCTGGAGTCCATAGCCATCCCCATGCTGCTGGTCACTGCAGACCTGGCAGCCTCCACACTGCTCTGAAGGGTTTCCTTAGTTACATCCATCACCTCTGTCACCTTGCTGCTCACAGCATCCTTTGCATCAGCCACTCCAGATGACACCAGCTCTTTTGTGTCAGAGAGAATCTGTGGAAGAGGAGACGCCAGATAAGGGATTGGGTCATGTAGTACACTACAATTCTGAATTGCACCAACAATTAGCACAGTGTCTGTCAAGTCATTACTCTTTAGGAACTTGTACTTAGGTGTAGTTTGTTCTTCATGAGAGCTTACTTCACCCTCAAGGTTACAAACCCTGCAAGGACCAGCTCCCTCTGCCAGCAAGGGACAGCACAACCTTTGATTCTTACCTGGTCCACTGGCTTTTGAAGGAGTGGGAGCTTTTCTCCTAGTTTATCCAAACCCTTGGAGGCATACTCACTTACTGCAGCAACTGCAAGGGGAGGAAAAATACTATCAAAATTTGGTTTTCCTACAATTCCATCTCAAGTCCTACCTTGCTGAGCAGATTGCTCTGCAGGGAGCCTAGATGAAAATGTCCATCCAGATCACAAGGCCAGGTGCATTGTAAGCTGAATTAGTAGATGAGCTTGTCTCAGTTTCCTCATAGATCTGTTTACCTGGACAGCAACCAATTTCTAATTGTATGGATACAGCCCTACATGGGAGCCCCTCCTGCAGCTTCTTGAACTCTTGGCTACACATACATACGCATGGCCCTCTTTCTGCCCAAGACTCCACATTCTGAAGACCTGGAATCAGAGTAACTGACAAGAAGGGGGTACCCACTCTGAGCTTAGACTGAACTCAGGCCTGTCCCATGGACTGTTTTGTCAGACACTTGTCTTTAATAGTAGCTCCTCTCCCTACAGGAGTTTAGAGCTTCTCAGATGCCACACTCATGTTTTCAGGTCCATGGTAAACAGGATCTTTAGATGCAAGAGTCCTCCAAGGGGAGGCTTTTTCCTGTTGTCACCGCAAGCTTGTAAAAAATGCAACTATAAGCAACTGCCACCTAAAATACCTTGGTCCTTGGAAAAATCAGCTTTAGGGCATTCAGTCAGGTCCCAGTCCTCCAAGGAGTAACACTCCATCACACTACACACTACTTTGACTAGGACTCAGCTTTTTAGCCTTACTTGTAAGCCAGGAATAGTCCTTTTAGTAACATGACAGACAGGCACATTTCCACATCCTAGGAGTCCTTCCAAAGCTGGAAGGAGCCAGCAAGTCCCTCACAGGCAGATGCAAACCTGCCTTTCCACAGGGGATTACCGTGAGACTCCAGTGTAGTCAGAACTGGCTGCACACAGCTGGCTGTGGCTTCAGTCACACTCTTCACTCCTTTCTCTGCTGCATCACACACAGATCTGATGCAAGGGTGACTCTCCTTAGTGGAGGCATAAGCTGTAGAAACTATATCACAGGCAGAGCTGACCAAGGTCAGGTTAGCCACCTGATTTACTGCATCCTACAGGAAAAGAGAAAAAAAGAAAAGCCATGAAGCTTGAAAGATGACCTGATCTTCCCATGCAGTTTTTCCCCAGAACTTCCCCTTCTGTTTGCCTGTTCAAGTCACATAGTCTGGTTGAGAAAGCTTACCTTTCTTGGACAGTTCCTTTAGAAGTCTACAACCCAGTTGTGAAACAAGCTGCAGAACATCAACACTTATAGCTGTCCATTCTAGAAAGGAATTCCTCTAACACAATGCTACCAGCTGAGTTCATGGGCAACCTCAATTCTTCTGTACCCATATGCAGCTCTAATTAATTTAGTATAGCTATGTAACAAGCTAATACCCCAGGGAAAGCTTCAGACAGGATCAAGTTGGTTTCAAGCTGACAGACTTTACACTAGTCTGCAAGAAGCATGCTGTTGGTCATAGGAGTAAAGCAAGTGCTTCAGGTCTGCTGAAACACAAGAGGCTGTCTATAGCAGCAACAATCTTGACTACAGGAGTTAGAAACATCTTTCCTAGCCAAGAACAGGGTTATTTTGCTTAACCTAGGAGGTTACTTACAGGGTCTGCAGGCCTACTCTGTTGACCACCAACATTACCAGAGAAACTACAGGGCACAACCTGCACAGAGGAAGCACTCCTGCCTTCACAGAGGCTTAGCTTACCCAGACCACAGCAGGGTCACCTCCCCATGCCTGTACTCACAACCTACAGCTCTCATGGAGCACCTACCTGCTGCTCCTCTTCCTTCACCTCCAAGGAGCTCTTGGCAGCTTCCTCTCGGTCAGGCATAGCAGAGGCCATTGCAGCTGAAACAAGCAGCACCATGGCTTTGGTTAAACAGAGCAGCCAGTGACCTTCCAGAGGGATTCCCCTTCCCAAGAGACACTTCCCTGTCACCTCATTAAAAAGGAGAAGTTCCTTTGCTATCCCTTAAGGGAAGAGCCTCTCCCTATCACAGAAACAAGGGATATGTGCTATTTGCAAAGCTACCTGGTATTCAGTTTTCACATGGTTTATGATAATCGGAGGAACAAGTAGAATAAAGTCTTCTCTCACCCAGGGGAGCTCTTGTCAGAAATTGTAGTGCTTATTAATCAATATATTTAGAAGCAGCACTGGGTATCTCTTTCCTCCTCACCAAGGCTTTCAGGAAGTCTTGCATTAGAGAGGTAGTAGCAGCAGAACTGCAAATAAAAGCAGCTCAAGAAGCTGCCCTACTGCTGTTAGCACACTCCAACCAGAACTGGCTGTTCACTCAAAACAAGCATAGGCTGCACATAACCTTTCAGGAAGGGCCACAACAACCTTGTGCTAACTAAGAGCAATTCCATTCCATAATTAAGCCAGGTAATAAACATAAACCAGGACTTCATAGAACAACTACAGCCTTACACCCAAAAGGTTGAAGCAAATACCTTTTTAGCCTCTTGGAGGTGAGCAAATGACCAGCAACAAAGAACCAGGCACCACACCATGCTCCATCAGCCCTTCTCTGCCCTTTTATACCAGCTGGGGAGGTGGGGTAAGGAGGGACCCTCAGTGACTGACAGCTCTAGAAAGCAGCAGAAAGGAGCCAGTGTCTGTCCTGGCCAATTAGAGGTGGAATGGGGCAGAGAGTGGCCCTGCTGTGGCTCGTTAATTACTCTGTAATCAGGCAGGTACACCTTGCCCTGTGTAGAGTTGTTGCCTTCAGAGACCTGTGCTCCTACAAAAAGAGAGAGATGTTGTTGGCATACGCTGTGCACTCTCTGTGGTCTTGCCTGAGATCACACCCTGTCTGGAAATGACAATTAGTTTTGTTTCTCTTTTTGATGTGAAACAATAACCAGAAAAGAAAAGCAAATGTAGTTAAATCCAGAAAAGGACTTCACACCTAATGTGGTATTCCTATTGCTTTTACCTGCTAGTGCTTAATGTTTAATGACACAAGTAGCTGCTCAGCTGCTGCCTAACCTTAGAAGCACTGGAACTCAAGTTTCTCACCTCGAAGTCCCCAGAGAGCCTGGTTTCTCTGCATTTTCCCCAAAGGCCTGTGGGATGACCATCCTGTGCATAAGGCTCATTAGTAGCCAGGTTAGACTCTTTCTGCTTGGGCTCAGTGGGTACTTTCAAGGCTAATCCCCCTCAGACAATCCACTTTCCTTCAAACACAATTGCACAACAGCCCACTGATCTTTGCGTGCATTTTGGGAATCGCAGGGGAGCGCCAGCCATGGTCCTCCCCCCAGCAGAGCTTGGCCTCGTTGAAGAAAGACCCTTCCTATTCACCAGGTCTCAGATCGCGCGTCGATCTGCCTCATGGTGGTAGGCACCATCAGCGGGAGGAGCGAAGGCAGCGGTGTCTGGCTCCTGCAAAGACTCTCCCTGTGTGCGATCCAGTGATTTTAAAATACAACAGTCTTGGAAGTGGATCTTGCTGACTTTACAGAGGAGCAATTATACTGCACAAGCTGTTGCAGGAGCAGGGGGTTTCCCACAGAACTGTGTCTTGGGGCTGCTTTTCTCCAGCTTCTCTGATGATTAATGAAGACCGAGTCACACCGTCTCCTTCTCTTCAGAGGAGGCATTGCCATGGACCCTCTTCCCCTGGGCCACCTCTTCACCTGATTTTATTGGCATCTTGAGGCCCTTGATGTCCTGTTAAATCTGAAATCAACTGAGCAGTTTATGTATTATACAGGGGAAGAAAAAACCAGTAGTCACACAAATGCACACAGAACATGGCTCTGACACTTCAGTATAAAAATAAGTAAGGGCACAGTGATGGGGACACAGCAGCTGAACAAGGACAGATTGCTGCCTTTCTTCTGACCGTGGTGTAAAGGACTGTTACAAAAGAGCAACACACCCTCTCCAAAACACAGCACGTGGACCAGTTTTCATGTCATCACTATTTGGTGAGATCTTGCAGAAAAGAAAAAGCTAAATTCTCTGTACACTCCCAGGGCAGCCAGCCTGAGAAGACAGTACTGTCCGTATAGTCATCATTTAAGCAGTTGCATGCATTCTCCTTGGAAAGCTTTGAGTGGGAGTGGGATGTTCCAGGTACCCTCTTAGTACCCTGACCCCACCAAGGGTCACTGCTTTACTGCTATACATGCATTGTCCCACACTTTAGCAAGCCTGTTGTTGAGTGGGAGTTCAACACTGAAGCTTTGCAGGATCAGGGTTGATGTGATTTTGTTTTGCTCATAGGAGAACACATAAAGTGTTTGTGTTACAGCCTCCATCCAAAGCCCCTGCTCCTCAAACACAGTGTCTGACATTGCCTTCATTTAAAAGAAAATCAGAAGAAAAAACTGTGAGTAGGTGGCAGCTTGGATCTGCTCTGCTGTTACCTGCCAGAAGAATCCGGATCCTGGTGGCAGGGCAGACAAGACTGGTGCCCACCCACATGTGATGTGAACCAAATTACCTTCCTCCCTTTCCAGTTAGCCCCATCCAGCATCCATCAGAATACCACAGAAGCTACAAATCTTAACGGCCAGTTTTTCAGTGCAGGGAGCAGTCTGTTCCCTGCCCCCACAGCACAACAAACACCCCAAGGCAGCCTGTGTCCCACACCATCCCGTGCAACCCCCATTCCTTATGTGGATGGTGGGGGACAATGTGCAAAGCCCCAGGAGATACACACACACCCACACACACCCATGAACAAACCAGCACAACCCTCCTAAACAAAAGTTATGCATTGTGAAATAGCCACAGAGAGTATGTTAGATGTCTTCCCTTCATGCACATCTGGAAAGGAAAACAAAGCAAACATGTTAGTCTTGGGCAGCACCCAGATATAAGCCCCACACTACCTCCCCAAACATCCCACATCCCCAAGCCAGAGCTCGCAGCTCGGTGTGATGGTACATGGGCTGCAGAGACATAAAGGCTGCTGTCTAGCTGGGCTCATGCTCTGGGCAGAGGGTGCTGGGTTACATTTGCTGCCTTCACACTCCCTATAAGCACGCCTGAGAGTGAAGAGCCCCAGCAACCTGCCCCAGGCACTGCCCGAGAGGGCATCCAGAGTTTGCACAGAGGAAGCCCTCACAAGCACTCCGTGTTGGTGCTGGGGTCCAAGGAGACAAACAAGACCTTGACCAGCTTGACAGTGAAGATGCATTTTCTACAAGGGACAGTTCAAAGCTTATGGTGGTTCAGGCAGGAGCAGCTTAAGACAAGACAATGCTGTCTCTGAGCATCCTTGTCCTCGGAGTGGCCTGCTGAGACGTCCACTTGATGAGATGAGAATTCTTATTCCAGCTCATGGGACTCCCCTAGGCTCACTGCAGTCTTCCCTGGACATGATCACAGGCATTTCTTGGTCCTGCTTAGTCACCTCAAGGCCTACATGCAGACAGAAGTGGCTCTGCACAGCTTACTGTGGAAGATGTGGTGGTCACACCATGTCGTGCTAGCTTGAGGAGGGGGAGGGGGCTGGTGGCTGTTAGAACAGAGGACACCAAAGCAGGATAGTTGTACATCTCACCATTTTTGCAAAGCATGAGTCAAAAGTGTTGCAAGTATGGTATCAGGCCCTCAAACAGTGCACAGACAAGTGTCAAGCTGCCTTCACCCCCCAGAGCCATAGGTGGGAGGTCCACCGGGCGTGAGGTCAGAAATGGTAAATCACTCAAGTTTGCAAGTCCCTTAGGACTGTGGTTGGTTTAAGTATTTACTAAGCAAGTCCCTCTCTTTTGCTACAGACCCTGAGGGTCTTTGTACTTATAGAAATGCAAATAGGCAGGTTAAATTGTGCTTGTCCTGCACAATGTCTGATCTCTGGGCTTTAGCAGGGTCTGGACACATCTGCACACCTGAGGATCCCGTATGCCCATGGCTCACACATCATCCCTGCTCTAAGTTAGCTTCAGATTTGGGCTGCTTCTCCCTTATCATGTGTTTAGAGCAGGGACCAGCCCAGTCGAAGCCCTGACAGCCCTAAGAAGCACACACCGTCTTCGACTGTGACATAGCAGCCTTCAGAGTCAAACCATGCATTTGGGAGTGCTCAAAATCGCCATCTGCGTGAAGGGTTGGTGTCTCCAGCTGTGTGAATGAATGGCTGTGCTGGGAGCAAGGAGACACGGCAGCGGGGACCAGGGGTGAAGTTCCCTACGTGAAGCACAGCCATCTGCCATGGATATTGTGGGTGATGGATGCTGAGCTGTGTGCCATACCAAGAAGAGCCTCAGATATCAGCCAGGACTCCATAGGCTTCAACGAGCGTGTAACATTTGCGTTAGGTCCCTCCTAGAGTGAGTCCTGGCACTAGGAGCCAAGCTCAATGATCTGACTGCTGTGGGAAAGGTCACAGCGGCCATGTGTGCCTGTGGTGGTGGCAGTTTCTGCCCTCACACACCGAGTTGATGGAAACCAGACTAAGGTGGCATGGAACAGCAAGCATTGATGGAAAAGATGCTCACATAGCAGGTCACAAAACCTGTTTCCTTTCAGCCCTGTCCTCAGCAGGACACCAAACAGGACTCCTGCTGCCAGAGGCAGATAAAGAAGATGGCAGATCTTTACGTGGCAGAACAGTGGGCAGCAGGAAAATCAAAACCAGGGAGGAAAACAGACTTTAGTCAGTCCTTTGTAAACACAAGACAGCTACCCTGATAAATCAAACAACTCAAATGTAACAGAGATAAAAGTAAATCCTTCCTAATTAGATGATTGAAAATAAAACTGAAATTTCTATCTTTTCTCCTTTGACTATGAAGCCTGAAAGGGAAGCAGGCAGTCCTTAGCTTGTCCTGTGACCACCTGCACTCCTAATGCACAGCACAGAGCAGTCAGGGAGTGCCGGGGTTGTATGAGGGTGCAGGATGTCTCAACAACAGGGACACAAGGGGCAGCTCTGGGCAGAGTGAGGCGAGTGATGGCCCCCACCTTGCTGTTAGCCTGGCAGGTGAAGACCCCCTTGGCCTGCAGAAGGCAATGAATTCAGCTCTCCTACAACCTGCATTAATGCTTTAACAACAACAAGTGTATAGTATCATCACTCGTATTTGATTGAAGGTACCATGGCTGCTGGCTTCTGAGAGGAATAAACAGGTGCTGAATATCTGCTGAACAAAACCATAGAGATACCTAGAAAAAAACTGACTGGATGATCCCAAACTGGCAAGTGGTTTTTCCCTTTTCATCAGCAATAGCTACAGGCATGTGTAAAAGCAGTTTCACATTCCCAGAAAAGATTATTGATGAGCAATAGGATTTTGGGTTATTTAAAGGGCACTTCATTTCTAAGCTTGAGGTGCCACAGTCCTTCACAGACCAGGTTCCATGTGTCTCTGTACCTGTTATCTACAAATCTCCCTGGATTCTTAACAAGTAATTCAGTCACTCTGATGATGGATACTAAGTACCAAAGATCCTAATTTTTACACTCAATATGAGGCATTAACTGTGGTTTCTCAGGCACATTTAATGGTCAAATCAGAGCTATGAAAAGGAAAAAAACACTTTTGAATGGCCCTGGCTGCACAAAGATCACAGTGTCGTGCAGGTTTCTGGATGATGATCTTGGGTGACTGAGGCTGCAAAATAAGCCAGTTATAATGGCCAGGAAGCTGCTGGTGAGTGTCATGCTGGAAGCTAATCCGGTAAATCTGGAGGTTCTGACACATTGTCCCTTGTCAGAGCTCACTGTCACCAAAACAGAGAACATGAGAGTAATCAGAGTTTAAATCCTTCTGTATGCTCCCTTGTTTCCTTTTTGCAAAAGAGGAAAAAAACCCCTTCCAGTACAAACAGTCCTTCAGACAAGCCCTGAAGCAGTGGTAAACGTCATGTCAGAGGATCCATCATCCCAGAATGCCTTGAGAAAGGAGCAATGTTTGTGCCGTTTGCCTTGAGGTCTATTTTTCACTTTCTGCTTTGGACTGTGACAGCAGCATCCCTGAAATTCATCATCCTCCTGCACAAGGAGCCATGCAGTCGCTCCCACCACTCACCTCTTGTTCCTCCTCACACCCTCAGCTATCAATACGACGTGCAGCAGAGGCAGTGTATCAGGGGTAGAGCCCACGCTGGGTCTTTGTCGTAGTTTGACAAGCCTTCTCTCCCACCCCGGCCCCCCCCCACACACACACCTCCTCCCGGTGAGGAAGGGTCGGAGGAACAAACCAGGAAAAGCCCGTAGGAGTTGAGAGAAGAACTATTTAATTATATAAATGAAACGTAGGGAGTTACTAACAATGCTGGTGCTAATGAGTAATTTAAGGAACGGAGGAAGAGGGTAGAACAAATGATACAGGATCCCACCCCAAGAAGGGAAAAAAGAAAGAAAACCCACCCGAAGGGAGCAAACCCCCACGAAACCGCCCGGGGGGCCGAGAGAGTAAGAGAGAGGAAAAAACTTTCAAACCCCGACTCCCAGACCGATCTGCCCGGCAAGACGCTGACTCTGCCCGCAGCACCAACCACTCGCCACGAGGTCCCACAACACACAAACCCCCAGCCCCCTCGGCCGGAAGCCCCCTCAGACCCTTCCCCTTCCCAGGGTCGTGTCCAACCACAAGCCTTTCCACCCATACCCCCACCCCCTCCCCGCCGGTCCTGCCGTGCCGCAGGCCCTGGGCTGGCACTCCCTATGCAGCTTGATGTGTTATGGGGTGAAGCAAAACATAGACTAGCTGGTGCAAAGCTAAGACAGTCTTACAGTGTTGAGTAGGGGACTTAGCGTGAGTAGGTCCTCCACTTGGCAGAGCTCCTGGTAAGGCTTTGGATGATCAGACTCATAATGGCTTGTCACTTCGTACGGGGACAGAAGAGCCCTAGAGCTGATCAAGCAGTCTTCTCTGCCTGAAGTGAGTGTCCTGAGAGGTTTCCATGAGAAATTGAATTTTGAACCTGTGAAAATGTGAGCTACCATCTTCCAGAAGATGAGCTTCACCTGGCTCTTCAGTACAGCATAAGCCTTCAGAGGACCCCAGACTCTCTCAGGAGGAGGGTCCTGCTGTCCCAAACCCATCAGGCACACTGATGCAGTGAAGGATTGATCCCAAAACCCTGCAGGTTTCCCAGAAAACATAGACATTAAGAGTTCTGTTCCTGTGCTGAGTTTGAGCGGCTGTCCAGTAGAAAGTCAAGCAGTTAGATCCCCTTCTTAGCTCCCTTTAGCTGCCCTCAGAGGAAAGAAGTACCAGTTACAAAGAGACGGAAGCATTGGCCTGACAGCACCTGAACTCCTGTGGAAAACCTTTCAAAAGCATACTGAGTTACAAGGAGCTGCTCCTGTCCTCTCTTACACCCCCTCTTTACCAATTGTTCTTCACAGCTCTTTCTGCAAACAGAATGTTTTGCTAAGTCCCCTCAGCAGAAAAAGTCTCGCACAGAGGTAGGAAAGAGAGAGCAATTTCATGTTGTGGGTCTGCTGCTGTTAGTCACCAAAAGGCATGTCCTAGTGCTTTGTGTCACAGAGGGAACAGAGACTCTACCTGGGAGTTGCTGAGCCTTTCTGTCTCAGGAAGATGAACTGAGTGGGAAAGCTGTCAGCCTGCTGCAGAGTTCAGCCTAATTGCTGTACAGTTGGGTCTCAATAGCTAGGTAGTTACGGTGATAACTACCCCCATTGCCTTGGCCAGAGATCCATAGCACCTGTGTTTGTAAAGAAGATGAACACTCAAAGTCAAAGGGAGACACTGGGAAAATCAAAGAGGGGAGTTTCTGATGTCTGGGATCACCCATGCCAAACTTACTGTGGTTTAACAGGTAACATTTTTTTCCCTCTTTCAGCAGAGGTGAAGGAGAGGGGTAGGGGGACAGAAAGAGGTAACCAGAATTGGCACTGGCTGGACCTTTTGCCCATAGTTAACACAATTAACACAGAGACTCGGAAAGCTGATGGTGGCGAACCAAAGAGGAGAATTCTTTGCTGCCTGGTCACTGATGGTCGATGGGAAAACCTATGCCAATCCCTCTGGCTGGAGTCGGTGCTACAGATACTGCATCCAGCTCTGTGGCAGGCTGCTAAAACAGTCAGCAGACCTGAGAATGGCTCCCCTGGAGGTAGCCTGACCCTGAAGGACTGGACAGCACCAAACATGCAGCTCTCAGGAGGAGGTATTGGCATATTTTTAATGACAGCACAGGTGGTGTTAGGCAAATGCAGTAATTGGTTGAGCAATATTTGTACTTCAGAAGTAAGCATCAGCCATCAACAGGTACTATGAACTGTCCCAGTCTAGGGTAGGAGAGGTCAACACAGCAACATTAATACAACAGATATCTAAAAAATAGCAACCTTTTTCCTGCCTCCTTTACCTTGGACCTGTTGAGTGTGTTTCAAGTGCTGCTAGATCCCTATAACTACAATTTTAAAGAGATTAGTGGGAGGACAGAGATCTGAGCCTTGCTTGGGCAGGCTGCCTGGCCATTTTGGCTTTCCAAGGTGTGAAAGATGGTGGGGTTTTGTCTTTTTTCTGGGGAGGTTCATTTCAACCATACTGGACGAGGAAGAAAAACACACTGCATTACAACAGCTGAGCAAGAAATGAGCATCTTTCTAATGCTGCTGGATCAGTCTAGCTCTGTTCTTTACACCTGGCCAAACCCTGCACCAGGTGGGCCTGTTCCTGGTAATGGTTGTGGTCAGGGATTTAAGGGCACAGGGGGTAAGGAGACATCTGTGAAGCACTGCATAAGAACCCCTTCCTGTACAAGGTAAGAAAACACTCTTCTTCTCAGATGTGCTGTCAGGGTTATACTGGCTATTGGCTCTGAAATTATGGCAGAGCCTCTTGTTGAGAAGTGGGTTGGGAGTGATCTGAGAGCTGTACAGCTTTCTCAGCTAGGAAAGCCAGCTACTCTGAGAAGGAGATGGCATGGTGCTCCGGTGAGCTGAGTGTCCCTGCACAGACAGGGATGGCAGCCCAGGTTTGTCGGTGGGTTGGCAGTCAGGATATCAGCACTGCAGGTGCATGGTCATCTGTGCCTCTCTGCAGCTAAAACCATCTAGGGGGGGATATGTTTTTGTGTGTGTGGCTGGGAGGGTCTTTCTTTCTATTCACTGCTGAGACCACCTATTGCGAAGGAAAGATACTGCCCAAGGCAGGGACAGGGACAACATAGGTGCTGCTGCGCTGTGAAGGGCACAGGTTGAGTGTAAATCCTGTACAGAAGTTACAGGAGGTATCTGATCCAACAAGTCCTGACAGTCTGCTCCAGTTGGTGCTGGAGAAATCAGTGAATCAACCAGCTCAGTTAATCTAAGAGGGTCACAGCTAACAGTTTATTCTCTTTGTATCACATGGCAAGCATTTGCACCAGTTGCAAATGAATTGCTGTTTCTGTGCTCGTTATTGCACTGATGGTTGAAGACCACAGAGCTATTGTGGAAGAGAAGGACTCCAACCAAAGCAGAGGCAAGCATTCGGGTGCTGTATCCATGACGACAGTTCCTTCCACTTTCATCATTCAACACTAATTAGAGGCAGTCTTCCCAGTGCTAATGATGGGATCAGGGAGGCCAGAGCACTGGGCTGTGCTTGGGGACTGTGGGACTCTGCCCTCAGTTCTGCCAGCTGCCTGCGGGGTGACTTTTTCTGAGGTTGTTGAGCTCTGTGTCTCAGCTGCTCCATCTTTAAAATGGCCATCATGATTTTGACCCTTTTCCACAACATGCTTTGTGATCTGCTGATGAAAAGTGCCAGATGAGAGCTAGGGATTATTGATAATAAACTCCACACTTACCATTAGAAACGCAGTTCCTGCTCAAGCCAAGCCACAGTCCCCTTAACCAGAGAAATAGAGTTTCTCTGTGCAGATCTGGCCAGCACCTGTTTCTAAGACCTTGGATTTCCCTCTCTTCAGGAGGAAAAGTCATGTTTGGTCTCTGCTGGAGGGATGTGCTTATTGGGTGGTGCTCAACTCGAGCATGTAAGCAGAGCTGTCAGGAGGTCAAGCTGGGCTCCACAGCCCATCAAATTTTGTTCTTTCTCCTGAGACCTGTGAGAAATACATACAGCAACTGTATGAAATAGGTGCCTGTCCCTTGAGAAGGTGCCACCAGCAGCCTTTCTTCAGCACCCCTGTTAGCTGGACCAGGGCTTCCAGGCAGGCTGGACCCCTGGGCAGCTCCCAGTTGAAGCAGGCAATAGACGTTACCCATAGAAGACCATTCAAACCCCTCCAACAGCATCCTTAGCTGGGAGACTGATGATTGGGTAGCTGTGCTTGGTTTCACTGTGGAAAATGGATCTGGAGGACTTACATGATGTATGCGCTTGGAGGGGGTTATTGCTCTCCAACAAAGTAAAATAATGGGTCTGCTCTACAGCACACTCGCTTAGGTTGTACTGGCCTCTTTCAATCATCCCTATGTCATGCGTTCAGCAGGTAACCTAGGCACAAAATTTGAAGAGGGTGCCCACTAAACTGTCAGAAGCCCTTCAGAAATATCATTTGAAGTCTCTTCCATCAAAAGAAACTGGAGCTTGAAATATGTACAGAGCACAGAAGAACAGGCTCTAGCAGCACATTTTGAAAATCAGTGCTTTAGGCAATCTCCTTAGCAGCTTGTTAGATGTTTTATAAGTGTCCTTCCCAGCTCCAGAAGAAATAATACTACTAATGATTGTGTCAGACACAAAATAATTTCAGAGCCTTTTGTCTGCATGCTTTCCAGCTTCAATAAATCTCGTGTGCTTCTGTGTGGCTGAAGGGATCCAAAACCCATAGCACAGACAGCTTGGCTGGCAAAAAAAAAAAAAAACCAAACCAGGACACCAGGGCCATCTTTTTCTGAATTAGTTCCAGCCTAGACTTTGTTTGCCTTAGCAAGTCAGGCATTTGCTGAGCTGTGACACCTCCTCGTTAGCATGGCTGAGCGTTCTCTGGGATCCCAGGAGGAGGTGTTAGTATTAGGTATGGAGAGGCATAATAAGGGGATTGGCACATACCTGCACCTTTCACTGGTCTGCACAGGGGACTGGTGTCTCCGAGAGAGGTGATGAACATCCGAGCTCCCCCAGGGCTGGGGTGGTGAGATAATCACCCTGGCAGTGGAAGCTATGGTACAACAGATGCATCTTCAAGCAGAGATGAGTTTTGCACATCTGATGGATCAGGGGGAGTGTTTTAACCAGTGAACAGTGGAAACTACTAAGCTCCCTGCAAATACTCCTGTGCTCAGGACGATTGTCCTTGTGGACATAACCACACCTGTATGACTGCATGAATCCACCAGGAAAAGCTTTCCTGGCAGTGACATCCTTAGGGACAGCAGAGGTGAAGCAGAGCAGAAAGGACACCAGTGCCTTTGTGCCTTCTGCCCACAGCACACCAGTGGGAGTTTTTCTTCTTTGACTTTAAAGATGGAATATCATATTGATGGATATGGCAAGTTTATTTCACACTTCTTGAGATGGTTCATTTATTTCTAACAAAATAATTGCAACCCAAGCTAGAGTTATATGAAGTACCCAGAAAGAGCAGTAAAAATTCACTTTTCCAGGAGTCTCTTGAAATTCCCTGTTGAATTTTCACTGTGGGTGATGGGGAAAAGGACCTAGAAACAACTGGGGGAGGGAAGATATGTTGAAAAGAGCAGAGGATAATGAATCTTCAGTTCTCAATGCAGTTACAGACCACAAACAAATAACCTGCACCGCTAGATCAATCTCCCTGTGTTGACTGCGGTCATCTACTGGTTTTGTCCTGAATAATAGAAAACATCATGCCAGGCTCTTGCAGAAAGTAGGCTATAGCCAGCAGCTCTCCAAACATCAGTTTTTGGGCCTCCAGTGGTCTGTAGAGCACTTGAGTGGGGTGATGGCCTCCTGCTCTGCTTCTCCTCCCTTGCGGCTGCTCCCTCCTCTTCAATCCAGCTCATGGCATACTCTGGTTTGGGCTGAGGTAGTTAGAGCTGCTGCAGCTACATCAGTGGCTGAGAGTAGGCTCGCCCAAGCCTGCATTAGCAGAACATGAGCATGTGTGTCCCTTGACCACACGTGGTCCCCAAGCAGGTTTATGTCTCATGACTAATTGCAGATCCTGGCTGAGCTTTATCTGGAATTTGTACTCTCCCCATCGATTCTGTGGTGCCTGTTAGACTTTGAGCTCACACACTGATCTTTTCCTCAGTTAGGATACTTTCACTACCTTTTTCTTATTCGGTTGCCTGTTTTTTCACATTTTGTAAGAATTTAATTACCTTTGAAACCTCTTCCCTGCACTGTAAGATCTGATTGAAATTTAGCCAATGGATTCAGAAACTACAGTGTAGGGACAATTTAAAAACCCAAAGGAGATAGTTACACTGCAATGTGAAATAATATATAATCCGTTTGAGTTTAATTTATCCACAACACTTACAATTTTTCCCTACATGTTAAATGATGTAATTCTGAGAAATTTATTCCAATCATGTATGTGCCCTCTTTTTTTCTTTGAACTACCTGAAGTACCTCCTACCACCTGGTAGATGTTCCCCGTCAAGACCTGCCAGGGACCCCACACCAGGCAGAGCAGCAGCCTTGGCTCACAACCCTTTCAGTCTGTCTGCAGAGTAAAAACTGCAATTCAAATGAGAAACAAAAGGTCAGAAAGCACGTAATTAACTAAATGTAAATTTTTATGTGTGGACATTTGATCTCTTACTCATTAAAGTTGTACCTGAACTCCTGGACTTTGCCATAGATGTGAGCAACTCAAAGTAAAGGTGTTCTTTGGGACATCTTCATAGAATGGTTTGGGTTGGAAGGGACCTTAAAGATTATCCAGTTCCAACCCCCCTGCCATGGGCAGGGACATCCTTCACTAGACCCAGTTGCTCAAAGCCTCATCAAGACTGGCCTTGAAGACAGCCAGGGATGGGGCACCCACAGCTTCTCTGGGCAACCTGTCCCAGTGCCTCTCCACCCTCTCTGTGAAGAATTTCTTCCTGATATACAATCTAAATCTCCCTTCTTTCTATTTAAACCCATTACCCCTTGTCCTGTCACTACAGGCCCTTTTAAAGACATCCCCCCTCAGGTTCCTTGTAGGCCCCTTCAGGAACTGGAAGTGCTATAAGGTCTCCCTGGAGCCTTCTCTTCTCCAGGCTGAACAAGCCCAGCTCTCTCACCCTTTCTTCATAGGAAAGGTGCTCCAGCCCTCTGAGCATCTTCGTGGCCTCCTCTGGACTCAGTCCAACTGGTCTATATCCTTCTTATGCTGAGGGCTCCACAGCTGGACACAGCACTCCAGGTGGGGTCTTACAAGAGCAGAGTAGAGGGGGAGAATCCCCACCCTTGACCTGCTGGCCACACTTCTGATACAGGCCAGTATACAGTTGGCTTTCTGGGCTGCCAGCACACATGGCCGGCTGATCAGCTTCTCATCCACCAGTACCCCCAGGTCCTTCTCCTCAGGGCTGCTCTCGATCCATTCTCTGCCCAGCCTGTACCTGTAGTTGGGATTGCCCCAACCCAGGTGCAGGACCTTGCCCTTGGCCTTGTTGAACCCCATGTGGTTGGCAGTGGCCCACCTCTCCAGCCTGCCCAGGTCCCTCTGGATGGCATCCCTTCCTTCCAGCGTGTCGACCGCACCACACAGCTTGCTGTCATCAGCAAACTTGCTGAGGGTGCACTCGATGCCATCATCGTCTCCCACCTGTGTTATTTCCACTGCACTGCTCTGTGTTCAAGTCCCTGTTCCCTTTACCCATGGCCACCGTCTCAGGGGTGGTGGGCAGCAGCCTATTCCTCACACCAGTCCACCATAGGCCATGGACAGTGTGAGCTTTTTATTCCTGGTTGAAAAGACTCCCAGTAACTGCAGGCTGAGATGGACAAGAATGACTAGTTGGGGCAATTTGGTGCGGAATATATTTTCCTTTTTGGAAAACACCTGACCTTTACTATCCTTTCTCAAACTGGCTTCCTGCTGTACCATTGACTGATCCTAAATGAATGACTTTTTTCCACACAGCATAGCTTGAGGCTTTCATGGGAGACTGATGATGCAATATCAAGTCCTCAAGGTCTGGAAATTTCATTTTGTAGAGGAGAAACTCTGTCGTACTTCCTGGCAGTGAGATCGAAGGTTGGGTGTTATTAAGTGTGTGGATGGGTTTGAACGAAGGCCCATGGTCAGTTGAATTCTAGTCACCAAACGCAGACACTGAGGCTTTAGACTTTCACAGAGTATTTGCACAGTGTTGACACTGTTTAAGTGCATTTGGTAGATTAATTTCACTGTGGTTCAGTTTGCAGTTTAATGGCATCAAGGTTGGAATGAATTACAGTCATTTCATCTGGCCTCCAGCTTTGACTGTGATACAGGGTTAGTCGCTGAATTTCACAAATGTTTTAGGAATATCACTGGTATGCAAACAGCAGCTTAGGGACTGTCCCAGTTATTTTGCATTTGAATTTCAGAACTGGTGGCCTGAGGGGCAAAATAGTTCAAATGCTTGGTTTTACAAAAACACATCCAATTCTATGTGGCTAGATGATGCCAGGCAATCAAGATCACTCGGAAACGTAGAAATGTTATGGGATAACCCTGATGGTCACTTGACTGTAACATTCACGTATTGTTTACCCCATCTGACAACAGCTTTTTTTTGGGGGGGGGAGGGGGAAGTTGATTTTAAAGATGACATGACAAGAGAAACACGTGTCTACACCATGTGGTTGCCCACCTTTAAATAGATGTCCTCAACTACTAACAACAGTGCATTTTCCAGCAGCCCCGTTTCAGAGCCCATGTCCGTGCTGCTGTGGCTTCATGGCCATCCTTGCACCAGCGATCTTGGGACATCTGGCCCAGCTCTGCCTCTGGGCCAGACACATTTTCCTCCTCCTGCTGTAAATCCCCTTGCAGAGCTGCCTGTGGAGGCCTATAGCTGCATCGATGGACATGGTGAGCCATGACCAGGAGCTCCCGTCCATGCTTCCACATGGCTTTTCCAGAAATCTCTACTTTTCAGGGAGACGTGCTGTGGCTCAATTCATAACTCACGACTTGCTGGTGTTTTATTCGACTGTGTGCTCTTGAGTAGCCTTTGTTTGCATTATTATCTGAAGCAGTGTGATATGACTGTCCTACTTTGCCTCTTGTAAAAATAGCACAGAAATAAGGTTTGATCTCTTTCCAACCACAGAGATAATTGTGAGCTGTTTGTTTCCACGATCTTCCTAGACAGTTGTTATAGCTATTTTAAAATTACTCTTTCAGAGCTTTTTATTTTTTTGATGGGGTCACTGAGATTGGTGGAAAATCTTGATACACCTGTCAAAATACTTTCTTTTTCACTGACAGAACATTTAGTTGTTGCAGTGCTAGTGTATTTTAATATGTATCCCTTTCTTTTGCCATTCTTTAAAGTAGTTTGGAGGATACAATTTTCAAATCTTTTATTGTACATCCTTTTATAAAAGTGTCTCCATAGCTGCTTTTCCCTTGCTTTTTTCTTTTCTTCCTTTTTTTTTTTTTTAAATCAGATTTCTTTCTGATAGGATCAGATCTGAAATAATTTATTATGTTCCTTGCATTTTTTCATTTCTGAAGTCAGGCATGGCTTTGAGGTTTTTGTACTTCATTTTTCCTCTTTTAATATTGATTCTAATATTTGTCAGACAATTTTATTTCTGGCATCTTTGTTCTCTGCTTTATGTGATCTTTCCTCTTGGTGCTTTCCTACCAGTTTTCTAACTAAATTTATGTAATTTCCAATTGATGTATTTTTTCTTACTGTTGACATGGAATAAAAGCATAAGAACCATTATAGACTTTATGCTGGTCTGGCAGTCTAATAAGAGATAGAAGCAAGCAGTACACACTGAAAGGGAGAAAGTAGCTCCTTATAAACCTTGCAATTTTCTTGTAATGGAAAAATAATGTATCTGACAAATAGAAGTGACTTCCAAAGAACAGCACCAAGCTGTGGATCCAGCCAAGTCAGTGTGGGAACATAAACTAGTTGCTTCATAAAGTGGATCTCCTTCAGGAGAAGAAAGGGAGCAACTTCCACCAGATTCTGTCTGCCAGTGGAAGGTGATACATGGTGTACTCGGGACTGGGTAGAGATGGATCTCCACTGTATTTCCACAGGAATTCACAGTGTACACCAGGCCACAAATCCAAGTACAGTAATAGAGTCACTGAACAGTGATGTGAAAAATTAACTAGCAGCTTAGAAATACTTATCCAGCTACCGAAGAATGTGGAATGAATTGTGCTCAGCTGCTGCTGTTTACATTTCTCATGCTCTGCTTGTTTCTTCGATTTCTAACAACCACCTTCTTTGTTTTGGCTGTATCTTTTCTTGATGCCGCTGTGCAGCCCTGCTGAGTTTCAGCTGTGCTGGGGGTGGAGAGAGCAGCCAAGGATTCATGGAGTGGCTTTCATAATCCTTTTCTGTTATACTATTTAATTAATGAAATCTGATGTTATGGTGTTGAAGTCTAACTGAGAGTTGGGGCCATGGTGTGCCGTGCTCATGCGCAATCCAAAGCAAGAAGTGGGATTGCTGCAAAAAGCTTCCAGACCAGACGGGGAGCAGCAAACAGGAGAAATGCCAGAAAACCAGGAGGTATTGCAAATAAAACTAGTCAGAGCTGCCAGGGCATGGCAGGGGGCTTTGCAATGTCCCAGGCAGGCTGAGGTGTCAAGCTGGGGGCAGCATCACGTCCCATCAGTAAGCTGCAAGAGGTGCAGGGTGAGCCAACAGTGAAGGCAACAGCTTGGGAAATGCTCTGAAAGGAGATGAATTCAGGACCGTTGGCATGTGCTGACTCTAGAGCAGCAAAGCAAAAAAAATTGCTCTCATTAAAGTAATACAGACAGGAAAGGCATGCAACTTCTTTCTTTTTTTCCAAACAACTGAACTTCCCCCAGCAGCTATTAGCAAAGCCATTCCTCACCACCACCTCCCCAGAGCCCCCCTGGCTCAAGAACTGCTCATCCAAACGATCCCCACCTCTGTCTGTAGTGAAGGGAAAGTCCCACGGGCCCAACAGGAAAAACTGAGTAGCAATACAACCTTTTAGAAGGAATATGTTTTCTGTGTAAGAAAACCAAGCTAACCATAGAGAAATTGTTCCCCAAAGAGCAGGAATATCATGAGGCCTTTCCTCCACGTTTCCGAGAATCACTGCTACCAGGTAATGCTTGATATTGATCGGGCACAGCACAGAGCCATTGCTTACTTTCTCGTTTATGACCCTGTTTTAAGAACGTTATAACTCAGCTGTTGGGGATGGAACAAAGGAGGATATGATAGGAACGTGTAACACTTGGGAATTCTGCTGAAAGATGCCACTTGCAGATGGTCTCTTCCTCTCTCAGATTGGGTACCTTGTTGAGCCTGACCTGGCCCTCCCTGAGGTTGTGTCTAGAAGCAAGAATAAATGTTGGACTCAGCAAGTCCAAGAGGCTAGATGTTTCCAACAACTCCTCCTGCAACCTTCTTATTCTCTAGATGTGCCAGGGATAGAAGGATCCCCCTGCATATATGTGCTCACACAACTGCTAGAGCTGCGCATGCAGTTTATTCACTCTCCTGTGCAGAGTTAAATTAGCATAGAAATTATTATATTGGCACGACATCCACCAGCACCCCCCAGACCTGCCATATTTAAGCTTTAGATGTATTGGTAAGGCTTACTGGCCCCACACATCCAAACTTGCTGGAAATCATATCCCTGCTGCCCCTCAGCTCTGACCTGACCCCCTGCAAGGACCATCTCCCCGATCCTCCCCAGAGTCTTCACCCACCCCATGCAAATTTCTGCCTGCCCCTCCTGGTGTCCCAGGTCAGAGCATCCCACTCTGGGGCTGCCCTGTCACATGCAGTCACTGCTGTCAGTGCTGGGAGCATCTCCTCTGCCCAGGCCACCTGTGAGCACCTCTGGGTTCATAGATGGGCAGAAGTGGGGTACCTTCTGAAAACAAACCCTACTACCTGCTAGAAGAATGTTACAGGCTGTGTAAAAACCCAGCATGCATCAGCAAGGGTCCTCAGGATCATGACCAAGGGGAACTTGGAAGGTTGCTTAGTTGAGAAGATCAACAAACATGGCTACAGCTTTCAACAGAATAATAAATTCCTGTGCAAGAGCTAGAGCAAAAACCAACAGGCTCAGCTTGAGGCAGGAGGGGACCAAGGCAGGTGGTAGAAGAAATCACTGACTGGGGGAGTGAAGCATGGAAGAACGTGTAGTCTCTACCTGTGAGACCCTGAAGCTCAAGATAGGAATTATCTGCCAGACAGATCATAAAGATGATTATGCCCCAGAGCAAGGGGCTGGATGCCTTCCAGCTTCATTCTCAACAATGCCTCAAAATACAGAGAAATTTTGCCATCAGCCTCAATGAGCAAAAGTCATGCACGGCACTGCAGAAACCACCATGGACAAGCAAACTTGCCTTCAGCTTGTTCTGCAAAACAGCATCCCAAACTCCAAGAAAAAATGGTTCCTGAAATGCTCATCGGGATGTTGTGCACACAGACCTTGTTTAAAAGTTAAGGAAGCAGGGAAGGTGCTGATTTTAATGGTTTGGGTTCAGCTGAGAGGCTTCTGAGATTGACAGCCCAAAGCCAAAATTGGCCATGGTTCTCCTTGTCCTAACTCTTTGCTGCATCATGCTCAGAGTATTGATTTACTGAAGTGCAGCTGGCATGAGGCCCTAACCGTGGTCCGAGCTTCAGCAGAGCACAGAAAAACAAATACTGGCAGAAAATATATTTCCTGGAGGAGAAAGAAGCTGGCCCGTAAGTTTCAAAGCCAGGAGCTGCTCTACAAAGTTGGAGATATGGAGATATTGGGATTAGGGAAAATATTGCAGGAGGGAATGCAGTTGTTCAGAGGGGTTAGGGGGTTGTTGGGGTTTTATCTCCAAACCTTCCACTCTGTAGTATATGCTTGCAAAGCCCCTGCATTGGTAGGGTGGCTTGTGGCACAGTTCAAGTGCTTGCAGCCACCTGTAGAGATCTGGATGGCCATGACCACTATCCATCTCCCACAAGAGGAAGCATGGGATAAAGAGGTGTCTGAATGGAAAATTTTGGCATTTCCTGCACAGCAATAGATTTCTTGGGCTGTATTAATAAAGGTAACAATGCCATGTGTTGTCTGTAAGATAGCACAGCCACCCAGCAGGCCACACGTGGATGTGCATCACTTCATTTACAAGAACATTCTCCTGGCAAGGAGCAGCTTGAAAATGGGGGGGGAAACTGTAAATTTTTACAGAAAACTCCATTAATCTAAAACCACTTTTCAGGCAGGAAAACAAACCAATTAACAATAAATCCAACCAAGTGCTGACTGCCAATTTCTCCTCTTCCTGCATTTCAGGTGGGACTATACAGCTACGAGCACCTCAAGAGCTGTGAACAACCTGCAGGAACCACTCAGCTTCCTGGCACCTATGTGCTTAAACACTTTTGAAGCTCTGAGTACGACTTCTAAGTCCAAACTCCTGATGTGAGCAATCCCATGGGAACAGTCCTAACCTACCAGCAGCAAGCAAGGACACATCTCCGGCCTGTAAGGCTCTCCATGTCTCCCTGCATACACGGCTGCTGTGGCAACAGCCTCTAAGAACGATGGTGCAATGCAGGAAAACCAAGTTACATTTCACATTGCCTCTCATTGCAGACTGGAGAGCGCAGGCTGTGCTACTGGGACACACACATTCACCACCCCCCTCCGTCACCACCAAACAGAAGACCCCCATGGCCAACACATCTCTTGGCTCCCAACTGCAGGCTTGTCATCACTAACAGGTTCATTAGGTTCTTTGTAAATAGACAAGAAACCCAAATGCATGACACTTATCTCATTGATGCTGACTTCAGAGTGCTGTGCTCTGTCATTACCTTTGTCTTCATTTCTAAAGGGAAGACAATTTCAGGCTGTTTCAGAAAAAGCTGTGCAAAGTATCAGTGATACGCAACAAGGCCTGGGCATGATGATCGGTGGCTGGTGTGTCAGCAGGACAGAAGGCAGGAGGACAGGGTGGAGGCAAGGGTTCCCTGTTTCTGCAGAAATGGGAGCACGAGTTCCCCAACACCTGGGTTGCCAGGGGCTTGCTTGAACTTGGAGAACTGCTATGGACTCTGAAAAGCACCGCCACACTGGTGCTTACAGACCCCTACACACACAGGCAGTGTTTGGAACCTTGGTGCTACAGCTCCTGGTGTTTTTCCCTTTGGCTGTGATAATACTTTTTTTTTCGAAACAGTAAAATTTAACAAGAAAAAAATCATATGCACCTCTTCCCCAGAAGTGTTCCCAGAAAGTCCATTAGAAAGACAATTCACACAGCTGGTCTTTCTCCCTCTTAGACCTGGTCTCCAAAGCTCCGTCTAAACCAACAATGAAAGCAGAGGAGTAAAGCACCAACGTTCACAAAGGCATCCAGACCCTGCACTTAGATGGACACACAATAGATTTCACCTACAAGAAATACATTTTGTAAATTTTAAGCCACTTGGGCTCCTGGCCTCTACACTGACATGTGGCAAGCGATGAGCAGATGAAAATGACCTTTGCAGAGCTGCAAACCTAACTGCCATGATGTTTCACAGGGAAGGTGCCTCTGGACAGGGGTGTGGGGTCTGGCTGGCTGTTGGGCAGCACTGTTGCCCATCATGGCAATACTTGGGCTGAAGCTGAGCATCTACTGAGCCCTTCCTCACCTCCTGCAGCACAGAGATGGGAACTCTCCTTCTCTTTTCTCCAAGCAAGGTACTCCAGCTAGCTCAGACTCAAGGATCCTTGTGTCTTTTAAGGCTTCAGCAATCTCTCCCCTCTTCTCCAGTGGTCCCTCAGGAGTCACTTGGCTTATTTCCCTCCAGCCATCTCCTCAAAGCTAAACATCCACTTAGCTCTCATCAACACTGAACAGCAAGCATTTGCTCACACATCTGCTAAGACACCGTTAAGCAGCAGGCGGCTTCATCCCACCCACCCCACCCCTTCCCAAAAAAAAAAGCCATTTGGCCCCTTCAGATCTGATACTCCTCCAACAAGGCCCCAGATTTGGTGAGTTGTTCAGGAGCATCTGTGCCAGGAAAGGCACCATCATAACTGGCGTACCAAGAGTGCTTAGGACCACACTCAGCTTTTGGTTTGACTCTGACAGGTAAATGAGATGTTTAGTGATTTCCCTGTGGTCTGTCTTAACAGCTGAGAGAAATGGCTTTATCTGAGCTGCTTCACTTCATTAGTTATTTAGAGAAGAAGGGAGGAAAAGAGAACACTGCCTCGAGGCCAGGAATTAAATGCTCTTTTCTGACTATTGCCCCTTGAGGAAAAAGCAGCAGTATTTTGGCTTTTGGGAGATCCCTCTGTCTTACAGCTCAGGGGGAAAGGTAGGATGCTCACAGCAGGAGAGCAGAGAGGCCCCCGGGAAACCCCAAACCTCTGGCTAAGGCTGCCAGAGCCCCTGTCAAAGCTGTTGAGGGACAGGCCCTCAATGGATGGATTATTTTCTTCTTTCACAGGAAAAGGGAGCGGAAGGAAAGCCATCTGGGCTGCTGCAAATGGGGCTGGATGAACCTTGCAAAGCCACGATTCACTGGAGCACAAATCTCAGCTTCCCTGTGGTAGCTAGGCCTGCCCACAGCATCACGGTACTTGCTGTGTCCTGGATCCCCCGGAATTCATTGAAAGGAAATAAAAAAAGATTTCTAGCCCTCAGGAGTGAAAAAAACATCTCCATTTCAGGTCATTTGGCACTTTAGGCCCCTTTTTAACCCTTTTCCATTTTTCATTTCCCTTTCGCTTCTTCCTTTTTTGAGTTGGACCTGATTTTAAAGCCTTAAAAATGTCTTTGAAAGTGCAAGACAGAAAAACTTCCTTTGAAAAGCCCAAAGGGAAAAACCTCACTTAAAAATGCTCAAAGTATCTTACGGCATTGTTCTTTCAATTCTTCTTTCTCATTCAAAACCTTTTCACTGAACCTCACTCTAAGTTGCTTCACATCCATAAACTTAATCTGGGGCAAACACCCTGTTTGTGGGAACATTTCACCCCTTCCTTTTTTTATAATCAACCAAGCCTGATGCTCTGTTGATGCAGAAGCCACAAATGTGCTTTACTCCAGTGCCAGGGGCTTGGGGCAAGAGCCCTGGGCTCTGCAGTCACTGCTGTGAGCACTCCTGCAATTAGTACAATTAGCCCAGGTTAGTCCAAGAAAAGGTTGGCAGGCGATACCTCCACAAATGAGAGTGAGGGTACCCTGCCCTGGCCATGCACGAGGCCATTTTCTGAAATTCCACTCTGATACGCACAGTCCCGGGAGGTTTTGTTATCCTCATCTTTGGCTTTTTGACACTGAAGATCTCAAGGTGATAAGGACTCAGATGCTGCTGGTGTTGGACACCATCACCATCTGGCCCCTGTCCTTATTCACTCTAGATGAAAGACTATAAAGCTTTTATGAAGTCCAAAGAAGAAAAAAAGATGTGATATGTCATCTGGATTTCCTCCTATTTGCTGGTAATTAAGGCTGTCACAATCTTGACAGAGCTGGGAACAGTGAAGGGAATCTGAAAGAAGAGGCAGAGGGAGGGAAAATTTAATAAGAGTCTCTCCAGAGCTTTTTCCTTCTGATTCTGTTACCAAAGAAAATGATTAAAAGAAATAATGATATTTCCATGGTGTTTGCTCCCCAGCTCCACTACAGATATAAATTAAGCCTAACAATTTGTCAGATTTTTTCTTTTTAAGCTCAGGTAATGTCATTCCAATATTCACTGGGCTGCGCGCCAGTTCCTGGGTTTTATATCAATTCAAATCTGGTCTCTCCTTCTTTGTTGTTTCATCTTAGTTTATATCCTTTCTTTTACTTGGAGAGAGAAAATAAAAATCATCCCAGCTCAGCAGCAGTGTCTCAGGTGCCAGGCTGAAGGGCATCTCCACAGAAGGACCTGCCCATCTGCATCTTCCCGCAGGAAAAAGTGATCATTAGAGTTCATTTTCATCTTTTGCTCTGCCCACTGCAGACCAGGCTGCAGGGTAAAACCAAAACTGCCTGGGGCTGATTGCTGCTGTGGGAACTAACCTCCCTGCTTATCCTCCTGCCAAAAGCCCCAGAGCATCACCAGAGCATTGTTTGTGCTTCACTACTGCCGCGAGCCCCTCTGCCCAGCATCCCGCCTATGCCAAGCCGATGGAGATGAAGCTGTCTGCAGATTGTCCTGGTCAGGAGCAGGGTTTTATGTTCCTCTGGGACCTTAGAATCATTTAAGTTGGAAAAGACTCTTATGATCATCAGATATGGTGTGTAAGTATGCAGGCAGAGCAGGAGGTCTTGGCAGAAACCCAAACCAAGGTGCCACGGGCTTCACCCATGCAGCATCCATGATGTGCATGAAGTACACTACTGATGGCAAAGGGCTGGTCTGCACGACAGGACTGTCTTCAGTGGAGAGGCAGTTTCAGGACTGGAAAGGCACATTCTCAGACAAAAGAACAGTCTTTTTACTGGAAATATTTTTAAAAAGAAAACATGAATGTGGGGAAGTCACTGCAAACAATTACGCCAAGCGGTTCTGGACTTGGCTTCATCTCTGCTCTATCAGTGTCCAGCTTCAGAGCTGTTGCTAGCCTCTGTGTGTCCATGGAATCCCTGCCAAGCAGGACTTCTGCCTATTTTCCTTTCATTTCCTAGGCTGAATAACAATTATTTGCCCCTTAAGGGAAAATACTGTCCCAACTGAAACAACTGCAGCGTCAAGAGACACCACGGGACAGCTGCTCTGGTGTAAATCTTGTGCTTTCCCATCTCTCTCCCAACTGTTAAATCTGCAGAGGGTTCTCCGAGTGGACCTTGCAGAGGGCCATAAGAATAGATTTATTTTGGAATATTTCCACTTGTCATTACAATTAATCACCAGACCCAAGGAAAAGGAGCACAGTTTATGAAAACATCAAGCAGAGAATGTGACTGCAGGAACCTGACAAATGGGAAGCAAGACAGAGAGATGCTTTAGAAAAATCCATTTTCATGCCAGCTCCAGTAAAAAGAAAAGAGAAAGACCAAGCAGCATCCTTCCCTATGACAACCTCCAGAGCATAATCGTGGCTCTCATCTGAAACCATGCAGTAGCTCCTCAGAACATTTTCGAAAGACAAGGCACCATATTTTTCAAACTCTGTCTCAAGCATGATACTCAAGAGACTCCCTCTGCCATGAAAAATAAATGGTTCTCTATAAAGGAGCTAAATCCACATTTTTCAAAACCAGCCTCAACTCTGGACATGAACTTCAGAGAACAGAGAATAATATTGTCTAAAGTTTTGCTCTGAGGACACTGGCAAGGCAGACTCAGTTTCTCCCCCTCTTTCCTTGAGAGTACTCCCACTCCACTCCACCATCTGCCATGAAGCAACAGGCTCCTCTGGGATGCATCTCTCTGCAGAGATAGCATCATTACTGTGTAAGAGAAGCGAGGAGTGGCCTGTTTTCTAACCCAGTAGCTGTACCTAGACTTCAAAGGGAGACACACTGAGACTGTGATAGCTGCACCCATGAAGCATTTAAAAATGACAGCCTGTCACAGGAGGAGAATACCCAGCCCCAGCATCTGGCTGCGAGAGCAGGCAGAAGCGAGCCTGGGTGTCACTCCCTTAGTGAAGTACCCAAGTTACCTGGGAGGATGATGATGAAGAGGGCAAGGAGGAAGAGAAGACACCCTTCCTGACAGCCCTGTGGTTCTCACCTTTGGCTCCATTTAGCATCAGACACCTGCAGAAGAACAGATGGTTGTGTCAAGTGGGAATTTGTTGTTTCACTGTAGCAAGAAGAAATGTATTTTGTGTCAGTCCAAAACAATTTTTTTTTTGCATTTGGCTCCTGAGCTGTAAAGTTAAAACAAACAAATTCCTAAACTGCAGCCCTGCCTTGGTCTTTGTTGGAGATAAGCTCCTAAGACCCCTGAAAGCAGGTGTTTGGGGAAGGCTATGAGGATTCCGGGATTTGCCCCCCTGTAAGACAGAGTAATGGAGTTTCCCATCCTGGGGAGTCCAGGGAAGGGTGCCCCAGAGCTCCATGGCTCTCAGCCCATCTCCGTGAGAGGCAGGAGGAGATCAGCAGCTTTCCTTTTAAGACCTTCACACTGCAGGCCTTTGAGGAAGCAGATGGTTGGTTTCTCCTACTCTGCTTCCCAAAAACCTCTGATCTTCCGTCAGGTGCTCCACCCTCCGAGTGCATGCATTAGCCAGACCTAAAATGCTTCAAAGTGTGTTGTCACTGTTAATTCAACTATGAAAACAGATAAGCATATTTTTGGGGTTGGATCTGACTGAAAAGATGGGGTCAGTTTTGCAAGGGTGTTTGTACGGTTTTTTCCCCTTCTGCTCTGCTTTCATGAGACCCCCATTCCTGCAGTTCTGCATCCAGCTCTGGAGCCCTCAATACAACAAGAATGTAGACCAGTTAGAGGGAGTCCAGAGGAGGCCATGAAGATGCTCAGAGGGCTGGAGCACCTCTCCTATGGGGACAGGCTGAGAGAGTTGGGCTTGTTCAGCCTGGAGAAGGGAAGGTTCTGGGGAGACCTTATAGCACCTTCCAGTACCTGAAGGGGCCTACAAGGAAACTGGGAGTGGGTGGCACTTTTTACAAGGGCCTGTACTGACAGGACAAGGGGTAACGGGTTTAAATTGAAAGCAGGGAGATTTAGATTAGATATCAGGAAAAATTCTTCCTGTAGAGGGTGGTGAGGCACTGGGACAGGTTGCCCAGAGAAGCTGTGGCTGTCCCATCCCTGGCTGTCTTCAAGGCCAGGCTGGATGAGGCTTGGAGCAACCTGGTCTAGTGGAGGGTGTCCCTGCCCATGGCAGGCGGGTTGGAACTGGATGATCTTTAAGGTCCCTTCCAACCCAAACCTATGATACTATGATTGTTCTCACAAGCCTTTCATCTTCTTTTTGGTGACCAATATGGACAACTCTTCTCCACACCTCAACACCATCATTTCCCATCACAAATCACAACTGGCTAGAGCTCCTGCCAGGTAAAGAAGAATCACCACAACCATGAAGTGGAGGATTTCTTTAATTCCAGCCCACAGCCCAGGGTTGGCATTTCCAGGTCAACTCGTTGACCAGGAACTTCACAGGTTTCTTGACCAGCCATTAATCCTGAGAAAGTTAATAGCCAGCTTTCACCATGGGTTTTGTGGGTAATTCATAACCAGAAGAACATACACCTGGGATTGCTGAGATGTGTTACACCTCATGAATAGTTCATTGACTCTATCCAAGACACAGGGCTTTCTGAATATACTCCTAGCCATGAGGTTCCCGTGGGATATGCCTCTCTGTGGCTGTTATTTTAAGTGGACATACCAAAATCCTTTTCAGTATTCCCCAGTGAGGAAGAACTCAGCTGGAATCTGCAGAGAGGGAAGCTCCTTGCTCCAAAAGCTAAAATTCAATTTGTGCTTAATAATTAAATCCCTAAATAACAGCTTTCATGTGTGAGCTGAACCATTAAATTACAGAGGTGGATCTAAGCCTTTTTACACTGGGTGGAGTTTACTCATGTGGAAATTTCCTGGTGCACATCCTCATTAATGACAAAAAAAAAATGTGAGCAGGCATCAGTTTCATGGCATTGATTAAAAGTGTTTCTCTTCCCTTGCAGACTACAAAAGAATTTGTGCATTGTTTGGTTTTGGCTTTTTTTTTTAATCCAGTTGGCATAAACAATTCCTCAGGGTTTGAGCTGTATATCAGTGATGATGCACACCTTTTTTCAGAGGCACACTGTTGGAACTGCAGCAACTTTACAACAGCCCCCAGTGAGGTCTGTGGGGCTGGCAGGAGCCAGTGATACCCCCAGGGCTGCTCTGACAGTATTCTCCAAGGCCTTGTCCTGGGCCTCAGCCAATGCATGCAATAGGACCACCCTGCCACCCACACTCCCCTATAGTCCCTCCACTATAGGCAATTAAAGCAGAGAGTCTCAGATACAGGATTTTCTCTTGTTCATTGCTCTAGCTGAAATGCCAGTGGTCGTCCAACACAGCCAAACTCTCATCTCTTAGTTTGGCTCAGGAATCTCAGCAGTTTTTGGTAAAACATCTTCCCCGTTGCTTGTGTAGGCCTGCGGGAAGGCTGCCCACAAGCAGCTCTCCCCAGATCCCAATCACAGAGCTCTTTCTGAGATTTAAATAATTTAAAAGACACAAGCAAAACCTTTCTAGCTGTTTGCACACCCAAATCTAAGTATCATCTTTACTGCTGAAAAACTGTAGTAGGACTAAATGAAATCATAATATGCATGGTAATTAATGTACATATTTTCTGAGTAAATTTTGCACAGCTATAAATGGTCAAATAAATAATGAATGCCATGGAATAATTTATGTGAGCTTTGTTTCTTACTTTACGTGTTCTAATTACTGGTATGAACACTTCCCAATGAATTACTGAAAGTCACAGAATGAATAATAATATTAAAATTAATTTGTCGCCCTTACGTACATGAGAAGCCAAGTTTAATAGTTATTTAATTCTACTAACAGGTTGCACTGTAACACTTGCCCAATAATTGGGAGCAGAAGAGGAAATGTTTCTCCTGGCCAGCTTGGTTAGGAGCTCCATTTCTTCTGGGTTTTGTTTGTGGCTTCCAGTGTTGAAATTCAGCAACTAGAGCTATGGAGATGCTTTTCGTTCCTGGGCCTTCAGGTGGAACTGCATGAGACCAGACTCCTTTATGAAGCACGGTGTATAAAACCAACACCCGTCTTAAAGCATTATAAGCAGCACTTCACACTTGCACAGCACACTGCAGCTGAGAATTTCAGAGTCACTTGTACATTAATTAGTCAGGCTTTACAATTTCCCTGCGGAGCTCCGTATTATCATCTCACTTTTACACAGGAAAGGAAAGGATGGGGATGTTCCAGGCCTCTAAATGCAATTGATGCACAATGTGGACTGGTTTTGCAGCTGTGACCAGAGGTTAGAAGCCACTGAAGGAAATGGCCAGTAATTAATGTGGCTGGTCGTTAGCATGCTCGCCTGCCTGTTTCTCACACACACGCAGAGTAATTGTGTGCATCTTACTAAAAACTGTGCTCTGCAGGGTGAATTTCTAAAGGGTGCTGCGGTGGTCTTTTGAAAAATTGCCCTGGATGATTTTCCCAGCAAGCCATTTGCAAACAGTTACACACATCCAGCAGAAGCGTGTGCCTAAAAGCCTCCATCATGACATGCTGCATGCGTTTCCTGAATGGATGGATGCAGCCACTCCCCTCATCCCAGCAGGCATGCTCCAGCCAAAACTGTGCCACTTGCCTATTAGTTATCCACATGATGATGTGCAAGTCATCATTCAAACCCACTCCCTTCCCTCTCTCAGCACACCCATGGTTAACATGATTGATGAACTGCGGTACCCTGAGTGCTGGGTTAATCAGCAAGAGGATTCATCCTAGCTCAGGATGGTCATGGTGACATTGCCTCCACCCCGATTCAGCCAGCAGAATCTGACCAGGTGGCCAAGGGTCATTTCAGCATGCAGAGCACCAGCGTAACTGCCCACAACACTCCCTGCTTCAAGCAAAGTGTCCAGGCTGGACATGGACTGTTTCCAGTCGGCCACTGCCAAGAGCACAAGTCTCAAGAGCACTGCTTCTCCTATCAGGGGCCGAATAGGGGTTAAATCACTTATTAAATTAATAGCACATGTGGAAAATGGTTTGATGGTTCAGACCCCAGATTTGGAAAATCCCAGTTCAAGCCCTCACTCTGTACTTGTGTGTGTGCAGCCCCACAGGGGTCAGGAACTGCTCGCCCAGAGACAGCCGAGGCCAGTATCCCATGCGGGGGACCTAAATTTCTCCTCTCGCCTGCTCAGAGTGATCCACCCAGCCACACCATGGGAGACCCAGAAGGCAAATGCGAGGTGAATGAAACAGACTGGAAGTGACTTTCTTAAATGATGTCACTTCAAATTAGTCTCTGTGCCTGCCAAATGAGAATACCTATTTTTAAGTTATGTTGGAGGTTTGATTTTACATTTTTTCCAAGGTATATCCAGCATTTTCCTTTGAGAGATGTCACAGCTCGTGCTTTTGATCCTTATTATGACTTCCTTTGTTTCTCCCGTCATATCCCAAACATTCATCACTTGTCCACACAAAGGCATTATTCACTTGTGATTTTTTAAAAGATATTTCTATGGAAAATTTCAATAACACTTTTTAATTAGGTCTTCAAATGGACAATACTAAATACTTGATAGAAGAGTAGCAAAAAATTGACAGGTCCATACAACACAGACACACAAAGTATCCTCGACAGCTTAGTTTACAAACAGAGCTGCAAAAATAAGCTGCAATTTGCAAGTACACTGATGGCAAAATTCACCCTTTTGTGAAGGAAGTTAGGAACAAATGCAAGAACAACCACAATAAGAAAAATCTTTCCTGCACCCAGCCATGCCAAAAAGCAAAGTTATTAAGCCTGGCTTGTGAGACAGAGGCCAGGTGCCGGGGTAACAATCACCCTCCTTGAGTTATTTGCGGAGTACATACATAGACAGAGCCTGAGTCAGGGTTGCTGTTGCAGGGCATCACACCGCCAAACACATCTCCACCTAGTTCCATGCAGGACACAACACTTTGAGTTGCTCAAGCTCAGCTCATAGGCAAGGTCACAGCCCAACACCCTCCCAGCAGCCTCAGCCAGAACAACCCCAGACATGAAAAGCTCAGGATGGCAAGGTTGAGGGTGATCCCTGAAAAGCCCATGTCCCATAGTTCACTAATATTCATCATTTTATCATGGGGCAGGTTCCCCATTGCTGATGTCCCATTTGCCGTGTGTCCATACGCAGGGTTGGGTAAAATGCTTCCCTCCTGGCTGCACACCGAGGTTTGCTCTTGCTTCCCCAGGTGTAAAAGAGAGCAGAGGGTAAGAATGAAGATCAAAGTCCTGGAGAAAAGAGGGAGGTAGGACACCATCCCCTTTCACCACCAGGAAGCAACACAAAATTCTGCTGTTTACAGAAACATCAAGGGCTATGTCTGCTAACAAGGTGGAGGTGAGCTCAGAGAGAAGCACTATTTTTGGTCTGGGTCTGAAAGAAAAGTCAAACAAGAAAAGGCACCATTCTTGCCAGGCTGTCCTCCTGCACCCTGGCTGGTCACGTGACTTACTATTCACTGAATATTTAACTAGTGCATCTAATATGAATTTTGCCTAATAAATGATAAATCAAGCAGCTTTTTTTTAAAGCTATACCTTGTCATAGTCTCTCCTCCAGCACTTCCATGAGCAGGAATAATTATTTAGTGCACACTGCATGTATAATGAATTTTCAGGCATACTTGTTTGATCTATAGCCTTGGAAATAAAAATCCCATTAGTCTAACAAGCTCACCAATTATTTCCTGAGATCATTGAGCTTATTCCAATGAAGAAAGTTGCATAAAATTGAAAGTGAATGGAGAACAGTGCAATAAGTTGTTTTACAGAGTAAAACATTTTAAAAGAGTGTTTCACATCACGCGAGGGGCGGGGGAAGAGGGGTTGAAAGAGCAGAGAACTTGGGTCTGCTTTGTCTAGGTGAATGTAGCTCACTTGCTGATGAAGGGTGGAAGTTGAGTTAAATTTAGGGAAGAAACATATTTGTCCAAATTTAGATATTAACCACTCAGATGTCTCCATCCAAGCTAGCCACTCAGACTGCTTTTGAAGATTTCATGTTAAAAAGAAAATAAAAACTTCTCCAGGACATGTATTCTCACTTGTTTTAGTTATCTAAATCCAGGGAGGTGAATGGCACTCCAGAAAAATCTATTTCCCTCTCTCAGCTCCAAGGGAAGCCTGTGTAAGTCACTCCTACACAGCTGTTTGCACTGGAGACATATAAAGTTGGATGA
This sequence comes from Rhynochetos jubatus, assembly GCA_027574665.1. Taxonomy (NCBI): domain Eukaryota; kingdom Metazoa; phylum Chordata; class Aves; order Eurypygiformes; family Rhynochetidae; genus Rhynochetos; species Rhynochetos jubatus. The sequence goes on along the minus strand of CM050665.1, from coordinate 15,369,294 downwards.
TGCACATGTCCTCCCTGTGTCCAATCTCACCTACTCACCACGAGCTTCTTGGGGCTGTGGAGACCATGTCCCCCAAGAGCCACCCAGCCTAGCTATCTTTGGATACCAACTGCCAAATCAGATCAGCTTCCCTCCAGGGTGACCACCTCTCACTGCTGCCTTGGCCAGAAGTAGGAAAATAATAAAATTGCTTTAATGAGATGCCTCAGCTTCAGATGGCTGCTGGTGGTGAGGTGAATCCAGCACACAGAGGGATTCATTAGCTGAAGGCAAAGAGGGGCCAAGTCCAAGGCAAAGATTCCCAGTTAAGCCTGCAGCTTGGAGCAAGCTGAGAGTGGGCATGGACAGGATACAACCTCTGTCTGACAGCCCATGTCAAAGGTGCATCAGTAAAACTCTCAGCAAGAAGTAATTTACTGTTAGCATTGCTGGGGGTTTAAATAAGGATTACATCCAAAACTTGCTTCTAGGTACACTTTGTAGCTCATTGAAGAAGGCATTAGTAAAGAGAATCAACAGGGTTACTCCTCCAATGGCAGAGATGGCTCCAGGGCTTTCATCAGACCTTTCTTTGCCACTCTCAGTGGTTGAAAGGAGAAGGGAGCACCAGGTTTCTGTCTGCAAACAAGGAAAGTCAAAACACAACTTAATTCTTGTTTTCTCTTCAAGGCTGTTGGGAGATGCTTTTTATGTCATCATAGGGAATTATGTCATCATAGAGGAATCAGCAGCAGAAGCAAAGCAAGATAGCTACTGGAGAAAATGCTTTAACATAAACACATTCAACACTGGTGTTTCTGACTTCTGAGCACTCCACGCTGCACCCAAAAAGGTGGTCTTTTACTGCTAAAACATCCACCAAAAATACAAATTAAACAGACCCTGAAAACATAAATATTTTGTCCTATGGGACGGGGTCAGCAGCAAAAAGTTCATAGACAGAAAGGATGATGTGAATTGACCTAACAGAATAACTGTCCCTCAGATGAGTTATGGTCTTGTGCATGGAGTGAAGGGATGCATTTTGAGGGTTACTTCCACAGCTCCTTGCTGGCACCACCACAACCCCAGCATTTATGTCCCAGGTGCCAGTCCAGTCTTGAAGCAGAGCAGGGCTAGAGGGTGCAGGTCCCTGCCCCAGCTCTCCCAGCTTGCTTCCTTCTGCTTTTACCCCCAGTGCATCCCCTCACCCTGTGCTTTGCTGCCAGGGAGTATTCATCCTTGTTCTTGCCTCTCACTCCGAGAGCAGCTCATGGATAGTTTTCTGTTCTTTGCAGCCTTGCCCTCTTTGGAAACCAGAGCAAGACCGTCTGCCCCTTGCAGTCCTGGCACATGGCAGGCAACAGGAGCAGGTGACTGACAGCTACGTGTCCCCCAGGATCGAGGCTGGAACACGTTGGATTGCTCTGGCTGAACAGGCCACGCTTTTGAGCCCATGCACCCAAGTGGGTGCAGAACAATGTCAGCACAAACAGGCTCTTCGGGCGCTGATGCCATCCCTGCTCTCATTTTCCCAGTTAACTGACCTTTCCGTTGGGTTGATGCAAATGACCACAGTGTCATGTGCTCAATCAGATAAGGGTATTTTGATTTAAAAAAAGCCACCACAACAGCACACTTCCCCTTCCCCCTTCCCTCCCCCCCTGGACCTGACTCACAATCAAAACTAGAACATGGGAGTATCAAAACCAACAGGGAACAATAAGAGAAAGGGCATAAATGGGAAACTGAGCCATGAAAAGGGAGTCTTAGCTTGTCACATTCAGTACTGTCTAGAGGACCCTGGAAATACTTTGCTTACTGAATCCCTTAATGCATATCTAACGGTGCCTAAGCTTTAGAGATGCATCCAAACAGGGCCATGAGCCATTTCCGGTTAACTTCTGAGGTTTGTCAAGTACTCATCAGACACACAGCAGGATATTAATTAAGGATTTGAACAGATGGGCATCTGCAGATTGCATCTGATCAGGTTCAGAAATGGGAGCCCCCCACTCTCCCCAGGAGCTGTTCATTACCACCCATCAGGAGGAGATCACAACGCTGAAACATGTGGCTCGGTGCAGGAAGGCTCCTGGAGCAGTTTAACACAGGTGAGACAGGTTTGCTGCACAGCTGCAGCAGGGTTGGAGCCCAGTTGCTCACCTGGGAAGATGTTTCCCAGCTGCAGCAAAGATGTAGCAGCAGGAGGCACCAACCTCAGTCTGCCCAAACCCTCCTGAGCAGCCTGTCTGTCTTTCCCAAACACACGTTTGAAGTGCTGCCCCAGCCACCCAAAACCATGCTGGCCAGAGGAGGAATTTCCCAAGGAACAGGGAGGAGCTGGTGAAACAGAGGGGACAGGACTGGCGGAGCAACCCAATTTTCTAACCTGTTGATTCAAGGCCCTCCAGATAGACACACACAGTGTCATGTGAAGGCAATTCACAAAGCAGGGCCTGGCCGTTGTAGCTGAGGATTGGGTGCCCTCCTTCAGCAGTTTACCAGGCCACCTTTACAAAGCAATACAGTCGATCCAGACACCAGTTGCCCTCTCAGCTGCTGAGAATACATGAATAGTCCCCTTTATTCTAACACTGGGGAGGTCACACTTCTACAAAGCACTCCGAAAGCAACAAGCATCTACTTGTGGCCACTACTGCTTTTCCACAGACACTGCCTTGTTGAACACCAGCCCCAGCGTGAGTGTGAGTCTGTCTCAGGACATTTTCAGCACTTCTCATAGCTCTCTAGTAGATACACAGGTCTGCAAATCTCCGTCAGTGGGGACATGCAGCAGTTGGCCTACAGTGTTCATCTTCCCTGGCCACCCACTTCCCAGCCTGCATTTGGGGTACTGCTTCCCAACATTTGCAGGAGACACGGCAGCTAATAATAGAGCAGTGCAACTGGTTAATTTGAGGTCACTAACAGGATTTTCATCAAAATATATCTCAGCAATAGACTGAGACTGCAGGGAACCTTGAGCTGGATGAGCAGATGGTGAATTTCCTAGCCCAAAACTTTTCAACATCACCGCTACGTCCCAGGAGGCCAAGTAACACAATGATCATGCTCAGTGCAGGGAACATCTTGAAGATGCAGTTTCCAGTGGTGGCCACAGAGACTACCTCACACTGAGATTCAGGACAGCTCCAAGCCATATTGCACAAGTCAGATGAGTGCTGCCCTCTCCCAGTTTCATGGGAGGTTGCAATTTTCCATATTTTTTGACAGACAAACACCTCTTAACAAAGAACAGAAACCCTGAGAACTCAATATCCTTGCCTCCACCTCCCTCCCCTGCCCTGCCCCGCCCCTCCCCCACCCCCCCAAAAAACCCAAAACACAACTAACCCAAAACCCAAGAAAGTTGTAGAAAAGGTTGAGTGGGTTACACAGATGGCCGCTCTTCACTCCCGTTCCCGTGCATGGGCTGCTCCCAACTACCATAAGCTCATCTTCTCCTGAGGCGCTGGTAGCCTGGCCTGAAGGAGAAGACTCCTTGGTTACACAGGTCTGGGAGATGTCTCATCATCTTTTCTTCGTCCCATTGATTTAATAGGATTCTGGCTCGCAGCTGCCTTTGCAGCTCTGGGTCTGTGTGCTGACCCCATTTCCCACAGCTGACAGCTACACCTCCAAGGAGCCAATGGAGACGGGATGAAACACGGCACTCAGAAAGCACGAAGCCATGAGGCAACACAACCGTAGCAGCTCAGCAGATGCTGACAGCACTTCTCCCCTGCACCTGTTCATATCCTTGGCCCAGTACAAATGCTCAGGGGAAACTAATCAGGGCAGATTAAGCCCATACACATGTTTACATGTCTGCCCCAGTTTGTCAGGGCAGACTCACCAGTGACAGTGGACAGAGAAGGACAGCAGGAAGGAGTGTACCACAGTCCTGCCTAGTAGCTCCTGCCAGAGTTGTTCCCAAGGGGGCTACAACCCTTTACCAGGAGACTGAAATAGGCTTAAATTTGTAGGAAAGGCTTTCATCACTTTATGGCACTAGCTCTTAATGGATCAGCTCTTGGGCTGGGTGAGGGCTCCTGCACACCCAGGAGAGCAAGAGGCAGGCAGAAAACAAGAGGAAGATACCTCCCTCCAGCACTGCTCTGCAGAGCAGCCCCCTGCTCCTCTCCCTACACCCACCCATCCCACATGGGTGGGCAAGACAAACGACTCCTGCTGAAATACTTTTCTGAGTTCAGAAGTGCTCAAAGATTGATGTGTCCCCTGGACCAGACAGCTGGCAAGAGGGGGGAAGAAAAAAATATCAATCATTCCACAAATTATATGCCAGTACGTCCTTCAGGCTTGAAGGTCCCCTGCTTGCTGTCAAATTCACTTTTTTCAGGGTATGCATGGATTACAGCAGCCCAGTGTGCATTTAAGACGACCCAGCCCACATCAGCCCCAGAACCCACGCAGGTCATCGCTGCCGGGTACCCCGGCAGGGATGGGAGCCATGAGCACCTACCTGGCACCACGGAGCAGGTCTCTGTGGCCTCTCCGAGAGGGTTTGGCTGAGCAGCACTGCTCAGAAGCAAAGCCAGGACCACACTGAGGTGGACTGGGAACCACTGCCCATGCCACCTGCCTCCTCCCCCCCTGCCGAGGATGCATTCCCTTTCGTTCACCCACTTAGGGTTGTTTTCCCCTCAGTTGTCACTTCTTCCCTCCAGCTGAATCTTGACACTTATGTCTGCATTGAGAGTGTTGTGTTAGATGCTGTGAATGAGAAGTCAAAGCTTTTCTGGTGTTCCCGGGCTGACAGCAAACACCTCACACAGATCAGCCTGTTGTTACAAGCAGGTGCCTGGCACAGCACACTCAAGTTTCAGTCCCAAAACAAGCTCCATTATTACCTCTGCTTTCCACATACAGGTAACTTCCCCAGATATTCACTATTTAAAGGTGAAAATTTCTATATTTTCTGTCTGCCTGAACTTTTTGAGAGGGAAATGTGTTTGAAGTACATTTTGTCTTTTTTTTGTTGTTGTCATTTGAGAGCAATTGAAAGATGCTTTTCCCTGTGGTTTAAAAGCAAAATAACCATAGACACATTTTTCAGAACCGGTATAAAGAAAAAAAAAATAAATAAGCAAAAGTTTGAAACTTTAAACCAGGTGAACAAATGAAAGGTCACTTCTGTGCAGCAGCAACAGATATCTCCTACGCCTGTCCCTTCAGTCAGCTTTGTGTGATGGTTTTCTTTGCTTCTTTTTGTAGAGGAGCCAAACAAAGTTCTCTTTCCCTCCCTCTGCCGGCATCACTGGAGAGCCTTTCCATATCCCTGTTGCTGGAGTGTTTTGAAGAGGAGGCTGCTAGGAAGCAGCAAAGTCCCAGGGCTGTCAAGCACCAGTCCTTCAGTCAGGAAGTTGAAGGAAAAACAAAACCATCTGCCTTCCCTCTATTACCCCCTGACCTGTTTTAAAAGGTGATGGAGCTAAGCAGGAAGGCACTGAAGGTCTACACCTATTGAGTTTGCACACGACCCTGCAGGACTGACACCAGAGTCTTGGTGGCCCATTGCTCCTGGCATCCCAGCAACACCACGGCACAGCTCTGTCAGGGGCAAAAGCAACCTGAGGAAGCTGCAAAGTGGGAACCTGGGAAAGGAAGGATACAGCCTCAGACCCGTGTTATGTAAAACACAGCAAAAGATGCTATAAAGACCAATAATCTCCCTCTTCACTCTCCCTGGACTCCAATACGCCAGATGCCTTTGAGGAATTGCACTCTCCAAAAGCACACGTCTGTTTTGTGTAGCCATGGCCTGGTCAAAGGACACACACCATCAGCCATCCAGGATGGCATCCCTAACCCATGGTGTCTGGCAAGAAGTAACCCAAGAGAGCCCTGACATATCAGAGGAAGTGAAGAAGTAGGGGTTCAGGTATCAGAGCAGGAGAACATGGCTTTGCCCACATCACCTGGGGACTCTTGCCACCTGTGGAACTGCTCTGAGGGCACATGAACTACACAGGGTGAGATTTGTCTTGGTAAAGCCTCCAATATCAGCCAGAACTTTGTCATTGGTTTCAATAAAGCAGATTTACCCTTTAACCCATCTCTAATATGTCTGTTTCTCATAGCCAGATGAAGAATGAACTATATATTGAATGAATTTTTTTATATATATATGTATTCATTATACATATAATGAAGTATAAATCACAAAGAATTTATCTGATGATGGCAAGAGAAAAAGATGAATAATTTATTTGATGAATATTATTCATCCATCCATGGAGCCAGCCAAGTAATGAAAACATTTATTCACAAATCACACTGTTGACAGTTGAAAACTTTGTACAATAGGTTATTCATAAATATGATTTGACTCCCTAAAAATCCAAAATCTTTCCCCTCTTCAAGCTGACCTTGGAGAGGGAGAAGTGTTAATGCTGTGCCTATCTTAGACCTACTTAGTGCCTACCATCTCTGGGGTAGCTCTGGGCTATGGAAAACAGGACCTTTACTCACAAGACAACCCCAGAATTGTATAGTCACCTACCTTATGGCCATGTTTGGAGACCCAGCCTGAGCCTGTAACCCCCAAACGTCCTTGCTGAGACCATGCACCAGACACTTGTCAGTTGGCAGCACGGCTGATGTTCTCTGGATCTGCACTCCAGCACAGAGACCTTCCAAGCACCCGTTACACTCCTGTCTGTGGAGACCATTGCTCCCTGATGCTTCAGAGGGGCTTCCAGCTCATGCCAGTAAAAGTCAACAAAATGTGGCATGCCACTTTCCGAAGGAGGTAAACGATGCTCTTCACCCTACCACTGCTCTGTTCCAAAGAGTGCAGGAGCACCCACTCCTATATAAATAAGCCACTAGAAAAGCCTAACACCCACATCTTTTTTCTGTAAGAGGACATTCAGCTGCCTTTCCAAATCTTGGGCACAGTTTATTCTATTACCAGAACTACTGCCTCCACCTTGCCTTGCAACTTTCAGATTGATTAAATGTGGACTCAAATGGGTCCACATTCCTGCTGAATAACATGAACAGTATTCAAGCAAGGTTATAGCTGCCACAGATAAAAATATGATATTTACGTCCCCCTGAATTCCAGTCACTATTTTATGACCTCAGCTCCTCTAAAGAGGGTCACAAATCTACATGAAGTCCCCAAGTACAGGGTTGTGTATTTGGATCCTCTAAGATATTTAAAATTACATGAAGATGGACTGCTCCCTATTGACCATCCATATACAGAGGCACAGAAACACACATTATTCCAACATGACTACCAAATAAATTGCCATCTGCTTTCAAAAAGCAGAAGAGGAAGAATTTCTATGGCCAGACCTCTGGAGCTGGTGAACCAGAAAACTTGTCACAGTTCAATTAATCTCACAAGAAGTATCAAAATCACAACTGCTTCTCTGAAATAGATGGAAACTACCCATTCCCCTTTGGTGAATGAAACTGGGCTGGTAATCATGTTTAAACCAGGTTGCTTATGAGATTTTAGTGCTGCTGGGGAACTACAACGAGAACATCTCTGGGCATATGGCATTTGCAAGGTACTCTCTCTTCCCAGCTGAGATCGTTATTGCAGAGGACATGGAAATGAGAATTAAATAAAAGTTCATGCAGGCTGAACAGATGGCTGCCATTTCTTTGCAACAAAGACACCAGAGTAGACCTATGTTTGGGGAGACAAAGGTGTAAGGGACTAGAGTGGCCTGGGATGACTTAGGACATGGAGCTGGACTTGACCTGACAGACCTTCACATCCACTTCCCTGTAAGAGCTCACTAGTCACTAAAAGCCCACAGGTGAGACATAACTCCTCATCCGTATCTCCACCTGCAACTGGACAGAACCTGAGCAGCAGGACCTCCACCAAACTCCCAACCCAGTCACAGGCAACCAGCTGTTTGCCCAAACTAAAGAACCCTGCTGACCTCTCTCACCGGCACCCAAAGGGAGATCACAAAGTGGGACAGCCCCCACCCTGCTCAGAGCTAGGCACCAGATGGTGGTCAACCTCCACCCCAAGGAGCAGCTCCCCCCCCACCCTCGGCCAGGATATCTTCCCCATCAAAGTCTTCAGCAGCTGACACATTCCCGTGAAATATTTCAGTGGCCCACAACAACAGCCACAGAATTAGCGATGTTTCATGAAAAAAATAAAGCAAACAGTTGGAAAAGTCTGTCATTGAGCCTTACCTGGAAGCAGAGCCTTGGCTGAGACACAAGCAAAGGCCACACAAGCGCAGCTCCACAATTAAGCTTAGTGCATTGACACACAACCTCAGCCACACAAGCCCCAAGACCCAGACAGAGCCTCACCAGTGGAGTCATTTTCCCCAGTCAAGAAGAAAGAGTTCCTTTTTTGGAGCATTTCCAGAGGCTCTAGTCTCACTTAAAAATGGATTTTTCAGTAAAATTCTCCCTGTGAATATGCCTGCCTGGAAAGCAGGATCTCACTGAGTACTCAAGAACTTCTGAAATTATGACAAGTTCCACAATGACCACTCACCTGAAGTATCTTCACTCCTTTCCCCTTAATTACTAGGCCCAGTATTTCCTATTAGCTACCATTAAACCTTCACGGGTACCTAGCATGCCAGAGATTCAAGGAGAATTTGAACAAGTTTTATTTAAAGGAACAGTGAAATCTCTACCCTCAAGCAAATTCTAAGATAATTTTTTTACTTGTTTTTTCCCACTACTTCTAGGTATTTTCCTATTTTTTCTATCTGAAATGAGCCCTCCTTCAGTCAATTTTTATCTATGATCTGCAAACCTCTTCAGCAGCCGTGATTGCCCTCATGCCTGTGTTGCGTGGACAGACAGTTGTCCCCTGATGCAGCTGATGAGCTGAGGGCAAGATCTACCAGCACTTCACTGCCCGAGACCCAGGAGAGTGGCATGCGCCTGCCTCTGCCATGGGGCTGACCACAGGGGCGATTGTGGGTGGAAGAAAGAAGGGGAAACTGGCATTTTAAATAGCATTTCTGGCTCAGAAAATAGTCCTTGACCAGTCCACTGATGTTTCACCAAGACAGTGGGATAAGGTAAGAGCGGTTGAAGCGGGTGGGCAGCGAGTGCTCTTGCGGTGAATGCACTGCCCAGTCTGACCCACTGCGAGTGCAAAGAGCCAACGCTGACCTTGCTGGGTCCCGGATAGCCAAGTGGGAACAGTCATACTTTCCCAGAAAAGAAGGCTCAGAGGCCAGATAAATCTGAGCGAAATGTCTTCATATCCTCTGCTGGTTCTTGCTAAGGTGAAAAAAAAGTAGTTTTATGCCTTACAGTACCTGCAAAATGATTTCCACATTTTTGAGATTATGCTTTGCAGGGACAAAAACGTGAGCAGGCAGCAAACAAGATCAGCCTAAGGCATCCTGGGGGCTTTGCCAGGATGAACAGGGCATCCACCAATGTCCCTGTGCAGGTCACCTACGTCCCTCCTTGGATGGATTGCGAGGACAGCGGGCAGCTGAGGGCAGCCAGCTATCCTTTAGCTCCATCTAGTGCGCTGCACCCGTGGCATGGCCAGCACCCAGCCTTTATCTCTGTCTCCACGTTTTGGGAAGCCCTGGCTCCTGGAGTCCTGGGATTCTCAGAGACCCATGCTCTAGAGTTCTCAAAATCAGTACCTTTTCAGCTGTTGCCATTGCAGAGGACACCATAAAAGCACAATTCAGGTGCATTCACAACCAGAAAAAAAGTAAAAGGGCAGTAAGCCTCTATTTTTTAAAACCCTCTTGTGGGTTTTCCACTTGAAAGTACCTGGGGCTTCCCACACTGAAAGAGTTCGTGCTGCTCACCAGCGCTGCTAACTCTGCCCCCGTAAGTGTAGAGCAGAGCCAGGCACCGGGGCATGGCTGCCTGAAACACAGCTCTGTTTTTTCAAAAGGATTCAGATTTTCAACATCTCAGCACCTGCCCAATTGTCTTCAAAAGCATCCATCATACTGGAGGTGCTAAGGACTCTGGAAAAGGGAGGGACCTTGACAGGCTGGAGAGATGGGCCTGTGCCAACCGCATGGAGTTCAACAAGACCATGGGCAAGGTCTTGCACCTGGGTTGGGGCAATCCCAAATACAGGTACAGGCTGGGTGGAGAACTGATCAAGAGCAGCCCTGAGGAGAAGGACTTGGGGGTACTGGGGGATGAGAAGCTGAACATGAGCTGTCCGTGTGCACTGGCAGCCCAGAAAGGCAACCAGATCCTGGGCTGTATCAGGAGAAGTGTGGCCAGCAGGTCAAGTGAGATGATTCTCCCCCTCTACTCTGCTCTCTTGAGACCCCACCTGGAGTGTTGTGTCCAGCTGTGGAGACCTCAGCATAAGAAGGATATTGACCAGTTGGAATGAGTCCAGAGGAGGCCACGAAGATGATCAGAGGGCTGGAGCACCTCTCCTATGGGGTCAGGCTGAGAGAGTTGGGCTTGTTCAGCCTAGAGAAGAGAAGGCTTCAGGGAGACCTTATAGCACCTTCCAGTACCTGAAGGGGCCTACAAGGAAGCTGGGAGAGAGGCGCTTTTTACAAGGGTCTGTAGTGACAGGACAAGGAGTAACAGGTTTAAATTGAAAGCAGGGACATTTAGATTAGATATCAGGAAGAAGTTCTTCCTGGAGAAGGTGGTGAAGCACTGGAACATGTTGCCCAGAAAAGCTGTGGCTGCCCCATCCCTGGAAGTGTTTCAGGCCAGGCTGGATGAGGCTTGGAGGAACCTGGTCTAGTGGAGTGTGTCCCTGCCCATGGCAGGCGGGTTGGAACTGGATGATCTTTAAAGTCCCTTCCAACCCAAACCATTCTGTGATTCTATGAAAAACATTGTTTCCCCTTAAACAACCTCTTGCCATGAGCTCTCAGTGAAGAGGAAGCCTGCACCAGGAGCATGACAGAGCTGCGAGCTCCTGGTTTTGCTTTAACCATCAGTACCCAAGGAGAAAAAAAAGAAAAGCCTTTTTAGAGAAAGAACAGCATTGATCTCAAAAGGAATGAAGGAAAAAGAAGGATGGGATCTTTTTCACTGCTCTTTCCCAAAATGCACTCCATTTGGTGCAGAGACCAAGTTATCTCCCTCCCCAGTACTCCATGCAAACCCATTTCCAAAAGACTGTCTGCTGTCTGTGCCCCTCACACCAGCCATGGAGCCCAGCATCTCCCCTCCTCCTGTCCAGCTGCTCCTCAGGGAAGCTAACACCTTGTGCACATTTTTAACCATACCCAAATTCAAGGAGTTTCAACAGGAAATACATCTCTGTTCAGCCATTTCCCCAGCCACAGAAGCAGAGGTCTAATTGCCTCGCTGGGCTGACGAACAACGTGTTTGTTTGTCACCTGCCTTAGTGCCGGTTCACAGCCTGACTCCACGGTTCAGCCTCCCCTCCACTGAGAGGGAGGGGAACTTTAAACGAAGGGAGATGTATGAATGCTTAAACGAGGACATGAATGATTAACAGAAATAATTGGTTTTATTTTTTCCACGACAATTGCCGAGATGCATTATAGAAGGCTACAAATGATTTCCAGCTATTAACAGATGAGGCACCAACGTTAAATGAAGGTCACAGAGTGATTTATACTACATGCTACAATGCATTTGATCAATCTTTTTTTAAACATCTCTGCAGTAATTTTGACTGCTAACTCATCAAACACGTGCTCCACGCAGCTTACAACTGCTCGGCTTTTCTGAGCCATCTGCTTCGGTCCCTCAGCCTGAATCGCTGTGAAGAAGGAGAAATGACTGTAAAGAAATAGGTTACAAATGCCCAAGGCTGGTGCTTCAGAGCACCAGGGCAGCCCCAAGGCTGCTCTACGCTCCCCAGCTGGGTGCAGCCCAGAGGCTCCTGGATGCTACTGCATCCCAACAGTCAGCTTCTCCCATGCTGCTGGAGCTGCTGCCCGCTCTGCTGCCTGCCCGCTTGCCTGCCCCACCAGCCGTGCACCAGGACCGTGCACCAAGACTGTGCACAAGACGCAGGCGAACCACACGGTGTAACTGATGAGTCTGAACCCATGGCCAGTACATGGGGGTTTGCAGTGGCTTACAGCCAGCAGTGGGGTCTCCCGTGATTGGCAACTCCTGTGGGAGCAATGCCAGGGAAACTCCGTACTGACAGGCTTGAGAGCCCAAAAACTCTTTAAAAGAAATCAAAGAGGAAATGTGCTTCTTCCTTGGAGTAAAGCAATGGTGACTTTCCATGCTGGGTCCAGGGCTGGGTGCTGTCCCATGGGCATGCGCTCCATCCGGCCACAGTCCCCGTCCCAAGGGTGAAGGATGTGTGCATCTTCACGTGGGCCCATGAGCTGCTCTTTTAATTTGGCCTTGAGTCCCATACGCCTTACAAAAACCTCTTAAAACAACTTCCATAAATGCTTTTATTCCGAGGGTGTTCTGGCTTGAATGCATCTGATTCATCTCCCTGCTGTAAATGACCCTTTTACAACAGCCTGAGCAGTTGAAGGAAAGCAGAGTTGTTTTCTCCCTGCTATCACAATCAAGTTGTTTGGTATAAAATGTGGCTCAAAAGTGAATCCATAATGTTCCTGGCAATGCAGGGAAACTGCTATTACCAGGAGTAAAATGTAGGTAGTAACTCTGTGGGTTTTTCTCCACTGAAACTGTAATTAATGTGGATCCTGTGTACTAAGTGCAGGGAGAAATACAGTCTTCACAGCAGTTAAAATGCATCTCATTAGCACTGAAACTACCGTATCGTCAAAATGCATTATGTTCAGCGAGGAAAAATTGTGTAATTGAATTCCCACCAAAGCACAGTTCATCTGCATCAAATGGCATTGTGCTCATCGCAGAGCCCATTTCGGCTGCTGCTGGAAATGAGGATTAATTAGGATACCTGCTCGTTATTTGAGGGAGCACATAGATGTGCTGTGGTCAGGCAGGGGGCTGCAGTGAGAGGCTGCGTACCCAAACTTCGGCTGGGCAGAGGGGTTGCAAAGGTTTGGCCACTCCTGCACTCAGCTTGTCCTGTTCAGCGGGATATGTTAGACGCTCCCAAATGTTCTGTCAGTGCGGCAAATGCTGCTGAAAAAAGGCCGACGATTCAAATGAAGGCACCCCTTTGCTGCATAAATATTCAGTAATAATTAATGAATGCTGTATGCAATTGCTTTTGAATTATTCTAGGCTGGATTGGTACAAGTGGCGGTGATAGGTATAAATCATTTCATGTACAGCATCTAGCAAGCATGCTGCTAGAGGTGCAAATACACAAGCTAATAAATTCTCCGAAGCCGTACATGCGGTGCTCTTCACCTCGTTCAAGAGCAACTCGTTGATCTGCAGCATTTTAATGGGTGAATTATTATTCATTTAAATAAATACATTAAAAGCTTCCAAAGTCAGTACAATGGTGGGAGCAGATAGGAGACATGCAGAGAGAGCAGCAGGGATGTTTCACAGGTTCAGAGTGCGAATGCCCGTGCTTTCACATCAGTCAGACCAGAGCAGATCTGATCTATCTCTCCACTGCAGCCCCTTCTGTCCATGTGTCCAGGCACTGAGGTGTGTATGGGCAGCAGGAGCTGATTAAATGCATTTTGTATATCACCATCATATATGTTCCCTTTCTTTTCACAGCCACATCTACACCAGAGACCCTGCACCTCACCAGCACAACGGCACAGCTGAGAAAAGCAGCCTGCAGACCAAAACACCAGTCGTTTTGGGGCAGAGGCATTTTGGGGCAAAGTGGCACACAGGGAGGGAGCTCAGCCCACCCACCATTGGGCTGCAGCCGTTCAGTCCAGGGATGATCTTACTGCATGTGCGCCCATGGTCAGCACCCCAGAGCCATACTCCTGTGGTCCCCTGCAGTGCAAGTGAGAACAGAGCAGCCCCCTTAGAGGCTCCAACCCCCCAGCAGCCCCTTTGGACCTTGCTCTGGCTGTAGGAGAGGCTGTGGGAGCAATCCATCATCTTCAACCTTTGCAAATCCAGGGGCTGCGCTGGTATCGTTTTAAGCTGCCACTTGGGTGAATTTTACTTACTGGAGGTGCGAGGGATGCAGAGCTCCAGCCCCCCAGACACGTGGGGCATGGTCCCACCGCTACCGGGCTCTCGCTCTGCTTGCCGGTGCCTCGGCCCTCTCCGACACAGCCGGGCACATCCCATTACTTCTATTCTTCAAATCCCATTATTCAGATCTAACGAGGAAATAAATTTAATTAAGGAAATTAAAACTTTACTTGCATTTGAACTCTAAGTGGGTATTAATTTGAAAGCACTGAAAGGAGCCCTCTGGCAGCATTGGGATCTGTTTGTGTCAGGAGGAGCAGGGATAGGGCTGGGGGATGGAGAAGGGGAAGGGCCTCCTCTCTCACCCGGGAACAGCAATGCACATGCAGAGGAGGGTCGTGGTCCCTGGGGAGCACAGGCAGTGCTGGCAGAGGTGGTACAGTGCCAGCCCAGCTCTGGGCCCTTGGCCAGGTAGCAGCCATCCTCTCCAGCCTGAACACAGCCCCTGACTCTGTCTACCCTCCCTGCCTAATGTTATGGGGCTTGTGTGACTTTCAACCCCCAGCAGACCTCTGCCAGACTGCCATAAGGCAGCAATTGCCAAGCAGTTGCCCGATGATGCTGAGCAGGACACGACTGCTGATGTGACAGTGGCATGGCCTGGGTGAGACCCTGTCTGCAATTCACCCCCCCGGCCTTTGCTCCAATTTGAAACGGGATGCTCTGAATGACCATTAAGGCTGCCCACAGCTCCCAGGTCTGCCTGACACAGGAGATGGCTTTCCCAAGGTGAGAAAAGGGTATCCGAGAACCTGTTCACCCACACAGCATCAGTGTGTTGAGCCTTTACTCCCCTTCCAGCTCCTGTTCAAACCCAGTTTGAACGACCAGCAATGGGAAAAGCAAACCCCCAGCTAAGGAGGTCTCCAGCTAATTGTATTTCCGCAGTCGGTGGGAAAAGCAGCGGAAAAAAAAGGTGTCAGAAGATCTTTCATAGGAGCCCTGAAGCCATGAGGCTGCAAGGAGCGATGAGCATGTTCCCAAGCTGGTCCAGGTCCCTGTGGGCTGCGGTGGCCTCTCAGAGTCTCTGCATGAGCAGCCCTGGAGGGCTGGGGACCACCTGGAGATGCCAGGTCCTGCTTCCAGTTCCTGCTTCGGTTCCTGCTGGTCTCCAACAGCCCAAGACTATCCACCAGCAGCTTCCCAGGGCTTCCACAGGTGCCACCAGCCAGAGGGCAGCTCAGCTGCATGACAGTGTCACAGGGAGATGGCTTTTAGCCAGAAAGAAGGAAATACTTCTCATTTCACCTCCTTGCATCAAAGACAGCCCAGAAAACAATGCAATGTAAGGTTCAGTTTCATACATCAGTCTTATTGAAAACAGCCTCTAATTAGTTAAGTAATACCCAGTGTTATTAATTCTGCGGCTCTACCATCATCGATGTATTTGTAATAATAGTGTTTCCTCTGTAATAGCATTAATCATAATGGATTTACTAAGAAATTAAAGAGGAAGGGATATTATCTCCCTCGGGAATACCATTTGACAGCAGCTTTACTTACTGTGTAGATTTTTATTGGTTTAATGCTCAATGTCTCGCTCGTTCATCTGCTTTCTAACATCCTCTCGCAAACACCCCTTTGTGAGCGGAACCACAAGCCGGCGAATGCAGCCCCCCCTCCTGCCACGTGCAGCTGGACGAGGGGGCTCCAAGCAGAGCAGCCCCAGAGAACCACATCGAGTCCTTTCAGAGGGGCAGCACAGCCACCAGCGTTTTCTCGCGGCGTGTGAGGGCGGGAGTGCACGGTCCTGCCCTGCCTCCAAGGACCATGTCCACTTCTGGGTGATGTCCACTTCTGCGCAACACCCACTTCAGGGCAACACGCCTTCCTCCAGCTGGTTTGCTCATTCTCAGCTCCATGTTCGAAAGCCTCTTTTGGCATTTCCAGGGGAACAAGAAACATCCAGCACCTCTTCCCGACACTTAGGCCAAACATGGAAAGGTTTCATTGAAAGTTGTTTTCCCATAGCCCCTTCTCCTCCCAGCAGGATTCTGGTTCAGGACACTTGCACCAGACCAGGCTGTAGACCAACAGCAGCTCGTCCGAGCCAAGGAACCAAGTGAGACACCCACCAGGGAGCCGCACTCAGCTCATGGGTGCCCAGGCAGGGCACTGAGCTCAGCTGCACCAGTGCTGGAGCTCCCACGCATCTCCACACACCATGTGGGTCATGGTTGTGTCCCCATGAGAAACCTCTGCAGCTCATTCCCACCATCCTTACCCCTGCCCACCTGTGGTCACTGCACTAAGCTGGCACCGGCAGCTCCTTTCTGATAAAACAATCAGATGATCTGATAAAAATTAAAGCCTGAAGTCTGAAGCGATCCAGCTCGGGATTTTTACTGTAAGCTCGGCTTTCCTTGATTAGTTGATGGCTATGCATAAAGCCGATGAGATTTTAATGCAGCCTGCACTAAACTCCTTCGATGACTTGCCCAGGAGAGCAGCGATGTCATGGGGCCTGTCCACCCGCTGGCAAGAAAACGAGCTGGAGGCAAGAAGTGCAGCAGGCAGTGAGCCCTGCGACGCTGCAGCAGTTGTGCCAGCACCCCTCCAGCACCCCTCCAGCACCCCTCCAACCTGCCCTTCCCAACTAGCACGGCCATCCCTGGGACCGCTCAGAGCTGGTGTCCCCAGCTGTCCCCAGCGTGGCCTCCGAGGGGTCGCACAACAAACAGGAATGGGGATTTGTTGTCCCTGCCCTTCGCTCCTTGCAAAGGACCCAGGGACACCTGCTGCATTTTTTCACCCCAAGTTCTCGATACACAAATAAACACATTATTTTCTTTTTCTTTGCCCCTTTAACATTTTTTCTTTTTATTTTTGCCCCTGTAATTTGCAGCAGTGACTTTGTGACAGTGCAGGAAGCCACAAAGACATCCCCTGTGCCCTGGATGAATTCTAGGAGAGTTGCTGACTCGAGACGATGCCCGAGCTCCCGCCTGGGCTCGGTGCTTTTCAAAGCCGTGAGCCTGTTTTTCCTCTCTTCATGTTTGCCGTGTTTTCATTCTAATTTGTTAAGCATGAGTTGCAGCCTCGGTAATTACATTTGTCTTAATTAGTATGTATTACCACACACTGCCACGCTGAAGAGACCTTCCTTGTGCGGCCGGCTCCTCGCCACGGCTGTAACCCCACGTTCCCATAACCGTGAGCCCACGCTGCTGAGATAACGCAGCCCATCGCCGTCGGGCTGCTGGCAGCGAGGCGGTTCAATGCAGCAATGCTTTGTGCACATGTGCCCATAAATAAGTTATAAAATCAGTGCAAAGCAGGAGGCCCTTCTTCCTGATTTCTCCTGGGTTTTTTGGACCTCGCCAGGAGGGAGCCTCACCTGTGGGAGAAGCCGTGATGCTCTGTGGGGTGTGGGACCAGAGGGGTGTCACAGGGAGGGACACTCGGAAAAGTAGGGAGCGTGTCATGGGCAGGTTGAAGGGAGCCTTTAAAGGTATTTAAGGGGAAGATTTGAAATGAGACCTTAAAGTCAGGGTGTACAGCTGGAGATAAAGCCGCAGCTGCAGGGTCAGCTTTTCTGCTCATGCTGAGAAGCCACCACGGATGGTGATTGGGGGCTGGAGAGCCCGTGGTGGGAGGGGGCGGGGGCGAAGCGTGGAGTAAGATGATTAAATGAGCAGAGATCAGGAAGATTAGTGGTAATACCCAGCATTTTGCCAAGCAACGCCGTGGGACTTGGAAAAGATTAAATTATATTACGAGTGTTGAAGACACGTGCCACAGAGAAGCAATGAGAGAAACGAACTTACTGGGGGGACGGGACAGGAGGCTGGGGAGGGAATAACAGGCTGAGATGGTGCCTGCGGCTGCTTCCCGCAGAGGGGCTGAATCCGCCCCACGCTGTGGGAGCACAGGGCATAAAAAGGCACAAATCCAGAAAGGAATGCTGTGTCTGGGTCAAACTACAGGCACCATTTGTCCCCAGCTCTTTTGGATGTCGAACAGGTTCATCCCGGGTTATGACTAACACCGCGGGGAAGAGCGCGATTCCTCCCTCAGGACTGGGGAATGGCAAGGATGCAGCATGCAGAGCATGGACAGGGTGCAGGGAACATCACTTTAATTCAAACTGAGCTTATTTTCAGCCCCAGAGCTGCTTACTGAGTTCTGAATTTCCGAGGCAGCTGGTTTTGGGTCTGAGCACTGAGTTCTGCTGTTAAAAATGAACTGCCAGGCGCTGCCAACAAGTCACTGACTTTATGAAGTCATTAACCAGTCGATTGAAATCAGCTTTCTCTTCCACTGCCATCCTCCTGCCCGGCGCCTATCCATCCATCACTCCCAGCTCTGCACATCCATCTCGGTGCCCCAGCATCGTTCCCTTGGGGCTGTGCTGCAGAGGATTTGGGTAGGGTGAAGATGCTGTGGAAGATGTAGGTGAGAAATTCAGCTGCCTGGCTGCATAAAAACCACATTTTTGGTGGAGATGGGACATTTTAGCACTTGTGGTGATGACAAATGAAAAGCACTGGTTGGGGTCTACTGGGGTTCAGGGTGGAGTATTGCAGTCCCCCAAATCTTACGGCTCCCCCATGGCTCATCCTGCATTGAGGTCATCCTGCCCCGACATTGCTTTACATCTGCGACAGTCCTGGGAGTGCTCCCCCTCCACGTGCTAGCCCAGCCCCAGCCCCAAAGCCCAGCCCCATCCAGCCCAGGGACAGAGGAGCTCCTGCACTGGGCAGGGCATGACGAGCTGACCAAAGAAATAACAGTCCAGGGGACAAAACCACAGCCAAGGTCCCAAAGTGGGGACAGGGGCATTTGGGTGCAGGTCCTGCCCCACTGCAGCCCCCACAGAGCCACACGCTGCAAAGGCAGCTCCACCCCACACGGTTGCCATCGGCTGCAGTGGGACTCCCAGGGTGACAGCAGCATGGGATGGGAGATGGCACCCAGAAGTGTAACTCCTCACCTGCACTGGGCAGTGAGGCCGTGGGTGACACCACAGCAGCCACCCTGGGAAAGAAGGTCCCTTTTCCTGCAACTTTGCTGTGACACCCTGAGAGTCAGCTTTGCCAGGGGACCCAGGGGACCCCAGCCTTGCCACGGCACCCGGTGGACTCCAGATTTCCTATGAGCAGAGCCGGGGTGAGTTTCTCCCTTCCAAGTGCTGGGATTTTACCACCAGGATTCAAGCACTGGCCCATCAGGTGCAGCCTGTTAGGGGGCAGAGCAATCCCCAAAAAGGACTCAGCCACTCATGGCACTCCCTGTGCCCAAGTAGCACATTCTGAATGCTGTTTTCTATGAGCTTTGCTGAACTAGACATCAGCTCAGCATGAACGCAGAGCACCCATTGCACATCCATGGGGATAAGCAGAAGAAAGAGAAAACCTTCCCCCTGCCTCAGCCAAAACCTTTGCCTCAAGTTCAAGGCAACAGACTTGGGCTGGTTCATGTCCCCAACGTCGCTCTGTTCCCCAAGCCCCAAGGACCATCCCCAGCTCCTCACTGGGCACCGCAGGAGTGATGGGACCCCAACAGCACATGTCCAGGAGAAACTGCAGCACTCGCTGGGTCTTTATCCCAGCACACCCATCACTGTCCCTGACCTGGAATTGGTTTTTGATGGATTGGTAAAACAAAAGTGCCCCAAACGTTCCACGCAATAACGTGAGCCGTAGCGCTGAGAGGAGCTGATTTAGCACCTCCCGGCCTGACTGAGAGGTGGTTCATGGGGGGATAAACCGCAGGCAAGTGATGAAAGCGGTGAGTGTGGGAAGATTTGTCACCCTCTCCGATAGCGAACACTAGAAACTGTCCCAGCAGAATATCAAAGCAGGACTCTCCGCGCCTGCCCACCTGTGCGATGCTTTCCCCAGGGTGCTTCGCCTCAGCCCCACTCACCTGGCCAGGCTCCAGCGGTGGGACACGGCGCCCAGCCCGCCACCTCCTTCTGGCTGAGGGTCTGGGAGCCGCAGCTTGTCCCCATGTGTGAGGCCTCACCTGGTCCCCTGCAGACAGCACCAAACCTGTGTCCCTGGAAGTGCTCCAGAGAGCAGCTTGGACATGCCATGGAGGATTTTGCGGTGGAACCAGAGCCCACGGGCGCAGGGGGTTGCCCGTGAGGGGATGCACCCACAGCCACCCAGCCCTGATGGCCCGGGGCTGGGCAGACACATGGGAAGGAGCAGCCCAGGTCCCCAAAACCACTCCCAGCAAACGGCATGCACACACAGCCTCATTGTTCTCCCGTCCTCCTGCTCTTCCAACTTAACTTTGTGCTTGCGTCCCTTGGCTCCTGTCCAGGGGATATAGATGGTACCAAGCGCGCAGCAAACAAAACAAAGTTTGCCGGTACTGTACCACCGGGATTATATGAGATTTGTCAATATTTGCTCAGGATTGAGGTGAAACTGAACTGAGTGGGGCTGAGAAATAACGTCAGGTATTGGACTGTGAAGTGCTGTTGATAGCCCACAGTGGTGGCTATTGAGTCATCACCAGCTGTTCAACTGAAAAAGCCCTTTTTTTTCTTTTTCTCCCCCTCCTTTGTATTTTAACTTTAGGTAAATTGATGGAGAATTACACATTGTACAGCCACAGAGCCGACCGGTGCAGAAAACCCAGCAACCTCTAATATGCTCAGCAGGGTGAGCTAATGCACACGCATGCTTCATACTAATGAAGGGAAAAGCAACAGCCAGAACTGAGGGTGCCACAGGCCACAGTTCGTACGCCCCATCCCGCACCTCGACACCTGGGTACGGCTACCCCTGTCTGCCGCCCTGCCCCAACCTCAGCAGCTCGGTCCCACCGAGCACCGTAACCTGCCTCTCAAGGGGCATGGGAAGAGGCAGATGAGCCACAAAAGCAGCAAGTGAGAACCACAAGTTCAAAATGTTAACATTTCTTACCCAAATTTGCCCTGGCTGGAGGAAAAACTACTTAAAACCTCTGCCACGCTGCTCCACACAGCTTTTAACTGCTGGTTTTGTGATGCCCGTGCTCCCCTTGTGCAAGGGATGAGAGGTGGCAGCGGCCAAGGTTCGCGGCACCGACAGCGTGCTGGCGCTGCACAGCCACCACCCTCACTCGCCAAAGCCTTACTGGGGAGAGCAAGGTCAGCCTTTGTGCCGCGCAAGGGCTCGTGCAGCCAGTGGAAACCATGAGAACGGGAGGTGCTGGGAAGGCACCGATGCTTCGGCACTGCCGGGAGACCACGGTACCCACACAAGTCTTAGGGAGCAGCTCCCTGTTGAGGCCATCTGACAACTTTCAATGCAGAGGTCTGTAAAAATAAAGTAACTGGTGGCATGTCCTTCCACAGAGCTGCTGGGCAGCCAGCAGCCTCCTGCAGTGCTTCCCTCCACAGAGGGAGGAGACTGAACCGGTTCAGGTCCTTCCTGCAGGAAGACATCCCCCACACAGTGCTCTCAGGCTGACACCGTGGGTCTGGGCTTTGCTGACATTGTCCCCTTCAGGGCCAGCACCCAAGAGGATGGGGTTTGGGGACACCGAGCAGGAGCAACAGAGTGGGGCCAGAGAGGTCCCACAAAATAACAGTTTCCATGATAAAAGGGAAAATGGTGCTGCTGTGCAGAGGCTGCGTGGCATTTACAGCCCTCGGAGACCCCAGCCCCTTCGGCTGCTCGTGATGGACAAAGAGACAGTCCCAGGGTTGAACCTGTGCTGAGCAGCGTGGGTGTAATGCCAAGAAGGATGCAGAGACCCCAACTGCGCTGTCACAGTCCCTGATGCTCCCTCTCTGCTGCATGGGAATGCTGGAACACCCATCCGCATCCCTCGGCTGACACCTCAGTCCCACTGGCTCCGCAGCCTTCCCACAGGTCCCCAGCCTCCCCACAGCTCCCCCACTGACACCGGCTCTCGTTCCTGCCAGTTGTTCAAACACCAGTGCTTTGAAATGCCGGGAAGCTCCTTTGCAGCCAGCATTTCATCAGCGCTGCTCTGGGGAACGCCACAAAGGAGGTCTGCAAAGGCCAGGGTGCCCAGGGCACAGCTTCTCTGGGGTGTCTTGCATTGCACCAAACCCCTGATTTCCAGCCCCGTTGCCCCCCCAGCCTGCAAGGCTGCTGGCCCGGGGTAACTTTTCTCTCTGGGTCTGGGACCTGCTATGGGCAGAGCATCCCTGACCTTCCCCAGGCACCATGTCTGGTGGCCATCAGAGCCACCTGCATATGCAACCCAGCTGCAGCATGCAGTGGCACCACCGACCATGGTCACGGCTGTGACATTCCAAGGGGGTGAGTCCCTGGGGCTCCCACTGACACAGCCGGAGCTGTGACGTCTCGGTGGGAGCAGCCCCCTGTGCTCATCAATGGATGCTCAAGATTGGGCCATTCATTAGACCCCAGCAGAGCTGCAGCCTTGCTGCTGCCCCCCACCTTGCCTCCAGACCCCACACTGCCTGGGCCAACCCCAGGATGCACCCCCAGACCCCTCCCACACCCTCGCCGCAAGCTTGGATGTCCCACGGGGACTATCCATGGGTCCTCCTTCCCCCATCCCTGCCCACGCCAGCACATGGCACCAGGAGAGCTGCTGCCAAACCCCAGAGCCAGCTCCAACCCCCACCCCAGCACTGCAAATGTGGAGCTTCCCAAAAAGCCCCCCGCTGATGTGGGGGGACCTGGGGCCACTTGCTTCCCAGCAGCTTCGGCCCCACGGCCACGCGAGGTGATGAGCCCATCATCGCATTCAGACTCAGTGCCCACCAGCTGGCTGCTGGATATCACTTCAGCACAACACGATGACGGTTATCCAAAACATTTTTGTAAATAATTAGCAAAAAATTAATGCAAAAGTCAGATTTAATTATCATATCAAACCCAACGTTAATTAGAAAGCAGTGACAGATGGCTCTGCCCCCCCTTCCCATGCCACACATCCTCTCACAAGCACCTCCTTGGTCTGCAGGACACGTGCCAGCATCTTCTGCTGGGAACATGTGGCCCCTTGCAGAGCTGTAGCACTTCTTCCCCGGCTCATGACAGCAGGCAGCAGGCTGTTACGGCAAAGGCTGGAAAAAAAATGTCCTGGATTCTCCTGCTTTCCTTGCACGCAGGGTTATGGGCATGAAACCCAGCCCTCACACACATCTGACCTGGGCTTGGAGGTTTCTGTTTCCTCCCCAAGCCCAAAAATGCCGTCAGGCCCCCATGAAAGTCATTACCAGTGTTTCTGTGGGCACCTCTGCAGTCAGGGAGGAGCAGACTTGGGCAAGGACAGGGGTGAACACGCTGTTGCTGCTCGTGGGACTCGGAGCCGGCAGAAGAGCTGTTTTGGGCAGCAGACAGAAAATGGTGACATGTCTCAAGGGGCTGCAGAAAGCCCCAGCACAGCCCCAGCCATCAGCCCAGCAATCCTTCCTCCTCCCCTGTTGCCCACAACAGCCCCAGAGCTGGGGCACTTTGACGATGCCCAGAGGGAACGGGTCCAGAGCTCCCCTCCCAGGAGCTGGGATTTTGGGGGATGCCCAGCACAGCATTTACTGTCTCCCACGCTCCACCCAAGCCAGCACAAGGTGATTTATCCCTCGCCACACAAAGCAAAGTCTTCCTGCTCCAGTGATGCATCCAGGCCCAGCATCCCAACACCGCCAAGAGCTCCATCCCGCTCTGCCAGACCTCTGCCAAAGGGACAGTGCCACAGAGGTGAAGAGTGTCCCATTGCCGCTGGGTTTCACATTCACTGCTTAAAATGGCTCATTTGCATCAGTAACAGCTCCACTTCCAGCAACGTGCCATCAAGAAACTGTATGGCAAATCTCCACTTGCTCATCATCAAGGAGAGAGAGCTCTGGGAGTGTTAACCGAGTAACGGCAATGCCACAGGCATGAGAGGGACACGCTGCCAGCCAGGGCACCGCCGCTGCACGAATCAGCCTTGTCTGAAGATGATGGCCCTGCTTGCCAAGAGCCTGTCCCACAGGGCAGAGCTGCCATGCTGTGCCTCAGTTTCCCCATGTCATGGTTTAACCCCAGCTTGGCAGCTGAGCACCACACAGCTGCTTGCTCACTCCCCCACAGTGGGATGGGGGAGAGAGTTGGAGGAGTAAAAGTGAGAAAACTCGTGGGTTGAGATAAAGACTGTTTAATAAATGAAACAAAATAAAATAGTAATAATGATAAAAGAATATACTAAATAAGTGATGCACAATGCAATTGCTCACCACTTGCTGACCTATGCCCAACCAGTTTCACATCAGCAGCCCCCCCACCCAGTTTCCCCTTAGTTTATATACAAGATGTCATATGGAATACCCCTTTGGCCAGTTTGGGTCAGCTGTCCTGGCTGTGCCCCCTCCCAGCTTCTTGTGCCCCCCCAACCTTCTCAGTGGGTAGAGCACGGGAAGCTGAAAAGGCCTTGACTTAGTGTAACCACTCCTCAGCAACAGCTAAAACAACCGTGTGTTATCACATTATTCTCATATTAAATCCAAAACACAGCACCGTACCAGCTACTAGGAAGAAAATTAACTCTATCCTGGCCAAAACCAGGACACCCCACCTATCAATCAGTTTACAAGCCTGACCCCGCCTTGTGCCATTAAACATCAGCTGGTGGTTTTCTTACTAGAAGTGAGAGCCACAACCCAGCCCCGAAGCTGGGTGAGAGCCAGGCAGGTATGTAAGGTGCACTGGGCAGAGCACAGCCCGGCTTTGTGAAGCCTCCAACTCACAAGGGCAAGGAGGGATGGGAGAGGATCCCTGTGTCCCCAAACCACAGCCAGATCCACCCAGCTGACAAGACACCTGCCCAGGATTTACTCCACGGACCAGAGTTTGCGCCATGGGACTGTTTGCACCACAGCCTCTTCATAGCCCTCCTACCTTCAGGGGAGCATAAATCGTACAGCCATTGCCAGAGTGGGAGAGAAAAGCCTTGGACAGCATCTTCCCTGCAATAAATAAGGACATTTTACTTTGAGCTCCGTGTCAGGTAGACCTGAGACCCGACCCTCCCCGGCACAGGTGAGCACAAGAGCTGGGAGAGGCTGTGCCAAAGCCCAGACCCCAGCATCACCCAGGGCCGTACCCCAACAGGCTGGAAGGGAAAGGTGAGCGGTTCAGACCGGGGCTCAAGCACAGCGGCCAGAGGACAACTCTGCAAAGGAGGGATCCCGTTGCTCAGAGCTTCACAAATGGCTCTTTCACCCTGAAGGGATGAATGCAATGGGGGAAGGACAGGAGGAGAATGCAGACACCCTTGGCCAGTGCCCCAAAAGCCACCGGCCCTGGTCCCACACCAGACCACAGAGACTTTGGACCAGTGGCCATGTGGCCATCAGCCAAGTTCATTCCAACAGCCCTGTTCAGACAGGAGTCACTGACAGATGGTGACATGTCCTGCCGGCAGCTGATCCTGCTGGTCCCTTCAGCATCGCAATGGCTGAGCACGGTGGTGGGGACCTGCCCCGGGCTTTGCTCTCAGATGTCCAGGGAGGAGGGCTCAGGACAGTTTGCACAGCTATTTCCCTACCAGCGAGCAATCTTCTGCCTCCAGCCCCACACGTCAGGGCCAGTAACACTCTTTCACCGTAACTGATGCTGGAGTGGGTGTACCCTTAACAATGACGATGGGATATATTTTATTTAAGACAAGGCTGGCCTCCTTGTTCTGATCTTATTCAGAAGAATAAGGCAAACTTCTTCCCTGGAAGCCAAACAAGTGAGATCTTGGAAAATGCAGAGCGGAAGCTCGGCCAGGGTCTCCTGGGTTTGGGGACAGGAATGTGGTTATGGCAGCATTAGGAGCAGCAGCTTTCCTGGGGGTGAAATAAAAGATTTCAGAGGGTTGTAGAGGGTTGATCCCTGTTTCTGCAGGGAATGGCCACGGGATGACAAGTGCCTCTGAGGTGTCCGGAGCAGCATCGCTCTCTGGCTGCGGGCACAGATCGCCTCCTCCTACACTCAGCACCTCAGCCAGATGCAGATTCTCTCCAGGTCTTCTTCTGTTAATAGAGATTAAAGAGCCCATCATGTGCTGCTGCTCCATGATACAGCAGAGCAAGGCAGAGCACGGATGGCAGAGCACGGTCGGCCAAGCACCGGGAAGGTGCTGCTCCTCTGGCTGGGTGCCCATGTGCTGTGGAGCAGGAGAACGGAGCCCAGCACCCAGGAGTTGCTGCCAGCCCCACACAGGGATGCCCCTGGTTGTGCTGCCAAAAGAGTCACCAGTCCAGCAGAGGAAGGCTTTTGTGCTCCCCGAACCCAATGTTGTTGTCACTGGATGTGGTCCCCTGTCACCTCTGGAGGTGGCCAGAGCAGGAAAATGCAAGTTGCTTTTCCGGCACACGTTGGTAGGAAGGATGGGGATGGCTGGCGCTGCCGAGGACACCGTGATCCAGGCACAGCAAGGCCAGTCAGCGAGCTCTGGGTGCAGAGCTACTTCACAAACAGCACCTAACTTTCTGGCAGGATTCGATGCAT
The DNA here is from genome assembly GCA_027574665.1 of Rhynochetos jubatus. NCBI lineage: Eukaryota > Metazoa > Chordata > Aves > Eurypygiformes > Rhynochetidae > Rhynochetos > Rhynochetos jubatus. Next base: position 15,342,871 of record CM050665.1, on the reverse strand, counting down.
CCCTGCGTGACCAAGCTGCCATGTTACTGCCTGTCACCTGAGCCACGAGAATGTGCCACGTGACCAGCCAGACACCCTGGGATTTCTCTGCTTCCTGTAATGATTTTCTAGTCTCCGACTCCCTACTTTCACCCTACTGCATCAGCTGCTGCTTTTCAGGGTCTTTTGGGCAAAAGCACATGCTTTTCTGTGCTCCCACCACACACATTTGGTGTAACCCCGCTGTATTTTGACACTTGTGATCAGATTTTCCCCTTCCCCTACCACATTCACAAAAGACCGAGCTCCCGCCAGCCCCATGCGCATCCCGCCTGCTTGAGCACAGGTGCTCCTCACCTCCTGGATGGCACTGGCCAGCCAAGGGGAGCAGCAGCACTTTGCTCTTGTATCTACTGAGCATACAGGTGCACAAACCCCGTTTGGGTGCTCGCAGCCTCGTGGAGCTGAAGCCAGCGTTCCTCCCTGCTCTGCTGGAGGGTTGAAGAGCACTGTAAGCGCTTCGCCTCCTGCCTCCATTCGGAATGCCCTGCCTTGTCCTCAGGGGAACGGGCCAGCAGCAAAGCCCAAGCCTTGACCTTAGAGAGCAGTCAGAGCACTCAGCACCATCCAGGACATGGCCCATGCTGATGTGGGATACCCTGATCGCGGCTGCTTCCCCAGAGCTGCCCACCATGGCACAGCAGGCAGGGAGACAGCTCCCGGTGGGATGGGGGAGGTGGGACACGTCACTGGTGGCACAGGGAGGTGCTAGGAAGCCATGAGCCACCTACCCCAGGAAGAAGATGCCCTCCTGCCTGCTCCTGCCTGCTGAGGAAAACGTCCCAGGGCTGAGGTGGTTTGAAAGGGCATCAGGGGCCACGGTCCCAGCATCTGCCTCTTTCCCCCTCAAGACGCTGGACCAGCTCTGGTTTAGCACCTGCTGAACTGCAGAGAGATGGAAATCCATCGCAGCATTGCCCTCTGCTGGCAATCCCTCCTGGATAAACCTTTTCCCCGTCTCCCCAGAATACCCTGGGGACCAACTCTGCTGCCTCTGGTGCTCACCTGGGCACCCACAGCATCCCCAGGGCCAAATCCCACTGGCACCACTGGCCTCGGCCGGAGCGGCTGGGCGAGGGACACCGGCCTCCACGGGCTGGCCGCAGGCTCCGGCAGGCTGCTGAGTGCCCGGGAAAGCAGCCGAGTGCCTGGAAGAGGGGACTGGAGCCTCAGAGGCCAGGCTTCACCCTCAGGGAAAGAGGGAGATGAAAATTAAGGTGGGAGAAGAAGCGGTTTTCATTAAGAGCTGGCAGGCAGTGCCCCTCCCCCGGCACTCAAATCCTGGTCTCTGATTTACAGCGGTTTAACACGATTCAGGAGGGGAGACACTTTCTGGCCCAGGGGTTGCCTGGCCGACAGGCCACTGCTGCCTCCGGGTCCGGGGTGGCCCTGGCAGGGACCCCTCAGCAGCATCACCAGCACCCCATCACCTCCCGCCCCGGCAGCGGGGAGCCGGGCGAAGGTGGGTGCACCCACACCGCGACCCCCCCGGAGGGCTGGTGGAGCCAGCACCCCGCGCCCTGCGCCCCGGCAGCGCCCAGCCGCGGGCGGTACTGGGGGAAGAGCCCGGGAAGGGCGGGCAGGAGCCCCTCTGGGCCCACCGGCCCTGCCCGCGGCCCCGCGCGGAGGGGCAGCGGCCGCGCAGCTCGTCCCGCATCCCGATGGCCGCGCAGCCTGTCCCGTGTCCCGGTGGCCGCACAGCCCGCCCCGAGTCTCAGTGGCCGCGCAGCCCGCCCGCGTCCCGCATCCCGATGGCCGCGCAGCCCGGCCCGCGTCCCGGTGGCTGCGCAGCCCGTCCCGTGTCCCGGTGGCTGCGCAGCCCGTCCCGTGTCCCGAGTCCCGATGGCCGCACAGCCCGGCCCGCGTCCCGGTGGCTGCGCAGCCCGTCCCGTGTCCCGAGTCCCGATGGCCGCGCAGCCCGGCCCGCGTCCCGGTGGCTGCGCAGCCCGTCCCGTGTCCCGAGTCCCGATGGCCGCACAGCCCGTTCCGTGTCCCAAGTCCCGATGACCGCGCAGCCTGTCCCATGTCCCAGTGGCTGTGTAGCCCGTCCCGTGTCCCGGTGGCCGTGCAGCCCGTCCCGTGTCCCGAGTCCCTGTGGCCGCGCAGCCCGTCCCGTGTCCCGCAGCGATGCAGTGTCGCCTCCCAGCGCCCGAACGCGGCGTTGCAGAGCGGCCTCGGCTGCGCTCACTCTCCTTTGCAAATCCTGCCTGCGCGGTCCCTGCGCCGAGCGCCCCGGAGCGGGGGGATGGTGTGCGCAGGGAACACGGGACAATCCAGGGCAGCAGGACAAGCCTTTGGGCTGCGCCCCTGCGCTTGACAGCCCAGCCCAAACCCCGCTGGTGCCTGGGGTGTTGCCTACCCGGGACCCCAAAAAGCCCTAGAAGTCTCAGGTCCACCTAACCCCAAAGGCGCCATCCCCCTCGTGCCCAGGGGAGTCCCTGGGACCGACTGCGTGGATGGGAAAATCCACGCGAGCCGTTCAGCCCTGCGTGTCGTGTCCCTCCTCCGGCCGCTAAACCCCCCTCTTGTCAGCATGAAGCGGGTCATGGAGGAGGATGGGGAACTTCCCGCTGGCACAGCAGGTAACAAGCACAGGAGCAAGGGTGCAGGCAACGAGCAGTGAGGTGCCCAAAGGAGCTGGCCCCGGAGCCAGCCGGATCCGGTCAACCATCCAAGGGACAGACAACAGGGGACACTCGGCCACAGCTCCAAGACGACATGCAGGAGGATGTCACCGGGTTCCCATTGCGCAGGCACAAGGGGAAACCTCCAATAATGCCCTAAAACATGGCCTCAAAACCCTGCCAGCTGACCAGCTCAGGAGAGCCTGGAGCCAGGGGAGGGAGGGACGGGGATGGGCTGCGGAGAGCCACAAGGCCTGGGAAGCATCCCTTTGCTTTAATGGACCTTGATGTTTGAAATTTAAGTCAAAAGAGCTCTTTTATTTGCCACAGGGCTGAGCATAAGCCAAAGGCGAGCAGGATTTAGGGGCGGGGGAAAGCTTTCCAGACGAGCAGAGTGCAATTTCGGCCTAAGAACCAAAATAACGATAAGAATAACTAGTAGGGGAGAAGGGGAACGTTGAGCATGGCACATCAATGTCAAACTCCGGATCGTCTCAGCAGAGACATAATACAAGGGTTTAACCTAGGACACCAATTAGCGGTATTACCCCTGGTGAGCGCGAAGAAACTCGTCCCTACAGGCAGGCTGATTTTATAAACACGCTGCATTCAGCGGCTCCAGTAAGCTGACCGGTTTTAATAAACGGGCTGAGATTTAAAGACATGCCTGCAAAGGGACTGGAGTTGCAACGGGTAATGGCATCTCCGAGGATGAAGCCACATTGCCATAGTAGCCCGGAGGCTGGCACACGCTGGGGGTACCCGCAGAGGTGCAGAGAAGCCCAGGCTGTCTCCCAGGGTGCCAGCATCCCCAGGGAGCAGTGGAGGAACAGGCTGCCTGGGGCGTCTCCAGCCCACTCCTTTTCGGACACCCTGTGCCGCTAAACACTCACCTGGCCCCAGTGACGTGCAGGGTGACAGAGGTGGCTGCAGGTCCCCGGGAGGTGATGTGCCACAGGGATTGTGCCCGGGGATGGAGGAGCATCACCAGAGCCTCGGATGGTTTCTGCGGCGGGGTTTAATGGGGGACACAGGCAGGGTAGGTCCAAGGTAGGGAAGAGGAGGAAGAAGGGAGAAGCACAAGCAGATTAGCCCAGCTGTGACCTCAGGGCCAGGTTGGCCAGGGGACAGCGGTTCTTTGGTGCCAAAACACACGATCACAGCCCCAGCCTGTGACGACTGCAAGGGCTGGGAAAGGTCAGGGTTGGGAAAACCGGGGACAGGAGCAACCAGACAGTAACTCGTGGGCAACGTGGGGGCAAAGACAGAGCCAGGGAGCTGCAGCGTGTTGCCGTGAGAGTGGGAAGCAGGTTCATGTAGCAGTGAAATAAGATCAGCTGTCCTCCAGATCAGGCCTAGGTCCCAGGTGGGGATGCAGGACCTCTATGGGTTAGGTAAGATGCTGCCCGTGTGTCGTAGTTTGACAAGAAGCCTGCTCTACCACCCCGGCCCCCCCCACACACACACACACCTCCTCCCGGTGAGGAAGGGTTGGAGGAACAAGCAAGGAAAAGCCCGTAGGAGTTGAGAGAAGAACTATTTAATTATATAAATGAAACGTAGGGAGTTACTAACAATGCTGGTGCTAATGAGTAATGTACGGAACGGAGGAAGAGGGTAGAACAAATGATACAGGATCCCACCCCAAGAAGGGAAAAAAGGAAAGAAAACCCACCTGAAGGGAGCAACCCCCCCACGAAACCGCCCAGGGGCCGAGAGAGTAAGAGAGAGGAAAAAACTTTCAAACCCCGGCTCCCAGACCGATCTGCCCGGCAAGACACTGGCTCTGCCCACAGCACCAACCACTCGCCACGAGGTCCCACAACACACAAACCCCCAGCCCCCTCGGCCGGAAGCCCCCTCAGACCCTTCCCCTTCCCAGGGTCGTGTCCAACCACAAGCCTTTCCACCCATACCCCCACACCCTCCCCGCCGGTCCTGCCGTGCCGCAGGCCCTGGGCTGGCACTCCCTGTGCAGCTTGATGTGTTATGGGGTGAAGCAAAATATAGACTAGCCAGTGCAAAGCTAAGACACCGTGGGAAGGGGGATGGGGACGGGAAAAGGCTGTCTCCAGGGCAAGCGCAGCAGCTGACTCAGGCCACCAAGTGACAGCCACGAGCTCTCACTCCTGAATGAAATGCCCCATGTGTCCGCAGGGTGCAGCAGCTACTGAAGAGCTGGGAGAGCATTCCTGCTCACTCCCATCGCAGCACCGACAAACACGGCCGAGACAGCTCCTCGGCCCCTTTGAAAAAGGCCTGCCTCCCACCACTTCCATATTCACCTTCCTGAGCTGAGAACACACATTCTCCATGCCTGTGCGGACCAGCCACATCTCCATCCGTCCCTGAAGCAACCATGCTAACGAACTGGCAGCCCGAGGGCGCTCAGAGCAGGCTCAGCCTCGACCACGCTGTGAAAGTGAACTACAGCGCACGCGGCACTTGGGTGCCGACCCCCGCGGGCAGAGCCCGGCTCTGGCACAACCGCGGGAACCAGCTCCCGAACCTTCTCCCCTCAGAGCCGTCCAGCCCCTTTTCTGCCACTGCGGCTGGCATCAAAGCCATGCCTGACCCCACCGGCAGGACAGTGCGCGTGCAGAGCAGACACATCCCCAGACAGCTCTGCTAGGCGAGGCGCACGGCTTCACGCGTGCTGGATGCCCAACGCTCCAACGGAAGCAGATGGAGAAGACAAATAACTGTTTCTTCCACCAGCACTGGAGCTATTCTCGCTGACACCAACCAGGCCATTTAGCCAACAGCAGTAAGGGCAGACCTATGAATGCAAGAACAGTGGCAGCACATCTGGCAGCAGTGGTGGCACATCTGGCAGCAAAGCCTCTGGCCCACAGGATGTCCGTCAGGGACAGGCAGCCGGGATACAGCTCCCGTTCCTGGGGGGACGGGCAGTACTCCCCTGTGGGCGAAGCGAAGCCAAAGGTCCAACGACTTTTTCTGGAGAAGTCTCACTTTGGTACTTGAAGCATTTGAGGGACAGTAGATTATACATTCTAGGGAGCACAGGGGCTCCCCGCAGCCCAGGATGGTTCCTGCAGGTACCCAAATGCTGCCCACACGATGTGTGCTTTGCTGCTGCTGCAGCGGGTCCCGTGTGCGAGGCCAAGCGCTCTGCGGTGAGCTCGAACCGCTCACACCGGGCAAGTCCCCAGAGCGCCTCCCAGAAGCCCGTTGCTAACAGGCAGTAACTAACATGCAGACTTGCTGCCAACTCATCAGTTAAGCAACTGGAGAGTGATGTGCCACCAGCAGAGCCCCACTCATTTCCCATTTAACATTACACCAAAGGTTCTTGCAGCTACATGTCTTAAAACAGGCCCAGAAAAAGCACGTGTTGCAGAGAAGACCAGGAAAGGCACACTGAAAAACCACCTACACATCTGGAGGGTGAAGATCCAACAACACTAGAGACCAATTTCACATAAAGCAGCATTGGGCAGAGCTATGGATTTCCATTATTCCTGGGAGGGAACAGCACCCTCGCCTGCAACACAACACGAGCACTCTCCGGTCCCGGGGGAGGACATGTGCTGAGGTTTATAATCAGCAGCTGGAAGCAAAGCCACCTCAGCCGCTCTCTGGCCCGGCAAATGCTCCTTGCATGTTCACCCTGTCCTGGAGGCAGAAAGGCAGATACTGGGGTGAGTGAAATCCCAAGCCTCCCGCAGCCACTGTACAGCAACCCCTTTCCTGACTCCCCCAACCCTAACAAGCAGCATAAATACGAAACACTTCCCTGCCACGCCTGGCGAAAGCGCTGTGCTTCCAGAGGGTCCAAGTACACACACAACCAGGAACCAGACTGCCTCTCCTAGGGCGGGAAACCCTGGGCAGTGCGCGCACAGCGACAAAAAGCCGTCTGGCAGTTGAGCACCCTGGTGCCCCTCACGGCTAAGTTCTGCCCACAGAATGAGCCTGAGCAAGGCAAAAAATGTTTTCTTCCAAGCGTTGTAGCTATTGACTGATATTATGCAATATATCAAGGGATTCGTTGATATTCAAAGCAGAAAGATCCTCAGACATACTGACAAATTATAGGATTAAGACTCCCCCCGCATCATTTATCAGAATAAACAAGAAAAAGCAGGTTGCAGGCAGTGAGGCGTCTGGCTAAAAGCAAACAGGAATCATGACACGCACTCATTACTGCATTTTCTTCTTGCTGTGCAGCCTACGTTCTTCCTTGAGCTAAAGCAATTGGTTAAATGAACAGGAGAGAAAACATAACCCAGGAAACAGCTGGGTTGCCAGGTGGTACCTCTGTCACTCAGTTTCTGATCTTCTACATCAGTAACCTCAAAAGCATTAACAGTGCTGATGGGATTTCATTGTCCTCTCCCAGCTACACCTGCACACATCTGTGAAGACACCTGACTGCACCCGAGATGCCCACCCAGAGCTCCTGTTACACTACTGCTTTAAAGTACAACGCTTGCGAGCACAGCGCACAAGGGGAATCATCCCTACGACAAAACATAGGAAGCCAAGGCTCCTGGCTCTGCCCCTAAACTCTTAATGAACACTCAGATTTGATTTCTCCTTAGTGTGGGGATTTTGAGAGGGTGGACCAGAATATTATTGCAATAAGAAAACAGCTATAGCAGTCCTCCCGCAATTCTGTCCAGCTAAGACTGTAGTTTCATACAGTCAGGCTACAGTGCTACAACGAAGTTCAGCTCGCATTAAGGAGTGTTTGTCACCCGTAGGAAGAGGCCAAAACGAACAGAAGTTACAGCCAGGTTACTTAAACATCACAAAGAACTGACAACGGATGAAAATTAATCAAGATATTTAATACAGTGCAATCCATAGTAGTTTCTTAATTAAAATAATTGTGTGCATGGTATCTGAATGGGTTATCAATGATCACAAAAAAGCAATAAACATTGTAGTGCTGTGTAGAAAAATGTACAACTGAAATTTAAATCTTCCCTACTCCCGAGACAAACTGCGCATTTGCGATCTGTCGATTGCCAATCATCATCACCAATTAAAACGGGACTTGTGACTACACTGTTGCGGTGACAAACACAAGGCTGGCCACACGTCAGTCGAGGGATATAAATAGAACTTGCAAAGAACTAAAAACCTAAAGCATTCTTGCACCTAAACACAATAAGAAGCCGACGGTGGCTTATGGTTTTTCCTGGTTTTAAATGCGTTACAAGACTTCTAGACACACTAAAACTGATGTAAAATTACAGAGTGTTTTTCAGCATATTTCAATTCAATATGGCCCAAACTTTTGAAGATGAAGATCCAGCAGTGGCAGCAGCACAGTCCAAAAGCTGTCTGTTTGATTTTGCAAATACCTTTGTACAGAAATTTAACCGTACAAACTGCAGGCAATTCCCCCTGCTCCCCCTTCTTTCCTTTGTGCAGACCATGCTATGCAGAAAACAGCAACGCGGTTCCCACTGCTTTGGGTTAAAATTAAAGATAAAGACATTTTGCTTATGCTTTCTCCTCAACACAACACATTTGCACCCAGAATAGGTAATCAAAGTCTTTTTCCAGCCAGTTACTGCTGTGGTTACATGGTTCCTGCCCAAGCTTCCAGCTCTTTCATGTCATCATCCTCTTCTTCCTCTTTCTTCTTGGCTGCAAAATATTAAAAGAAAACAAATGAGTGGGAATCCTGACAGCACCTCGTCTCGATCCTTTGCAGGAGAAAAACCTCTGTGCCACTGACCTAACCAATAAACGAAGCACCAAATGCCAGCGAACAAACACACAAGACCTTTTTGAAGTAAAAGGTGCCTCCTGAAAAAGACAGACTCAACTTCCTGACACTTCCACTTCAAGTGGAAAGTGAGAGCTCACATAGGAAGAATGTCAACGTGCAGGTTAAGATGTGTACACCGCGGTGTGTATTGGTTTCCACAAGCACCGAGCCTCCAAGCAGAAGACCCCAGGTTTTCGGCTTCTTGTCTGACATCTCCTGTATCACAGTCTCTCCCCTACAGAGGAAGGGAGAGACTTATTCCTTATTCCATCCTCAAGTCCCCAAACCGCAACAAATGAGGCTGCTGTGCTTTTACCTAGCCAGGTACCGAATCCGGAGAGCTCCAACTCCGGTGTCATTCCAGCTCTTCACGGGCTGAAGCGCTAACCAGCACGGGGTACGTGCTGCCCCCCTCCTCTTGCCACGCTCTGGGGAGGCGGCTGGACCTGGAGGTTAAGCTCCAGGTTACACACTGCCCAGCTATCACTGTTAGTCCTTCCAGGGGTGCACAGGCTGCTCTTTGCCAAAACAGCGCAAGTCCGGTTTCTGGAGATGAAAACCATTAACTTGGCAGAAAGGTCTTAAGCCAGAAATAGCTGCAATAATTTTGGAAAATACCAAAACGGACGTCATTTCCTCAGACCATGTTTTCGCTTCAAAAGAGGGCGGGTGGGGGGGAAACAGGTCACATAATTCATACTCAAAATGGTTTGTGTCATTCCAAATTAAACATTTACGTAAAGGTGACTCAGTTCTCTCCTGAGTCAAACTCAAGACCTATCATTTGTACAAGTTTGGAATTGGTTTTCCTGAATTAAGCTCTCTGCTAAGCAAAACCAGCCTTTGCCTGAATTTCTCCTGCCATCAATTCAGCTGACAGGTAACAGCAAAAAACTACTCATTCAGCTGAAGTCAAACTCCAGAGAGCTCCTGAGAACTGGAAAAGCTGGAAAGCTCACGCTCATTCTCCACTCAGTGACTGCAGAGGAGGTGGTAGGAGTCAGCTCTCCCTCGGAAGACACATTACTTACTCCCAAAAGACACACTAAGCAGGTACCAGCACGGTTCGGTAAAGCAGTCCCTGTGAAAGCCTGACCCATGACGACCAGAAGTAAGCTTTTAATCCCAGTGTATATTAAGTCAATTTTAAGTGAAAAACGTTGGGTAAAAAAAAATTAAAAAAAAACCCAAAACCAATAAAAAACCAAACACACACGAACAAAACCCAAAACCCCACCCACCACCCTCCCTGAATCCCAAGGTTTCCCAAACGCCGGGCTTGGAGGCAGTGTTATTTAAGTAAAAAGCAGCATGTCATTTAAATACATGAATGGAATTCTGATTTCCATCCCAAAGCAGCTTAACCTAAATCCTACAAAGCACTGAGTTTTATACTCACAGTTTTTACTTAAAAAGCCTTCATTATTTTTATTATCTTAGGAAGTGCTGGGTCTACATAAGTCTTATGCCCTACAGTTACTTAAAGTCGTGCACAATTACAACGCCTCTTACTAGCGTGCAGTCACAGCTACCCAGTACTATGCCAGAAGTACACCTGGGCTGGAGTCAGCATGTTTTAGTGTCCATACCCAAAGAATACCCAGGGAACAAACCTCACAAAACCAGCTAGGAAATAAAAAGGTAATGCACGTGTTTGTGTAACTTATTTCTCGCGCTGTTGGATCTGAATCTAGATAAGGTCTCAGATGTAAGATGTTTTGCTACAACTCGCTCCCCTCTCATCAACACTCGTCAGCTATTCTGCCTAGCAAAACAGAACCAGAAAAAACTGAATTATGTCAAAACACAAGAACGGTAACGCACGAGGATCACACCTCACAGCACACCACCCACAGCGGAACTCTGTTGTTGGCAGCGTCTGCTGCTTCCCAGGACCCTCTAATCCTGGAAAGGCAGCAAGATAATTATAGATACACTGACCAACTGGGACTGTCTTCATCCCCTAGGTTTTTGGACCTTGTTTCCCTAAGTAAGCACATGAAATAGAGCTGCCAAGTCTACAACTCGTTCATAATGCATGAAGGCAGATTCAGCAGAACAGGCTGGCAAAGCGTCACGTGCCGTTAGTGCATGCCAGACGTATTCCAACTCAACTGTACTTCATGAGGTGTCACTGCTAGTTCACAGACGAGTGACCAGTTCAGATTTCAGAGCATCTTTGGACTGTCTCTGTAAATATGAACATTTCTTGCCCATTGTCTGTGTAAAATCATCACACCAACTAAAATTTCCTAGATCTATGTGCTCATAGACTGGGATTGACCTAAGTTTGGTACTGTCTGGCTTGATGACGTGCCAACCTCAGCAGAGGCAACAACTGTCCCCGAAGAGGGGACTCTGAGGTGAGCTCTTCCCAAAAGCCATGCTCTGATCCCAAGCAGGGATCAAATTAAAAACCCAAGGCAGCAGCGAGGAAGCATGGTTCAATGTGGGGCTCTGAACTGGCCTGGGACTAATTCCCAGAGAGCATTTCCACTGCACTCCCTTTTACAGCCTTGGTGTGTTCATCAGTGTTACTTCCCTGCTGGGCCAGCAGCAACAGGTCGGCAGCTTCCTTTCTCCACATCTCCACCCACGCCGCAGATCAACCAGCAGCGCCAGCAGAGACAACACTGTCCCTGTGACACCTATTAGTTTTCGTGGTTCTTGCGAAAGGCAGGTTACCCCCACGAGGAAACGGCACTAGGTGTGACTCGTGAAGCAGTTTCAAGCAAACGCCTGTGCTGCCTGCAGCCAGATTTCCCAAACCCGAGGGGCTGGCGGTCAAATACACGAACTTTTTAACAACCCGAGATGCTCCCGGTAAAGGTCCGTACATACCTGGCTTTGACGGTATTGATATTGAGGGCACATTCGGTAGTGGTACTGTCTCGGGACCACTTATTTCCAGCAAGTTTTTGTCTAGTTCTTCCTGTTCTAGTTCCTCTAGTTCTGCCATGAGTTCATCCTAGTTTTTTAAAGGAGAAAGAAACTTTAAGACATATTTATTAGCAGGTACATTTAACTGGTCTTACTATTAAAGGAAATAGTTTTAACACATCAGATCAGAGCAAACTGGAGTCTAAATCTTCATCTGAATCCCTGTATGTGGTCTCTCCAAGGGTGAGGAGGGTGGGGAAAGCAGTGAGGAGATGAAATCTGAGTCCAAACGTTCTCACATCAGGCCAGCCAGACCATTCCGAGCACAAAGGCAGGGTAAGGGCTGTTGTACGCACTGAAACAAGTTCTAGGAGCGACTTCATATCCTACTACTACACTAGACACAAGCAATATGCAGGTCTTAAAAGAAAGATCTCATATGATTCACCATCCCTGGAGTATTTAAAAGACGTGTAGACACAGCGCTTAGGGACACGGTTTAGTTGTGGGCTTGGCAGTGTTGGATCAATGGCTGGACTCGAGGATCTTTTCCAACCTAAATGATCCTATGGTTTTACGACACGAACAGAGGCAAATTTAAAGCATACCTCATCAAATTCTTCCCCAAATCCTACTGGCTTTGAGATGGCTGTTGAAATCTCATCTGCCAGCTCTTGCTGCTCTGCAATATCCTGCATTAATTCATCTACTTTATCGATATCCCTGTAAAAGAAAGAGTTCAATATAATCAGGCACCTTCACAATCAGTGCTTAAGACCGTATTTCTCATGACATCTTACGAATTCCTTTCCCAAAATGTACTTTGAATGCAAGTCTGAATTTTATCCCACTGGTCCCAACAACATTATGCATGTATTTTTCACTTTTCCCTAAAAGCTTAGCTCACAGCAGTTACATGCAGAGACTTCATATGAAGAGGTCTGTTTTGCATTACTGGCATTAATAAGAATTTGCTCTGTTCCCTGACCCAGCATTATTACATTACATCTACAGTATCTGCTTTTGGAGCAAGTACAACATTCCCATCATGCAGTTTACCTTTAATTACGGCTACATACACAAACTCCACTGCACAGAAAGAAGTTTAAGTCTTCCCTCGAGGCTTAAAATTCTTGCTGCTACTTGGTGGATCTGTAACCAGTGCTCACTCCAATTTGCTTTAGATGACACTGGTGCTGGACTTCTTTTGGACAAAGGCAGCAGCTTTGTGCATATAAAATGCTGGCAAGCTGGGGAAGCACCCATAGTTGCACATTTTGTTCAGTATGAAAGTATATCTAATATTTTAGTTTAAGTTACAGAGTAGATTTTGCTACTCTACCTTTGGTTATCAAACACCTAGCGTTTAGCAGGTCAAAGAAATGACAGACTAAAGGTCCCACGGAAAGACGCAGAAGAGAGTCACTTACATGTTGTCATGAGCAGCTTTCATAGCCTTAGCAGCAAACCCCATATTCTTCAGCACTTCAGTGTTCGTGTTGGCATTCTCGAGTGCTTCCCTCTGAAATTCAATTGTTGATAACGTGCCATCTATCTGTGCAAGCTGCTTCTCGTACCTCTTCTTACGCTTTAGGGCCTGGAGAGCAGCTGAACAACAAAGAAAAGGGGAGGATTTGTGAGATTTGTGCCTGAAATAGCCATGCATGTTTTGCACCAAACGCTACCCAGTACAGAGAAATATTTAGCACGTTCTATCGTTTGTTCTGCACTTTTCTCCCCAGCTAAATGAAGTTGCCTAACTCTTCTGTTTGCCTCCTTTGCCAAAACTGTTTAAAGGTGGCCAGGTGCCTGTCCATGCCCTGCCACGGGCAGGATGCCAGCCAAGAAGCAGTTCGAGGATCAGTAGTCCAGCCACTCGAAACACACCAGAGACTACGCTGCAACGAGCAGCAGGCTTCGGTGTGCGAGCGGATCCACTTCAACACAGCTCCGTTCACCATCACCCCAACACATCAAGGCACAGATGCTGACGTAGCTCCCACCAGATGAGGTTACGATGCTGCTGCAGGGTCCCCACCAGCCAGCTGAACTCCTGAGCAGCTGCTGGGAGAAGCAGCTCGTTCCAACACAAAGCAAGGCCAGTGTTTCTCCAGCTCTGCTGATCGATGCTGTGAAATACACACATACAAGTATTTATATATAAACAAACTTCATGCATGTTTCATATTACTCCTTCTACAACGTGCTGTCCACACAGCAGTCTCCACTGATGCCATGAGGAGAGATGCCATCGCCTAAATGGGTTTGAGCAATTTGCTGCTTGTAAGCTCCTGTCCAATGCCTGCCCATTGCAAGAGCTGTCCACCCGCAACAGCACCCACCCAGAGCCCCACACCCACGGGGGTCACCCATGCAGGAGGACTGGTCCAACTCGCTGCACAGCTGAGCTTCCCAGCTCCTTCGGCAAGGCTCAGCTCCCCCCCACCCAGGCAGGTACAATCCAAGCGACAGGAGACAAGTCGGCTCTGCCCGACACCCGCACAGACGAGAGCCTGCTGCATGGCTGCTCCCCAACACTGACAGGAAATACAAACTAGATTTGCGTACAGTCTTGCCTGTACGTGGCTGAAAGTGTCGGTAAGAGCTGCAGCGGGGGCAAAACCTACCGAGCACTGCTGGCTGCTGAACAAACGCGAGGTGTCACACAAAGCAAGACACACGACCAGAGATGCCTTCACAGCATTCCTGCTTCCCCTCCAGATAGAGACTTGGCCACGTAACACACCCACCTACTTCACTGACTCAGCTGGGACACAAGCCGCTGTCGCTACAGCCTCACTCTCGGTGCCTGAACGCAGCCACGCGCACGCTTCGTTCCCTCACTGCTCCGATCCCTGTGAAACTCACACCAGAAAACCGTTAACACCACACAAGAGCAGCTCTTCCAGTACAGCTGACACACGTGTACCACACTCTGCTAAAAACCAACGCGCTGGAGCTCCCAGCAGACCAGTCACGTGCCCCAGGAACAGCGGCAAACGAAGCTTTAAACCTTCAAGATGTACTTCAAACCTCTGCGTCCCCGCTTACGGTTCCACAGCAGATCTGGGCGTGGGGACGAGGAGTAGGAAATCCCGACAGCAGCCAGCTTCCCGTATCTCCCCTACTAGAGGGACGATAACTTTGTGACACGACGAGCGTGTTCCTGCAACCCAAGGAAAACAGCTCTGCTCCTACAAGCGGAATAAGCCAGCAGGCACCCGCGTGTTTTGCCAGATGCCATCTCGAGAAGCTTGACAGTCCCTCAAGGTAACGTCCTGGTGTCCAGAAGCCCCACAGATACCTCCAGCTCTACAACTGGGTACGAATATGCTGTACATGATTGCTTTCAACTTGCACTAATGTGTTTTGTGCAGGTACAGCAGGCAAAGTGGCACAAGTTGATTTATACAAGGGATCAAACCACAAAAACACACATCGCCTCGACTGGTCTGGCACAAGCCAAAGGCCCAAAACAAGTCCCTTCGCCAACTTTCAGCCCAACACCAGCAAATCTGCCCACTACTTTGGGACCAGTCCAACATCCATCCTCATTTGACGGCAGTGGGAACAGGACTGGGTTTTCCTGTAACAAAAGCAATGTTTGCTCTGCAGAATCAGGCACAGCACAAGTTATCATCTCAAACATTCCAGCTTTATGCCAGCTCATAAAGGGATGACTAACAGAGTGCTGGTATATCGAGTCTTGGTTAATTTTGTACTAATGTTTTAATTAAGGATACATAAAATTTTCTTACTCAAGATAAAACTGTTACTGGGCTGTATTTATATAGCGACAGCTGCTGGGAAAGTGTCAGGCGGCGACAGATTCTTTATGGAGGATTCTGTGCGCCATGGACAATTATTGGCAGAAGCAGAGATTTTACAGCCGTTACACAAACCAAGTACTAGTTTACACACAGTTCCCCACTGCAGCTTTCTCTGAGAACACCTACAGTTTATCTGCATTTCATGCTTATGCACTTGTAAAACAAGCTGCTCAGACCCCAGACATTGCAAGCATGTCAAAGATGCTGTGATCAGAGGCTTTATCAGGACTGTTGGGTAACCCTTCCCCTCCTGATCCCACGCACACCAGTTCAGTGTGCCCGAACTGCATTCCCCAGCCTTCCCTCTGTTTTATAATCCTGTCCGTGATTAATTTCTCACTTGTATATACAGATCAAGGCTCCCACTTTTACAGAAGCATGGTACATCATCTTCTGGCTTGCAGAACTGAGCAGGGATCCCCGTCCTGAGACCTGGCAGAGGGCACAGGCTCCCAGCTGGGTTCAGGCTACCTGCCCAGGTCTGCTGAACCTCCGAGCTCCTTCTGGTCTCTCAGCCAAGCACTGACCACACTGGGCTTTGCTGCCGTCAGAAGCCTGGCACAGACCTGGTCCAGGCACAGGAATATAAACATGCTCATTTTAAAACTCACCTTGTTTACAGTGAAAACTTGACATGGACCTGTGGTATTTTCTAGAAACGTTTCCAACTCCTATGGACCAAGAGCAGCCAAGGAAGATATTTATGTTTTCCCTCTCCTCTGTAAGGCCAATGCTTCCCATGGCCACAGAGCCCATCTGAAGTGCCCACCTGAAGACTGACTGGTAGAAACACCCATTTCGGTAGCCTAAAAGGAGCAGAGACCAATACATGGCCACAGCCACAAACACAGGGCGTGCATAAAGCTTCTGTGTCTGCACAGCTCAGCATAAATATTCAGCACAGGCCAATCAGCATCGAAGTGATAAATGATTTTCTGCAATGAATAAAATCTTACACAAGGCAGAGCAATTTCTTGCAGCTAGAACCACTAAGGAATGTAAAACAAGGTGCCTCAAAGAGATGATCACAACTTCCTGCAATTTATTTTCATCTGTGTTCACACTGAAAAACAGTTAAGCAAGGGAAGTCCCTGTTTATAGCTAGAACATTTTATTAAGCTGAAAAGATAAGAAAATACCAAGTTTATTTAGGTCACTCACATTCATTTGATCCTATAAGTTTTGGAAATTCATTTCCCATATTCCTCGCTCCCACAGAAGTGGATTTGCACTTTACATTCAAGATTCTCCTTGTCGCAGCTGGCAGCACAGCCATTTCATGGTGCCCCTCTCACAGATGCTCCCGGCACCCGAATCCGGACACAAACGCAACTCAGAGAATGATGCTCCATGCCACATTCCCACAGCGGAACAGTGAAGACTGCAGGGACTTCTGGTGCTGACCTTTCTAATCGGTATTTGTCTCAGCTAGAAAAACAGATCACTAAATTATTGTTTCTCTGCATCTAATTTCAGGAAACAGTTAATAAAAATGCTCTTTTCTATCTGGCAGATAATTAAAACCATGTTTGTTTAAGACCATTACAGTCAAGTTCGTTTTCCATCTCTCAGGACTGATTTCCCAATTTTCAGATATTTGTGGATGAGCACACCACATCAATTCCCATAGCTCAGCGGCCACAAGGAATTTCTAGCGTAAGGGTCCATCTGGAGCCAACTGGAGGCTCTGCACAAGGGGCTTCCACAAACGGCACAGGCCATGGGGAAGTGCCAACTCTGGCTGTAAATGCAGGACCAGCAACAGTCTTTGCTAGCACAAATAACAGGGCTGCAGATTTTCTGTATGTTGCTATCATACTTGAGAGACTCTACAGAGCAGTGGTGTGTGATGGAGGTACAGATCCCAGGAGACAATTCTGTTGAGCTACAGCTACCTTATCTCTACTCTCCTACTTAGGCATCCATTTCTGAAATCTGAGGAGCAGTTGTGCCACTTTTTCCTGTGAAACAGTCTTTACCATCTGCATAAATACCTACCGAAAGCTTGTGTACTGCCAGAGTAACACTTTTTTTTTTTATTACGTTCTCATTGAAGTCAAAGCTACACATACTTATTCTGAAGAGAATGACATGGGCTTTTTTTCTCCCTCCCCAAAAAAAAAATCGGTTTCCAGAATTTGAAATAAATACGAGAGACAGCAGGCTACAAGCGTGTCCTCTAGCATGACACACGTGCAAGAAACAGAGACGCATTTGAAGTCAAAGTGTAACACGGCCCAGTTTTGCTCTTCATAGGAGCTGCTGTCACACTAGGCAGCCGTGGAAGAGGCAGTCCTCAGGACCCACACCCTTAATTACGCCCTCTCTGCTTCCAAGATAGTAATTACATAGACAGACGAAGTAATTTAATACCCAGCTTTAATTGCTGTGGAACTGCTTCAGCAGGACCTGTAAGCATATATTAAGGTTAAAGCATTTATTCTCTAACATAGCCAGGCTTCAGTCACGACCCAGAACCTGTTGCTAGAGAGATCACCAGCACAATTTTCTAGAAACAGCTGATTGAAATTTTCCAACAGCAGCACAATTCCCTTACCTTAATGTGAAAAACTGTACGGGATTACAAGACTGCTGGGCCAGAGTCACAGCCACTTCTGCAAAGCCCGTGATACCCAGAGGCTCAAAACAAGTAAGGGCTGAAGGTTGCTCTCACCATACTGTGGCCGTGTATTTTTTATGGAAATACCTGCCTTTATACAGAATAAGGCACAGAAAGGTCCCGACTACATCTCCACGTTACACACTGTGCTTAAGCCATTAGTAAGCCCAGCGCGTTGCAGGTGGCAAGTACGGGGCAATGCACAGCTCTTGCAGCATCACTCAGCCTGGCGTTCCTCCTCCATGGAGCTGAAGGAAATCACTCTGCATAAATACCTCCCCAGATCCCAGGCACAACTTGCAACAAAGGGCAGCAAGAGCAGGCACAGAAAAATGACAGGCGGTGTCCCTGATGCACGCTCGCTGTCCCTGGGGCAGCTTCCCCTCCACGAGAAGTGACTTTCCCTGGAGTCACTCCATAACACCACGAGTTTCTCCTACTAGAGCATCTCCCTTTGTTGGGGGGGTTAACTTAGTCTTGCAACATCCCTGTCACAGGTAAAAACAGTAGTACTTTTTTTAGTACAAATACTAGTAGTAGTACAAACAAGTACTAGTAGCAGTAGTTGTTTGTAAAAACAAATCACTGGCTGGTTTAGCAGGGAATTTTTTTCTTGCCCTCCCCCCCCTTTTTCTCTTTTTTTAGCTCAAACCTCCCACAGGTTGCACATGAGGACAAGACAAGAGTTGCTGAACCATTTTATAAGAACAAACTGACCGACGACCCTCCTGACCTGCTGAATAGCCATGGATTAGACAAACTGATGTGAGAAAACTGTTGGTAGGCTTAGAATTCATTATTTAAAAATAAAAAAGTTTAACATTTAAGATAAACACCACTTAATGAATCAATGCAAACTCAGTGACAGCAAAAATACCTGATCATGACACAGGAAGCTGGTTGTCGCCAGACAACAGAACTACCTGACAATAAACAGGATTTTAGACAACCTTCACAGCCCGTACCTTATCCTTACAGTGTGTGTTTTAGCTTCTAAGTCATAGAATCACAGAATGGTTTGGGTTGGAAGGCACCTTAAAGCCCACCTAGTTCCAACCCCCCTGCCATGGGCAGGGACACCCTCCACCAGACCAGGTTGCTCCAAGCCTCATCCAGCCTGGCCTTGAACACTCCCAGGGATGGGGCAGCCACAGCTTCTCTGGGCAACCTGTCCCAGGGCCTCACCACCCTCTGTGGGAAGAATTTCTTCCTGATATCCAATCTCAACCTCCCTGCTTTCAATTTAAACCCGTTACCCCTTGTCCTGTCACTACAGGCCGTTGCAAAAAGGCTCCCCCCAGCTTCCTTGTAGGCCCCTTCAGGTACTGGAAGGTGCTATAAAGTCTCCCCGAAGCTGTCTCTTCTCCAGGCTGAACAAGCCAAACTCTCTCAGCCTTTCTTCATAGCAGAGGGGGTCCAGCCCTCTGATCATCTTCGTGGCCTCCTCTGGACTCGTTCCAACCGGTCAATATCCTTCTTATGCTGAGGGCTCCACAGCTGGACACAGCACTCCAGGCAGGGTCTCAAGAGAGCAGAGTAGAGGGGGAGAATCATCTCCCTCGACCTCCTGGCACATGCATGTGCACCTGCTGGCAAGTCCAACACGCACAATGAATTGCACGCATGTAAAATATCCCCTAACAAAATAACAGATTACTAAAATTCAAATACAGTACAACTAAGTTTTGTTAAGTTTTCAGCAGATCACATGAAATACACACTGAGGAAAAAGCACTTACACTATTATTGCAATTAAATTAAAGGTAATACATTTAAGACTGACTGGGTGACTCCTGCCATCCATTGGACTGTGAGCAGGCTCAAAACGATCTTCTCCACCTGACATTCTGATAAATTCATCGCCTCTGCCATCAGCTCTGCCCGGGACATTAGAGCCAATTGTGATTCATAAAGATTTCACCACAGAGCTCTGATGAGTTAAAGCTGATGTAAATAGTTTATGACCTCTTTTCCATTGGTAAAGTGAAATAAAATGTCTCAGTTTTAATAAGCACCAGCATCTAATCTGCAGTTCCTCTTCACACAGAGCTCACAGGGAAAACGTCAGCTTCCAGAGAGGAGGGCAAGGCCGGTCAACCACCAGCTGGGGCAGAAGCTGGACATCTGTACTGCCGGCTTCAACTGCCGGCACGTAAAACCTCGTGTAACAGTACAGCTGAAGGAAGTTTTACAGACTTAAAACCACAACCTTTTTAATACATAAAAACCCATTCCGTCCTCATTTTGTTCTGGGTTGGGGTTTTTTTGTTTTATTTGCAATCTTCAACTGGTGATCCTCAAAATACTTCTTTGAATTTCATATTGGCTTGAATTTCTGTGATAGTCCCCAATAGAAATTCCAGAAGTTTCACACTTAATGACCTACCTCGGTGAATAACAAGCAGCAGGGGTTTCATAATTACCCCTACCACGGCAGCCCCCAGCCCTCCACCCGCACTGATGAGCAGGAGCTGGGGTCCCCTGTTCAGTCCCTACTCCTGACTAAGGAACCCCCAGTAGTTTGCCGAACTACCCTCCTCCGTCAGCACTCGCAGTCTGAAAAGCATGACTGCTCATCCAAAGAAGTTCACTTTGTTCTCAAGAAATGCTATCTGCAAGAATCCAATTGTAAGTACTTTTAAACAATTTCAACCTGTACATAAGCCATTACTCACAGAGCTTTTGTGAGTCTCCGGGTTTGCCTTGCAATAGTTACAGCAGTTTGTTAGTGAAACAAGTGTTCACTGTGATAAGAAGTTAGCAGGATAATAAAAATACAATTTTACTACACAGTACTACATTCAGAGAGGAAAAATTGACTATCAACGTGTCAGTAATCTTGTTAACAATCAACTCCAGCCCTCTGCAAATACACACTGCTTATACACCTGCAGGACAAGTAGCATTAAAGGGATGGTTATGCATATGGCAAGTTTATTGAATTAATGCTTTAAATATCATTACCAGAAAAGGATAAATTAGTAGATAAAATACAAGGAGGAACTTAAGACTTGTTTTCCTACATATTTGCAACTCCAAATTTTGCTAGCAAAACCACGTCTCAGCTTGAGAGAGGCAGGAAGACCAGGTACTTCAAAGAGCCCTGGGGATACAACTCAAAAATTTCACTGAATTAAAACACATGCTTGTGTCAAGGTCCACACATTTGTGACCCCAAGGAATATGTCCTGACTAATGACTCCCAAGGTACACGGCTCCTGCCTCTGCAAAAACCTGCTAAAAGTCACCCTGATACCTAAAATAGAAAGGCTTCTCATCCAGAAGACAACACAGGGGTTAACAGCTTTGATTACCACAACTGAGGGGAAAATAAATTTAATCTCACATCTAATTTTTACATTCACTCTGGCAAACGAGATGAAACGGCAGCAGCGGAGACACCCCTGCAACAGGACAGCAGCTGTATTAATGTGGGATCCGAAAGTTCCACAGCAGCCTCCAGCATAATGCACGCCCAGCGTCAGCCCCGCCGACATCAACCGCCCAGGACAGCTGCAGAGCAGCTTCCCAAAAGGGGGTCTCTTGGCCCCTCCCGCAGGAAGCCGGGACACTAGAGATGACTGAGATAATCAGCGTAATACTGAGTGTATCCATCTATTCTATACCTTGCTCAACAGAAAGAAGTGTCATTATTTTTGCTGCTCATGAAAATACCATTACACCTTCCTGGCACTTGCCTTGGCAGCAAATTTCCTCACCAACATCATCTTCGCTGTCCTTGAAATGGGATCACAAGAGACAACCTCAGGTGCAAGATGTAACTGGCTGCCTCGCCTGCAGCAGGGTAGCTTCATCGTAGGCAACTGCTCAATCTCTCATCCTACTGAGAGTTAGCAAACTGCCCACAATCTCTCAAAGACACTCCTAAGAAGCAAAAAGGTAATTTAAAGCAATTCACAAAATACACTACAAGCAGATAAAGAAGTACACATAAATCCCTCTAGCGTCTTACGAACTTCTTTCACACCACTGAGTTTAGCCTTGAATAAATACCTTTCTGCAGGGATTTGCTAGCTCAACAAACTGTTAACCAGCTGAAGAATGTTCGTGTTGGCTCAAACCAAACCCAGCAACAAAGCATCCCAGCAGTGCCCTGCCGCAGCGCGTGCCAAGGAACGCTCATCCCAGACCCAGCAAGTCCTGTGAGATGCAGAAGCTGGTGGGGTTTGATTCTCTATTCATGGTCCCAGAGGGCAGATCTTTTCAGGGTGTTTCCAAAACCATGTAACTACGCTAGACCTAACAGCTAGAGAGCCTCCCAGCGCTGCGAGCTTCTGCCGGAGCATTTTTGTTTCGGTGCTGTTCGCAGTTCTAGAAACAGTTCCTCCCCTTCCTGCGCAGAGCCCTGCGCACATCCCGCACCTCGGTGAGATTTCTCTGTGTGAGAAGAAACGTAAAGCCTCAGAGACAGCAGCATCCAGGCCTCCTCGTACAAGGGGCTGAAGAGGAAGAAAGCCAGCATGGCCACTAAGCTGTAGATGAGCATATTCCTAACTGGTTGCCCATTACATAGCCAGGTACACGAAGCCAAGCTGATGGCACGGCACGAAATGCCAGAGGTCCAAGAGGTCAGGCTTGATTTTAAGCATCCCGGTGTGAAAGCTGCTGGAAGACAGAGGTACCGAAACATGGTTAAAAACCAATTCACATCAACGCCAAGGCTAATGCCGTGCAAAGCAGCATGACTTCCTTTCCCAGGAGGATCGCCTGCTCACACCTACGATGTCTAGAGGATAGACACTGGCTGAAAAGTCACTTTATGATGAATGTCTGAAGCCATTATCACATGTTTCCCCTCCAATGCTAGGGCCTAATGTCTCCAGCATGGTTTCCAGAGAGCAGCCCGCAAGAGCTGGCAGCAGCCTCCTGTGCCTTTCTTCCGGGCGACGCGGCACCGTTAGCAGGGAGTCGTGAGCAGAGTTCAGCCCGTCCTCCATCTATCTTTCTCCGTCTGTCTACTAAACATCTACTGAAGTTCCCAAACCCTCTCCAGAGAAGGCAACTATTCCCAGCTTGGAGATGAAGCGACCGATTAAAACTACTCCAATAAAGCATCTAAACCCGGGCAGAGAATACAGGAAGGTTTCTGTCCTATCTGTGTTTAAAACAAGATTACAATTTCCTCCTGAGCAAAACAGCGCCAGAACATTTTGTCTATTGTGCAAGAAATTAAACTAAACAATAAGCATTTCCTGGTCTAAAAATCCATACATACACAAAGGCAAACGAGATAAAGAAAAAGACATCCCGTAGAACGGCAATCAAAGCTTTGATACGTGCGTTACCCAAATACCGCAGCCACCACCCTCCGCCGACACGGGCCGCAGCGCTGCCCCGGGCTGTGGTCACAGCAACTCGACCTTTGCACCAGCGACCGTGATCGCTGTCCCACATCCCATAGCCGGGACGCCAGGCAGCTATACTTGCAGCGTAACGCACTTCCTTGTCATAAATTAGTCACAGGCAGTTATTTTCATACAGAGCGCAGAAAGCGTGTTTCCAAAGGTCAGAACCCACAACTGCAATGCTACTTATTGCTGAAAGAGCGAGGAATTGGCCCAGGTTGAATGCTGCAATACATTTCAGCCTGTAGTTGTGGATGCAGAATGGCAAGCTGAGTAACGTCCTGGTCTGGCCTTCTTCAGGCAAGAGGTAGTCCAGAAAGCCTTGGAAGTTGATTCCTCTGCCTCGTCAACAACCAGGCAACAAGCCTGTGGTCAATAATCCTCTAAAACAGGTGAGCCTGGGACAGCTTTGTCCAAAAAAACCAAAGAAGTCAACTCCAATGAGATTTGAAGCCCAAATGAGAAAACCAGGAAAGACAGATCCCAATTACAGAGAAGCAGCCAACGAGCTTGTTCCACCCAGGACCTGGAATGAGCCTGAAACGCTGCACCAGCCGAGATCATCTAGGCCTAATGCTTCCAACTATTACATTAAACCTCATCCACGCTCTGGAAGCAAAGCATATACCGCATTTCCCAACTGTCAGTGTTTCACTTGCTGCGGTCCTGCATGTCACTGGATGCTGGCAGGGCACCATAAGGCCTCTCCAAAACTGATCCACCCAAAATACTTCCCTGCTTCCCAAACAAAACTAGATATATTGTAAGGCTGTTGGGGTAAATTATCCTCCCTTACCCTTTTAAACTGCCCAATGACTCTGCTGCTAAAAATCTACTCCTTATTTTACATCAGAATTCTACGTGCATATAAAAGAAGATAATTATTCAGAATTCCACGAATGTTTAAACCTTTAGGATGAGAAAACTATGTTCCTTAAGGACTCCTTGGGATTCTCACAGCCTGCAAATACTCCTAAATGGTTTTCTTCTTCATTTTGTGACTGCTGAAGATACCTTGTGAAAGAGAATTCCAGTGAAAAATTATAACCTTCCTCTGAATCCCAGCCAGAAATGCAACAGGTTGAGGTTCAGCTTTACAATACAAGTAGCTCTTCATAAGTATCTCAAAATATTCTTTTCCCACAGGAAAAAAAAGCCCCAAACTATGGAATTCCTTATGCTTAACAGTAGTTCTGTGATTAAGTCACAAAACTCTGAAGATGCTACCCTGAAGTGGCCTATTTTGAAACCTTCTCTTCCTGAGGAATAAAACAAGTGGCTGCCTGGCTAATCCATCATGCATTTTCCAGCTCTGGGCAATTATTATCAGAGCGTTGCCAAGTGTAAGAATTCAGCTGAGGCTGTCATAATATTTAGCATTTCTCTTAACATCTCATCTGGTGAAATTACACTATTTTGAGATGGGAAAAATTACTTTATTCATGAATGCTCAGATTTCAACGCTAACAACTAAGGGGAAAAAGTTGAAAATGCAGGTCTTTAGAAACCTGAGTTATAAAGCAAATAAAACAAACCACTTTTTTGTATTTAAATTAAAAAAAAAGTGTACTTCTTCACTCAACCCCCAGCCACTTAACGGGCAGCACTGCAGTGTGTCTCTCCAGGCCAGAAGTGAGTGTCATTGTTTAAACAGCAATGCCACACTCCTAGGCAGGGACCAGCTCCCAGAGCCAGGTTTAGCAGTAAGCATAGTTCCCCGCAGCACGAGCTGGCGGTGCTGCCAGGGAAGCACTTACCACAAGAGCCTTTTGATCACTCGCTTTCCTCGCAGGACGTGGCACATGCTGAGCCCACCACGGGGATGCTGCCAGGACATTTTATTAAGGTACCACCTCCAGGGGAGATGCGATGACTGTGCACTTCCCAGTTGGGCCATTACAAAGGTCACTTTAGGCAACTTGTTTTATTTCATAACTAACAAAAACCACCTGCAAGTTTCTGAATGTCATCGGTTGGTGTTCCCGTCACCCTGGCGTTATGCTTCTTTTCAGTCCCACTACACCTGAGGAACCTCCGTGCAGCCACCTGGAAGTAAATGACATCCTTAAACCTGCGTAAGCTCCTGCCAAGCCATGAAGAGCACATACAGTATGGATGCTTGGTAACACCACACCACCACATCTGTGAAACAGCCAGCATGGCCAAACACTGCCTTATCAGAAAGGGGGACTCCAAAAAGGCAGGTTTTACAGGGAAAGACATGCATGGAGTAACCCGGCAGCAGGTATCCAAGTGAGCTCAGGATGCAGCTACACAGACAAATTCACGGTCACCATCAGGTCAAGGGGTTTGTGCCAGCAGGGTGGTGACCACACTACCAAGTCTCTCGGTTTACTCTGTGCCTAAACCAAGGTAACTTCAAATCCTGGACTTGAACACGTCAGACCTACCAGAGTAGAGAGACCTGTTAAACTTGTATTCTGCTTTGAAGCAATTGCTGTCTGGAAAGCAGCTGCAGTGGAAGGTGACACTACCTGGTTATGACTCCAGGCAGGATCCTGCAAGCTGTAGTAGCACAGTGCAGGATGGACTCGCCGTTGTACCTGTGACTTGGCTGCCCTTATCTGGGAGGGTAAGGAGCTGGCTGCTGGAGCACAGGCTGGTGCAGAAGCTCAGAAACGGGAAGGGAGCAGTCATGGAAGTCCGTATGAGCTCAGCCCTCGCTTGCTGCACACAAGGATAAACAGGCACAACCCCAGTGTGGGCAAGACACTGGTTATACTGGTTACTTAGACAGCACCAACCCCAAACTTCCATTGTTTGCTGCCCATCGGCTGAGTGTTACGAACACCAGCTGTCTGTATACTTACCCTATGCTTGTATTAGTCCCTAAAAAAGGTTATTGGCAAGGCTTCCTTTAGCCAACAGAAGTGGAGGAGGCCAACTGCAAGAACATTACAGTTCTTTGCTGCAGCCAGGCGCTGAGCTTCATTCACCAAGGGGAAACTTCTACTCTACCGTGACCACGGTGACGTTCCATTGGTGGGAGCATTTCACTGCCCTTGGTACCGGCAGTGGGAAGGTCCACAGTGCCCCAGGCTCCTCGCCTGCAACCTGACCACATCCGCACAAGCAGACCTGCCTGCATCTGCCAACACCGTTTCTGCTCAAAGACTCAACTGGGATGACTATAAGCAAAACTAATCCCCTTGTCATCAGCCGTGTGCTGTGGCCTTGGGCTGTCTGAGGGAAAGGCAAAGGTCTGTCAAGATCTGATGCACGGCCTATTCAGGATTCTCCAACTGCATCCGTTTTGTTTCTGCTGGACGCCCGGCTGCAGACTCCACAGAAAGCATGTGAGCTGCTCCAACTTTCGGTTTTGCAAAAATCATCCATGTTTAAGTGGCGTGAGTAAATGGCAGGATTTTACTTACACCCCACACAAACCCTTTCAGTCCCACTCATCTCAAAGTCCCTGGAACAAGCAGCGCATACTACCCCAAAACCCAGAAAGGGCAACTTTAAAAACTCTGGGTTTTTTCCAAAACAGATGGGGATTTCAGAGAGGAGAACAAAAACCTGCCAAAATCATCACAGTGGTCTTTTCCCAGCTAGTCTTAGCAAGTGCTGGCCGTGCACCCTCCAGCCAGGTGCTGCTCCCAGGCAATGCAAGAGCCCAGGAGCAATGCAGAGCAGTGCGTGCAGGCAGGACATCCACCGTGTACAGGCAGGAGGAGCTGGGCTACCAGAGAAGGAGACACAGGGACACAGACAGCAGTGGCAGCCCTTTTACAAGGGTGTCCACTCAGTGTAGTGGTTCGGGCAACACAGTCTGGATGAGCCCTAGGAGAGCTCAGAGCTGGTGGTACCCCACTAAGGTAAGTCACTCATCAATGCCAAAGAGCAACTGCAGAACTGTTCGGGCAAGAGTAACAAAAAACCTTTTCCTGAACAGCACTGGCTGCAGACTCCTCTTGATGTGACACCATCCCACCCTCCCTGTTAAATGAATCACCTGCTCAGCGGTGAAGCATGGCTGTGTCCTTCACCGTCACTTCAGGCCTGGAAGCAGCGAGGTGTGCCGGGTAAGGAGGAGTGACTGCTGTTACTTCCAAGCCCTGAGACGGCACCTTTCCTACGCTGACCTGTCTGCTGAACAGCGCCACAGAGCACACCCAAGCACACAGTGCCTGGCCATGGCCAGCATCCCAGGAGGTCCAGCTGCATCCTGCTGCACAGCCCAGGCGGTATTCAAGTACGGCACATAGTTCTTACCAGAATCCAGTCAGAACAGGCTCCGTGGCCTCTCATCGAAGGCAAAACCCAGTGTAAACCTTAGCAGCAGGGAATATTCCCACCTCCCACCACGCTCTCCAGCTGTGCTGCTGAAGGAGATGAAAGTGTCTGGAGACAGCCACCGCCCATGGCCAAAGGGCAAGAGAGGCCTGAAGGATACCCGCACGAAGCTCTACAACAGCCACACATTTCACAACTCAGCAAAAATTCTGCCAGTGAGAAACAACCTGGCAGTTTCCTGAACAAGTCCGAGAAAGCAGAAGTGGGTTAAGCCAAATTAGCAACTTGCATCACCTGCAAATCACAGTTTTGAACAAGCACTAGGAGCCCTTAAGCAGGATTCAGTAACTAGGGCTGGAGTTTAAGTAGATACTACAACCCAACATCTAATCCATTTGGAGAGAAGAAGTAATAAAAACGAAGTCAGTGGCTGCAAACATGCCAGGCTTCCCCTCTGAAGGGGCTTGACAAGGAACAGGAACAAGGAAGGATGTGTTGCATCAAATACAGTTACCAAAGCACATCTGGCACAACCACAGGGGTTTGAGTTTATTTAAGCAGCTTTTTAAAGTTTTTGAAAGGTGTTTGTGAATCATTCCATCCCTCCTTAACTGTTCTATAATACAGCAATCCACTTCAAAAGGCCTCTGTTAAACAGATAGTGCAGAATTTCAAACTAAAAGTCTCTGCATTTTTAAACACCTATTTAAAACCAGAGTAATTATCATGCTTTCCCCAAGTCAGGTGTACAATGCCCAACTCCTTAATCTCAGGGGGGGAAGGAGGACTCGGGCCAGTGCTGCCATCAGTACTCCTGCACTGTGGTTTACAGTTAAGCACCTGGAACTCAAGATTCTGATTTAAACCACAGGAAAGGCAGGCTGAAGGGCTGGATAGGGTTTGCTGCAGGACTCCTGCTTCCCCTACATCAACATCTTAAGATTCATGGAAACAAAACCAGGTTCACATTATTTGATTCTGGGAGCAGAGATCAATTCTCTCGCCAAACGCCCAGCAGGCCCTTCCAGCCACGTTCACAAGCAATGCCTTGATGTTTGAGGCCTTACATACACCGTCACAGGCCATTTGAGTCTCTGCCCACACCCAGACCTGAGGTTGCAGCTTTCTCTTCCTTGAGTTTCAGATCACTGAACCACTCAAACTTCTAAATAAAACGTCCACGCCACGATGCAGGCATGCTTCCATTTCTTAAGTAACAATCAGCTGCCCCCTTGCCAGGAGATCACAGGTCACACTCAGATTTTATCACAACTAATACCTGTACGCTGACCAAGCAGCGCGGCTGTTGCCAGGAGAGGCAGAGCTCCCTCCTCCTTCCAGCCACATTCCCGACTCCTCCTCCTGCCAGCTCTAGCATTGGTGCAGTTAAGCACGGAAAACAGTGTTTATCTTTTTTTTAAGAGCTAGGTTTGGCTGGATCAGCAAACGGATCCAACTCCCACGCTGCCCACACAAACGCTAACACCAGCACAAGAGAAAAGGCACCGCATCCCAGAGACAGCCGGCCGCCACACCAGCAGTACCTCAACAGGCACACCGAGTGGCTACTGCAAGGGGCGGCTGTGTCTCCCCTCCGGTGCCAGACAGGGAACCCTCCAGCACCAGGCACATGGAGTCGGAGGTCAGGCTGAAGCACCAGGGATGGCAAACCGTGATTTTCACAGCAGAACTGACTTGCTCGCAGCAGCACAGTGAGCTACCGGGAACCGGAGCGACTTTTGGCTTCAGCCCACACCCAACTTCCTTGTTTGTTGGGCTTTTTTCTGTGCAGGGCGGAGCACAGGAGTGTTCCCTTTCCAGGAAAAGCCTGAATTATACAGCAGGAATCTAGCAGTGGTTTTGCACCCATTCTGGACTCAGTCATCTGTGCTGAAGAAAACAGCGTTATATTTACTTACAGTGAAAGAGAAACTGCTGCATCAGAGAAGGGAAAACGCTAACAGAAGTCAGAGTTGATGGAAAATCCATGCAATGTTGGTCTCCTGCTAAAGCCTGAATATTTTTACTGCCTATTAGCACAACATTAGCTTTTCACCCATTCCCATGTTTGTGGACCTAGCGTTCATTAACAAAAATGTAACATCTAGTGGCAGGGAGGAACGTAAGGGCCTTGATTCACCCTGGATCCAACTCCAGAGAGGGCTACTTACAAAAGTGACACCCTAACAGAGCATCAGGTTTCTCTCTCCACCGTAATCTTCACATTGAGACGTAACTTGAGCCTTGGGTTTCCAGCAGAAAAGATAACGCAGGAACAGACTCTGCAATCGTTATAGCCAAAGGAGTCAGAGATCCACAAATTAATCCACTTCACTTTTCTGTGTGCATGCTATTTCTGCGGCAGCTTGGCTTTGGAGCCAGCTCTTGTAGGATCAGGCAATAGCCACAAAGAAAGGCATAAAACTGGAGCAGCAGTGATTAAGATCACCTTGAGCTATCCTTAAACTGAAAACTGAGCTCCAAAACTCCACAATCCTTGGCAAGAGCCCATCAGTTTGGTCTGTTTCATGAAGTTTGAGTGCCTGATAAAATATCCCAGACTGGATGCAACAACAACATATCGACAAACTGGGGCAGAATAAAAGGAGGCAGCAGCATCCTTTCATTTAGATTTTTTATTTAATTTTTTTTTTTACTTTTTATTTAGATTTTTAGATCCTTTTATTTATTTAGAGATTTAAAATCCAGTAAGGACCTGGCTGATTGGTGTTCAAACCATGCTGCACTACTGCCACTTCCGTTAAGTTCACCAAGAGGGGTAAGTCATGAGCTACACCAAGTGCTGAAGAGCCTCTTGAGAAAAAAAAAGGAGGGAAAAGATGAACACACACAGTTTTCAAAAGAATAGGCTGAGCGCTTCCATGAGGTAACACAAAACAACACCCAAGCGTAACCCAGCTTCTTCCCAGAAGAGGGAAGTATCACTTCTGCCGTTTCAAGAAACCATTCTAACGAGGATCAATCTCCTCCTCAGCAGTTTTTCATCCCACAGACAAAAAAAATGACGTGCATATTAAAGCTGTAAGCTGCTCTCCCTGACACACTCTACAAGTGGCTCAGGTACCTTCACACCCACCCAGCACTCGGAGCCTGCTGCCCTCTCCCTCCCCCTGCAGCTATTTTGATGCTGTGGGCTCATGAGAAGAGAGTGGTAGAGTGAAGGCAAAAAAAAACCCCAAACATAAAAATTACTACTTATTAAAATGTCTTGAGCTCCTTTGTAAGGCATGGCGACCATAAACTTGCAACATCTGTGCAGTCAGGACAGAAAGACCCTGAAAAAAGGAGATTTTTATTAAGTGGAAAACCTCCCCTACCAAGACACAACACAGACTAAGGAAATTCATACTCATTAGTTACTCAGTTTAACTTCAGAATTTCATGAGGAGTTATACAGCCTGCATATCCTAAACGCAGATTATAAAAACAGACATGTAAATTGATAAATTTATAAAACCTGCATGTGCTTGGGGCAGGCACAAGAACCAGGCAGCCTATAAGCTTCTGTGCTTTTCATTAGCCCCCAAAAGTGCTGTAGGCATTGGTCAATGAGCCTTTAGAAACCCCGCTCACTTGGCACCCGAACAATCGCACAGTGTGCTGGAGAGCAGAGAACGGTTCCCTTTGTCACCCCAAGTGTGCCAGACGCCCATCTTTCCTCTGAGAAAACAAAATTATCATTCCAGGCTTTCCAAGGTGGCTGCAAGCTTCCAGGTAAGCTCCCTGCCCCACTGCAGCAGACACGTCCGTTATTCGCCCAGCTCCACCACAGCAGCTTCCATGCCCGTCAGCGTGACTGACCAGCGGAGCATTACACATACACACCACCACGGTACCCTCCTCTCTGAACAGCAGGGATATACAGAAATACCCAGAGCAAAATGCTTAAGTCTTAGAGAACTAAGAAAGCTTAAGGATTCTTAAAGTAGTATTTTTAAAAGCTGATCCAACACTTTAAAAACATTTCCCTAGTTAATTAGCTTTTGTTCAGCTTTACTTGAAGTATGCAATTGTATCAAAGTATTCCCACTAAAGACAGACTTTCACATATAAACCTACGTATTTTTATTCTGACTTTGCATCAAAGGTACATGATTTCTGGTTTATAAAACAGCCTGAAGTCAGAGGGGGAAACTTCCAAACAACGGCATGTAAAGAAGTGCAATTGGTTGGAGCTCAGCTGCTGCCTGGCATCTTGAACCCAGAACACAGGAGCAGTCCCTTGTCTGTCCTGAGGGGAACTCGCTTCCCAGCAAGCTGGCAGGTAAGCAGCTTTCCTAGCAACCCAGTAATAAAAGTTGGCTTTTTAGTTTCTGAAGTCCACTGGAAAAAAAGAGGTTTTGTTTTCCACCAGAAAACCATCCCTAGCCCTTCTCTTTTTGACAGCTCCTTAATTACTCCTCAGGATCCTGTCCTTTCACCTCAATTAGTCTGACCCAGAATCCCACAGTGAATGGGCAGGGTTTTCTCCTTCCTCCATCTCCGAAGAAATTCAATCCCTCCGCTACAGGAAGTGCTGCAGAGCTCGCAGACGGGGAGCATGCACAGAAAGACTCAGAGAGCTGCGTTACAGCAGGGCAAGACAAAGACTTCAACATCCAGCTGCAGGAACAGAAGTTTAGAGTTTAAACAAGACCAGTAAGACAGAGGATGCAGAAACTGCAGAAGAGGAAGGCTGGAAGACATGTAGTTTAGTCCTCCTTTTCAACTCGTTACCAAACTAGGCCAAAAACTGCGCAAGAAACTCAGTCTTATTAAAACTGTTGCAATAAATTGGATTTAGAAACTAACTTAGTTAAGCCTAAGGTCAGGCTCTGCTGAGGTCCTTCAGAAGAAACCTGGGGCAGGAAGCACGGCGCTGCCAGGCTGCCGCTGCCCTCAGCCCCAGCATGCGCTCGTGAGCCCGCTCCATTCGCAGCAGCCCTCACACACAGTGCAAGTGAGAAGCCCTGGTGTAGCACAGTGGTCTGAAGCTTGGAAGGAGGCTTAAAATGGTGACTAAAGCAGTGATATGAAGGAGAAACCTTGTCGGTAATTACTGTAAAATAACCCTTGCTACTCGGCCAAGGGTTGTGTGTTGGCACCTCCTGCTTCCAACTGCCGTTCTGCTGTAGCCCAGCACAAAAAGGGCATCGTCAACAGAAAAATCTAAGTACGCTTTCCTGAAAGTGCTGCTTTTAATGACTGTTGTGAAACAAGCAAGAAGCTCGTCAGAGCACTGAAATACATAAGCAGACAGCCCACTTATCTTCAGGCTGACAGACCGCTAATGCACACCAAGCTGCTCCCAAATACAGAGCCAGACCTCCCCAGGCAGGCCGCGTTCCACCTGGTGAACACCACTTCCTAATATCCATTCATAAGACACCTATGGCTTTAGGGTTCCCTGACAACAATAAAAATATGTTTAACCAGATCCTCAAATTAAGCAGAGTTTTGGTAACGAGCTGTTTGTCAGAAGAAAGCACAGCAACCCAGTAAAGGAAGGCCTTCTTCCGCGCGGATGTGCTGCCTTCCCAGCTGCTCCTGTCGCAGCCAGCGGCACACCCCGGCTTCAGCCGCCCAAGAGCTTCCTAACCTCTCCCTAAACCAACGCGCCCACGAACAGAACGCGAACCTCACACCGAAGAGCCGCGCAACAGCGTGACACCGTTATCACGCGGGAGTGACGCGGCTCCACGCGATAAAGGCTGCCCTTCCGGGGCGGGGGGGCCTGCCCCGGTCCCAGCCCCGCCGGGGAAGGGCGGCAGGCCCCGGAGGGAGGGCTGTCGCCGCTCCCAGGCAGCGCGCTACGAAATAAAGGCGACAAGCTACCAAGTACCGCTCCGCACCCACGTCTGTGGGGCACACAGAGCGCAGCCACACGCGCAAGGGGCCGCCCCGGCCCTCCCCACCGCCGGGCAGCCCGGCCGACCTGTTGCCAGGGGAAGGGGCGGCCCGGCCCGGCCTCCCCCGGCCCGGCCGCTCACCGCGCTTGTTCTTGGTGCCGTGCTTGCGGGCGGCCGCCAGCTCCTGCTCGATCTTCTTCTCCAGGAACTCCTGCTTCTTGCTGAGCATCTCCTCCGTGTCGCGGAGCCGCTGGATCGCCTCCTGCGGGGACGGGCCCTTCCCGGCGCCCTTCCCGCCGGCGCCCGTCCCGAACAGCTTCCCCAGGAGCCCCGACATTGCTGCGCCGGGCCGGGCCGCCGAGGCCGCGGCGTGAGGCAGGGGCGGCAGCCGCAGCCGTAGAGCGCCGGCACCCGCTCCCCTTGCTCCGCAGCCCCCTCGCAGACCGACCGGAGCGTCAGGCCACCAGCACAGCCCAGGCCGCCGCCGCCGCCGCTCGCAGGACTCCCCGCACCCCGCCCGCCGCCCCGCCCCGCCACCCCCGCGCCGCACACGGCTCCCAGCGTGCCCCGCGCCGCCAGGCCGTGGCCGCCCGCGGGGGCTGCTGGGAGATGCAGTCGCGGCCCTGGAAGTGGCGTCACGGGGGCGTGCTGACGTCAGGGACTCCGTGGCGTCACGGGACGGTGATCCGGCGGCAGGAGGAACCGGTGCCACGACCGCCCCGGGCCTCAGCGCTGCGGCCGGGCTTCCCCCAGCCCGAGCGGGAGCTGGGGAGGAGCGGGCCGGGCGCGGCGGCTCGGGCAGCAGCGCCGCGGGGGCCGCTGAGGCGTGGCGGGGATCCCCGCGGGGCGTGGGGAGGCGCCGCGGCCGCCACCTCAGCCTTCCCCGCGGGCCTTCCCGGGGAGGGATGCCGGCCCGCGGGGGCTGGGTCCGCTGAGGGAGCGCGGAAGGTGAAGCCGTGACCGAGGGCTGGGAGGAGGCTCGGGGAACGGGGCACACAAAGGAATTGGCGTGGGAGCCGGGAACGGAGCCTCCTGCCCCTGCCGGGAGCGGGTCTGGGTGTGAATCCCGGCAAGTTGCCCCCCCCAGGGCTGGTGTACACACCAGGTCACAGCGCGCTGCTGGTGGTTACGACCCTTAACGTACGGCTCGAACTCTGCCACTTGCGCACAGCCCGCTAAGGTGTCGAGAGAACATAGCAAAATTCCACTTCTTAAACTTTCCTTTCTCAACTTGCCAGCTCCACGAAATCAAGTATTCAAGCCCAGAGTTGCTTAATTGGTGGTGACTAGCGGTGCGCTCCTCATGTTCTGGCCACTTGGAGTCACGCGTTCTGGTTTGTGGGGCAG
Source organism: Rhynochetos jubatus (assembly GCA_027574665.1). Classification (NCBI taxonomy): domain Eukaryota; kingdom Metazoa; phylum Chordata; class Aves; order Eurypygiformes; family Rhynochetidae; genus Rhynochetos; species Rhynochetos jubatus. The sequence goes on along the minus strand of CM050665.1, from coordinate 15,308,313 downwards.
TATGGACGCTACTCCATGCTATAAGCCCACAGTGCCTACAAAACGAGTCCAAAATCCAACGAGGAAATCGAGTCTTAAGTGCCCCAGCCCGGTACCAACCTTCACTGGATACCGTTGACTTTATGCTTGGTCTCTGTCATCTGTAAAAGTAATAAACGCAGTGGTGGTGCGAAAACAAGTTAATAACTGACTGGGACACTAGTAGTGTTTGCCGCTGAAAATTGCCCAAGAAAATTAATCATTGCTTTTGAGCAGGGTTGGACTAGTTAGTGCTCTGCAGGACAGGCCGAGATATACAGAGGGCAAAGAGGAAAAATGAACCAAACTGCTTACGGGGCAAGAGAGCCGCTCCGTGCCCTCTGCCAGTGGGGAAAAGCACTGCCCTGGGTCATGAGCTAAGGCTGCATCCTGCACTGGGCTGTGTCATGGATCCTGCCTCATTCTGCCTTGTAACGTTGTAACAACAGACCCGGAAAAAAGACAAAAAAAAAACAAAACCGCAGATGCTTACAGAAACCACTCTCGGCAGGAACCCCCCAGCTGAGGACATCGGAGGCTGTAAGAGTACAAGGGGAGGCAGAGCTTCTACCTGCCCTTTTCTTACTCTCACACAAACATCTGCTGTCAGGGGGATGCTGAGTGCCACGGCCCTTTGTGCTGATCCAGTATGGCCTCCAGTTCTCCCAGGGGATGGCTCTGGCCCTGGGGTACTCCAGGGAACCACCAGAAAATACCAAGATGCTTCCGACAGTAGTTTTGTAAAGAAAACTATTGTACCCAGGACACAGGATGGAACCAGCCCTGTGGAAGTTGCTGGGACAAAATCGGTGACCTGAGCAGTTTGGATCCACCTCTGCCCACGCTGCAGCTGGACAGCGGGCTGGCCCCTGCTAGGGAGACAGAAATGGGGTAAAATCCCGGGCAGAATTTTCCCTTTTGGCCAGCAGGAAACGGAAGAGCTTGCAGACATCTTAAGCGGCTCCAGGTCTGCAGAGGAGTTTAAGCAGCTGGACTGGGACATGCAGGAAGAAAGAGGGTTTCTGAAGCTCGTGGCCTGCTGTGATGAGGCTCCTTCCCTGCACAACTGGTGCCCGCGTAGTGAATAGTACCAAGGGCTGCATGTAACTCACGATGTCTCGGTGACAGTGTTTAGTCTTCTAATTAAATCCTCCTTCCATGGCAAAATTTAACCTGCAGGCAGTATGGCTGCTGAGGAGAGGAGGTGGTGGTTGTTTTGAATAACTGCATTCTTCCACAGCAAGCTCTGCAGGGGCTGCCAGGACCTGCTTTGGCTCCAGTGCAGCCAGCCCAGCTGGGAAGCAGGCGACAGGGGCCACCACTCATGCGGGCAGTCACCCAGCCTCTCCTCTGCCAGTGCCCTTGGGGCCGCAGCATCCATCACACATGCGTAGGACTCGCATCCACAGGGCTTCCAAAGGCAAGAGCTGCACCACCAGCCAGCCCGGCCTGTCCTGTGGTCAGGGACCTCTGTGCGTTCTCTCACGCATAATCGCTCCGAGACGTACTCTGAGAGGATGTCATCACGCTCAAGATAAAGCTAGTTTCGGTTCAACACTGCTGCACGTGCAAACAGGTACCGAGCAAACGGCCCAGCATTTCAGCCCCCACGTCCCACAGACACATCCGAGGCTGGTTTGTCGCTCTGCTTCCACACCCTGAATTACACTCAGCGGAGCCAGTGGAAACCAGCGTCCAGCATCTCATTTAGACCAGCTGGTCTGTGCACAGGGCTGGCGGAAAGCAGGGGCCAGGAAGGGCCAGGCCTCCAGACGGTGCCTCAGGGCTGAAGGAGTGCTGCACCCACACATCTTCATCTCAAAATAGACCCAACTGTAGCACTGCAGCAAGCACCAGAGACCACATAACGACACTGTACAGTGCGGGTACAGAGGGGAGGAAAATGGGAAAAGTATATTTAGCAATCACTCTTCCCCTCCTGTGAGAGCCAAGTAGTTAAAACAAACGTTGTGGGCAAATAAACTGCCCTTCAAAGCAGACAAGCCATTTCACAGAAGCACAGAAACAGGTTAAGTAGGAAGGGCCACCAGGAGGTCTCCAGCCCAGCCACCTCCTCCCAACCACTTCCACTCAGAGCAGGATGAGCTGCCAGATTTGGAGCACCACACCGAGATCTCACAGCCTCTGCGGCCTCCTTCCTTTGACCACCCTCTTGGTAGGAATTCCTTTTCTTTGTATCGAGTCAGAGTTGCCGTGTTCCGACATGTCCCTGTTGCCTCTTGCCCCATCCCTGTGTACCTCTGAAGAGTGTGGCTCCACCTTCTCCAACCCCTCCTGTCAGGCCGCAGCAAGACCTCTCCTTAACCTCTTCCAACACCTGAACAACCCCCCTTCTCCCAGCTGCCCCTCATAAACCGTGTGCTCGATTTCCCAACACCCGCCAACAGCAGCAGGTACAGAAGCATCAAAACAGACTGAAACAGGCAAAAAGTGAGCTAAGGAAGTGAGTGAGCAAAATGAAGTGGTGGCAGAACCCACCCTGACAGGGACTGTGTGACAGTCTTCCAGGGGTGACACCGTAACCCATCGCTAGATTGGGCGCAGGCTGGGAGTACACGCTGCCAGGAGGAGATGCCGTGATGGACATGGCACCAGCGGGCTGTATCTGCTGGCTTGTGTTTTTAAGACTTGAGCAAAATACACCGCAAAGGTGACAGGAAGAGCACCTTGAGGTCAGGCTGGAGCTCAGGCAGGTTGCAGGCCGGCACCAGGGTCAGGCCAGTCAGACCAGTAATGCTGGGCTGGCCGCCCCCGCAACCAGAAACACCCATGGCTTCCCAGATGGCGAGGCAGGGGACTCTGCACCCAGAGTTTCAGCACCCAGGACTGACTGAACCTGTGCTCTCCTCTGCACCACGCCCGGAGAAACAGGCTGGCAATACAGGATCTTGCATCTACACACAACTTAGCAGCTCGTCCCTTACCAGGGAAAGGTCAGCTCAGCTGGCCCACATGCAGAGCAGAAGGAAGCACAGGAGGGCAGAGCAACCTCCTTTGCCAACACTGCACAGAGGTAATTTTCAGTTCCTGGCTTGGTGCTTGCGTGCTGGCTTTGGGACTCCTCCCTGGGAAATCAGAGAGGAGAAGCCCTGCAGACAACAGAAATTGTCCCAGTCTCGATGGACTTCCTTGCTACCTAACCACACCAACTCCCCACTCGGCAGTGACCGTCTGCCACCACTAACTGGCTGAAAGAAGTGAGCTAAGGGAATGTGCAGGCTGGGAAGCAGCTGGCAGAAGCACACACAGGTACCCTGCACCTAGTCTGGAGCTGATGCTAGAGAACCTGCTCGTGGATGCACCACGGGTTTCCTGTGTGTCCCTGGACAGGCCACTTCACGCAGGCCTTAGCCTCCCTCACTGTACACAGGTGGTGTCACATTTAACTGCCACAAGGAGTGACTCGCTGATGTCTAAGGCACTTCGAGAGCCTTGGATATGGAGAAAGACCATGAAAAGAACAAACACCGGAGGGAATACCAACCAGGGAGAAGAGCCAACACATGCACGTACTCCCACCCACCGACTCCACACGGCATGTGAGGTCCATGGTGTTTATAACACATGTACAGACAAGGCGATCTTTCTGCTGAGAGACAGAGAGGAGAAAGATACCAGAAATAAGTCTGTCAGGGTATTTCTGAACAGTGTTCCCAAAGGATCTCAGGATGAACTTGCTTCCACTAGGAAGGATCAATTGTTTGCTCTTGGAAAGGCCACCCAAATACTGGGCAATACACCTTTTAGGCTAGAAAAACCACAGATGGGACAAGCTGTGATTTGCAAAGCCACCAGATTTCAGCAGCTCTGTTTGTTGCTCCTTATTCTTACCCTGATTCAGGGATCTTAAGTCTTTCTTGCCCTAGGCTAACCAGTGATGCAGGGGCGCAAGAAATAATGGAGCCATTCTCTTCAGTGCCATGTAGTCGTTGGTGGCTTCCAAGCAGTCCTCTGCCCAAGCACGGGAAGAACCAGTGGAGATGAAAGACATTCTCTCCCATGTCCACCTACCTCCCCACAAGAGCTTTGGTCTTTTTCACTGAGATAAATTTCAGCACCGGGTCCGACAGCCCCTGCAGCAGCCCTCAGCCACACAGTGGCTCTATGCATTATCACTCCGTTGTTTGGATGTAAACAGGGACAGCCAGCATGGTCCAGGGGCCATCCGAGGCAGTCTGCAGTTCTGCCAGTGCCAAATTGGACGCGATGTTATTGGGCTGCCCAGGAACAACAAGGTCCGGGTCAGCAGCTCCCGACCCACCAACCACGATGGACAGGACTGCATCTGACTCCTGGAATGGTTCTTTGTTAGCGCCAGCTTCAGGGAGGCTTTCCCCAGCAGTACCGTCCTTCAGCTCGGCCAGACCCAGCTGGTTGGGGAGGGAAAGGCCCGCCTTGCGCCCCCGTGCCACACGCTTCTTCTGGGGCTTCCTGAGCTGCAGGTCTTTGTCCTTGGGGGAGCCCTGCCGGCACTTGTGGTCCTTCATGTACTTGTGGCGCGTGAAGCCTTTGCTGCAGGTGGGGCAGCGGTACTTGTAGTTGCCGGTGTGCGAGCGCTGATGCTCTATCATGTGGGCTCGTCGGCTGAAGGACTTGTTACAGTACTGGCACTTGTGGATCTTCATCCCTGCACAGAGCATCGGAGGAGAGAGCTCAGTTAGAGACCCTGCATCCTAACACAGATCTTCAGGAAAATCTGCAGCGCACCGAGGGAGTGCGTGACAGCTTCATCTCCTCTTCCAAGGAGATGTTCCCTGATAAAGGGGAGGAGACATTGCGCCAGGCAAATTTGCAGTCACAAAAGAGTGAAGAGGACTGAAGTATCACCAGAAAAAAAAAGTCAGGTAATTATGATGAAAATGCAAAACAATCTTAAACTCTGATTTTTTTCAAGTGTATCTGTTAATGACAAAATTTTCACTTTTTTTTTCTCCCACATATGGGAATGTGCAGTCTGAAACGAACCATCCACTGCACTGTCAGCACAGTCCCATCCCGATCGCGCTCTGCGGGGCTTTGGACGCGATGGGCACGAGAAAAGACTTGCAGTGTTACCCTCAGAGACAAAAGCCAGAACTTTCCCTAGGGCAGAGGAATAAATTATGTGTCTTTATTAGGAGTGGGAGCATCATTTTTGGAGCAGAGAGAAAGGAATCAAATCCCAAGAGATCTCCTTTTGAATGTGAGATGGTATTGAGGAGGAGTGGACCGAGCACTCTGGATATTCATTTGATAGAAACACAATGAGTAATCCAGCTCTCTGCCTCTTGCCAGCAGGCCTGGCCCACAGATTCATATTGCCTTGGAAAACAGACCACAGCTTAGACACAGCTGTGAAGGCAAGCTCACTTAACCAGGCCTGCAGCAACAGAGATAAAAAGACTGAAGCTAATAAATGATATTAAGAATGTAGGCCTGTACCTGTACCACAGGCGGTGGAAAATTCTCCCCCGGGAGAAGACCCAGTAGGTGTGTGAGCTCAGCTCACACAGGGGTGGAGGGACACCGCAGGGAAAGCACCTGTAAGGAACATCTTGCACTTCTGGGGGTATGAAGCAGAAGCACTTTCAGAGTTTGCTCTCTCTCGTTTCTCAGGCTTACTCCTTCTGTGACATCTCCTGCAGCACCACAGTGCATCCCAGCCACCTCGTCCCCAACCGCTGCTGGCACGGGCAGAGCTGCACTTACCCGAATGGGACAGGATGTGAGCCTTCAGCTTGTCGGGCCTGTTGAACTCTTTATTGCAGCCCATGTGGCTTCTGTAACAACAATAAATGCTGGTGAGCAGCATGAATCAACCGAGGGCAGATGTATGAGCACCCTCGGTGCCGTCTCAGGGGGAGCTCCACTGTTTCTGCCCTTCTGGAGAGGGGAAGAAATAAACAGGCTGCTACGGGGACATGTGGCTGTTGCTAGACCACACGTGGTCTGTGTCTCGCTATGAAAGCTCTCAAAAGCAGCAGGTTCAACATCCCAGCTGGAGACAGAAACATTTTGGAAGGAGCTACAGGGTGGCTCAGCCAGTCAGCCTTGGCTATGCCATGGATTTGGGAATGCACCTTATAACCCTGGGTTTCTCTGGCTCATACATCAGCTCCTGTGATGCCAAGTGCTTCCCAAGACATGGCAGTCGGGGAGAGCTCATCATTCAGGCAACCCTGTGCTTTGCGGTCAAATAACACTCCTTCTCTTCCCCAGTGCTCCCCGGGTGCAACCCCCGCAAGCCTCCCATGAAGGCAGGCGTTATTTTACAGGGCTTGATGAACTGAGATGAAATGATGTGGCCCCACAGGAAGACAATGACAAAGAACTGGGACTTCTGGGCTCCCGGTTCAACAGCACAACAGCATTCCTGCCTCCCCAGGAAGCAGTGGATTGGTACATGCCACACATGTACGCTAGGGTACCTGCAGGAGACATTCCTTCTATCCCAAACCCCGTCCCAACCCCATTAAGACACGCCACCACATGGAGACACGCTACGTACGAGAAGGGACATTTGTATTTCTTAAAAGGCTCATGGATCAGCATATGTCGCTTGAGTTTGTCTTTCCGATTGAAAGCTGCGTCACACACCGAGCACTTAAAGGGCTTTTCACCTGGATAAAAAAAAAGACCAAGAGTCAGGGAGAGTCCAGTCCCACAGGGCTGCCCTAGTCACGAACAGGGTTCGCTCTGGCAGTGGTGCCACTCTCTGCCTCTCTATAAACCTCCACAAGCTCCCCTATCCTGCCTGAAGGGTAAATGGGTGGATACAACCCACCCTATGCGCTGCTCCTGCTCTCCAGGGCCATCTTCCTTAGTTTCTGCCACCGTGGGCACTGGGGAAGCCACTTCTGTGTCCCACTTCTAACTGGTGCAGTACTGGGCACGAGGCTGAACCAAAATCATACATTTCCTAATCCCCACGTTACTACAAATGACTCACGCAGTCAACTCTCTTACTCTGGTTATGAGGAAAATAGCCAGGGCACCACAGAGTGCAGCAAGGACTGTGATACGGAGAGTGAGCACTGTGGTGCCGGGGCAGCCCGTACCCGAGTGGATGTGGGCGTGCAGCTTGAGGTAGTGCTCCCGGCGAAAGAACTTCTTGCAGATCTGGCACTTGAACTTGCTGCCCCCGCCGTGCGTGGGGATGTGGCGGTGCAGGTACCTCTTGCAGGGGAACACCTGTCAACACACAGAAACAAGGCTAAGAGCCAGCAGCACACAGGGGACATCCCTGAGCCTGCATGGGCATGGCGGGGGTGGCCAGTATAGAAAGTCACAATGATGACTGCTTTCTTGGAAAGGACACACCGAGGAAACCTTTAGTTTGCATAAGGAAAACACAGATAGAGCTTAAAAAAACCCAAAAAAACCCACCACACCAAAAAGTTCTTATCCTTAAGAAACGCATAAGCTGACACCTTGCTGCTAAATTCTGTAAGACACACTGCTGAGGACCAGCACCCCAGATGGATGCCCAGTCTCCCACCAGAACCAGCAGTAGGATGGTGCGCTGGGTTTAGTTGGGACAGTTAATTTTCCTCACAGTGGCCAGTATGAGGCTGTGGTTCGGATCTGTGCTGAGAATACTGATAACACACTGACGTTTTCAGTTGTTGCTGGTGAATGTTTATACCAAGTCAAGGACTTTCTCCGTTGCTGATCCTGCCCCTGTGTTCCAGCTTCTGCAGGATGCTGGGAGGGGACACAGCCCGGACAGCTGACCAAACTGACCAAAGGGACATTTCATGCCATCAAATGTCACACCCTGGTATGTAAGTTGAGGGAGTTGGCCGGGAGGGGAATCGCTGCTTGGGAACTGGCTGAGCATTGGTCAGCCAGTGGTGAGCATTGTATCATTTTGTTTTCCTTCCCCTTTCCTTTTTTTTTTAAATTACATATTATTATCATTACATATTATTATTAATATCATTCTTTCATTTACTTCCAATTATTAAACTGTTCTTATCTCAGCCCACAGGTTCTCTCATCTTTTTCCTCCAATTCTTTCCCCCATCCCACTGGAAGGGGGAGGTGAGCGAGTGGCTGGGTGGTGCTGAGTTGCTGACTGGGGCTAAACCCCAACAGAGGGGCTGGGCAAGGACCCCCCAGTAGTTACCTGTGACCTTCCCACAGCAGTTTGTGCTGCCCGACCATCTTTTACCAAAGGCTCCCATTCACCATCTTTACAAACCCGGTATGAATGGTTCCTTCGGCTCGCGGGGATGCTGGAAACACCCAAGCTAAGTGAATCCCTTATGAGGATGCTGCAAGCACCCACGTGAGGGGAGCCCAGGAGAGCTGGGAGTGCTGGTGCCTAGGACCGTGCTCTCGCATCTCCAGAAGCAGCAATATTAGCAAGAATACAAACACAAGTTAAAAACGCTGCTGCAGACAATGGGCTTTCAAGGCCCTGTGCTGCATGCTGGAAGTCCCACCCAGGCTCAGAAGTGCATCTGTCACCTGGTGAGCGAAGTGGAGAAGACGGGTAAAGAAAGCTGGGTTACTAACCACGGCAGGAGAGCATTTCCCCGTCCTGAGCTACCTCAGTACAGAGCGGTCACTCCCCTGAGATTGTCCCTGCCCCCACTGCTGGATTTTCATTTCCTTTGCTATAAACAGAGGAGCAAGGGTCCAAATTTTAGTCTGGATTTCAAAAAATAACTTGGTAGAATTCAAATCCCACAAAATTTTGCCCCTCAAACCCCCCTCAGGGGCTGTGCCAAAGAAAGAATTTCCAGCCAAAACCTACCCGGGCATCGTTCCAGTCCCAGTCACATCACTGAGCCAGGTTTCTCTTTGCCAAGGACACAGAGCACTCATCCAAAAGAGGGGAATGAGGGGGAACCCAGTGACTTCTGTTGCGGCAGGAGATGAGGACAGCAAAGGAGGTGTACAAGCTCCCCCATGCCCAATCCTCCAGCCACAAGCAGCCAGGCATGGTAGGTCAAAGGTACTAAGACTTCCCAAAACCAGCCTCGCTCCTCCTGATACACTTGCTTTTAAGAAGGACAGCAGCCTAGAATGCGCAGTCCTGTGTTGTTGTGGGAGTAGGGATGCTCCCCGGACAAACTGTTCAGCAAAGGGGGCCTGGGAGAAAAGCCAGCACTGCAGGGAGGAACGTGCTTTGTGTGAGACTGGAGGGCTGGAGGCCAGGGGTGCAATCACCCATCTCTGAACAGCACCTCGTGCGCCTGCCAGTCCGTACTGAGGGAGGGAGGGAGAGGAAAGGGAGCAGAGGGTTCTGTCCCCCTCAGAGCCCTAGCTGCGTGTCCGGAACTGGCTCAGGCAGTGGTTGCCCACCCACCTTCTGGCAGTGAGGGCAGGGAAAGTTGTGCGTTGCAGTCTGCAGATGGTGCTCCAGGGCTTCCGGGGTGGAGTACTTATTTACACACTTCACACATCTGAATGCGGAGAGAAAGGACAGAGCCTGTGAAAGAGGGTATGGCCAGCACCCCACACCACAGGCACACCCCCGGCAGGGCCACCCAGCCCCTTCGCCAGCCTTCCAGGTTGCTTTCCCAAGGGGGGTGGGGGGGTGGGGGTTGGAAGACAGGATAGTCACCACCCAGGTGCTCTGAAACCTCAGCAACCCACGTGGCCAGATCACACTCACACTTAGCATCCTTCATATGGGGAGATGCTGAAACTGGGTGGAGAAGCTTTTCAACTGCTAGCGCTCTTCCACACAGACCCCCACGGGAGCACCCAGGGACCTAAGCACATACTCCACATTGCTTCCTCATGGAAACAAGCCCCAGGTAATGAATTCCCCTTATTTAAAACACCTCCTTCCACCTTCATTGCACGAAGACAGCAGCTCCCACTGAAGGAGCTGAGTGGGGTTAGAGCACAGCAGCAGCGTTACCCATGTCTGGGGCAGACATACGGCAACACACCGTATATCTGGGTCTCCAGCATCTAGCAAAGCTTCAGCTCATGCCCCACCTCTTCCACACCACCTGGGCCCTCTCCACCTCACCCACCTGTTCTCACACATCCTGGCAGGATTTCTGCCCAGAGACCTTTGCCAAAGCTGTCTGCTAACGGGCAGTGGGGACATGCACCATGGACAAGGAACGCAGAGGCACTCCCACCGTGCGTCTGCTGGGAAGCCCCTTTCCCTTAGATCGGACCAAATCCTCCTCAAACATAAGCAGGGCTCTCATCGCAAAGATTCCCAAAGCAAGCTGTAGGATGAAGCTCCACAGCACAGGGGTAACTAGAAATTATGGTCTATGCAAGAAGTAGCAGATTATTTATCCCAGGAAGCTCCCAGGTGACTTCAGTATCCTCTGGGCTTCCTACTCTTCCTGTATGTCTCTATAGGCGTTTCAAAAACCCCAGAGAGTTCTTCATTGAACCCTTCACCCTCTACACTAATAGAAAGGTTTTCCAAAGTAACAGACCCCTTCACTGCCAAAGGATAGGAGAAATAATTCATTTTACCTGGGCACGGCTTCCCCAACCCACACTCCCTTCGCTGCAGGTGTTTAGGGGTCACAGAAAACAGGCTGGGAAGGGGCTTCCCTGGGTGTCTTGCCCAGCGCAGGTTCAGCTGTGCCCATCTCATTCTCAACTGGGGATAAGAGGACTTGCAGGGATAGGATCTTCCTACGTAACTGATGCCAGCCTTCACTGTCTTTCTGAAAGGTTCCTCACATTCAAAGTGCTTCGCCCTAGCAGCTCGGTGGAAGGGCCCCCCATTTCCCACCTGGGTGCCCAAAAGAACCGCGGCTGCTGAAGACGCGGTCCCCTCTCCCCTCTCATGTCCCCACCGCTCTCAGCCAAACACGCTCTGCACCCACTCACTCCTACAAGCCTTGTGAGCACCGATTGCTACTGTACTTGTACACGGCAACATCCTTCTTGGGGCCGTGCTGGGGCAGGAGGCTGTGGGAGTACTGGTGGACGCCCAGCTCATACAGGGAGGGGAAGTCCTTGCTGCAGAGGTGGCAGCAATAACTCAGCTCCTCTTGGTGGCTCTTGATGTGCTCGAGGAAGGACTCCAGCTTCTGGAAGGTCTGTGCGCAGGTCTTCACCACACACTTGTACACCTGGGCGAAGGAGGGAGAGTGACTGGAGCAGCGCACCATGGAATCAAACAGGGAAGACCCTCTGCCAACAGACAGAGTGGCCTTCCTTTTTAGAAATCATTGCCACGGGGACATTCACAGAAAGGGACTGCTGCCCCCTGACCCACTGTGCTGGAGAACCGCTGAGCTAACATCATGAACAAAGCCACACTGCAGTTTCCAGAGCATCCCACCATGGCCATGGGGCCGTTAGCACTCAGACAGGGCGCAGCAGTGAAACCCTGCACGGCAGCAAGGACATGATGGGGTGGTAAACATCCCCTTCCCCTGCTGCCTTCCTCAGAGGAAGGGTCTTTAAACAGCAGTGCAGAGCATCTCAGTGTTAAAATGTGGCTGACAACTCCAGGTGAAGACAAAGGCGGAATCTGCTGGGAGTGGAACATTCTGCAAGCGCATATTGTCAGGGCACTCCCCAAAGAAAGGCAGGTGGGAGGAAGGAGTGCTGGGGGGAAGCACCTGAAACCACTCCGGAGGGTGAGACCACTACACCCCAGCGGTGACTGTCCCACTGAGAGCTGAGAGCTGCCACCTACACTAAAAACTTTGGACTTTGCTGCTTCTCTCGCTCCCCAAACCTGCTCAGCTGACTTCTCACTCAGCAGGGTGGAGGCAGTGGAGCTTTTCAAACACACCCAAACCACAGAGCTGCAACGCAGGCACGCTGAGAGCCGAGCTGCATGCAAAGCACTGACAGCTGTACAGAGCAAGAGGCTCAGAACAGACCCTGGGAGCTGGTGCGCTGTATGAAGCCCATCCCAACCTCATCACTGACACAGGGCACCCTCTGTCTCTACCTGCTCGTTCTTGTGCTGTGTCATGTGCGATTTGAGCTGGAAGTAGGTGTTGAACTTGCTGGGGCAGAACTGGCACTGGTAAGAGCTATCAATCAAGACAACCTGCTTGGATTCCAGTTTGCTCGCTTCACTCTCATCCAAGGAGCTCATGTCTTGGGGCAGTTCTGCAGGGTTCCTTGCGGGCTGAGTCAAACCTGGAGAAAGGGAGAGAGAAAGTCACAGCCTGCCATGAGACAGCTCTGAAAGCTGCTATGCAAGTGCCACGCTGCCGAGACACACCAGGCCTGGCTCTGGGGCCAGGCTCTTCCTTTCTAAGATGGATTCTTTAGATCAGACAAATCTCACTCTCTAACAGGGTAGTTTTGTCTACAGATTATCAAGGGCTCTGACTACTCTGTCTTCCTCTCCTTGACCCATTCTTTTTCCAGGGACCTAACTGTGCCCAGTGGAGCAGTCAGCAGGGCAAACCCCCACTGCAGAACCAGAGCCTGACTTACTCCCTTCTCTGGCAGGAGACGGGAGGTAAGATCCAGCACACAGTCCACGACCTCTGCATGGAGCAGTTCCAGTGCGGCCTTGTCCTAAACATGACACTGCCACACTGTTCCCTCCCCTCCCACCAGGACTGAGGCCACCAGCTGGCAGAACATCCACACACAGTCTGACGGCAAGGAGCTCTTTTCTGCCTCAGGTATTCTCAGTCGGTCACTGGGGCCAGACCCAGCCCGGGCACGACTTGCACACCACAAACAAGCCAGAGCTATGCTAAACCACCGGCTTCTCCAGCCACAAGACCAGAGCTGCCGAGCGTGGCTCATGCACTGCCAAAGTGGCACCTGCCAGGGATGGAGAAGGGGAAAGACACCTCGCCCTGTCCGCATGCACGTGCTGGCACGGCGTCTGCAGCCACTGTCTCCACCAGCACCCGAACGCACCGCAGCTGTGGGTACCCAAGGATGCACCCACCAGCTGAAGTCAAGCAAATGCAACTCACTTCTCCAGCACTGGCTGCTAAACCCCACGGGAGGAGTGCAAACAGCACACAGAGCTCCCGTCTCCCCTCTCTCCCTGTGTGGAGGAGCAGGGACACACAGACTCCTCACACCACTGCTCTGCCCCTAGCATATCCCATCCCCCGGCAGCAAACCTGGGTTCTCCTCATCCTCTGGCTGGTTGGGATTCAAGGCCATGACCTGCACTGTGATGGAACTGCGGGAGATAGTGCACCCCAGCCCTGGAGGCCACACTTTATGGGTCTGCATGTGCTTCTTCACATTGGACTTCTGGGCAAAGGCTCGGCCACACACGATGCACTGGAAGGGCTTCTCGCCTGTGTGACTGAAGGCAGAAAACACAGTATGAGCAGCTGCAGAGAGGGGAGACAGCTCCAGACATGGGCGGCAGTGGGGAGGCTGTGCAGGACTGCGCAGGGCACTTGGCTTGGCAGGTCAGCATCTGGACCAGCCAAACAAGAGCTTTCAGACCTGATTGACCTGAGTAAGTGGATTGTGAGAGGCCTGGGGAAACAGGCCTAATGCACAGACAGAACACTCATGGTCTCTGATCCCAACACAAGGGATCAAAGGAAGAAGTGGGAGAGGAAAAGAGCTCTGCAGCAACATCAGGGCATTCACTGTCGAGTTTTCCACATGGACCTCAGGGACTCCATCACTTTCTCAGGGCTACAACCCTTTTCTTCCCTGTCACCTCTCCCTCCCCCACACACGTCTCTTCTATCTTGCAGCCCTCTGATCTCCCTGAATTTTCTCCCCCTTGCACACAGCAGAAAGGTCTTTCTATGCTGCCCTTCTGCTGCAGGAGAAATAATAGACTCTTAACACACAGATTAGATCACGTGAAGAGCCCAGGCTGGGAAGGGCAGTGAAGCCAACACTTGTTCCTTCACACCTGTCCTGACTCCAGCAGACTTCCCCAGGGAAAACTCTGAAGATTCCAACTGCCTCCTGCCAGAGAAGAGCTCTCTTGTAAGAGCTGCCTACAGACACTGACCTTGGCTTATGGTTTGCTAACACCCACAAACACAAAGGCTGTGACTTGCTAGGGAGGGAGAGCAGAGGAAAGGGCAGAGGCAAGCAGTGGAGATGCTGCTGCTCCAGTGATCAGGTGACAACAGGTTTAGCTTTCAAGGTCTCACCAGCAAGGAAAACAAGCCTCCAGTCCCAGTTCATAATCAGCAAGATTACATTCATGACACAGCCCTCACCCCAGCCACTGGGAAGAAGGTGTCCTGCAGGAAGGGGGATGAAGGATCACCTCCCAGCAGAGCACAGACTCCCTCAGAGGGGCTGTGCCCACCTCCACCTCAGCCACTCTGCTGTGTCCAGGCTAGCGGCACTGTTACCTTCTGATGTGCTGCTGCAGGTCGAAGTTCTTGGTGAAGGCCTTGTCGCAGAAAGTGCATTTCAGCTTGGGGGACTTGGGTTTGCCTGAAAAGAACAAGAGCACATACAGGGATGAGATCATGTGGCACAGCCCTGTTCCCCCCTGCACCACAGAGCCCTCACTGCAGACATGTCTATTCAGGACCAGGGATAAAGGGCTTAGGGAAGGGTAAGATCTGCCTGGCCAGACTGGGGAGAGGTTACGGCCACAAACATGTATTTAGCATAGCCTGAGCTAACTCCAGAAGTACTAAGGAGAGTAGTAGTGAGGGAGTGGGCATCCCCTTCAGGCATTAACTGCCCAGGGACCCTTCCACAAAGCACCGACTTCAGAGGCATGTTGGGCACTGGGAAAAGACAGGATTAGTGAGAGGCAGAGCTCCAGTTCTGACGTTCTCCTACGAAGTCAGCAAGGTCAGCCATCTGCCAGAGCACACGCTTACTGCTCCCGTCCACAAGACCAGTCAGTCACAATTTCTGTCTATGTGGGGTATAAACCAATGGAAAACAGCAGAACCATGGGCCATCCTAGGAAACTGCAAACTGAGAGTTGCAGCCTGCATGATCAATCACACCTCTGCAAATAACGCTGAAGCCTGGCCCTGCGTGGTTGTAACTCCACAGGCCCAGCCTTCCTGTGTGCCTGTGTGGAGGCTGTGTGGCTTTCCGCCACCTCACACCTGGGAACTCCCTTGTCACTCAGCTAGGTGTGCTGTCACACCACCACTGTGTGTGGATGCTGTGGTGTGAGGCCCCCTCATCCTGGCACGGGGCACGTCCCTGTCCTGCCTCACCTGGGGACAGGCGTGTTTTCTTCACAGCATTGACACGCACGGCAGGGACGGGCCTGCTGAGCCCTCCTCATGAAGGGAGTCTTCAGGGCCAGGCCACATCTAGCCCTCAGCCTCATGGCTAGGCAGTCTTCCCTGGGTCAAAAGGGACCATGCTCCAACACTTCACTTTGAAGGATCTACCCAACTCAGGTGTGATTCCATATGCAAGCAGCTGCACAGACTTAGCACAAGCTCACCTGTGCAGTGCTCAGAGGGGACAGGCAAGAAGCATGGCTACACTTTCACCTGCTCGATAGCCTCGGGCAGGGAGGCTCCAGAGCTGCCTGCGCAGCCAGTGCCACCCCACTGTGCCTGGAGAGCCCACAGCTTGACAGTCCACTGCCAGATAACCTACAGGTGAGTGCAGGGCAAATGCTACAAGGACATCTACCTTCCTGCAGCCCGCTCTCGGTTTTGCAGCGCCGGCTTTTGGCAGCAGAGGTGGAATCAAAATCAACCACACTGCCTCCTCCTGAGTGTGTCAAAGGTGTGGGACTGCTGGTGCTCTTGGACTTGAACCTCTCCTTCTCAGGGCTGTACACGGGAGGAGACGGGTACACGGGACTTTCCACACACTGGCTCGGTACCTGCAAGAGTGCCATCCATCAGAGGAAACAGGTTTGCTCCACAGAGCCATACTGTGTCCTACCCTCCATCTCCAACCACACTTGCCACACCAGACAATTAGTCTGGCTGAGTTTTCTGTCTCCTGCCAAACTGGATCTAATTCCTGGTTCACCACTCCAACGATGTGTCTCTAACTAAAACTACACCCTGCACAGTGTGAAGCTCTCCTGCTGAACATCAGTAAGTATCCAGGGGTTATTACAGTGGGAACAGGACAGCAAAGAAACACTCTGAAGGAGCCATCAAGTCCCTCATCTATGTCTTCTGCCTCAAAGCGTGTCTCATCCCTCTGGAGCAGGTCACCAGAATGATCACCGCTGACTCCATGGGCTCACACCACCCCTGAAGCAGGGAACCCCAGGCCCTGGTGCCTCCCTGGCAGGGCTGCAGAAGGGAAGCTCAAGAAAACTCCAGGTGGCAAAGCACAGTTGTTTATACCAGCACCAACATTAGAAAAGGATGCTTAAAGAAGACAGGCATCAGTCTGGGGATATGGTTTGAGGGTGTTGTTGTTGACCACCCTGAGAAGTTAACACGGAGCACTAAGTATCCAACATCCCCATCCATTTCTGACCACTGGCACTTCCAGCTCAGATGTCAGCTACAAAACTAAGGCTGACAAACCTCTGTCACGCTGTTTCTGTTGGGAATGGCAGTGCTAATGTGGAGGCTGCAAAAGCCAACCCACTGGTAAAGCCAGCCCTGCCTGTGCCTCTCTTTAGGAAAAGCCGCCTTGTCAAGCTCATGGGTACCTAGACTGAATTTTTCTCTCCACTGTGCTGGGTTTAGTTGGGCCAGTTAACTTTCCTCACAGTGGCCAGTATGAGGCTGTGGTTCGGATCTGTGCTGAGAATACTGATAACACACTGACGTTTTCAGTTGTTGCTGGTGAATGTTTATACCAAGTCAAGGACTTTCTCCGTTGCTGATCCTGCCTCTGTGTTCCAGCTTCTGCAGGATGCTGGGGGGGGACACAGCCCAGACAGCTGACCAAACTGACCAAAGGGACATTTCATGCCATCAAATGACACGTCCTGGTATGTAAGTTGGAGGAGTTGGCCAGAAGGGGAATCGCTGCTTGGGATGCTGGGCATCAGTCAACCGGTGGTGAGCCGTTGTACAAAAATAATGTATGAGCATTACTTTTCCCTCCCTTTTCCCTTTTCTCGTTACATATTATGACCATTAGTAGTAGTATTTTCATTACATAGTAGTATTACCATTATTTTATTTTGTTTCATTTATTTTCCATTATTAAACTGTTCTTATCTCGACCCACAGGTTCTCTCATCTTTTTCCTCGGATTCTCTCCCCCATCCCACTGGGAGAGGAGAGGTGAGCGAGCAGCTGGGTGGTGCAGCTGCTGACTGGAACTAAACCCCGACACCATTTAAGACCGCAGTGCACATGGCAGTGCTCTGCACTCTGCCGGGAGGCGAGCCACTCACCTCAGCTCCCTCTCACTCCCAACACCTGCATGCATCCCTTGTCCACAGCAGACATTCAGGTCATCTAAGCCCGTGCCAGCCAAGGCCTCCATCCCTCTTCACCGCTTCTCTTGTTCTCAGAACCCCCGTCATCTTGCCAGCATCCTTCTGTTCAGCTCCTTCTCCCTTCTCCCAGAGGAAATAATCATTGTCAAAGAACCTAACACATCTTCCCAGACTCTAATTCTGCATTCTCAGTACGGGCGACTCCCAAGCAGCCTTGCTTCCTAGAAGAGGCCCAGGAGGACAGAGCCCCTGCGGAGAGCCCCTGGCCTTACCTCCATTGGTGGATAGGGCTGCATCCCCAGCGTCTGGATCTCCACTGAGCTGTTTGCTGCCATAGGAGCAGGAGCACTGTACGCTTCGACCACCGCCCTGGCACCGGCACTGGGCTGCCCCGGAGCCCCCAGGCTCGGAGGGGGAGGCGGCGGAGGCTGAGGAGGGGGTGGGGGGGGGGGAGGTGGAGGTGGGGGGGGCTGGAAGAGGTAGCCAGCCCCAGTGTGCATACTCAAGCTGCTCTAAAACCAGAACAGGGAGAGATAGACAGACAAGGTGTTGAAAATCCAGCAGCGATGAGTTGGATGGGCTGCTCCCACACACACATTCCCAACCCCAATTCCAAACAGCACCTGCAGGAATGTCGATGATGTCTGGACACAAGGCAGCACTGTCCAACTGCCAGTCTGGGACAGACTGTGCTGGCTTGCAGGTGTTTGGCATGACCTGCTGGTAGACACTGTCTCCTCCAAAACCCAAGCACTCAAGCCCCACTGCTCTTTTTGCTTTGTTTTTAAAGCTTTTAATCCTTCTGGTTACAAAGACCATTCACAGAACATGGCAAATGTATACATTCCCTGGCCGGGCCAGGCCTGGGAGGAGCCCAGAACAACCAGCCCAGTAGGAGATGGATCCATGGACCGAACTGACAAGGGCTCTGGCATTATACATTATACCATTATACAGGAGCTCAACAAAAAGCTGGAGAGCCATTACAGAGATTTGGGCATCCTGCAACAAGGACACCAGGAGAGAGCAGGCCCTGGAGCTACCCTGTCATTTATCCATCACTCCTTCCCAAGCCCGGCTGTCACGCTGGGCAGGTGCCCAGGATTCCGCACTGAAGCAGATCACTCGATCAACCAACAGGACTCTGCTGCTGTGCAAGCACAGCTCCATGCAGCGGGACTCCCCAAGCCCACACGTGCCCCTTACCTGTGCCGGGGGCTGCACCGCCGGCATGGGCTGGTCCAAGGATGTGAAAGCAGACATGGCCGACATCAGCACCTCATCGCTGACTAAGATGTTCCCCTGCACCAGGGTCTGGATCAAAGGCGATGGGGGAACGGTGATGTACGTGGAAATTTGCTGAAAGAAATAAAGACACATTGTTGACCAACAATAGGACAAAACCATGAACAAAACATGATGACGCTGCTTTTTACTGAACCTCAGAGTCTCTGCTTTCACAGCCTCTGGTGAGTCACACTAGTTATCTACAGCTTCCTGCTGAGTCCACGGTAGCTCTTAGCTGTAACAATAAGGCAGCTCCAGAAATGTTCTTCAGAAAAAGAGGTAAAAAATATTACAGTGGCTCAGGAAAGTGACCACTGTAATACTTGGCACTGTAATATGTGGCTACTATTCAAATCAGGGGCTATTAAACTAGATCTGCAGGACAAACTGGTCACAGACAGGTTCAGGCCTTTCCTGGGTGCTTCCCCCAGCTAGGGAAGGTGGAGACGTGAGGGAGGATGCTCTGGCTGCAGATGGTGAACGTCAGGCTCATCTCTTCAGACTGGAGTCGGATTATAGGAGGGGAGGGAGACTGTCCCATTTGCTGGGTGGAAACAACCTGTGTTTGCAGCCCTGGGCAGCACCATCCACTGTCACTAAGTTAACTTGAAAAAAAGCAGTTGGAAAGCACTTTGGAAACCCCCACAGTTGCAGCCACAGTACAGGTCATGCACAAACAATTCACTCCTGAAAAGTCTGTTGGGAAGGAGAGTTACTCCAGAGAGTATATTCCCTTAGCGCTCTTCACACCAGCTTTTGTGGGCTTATCTGCAAGAAACTGAGGGATGCAGGAATGAGGCTGCCAGACACTGCCCCTCTCTTCTGCCCATAAGCCAGACCATGGCCCAGGGGACAGCGAGAGCCATTCCACCCTGAGCACCGCACAGCGTGTACCTAGACACATGCAGAACCAAAGTCTGGCTGTAGCATAGCCCTTGTGTCCTGAAAAACGGCTATCAGACACTGATGCTCGAAGGACACATCACTGCAGAGGACCAGGCAGCTTTAACAAGGAAGTCAAAAGCCAAGGGGACCACAACTGAGCTTCGCAGAACAGAGGTCAGCCATGAGGCGTCACTGGATCTAAAAGCATCTCCCAGAGGTCCCCCAGCTCCCAAAACTGTGGGGACAGAGCAGCAGAGCCTCTGCCCACAGCACAGTACCTGCCAGCTCGGAGCCTGCTGCACCGATGTGATGGAGGGTGTGTACACACTGTTGGCAGCCAGCGAGACCGTGGCGAGGGAAGGGGCATTTCCCTGGCACTGCTCCCTCTTGTGGGTCATGAAGGCAGGCAGTGAGTTGAACTGCTTCTTACACTTCCCACAGAGGAACACGTCTTCGTCATCTGCAATTAAGAGGACCAGGTCACTGCTGCAGGCTTTCTTCTGCATTCCCCAGTGCTACACCTAACAACCACAGATGTAGGAAACCAGACACTTTTTGGATCATAGCATCTCAAGGACATCATCATCAGGAGAGACCAGCTGCAAGGGCCAAACTGTCCCTCCTCCCCAATCCCAGGCTCTCCCTTAAAGCCAGCTGATGCAATTGAGCCCATCTCAGTCCTGCTCCCACAAACAAAACCCGCCATCTCCCTGTGACAAACTGAATCCTGTTGTCTGTCTTCTCATCCCCAAGACATGAACAACCAGACCAGTCTTGCTCCTGTAGCACTCTCTGCTTTTAGTCAAACCAGCTTCTTCCAAAGCACCTGCATTATGCCAGCTGGGGCAGACCTTATTACTCAGATTGCACAAAGGAAGAGAGGTAACTTGGATCAGGGCACAGTCAGTGGCAGCTTGTGTCTGAAAGCCACCCCCCCACACAAGACTACTGGTCTTGGACGCCTCTGCTTGACGTCAGAAGCAGAAATAAGACAACCCAGTTACCATGCCCTAGATGAAATCTGCAGCATTAGCAAACCACACAAGCACACACCATTTTGCCCTTGACCCAGCTGGACTCACAAGGCTGTACCTCCTGTCTGATTCACAGCCCGAAGCAGAATGTTTCTGGGGACACAGACTGTAACTTCTCCAGGGGACAACTCAGTACCCACCCGGCGAGTCCTGGTCAAGCACCAGTTTCTGTATAGATTCACACAGATGAAATAGAGAGATGCCTGGAGTAGTCGTACATCCCCAGAGGATATGGAATGGCTCATTAAATACAAAATGTGAACAGTAACAAGCACTAGTGGCAGGGAGAGCGGCTGCTCCCTCCTTTCCTGCCTTGTAAATGTGCGGTCCCGTCTACTGCCATGACCAACCCACTTGGGCACCTGCCCCTTCCTCCTGCTCTGCCCAGTCCTGCCGAGGGTTCGCAATGCCTACAGCCGTTCTGCCAGCCCCTCTGACAGTCACGAGAGTACGCTGCAGGAAGAGACCTGCAGCCCCTGCCCCCGTCTCTCGGTGCTACCAGGACTCACCCATCGACTGGATGGGGGTGGAGGAGTTGACATTTTGAGCAGATGGATCTGTCACACCTCCTTGACCATCCAGCAAGGACTGCACGGCCAGCACCGTCTGATTATCCATTCCTGAAAGGAGACAGAAGCACGGACGGTTTTACCACAGCCCAAACACAAATCACTCGGGCCCTGGGAGCTCGTTCAGCAGTCTTGGAGGGAAGCCACTTGCCTGCTGCTGCCGTCTTTTCCCACAGAGCCACTCACCTCCTCATACCCCTCCCCACAGCATTAACTACCCTACTAAAGCAACACCCCCACCCGTCTGCACACTCTGCTTCAACCCAAGGAAAAGAAAGGGAGGAAGGGCAAGGGAAGCAGAACGAGGACTTGGTTTCGGGCATTAGTTGCAGAGGAAAGATGCTTCTTGGGTATGAAAAGAGTCAAGAAGTAGATATTTGGGATGTCACAGGCAGCCGGGGTGGATCTTCCTGGGGACCCAGTGTGATACAGCACAGCCAAGCCACTGAGCTTGCTGAAGACAAAATCTTTGGTGTGCAGCAGCTCTGGCTCAGCAGCAGCGTTAGAAATGCCTCCCTGTTTTCCAGATCAGCGTTCCCAGATCCGACCAGCCACAGGGCTGTGAGCTGCAGGAGGATTTAGACACAGATTTAAGCAGGAAGTGTTAAATGTGGGCTCCTGGGAGAAATGCTTTAGGAGGGTTGCTTGGTCACCAGGTGCCACCCTGGTCCTGGGACATGCAGGAGAGCTGGACTGTGGCTCCGTCCACTCCCAGTGCCGTGCTCCTCTGGGGTACCTCATGCAAAGCTGCCGGTTGCTCTCCCTCATTTCCATTTCCCTCGGAACTCCACGAGCGCGCACACCCCCGGACAGATTTGTTGTCAGAATCGGCTCACTTGCTTTGGCACAAATATTTTTTACTACAGCTAAAATGTTCTAAAATATTCCAGATAAATACAGGGGATGGGAACTGCTCATCTGGGCGACAACCTGGCCAGCTGCACGCCACTGGTGGACTAAGCCCGACACACCCTTTCTTTTTAGAAATCAGGTGTAAAGATGTGTAGAACAATTTGATTATGGGGAAAAAAAATAGAGAAAAGGGGTGATTTTTATGCACCACTCCTCCCTGTCATTCCTTTACGAGAAGGAACCCATAAATAAAAGCAATGGGATGCCAGGGTTGTATGTTATACCTTGTGCATTAAGGGAGAGATGACAGGAGGGGGGGTCTTAGGTTGCTTTTCACTTTTCAAGATCTTTGCAAAACCAAACTGTAAAGCTCTGAACTCAGAATTATGTGCTGCAGGAAAATCTATCGGTCTGATCATTTCCAAGCAGCGAGGTGAGGACAGCTCCTGACAAGGGCTCACTCAACGGGTGAGCGTGAGCAGCAGGAAGGACAGCGAAATGCCGTGACACATCACAGCGCAGCAGAAGCAACCACCTCATCTTGTCATTGCCAGTTCCTCTTGTCACTTCAAAAGTCCTCCTGGATAACCCGGATGTTACCTTCCCCATGGGGGGCACCCATACAAACCACGGCATTTTAAAGGCCCTTTGAACATTCACTTCTGCATCTCAAGCGTGAAACAAAGTAACACTAAGATCCCCTCAACACCTTTTTCATCAATCCCCTTCCACCAAGAAGAGGTCGCAAAGGCTGCACGTGCCCTTGAGAGAGAGAAGAGCACCATTCTCCAGTTCCTGGGGAGCAGAGGGCACAAGGGGCTGCTGGAAAGCAGCAGATCACACTTCTTCACCCATAAAATTACCACCATGCCTATGGGAACCCTTGCACATAAATCACATGGAGGCACAGCAAAGCTGCAGGTCCAGTTCTGCAAGCCTTGGCTCCTGCGGAGAGCTGCAGCCAGCCCTGCCAGCAGAACGCCGATGGAGCACTCCTGGGTGGACCTTCTCGTACTGACCAAAGCCCTGCTTTAAAATACACCTCCTCTTCTACAAACAACCTCCTGGGCAACAGCAAAGGCAGCACTGCAGGCTCTTGTTGGCACATCCAAACCAGAGCGTGAAACGGAGTGGCTATTCTTCAGCAGAAGTAAGCCAGCAGGACACAAAAGAGAAAGTGAGATCAAAAATTCAGGTTTAGTATATTATGGGGATAATGAAGAAGAACTTGCAGCAAGAATGCCCCTCCTGATGTGCCTGGCACTGGACAACCACGTTTCCTTCTGGCATGCAGCCAGATCTTCCTTGTAAAAAAAGCCAGACAATTGCCTCGATCCTGCTATCAGGAAGAAGCCTGAGGAGAGGGCAAGACCTGGAGACAGGCGACAAGGATGCAGCAGCATTGTGGGTGTTGCATTCAGCCTTCTCCCAGAGAAAAGTGGCCCAGGGCAAAAGAAATATATTGCTCTTCATTCATTTGGTGATTCACACAAATGCCCACGTAGTCCCTGCAGTTTCTCAAGGCCAATGCACAATGCTACACTTGGCTCAGAGGGAAATGGCCAAGCTCAGGGCTTGGTAACACATGAAACCAAGCAGGCAGGGTCACTTGGTTACACGGATGCTTTCACGACCATCCAGACTCCAGGAGAAAGCTCTGGAGCAATCCTGCAGTGATTACAGCCAGCACCAGGCTGCAGGGTGTTCTTCAGAGTCATGCAACCTTAAAAAACCAAAAAGCCATCTCTTCCCTCCTGTGACACCAGCAGCCTTTCCCCAGAGCCCAATGAAAACAAGGCCACTGGGGAAAGCCAGGATAAAAGTACAAGACTGATCTGTACATTTTGTTTTTCTCTTTCAAATGTCTCTCAGTTTAGAGAGGCAAAGACTGTCCGTTTCACCCAAAATGCTACTTATCCCTCACTCCCTGAATTTCACGCGTTGAGTCTCTTTTTTCTGCCAACACGAGCACCAGGTGGTTTAGTGACGGGTGAAGATGCATCTCTGCCCCAAAGCACCTGCTGAGGACGTGGCTGCTCTCAGCACCACACACAAATGCCAAGTCACCATCAACTTGTAATCGAATCAACAAGACAAAACAAACAAGCCCAGCTACTAAAAGCTGCAAATTATTGTGGGCTTAAACAAAAACCACGCTTTTTCTTAACTTGTCAAAATGTTTTGCTCTCCTGAATTCTGCGAGGAAAATCACACGATGAGGAGCTGATTCCACAAAGGAAATAGGGAACCTGATTATAGCCCGTGCTGTCAAATGCACCGAGTAACCTGACAAAATAGAGAGAAGCATTTCTTCTTTGCTCTTCATTCTGCCACTGCGATCGCAGGTCCTGTCTGCAAAGCACAGGGTGACGATCCTGATGCAAGGCCTTTCAGTTAGGGGTGCCCCCCACGTAAAGGAAAATATGTGTGTAAACCAGTTTAGGAAATAAATGCCTCGTGGATTAGCTTTTTTCCAAATGGGCTGACCCTGAGCTCAGCATCACACTGCCACAGCTTAGCACGTCCCAAGAGTCCCCCTCAGATGGCACCTGCCTGTAACACACAGCGTCCCATCGCTAAATTGAGAGGAACGCGAGCGCGACCCGCTCGCCCGCACAGCGGACAGGAGCCAGGCACTGCCATGGCTGTGCCGGCCAGCACGGACGCCCCACACCAACACACACATGCAGGGGCCAGCACCCACCCAGGGACCATTCCCGGCACGTTGGTGGGGCTGGCAGCGTGAGCCCTGGGGTGTCAGGAGGATGGGGGGACCCCAGCATGCAGGAGTGCCCTGTTGCAGGGTGGTGTCTCAGCATGCTGGGCACAGGGATGGGGACAATAGGCAGGAGAAGTGATGCGGGTGCCCTGGGGATCGGTGGTTCCTGTACTGGGCACACAGACGGGGTGACGGGAGCACCCCACTGTCCAGGGCACAGGGGCAGGAGGAGATGGGGTGCCCCAGGGTGGAGGGCACAGGGGCAGGGAGGCAATGGGGTGCCCCAGGGTGGAGGGCGCAGGGACAGGAGGAGATGGGGTGCCCCAGGGTGGAAGGCACAGGGGCAAGGCGATGGGGCGCAGGTCCCCGGGATGGCAGGGGTTGCCCCGGGGCACCCGAGCGGGCCATGGGGGATGCCCCGACGCACGCGGGGGGTGGCAGAAGGCCGGGGCACGGGAGGTGACAGGGGTGCCGCAGGAGCCGGGGCGGCGCGGCGAGCCCCGGGCTGTCAGCGGGGGATGCCCGCCCCGAACCCGCCCCGCCCCCGCCGCCGCGCGGGGCCGCTCGTGCCTCCCGCCTGCCCCGAGGCCGCGCCGGTGCGCGCCGCCGCCGCGGGGGGGGAGGAAGGAGAGCGGAGGGGGAAGAGGGGCGCGGCCCCGCGCAGCCGGGAGCCCCCCGCACCGCGCCGGGCCAGGCCTCGAGGGGCGTCTCCGCCGCGGCCCCTCGTCCCGCGCGGCGGCAGCGCGGTGCGCCGACGCCGGGTGGGGCAGCGAGGAGAGCCGCATCCCCGCTGTCGGCCCGGAGCGACCCGGCTGGGCCCGGCGCGGCGGCCCCGTTACCTTCCAGCGCCTCGAAGATCGCCTGCGCCATCTTGGAGCCGGGGCGGCCGCGACCCGCCAGCCGGAGCGGGCACCGGGAGCGGCGCCGCCCGCCGCCAGGGGGCGCCCTCCGCCCGAAGCGGGGTCCGGGAGGGGCCGGGGGGGCGGCCCGGGGGGTGGCCCGTCGCGGTGGGCAGCGACAGCCCGGCGTGTGCGACGGCGTCTGACCGGGATCTCGTGTTTTAACTTGGACCGCAGCGCCCGTGGCGGCGCCCCGGGGGTCCGCGGTGGCCGGGCCCCGCCGAGAACCGCCCGGTAGCCGCTCCTGCCTCCCGAGAGCCCGCGGAGCTCTCGCCTCTGCCGCAGGAGGGCTGTGCCCACGGCCCTACGACCCGGGCCGGGCCGGGCCGGGCCGCCCAGCGGAGCCGACAGCGGCGACCTGTGCCCCGCCGCCGCCCGCAGTGGGGAGACGGGGGGGCGGGACGCTTTGCGCCAATGCTCCCCATTGGCTGCGGCACAGATGCGCCTCACCAATGAGCAGTCAAAGTGGCACTGCCTATTGGCCAAGAGCGCCGATGGGCAGCCGGGAGAGCCTATGCGCGTGACGGGCAGGGTCCCGCTCCCGGAAGCGGCCGCGCCGCCAGCAGCCGCCGCCGGTGTCGGCGGGACGTACGCCATGGCCGGCAGCGCGGACGAGCTCCGCGCCCTGCTCCGCGCCGCCAACGCCCTCCTGCAGCAGCGCCGCTACCGCGCCGCGCTCGCCGTCCTCAAGGGCTTCCGCAACGGGGCCGTGTGAGTGCGGCGGGGGCGGCTGAAGGGAGGGGAGCGGGGCGCCGGGCCCGGTGTGGGTGTGCGGCTGGGGCTGTCGGGCCGCTCGGGACCCGGCCGCTCCGCGGGCCGCGTGAAAGCCGCCGTGTGCCCTTCTCCTGAGGAGGCCGTGGTAGGGGCTCAGGAGAGGCGTTTCCGTCTCCCTCACCGAAAAGCGGGGTTTTAACCAGTTTTGGGGTCCCCTGTGGGCCTGGCTTACTGGGGTGCACGTTCTCGTAAGCCGGTGGCCTGGGCTCCTCTGGCTTGGTGTGCTGCTGCTACGGAGCTGGCTTAAAGGTGTTGCTTCAACAGCCCCTTCTAGCTGTCAGTGGAGTACAACCATGTCATACCGTGACACAAAAAGGCTGAAACACCTATTCACTTTTGCAGTTACGGAGCAAAAATCCGTGCTCCGCATGCCCTGGTGATGACGTTCCTGTTCAAGAGTGGAAGGTATGAACCCGAGTTCTGTATTTCTGTGTTCCTGCTCAGAATGCTTTCATTGAAGCATTCAACTTCTGTGTTTCTAGAGGACTTAAGAAGCAGCAAGATGTGAGCCGTGGTCATAGCCCGATGATCTGATAGCTACACAGGACAACTCGTACACATACACAAATATACGTACTCGTGGGGGTATACACTTGTGCAGTGGTTGATGAGAACTGGTGGGCAGAGGAGAAATTCGCAGATGAAAGCGGCAGTGCTCTGCCCTCCCTTCAAATAAGGGCAGCCAAGCTATAGCAGTGCACGTTGTGGCTTTCCGCAGTTATGCCAGAGGTTTGCACTTAGCCAAAAAATAAAAAAAGGGCCCTTGACTGCTCACAGAATGAGGGAAAAGCACAGTGCAGTCTGAGTAGAGCCACTGAATGTATTCTGATGAGCAAGCCAGAGGTGAAGGGGTTTGTCCTCCCCCACAAAGTAGATGGGGTGCCCGAGCTCTCAGTCTAGTAGGCAGCCCAGAGAGGTGTAGTGTCCAGGGTGGGTGGCTGCAGTGGTACTGCCTTCTTGCTCTTCTAATTGTCTGTTTCTTTTCTTCAGTTTAAGAGAGAAATTGAAATCGATTGCTCAGGCTACGTACACTCATTCCCGGAACTTGGCGTATTTTGTGTTCACCTACAAGGGGCTGATGGCGTTGCAGTCCCGACTACAGGGGAAAAAAATTCCATTTCACTCTTTCTTTGCCGCCTGCATTGGAGGTTGGCTAGTGTTTGGTGAGAACAACCCCATCAACAGCCAGGTAAATGCGTTTGTTGAAAGTTTCCTGGACAAAAAACCCAGCAGATGGATGATTGTGTGCCAGGAAGTGGTTGGAATAGCCTGGCATGTTTCTGGTGGTTCTCACCGTGTAGCGTTATCCTTTCATCGTGTTTCTCTTTGCACAAGTTCTGGTTTTGGCTGCGCTACACTCAAATCCTAGAGATCCCGTGAATGATGTGTGCAGTTTGATAGCCTAAAGCCGAGGTTCACCTCCAGAGCTGCAGGTGCATACCTAGGCAGGGAGGCAGTGACACAACGCAGAGCCGTTGGGTTACCCCACCTGACCTCTGAGCTGTGGTAACTGTGCACTCCTGGTCTGCCCTCTTGCAGGGCTAAACCCTGTAGCCTGAATGTTGTGAGTGCAGAGCACAATGAGTTACTGAGCTACGCTCAACTAAACTGGTTAAACTGACAAAAGCTGCTCAGGGGAAGTTTGGTTGACACTCAACCACAGATTAATCCGTCAGTAAAACACACAGATGCAGATAAAAGGGGTTTACTTACACAGTCCCCTGCAAGAGCATACCTTCAGTCTGGTTTTAGGATGTGTGCAGGCTACCGAGATTGCATCTGCTTGGCAGGTTAGCAGGGCTGCTCCATGACTGTTCTGTCAGCAGCAGCATCTGAGGTAGCATTAACTGAGCAAAGATTAAAGTTGTGCAACGGCAAAGATTCGTTGCATCAAGCGTAACCTGTTGATTACTAAATTAGAGCACCAGCAGAGGAGTAGAACCTGGAGGACACAGGGAAGACACGTACCTCCAGTTACAAAGACTGCTTGGTATGTGAACCTACGGCCTGTTTGCTGTCCGGTTGGGTCAATTTCCACCCCTCTTGCCTGGCTCATTGCCTCTAAATCACTTAACCTGGCTAGTTTATCTGGTCAGGTTATTCACCTAATGTTCTTTGGGTTTTCTCTTCATGCAGATCATTATGTACCTGCTGTCTCGTATCCTGTTCGGCTTGTCTCGGCTGGCAGTGGAAAAGGGCTATGTCCCACAGCCAAAGCAGGACCCCTTTCCTCTTGTTGCTGCTCTGGTATGGGGGACAGTTCTCTGGCTCTTTGAATACCACCGGCAAACTCTGCAGCCTTCTCTGCAGTCCTCCATGACCTACCTGTATGATGACAGTGACGTATGGCACGACATTTCTGACTTTCTCATTTATAACAAAAGGACAGACAGCAAGTAGGCGGCTCATTGCAAAACACCTTTGGTACCTCCCAGCAGCTGAGGGAAAAGGTTATTCTGTTGCTCTTGACTGGTGATTGGTTTTTTTAATTAACATCTATCAAGCACACTTGCCTCTTGTGTTCTGGCCAAAATGTTCTGATTAGTCTTTTCTTGGCTCTGTTTAGAGCAAGTAAATCCCCCACAGAAACTTGTTACAGTCCTCAGTAAGAGTAAAATGCCTTGGGAATGTTGGGTTAAAATCAGTCTTTTTTTTTTACAAGAGGCCTTATTTTCCCTACAAGAGACTAAATATACTTATAAAATGACAGCCTGGCAGTAAGTGGGGAGTATATCTAATCATGAAAAAAGTGATCTAGGGATTGTCTGAATGCTTGCAAGACAGGAGTGGGTTTCTGTGCTGCTGTGCTCACCGTAGTGCAGTGGGAGTGGGGGACCTGCTCAGGTCTGAAAGCAGGGACATAACTTTTTGATTTCAGTGGATGTCTGGAGCTGTTTAAACTGTGGCAGGGACAGCTGTGTGCTCCCTGAGAGATTGTCTTCCTGAGGGAAAAGTGCAGAGAAACTAAGATGTTTGGGAATAAAACTGTTAAGATTGTCTGGTACAAGCCTGGTAAATCAGGCTCTGAAGGACTATTCTTTGCTCCGTTTCTTTCAAGCACTTGGGCTGAATCTGTCCCTCTGCAGAGTACACTAATACCCTGTAATTATTTTAAACTTATTTCTGAAGTTTTTAAAAGCTGCTTGAACTAAATACCAAAAACAGTTACGCAACTGGGGCTCCTTTGAAAACAGGCTGAGGCGCGTTGCACGCCCTCAGATACCGCGCTGGGTACTCCATGCCTCAAAGCAAGCAACACTTACCAAGCACTTTTATTTTGGTGGAAGATAAGCACATGGGTTTCTCCTAGGTCCAGAATCTGCCCTCCACAGCAGCGGCATGTGTTAGCTGTAATCAAACTTGAATGTACCTGTAGTTTGTGCAGGCTTGTCGCTGAGCCAGGCTGAGGCCATGGATGAATACAGGAGGGAATCTTCGTCTCAAAAGTAGACTGCTGAGCACCAGGAATAGCGCAGCACACACAGGGCTTTAACAGCAGATTGACCAGATAGCTGAGAAAGAACAAAAACTGCTTTAAAATTAAGAAAATCAAACTGTTAATAGACAAAACGCCTACGCTGCCCCATAACACTATAACACCATAACACCATTCACTTAATGGTATTAAAATAATTCCTGACACACTGGTTATATGTGATGATATCGCAAGAAGGTCATTAGGCATCCTGTGCTAACCGTTCCCTTTTGTCTCAATCAGGGCTATTTTATTGATCCTTTCATACCTCTCACTGTACCCACCCACTTTTCCATCCAGACCTGACCTTGTCATTTTATAATCCTACTGAGGCTGTTCTTCATCATCTTTTGCCGTCTCTCTATACTCCAGGCTGTAGCAGTCTGTCACGTTTAGTGGTATGACTGAAATAGTACATCTAAGTCCAGGTGCCTTCTGAGTAGGAAAAAGTTCTCAATTTGAGTCATTTTTCTTTGTCCTCCTGAGCTCTTTTATTACTATTACACGTCTTCTGAGTGCTGCTTTGCTCTTCGTTTTTCCACTCTTGGTGTCAGCAAGAGGGAGAGTTCCCCTTCCCGTAGTTTGTCTGGTGCTGTGATGTTCAGGATTGAATCGTGTCCCAAGTGTCTTGGGTTGAGTAGGAATGGAGTTGTCCGGCTCTTGAACTGAATCTAACACTGAATCTGACTACATTCACTGTGAGATGTTACGGTGTAGAGGCGGATGCTTCTTCGTGCTCATCCCGTGCAAATTCATGATGTTACTCATCTTTGGTGCCCACAAGACAAGATGCTGCTTTGCAGTAATAGCTGTCCCTGGTACCTTCAGCTATCAACATCACCTGCTATTATGGTCTGAATCTGAACACCATGCGGTATTTAATTAGACAGACCCCGGGAAAGCGATCGAAGTTAGGAATTGAGTTTGTTTCTTTGTAGTTAAACATTTTGTTTGGTGTAGAAAAGCTTAAGGATTCAAGTACAGAAAAAATATTGAAGCTACAGGTGAGGCCAGACGTCTTTCTCAACATCCCGTCTTTATTTCCACCACTGCTGCACGTCTGAAGCAGGGCGAGCAGCGCTCTGTTTTGTGGAAGCCTCGATACTGTTCCAAATAAGAACGTTAATATTCTGCTAATATTGCTGAATTCCTACCAGCCTTGATGGTATTTCGGAAAACCCTTCCAGACGTGGCTTGGGAATTTCCCCCTAGAACTGTTAGACTTGCAAACCCTTGACTGTGTGTAATTATTGTAGCAGGAGATGGTGCAGGCTGGGTGTGTGAGCCGTGTGTCTGTAGGAAGTTTTTAACCTCTTAAATTTATAGCTGGCTTTCCCTTCTCTGAGAAAGGCTTGTGATTCCCTTAGAGGCGAAATCATTCTCTTTGGCTAATAGTTCTGCCAGTGGCACCGTACGGCTGCTTGTGAAGCACTTCTCTGGCCATGGGAAGGACAAGTGACCTGTCCTGTCCTTACGCTATCTCCCTCCTCTGTAGATGGCAAAAACAAGCCAGCAGCAGCTTTCTGGTGTCAACCTGGCAGCAGTGGCCATCAGCTGTCCTTGGTTCAAAACACTTTTTCTCTTGGGAATCTATCACCAACGTCACTTTCAAAGCAAATTGTGCCCGAGCCTCAAACCATCTGTACTCCTGATCCAGGAACCAGCTGCCGTCCCTGGAAGACCCTGCAGCTCATCCCAGGAGCGGGTCCCGTATAGCAGCAGCCATTAGCCGGGCGTTTGCGGACGGTTGGTTTTCCTGCTGCGCTGGGGCAGGACGTTAAGCTGCAAGTCACTTCTTTCCCCAGGGAAGTAATTGGAACGGTCCTTTAACGGCATTAGCCCGCATTGCTGTTCCTGTGACCAGATAGCTGGGGATGAACCCCTTATGCTACCGAGGTGTTGGAACAATGCGGGCGTGTAGTAAGGAAATGAACTAGAAGTAATGTGTCTGAGTCAGACTTTTCGGATACATAAGTTACACTCCCTGCCCTCCCCCAGTGCATTGTGTGAGGAATTGAGTCCCCTGTTTGTGTTCCTTTTTTATTAGCATTAAAACCAAAAGAAATAAAGAGACAGTTGGGAAGCCACCTGCAAATCGGCCAAATGCTTAAGGATCACAAAGAAGTGCCATTTTCTCCCCCCAGCCCTGATGGGGTTTGAATTTTAAGTTGAGCATGGGTTTGTTTGTCTACATCAACTTTATTTTACCTTGTTACTTCTTCCTCAGCACCTGACTGTGAGATGCTGAGTGCCTCTGAAGAGGGGCAGAGCGTCTCGATGCTAAGCTCAGTTTGTCAAAAATTAGGATTTATGGATAAAATTGGAGTGTCCATTTCAAAATGATGCTTCTCCTTCAGGTTTTAAGCCTCTTTTAGATGCAGTTTAAAAGGTTAATGAATCAAACTGATCAAAAGTTTTCAGCAAGCCTGGAATAGCAGACTGACTATACCGAGCTATTAATCATTTATTTTACGAAGGAACAAAGCAAGCTCAGGGTTATTTGCTGCCGCTGCATGCTGCCCTAGCATTCCCACTGTGCCTCACTGCTCTGGGGGACAGCCTGTACGCTAGTGCTGGCTGTCAGCGTTGTTGAACCGCTTCCGGGCCAACTGCATTATTTAACAAAGGTGACAGTTACATGGGTGCATGACATTTGGTTTAGGTGAGGTTTTCTGCACTGTGTTTGATCCCTCCGGTTAAGGGGAGGATATTTCTGAAGGAAAAAGGTGTGCTTGTGCAATTAGTGCCACAGAGGAATGCTTGCGGACGTCACGGCTGCTGTAGGGTGTGAACGTGACGGTGTGCTTGGTCCTGGTCACCGTCCGCGTGTCCTGGCGATAACCACCCCTGCTCCGGACAGCCGGGTCGGGAGGGAGAGGCTGTGGAAGAGCGTAGTGGTGTCAGCCTTTCTCGCCCTGGTAGGGTAGCTCAAGCTCTGCTTTAAACCGAGCCGGCTGAGGGGCAGAAGCGTGGCGATGACCTCTGGCTGCTGAAGGTGCGCGGGTGCCCGTGGGGACCCCGTGACTGCAGAGGGTGCCCTGTGCACACTAAGCTCTGCAGCCAGCCGGGAGCCATCGCGGATGCCTGGAGCTAGCGGAAGAGCCAGAGCCCATGCAGGTACTCTCGCACTGGAGAACCTGCTGCGACTCCACTTCATTTTCACCACATCAGCACAAACGTGACCTTTGGATAATACCCTGAGCCGCATGCTGTTTCCTATTTGTCAGGTTGTGTTTGTCTTCCTGGATCATGCCAACCTGAGCAGAATGTGTTCGGTTTTCGGTGCTGGTTTTGAAACGCAGCAGATAAGGGAGGAGAGAAAATAAGACGTAATGCTGTCCAGCGTAAAGTCTGTCTGCCGCTGTTAATATTTTTGGGGTGCTAATCTTGTATTTTCAACGTGTGTGTGCATACCAGATTATTGGAGGATGTAACTTTTTTCCTTTACTTACAAGAATTTTCATCTGTCTCGTTTCCTTATGAGACTGGTGAGGAGGAGGAGGAGGAAAAACACATTAAAAGCTCTATAATACGAGTAGTATTACCTCTGCATTTGGTATGTATTTTGTGTTCATAATTGCTGTGTAATCCAGGCCCTGATTTTCTGACAGCGTAGAATAAAGTTAAGAACATAAAACTCAGGTAACTTGTAACTACACTGATCAGAATGCCTCTAGGTTTTGGTGTTAAAACGTGTGAAGGAGGGAGCAGTGGGTTGTTGAAGTAGCTCTGTCTGCTACGAATTGGTTCTTGTGCAGCCAGTGTAATACATCAATCCAAGACTTTCTGCCAAACTCGTTTGCAGATTATCTCTGTAAAATTACTCTCTGAATATTGTAATACTGTGCTTTCTGTAATAATAATAAAAGCTTAATTTTTTGTCTTTTTCTACTGACATCATTATTGAGCTAAAAATATATGAAGTAATGCTGAATTACAGCATGTTACCTCTCCTGTACGTAAAGAAGTCATGCACGGAGCACATTTTCAGCATCGGTTGTGCCCTCCTATTACCAGCTTGCAGGCAGAAGTCACACCATCCGACTTAACTACTGCAACACTGGCTAGCTCGGGTGAGGATCCTAGCCGCAAAGACAAAGAGGGGTGGCTGTCATCCTCTGTTTTCTTTAAGCGTGAACATCCCCGGGCAGTAGCTGTCTGGATGGCTTAGTGTGGCTGTATCTTCAGAGCAAGTGAGTCAAATTGTGGCTAGCCTGGGAGGTTCGTGGCACGTACGAGCCGGACACACTCAAACACAGTGTAAATGGGGAAGAGTGTCACCGGCTTGTGCATTGCAACTAGCATAGAGTCCATCTGTCCCGCTGGATATCGTGGGAGCGACATGGTTACAGGGCAGACTGCTCCTGGCTGCCTTGCCGTCTGCCAGGGCCGCACACAAGTAGCTGCAGAGAGCGTGCAACTGTTCAAAGAGAAATGGGCTGGAGGAGGCTCTGTCGGTGACTGCCCTGCTTGTGTGTGGAGTCCTGGCTTCAGTCTGCGTGCCTGGTCCTTGCCCAAATATTCCTCATCAGGGCAGACAGCTTGCGGCAGGACCATCTGCCAGAGCAGGGCGCAAGCGCACGGCACTGGACACGAGTCTGAACCTCCCTCACCCTTTAGCTACCTACCTTTAGCTAATGCTAAAGAAAATCAGGCCATATATAAATAGTTAGACAAAATAAGGATGTATGTAAATTATTTTGGTGCCTTCCAAGCTAAGAGTTACACAGATAATGTGTCATAGGTGTAACAGCCGTAGTCGTGGGGATCAAACAGTCCCTGAGTGAGGAGCTCCCTGGGGTGCAGGCAGTAAGGGAGGTCCTGATCCTGAGCAGAAGGTCCTGTGAGGGGAGCTGAGTAGCTGTGAGACAAACCTGCTGTGAGACAAAGCTCCAGCATTACAGCTGCTTCAGCTGTGCTACTTCCTGCAATACGGCTGTACTACTGGAGGGTCCAGCCCAGGCCTGTGAGAATCTAAATTAACACCTCCAAAATGATGTCAGGCCTATCTTAAAGTGGTTTTTTCCCCCCCTCTCAAAGCATCATATGGTACCCGAGCCCTTCTTCTGTTCGGAGTGAGCTACAGGTTTTGCTCTGACACTTCACCTGCCTTTTGGGTTCACGGTGCCAATGACCACGCTGTGAACCTGCTAGGGAGTGAACTTGGACTGGGTAAAGTACAGCCGTGCAACTGGATAGAAGCTAACGCACAGGAGGCAACACTGAGGAGGTTATTCCCAAACAGAATGATGGTTTTCCTGGGTGGCTCCCGGTCTGTTTGCATGACCAGTGCCAGTGTCACCTTGAGTGACTCTTGCTGAAGACCCCTGGGGGAAGTGGCGCTTCCCTTCACGTGATGCAGCGGTCCCAGCGCGACAGCTCAGCGCGCTGTGTCTGGGACCTGCTGAAAGCAGCACCACGCTACAGATGGCGAGGGCGGTAAAGGAGCTGCTGGGACACGTGCGTGCTAAGGCTAACTGTGCACCGGGATGCAGGTTTGCATTCTGCCTGCTCCCACTGCCAGGAAATTGCTCTGCAGCGTAGATACCAGCTCCGGCTGCATCTGCAGCCCCCAGTCTGCACTTTTCCATCAGCACAGGGACCAGCAGACTTCCCTTGGCCTGAGTCTGTCTGGACATGCAAAAACCACCCAAACTCGGTGACTGGCTAGGGTATAAAGTGTATGAATAGCCTTCCTGATTCTCTCTGTGACCGAATGGGGCCATGGCTTTATCTTCGTGCAGCACCCGCTAGACAGCTAATCTTGGGAGCACGTCTACACTCTTGAGCAGGGCTGGCGAGGCTGGGAAGGAGGCTGCAGCTGTGCAGGAGATGGGATTCATCTGCTTTCCCTCATCTGCATGCAAGAAAAGCCCCTGCCCTTCATTCTCCCACCAGCATTTGCCTTTTATTTGTCTTTCCAACTGCCCTTGTACAGCACTGCCAGTGCTAAAAGCCTTGGAGAAGTTGCAGCACAGTGGCTCGGGGGAAAGGGGGGCAGAGCACAGCCTGCTCCCCCTGAATAAGCTCCTGCATGAATTAGGGGGGAGGAAACCCAAAGGTTGTATTCCCCCCGAACATTTCCGAGCTTCCCGCCAGCGGGGCGGCTGCCCCCAGCCTTTGTGAGCGGCGCGGGAGCAGCTGGTGCAGCAGCTGTGTCCCAAACCCTGCATCACCCCAGGAAGTGCCTGGCTGAGACTCCCCGGGGACGGGGAGTGCACCACCAGGCATCCGCTCCAGCCCGGCTGTTGGGGTTGCCTTTTACCCCCCTCCCCAGATGGCAGAAACAGTAACTGTGTGCAAACACCTGGTCTAACTGTTGCTTATGCTGCACATTAATGATGATATTGCAGTGCAAGGGCTCCAGAGAGCAGGGCCTTGAATATTAGAAGGGCTGAGCATTAATTAACTGTATTAATTTCCTTTAGCAAGGCAGCATTTCTATTTGCTCTTTGCTGATGAAGAAATGAGGCACGGAGAAGTGGTATCATTGGTCACGGACATGCAGTGTGTTATGGGCATATTTAAGGATGTAGGGATCCAGGGAGCTCACGGCACTGCTGCACGCTGGCTGTCCTGCAGGGGAATTCAGCCACTGCCAAAGTATCCAGCGTAAAATCCTTTACCGCCTGAAACCTGTTAGGCCAGCACAGGGGCACTGCGTGTCAGGATCTGCTCCACCGCAGAGGAGTTCACTCGTAGCTGCAAATGCCTCCAGCATCCCACACACTGCTGGGAAAAAACATGCCGTCTGCCATGTCCCAGGCAGGTTGGGCTTGGCAGCAGGGCCAGGACAGGAGCCAGCACTGGCCCACAGCCTGCCTGCTGGCAGCAAGGGGCTGGGGGCCACCATACCCAACCGTGGGTTCCCCCGGGGCTGCAAGGGCAGCTCGTGGGGGGCTCAGTGCCGGGCCAAGATCCACACTCCACGCTTTGCCCACGAGCTTCAACCTCTGTGGGCCCTGGGAAAGGCCTAGGCCTGAACTGCAGGGTTTCTTTAATTAGAAGGATGTATATATTTTCCTTTCTAACTTTGCCTTCTCACGCGCAGGGAGGGTTATCAGCGTCCTGCACGTGGGAGATGCTGATGGTGGGAGCTGCCGGTGCTGTGTCTCCTGGGTGGACTATCATCGGTCTCGGCGGGGCCACTCCCGGCTCTGGCTGCCAGCTCCTCTGCCCCTGCCTCGCCCCTGGCTGCTCGGTCCCACGGTCAGAGATAGCTGCCGGCACGGTCAAGTGCGGGTTTTGCTTCCAGCAGAGCTTTATCTCTGTGCCGCCCTGCAAGGGGTTATCAACCAGTGCTGAAGAAATCCACAGCTGTTGGGTGTTTGGGAACACAGAACGCCAAACAGACGGGCAGATTGCAGCATCCCAATCTTTCTGTGGGAGCCGGACCCCGCGAGCACCATCACAGCCCGGCAGCCTCATCCACAGTCTCGGGGCAGCTTTGCGAGACGGGACAACCCTGAGCTCGTCCCTTCGTCCCTCCTCGGTGTTATAGACACAGTGCAGGACTCCCAACACCCCGCACACAGCGTTGCCCGCCGCCCTCCTGCTCCACCCCTCCTGCTCCACGGCTGCGCCCCAGCAAAACACCCAACGAACCACGCGCGGGCATAGCGCGGGGCGGGCGATGCTTCGGAGCGGGAATCCCGGGGCGGCGGAGGGGGCGGCACACGGCTGCTGCTTCTGCCGTCCCCCCCCCAGCCCCGCTCCGCCGCCCCCCCCCCCCCCCCCCGCTCGGCCCCGCCCCGCTCCGCACCCACGCGGCGCCCCTGCCGCGTCCCCGAGCCGCCCCCCGATTGGCCCCTGCCCCGGCGCGGCGCCGCCGATTGGCCGCCTGTCAGCGCGTCCGGCGCCGCCGTCCGCGACCAATAGGTGGGCGGCACCGCCCTTCTCTTCGTCGGCGGCGACCAATGGGACGGCGCCTTTCCGCCCCCGCCGCGACGCCCGGCGGCGGACGCAGCCAATGGGCGGGCGGCGGGGAGGCTCGCGCCGCTTTCGCGGCAAAAAGGATTTGGCGCGCAAAGGCGCGCGGGGCCGGAGCGACGAACAATACGGCGGCGGGCGCGTAGCCGAGCCGAGCGGAGCGGAGCGGCACCGCGCCCGCCATGGGCCGCGCCCCTGCCCGCGCCCTGCCCGCCGCGCCGCCCGCCGCCCCGGCCCCCGCGGCCATGTGAGCCATGGCGGCGGGCGGCGCGGCGGGGCTGGCGGCGCTGCTGGGCAGCGCATCCCCGCACCTCCTCATCGTTTCCGCCACCGAGGAGCCCGCGGGTGGCGGCCACCAACACCCGGACACCGACCTCCTGCTCTTCGCCACGCCGCAGCCCGCCCGCCCCGGCGCCGCGCCGCGCCGGCCCGCGCTGGGCCGCCCGCCGGTAACCCCCGGGACCGGGACGGGGAGGGGGCGGCGTGGGCGGCGGGGGCTGCGGCTACGGACCCCGGGACCCTGCGGGCTGCGGCGGGGCCGTGCTATGTACCGGGCCGCGTCCAGCCAGGCCATACATAGTGCCGGGCCGTGCCCCGCTCTGCACCCTACCAGGCTGTGCCATGCCATGTACCCTGCCGAGCCGGGCCGGGCCGTGCCGAGCCGAGCCGAGCCGAGCCGTGCCACGCAGCGCACCTGCCGAGCGCGGCCCTTCCCCAGCTGCCACCCCGGAAGCCGGACGCCGGGCCGTGCTTTGCAGTGCTCCCAGCGGCCGGGCAGCCGCTCCCGTCCGCCCCTTCCTGCCGCGACTTGGGGCTTCCGTACCCCGCCGTGCTGTGCCCCTGGGGTGGGGGAGGGGTCCCTCATCGCTGGGGGGGCAGTGGGGCCGTGGCGGGGGCCGTTCCTCTGACGAGCCCCGTCCCTTGCAGGTGAAGAGGAAGCTGAACTTGGAAACGGATCACCAGTACATAGCCGAGAGCCTGCCGGTGGGCCGGGGCAAGGCCAGGAACCCCGCTAAAGGTACAGGAACCCCGCTGAAGGTACCGGCCCTGCCCCCCTGACAGCTCCCCCCCGCCCCCAGCCAGCCCTGAGCAGGCCGTCTGGCAGCCCCACTCCGCTGCCCACCGCCTGGGCTGTGCCTCTGGGCTCGTCCCTGGCAGCTTCTCCCGTCCCTTTGCATCAGTTTGGAGAGGCTCTTCCTGGGGCTGGGCTGTTCATGGCTGCTCTCTCTGTCCCGTGCTGCTGTCCCCTGGGCTGGTGGCATGGGTGTCCTGCCCATCTGCCGGACACCACACCCAAAGGAAGGGATGGAGCTGTAGCCACCAGCACTGTGTCAGTGTGACGTCCGAGGTAGACTCACCTGGACCCTCCATCATCTCCCCCCTGAGCCCTGTCTGGCATCGTAGTGTCACAACAGCACGGGTGTTGGAGCCCACAGAAGGGCCTGCAGCATCCTTCCTCTGGAGGGTGTGGGTAGCTCACCCCATTGCCCTGAGAAAGCAGATGGCGTTCAGGGTGCTGGTCATAGTCCCTGGTCCATGAGACACCTGCAAGTGTGGGGGGTGTATTTTGGGACCTCTCCGCTCTAGCTGGGTTTCCAGTGTGGCTAAATCACAGCTGTGGCTGGCAGGGGCAAAGTCTCCCGGGGAGAAGTCACGTTACGAAACCTCGCTGAACCTCACCACCAAGCGCTTCCTGGAGCTGCTGAGCCAGTCGCCTGATGGTGTAGTGGACCTCAACTGGGCAGCCGAGGTCCTGAAGGTGCAGAAGAGACGCATCTACGACATCACCAATGTCCTGGAGGGCATCCAGCTCATCACCAAGAAGTCCAAGAACAACATCCAGTGGCTGTACGTCCCTGGGCCAGGCTTGTGGGGCTGTGGCTGGCTGCCCCTGGGGATGGGGGAGCTTGCCTGGGCCAGGCTTAGGGCGGAGCAGGGTCTTGCTGGGATGGAGAAGCTCAAAGCAGTGTCACAGGACCATCTGCTCAGGGGTTGAGTGATCGCTCCCCCTGTATGTGGTCCGTGGCTCCAGGCAAGGGCTATGCTCGATTGTGGGTGGCTCCTGAGCATCACTATCCCTGTGTGGGCTGTGAGTCCCTCTCAGGCTCCCTGAGCCAGCCCAATGAGTAGGGGGGGATGCATCCAGGCTTGGGGAGGGGAGCCCAGGGCTGTACTGTACTGGGTAATTCCCACAGAGCCAATTCCCTGGCTGTGGGGTGGGATTAAGCCTGGCCTACATGGGGAAAGTCACAGTGTGGGGCAGAGGGAGCTATGGGGTTTGGCTCCTGATGGCCATGGTGCTCTCTAGGGGCAGCCAGGCCACTGTGGGGGCCCCTGGCCGGCACCGGCTGCTGGAGAAGGAGCTGCGGGAGCTGCAGACGGCCGAACGGCAGCTGGACGACCTCATCCAGACGTGCACGGTGCAGCTCCGCCTGCTCACTGAGGACCCCGCCAACCAGCAATATCCTTTTGTGCAGGGCCAGGATGGGGCTGGCTGGCTGGGGGGGGGACATGGCTGAGCTTCAGCATGAGCCTGCCCGCATTGCAGGCAGTGCGTTTTGCTACCTGCCCCACTGTTGCATGAAAGCATCCCCATATCTGCTCCTTGACCCATCACACTGCAGCCTACGTGACCTGCCAGGATCTCCGCAGCATTGTGGACCCCTCAGAGCAAATGGTGATGGTTATCAAAGCCCCCCCAGAGACCCAGCTGCAGGTCTCAGACCCAGAGGAGGTAAGCTGGGGCTGCCCATGTCTGCACAGCCCTCAGCAAAGCCCAGCCCAGGCTCTAGGCATCCCTATGCCTCCTTGTCTCACTCCATTCCCCTTTCCCCAGGCTTTCCAGGTCTCCGTGCGAAGCACTCAGGGCCCCATTGATGTCTTCCTCTGCCCTGAGGACAGCTCCGGGGTCTGTAGCCCTGTCAAGAGCCCCTTCAAAGCCCCCACAGAGGAGTCATCCCCTGGCCACTCGCAGCCCAGAGCCTCCCCGCTCCTGCATCCCGCCCAAGACATGAACATGCCACTGCTGCCTGGAGAGCAAGGTGGGCACCCAGGGCTGGGGACGAGGGCGGACAGGGGACGGGTGTGGGCGTGATAGCACAGTCAGTGGCTTTGGCTGGGGGCTCTTGCTGTGTTTGCAGCTCTGACCCCCTCTGCTCTTGGCACAAGCAAGGAGCTGAGGTGATGCTCAGGGAG
Organism: Rhynochetos jubatus; assembly: GCA_027574665.1. Classification (NCBI taxonomy): domain Eukaryota; kingdom Metazoa; phylum Chordata; class Aves; order Eurypygiformes; family Rhynochetidae; genus Rhynochetos; species Rhynochetos jubatus. The sequence goes on along the minus strand of CM050665.1, from coordinate 15,267,423 downwards.
GTGGGGAGGCAGGTCCTGCTGCATAGCCCAAACCTGCTTTTTGGGGATTTTTTTTTTGGCAAGTATTGTGGGATTTACAGCTGCTTCCCGTCCTCGCAGAGACGCTGCTGCCAGGGACAAGCGCGCTGCCCAGCAAGTGCCCGGCAGAGGAGGTGAACCTCTCACCACTGGCCTCCATGGACGCCCTCCTGGAGCAGAGCAGGGAGGAAGATTTTTCGGGTTTCTTGGCGGATGAGTTCATCAACCTGTCCCCACCGCAGGCGCAGGACTACCACTTCGGCCTGGAGGAGGGCGAGGGCATCAGCGAGCTCTTTGACTGCGACTTTGGGGACTTCATGCCCTTGGACTTCTGAGGCTCTGCCTGGGTGCTCGCAGGGGAGCTGCCAGGCCAGGGGCACCCCATGGCCCCTGCCCTCACAGGCAGGGTGGGTAGGGCAGGCAGCCCCTCCAGCTGCAGCACCCACAGTTCCTCTCCCCACCTCTTTCTGCAATATTTTCTTCTTACCCCTCCCAGCCCGGTGGGGGCCAGCGGCGTCCCTGGCTCCAGCCCTATGTGGGGGATGCTGGGGTGGGGGTCCCCCATCTCAGGGCCCCCCCCACAGGGGGAAGGGCTGTCCAGGGCAAAGCCCCTGCTCCCCTGGGGTCCTCGTGACAGAGCTTTAAGCAGTCCTGTGTATAGATTTGATTAATTTATTATTGTCCCCTGGGGACAGCGTTTAACTTCCTGGGGGTTGGGAGGGGGCGGTGTAGCAGACTGGGGGTGCTGAGAGGTTTCGTCATGCTGGGAAGGGGGTCTCGGAGACGCAGGGGGTGCTGGGTCAGGGCTGTCCCTCTGGTGTGGGGGGTGCCCACAGCCTGGCTGAGTGTGGGGTATTTATTTATTATTTATGGTGTGTGGGAGCTTTCCTGGGACGTGGGGGGGGGAAGGAGGGAGCAGGGGGACTGTGCTGGCAGGGGTAGGACATGGAGGGACCGCCAGGAGCTCACTGGCATGTCCCGGCTGTGCTTGTGGCCAACATGGGGCTGCTGGCAAGGCCACTGTGGTGGCAGGTAGCTGTGGGAGGGGAGGTAGGGCTGGTGGCCCTGGGACCATGTGTGTGTCCCCTCGGGGGGGGACACACAGGGGTGTCCTGGGGGTGCATCTCTGCAGACGAGGAGCCAACGCTGTCTCCAGGCTTTTCTCCCCCTCCCCACACAGCCGTTCGGCCTTTCAGCTCCCCCTCTCTGGCCCACTGGGGCTGGCAGAGGCGGAGGGGATGGGAGACTTCCCGGACTGGGCTGGAGACGCACTTTCACTTTTACTGCCTTTTAACAAGCTTGTGTTCCTCTGAGCTTCGTGTTTAATAAAGGTTTCTACTGACTCTGGTCTCTGGTGTGGGGCTGCACTGGGGCACCTGGGGGGGTTTCTCCCCATTCTGAGAAACCAAGGGCCTTGGGTTATGCTGTGGGGATATTTCCTTTTTGAACATGGAATGTTCAGCGCTGCCTGGTGTTGTGGAAGGGCTTTGGGCCTCTCGGTTTGGGTTTAACTCCGTGCACTCCCGTGTGTGGGACGGGAGCCAGGGTTGGTCCTGCTGCCCTGTGCTCCTCCAGTGGGGCTGTGCCCCAGGGGACAGGCCCATGGATCTGGATGGGGATCCCTGAAGAGGAGCAGCCCAACTGCCCCCGGCAGAGCCCCTGTCCCCACCCAGCCCCCCTCCTGCCCACCCCCTACCTTCCCCCCAGTTTTGGGGCAGCATTTGCCGGGGATGCTGGCAGGAGCAGCTCCTGTGCCAGGAGGAGGAAGGCAGCGTGGTGCAGGTGTTGAACCAGCCTGTGCATCCACCAGCAAGCTCCCAGTGACTTTGCTCTCCTGTTGCACTCCAGCACCTCTTGGTCCTGCCTGAAGGCAGCTGCTGGCACCACCTCATGGCCCAAGGTTCAAGGCCCCCGTGTCCCTGCTCAAGGGGATGAGCCAGCAGCTCTGACCCTGGGTACCCCCCAGTGGCAGTGTCCCCTTCCTGTGGAGTGGGAGACAGTGGGAACCTCCTGGGGAGGGGTGCCTGGAGACCCTGGGGGCCCCCTGGGCAGCCTGGCACAGGCCCTGGGGTGGCCATGGCCCCCACCCCGGTGGCAGGCAGGGACGTGCCACTTCCTTCCCGTTCTGCACGCTTGCACCCCTCCTCTCTCTGCCCGGCCTCCTGCCTGTCTCTCCTCTGAGCAGCTGATAAATATTTCACCCTGGCCTGTGTTGTGTAAGCTCGCCTTGCTCCCGGCGCGGGGAATTGGAGCCCAGCTTACGGCCGGGCTGCTCGCAGGTGCTGGGGGGCACAGCAAGCCCATCATAGCTGCCCAGCCTCCTTCATGCCTCCATCACCAAGCACGGCCCTGGCTCGTCTTGCTGCCACAGGGTTGTTCTCGCCGCGGGACACACATGGGTAGCGGTGTGCTGGTGTCCCTGGGTGCGGGGTGGCAATCTGGCATGGCTCAGCCCTGTACGGGGTGCTAGCTCCCCGCACCATCCCCCCTCCCACCCCCCTTGCCACCCCGCAGAGCCCCCCGCTGCACACTTTTTTGGGGGGAAAACATAAGGAAGGGGAACGGCGGAGCCATGTGCCACAGGGAGCGAAGCTGGCTGGTATGGAGGGTGCCAGCCCCAGGGGTGCAATGCCGGGAGCGGGATTGAGCACCTTGCCGATGGATTTGGGGTGTGGCTGGGGAGCAGCAGTGATGTGGCCGGACAAAAGCCCTCTTCCCCACAGCCATGGGGCTGGCCAGGGTTCAGGAGTGGGGCGAGCAGGGGAACGTGCCATGCCATCGCAAAACCCAGGAGCCAGAAGGGCCGTATGGGACGAGCAGGTGCTTGGAATCGTGCCGTTGCCCCATCAAACGGGACTTCTCAGGCAGTTACACTGGAAGAGCTGTCCTGCGTCTCCGTCCTGCCCAGCCCCTGCCCCGTGGGTGGGCATGGCACCCTCCCCTGCCTGCTGCATCCTTGTTTCAAGGTCGATGCTTGTCACCTGAGGTGACAGAGGTGCTGAAGCTTTTATGCTTTACCGTGGGACACCCAGCCCAGCCATATGCCAGCGCATCCTCATACCTGCAAGATCCCTCCTTCTCCTTTCCCCCTTTCGATTTCCTTTTTGTGGAGGGTGCCGGTGATCTGCAGTGCTCCTCAAAGGGGTGAGACCCCAGAAAGGGGAAAGAGGCCCCTGGCTTTCACGGGAGCCAGAGGCACAGGGACCCATGCCAACGTCCCATGCTCTGCAGGGCTGTTCCTAGGGCGAGCTAGCCCCCAGCAGCGGCACAGCTTCTCCCCTTCCCCCTGAGCAAAGGCCTCTCTGATGGCATTCACCGTTACACTCCCCTGAAAGGGAACCGCATAGGATGATGAGCCCTGGGACTCCTGGTCCCCATGGAAGTGTGCACTCCAGCAGGGACAGGACCGGGACCCTGCTGCGGCAGTGCAGTGCATCCCTCAGGAAACGCGTTGGCAGCTCCACGCCAGCCAGAGCACTGTAAAAATAACCGCCTTGCCTCCCAGGGGTGATTCATGATGTAGCTGAAGGGCTTCCCTCCTGCTATTTCAAACTGCTGGAGAAAGAGCTGATGGCAGCCTGTGTAGGGACTCTTGTTTCCGAAGAACACGTGGCAGCTTTGGGAAGCCCCGGGCGCTGCCTGGGTTTATGAGCTATCTGAACTGGGGATGTGGGTGAAACAGACACAGTGCAGGAGATGGGCACCCCGCATGCATCCTGCATGCCCCATGGGTCCTCGGCCCCTGTTCACTCCCATCTCCCATTCCCTGTCAGTAACCTTGCAGGGACTGTGCCCACCCAGCCCATGCCATCGGGCTGCAGTGGCTGCTTCGTTCACACCAGCAAATGCAGCAGCGGGCAGGCAGGCATCCGCAGACTGAGCTGTGCCAGGTGCGGACGTGGTGCTGAGCCCAGGCAGTTGCGGGGTGCCCTGGCCCTGTGCTGTAAGGCTTGGACTTGGAGCAGTCAGGAGAGGCCTACGGTGGGGTGAGCTCTGGGGCAGGCTGGCAGTGGCTGGGGGGCAGCATTAGGTGCTACGACACAGCATAAAGTTTGCCAGAACTTATACCTTCAACCTAATCCCCCTTGGAGGGTCCAGGCAGGTTTTGGGATCTCTACAGGCCCCCGTGGTATGTCTGTCCCGAGTGCTGTGCCCCTGCCAGCTCTGCCTGCCGCCTGCCTTGCTTCTGCATCCCACCCCACACTTCAGTATTTCCACTTCTGAAAACCCCTCACGTTTCCACAAGGAAGTAACTCTGGGAGGTGAGGCGCAGCATCGGTTATTCACAAGATGCTGGTAAGCGGGTGCTTCGTTTAATTCCTGACCAGTTGTGGTCCTGTGCCATCCTGGCCTGGGGAGCAGAGCAGAGCCCTGGTGTCCCCCCCAGCTGGGTCCGAGGATGTGTCCCCCTTCCCTGCCAGTGGCTGTGGGGGGTGCACACTGGAAGTGCCCATGGAAGGAGCTGGGGGCACCCGCTGCCTCCTGCCACCCGCAGTTCTGCCCTGGGCTTCACCCTGAGGAATTTCCAGCTGCTCCTTTCCACCTTGAAACCCGTGTTGACCTTGAGGAGCTCCACGGGTACTGAGTGTGGGTTTTAGCAACACGGAAGTGTGGAAGGGCCCCCCAGGGCTTTGCTTTGATCCACAGCAGGGCCCCAAGCCCCTTCCCATGCTCCCTGGCAGGGTGATCCTCTGTCCCCGCTGCTGTAGGACCTCCCGTGCCTGTTTCTCTAGTAACTGCCCCCCTTTTAGTTTGATCTGATGATGGCCATGCTCAACTGCTCCAGCCCTTGGATGCCTTTCTGCCTCCCCAGGGGCAGGGGACAGCCCTGTGCCGTGGGCTGGGTGCACGTGCTCCCCTTGGATGTCCCCACCAGGTCCCAGGTGCACTTTTTCTGCCTCTTTTCCCTCGCACACACCGACAGCAGCTGGGGGTGGTAAAAATAGCCACGATGCATCCTTGCAACTGCTCCAGGTTCCCTGGGGGAGGAGGAGAGTGAGCAGCAAGCTACACGTGCCACGACTCGGTCACGTTGGGCTAGGGAAGCATCTCAGTTTCGAGAGCTGGGTTAAGAGAAGGTGAGCTCGGCAAAATGGGCTGCCCTCAAGAGGTCCGTGTGAAGGGAGAGGTGGTGCAGATGGAGGCGAGCCTGACTGGGATTTTGCATCCAAGCAAAACTGGTGCATGCCCCTTCCTGTAAGTAAAATCTCAGGATACTCCAAGAAGGACGGGAAGAAAGCCACCATGCCAAGAAGTCACCGCACTGCATATACCCAGGGAGCGGTGTGAAGCGCTGCCCAGGCATGGCTTTATCTAAGTTATTTTATCTTATTATCCGTTTCTTGGTTGTGGAAACCTTTGAGGACAATGCCTGTCCATCCTATTCCTCTCTGCATGCACAGGGATGCAGGGATGCATGCCCAGGATGTGCCCAGCAGGGATGGAGGCAGCTCCTGCCTCCTCCTCCTCCCCAGCCAGCCTGCCCCCCAAGCCTGCAGCCCCTGCTTGGAGTGGGAAGGGGTTTTTACGTCTGCTCAAGGTGCTGGGGACCCAGCACCATTGGCATGACCCCCTCACTCCCAGCATGCCGCTCCGGAGGGAAGCAGCGCTAAGCAAAGGCTGCCCAGCACCGTGGGCAGAGAGCAGCTGGCACAACTGGGACCAGCCCAGGGCCAGCCACCACAGCGAGACCACCATGGCCAAACTAGGGCCACCACAGGGCCAACTCGGGCAACTAAGGCTACCGTGGGGCCGACAGCGACTATACTGAGACCACCCATGGCCAAACAGGGACCAACTCGGGCACGCAGGGATGGTCACACCACCGTGTGGCCGCGCAGGGCCGCACTGGGACCACCGTGAGCTGCATGGGAGCCAACCGGGCGCACAGTGGGAGTGCACTGGATCCAACTGGGACCAACCCGGGACAACCCCACAGCAGACCGCGCCCCGCGCACAAGCGGCGGCCGCCACCATGCGACCGCCAGCTGGGGGACAGCGGCCGCGGCCGCACCCCCGCGCCCACCCCCGCGGCCCGCACGGCACCGCCCCGCCCCTCTCCCCTCCGCCACCGGCAGGCGCGGTCCTGAGGTGCCAATCACCGGCCGCCGCCAACCGGATCGCTGCGGGGGCGGACCCTCAGCGGAGGCAAAGTTGCCTGGCGGCTGCGGAGCCGCTCAGCGGAGTCTGGCTCCGCGTTCTACGGCACCGCACCGCACCGCGGGACACCGCGCCCTACGGCACCGCACCGCACCGCGGGACACCGCGCCCTACGGCACCGCAGCGCCCGCGCCCGGCAGGGCCATGATGGCGTGCGCTGAGCTGCTGGCCGTGTGCCTGCTGTCCGCCGACCGCGGCCCTGCGCCCCGCCGCCAGCCGCTCCCCATCTTCCACGACGTGAGTACCGCGAGGCGGGCACCCAGCGAGCCCCTGTCCCATCCCCGGGGGTAGCACGGGCCGCCGGGCCCCTCCGCAGGGAGCTGTGATGGGGCTGCACGTGTAGGTGTCAGGGCGAGGCCCTTTCCCACCTGCCTCGGCCGAGGGACCAAACCCAAGGGACAAGCGAGCGGGACCTGCAGCTGCAGGGCCTGAAGCTGTGACTCAGGGCATGGGTCGTGATGTCTTAAATAATACCCAGTGTTGTGTCCTTTTCCTGAATTATGGGCCTCTGCGTGGCTAGAAATAGCCCACTCTGTATCATGAGCTGGCTGTCGTGACTCCCGGAGTGGGAGCTGTGCATGCCTGGCAGGAAAGCTGCAGAACGTACTGTGTAGCTGTTAAAAGCCGTGGGATCCTACAGTCCATTGCCCGCTCCTAACGTGCCAGGAGTTGTGGAGGAGGATGCTTTTTGTACAGGTTGGAGGTCAGCTGGGCATCGGGGTGAGCTTGGGGCAGCTGAAGATGTGGACACTGGCCATCTTCATTTTCACAAGACAGGTCCTGGTGTGATGCCTCCCCATCATGCCACGTCCCCTCAAGACCTGCGGTGAGGGTGCTCCTGTCGAGGGGGAGCTGTATGCCCTGGGGAGGGCAGTCTCCCCCTGTGTCACCTGGCAGTGCGGCCAGGCAGCTGCGTGCCTGGCCATCTCGCAGGGCAAGTGGCACAGCCTGGATCAGAAGCCCACCTCTGCTGTTGGAGCACAACAGGGATGCTCAACCCCCCCTGCTCCTGGCTGTCTTCCATGGGCTGCAGGGTGCCTGGGTTGGGTGGGCAGCATCTGAATCTCCCTGGTGGGCGGCCAGCCCTTGCATTCCCATGTCCAGCACCGCTGTGGTCTAAGTCACCCTGGGAGCCAAGGAGGAGTGTGAGCGGAGGCTGGGGAGGAGAAAGCAAGTCAGGGTTAAGGGCGAGGTTGGCATGGTGCCCCAGCACCCGGACAGGACAGTGCCAGCTGTCATCTCCAGCCTGTCCCTGTCCGGTCTGGGCGTGCCGACCCCAGTTCATCCCAGAGGAGGGGAGCAGGAGTTCTCAGGCAGCACTTTGCGAAGGTGAATGCCGTGCCTGGTCCAGTCCTCCTGGCTTCACCAGGGAGCAGCTGGAAAGCACAGCTCCTCTGCCGTGATGCTGCTCCCAGCTTCCAGCTGTGAGTCAGGGTCTCTCCCCTGCCGTGGGGGGATTTCAGACTGCAGGGCTCTCCAGCCAGCATCATTAACCGCACTAATTACTTGGCTGATGGAAGATGGGCAGGAGGGGGGTTGGTGGTGACAGCTGTGTTCCAGCTCAGCTCCTCCGGCGCTCGCTGAGTCCCACATCTATCCCTCAGGGCATCATTAAGGCAATTAAAATGGGAAGTGTTAACAGCGCTAGCGGCTGCTTTCCGGGTTCTGGCGGCTTCCCTTCCTCTTCCCTGTGGCTCTTTTTGCTCCCGCTTCAGCTCCAGAGCTTGGCAGGGTGAATTTAATATCTGCCTTTGGATCCGGGCGGTTGGCTGCCTCCTGCCGCAGTGGGGCAAAGTCGCAACCCGCCCTCGGGCAGTGGGAAGGGAGGACTGCCCACGACAGACCCCGGTGGCAGCCGGTGCTTCCCCTGGGACCAGAGCTGCCGCCTCCCTGCCCGCAGATCGCCTGCCTTCCCGAGGAGTGAGGAGGAGGAGGGCTTTGCCTGAGATGCTTCGCTGCAGGCGCGGTACGAACTGCAGTGCTGCCATGGCAGTTGTTTCTCTGTGCAGACATCTCAAGGCTCTGGGAGATTCGGCCCCCAGCCTGGTGCTGGGGCTTGCTCACTCCCCCCCTCTCTGTGTACGAGAGGTTCAGAAGAGCTGCGTGGACAGCCTGCCGTTTATCACCAGCGCCCGGCTGCAGCCCGCATTAGCCCTCAGGGGGTCGATGAGCACGTTGTCCCCAGGGCAGCTGTCCCCTCCCCAGCAGCTGGCATGTCCCTGGCTGCATGTCCAGCAGCTGCGGTTGCTTCCAGCCCTGCAGTCAGTGAGAAGCCCTGTAACGCCCCTCCTGCCCGGGGCGTGGGGGGTTCATCCCCAAATAAATGCCTGGATGCAAGGATGGGCTTGCTGGAGGCAGCGAAGAGCCCTGCCGTCCCCAGGGGATGTGGAGCAGAGGTGGCCTTGCCTCGCAGAGCTCTCCCAGCTCTGCTGCTTGCACCGTGTTATTTATTCTGAGCTTCGGGCAGCTGCCGTGTGCGCTGGCAGGGCTTTTCTGACACACCGCTGGAGCAGAGGATCCCCTGTGCGAGGTCAGCTCTGTTTGCTGAGGTTTGTGATGAACCCGGGCTAGGCTCTCCCTGCATTAGAGACCTCCTCAGCTGCCTCCGAATTTGTGCACTCCCTCTTAGCCTGCAGACAGACCCTGCTGAGCAAGGCCAGCCTGGGAGTGGGAAGTGTTTAACCTCAGTTGAATCTGCATTGAAGTGCCTGGGTGACACTTGTCTTTGGGATGCGTAGCTGGCCTCAGTGACATTTATAGTCATAGAGATGTCGTTGCATGAGCCACGTGTCCCTGTGATGACCGAGAGCTCTGCAGGATGAAGCTTTTGCCTTGATGGCAAGTGGCGTGCCCGAGGCAGGGTGGCACAGGCAGATGCCCCCGCAGACGGGGAGCCCCAGCATGTGTAACCCTGCAGCTGTGGGACCTCTGATGTGCAAGCAAACCCTCTAGCCTGAGCAAGGTTTGCCTTAAAACCCAAAGAAATCCTCAGCGTGTGGGACCTGCGGGTTCCTGTCTCAGCTGGTAGTGGCAAAACTCCAGAGCGCATCCGACGGGGCGTTCGGAGAGTGCCTGCCCTGCTTTCCTGCAGGGGAAGCAGCCTGGCCGGCTGGAAGCCTGCATCCCGGAGGGACGGTTACCTAACGCTGCTTGGCTCAGGGCAACCTCCGTTCCCTGCAGCAGCTCGGGTCAGGAGGACCTTGGCTTGCTCAGAGGAGCATCCTCTGAGGAGGTGTCTGTGTTTTCGGTTGTGGGGACGGAGCAGGGAGCTCCCTGCTGGGACCAGCATCAGAACAGTCTGCCTGGTTACAAGCCAGCAGCTTCCTCAGGAGTGTGCAGCCGTGGTTTCCCTGGGCAGCTGTTTCTTTAGCTCAGAGCGATTTTTCGGGGCCATTTCAGTGGCGAGAGGTGGGCTTGTGCCCCCAAAACGCGCAGCAAAGCTGTCAGTGAGCGGTGCAGAAGGGAGCTGGGGGCGGAGGGGGCAGCTGGCAGCGATGCGTCTTCCTGCGGCAGGGAGCAGAGCTGGTCCGGGGGCGGTTTTATCAGCGGGCTCTGCTTTGCAGGTGTGTGGAAAAGAATATACCAAAGACAGCTTTCCCCTTTTCCTGCCCTTTTTCATTCCTGATCTTTCTTCAGACCTTCAGATTTCTTCATCAACCAGGATGATTAAAAAGAAGAAAGTTGCCACGCACAGAGCTTTATTTTGTTGGCTCTGTGAAGATTTGCTGGCTAAAACCTTGTACTGTTTGGGCTGGCAAGATGTTCCCAGGCATCGGAAATGGTGCTGTTCCTCACTGGAGTCAACCCCAGACCTTCCAATAATTGGAAGAGGAGCCAGGCAGGGATAAGAAACGCCAGCTTTCTCCTGGGCTGTGGACAGAAGCCTCGTGGTTGGGCACTTGTGTGGAGGTCCTGAAATTGGAGCAGCTCTCCAGCTGTGCTCTGTGGCAGAATTAGTTACGGATTAATTATTAATTACAGTGTGTGTGCGTGTCGAGGTGTTGCAGTAAGGATCGTGATTACAAAGTGCAGGACAAGAGCTGCTCCTCTGTGCAGGCAGTTGAGGTGTCAGCGGTGATGCACAAAGTGCTCCTGTTATGGAGTGTTTTTTCTGCTTAATGTGCTTTCATTTAAAGGGTCTGAAAAATTAAACACTTGCCATCATGCGGGTAGAGTGAAGCCCTTTCTACTTCATCTCCCTCTGTGCTCTCTAATGGAAGCTCGGTGCTAGTGCTGGGCTGGCTGGGGCAGCGGTGGCCGTGCCAGAGCTCTGCGCATTGGAGGCGAGAAATGGTTTTAGTGGTTTGCAACGGGGAATTTCCCCTGCGCAGCCCTGGCAGCGGGGGCTTCTCCGTTGCTCCCCGGGCTTCGGGAGGCGGTTTTCCCATGGTGGCAGTGCTGGGTGAAGCCTGGCTTTGCCGTTCAGCCGCGCTGCTCTCCCTGCTGCCTCACTAAACCCTGTCGTATTTTCTCTTGTAGATTTTCCGACGCGCTGACAAGAACGGTGAGTGCTTTGTTCCTGCCACTGCCTCCCCTCCCCGCCTGGTCCTGGGCGAAGCAGCCCAGCCTGTCCCCGCTGGGAGGTTTGGCTGCAAGAGTGAAGGAGAAGGGCAAGCAGCTCTCAGGCTGCAAGAAAAATGCTTTTCTGCTTTCCTGGAGGAAAAGGCACTGGAGCGAAGGGCCTGGCTAAGGGCTGGGGAAGTGGGCTTTCCCAGTTACCCATCCAATTTGCCACCACTCAGGACAGAGCCCCTTCCAGGGCCGCCTTCTGCCTGCATGCACACGATCCCTGCTCTGTGCTGCTAGCAGTGAGAAGGGAAGGCAAAGCCCACTGTGCAGCAGGCAGCCCAGGGGCTGTCAGGCTTGTGCTCCATCCCTTGCAGGATTGATCAGTGTCCCTGCTCAGTCCAGGGTTTTACAGGTGGCCCTGTTCCTGGCCCACTGGAGCCCCTGACATTTAAGAGAGAGCCTCTGCTACCTGGTTTTCGATCTGGCATCCAGAAACCAAGAAGTCCAAAATCACCAGTGGTTTCTCTGAGCCTTCCCACCCTGTCTTGGGCTCTTCTCCTTCACAGTAGCTTGCAGGCTGCAGGAGCTGCTCCGAATGCAGCCCAGGAGCTGAAGTCCTCCACAGAGAGGAAGGAAAAATCTCTTTGAGTCAATGGAGAGATTTTCTTTCTATGAAAACCTGATGCTGTCCTCACTGTTCTGTTTGTGGTGGATGCTATGCTCGTACAGTCTTCGAAGTACAGACTGTCTGCATGCGTTTTCTGCAAACATTGCCATGGGACCTTTTGGAAGGGGCTGAAATTCCCACCTGAAGTTCCAGCAGCAGTGGCCCTGCTTGCCAGCGCTCCTGGGTTTCTGATGGGGACTGGTGGGACATGCTTTCAGTGAGATATCTGCCCTAATTATTATGCACAACACGCCCAACCGTCCCACGCTCCCGGTAGAGAGGCTGCTGGGAGGATCGCTGGGGCCCGTGTGCTTCTTTCTGCAGATATATAATTACTCTTCCCTTTTATTTAAATGCAGATGATGGGAAGCTGTCATTTGAGGAGTTCAAGAACTATTTCGCTGATGGGATCCTGAGCTCGGAGGAGCTGTGGGAGTTGTTCAGTGGCATTGACAGGCGTCATTCAGAGTAAGTACCGTGGTGGCACGGAGGAGAGGAGACGAAGGAGAATATAAAGCTGCTTGACTGTAGATGGAGGACGTTTGGAGGCGGGTGCGATAAATAGTCAGGGTGAGATAAACCCACCTCTTGTAACACGCAGATGTTAAAACCCATTGAACACCAGCTACAAGCATTGGTGGTGAGAGAAGCCAGACATTTTGAGGGCAGTCGTTATCAGATTTAGTGTAGTTCTGTAAAAGCAAGCATCCATTTAAAATTACATTACTTAGTCGGAAAAATGTATGCCAGAAATACACAGCTCTGTAGGGCAGGTTGTGTCTGCAGGAGGAGCGTGTGGCAGTGTGAGGACGATGCACAGACTGTGCGAAGTCGCAGACTTTGCCGCTGCTGACACAGGGAACTGCTTTTCACTTACATAAGAGCTGCTTTCCACTGTAAGTGGGCCTTGCGAGTGGAACCGTGAATTTAGGCCAGCTACTTTTGAAAAAAGAAACCCCCAAAGAACAGGAGAAATAATTGCACTTAACCCTGATCCCCTCTTGATTGGTGCTGTCCAGAGGAGTCTGTTGGGCTCGGCTGGGTTCTCGTCCCAGTCTTGTGGATGACCCCCTTGCTGGGGTCCCTCTGCCCTGCCAGCTGCTGCAAACAGGTGTGTTTTGGAGCTGGGAGAAACTGGCCGTTGATAAATTGCGTGTCTGGGGGCTGCCTGTCCCAACAGAGGGGTGTTGCGAGGGAGAAGATGTCTGCAGCTTCCTCGTCTCGGACAGCAGGCTTGCCTCTGGCTTGTGCCACTTCCCTGGCACCCCCAGAAGCATCTCCTGCACCTCTGGCTCCTTCGGCCAGGGAGGCACCTGAGCCGGTCCCCGCAGGGAGAGGTAACTCGCAGCAGCCTGAGCTGCACGTGCTGGTCCCAGGGCAGTGGCATGGAGAGTCCGTGCCACGCCAAGATGCCAACAGCCTCCGAATGCCACCGACAGCGGCTGCAAGTCCCCACATCATCCACCCAGGACTGGGGGTGTGGGGGTGACACTCCTGCTGAGTGTCGGAGTGGTGGTTTAGCTCCCTGCTTAGTGCTGGGGCAGGGAAGGGGGCTGGTGTGTGCAGCCCCTGCTGCCGCTTGCTTTTAAGCCTGGCTGCCTGTTGCTGCCTGTCCCGCCAGTTGGGTGAGTCGGATGTGGGCAGCAAGAGGTGTCTTCTGAGAATACCTGTCCCTCTGGGCTGTGGTCCCAGGGAGTTAGCAGTGAGCTGTGCCCTCTCCTCTGCAAAGGCTCCATTTTGGGGTGACCTTGAGGTCCTGTTCTCCCCCACACAATACAGAAAACATGGGTTGCAGCAAAGCAGAGTTGTAACTGTGCCCTTAACTGAAAGGTGTAGATCTCTTGTTTTACCATCGCTTTCAGGTCAGACCTCTTCTGTCTGCCCAGAGCAGATAAGCAGGACTGACCGGAGGCCCATGTGAGCAGGCCGTCCCTGAGAGCCGTGCACGGCCCTGGCTGCAGCAGTGCTCTCTGTAACTCGTTACCCAGGACGGTGCGGTAGCTATGACAACGTGGCAGTTGCAGCACTGAGCTGGTGACATCTATTAGCAGGGCATGACCGTTGGATCTTTGATCTCTTTCTGCTATCAAGAGCAGAAGGGACCCTGCAGACAGAGCTGGTTTCCAAATTCTTGCATTCAGTGACCTCAAGCAAGCGTAGGAGACACCACCCCTCCAGCCCTGTGAGGATGCTCTCATTTCTGCAGGAGGAGAAGGGAAGGTCCAGCCCTGAGGCTGTGGCAAGTGGAGTTCTTGGTTCTGTCCCAGGCTGGGACATGGCTCATGCGCACATGCACATCCCCAGCTTGTGGAGGAGGTGGGAGCTCCCAGAGAGGGAGCCTGGTGCTCAGCTTGTTTTCTGGTGAGAGGCATCCTGCCGCCCTGAAAAGCAAGTAGGGCAGTGCTGCATCTGCCAGAGGGCTCTGGTTCTGACCCAGGGCCATGTGCCTCCTGGGACAAGGGTTTAGAGGAACAGGTCTGTCCCCAGGGACTGCTCGCCCACTGCACAGTGGCAGGTAACAGAAATCAAGCAGTGTTCGGTGCGCAGGGCCTCACAGAGGTCTCTCTGGCTCTGCGTGTAGAGCTGGACTTTCTGGTATTCGTTCTGGTGTGCAGAGGGACATGTTCCTCATACAACCTCTGGTGTCTTGTAAGGGCTGGACACCCCCTTCCTATGGGCTGCCTGATTGCCTTGCCCTTACAGGAACTTAGTATTTTTGGGTGCTGTGTTCATCAGGTTGAGGCAAAAACTGGAGTTTCTTTGTCAATGCCAGCCTGACCCAAGGAGAGATGGTGCTAGAGGCTTTTATACGCAGGCACTCTCAGTGTCTGGGTAACGGAGCATTGCCAGATGCATCCTGACCCTCACCCATCACTGTGAACCCACAGCTGCTCCCCGGCTCCCAAAGCTGACATCTGGGAGGATGAATATTTCAGAGGTCTCACAGAATCATAGAATGGTTCGGGTTGGAAGGGACCTTAAAGATCATCTAGTTCCAACCCACCGGCCATGGGCAGGGACATCTTCCACTCACACATTACTTCTCCTTCCAGAGAGCCCACAGCACCCTGGAGCCACACTCTCCTTTTCTCCCCATCCTTCCCATCAGATCTTCTCTCCACCTCCCACCCACCCGGTGCTCAGGTGGGATGCTGTGGCCTGTACATCAGTCACCTCTGGTGGGTTTGGTTCAGATTTTGTGTTTCTCCACGAGGCTTTTTTTATTCTGCACTTCTGAAAACTGTTCCATTTTGGCTTATAATTATCTCCTGGCTCTAATTCTCTAACATTTAAAAAACTTATGTCGAAACTGAATTCAGCTCTTTATGGCAATTTGGTACAACAGCTAGGCCCACCGTTTCACTCATCAGAGCTCCACACCAGTTCTGACACTGCCGCAAAACAGAAAGATTCATCTTGCTGGAAAAGTGCATTTTCATCTGCTGAAACATCTGGGTGAGAAGAGACAGATGTTTCTGAAGGGATGAATCATAGAATGGTTTGGGTTGGAAGGGACCTTAAAGATCATCCAGTTCCAACCCCCCTGCCATGGGCAGGGACACCCTCCACTAGACCAGGTTGCTCCAAGCCTCATCCAGCCTGGCCTTGGACACTTCCAGGGATGGGGCACCCACAGCTTCTCTGGGCAACCTGTCCCAGTGCCTCACCACCCTCTCCGGGAAGAACTTCTTCCTGATATCCAATCTAAATCTCCTCTCTTTCAATTTAAACCCATTACCCCTTGTCCTGTCACTACAGACCCTTGTAAAAAGCGCCCCCCCCCAGCTTCCTTGTAGGCCCCTTCAGGTACTGGAAGGTGCTATAAGGTCTCCCCGGAGCCTTCTCTTCTCCAGGCTGAGCAAGCCCAACTCTCTCAGCCTGTCCCCATGGCAGAGGGGGTCCAGCCCTCTGATCATCTCCGTGGCCTCCTCTGGACTCGTTCCAACTAGTCTATATCCTTCTGATGCTGAGGGCTCCACAGCTGGACACAGCACTCCAGGTGGGGTCTCACAAGAGCAGAGTAGAGAGGGAGAATCCCCTCCCACACCCTGCTGGCCACACTTCTGATACAGCTCAGGATCCGGTTGCCTTTCTGGGCTGCCAGCGCACAGTGCTGGCTCATGTTCAGCTTCTCATCCCCCAGTACCGCCAAGTCCTTCTCCTCAGAGCTGCTCTCAATCCATTCTCCACCCAGCCTGTACTTGTGTTTGGGATTGCCCCAACCCAGGTGCAGGACCTTGCACTTGGCCTGGTTGAACTCCATGGAGTTGGCATGGTCCCACCTCTCCAGCCTGTCAAGGTCCCTCTGGACGGCATCCCTTCCTTCCAGCCTGTCAACTCACCACACAGCTTGCTGTCAGCAGCAAACTTGCTGAGGGTGCACTCGATGCCATCATCCATGTCACTGACGAAGATGTTAAAGAGGCCCGGTCCCAACACCGACCGCCAAGGAACGCCTCTCGTCGCTGGTCTCCACTCAGACACTGAGCACTGAAGAAGCTCCATTGCTGCAGAAGCATCTTGGGAGATGCATGGTGGGGTTTGCTTGCTGAGGGGCAGTGTGTCCGTCTGCAGCCCAGCCAGGCAGGATGGCAGCACATCCCAGGGTCTGACAGGGACAACTTAACTGAGAGTTCATTTCAAAGGGCTTTAGACTGACCGCTGTGCTGCTGCATCAGGCGTATCCCTACTGCTCTTTGCAGGGAGCTATGAAACCCGCCCCGGGAAGTGTTGCATGAACCTCGTGTGTCTTTCTGTCCTGCATCTGTCGGGAAAATTTAGAAAATCAAGGTCTGACAAATGCTCCGTAGCATGAGAGTGGTCAGGTGGTGGTGGCAGGAATTGGGTACAGACTGCCCAGTGCCTGTCTCTGACTGTGAGCCACAAGTGAAGGAGGTGGGAGCGCTGACCTGGTGGTTTTAAAACGCTCTCCGTGTCAATAATCTCAAGCCTCTGGTTCTGTGGAAGATGGGACTTGTGTGAACCTTCCTGCCCTCTCTTCAGTCAGACACTCAGAGCCGCAGCTTCTGCCAGCGTTTGGATGACGGAGAGTGACTGAAACACTCTGGGTCACGCTGGAAAGGTTTGGAAACCAGAGCTGTGATGGCAGCAGCGGTTCCCAACACGATAAACCGTAAAAATAAAAAGGTTTCCCAGCTGCTTTGCTGAAGCTGATTGCTGTTTTCTTGCATGAATTCCAGGCGCATTCTGACAAAATCCCAACAGCATAATGATGACAAGATCCTTCATCATCAGTTCAGGCTTAATTACAGTTAATCAGTGGTTTGAGCGCAGTCAAAATACAGCTATATGGGAACGTGGAGAGTCTCAGGATGAGTGCGTTGGAGGCAGAGGATGGCTCTTCTCTTGGAGTGGGAGAGGGGATGGCAGAGACGAGCAGAGGGAAGCCTGCTGCCCTGTTGCAGCCCTGCACAATGGTTTAGGGTATGGCAGATCCTTTGCATGAGTTTCTCCTAGTTTCTAGTACGAAGTAGCTCCTGGTAACATCAAAATGGCACCACTGCTCCTGCAGCTTGCTGGCTGCACCCTGCCTTGCCCCTCACTGTGCCCTGGGGGCTGCTGCAGGATGGAGAACCTGGGACAGAGCAAGCTGCGTTGGGAAGGGAGCAGATCCCCCTGGACAGCTCCCACAGGGCTGATTTTTGCTACAAGAGCTTGGCAATGTTTAACTGTCCAGTGTTTTAGTGATTGATTAGTTAATGTTTGGCTTTAAGCAACAAACAGGCAAGATGATAGGGTTATTAATGATCTCTGGCCTCTCCTTAGAAGCCTTGGGGTTGGTGTTGACAGTAGCCCTTTGTCACACGGGTGCCTGCTTGCCAGAGCTGAGGAGCTGGGCAGTGGGTTGAGCTGCTGGCCCCTTCTTCCTGGTGAAACCAGTCCCAGCCCCGGCCTCTCACTGGGGACATGCAAATGCCTGGGTACTGTATGCATTAGGTGTTTCACGGTGTGTTTTGTTCTCCCATGTCCACGTCCCCTCATTTGTGATTTTACCTTTCTCTTGGATGGGAACCAGCAGCCGCATGGGCCTAACAGGCAGTGCTGCGGGTGCTGCGGTGCCGAGTCTCTGGCAGTGCAGCAGCAGTGGCTCTGCAGGCTCCAGGCAGCTTTCAGAAATAAGTGGAAAAAATAAGGAGCAAGACATTTTTCCAATGTAAATGTGTGCTGCAAACCCCAGTCGCGCTAGCAGAGCTGTGGTCAGACGCGTGGAGCTGCTCGGAGATGGGATCAGCAAAGTCTGATGGAGTGGAGCCTGCAGAAGAGGCTGTGGTTTTGCTGATTATCTGTATTGCGTCTCAAGGGAAACACTGGTTTTTTTTGTATCCACTTTCAAAACTGTCTGCAGTGCCAGGACAGTGCGCCAGAGCCCTGCTTTAATCAGCTCCTGCGGTAGGTGTTTAAAACAGCCGAGCCCAATCACATCCTAAAACTGCGCGAGGCGGCGCCTGGTGCAGGCAGCTGAACGGAGGGCTCTGCGGTCCCGCTGCCATGGGTCTGCGCTCACAGCTCGCACCAAAGTATTTTCCTGATTTGAAGCGCTGCCTGTTACTAAAGTACACTAAGTGGAAGCCCAGCAGACAGAGACAGAAACCAGCCTTTGATGTAGGAACATTCTTACGTTATTATACCTGTTCCTGGCGTGGCATTTTGGACATTCGGCACGCTCTCCTCTTGCTCCTTGAGCCCCCCAAAGCGGTGATGCTCTGCAGCCCTGCCCGGGTGCTGCAGGTGCTGGGCATGGTGCCCGAGCTGCTGCCTTTAAACGTGAGCAGCTTCTTATTTTTCTAATACTGCTTTTGAATATTTGTGGGAGGAGCAGTAAATCTACTGGGGGCTCAAGACAAACCCACAAGACCCTGCTCAGCTCTTTCTCCTAAACCAGCCCCACTATCTAACAAGAGCTTGTTTTTGTTTCTTGCAGTAACGTGGACACGGAGAAATTGTGCAGTAAGTATTGTTCTGGCCTCGGAGGGCTTCCTCCCTTGGGGGTCTGCAGCGGGGATTTGTCCACGTCTGACCTGGGCAGGACTGGGTAGTCAAGTGGCATGGACAATCCCTGTATCCTAGCACAGAGGGCACCTGTGCTTTTCCCAAGGGATGGGACATTTTGTCCCTGGGGACAGGAAAGGACTCCACGTTTCAGGGCAGGTGGGAGCGTGGCTGGAGAGGGATGTGAATCCCCCTTGGCAGTGCTGGACTGTGTGTGGGAAGCAGCGGGTGCAGGGCAGGCAGAGATGGAGGTGCTCGGGAAGCTCACCACGCTCATCTCTCCCATTCCAGATTATTTCTCGGCCTATCTTGGAGAGTACAGGAATGTGCTTTCCGCCCTGGAAGCCCTCAACTCTGCAGTCCTGGCAGCCATGGACAAAACCAAGCTGGTAAGGACGGGACTGCAGGAGGGCGGCGGGGCAGGTGGGTGCGTAACAGAAGCCGTGGGGATCTTAGCTCCTTGCTTAGCGCAGAGTTTGGGTGTCGGAGGCAGCAAATGTGGTACCTCCTGCTCAGCGGGGTGCGTGTCTGTGCTTCGGTTGCCTCCATGTGCAGTGAGTGCCGGAGCAGCACGGTCTGCAGCGTGCCTGGAGGAGGGAAGCCGTGCCGGAGGAGGAGAAGGGTAGAGCTAGTGCTTTTATGTTCTGGAGATGGCTTTTCCCTCGCAGGGCTCTGTTGGTGGCGGTTTCAAGAGCTCCTTGCAGACCACTTGCAGGGGCCTGCCTGGGGCCGCTGTTCCTGGGAGCAGTCGCTGATGATCTGTGTCTTGCGTCTCTGAGGCAAAGCAAGGTCTTTCCCACAGGATGGGTTGAGGCTGCTCTGGACTCACCCCAGCAGCTTGTGCTCAGCACAGCCTGTGCCTCCAGCCACAGAAATTGGCTGCCGGAGAGGGGGCAGGAGCCACTGCTGCAGGAGGGCGGCTCTGCGAGACAGCGGGGCTCGGGAGAGGGTGGGAAGTGGTGACTTGACTCCCAGCCTTGCACCGAGTTCATCCCGTCAGTGAATGCTCTCCCTCTCCCTGCAGCTTGTGCTGATGGGAGGCAGATTGGAGGCTGCTAATTAGGGCCAGCAGCCTCCTGCTTTGTGAGCCCCCCACCTCTGTGTCGGAGAGCAGAGGTCTGCAGTACACAGCATCGTGGGCTAAATGCAGCTGTGAAGAGCCAGTGGCCAGTACTGGAAGGGACCCTCCTCAGGGACCAGCAGCCCCCTTGGCGTCTGGAATAAATGGCTCAGCTGTGTGCATGGGGCTGGTGCTGTTTCCCAGCCGTGGGAAGCACCAGCCCTTTCTTTCCCTTTGCTGTGGTGGTTGGTGCTTGGTCGGAAGCGGATGAAGGGCAGTGTCCACGTGCACGCTGTCCACTGACCTACTGGTCGGGCAGAGAAGCGAAGGGGGACCGGTCCCACTGTCATTGAAGCGGTGTTTGTGCCTCTGTAGTGTCAGTGCCACTCTTGCCCTCTCTCTGAGTTCTCCTCTGGCCAGATCCAGCCTCAGCAGCATCTCCCTGTACGTTGGGAAATTTTGTGCCAGGAGAGGGAACCACTTGAAAATGCATTTTCTCTTTGGTTCAGCTGTGCAGCCCCCTTCACTGTTACTAATTGCAAGTCCAGAGGGAGAGAATGAATCCTCTTCAGAGAGCAATGCTTTGTTCCAGTTCTTTTCTGTTTTGGTGGGTTTTTGTAATGAATTTGTATATTCACGTATTTCTCCAAAGGACAGTGCAATTACTGTCTGCTCCACCGTGCTGGCATGATGCGTTCATTCACTTAATAGTTTGCCACAGGTGTTCCCTGCAAAAGAGAAGCAGGTTTTCCTTGTTGAAACAGGTTTTTGTGGATTCACTTTTCCACGCTGCTCGGATCCGCCCGGAGCCGGGGCAGCCCGATGTTCACAGCACTGCTCTCACCCAGGTGAGGTCTGCGCTGTCCGGGGACTCTGATCCCAGCCCAGAGCTCCTGGGTGTCCCAGTGCAGATACCAACCCCCCTCCGGGAAGCATCTCCCTGGTCCGCTGGGCTCTGAGCTGGGGAGCAGGCGGGAGAGGGCAATGCTCCAACCCTGTCGTCAGGGCTCTTGCAGAGCTGTGGGAAATCTGCTGCTGCTGGAGCCTGGCAGAGATGATAAATGCTGCATTCTTACCTGCTGTGACCTGAATGTATTCCCACGTTTGTATTTCCAGAATGGGACTCGATCTTGGGTTGTTACGGGATTAGTGGGTTTATTAGGTTGGATTTTAGCCAAAGCTCACACCTCGCTGAGCCAGGGGACGGGGCAGAGAACGGAGATTTCCCGTGTTACGCATCTGTCCCTCATTCCTCTTGATGCACACACCTCTAATGCCACTGCGGCTGTGGACTGGGAGCCCCAGTGTGGCAACCCTCACTGGGTTGGGAGAACTGTTGTAAGGAAAAGATGGCTTTTCAAGAAAAGAGGGTGTTTCTCCAAATTCTGCCATTCCCACCTACGTTTGTGGAGTGTAACGCGATGCCTGTGCTGCAGTGTACTAATTAAAGCTTATCTTGTGTTAAACTTTGCCTTTGCAATATAGCAGTGTCAGAGTAAGGAGTGAACTGTGGAAATACCTTGGGAAATGGGCTGATATTTCTCACAGGGGCCCTGTATGCTAAAATTTTTCCATTCCCTTGTTTGCAGACACTGCAAACGAGCCCATAAATACCTCTCCAAGTCAGGTGCTCTTGTTTCTCCTTCGGCAGGAATTATGCGATCACCTATTCCATTCTGCCCCGAGCTTAACCACCATCATAAGAAAGTAACAAAACCTCTCAAAAGCAGAATTATAGCTGCTCTTGGCAACTTTGGGATTTTCATCTGGGTCAGCGGAGCTGCGATACCAGCCCACGACCAAAAAGCCTCGTCTCGTGCTTGCTGAGTTATTTCCTCTGTGACTCCTTTCCATGAGCCTTTGCTACGAGCAGAAAATGCCATGCTCAGTGAGACAGGGCACGTTTTTATCGAGCCTCTGTTTGCAGAGGGGTTTGGACTGCGCGGTGCGACATCTGACGAGGGGGTTTTGCTTGTTTGCCCCAACGTGGGGAGAGCCAAGGGGGCCGGGCAGCTGAACTGAGGGGAAGGTGCATTTTTCAGTTGATTCCCTCCCCTGGCATGAAATGTTTCAAGTCGGTGCAGAAGGGTGAAACAGCATTTGGGGCTCTCCTGAGGGATGGTTATTTCCAGCAGTCTCTCTGGCGCGTTCCCCTGGGCGTGCTGTGTTTGACGAGGCGAGAGACAGGAGGCAGCTGGCTCGTTGTGTGCGTGCTCGCCCGAAATACTGACGCGTCCGCCTGGGATCGTGCTTTGCCCTTGCGAGGTGGTCTGGGGCGTGCTGGGCCCAGGAGGGTGGGGAGCGCTCTGCTCAGTGAGCTCCAGAGCCCGGTCCCCTCTGAGCACAGCGCGCCTGTGCTGGTAGTTGGGGTTTGGGGGTGGCGCTGTCCGCTGACGCGATACAACTCCGTCCACCAACATCATCCGCAGAGGACATCGGGATTAGGCCATCCTCAGGATGAAAGCTGAGAGGATGGGGAGTGCTGGGAGACTGGCTTGATGCCGTGGCGTCTCCCAGCACCTGCCCCTTTGAAGGGGAGCGATGCTGTTGGGAGAAGCATCCGGCCCCCCGTGCGAGGGGAAGCGTCCATATGCCAAGGCTGTGGGGGCCGCAGCCGGCCCCAGCGGGGGACTGGGGAGGATGCAGCGGAGATGGGAGCGCTCCTCATTAATCGGGTCACTATGGCTGCGGAAGCTGCTGCTGTGGGAAGTGCCCTCTGTGCAGAAGGAGGGGAGACCAAACCCCACAGTGAAACAGGCTGTGCCCAGCCGTGTGGTGAGTGTCTCCTTCCGCTGCACCCTCTTAGCGTTCTTCACCTTTCCTAGGCTTGTCCTTTTTGTCGTCCCTGACACAATCCCTGCGTGGGAAAGGGCAGAGGGACGTCACTGACAAAGCTTGCTTTTGTCCTTGCAAGGGCTTGCTCAAGACCCAGAAACACCCAAAAGCTTCTAACCCACCAGTTTAGAAGGGTTACTTTTGACACCAGCATCAGAAGGGTCATGTCTGTGTGCTTTTGTGCAGAGCTCCTGGTATTTGGGAGCCCCAGTTCTCCTGTGCGTTGGAGTAGGAATCGGAAATATTTGGCCTGAGCGACGTGGCAGCGTTGCTGGACTCTGTTTTGGACAAGGAAGGGAGTTCGTGGTGGTCGGGAGGGTGAGGGCAGCCTGGCTTCTGGTCTGTGCCAGCCTTGGAGGGCACGAGGGCACCACGGGGCAGGCAGAGGTGGCTCTGGTCTGATCTGTCTCCTCGTCTTGCCAAGGAAAGGGATTGACCTCTCCTGGTGGATGCTCCTGTGGAACAACCAGCCCTCCTGCATCGTGTGGGGTCTCCTGCCTTCACCTCCCACTGCCATCCTGTCTTCTAGCGCTGTGATGTCCCGTGGTTTTGTGTCCCCTGCGGAGCTGGGCCGGGGGGCTGGCCGTGGGGAAAGGAGGGCTGGGGCAGCTGGGCAGTGCTTCCAGCTGTGTCCCCCAGGGACCCCCGGTCCTTTGGAACTTTGGCTCAGCTGAGCCCGTTCACTACAGCAGCAGCGAAGCCAGGTGCGTGCTTTTCTGCCCGCTCATGGGCGGAATAGGCTCCCTGAGGCACCCAATGACCTTTGTAGCAAAATTGCAAAGAGCAAGTTCAGTTCCTGGTTCCCGCCAGCCCATCCTCTGCACCCAGCGCTGAGCTGCGTCAGTGCCCGGCTCAGAAGTCCCCCCCCAGCGAAGCGGCTGCAGTGCAGGTGCCGTGTGGACTTTCTCCTCCTCAGGTCATTCCTCCCACCCCTGTGACTCCCCACGGACCTTGGGGGTCCTGCTGCACTGGCTGCTGGAAGGAGCTTCCCAGCGTGCTGGAGCAGGCCCCTGCCCCGTGTCGGCAGCTGCAGGCAGCACGCTGGGGAAGGACGGCTTTGCTGCGGGCAGCGCGTTGGGGAAGGACGGCTTTGCTGCGGGCAGCGAGTTGGGGAAGGACGGCTTTGCTGCGGGCAGCGCGCTGGGGAAGGACGGCTTTGCTGCGGGCAGCGCGCTGGGGAAGGACGGCTTTGCTGCGGGCAGCGTGAAGGGGAAGGACGGCTTTGCTGCGGGCAGCGTGAAGGGGAAGGACGGCTTTGCTGCGGGCAGCGCGCTGGGGAAGGACGGCTTTGCTGCGGGCAGCGCGTTGGGGAAGGACGGCTTTGCTGCGGGCAGCGCGCTGGGGAAGGACGGCTTTGCTGCGGGCAGCGTGAAGGGGAAGGACGGCTTTGCTGCGGGCAGCGCGCTGGGGAAGGACGGCTTTGCTGCGGGCAGCGTGAAGGGGAAGGACGGCTTTGCTGCGGGCAGCGCGCTGGGGAAGGACGGCTTTGCTGCGGGCAGCGAGTTGGGAAGGACGGCTTTGCTGCGGGCAGCGTGAAGGGGAAGGACGGCTTTGCTGCGGGCAGCGCGTTGGGGAAGGACGGCTTTGCTGCGGGCAGCGCATTGGGGAAGGACGGCTTTGCTGCGGGCAGCGCATTGGGGAAGGACGGCTTTGCTGCGGGCAGCGCGCTGGGGAAGGACGGCTTTGCTGCGGGCAGCGCAATGGGGAAGGACGGCTTTGCTGCGGGCAGCGCGCTGGGGAAGGACGGCTTTGCTGCGGGCAGCGCGCTGGGGAAGGACGGCTTTGCTGCGGGCAGCGCGATGGGGAAGGACGGCTTTGCTGCGGGCAGCGCGATGGGGAAGGACGGCTTTGCTGCAGTGCTCTGGATGTGCATGGCCTCCAGCCCGCAGCGTCGGGGCTCAGCTGTCAACCGGTTGTACCCAGACAGTCGGCGTGGCCTGAATTCACAGCCCGAGCCACGGTTGTGTCGCCAGCCTGGTCGGACACGTGCTTAGGGATGGTGGGCAGGCACAGAAATGACCCGGAGTGTAGAGGAAAAGCAGTTTACTTCTTTCAGAGTGCTTGAACTGACTCTGCCCTCCTGGGGCAGCGCAGGAGCTGACCCTCGGTCAGCAGCACAGCTCTGCCCGGAGCCAGGTGGTGTTTCAGGGACCCTCCTGCCGCAGGAGCTGTGCCCCGTCGGTGGGATGCGTCAGATGCGCGGTCGCCATCTGCTGCTGGAACTTCTCGTGCGTGTGCTTGGCACCACACTCCTGGTACTCGACCTTTGTCATCCACGAGGGCTGGAAGGATGTGAGCAATGCTGCCATCGAGCCCCCTGCCCAGGCTGCTCTGCCTCTCTCTGGGCTTGCCAGGACGTGAACCTGGCAGCCCGTGCCATGGAACAGGGCGTTCAACTCCAAGCACATCCTCTCGGGATGGCCAGGAAACTTGGAGGAGCACCCTGACAGCACGATGTTACCCACCTTGTCTGTCCTGGCGTGCTCGGGGCCAAGTGGTGGAGCCCCAGCGGCTTTGGTGCAGCAGCTCTGGTTGGAGGAACGGCTCCAGGCAGCAGAACTGTTCCTTGTCCAGGGTTATCCAGTGACCACTGGGGGCCTGAAGTCTGGCTGAATGATGGTTAGCTTGGTTGTGAAGGTCTCCTTCGTAGTTCATGGAGACATAGCAGCGCTGCTTCTTCAGCTGGATCTCCTCAGGGCCCTCAGCAGCAAGGGGTCGCTGGGGCTCTCCAGCAGCAGGCTGTGCAGGTAGCTGGAGGGGAAGCCACTGGCCACCCCGAGGCGGTAGGTAGCCACTCCCTGCAGGTCTGGCCCAGGCAGACAGAGGTGGCATGGGACACTGCTGCCCTGGCCTCCACGGCCAGGCCGGTCACTCTGCCGGAGGCACAGAGGGTGAGGAACCCAGTATTGGCTATGTGCAGGGCTGGCACCCTGAAGCTCTCCAAAAGCACCTCCACTGCCTTTCCACTGTTGGTGGAGGGGCAGGATGGGGAGTCGGCCATGAGCACCGGCTGTCCTCTGGGAGAGCTTTCAGGTGACAGAAGAAGAGGTGGCTCCACAGGTTTTCCATGCCATCCCATTCCTCAGTGATGCCGTGCTTTCCTGCTAAGCTCTGGGTGCTGTGGCAAAGCCTTCCTTGCTTTCAGCCACAGTGGGATGCCGCTGGGTCTCCCATGTGGTGCCTGCGCTGCCCGGATGCAGCCACATGGTCCTCAGCACAAACTTGGGCTGCTTCCGGCCTGCAATGCCTGCCCGGGTGAAGCTGCTGCTGACTGTGTCTTCCCAGGGAGAGGGCAAGAAAGAGCCCGCTGCCCATTCCTGCCATGGTGGGGTGCTGCCTGGAGGGCTTCCCTGTGCCTGGGAGGATGCTGCAGGCTCTTGGCCCCACCAGCCTGGTCCCAAGAGCCCCGGTGCAAGCAGAACAGTGTGTGGACCCCCCCAAGGGGGTGCAGCAAGGGATGCTCTGCCTGCCCCCGAGCCCTCCTGGGGCTGGGGCTGTTTCTGCAAGTGGCCTTTACCTTGCGGCTTGGGAGTGTCCATCGGCAGTCCTCCATGGCTCCCGGGGCTGTGGGCATCGCGGCCGGGATGGGGGGTCCCTGTACTGCACGTTCCCTGTCGTGACCTCACAGGCATGCACCCAGAGCATGCTTTTGTCCTACACTGTCATTGTTCCCTACAATGACTAAAAATTCAACTGGAATCCACCCCGTTGGGTTTATTTAAGGTCCAACACCTTTCAGATGTGTCTCCGCTCCCCTCGCGTAGAGCCGGAGGCATCTGACAGATCCTCTCCCCTTCCCCGCAGAGGTACGAGACCTCCTCGAAGATGGAGCAGTTCCTGACCCGGTTCCTGCTGCGGGAGACCATGCACCAGCTGCAGTCCCTGCAGGCCTCGCTCGAGTGTGCCGTGGACACTGTGGAGGAGCAGGCGGGACGGGAGAGGTAACGGGGTGGGACATGCCGGTCCTCCCCCTCTCCCCACCAAGCTGGGGGGGTTGTTGCATGGGGCAGGTCTCGCTGGTCGTCTGGGAGGGACGTCTGGGAGCAGGATCTGCCCTCTCCAAGCCTGCTGTGGAGCTGACCCATACAGGGAATGACTTCAACCCCTCCTTTTGCATTTCATTCTTTCAGGAAGGAGATAAAGAAATCGGAGACCTCGGTTGGCCTGAGGTCAGGGAGACGGTGTGGGCGCAGAGGACAGAAGAACGTCTGTCTGTCTCCGACGGACCCCTATTCAGGGATGCTGACGACAGGTACCTGCAGCCTGGCCATCCCTCGGGTCAGTGTCTCTGCCCCACTGGAGCCTGGAGGGGGTGTGGGAGCCGCAGCACGGGACAGCAGGGGCTTGTCTGGGACGGGGCCTGGGTCATTGCACGCAGGTGCCAGCCAGAGCTTCTGTGGGGTGCTGGTATCACTTAAGCAGCGGGAAAACTTTCAGGAGAAAAACAAAGCAGTTTTTTGGTTTAAGTCAGAGGTTTAAAAGCTTTGGGGGGTTTCTGGGTCTTAAGCAAGCTTTGTTGGTGACATCCCTCTGCCCTTTCCCGTGCAGGCGTTTGTGTTGAGGAGAACAGCCAGTGGATGGCACAGATCAACAGGCTCCAGCAGCTCATTGAGAAGCTGGAGTGCAAGGTGCGTGGCAGAGGGGAGGTGGACTGGGGCTGCCCCACACCTCAGAGCTGGCCAGGTTGGTGCTGGGACCTCTCCCCATGCCAGTGGCCCCGGTACTCGGTCCTGGCATCGTTACAGAGCTGCACCCTTTCACCACACCCGGACTTGCAAAGCTGCTCACCCCTTGCTGTCTGCAAAGCCCCCCTTCTCCCCTCAGCGCTCCTGACCCTCCCCTGCTTCTCTGTTGTCCGTGCTGATCTGACAAGTCGGTCTGGACCCACTGAGCTCCAGAGTCACGTCCCTGTTCTCCCCCAGGTACCCAAAGCGGTCCCAGAGCGGTGTCGCGCTGAGCTGGGCCGCGGGTTACTGCCGTGTTCTCTCTTGCTGCAGAGTCCCCCAGTAACGATTTTTCCTGTGGTGTTAAATGCAGAGCCCCCGCCTGGAGCCGCTGAAGGAGGAAGCGATGTGCAAGGGAAGAGATGCAGTAAGTCCCTGTCCCAGTTATGACGGGTGGCCCCGCAGCGTGCACGGATCCCCTCGCGCACGCGTGTGCTCGCGCAGCCCCTGTGCCCGCGGCTGGAGTCACTGGGCGAGCTGCTGGCTGTGGTCTGGCAGGGGGGCTGCTGCCTGGTGATGGAGCAGGGTGGGAGTCAGAGCTGTGAGCTGGACGCGGGACCACTCGCAGGACAGTGCAGCTCCAGCAGCGCCCACGGCCAGCCCAGAGAGAGGGCCCAAACCCCTCCAAGCGCCCGCAGACCGTGCAGAGCCCCAGAGGAGAGGTCCCCAGGCCCCTTTCTGCTGGGGGAAGGACACAGACCCCCAGCAGGACGCCGCCACTGGGGGATGGAGCATCTCCTGGTGGTGTGGTCCTTGCAAAGGCAACCTGCCGTGGTAGGAAGGAGCCACTTTATGCTGGCCTTGTCCCCAGCACTGTGGCATCAGCCCCTTGCGGCTTCCCCTGGGGCGCTGTGCTCGCTCGGCGCTGCCTTGTCCCGCGGCGGGTGGGGGACAGGCGAGACCCTGATGCCCGCTGTCCCCTCGCAGCACATCCTGGTGGCAAAGAGGCAGATCTCAGTGGCGACCAGCAGCATCGAGGAGTTCCGCCAGGCATTCCGGTCCTACACGGAGGTCACCGCTGGGCAGAGCAGCTGCCTGCAGTAAGTGTGGCAGCGGCGGGGTTGGTCCTGCGCGGCTCACCCAGAAGTGGGGGCTTTTAACACAGGGGGACAAAAGGGGTTTTGTGGAGTTTTCAGGGTGCTGGGCAGGGTGGGGGGCCTTGGCACGCAGGGATTTGGCCTTGCAGGGGACGGGCCTGTCACCACAGCAGCAGGGGCCCTGCCTGCAGCATCGCTGCGGGTACTCCCAGACAGAGCCACTTGGCAGCCTCTGGCAAGGAGGGGTGGGGTTCATGCCAGCAGGAAAGGCACGTTCACGTGAGCGACTGCACGCGGTCCTCTGGCATGGGAGAACTCGGAAGTAATGGGGGAAAGTCAGGGGAGAGCTCATGTCGGGGCAGAGCTTCACGTGGCGTGTGTGGGGCTGGTGAGCGCAGCCGGAGGAGCTGAAGCTCACCCTGACGGGAGAGCAAGGCTCTGCCCCCCGCCCCGCAGCTCCCAGCAGGGCTGAGCGCAGGCCAGGGCTGAGTCAGTGACATGGCACTGCCAGCGTGTCCCTGGGGATCACGCAGCTGCACTCTCCTTCTCCCATGGGAAATTCCAAGCCGCTTCCAGTGAGGAATGTTCGTGCTGTTCCCATTTAAGGTGTCATTTTTCAGCTCTCCGTTCCAACAGCACAAAACTGCGTTTGGAGCCCCAGCAAAGGGAAGATGCTTGTTCTGACACGTGGTGCAGAGAACGGTGTTTTCCCTTTGGAACTGATGGGCTTTCTGTCACGAGAAGCGTTCGCGCAGACACCGGGGTCGCGCTGCATGGGCGGGCTCTCCACGTGAGTGGAAAGCTGGAGCGGAGCCCG
The DNA here is from genome assembly GCA_027574665.1 of Rhynochetos jubatus. Taxonomy (NCBI): domain Eukaryota; kingdom Metazoa; phylum Chordata; class Aves; order Eurypygiformes; family Rhynochetidae; genus Rhynochetos; species Rhynochetos jubatus. Next base: position 15,238,586 of record CM050665.1, on the reverse strand, counting down.
GGCAGACTCTGCTCTCCCGTTCGCACCAGGGAATTGCAAAGCCCGTTGCGGCCCTGTGCATGGGGTCGCGGCCTCCGAGCTGCCGGGCGACTTGCTTTGCTCCCCCCGGGGCTCGGTCCCTTCCTGCAGCCCGGAGCAGCAGCTGGAGGAAACCTTCATCCTCAGCTGGAGGGAGTGATGCTGCAGCAGAGCAGCTGCTTCCCCAGGCCCTGCACCCCCAGCCTCCCTCCCTCCCTCGCCTCCCTGCTGCTCCCCCTCCGTCTTCCCATGGACTGGAGGAAGCCTCAGCCTGTTCCTCTGGCAGGAGGGAGCGTGGGGAGCGTCACTTTGTGGGGCAGCGAGCTGCGGGTTGAGGCTGCGATCTCAGCCCCGTGCACTGGTGCCTCAGTTTCTCCCTGGGAAGGGGGAGGGATGACACACTCGGAGGGGCTGGCAGGGTGAGCTCCAGCACCAGGGACCTTAAACCACGCTGCTGTCGGGGCAGCAGCAAGGACCAGCCAAATGCCCCTCTGCTGCCTGCGTTTGGGATCCCCTGGATCCATGGGCCACCCCGGCAGCCGCAGATTGTGGGCGCATCCGAGCGGCTCTGTGAAAGCTCACGGTGAGGCTCATGCGGACCACGGCCCTCGCTCCCGGTGTGGCCACACCATGCCGGGTCGCTGGGCCCCGTCTGAGGTGGCTCCTGTCCCCGCAGCGTGTCCGCCTGCAAGCTGACGGACGAGGCCTGCTTCATCCTGTACGAGTTCTGGCAGGACGTGACCTCGTGGAGAAGGTGGGATGCTTTCCTTATGCGGGGCTGGGTCCAGATGCTCGGGGCTGGGGGCTGAAAGGGGTTTCCTCTGGGGGCTGCACTGGGACCCCACTGCTCCCCATCCCTGTGCCGCCTGTCCTGCTGCTGCCTCAGCCCGCTGCGCCCTGGGGCGCGTCGCAGCGGAAGGGGGTGAGCCCCCCGGTAAGGGACTGGGGGAGCAGGGCAGGGGCAGGTGCCCGTGCGCATGGCCGCTCTCCCACACGGGGCACACACCAGCCCTGCGCCCTCCTGACCCCGCGCCGTTCCGCAGCCACTTGCAGTCCAGCTGCAGCAAGGCTTTCCAGCGGGCCACCATCAGCTTGCTGGAGTCCCCGGAGCTGCTGACCACCATGCTCTTCCCAGGTGAGAGGGCCGTGGGGCCAGCCGGGGGGGTTGCGGGACACCCTCAGTGTTTGCCGAGGGCAGGCACCCAGCTCTGCCACCCCTGGCCCCCCCTCCTTGTTTAACGCCAGCAGCACATCCCTGACCCCTTCCCCTCTCTCTCCCCAGCATCCTGGTGGATCATGAACAACAACTGACCCTGGGCAGCCGCTCCCAGCACGCCATCAGCATGCGGAAGGATGCGGAGCCCTCGGCAGGGCCGTTGCCTTCCCTCGTGTTCCTCACCTCCCTCGTCCCCTCCGGCGGGGGCTGCCTGCCCGGCCCTGGCAGCGCGTTACCCTTCTGCTCTGTTCCTGTTCATTTATTTATCGCCCCGCCGAGAGGCTCCGTGCCGCCCGGGGGAGCGGGGGGCTCCCAGCCGTGCTCCTGGAGCCGTGGGCGGCCGCTCTCGGGGGAGCGCTGGTCCGGTTGCTGCCTCCCAGCAGCCCTCTGCCCCTTCCGCGCTCTGGCTCCTCTTCCTCCCGGCTCTGAGGCCAGGCTGGGGTGTCGCAGGATGCTGGGAGGGGCTGGGGGGCTCTGGCCAGCTGTGGCACCCCCGCAGCCGGCCCACCAGAGCCACCCTGGGCCAGCAGCGTGTGGCCCAAGGAGCCAGGGGGCCGCCCGCGGGCGGTGGATAGTGTTTTATACAAGAAAAGGGTGTCGTTACTTCTGGCCCGGCGTTACGCATCCGGCCACGCTGGCAGCCGTTGTGATGGCTCGTGCCCCCCCAGCCCTGCCCATGGCTGTACACGTCCCCCCAATAAACCGCGGCACACTCCGGGGAAGGCCAGCGTTCCAGTGGCTCCGGTGCTTCGTCCCGCGGCTCAGCGAATGGAAAGCAGAGTCGGCACCGCTGCCAGGGAGAGGCTGGAGCTGAGTTAAGGGGCAGGGGGATGGGGTGGGGGGCAGAGCCTCCCAGGGGTTCCCTGGGTTTGGGGTGCAGGGGGGCGATCCAGAGCAGTGGGATCAGGGAAGCCCCGGGGACGAGCAGCCGGCGCTGCCCGCGCAGCCGGGCACCTGCACTCCCAGCCCGCGGTGGGCCCAGGCAGCCCCGCAGTGACCGGCCCCCTGTCCTGGGACGGGGGTGAGTGCACCCCCCAACCCTTCCCAGCCGGGACCCGGCCGCCCAGCGCCCCATGACTGACCCCGTCACCGGTCGGTGCCCATTTCCCTGCCAGAGCCGCAACTACCCGCAGTCACGGGCCACGTCCCCCGGCAGCCCCGGCGGGCAGAGCGGCAGCGGGCACTGGCCGCAGGGGACAGCAGCCCCCCAGCCCCCCATTCGGGGTGCCGTAGCCATGGGATTAGTGTTTGCAGCCGCCTGGAGCCCGAACCCCTCCGCTTAGGCAGAGGCATGCGGGGTGGGCACTGGGGGGGGGGTGTGGGGCTGGCGCTGCCCTGTGCCCAAACCACAGAAAAGCTTTAAACACAAACCTGCGGAAACCCAGAATTCCTGAGAACGGGGCTCCCCTCGGACCTGCCCAGCATCACCACCATCCCTGCAGCCCCCCCAGCTGGGCAGCGACCCCCAGGGTGGGCTGGGCACCGCAGCAAAGCTGCCGTGAGAGAGGAGGGGGAGCTGCTGCTGGGTACAGTCTTTTATTGACTACTGGGGACAAACTAAATACAGCTGGAACAGCCGGGGATCCTCCCTACGGGACACCGAATAAGTTATGCTCAGGAATGCAGTAACGAACCTCTATTACAGAATTAAATGGCAAAAAACAAAATAGAAACCTCAACCCAACGTCTTCCCACGTCGGAATTTCACATGTATCGTTCCATGGTAAAACCCAAGCGGTCGCCCTACCCGCGGCTGTTAGTGCCGCATCCGTTTACGCGGGGTGAACGTCAGCACGCGGCCACCGAGGCTGCATGAGAATCGTGGAAGACGATCTATTTACAAGCAGTTTCTTCCAGCCCTGCTCCTCTTCCCGCATCCGACCCCTCAGCCCCCGCTGCCCCCGTGTACAGCCCGAGCACAGCAAGGAGCAGGCCCTCGCGACCCGGCTTCGTTCATCCAGCCCAGCTCCGACTGTCCCGTTACAGTAGGCGAAGCCCTCCGGCCCCCCGCGCCCGGGAGAGGAGCTGGGGTGCTGGGCAGCCCCCGCCCTGCTGCTCCCCCAGGCCCGAAGCGTTCGCCACTCCTCCCCGCTCTCGGGGAGCAGAGATCCGGCTTTGCCGCAGCAGTGCCAGGGGTGCTGCCCCTCCGCCCCATCTCCTGGGGCGAGACCCCACAGGCTGGGGGCTGCCCCCCCTGCCCCCGGGCCACTGCAGCCTTGCCCCGGCTGTGGGTCAGCCCAGTTCGGAGCCGTGTCCATCGAAGGGCTCTGCCGCAGCGGGGCCCCGGTGCTGTCGCCTGGGGGACGGAGAGACAGTCCCGCTGCCCCTCAAGCCATCCCGAGCTGGTGCCTTCGGGGATGCTTTTCCATAAGGAACCTCGCCGGCCCGGGAATCACCCGCTGCCCCACAACAGCGGCTTCCCAAACAGCTTTCCCTACGGGACAGCGCTGGTTCAGTGGAGCGCTCGTTATCCCCGGGCAGCCAGCTCCACCGCTGCACGCTCACCGACACCTTCTCATTCGCCTCCAGCTGAAAAAGGGGTCAAAAGCGATTTGGGAATTACTCTCCTCCTTGGGCTCCGGCCCAGCAGATGCAGTCACGGAAACCCGGCTTTGCTGGATGGGCGGCTTCCTGCAGCCCGTCTGGGTGCAGCGTGGGAGGTGGGTGCAGCTCCCCCTCTCCTTGACGCCTCCAGGAAGCTGGGAGGATGCGGCTGTGCGCTGGAACAGCCCCTCCCGGGTCGGTGTCGATTAGGGGTTGGCCCTGCCCTGGCTCCCTCCTTCCACGCTGCAGCAGGAACTGTCCGATCCGATTTCCCCCGGCTGACCCAGGCACCCCCGCAGGACCTCGCTCTCCCTGGCCCTCCCCTCTTGGGAGGGTCTCTGAAGGCTGGACAGGGGGTGGCCCTGCGCCCCTGGATCTCTGGTTAAAACCCACGGCCGCACCCACAGCTTCCACGCAGCGAAACCCACCCGCTTCCTGTGCGGCCAAGTACCGGTACCCGGTGGAAAGGGCAACGACCCCCCAGCCGATCCAGATTTGCCCTGTGCTTCCCCCGGCAAAGGGACCGGCCGTGCTGCCCTGGAACCGACAGTCGGTTTGAGCAGGCGAATCCTCCCCGCCCTCTCCGCAGCCATCAGCTGCCAACCTGCAGGCAGGGGAGAGGAGAGGCCTCGGCTTTTGCCACTGCACTAGAGGACGAGATGCTCCTGCTGGGAAATCGGCTCCGGCCTGTTCTCAGCATCGGCCGGCCAGCGCGGCCATCCGTGACACCGCGGTCCGGGAGCAAGGCGGGAAGATGCGCGTCACGGGAGAAAGGCAGCTGGAGGAGGGGGCGGCTCAGGCACGGAGCCTGAGCACGTCTGACGCGCGAGGACGGGGCTTGGCACCTCCCATGGTGCCGGCAGCGCACTCCATCGAGTCCAGGTCCCCCGAGCGCATGCCCGGCCTCCCCAGGTCCCCAGGGATGCTCCGGTTCCTTGCAGAGACGGGCACGGAGGCGCCGGGGGCAAGGCCGGCCCCAGCTCTTCACGAGCCACAAAAGAAGAGGCAGAATGAGGTGGCAAAGCCCAAGTGTCGGCGCCCAAGGGGGCGGCACGATGTGGCAAATGTGTCAAGGATGCAAGTTGCTGCGGGGGGGTTTTTTGTCTTAAAAAACCCCATGGAAACGAATCAAATGGGCCGAACCAAAACTTCCCCTTCAGAGCCCGTTCGTGTCTATGGCTGTCACGGATGCCGGGGTGGAGGAGCGGGAGGTGGTCGCCGAAGTCTTGTCGAGGGCCGGGCTGGGCACGCCGTCGAGGCTCTTGGCTGCCGAGCGGCCCGTGGGCAGAGCCAGAGGCTTGCTCTGGCCGTGCAGGCCTTGGCCGCAGATTCGGTGGTGCCTCTCCCAGTCCTTGTGCTGGCAGAAGGAGCCGCAGTACCGGGCAATGTTGCAGCCGCTGCACGTCTCGCTGGCTTTGCGACCGCAATTCCAGCAGCTCTGCAAGACCAAAGACACCGCGCTTTAACGTGGCTTTAGCTTCCGAGCGCTGCAGGACGGTGCTGACTCAGCAGGCCCGGAGGGATGTTCACCCCCTTCTGGTCTAGATTTAGCAATGCTAAAACGTGCAATCCGTTAATTCCTGCTAATCCACAGGCCTCTGCCAAGGGTCCTAGCCCCTGCTCCTCTGCTCACAGCCACCTGCCAGACTGCACCGGTCACATCCTCTCCCCTAGATCCACCCGAACATGTAGAGGAAACGGCAGGCAAGGACCAAAACCCACACTGCAGATGCTGCTATTTGGTCTTTTTATTTCCTGTTTTAGGCAGCTCTGTTCTGGTTTTGCTCCCAGCCAAGTGCTCTCTGCAGGGATTACCACGTGCTGCACAGGCACCATTTGCTTTGCACCCTGCCTGGCTGCACAAGAGGTCGGAGCAGGCTAATTTGGAAAAGAAAAAGCTCATCTGAAAGCCTCCCAGCCAGGTGGAAGCACTGCCAGAGCCCGAGCTTCAATCTGGAAGCTGAGCAAAGCCCCCCTGGCCACCGGGAGAGGTGTCAGCTGGTGGGCTTAGGGCCTGCCACCGCTTCCCTGCGCACGCAGGGGCAAGGGGCCAGCGCCGGGAGCTGCGGCTGCAGCTGCTCCGAGGAGGGGGCAGGCGGATTGGCTTTCCTGCAGCTGGACTCGCCCGTCACTTCCCGGGAAGCACAAGTTCAGCTGTGGAAGAGCAGGCTCCGGAGCCTGCCTGGCTCTCACCCTGCCTAACGGGGCACCTCGCGCTGGCCGCCGCAGCAGGAGAGCGGGGTGGTGGGAGATGCTGACCTGCGTCCGACAGCCCTGTTGTGGGGAAGGACAGTGAGATTCCCCGCTCCCGGGGCGGCACCGGAGCCACCAGCTCCCGGCCACGAGTTACGGGCTAGCAGTGAAGCGCCAAGGCGAGCTGGTCAGAGCAAGCTGCTCTGGAGCCAGCGCGTCCCCGAGGCCTCCCAGCAGGAGCAGGACTCACGACCAAAACAAACCCCACCGAAGCCTGCGGTAACTCTTGGAAAACTGGGTCAGCACTTACAGCTGTTTACACTTCAAGGCGTGTTTTTAAACGGTATTTCAAAGGTCACACGGTGTGCCAGAGCACACAGCAGCTTTCCAGCGTGGCCTTTAGAGAGCAGCTCTGGGTGCCAGGGAGACGGGCTCATGCTGGCAGGGGGATGCCCGGCTGCTCCCGAGGTCCTGCACTGCTCCCAGGGGTGGCCAGAGGAGGAGGACGCTCCTCTGGCATTCCCCATGGAGAAATCATTACTTGTCTTGTTTCTTCCATGGCTTCCCGAGCAGTTCCACCCACTCCCATCACGTGTTTATGGCCTGGTGCATTTGGGCTTTCATCAGGACACGGTCCAGAGATGCTTCTCTAACGCCACCTCACCTTTTCGCGGTTCCTGCCGTGCACAGGGCCCCCGGCACTAGGCCGTCCCCAGCCCGCTCAGCAGGGTGGGCTGAAGCCCCCCAGAAGGGCAGCGGAGCTGCTGCCCACACAGCCCCAGCGACACAGTGGAGGGTGTCCCTGCTCACAGCTGGGGGGTTGGAACTAGATGATCTTTAAGGTCCCTTCCAACCCGAACCATTCTGTGATTCCATGATTCTGTGACATTCCCATCCCATTTCTGCTGGGCAGGAACAAAGCCTCTGCTCTTGCAGTTGTGCAGAGAAATTAGATGAGGCAGCAGCCACGTGGATGGGACGGGGCGGCACAGGAATCAGCCGTGCGGTTCTCCCGGCCCACTCCAGCTGAGATCTCCGGAGCCTACCTGAGCCTCCAGGTAAGCACAGGGAAGGTAGTTCATGACTGAGGAGTAGAAATTCTCTGAGACACCCATTCAGCAGGTGTTGCTGGCTCTGACAAACCCAGCCTCATCCCTTCTTTTCCAACCTGCAGAAGTCTCACCCCATTTTCCGAGGCTTTCTGTAACGCGGGGACGGCCACTTCGCACAGACGCTTCCTGCCCATCCCTGTACGTATGGGAGCAGCGTACCGAGAGCCTGGGGAGCCCGTTTTTGGAGATGAGGTGACCACGCGCTGCCCAGAGCAGCATTTTGGAGCCAGTGAAACAACATCCAAGACAATGCACGTGCACAGGGCTGGTCTGCACCGACACGGGGCGTGGTGGAGACCAGCAGGCGCGTGGAGCTTCACCTGCAGCCGAGTTTCTACTCTGTGCTATTTTAAAGCCCATAAACAGCAATTCCTCTTCTGCACAGTTCTAGTACCCCACAACAGCAGATTTCTGAGCTAAACAGAGAGCTGCATCCACCAGCATCCCTCTCCCTTGGCTTCCACACCTCCCTCAATCCCAAGAAAACCCGGGTTGTTACACTGGGTCCAGTTCACGGTGCCCAGTTGTGCCTTCACGTGGCTGTTACACACATGTGGGTGCTGCAGACACCGTTTGGGCTGATTCCCCTGCCAGCAAAATCAAAAGGGTTTGGTTTTTTACAGTATCACTGCATCCCTTTAGTTACTGATGGGAGAGAGACTTCTAAAAGGAAAAGGGATGGGGGACCTGCAGGCTCTGAGTGACTGCCAGGCAGGACCTGGAGACTCTGCGAGCCTGCGAAAGTCCCTGCCAAGAATGTCCCCTGGCACCTTACCTCCGTAGATTCCTCCTGTTCGTTTATCACTAAGAAAGCATCCTCGGTGGCCTGGCGCTTGGCATCCGCAATGGTCTGCTCCATCCGAGCCCTCTCGGAGGCAATCATCTCAAACGCCTTCTGCTCGGCCTCCGCCACCGCCTTCTGCACTTCCGACATGGCCTGGCGCTTCACCTCGTTCACGGCTTCTTCTGGAAGAAAAGAGCAGCTGCAGCCACCCGCCTGAGGAGGGGGGTGACGCGAGATGCAGCGGCACGTCCCCTGCGGTCCCCCGCAGCTGGCACGCCTGTGGGTCACGGCCAGCACCAGCATCTCGACCGCTCCTGTGAGCGGCGAGGCCAGGCTCAGCCCTGCAGGATCCCCACGGCATCCCGCAGAAGGAGCGGAGCCCTTCGGAAAAGCCAGGCTGGGGGCGTTGGTAGGCAGATGTGCACATCCTGGGGCGTTCCTGCAGCTGGGCTTCTCCAGTTTCTGCAGAGCAAATCTGCAGCATCTGTGTTTACCCCAACCGAGCCGGCAGAATCCCTTGCCGAGGTTACTAGCAAACACTTACCAGCTTTTTTCCATATCTCTTCAGTGACGTAGCCTGTTCCTGACCTGCTGCTGAACTCCCTCAACGAATCTGCTGGAATAAGGGACACAGGGAAACGATGGCAAAGCCTCGTCTCACCCGACTGCCCGGCGGTACCTCGGTACCTCATGGGGCTGGGCAGTTTTAACCAGCTAAATCCCAAAGCAGAGGATTCCTACAGTTAAAGCCATTCATCAAACACTCAGATGATAAATTACAACATTTAATTAGTGCTTTGCATAATTTATGATGCTGTATAACCCATTTCCATCTCCTGGTACTCTACAACAACAGGCAATGCTTATAAATACATGCCATCAGGCATCCGCGCCATCCAGCGACTCTGAGCATCAATCTGTACGACCAGCAGTTTGCATTACACCGGCACTTTCTGCTCCCGGGGCGGTCCAAAGGCCTGAGCCGATGGACAAACCCACAAGACCTCTTTGGGCATGAGGTGCGTATGTTCCCCAGCACCCCTAAGCCCGCGACAAGCCTGTGTGACACACGGGGACGGTCACACCAGGACCCAAACAGCCTGCAGTCACACAGGGAAGCTTTTCAGGAGCCCCGTCCCGTGCTCTACCCCCATCCCCTTTTTTAAGGCTTCAGTGCAACTTTCTGAAGGGCCAAACCCCAAATCGATTCATGCCAGAGGCTGGTGGGAGAACCAATTGGTCACGATACACTTCGGTACAGAAGGGGTAAAAGCCCTGCCACCCCTGGGGCTCGCCGCAGGCTGCTCTGCAGTTACAGCTGCAGCCACCAGCGCCGGTTTCTGAGAAACTCGGATTAATAACTTCTATTTTAGTTCCTTCTGCTTGTGTACTTGTTATTGTTTTCCCAGGAAATACTCATTCTTGCTGCATGGGAACTATCTAAACTTCTGCAGTTGCAGCTAAATCCGGGCTGGGCTCTGATGTGGATGGTTCTCTTTGATGTGCAGGAGGATTCACTCTTTATTTTGTATACAAACAAGCTGAGTATATATCAAATTGAGATCTTTAGTTTGACATTTATTCTTGTTAGAAAACATCCATTTTTTAGTATTATTTATCATTATAATTAGTATTTAGAATTATCAGGGCGCTTTTTTTCAGCATTTGATTTGCAGCCTATTTGGTTGGATAGAAATTAGAATTACATCCAAATGCACAAACCCAGCATTTTGGACTTGTTTTTTGTCTAGGGCCCAAACCCCTGCACGTGGAGGGAAAAAACAGTCAGCTTTAATGAAGTTAGGCTGACTCATGATACAAAAATAGATAACTCAGGTAGTAGCTCTTACACTTACCACTATCTTTGGTATTTGCAAAATTAGTAGACCTTGATATTTAAAATCCGTCAGGCCAGACAGACTGGAAGAGGAAGCGGGGTGGAGCCAACCACCCCTCCTGCCTTTTCACCCTCCAGTTTCCCAGCTCTGAATGGACCTGCCTGGTTTGGCCAGCACGTTCGGCTCAGCGACAAGGAACACGCTCTGCTCCTGGCACTGGCAGAAGGTGCTGCTGCTGCCCAAAGTGCCTCCAGACGTCAGCCAACGCTGCTTCCCGGAGCTCACCCAGGAGTTTCCAATGACTTTTCTCTCTTCAAAGCTTTAAGAACAGTTACGCACTGCTTAAGCATCCAATTTATATTATAATTTGAATATATTATCATCCCTTTATGCCTCACATGGCTTTGTCATAATTAGACACCTACTTAAAAAGGCCCTGGCACAGCTCGCCCGCCCCGCGCTTACCGCTGCCGAGGGAGTCGGAGCTGCTGGGGCTGTGCTGCCTGGAGAGGAGCTCACTGCCCGCCTTCCGCGGCTCGGCCGTCTCGCTGCACCGCCTCTTCCAGTAGTTGAGCTCTTCCCGGTCGGCCTCCTGGCAGCGCCGCAGCACAGCCATCGAGCGCCGGGTCTTCTCCACCATCTCCATGATGCAGTTCAGTGCCTGAGGAGGGAACGCGCTTTCAGCCTTGCTGCCCGCTCATGAGGCCACCTCCGCAATTTTTCGTCGGAGGTACCACAGGAAAATGAAACACGAGGTCGTTTGACAGGAACGGGCTGTGAGCACGGTGTTTTGGATGATGCAGGCCCGTACCCACACGTGGAGCAGCGATGCTGAGCAGCACCGGCGGGACAGGAGGTGATCACACCACCAGGCGCTGGTCACCGCAGGAGGTTTAGGGCCACACTTCTAAAGGTGGAGGTGAAAAACCCCACTTTCCTATGGGAACAGGGTGTCCACACAAGGGCTGGCTGTGATCCTGTTGCCAGCTCTCCACAGACACATCCCAGCTCACAAATACTCAGCTACAGGGCCTCTACTCCACACCCCTCCCCCCAAAACATCAGCTTTAGAGCAGAAGCAGGCATGGGGTCTCTGCATTTGTGATGAACATTGAATTTCAATCCCATCTCTTTGGGGGAAACACTCCAGCGGAGTGCTTGGATGAGCAGCCGTGCTCAGAGGGAACAGAGCGCAGAAAGTCTGCCAGACGTACCAAGCCTTGCTGTTGGTACCTAGCTGAGGCCCACAGAAGGCTGTCAGCCCAGGAAAAATGTCCTGAAACAAAAACAATTGCTTATTCTGTAAGCTCCACATCCCTGCTGCACGCAGCACGTCTACGTGCCTGTCGGCACAGTGCTGCAGGAGAGACCCATGTGGGGACAAGGCCCCGTCTGGTCGCTCGGGCAGCCAGGGCAGCACGTGGCTGTGCTCTGCAGAAGGCCCCAGCTCCAGACACCTCGTCCAGAGTGACCTGGGACTCCAGTGACTGTGGGCAGAGAGAAGCTGCCAGGACAGTGCTACTGCTCCTGTCTGCCCTCCCCACCATCCACCTTTCTTGTGGTGGTTTCCCCCCTTACAAGCCCCTAGGAAGGCCTGCGTATGGTATGAGCGAGGAGGAAGTAATGCGGTGGAGCGGGTGGAGCGCTGGGTCACTGTGTCCCACAGAGCTTCCGGTTGTTCCTTACGTGATCGAGATGCTTCCACTCGTCAGCCCACTCTCGCTCCGTTAAGCGGTGGTCCACCAGCTCGTCCTGGTAGCCTCCATTCAAACCTGCAACAAACCACAGCCCTGGGAGTGATGCGATGGAGCGAGCGCTCTGGGTGCCAGGAGAGGGGAGGGGGCCCCCAAGCAGCTACATATGGCAGAGCTTTTAAAACCCATCTCATGGAGGTGGCTCTACAGGGGCAATTCCATGCCAGTGCTTTTATCCTTGTCTGTGTCGCTGTCTTGGGAATGCGACAATCCACTCGTGGGCTGGATCTGACCCGCCTGGGGAGCTGGCTCCCTTATTATAAACACACAGGCACTCACGATGCAGGCTGCCCTGCTGGAAACACGGCACGCACCTCCCACACACCCCCAGCGAGGAACAGGGCTGGGGGGGCTGGCTCTGCTCTCCTGCCTTTGTGATCCTGGAAAGATAATTCCTATTTCCCTGCCCTCCACCCTTGCCTGCTGCCTTGGCTATACTCAACCTGTACACTGGGTCCTTCCTCCTCATCCAGCCTTCACATGCATATAGGGAAACACAAACTCTCAATCTTCTGGTTTTTAACCTCTCACGGTCAGGTATTTCTCTGAACCTCCCCAGAAAACCTCTGCTGAGGACGTGCCCAGCACTACACGGCTTTGGGTGCCGGTGGCCAAGCAGGGACCGGTACCAAAGCCCAACTGCTGGACCTCACAGCTCCTACGGCTAAAAGCCCTCCAGGCTTTCTCACCAAGTCCGCCATGCCTGTCCCGAATCTCTCTGTGCTCCAACATCTTGCTGGGGTCCCTGTAGAGGTGGGAGGTCGCGATGTCTTCCAAGGTGTAGTGCTGGAGGGGCGGTGGGGTGGGGTGGAACTGCCCCCCGGGGTTCATCAGGGGGATTGTCAGGGCAGGGCTGTGCCTGGGCGCGGGGCTGATGGTGCACACCCTCTTGGCCGGGGGCTCCGTCGGCAGCGGATCCCTCTCAAAGCTGCCGTCTTCCCTCCTGCAACACACCGGCAGAGAGGTGTGCGTTAGCATCACGTGGACGGAGGTGGAAAGGGGAAGATGCGGATTTCGAACGAGCGGGGTTTGGGCAGCGATGATTTCGCAGGGGGTAAAGGAGGGAGCTAAACCAAACACGCTTCACTCGTGAACAAATTCACAAAATGACCCTGTCGAAGAAAAAATTCAAGATGCCTGAGCGTTGTGATTCATCTTCCTGAGCATGACCTAATTAAAATTTGACAGTTCTTGTAAGTTTGAGGCATGCTCCACATAATTACATAATGACTTTTAACTTGGAATAAAACATGGTGGAAATGCACAGTATCCTTCCCTCCGCTCGCTGTCTGGGGAGGCGGAGAATCTTCAGCTCCCCAGCTCCGGCTCATCAGTGCCGCCCAACAGGCCCTCTGGGACAGAACCCGCTGAAAGAGGATCCCAACCTGAATTTACAGTGCAGGAGGAGCAATCACTGGTGTCTTATTCACAGCCAGAATAGCTGTTGGGAGCGATCAGATCCCACGGCTGAGCCGTGGATACTGCTGGAAGCTTTGACAGCGGCAAAGTTGAAACAAAAGTCACGACTTTGAGAACGCGGCAGAGCGGCGAAAGCTGGTTTTACCTGTCCGGACTGTGCCTCTTCCCATTCCCGTTCACCTCCATCAGCAGCTCAGAGGAGTCAGCGGGAGACGTGGTGTTTGTGTTCAGCAGGATGTGCTCGTGCTGCGCCAGGTACTGGGAGGGCGTCTGCTTGGCAGCCCGGGCGCAGTGCAGCAGCTCCCTCTGCAGCAGCGGGAGGTTGGCCTGGAAAACACGCGTGGGGCTGCTTTCCGCGGGCTGGGAGCGGGCGACTCCCGCCGTTCCCAGGTTTGCTCTGCACACAGAACCCTGCAGAGCAGTAACGCCTAGAGCCGGTGGCCCTCACTCAGCTCCTCCAGCTCCTGGTGCCTGCGCTCACAGGTTTACCTGTATTTTCTCAAGAGCTGGGGACGGACTAATGTCACTGCACCCAAAACCCAAGTGCCAGAGGAAGCACTCTGTGCTTCCAGCATCTAAACCACCCCAGACATGCTCCCTGTGCCAACGCTTCAAATACGCTAGAACCGAACACTTGCAAATCACAGAATGGTCAGAGTTGGAAGGGACCTGTGGAGACCATCTGGTCCAACCCCCCTGCCCAAGCAGGGTCACCTACAGCAGGTTGGACAGGAACGCATCCAGGCAGGTTTAGAATATCTCCAGAGCAGGAGACTCCACCACCTCTCTGGGCAGCCCGTTCCAGTGTTCTGGCACCCTGAAAGGGAAGAGGTTCTCCCTCATGTTGAGGTGGAATTTCCTGCCTTCTGGTTTGTGCCTGCTGCCCCTTGTCTTGTTGCTGGGCACCACTGAAAATTAAGTCTGGCCCCACCTTCTTGACAACTGCCCTTTAGATACTGAGAAGCATAATAAGATATTTAGATTTTATAAGCAAAATAAGATTATGGGATCAGAAGCTGCCAAGCAGAGCTTGGTTTGTCTCCTTTATCCCTAACAGAGGCAAGCCAGTCCCACATGGCCACCGCTACAGTCTGTCTTGGACTTTAACAACGTGCTGTGGCGCTCGACACAAGAGCCTTCCCAGCAACGACACGCCGCCATGCGGCACCGACCAGCACGCTGAGCATCAGCATCCCCACCAGCTCCCTGTCACCTTCAGAAAGGGGATCACAAACGGCCGGAGGGGGAAGTTGGTCGCTTCTTGCAGCTTGCAGTGAAATTCCTCGATTGTCACCGTTGAGTTCTGAGAAAAGAAATTAAGAAATGAAATGACAATTTGTTCATATTTTTAGACACATAAGAAACAGCTCCAAATGAACAGAACTGGAAGGGAGACTGCATCTGCCACAACAGGATTGACAGTGTTTGCATCGAATCCTGCCTAACGCAGCCAAAGGGAGTCAGGCCAATGGAGCAGAAACGCAGCCTGGGGCAGGCTGTGGGGAGCCAGACAGTGATTCCAGCTGCTCAGTTGCACACCTTCCTCCCTCGCCTCATCTAACCTATTCACTGTCCACGAAGCCTCCATCAGCCTGCTGCTCACCCCACCAGCAGGATCCTCCCTGGCCCCACCGTGCAGTCCCAGTGACTGCTCAGGCTGGGTGCTCCCTGGGACAAGCAGCATCTGGTAACCCGCACGTCCAAAGTTCATTCCTACAGCATCACCACAACCAGTGGCGAGAAGGACATTCAGCAGAACCTGGCCAGCTCATCATTCCCTTTCCGAAAGGGCAAGCCGAGGTACCACCCTACACCCAGGGTAACAGATATCCCTTCCTTCTGCAGCAGCGTCCTGCACCCAGTGCTCAAGCCCCGAGGCCATGGACCGCCTCACGCTCGCTCTGCCCACACCAGCCTTGGAAGCAGAAACACTGCAGGCTGCTGCAGCCTGGCTCCTTTTGCTGCGTGCTGTGCCTCAGAAGAAACATGCCAACAAGCAGAGATCAGCTGGGGAGCAGTGCTGGGGGCCACACGGGACGGCAGCTGGGCAGGCGAAGTGGGGCTGTGCTCCAGGGTGTGCGCTTGCACGGCCTTTCTACCAGTTAGTTTGCACACCCGCACATATTAGCTACAACTCCGCAGCAAGACCTGTTCATTGGGTTTTTGAAGGGTGTTTTCAGGTGTCCATAGCTGCTAGAGGGCATGAGGGCATACATGCACTGTTTGCACACACTGCCACCAACCCCAGCTCCTGCAAATCTGAGCGTGGGAATGCAGAAGATGCACAAGTTATTTCCCAAGCCCCTTTCCTGTAGCTGCACCTTTGGGCTGTCACAAGTGTGAATATGACTGGAAGAATCAATGCCTCTGGGAATGCAGAGATGCCACCACACAAAGCGGCACCACCCCAGAAGCCCACACCTCCTGTAACAGCAGCCTTCCTCCCCGTCCTCCGCAGACCCCGGCAACAGTTAACGGCTGTGCCAGTGGGCTTGTTCTGAGATACACAGGAGCAGCCCATAAAGAGGAAAAAAAGCCATTGAATACACCACTACGTATCAGTAAATGAAATCTTTGAAGTGTCGTGATATTCTCAACACCCTCAAGAGCAGAGGAGGACTACCAGCTTTCCAGAGCGAGTCCCTGCTAGCGACAGACCCTGCTGTTTCCATTACACCTTGCCAAGCAAAGCAGCCTCAAGTCTGAGCACACCGAAGCCAGGACAGCACAAACAAAGGGGTGGCTGGAACTGGCATTTTTTTGGATGGAAGTTTCATTTACGAAAGGAAACGGAGAAGACCAGCACAGCCCATGGCTTCCAGAAAGCCCACGCACCAGACCTGTGGCCTTTATGGAAAAGCTTTGTCCAGGTTTCCTTAAGTTTAGCTGCATGTGCTCATGTCAAAGCCACTGGAGAAACAGCTTTTTGAAACCCAAAGAGAAGAAAAAAAAGAAGCCAGGAAGTTAACCAGAAGTCATAAACATCAGAGTCTTGCTCAGTCAACAGTTCTGCTTGCAGAGGCAAACAGACGCTATCGTGTAACATGGGCAGGCGCTGGCTGCCGGGATCCCCTCGCCAAGGCCGCCTGGCCAAGGAAGGCGCCGGGGCGGTGCGGGGAGCTTACCACTAACGCCAGGACGAGGGTCCGGACCTTCTCCCCGATCTCTGGTGAAATGTCGTTGCCAAACTGCTGCAGGGTAGTGAGGAAGCGCTTCAGCTTGCTGAGCTGCCGGGCTCCGCACGTGGCTGGGAGCTGCTGGTTCGTCAGTGAGGAGGAGGAGGAGGAGGAAGGACCGTTGCTAAACCTCTGGGGTGGTGATGGTGCCCCATTCAGTGTCGGGGGGGAATGGTTTATTCCGTTGGGCACTGCAAATGGGAGACAGAAGTGATACTGAGCATCAGGTGGGCACGTCCCTGCGGTCCAGTGTCCCATCTTCCAGCCCAGAGCCCGCTGCTGGGGGTGAACTGCTGCCAGCAAACGGGGCAAGAACCAGAGAAGGGGCTACAGCCAGAGCAGAGCCCGCACGCCCTGCTGGGGGCACCCAGCGACAGAGCCAGCCACCGGCACCATGTGTGCCTTCTCCTCGACCTTCCCCTGAGCTTGTGGGGATGCTCTGCAGCCCCCAGCACGTGAGAACCATGTGCCCAGCCAAGGCATCCGCAGGAGTTTCCCTTAGGGATTGCTCAGGTGTGATTTACACCACAGCCAGCGGCTTCCCCGGCATTTCTTCTCTGCTCAGCGAGCTTCGTATCCAGGGCCATCAAACACCATCATAGTTAGGTCTCAGCAGGGCAGGCACACCTCTGTTTGAATTTGAGGGGACAGGCTGCACAATGCCGCCGCTGCAGCAGACCGAGCTGTGCTGCATGCTCAGCCCCGGAACTGAATGTGCTCTAGCTCAAAGTTTACAGCCCTTGGCCAGAAGAATGGTCAGCATTTTCTGGCCTGTTTCAGGCAGAAAATGGCACCAGACAATCCAGCAATCCTTCCCGGCCCTGTTGTTTAAGTCAGTCATCAGTGCTCATCACAGCCGGGGTCCCGCTGGCACACACCGCAGCTCAGGTGCCTACACCTCACCCTGAGGAGGGCTGACAGCACCCGGCCCGGCAGCGCCTGCCTGCCATACCTCCCCGCGGATTTACAGGGAGTTTCGCAAACATGGTTGTTTTTTCCAACCTGGTCCCATCTGCAACTTTGCCTCCTGTAAGCGGCAAGCATGTCGAAACAGAACGAAGGGCTGGAAGTTTGGGAACTTGGCAAAGGATTAGAATAAATTGTTGACATCCCTGTGATGCCGTTGTGCAATCTGGAGCCCTGGTTGCAGAGCAGCTGTGCGCTGGGGACCAGCTCAGTACAAACCCAGAGTTTTAGAGGTGAAAAGTACATCTCTGTAAATATAGCTTTAGCTGATCCACTGGGTTATCCTTGAAAGTCCAGCCCTGAATCCCTTCTGGATGCAAGCGCTGAAGAGAAGACCACAAGCTATAAAAACCATTCCAACGATGGCGTTCAGAGGAGAAGCAGTGAGGTCCTGGGGCAGAGCTGCCCCTTGCCTGCGGGGAAGGGGAAGGTGCGTGCTGTGATGGAGCAGCAACTTGCAGAAAAAGATGCCAAAATTTCCACTGCAGCTTCACGAGGCTCATACCAAATCCTCACAACACCAGCGAGGGTTTTTCAGAGAAGGCAGGAACTACTTGAACAGTTAAACTGCTCTGGGGCACGCCAGGGTCAGAGGCTGGAAAGGCTCCATGCACCTGGACCTGCTGTGGTGAGCACAGGAGGGAAGCTGAGAAGATTAACCAGAGTCAGTTACGATGCAAGGAAAGATAAGGCTAAAGAGACCATCAGAGGTGGTTCCTGCTAACCCAGGGCTGACAAGCTCTTTGGGGCCTAACACAGACGTGTCCTTTTGTAAAGAGAGTGACGATGAAATGAAGGCGAAGGCCAAGATAGTGGCGCAAAGGCAAAGTGAGCTCAGGCCTTTTGTTCTGGAGCAACGTGACCTGAAAAACTCCTGTCCGCACTGGCTTCCCCAAAGCCGCAAAGAACAGACGCCCTGCACGTACCTGTGGGGTTAGCTACCGCCGAGCACAGCAAACGCTGGGCTGCGTGAAAGGCAAGGCCTCTGGCAATTACTCATAAAGAGCATTAGTTTTGCCATCGAAGTGTTATGAACGGGGGAAAGCTGCTTGGAGACACTCCTCTCAAACAACAAGGAACCGTGCAGCTCGGCCACGACCCAAGGCGCTGTACTCCCTTCTCTATTTTGTTTCCTCTTATTCATTCCAATGAAGGACTAGGGAGAGGAACAGTTTCTATTTATACCCCAGGAGAAGTAGGGGCTGTGCGACCCACCTGGGTGCAGGGGGCTGCAGGGGACCCTCGGGAGAGGCTGCCAAGGATGGGAGTGGCGGACATTGATGGACTTGGGTGGTGTCGTGGAAGCAGAGCGAGCTGGGTCGGGTTGGGGCTGCCGTTAGATGCAGCCCCCGTAACCGCTCTCTGCCTTTTCAGGCTTACCCTGCCTGACCCCCCTGCAAACGGCGTTACCGCAGGGTGGCTGGCAGTTATCTGATCCTGTGCATCGCCAGGATCTGCTCCGCCACAGACCACAGAGCCGGGCTGGCACCTCCGCTTCCAGGTGAGACGGCAGCGCTGAAGCACGTGAGGTGGTGTGCCAGGACCAGTGGGATTATGGTTTGGGGAGAGGAGAGTGCTAAATTCCTGGGAACACAAAAGTCGTCATCTAGGGCTACTCTGCTAAATTCTGCCTTAGCTCCTCAGCAGTTGGAGCCTTGTGCTGCTTCTCCAACCCTTTTGCTAGCGAAGGGCAGGCCTGGGCTTTCTCCAGCGTGCCCCCCCCGCCTGCCCAAGCCGCGGGCTTTTACAGCGCAGGACATGCACCCGCTGACTCTGACCAAGAGTGCAACTGAGGAGTGAAAAAGCAGGAATGAACTTCACCACAGGTTGCACCTCTCATCTATCTTGGAAAGAGGCAATTAAGTTATCTGCAATCAGCAGATTCGGGCCCCTTGGCCCTTAACAGTGTGCCAAGCAACCTCACTGGAAAAATTAATTTCTGTCACTTTGCTAATGGCCTTTTTCTGCCTGAGCAAAAGGAGAGCCATTAAAAACCCCTCAGCGCATAGAGATGGGGACAACGTGTCTGGCGGGATAATCCAGCCATTAGTGCTGCTGCCAGCATCACGCAATACATTAGTGTGTCCCCTGAAAGAGGCTGGACTGTAAATCTCCAAAATCTGCTGCCAGCGTGGAACTGAGATATCCCAGACACCGTCATGGACAGCAAAGCAATGCAGAACCAGCTAGGGAGACGCTCAGTGCTGGGAAAAAGGCAAGGGGAGCCCACAAAATATGTATGTGCCATGTGTGGGGGTCAGATAACTCTGTGCCCAACAAAGTCAGGCAGCTTTGCTCCAGGGTGATGCTTTTTAATACATTAAATGACTTCAGTGCTGGCTGAGGGAGAAAAAAAAGACTCTTTCTAGGCTGTAAGCAATGGCTGTACATCCACCTCGTCTGGGGAGTCACCTCTGAGCAACACCCTGCTAGAAGAAGTGGGTGCGAGGCTGCACTACAGCTGGGCAGGACCAGGATCGACTGTGGCTTAATAGCAAAGACGATAAAGAGAAGATGGAGAAAAGAAAATCTGGATGGACAGCAAGGAATTTCCAAGGCTGGGAAATTAAAAATAGGGAAAACTTTCTAATCTCAGCTGCAGAAACGCTCTCTGCAAAGTGAGATACAGCAGAGTGGGAATTAACTCCTCCAAAAGATGTAGTGAAAAGCCCAGCTCTGGCTTGTTTGAAGCTGACCTGATAAAAGACTTCAATTTCTTAAGGAGTTTATGGTGGAAATCAAGGCGGCACCTGCAAAGAGAAGGACTCCAGGCAGCACTGGGAGCAAGGTAGGAGCAGGCAGGAGGGTAGGGTGGACTACAGACCCTGTTATATGTCCTGCATGCATAGCAGAACAGCAGGAAAGCCCCAGTGCCCCTCTCCTTACAGCTGTGCAGCATGGCTAACGTGCTGGTGAGCTGCCCTGGCCAACGGCTGACACATCCTGGGTGAATTCTGTGAGCAGAGCCTTTCCTCCTGCTACAGCTGGTCCTGGGAAAAGCAGTTAGTGGGGTCTTACGTGCAGTCGGGGTGAAGGACACCGGCCGGGGGCCACCAGGGTTCACAGGGGGCAGTGGCGGCATGTTGGGAGGAGAGGACCTGGACTGTATCTTCACTTCCACAGGCGATCCGGGCATCACTGGCACCCTCTTCTCACCAGCAACTGTAGAAAGAGAAGGTGGTAATGCTTAATGACAGCCATGGACACACACTTCCCTGCCTCCCACATGCAGAACGGTTGTAAGGGTGAGGATGAGAGATGGGGGGAAGTCACGCACAGCTCCATGCTGCCGCGGGGAACAGGCAGGGTACAGCCCTGAGCTGTGGGACATGCAGCCGGGGTGCAGCATGTGTCCCGAGGCATGTCAGGATGCCTGGTTCACCATCCCAGCCTCCTGACTACATCTTCACCTGCCTCATGCCTACAGATGCTTTCTCAAAGTATTTCTGCCTGTTTGCTCTGCTTTCTCCCCTTTTCAGATATGGTGAGCACGCTGCTCTGGACACAGCAGCTTGCACACAAGAGAGCATCACTGCTTGGCAAGGCGGCCAGAGGGGGCTCCCAGTGCATCCCCGCGAAGGGGGCACGGGTGAAAGATACATGTGCGCGGGGTCCGTGCTGCCCGGGATCAGTCCTGGCGGCCCTAAGACACAGGGGAAAGGTATTAAAGCGCATGCTCTAATCTAATCAAATCAGTTTACAATCTAGCTTGTAATCCAGTTTTTAGCAGTATCTACCAGCTGTAAGAAATTCACCATTCAGGTCCTGGCAAAGCAATTAAATGCCATAAAGCACTGAATAGACTGGCAAAGGTTGGCACCAAAATACAACCACCAAACCTGCTACTTTGCAGTTCCTGACAACAAAAGTGCTGCTCTCAAGAGCAGAGAACTGGCACCCAAGCCCTTCATGCCTCTGGCCTGGGTCCTGCTCCAGGAGCCACCGGCACCTACTCTGCCACCACAGCCCAGGCACGAGCTGGCTCGTTACCTGCCTTACGGCATGCCAGCGTTAATGCAGCAAGGTAACAAGTGAGGCTTGCTATTCTGAGCTTTTTCTTTTTGCTGTTTGCTGGACAATCCGTGGAAGGGGAAGCAGAGATGAATACATGCTGAAAATCCATGCTGTCCTGCCCTTTGAGCGCAGCTGGAATAACTGGGGTGGCGGGGCTGGAATCGCTATAAAACCTGCTTCTACAACACTTCCGTGGCAGAAAGTTTGTGTCTGCATTTAAGCCAGCTTTCAAAAATAAATATCTAGGCTTTGCTTTCATGAACAAAGCGATACCGAAGCCATGTGAAACTACTATTAATGTTAACGTGTAATAACCGCGTTAATATTGCAAACCACCATTCGCTACATTTGGTCTGACTTACACACGATTTAACACTGACGAGCAGACTCTCCCTGCCACATCCAGGCACAAACATGACGTTCAGAAGAGCAACAACACATTCATATAGGAATATGACATCGTTGATGCACGTAGGTCCCTATTCCAGCAGGTGAGTTTACGGGCAAGAGCAGGAGACAAACCCCTCTTTCCTCAAGTAAATGCAGCAAAGCAGTCAGAGAGCAGGTTTCGTGCCTGAAGTTAGGGGTGTTTCTACCACAGAAAGTTCACCCGCCCAGGCAGGGAAACATTGCTAAATGACCCAAATTTTTTCAATTAAAACAGCACTAATTGTGCCTATCCACCACTCCGTGCCAGCTGCCTCATGACCATCAGGGGACAGAAACGTGTTTGCTTAGAACATGGGAATAGTCGCAAACGCGCGAGCCAGCACGCGGGAACCAGGATCTGTTGGCACGCAGTCCCGGGATGGAGATGCGACATGCGGTTTGTGCTGCAAGCTCTCTGCCCACCTCTACGCCTGCCCCGCTGCGGGCATGCCCAGGAGAGCATCCCATTGCTCCCTGCCTGCTGCTAGCCCTTTCCCACTCCCCAAATACCAGCCCAGCCACCTCCTTTCATCTTCTCCCCCCCACCTCCTACAAAACCCTCTTCCCCTGGTGTAGATGGCCAACCTGATCTGCCATGCTCTGGAGACAAACAGAGCGTGAAACCCATCCTTAAGGCTTCTCCTCTCTCCGAGGGCACATTAAGAAAGCAGAACTAATTTGGTTAGTTTACAGGGGCGGGGGGGGAAGTCACATGGAATTTATAACCCCAAAATAAAACCTGCTACTGCGGGGCTACTGCATAAGACACCAAAAACAAGGCCCACGAGAAGCTGACACCTCCTTTTCCGAGCTCACTCCAACAGACAAGCAGCAAACAGGATTGTTAAATTTAAAAGCTTCCTGCTAATGACCTGGGGCATCTATAAACGCAGATAAAAACCATCTTTCTAAAACTCCTCATTTTTAGCCTAAGCACAACCATTTAATGAGAATCATGTGAGCAAACCAGACTCTGAATGAGACCTTGAGTCAGCCTCGAGTTGACCTGGGGCTAAACATGAGCTAGCGAGATGGTCCCTGGAGAAACGCTGCCTTCCCGGTCTCTTCCTTCTGCATTTCACTCTTCAGAAATGCTTACTGGCTCATGAACCGTAACAGTTCGGCACTGCCTCCAGATGCACGGAGAGGATGCGGAGATGCTCCTCAAAAGGCCTGCGAGTTGCTCCGCCGTATCAGTCATCTGAAATCATGCTGAGGAGTCAAATGCCGTAATAGGTTTTTGGGTGATGCTCTAAGAAGAGTAATTCTTGCCAGTGACTGAACACTCCAAGTGTCAGAGCAGGACACCTGCCTAAGCTGGAAACCTGGGTGGTTTTCCTCCAAAACCCAAGCCCTACCTGACTTAGAAATGTTTACAAACCTTGTGGTGTTAGTTTTCAAGCAGTGCCTGCAGGACGCAGATTGAACGTGTTTATGGCACAACACTTCTGCCATCGAGCTGCCAAACGTCAAAACTTTGCAGGGACGCGTGCTCAACTTTGCACCCAGGACCTGCAAAGGTTAACCAGGGAAAGAGGCATCAGCGACGTGGCCAGCCGGCCGGGTGGGAGAGCTGCCTTCCCAGCCTCCAACACGCTGGCTGGCGTTTCACACGGGAAGACGATTCACTCGGAGTAAAACGAAACCCGATCACAGAGATGCTGTTTTAGTCTTGGCTTGATGTAAGAATTTCATCTTCTCCAAAAGCCGACGAAGCCTGAAGACCAGATTTCACAGCAATTGGAGCTACAGATTTCAGATGCTGCAAAGCTGCTGCCTGGGCAAGGACAGCTGTAGCACACACCCGTTTGTGCGGCATGCCCTATATATCTGTGTGCCCCATTTAAGGAGCCCAGGTGTGCAGGAGACAAGAAAGCCCAGAGCTCTGAGTACACCTGAAACCCTCCATCCCTCTGCTCTCCAGCGACACGCGGCAAGCCTCGATTTCATGTGACTCCGCGCTGGCTGTCGGCATGCGACGCATTTCCTTTGCTGCTCCAGGTCTCATCCTAGCGTAACAAATTAAAAAAGCAGCGTACGTCAAGATTAAGTGCAGCTGACGGGTCTCCTTTCTGCAGAGGAGAAAGAGCTAAGCGAGACAGCAGGACAGCATGCCAGGAGAAAACCTGCGGGCTCAACCGGTCCTCAGGGAGGTCCCACTCCTGCACTCCCGGGGACGGAGACTCCAGCTTGCTGACACAGCAGCACATTTTAGAGGGGGCAGTTTCAACACCCACTCCAGACAGATTTCATCCTATTTGTTTTCTTTAAAGAAGTTGTCCACTTACGGTGTTTAGTACAAAGAGTGTTGCTGTGACAGGTAACCTCTGAAGAATGGCTAGCATTTACTCATGTTGTAAACTGTGTAAAGAAGCTGTTCCATGAATCTCTTCATGCCTGGGGGTTTGAGAAAAGGAAAACGGCCTCAAAAAAAAAAAATATCCACAAGTTAGGGAGTATCTCAAGTACACTGGAATTTCAATTAATCCTTAATGCCTTTGGCAATTAGAGAATAAACTAAGTGATGAAGAAGAAATAAAAACACCGCATGAAGAAAACCGGATGCTACCTTCCTCCAAAAATCACGGGAAGGGACCTGAGAAGAGAGGCAGGAACAACCCTGGGGGCACACAGACACAAACAGCCTCCTGCCCATCCGCTTCCCAACGTTTAAAACACAGTTCCAGCAGAATAGTATCAGGATGGGAGATTTATATTTATTAACAAAAAGCAGACTGTGAACCTGGCTCGCATCCATGCTGGGGCCACAACTCCGCGCGGTCGTGTTCCGAAGAGGTGCGGGCAGTCGTGAAGCGCCCGAGGCTGGCGGCGCTCCGCTCTGCAGGGTGATGCTCAGGAGACAGCCTCGACGGTGGAGCCGCGAGTTTGCCGAGAGCACGGGGAGAGAGAAGAGCCGCTGCTACGGTGCAGAAAACACGGATGCTCTCTGTGAATATACACCGTAGCGCCTGCATGGGCACAATTTAACCTCACCCAGCAACCTCTATGAGTGAGCACATGGAGTGTGGGCAGGCGCTTAAAGCCTGCCATGAGCTCAAGACAGTAACATCGGTATCTTCACGCCATTCTCGATTCCCTTGGATTCACTGTCACCAGAGTGAAGAAGGAAGGGACAACCTGCCTGGCCTGGGAGCAATCTTGTAGATCCCGTTTATGAATAAGCTGCACGGAGCCAGAACTGCTTCTCGCAAACCCCACTGCCAGGCTGAAGCACCCCAGCTTTCTGTAGAAGTCCAAACATGACACATTTTGGAAGAAATAAGAGAAAAACACATCAAACGTGAGAGAGCACTGCAAAGCAGCAGGTATGCACAGGTAAGGGTTTGCTTTTCCCCTCTGCAGTGTGCAGGACAGACAGAGCAGACCCAAAATCGGACCTTGTCAACAAGGCCTTGACCACTAAGCAGTCAGATTGAAAGTCTGTGAATTAACAGGGTTTTGGGTTTCGTTGATGTCTTTTGAGCAAAAAACTCTGTAGGTGGGTTTGTGCAGTGGTTCAGTCTCAGGAGTGAAAGCATATGATGGATTCATACAGAAAGAAGAGGTTTAATTGGAGCAGATGTTTCCAACTTTAGTCTAGAACAGGCAGAATATGCTCACAACCTAAAAAGCCACTCCTCACATCAAAAAGTTAGAAGCCCAAAATTCATACCTGCCTCTTAAGAGCAAGGGACTGGAGAATCGTCCCAGTAGCAGCAGCCAAGGTTAACTGGCAGAAGAAATTCTTTAGTCACCCAGGAGCTGGGTCCGAGCTTGTTCTGGTACCAACAGACAGCCAGACACCCCAAAGGCCCATCCCAAAACATTCATCGAAGCAAGGGAGATAAGCCACGCTCCAGACACACTTCTCTTTCTAACGGTCCTACCACCTCAGAGCACCACTCAGACTAGAGGCGTGAATTATATACTGACCACTTACAAGTCAGCAGAATGAACCCTTCCTAGAATCATGGAATCTTTTAGGTTGGAAAAGACCTCTAAAATCATCAAGATCAACCCTTAACCCAACACTGCCAAGCCCACCCCTGAACCAGGTCCCTCAGCACCTCGTCCACATGTCTCTTAAATCCCTCCAGGGATGGTGACCCCACTCCCTCCCTGGGCAGCCCGTTCCAATGCCTGACAGCCCTTTTGACGAGGAAATTTTTCCCAATATCCAATCCAAACCCCCCCTGGCACAACTTGAGGTCATTTCCTCTTGTCCCATCACTTGTCACTTGGGAGAAGAGATCAACCCCCCCGGTCTGCACCCTCCATTCAGGGACTTGTAGAGGGTGACAAGGTCTCCCCCCTGGGCCTCCTCTTCTCCAGGCTGAACGCCCCCAGCTCCCTCAGCCCCTCCTCACAGCACTTGTGCTCCAGACCCTTCCCCAGCTCCGTTGCCCCTCTCCGGGCACGCTCCAGCCCCGCGGTGTCTGTCTTGCCGTGAGGGGCCCAAAACTGACCCCAGGATTCAAGGTGCAGCCTCACCAGTGCCCAGCACAGGGGGACGATCCCTGCCCCAGTGCTGCTGGCCACACTGTTCCTGATGCCAGCCAGGATGCTGTTGGCCTTCTTGGCCACCTGGGCACATGACAACTCACATTCAGCTGGCAGTGGACCAACCCCACCCCAGGTCCTTTTCCACTGGGCAGCTTTCCATCCACTCATCCCCAAGCCTGCAGCACTGCAGGGGGCTGTTGTGGGCCAAGTGCAGGACCTGGCATTTGGCCTTGCTGACCCTCAGAAAATTGACCTCAGCCCATCAACCCAGCCTGTCCACATCCCTCTGCAGAGCCTTCCTGCCCTCAGGAAGATCAACACTCCTGACCAGCTTGGCGCTGCCTGCAAACTACTGAGGGTGCACTCGATCCCCTCGTCCAGATCACTGGTAAAGAGATTAAACAGAACTGGCCCCAGTACTGAGCCCTGCAAACACTACTCCCTAGAAACAGCCCTTAGAACCAGGGGGTTGTTTCCCCACCATTTACAGGGGTAAGAGTCTCTGGTCTGAGATAAAGCAAGGCAAATCTTGTCTAAACAGATAAAGAGACCATCTGAAAGGGGAAACCTCAGCGCCCTCTCGGGCGGCTGGCAGGACCTGCCTACAGCCCAGGAGAGCTCTTTCAAGACAGCTAGCTCAATGTATCGCCCTGGAGAAAAAGCCAGGGAAACGGCCCAAACCCATGCCTTGCAGCAGCCCCAACCTGTCTGCGATGAAGGGGAGATGCTGCAGTTGGCTGTGTCGCAGGGCTCCCTGTTGATAGTCTGAATGCAAACGAGAGGCAGCATCAGTGTAACCTGACCTGATAATGTAAATAGGGTGAAATGAAATATGGTTCGCCACCTCCCCAGCTTTGGCGAATGTTTATTTTGAATAACATGCTTATCTGCTCCAACTGCTCACCATCTGTTTTCAGTCTCCACCAAGCTAATATTTTTCACATTTAGGAACTGAGAAATGGGAAGAATTACATTTAAATTTTATTAACATCTTTCCTCCGCTCTAAGGTTGCCTTTCCTTCCCCCTGATGGCTCTAAGCCATCTGTAGAGCACCTTTGCAGTTCTCCAAGGCATGCAGATGAGAGGTTATCTACATGCAAAGCCAGAGTATCATTGCTCAGACTTCCAGAAGACACCGTTTACTGCTACTTGACTGCAATCCCTCCATCACCTGCTTCCAGACAGCT
This sequence comes from Rhynochetos jubatus, assembly GCA_027574665.1. Classification (NCBI taxonomy): domain Eukaryota; kingdom Metazoa; phylum Chordata; class Aves; order Eurypygiformes; family Rhynochetidae; genus Rhynochetos; species Rhynochetos jubatus. The sequence goes on along the minus strand of CM050665.1, from coordinate 15,211,432 downwards.
TCCCCCAAGCTCAATGTGAAATCACATCGTCGAGGAAAGCGCCAATGTTTCATGTTTTTGCAGCATCACTGCATCGCAAAGCGATGGAGGGGGAAGATGAAGATAAGCATTGGAAGCAAGGCAGCCAATACAGCAGCCTTGGGAACAAGAGGATGATTGGTTTAGTCCCAGTTTGGTGGAGAGGGAGCCATTAAGAGGCTTGCAGTCAAGGTTACATTTCTATACAAACACTGACATTTATTTGCATGTAGGGCCGTTTTCTCCCTTTGCTCGAGTCAATAAATGATAATCCACAACCAGAACCAGGTGACACCAGCGTGTCATACACATAGGTCAGCAGCAAACGCTGGTCCTTCTCGATCCCCATCCCCCTCTCCCCCCTACAAAGCGCGGAGTTGGCTAAGATGATACTATAGCATCTGTTGCAGTGGGTAACTTATGTTACTGTACGGATACTTCCTCCACAAAATGCGATCAGCCTATTTTTACCCTGTTTAGCTTGGTTTTACAGCACATCTAGGCTCCTGAACTGTAAGATGCTGTGGGAGGGGAGAGGACTCGGCACCGCGCAGGAGAGCCTTGCATCACACAGGAGGGAGCTGCTGAGCCTGGGACAGGCATTTTATAAATCAAAAATAAACGCATGTATCTCCATTGCCATCTATTCCTCTCCCACACACAGCTGTTTCACTTTAAACCTCAATTCAATGTGAAACTCAGATAGAAGAACTTGAAAGAGCAAAGTATGTTATCGTTCGCAACCAGTCCAGAAAGCAGTTAATAAGGGAAATAAGATTAATAATTTATTCCTGAAGGCAGACTGCAGATCCTTATCCGTCTTGCCCTTCAGTGATTTTATAAAAACCTATTAATGTGCCTGGCTCTACAAACTCATCGGTAGCTCAGGTTGGACTTCATAGCAGCTCTCTTCTGCCGCGTTCCCACCAGACAAGACGGTTGCAGCTCCGGCTCTGCTGTCGCCTTGGCCATGTCAGACCCATCAGCTCAAACCCACCGGCACAGCATCCCTGCCTCCTCAGCTCCGGTTTCCTCTTGCTCCACGGGCTCATACCAGGGCCAGCGATGCAAAACCATGGATGCAGAATCCATCCCACAAACTATCGCATCCAAGAGTACCCAGAGTGGGATATACTTCAAGCCCCCCAAATTCTGGTCGTCTTGCTTCTACAAGAACACAAACCATTTTGGTGTGGTACACCCTCCACCTCTCCCCCGCTCTTTTTTTCCATGAAGGAGCGAGGGAATAGTTACTCAGACCGTGAAAGCTGCCCTAAAAACCATTTACACACGGTGCGGCAGCCGCATGGGAGCTGCTGTTGCTCTCACCAGCATGCCATGGCAATTCCCTTCCCGCACTGCTAAGTGCCCACACAAGTACATTTTGGGGACCCAAATTCATCCCCTGATGTCCCTGGCAACAGCTTTTGCTCACTGGCTGTCTCAAAGGGATGCACTGAGCACTGCCGGGGAGCCCACGATGGGCCGGGAACCCTCCCCATCCTCGCCAGCTGCCTGCTCTGCCCCCAGCACAAACAGCCACCCTGAACGGAGGGATATACTCCTGGAATACATCCCAGCAGAATATATTCCTGGAAACCAAAGCCTACAGAGTGGCCAGCATTCCAATTTTAGGACGGGAAGCATTCTGGGGATTGAGGGGAGTGCTCCTCCCTCTCGAACCCCATGCTCTGGTTGCTCAGACCTCTCTGGCCAGGGTTATAACCTGGGACACGGGCAGGGCAGCTGCGTTCAAGCAAAGGCAGAGATGCTCGCTAATTCCTGTGATTAGTTACTGCTAAAATATTCTGGTAATCTTTCATTAGTTCATTGTTCCATTTAAAGTTACAGAATCAGGACTGGTTTTTTCCCCCAAATCACCCACTCTTATGACAATATTAAGAAATATTTACTCCTCCGCACTATTTACTTATGAGGCCAAAGTACTCTGAATGAAAAATGAAAGCAGTTACAGATATCAAACAGGCAATTATCACAATCATGGAAAAATTAGTTCTTGAAAGTCTCAGCCTGCTGCACTGCTCTCCAAATCCTCTGACTCCAAGCAAAATGACAGTGGCAGGAGCAAACTTTCCAGATGGGAACATCTGTCTCTCATTTGCCGCAAGGAAGAAAACACCAGGAAGATTAACGGCTCCCGAGTCCAGTGGAGCCCAGACACAACACGTACAGAAGGGATACCACTGAGAAAGAGACTTGGAGCAACAGCTTGGTATCAAAGATTTTTTTTTTCTTTAATGATTATTTTGTGGCGCTTCCACACACAGAGAAACGTTGTGTCAGGACAAAGAGCTTGATCTTCACTTACAGTATGTATAGTGAAAGCAAGAATTGAGTTAACCATGCTTACATGCATAGTATATGGCAATTTTACCATCTGGGCTACTTTCTAGATTTGAAAAAGTAATTTTAAAAAATTGGCTTTAAGGGCTTACCACCACACGGTCTGAATTCACTCCCTGCCTAGAGCAGCAACGCCCTGGACGGGGCGTTTTGCCCGTCTGGGATGCAGAGAGTAAACACCAGTTTTACTCCAGAGAGTAAAAAGTGATGTGGAAAACTCGTGGCTGAAGGACGTGCAAACCCAGCCTCCCCAACAACGCCAGTACCTAAAGTCCACTCCTCTTACTCATATTCTTTAACCTCTGCTGCAGTTTAGGGACTACATTTAGGAAGGTGGGCAGGCGAGTTGCCCAGGCTCCATCCTCTCCATCCACCCATGCACACACCATGAGCCCAAACCAAAGTGTTGGAAGCCAATGCTCACTCCTGCCATGCTTCAGCATCACAGCGACCGTGCAAGGTGTGCAAACCATCCTCTGCACTTCAACAGCAAAGCCACCTACTCTGCCCCCACTCCACACCCGGCACCGGCGTATCATGGCTTTCTTTCCAGTCTTCAGCACTGACCTCAGCAGCACTTTGATTGTAGAGGTACCCATTACAGCGACTCAAACTCTTCTTCTTTCTAATTAGCAGCCTCTTTCTTGACATCTACCCAATAGCCATGGGTTTAGCTGGTGCTAGCCCTCTCTAGAAGAGCACCAGCCTGCTGTACAGGGTACCAGCATTACATACACTTAACTCTGAAACAGGACCCAAGTGTTGAAAACCAACCAAAACTTCAGAACAGATGCAACTCCCTTTAAAACTTTAGACTTCTGCAGGCACTGGTTTTAAACCCAAGTTGTGCTAAACTCTGCTGAATTATAAAGAAAATTTGTTACCAAAAATCCCATAGGTTATATGGGCACTGTAATTGTGGGACTGGAAATCTGTTTTTCTTCCTGATCGGGCTAAACATCACAGAATAAATAAAGCTGCAACTTTTTACCAGTAAAATTTGGGTCAACCTGAACGTGGAGAAACACAGCGGGACAAGCTCTAACCTCTGAAAGCGTTTTCCATCTTAATAGAGGCTTTGAGACAGCCTTTAGGCTATGATTTTATCTAGCACTCATAAGTCCTTTTAAAACTTGGCTTGCTGGCCGTTGAACAAGCAGCTCCACCCTTCTCCTGCTCTCCAGATGAAACACATAGGGACTAAGCTCCACTCTGTTACCTTCCTCCCAGCTGTATGGGAAAGGCAGTGGCAGAGCCTAGGGAATGGTGTTAAACTGGCATCCTTATTACTAATTAGCTCTGAGGGGCTCTCCACAGCACAAAACGGTCAACAGGAACTCATCTGCTGCTTTAAACAGGCTTTGGAGCAGGAGAGATGCTGGAGCAGGCTCCTAGGAATGATCCCGCTGAGGCTGGGGGAACTCAGGCCACCGCCGTGGCTGCCTGTGAAGAACCCAGCACAGGGACACCGCTGCCCTCACTGGGCTTCTCCGGACACAGGTATGGATGGGTCTGGAGGAGCCTCGGGGAGGCTGTGAGTTGCCTCACCTCTGGCAAGCGTTCTCGGAAGACTCTACCTGCTCTGCAGCTTCTCTGCAGCGTGTCCTGCACAAGAGCCTCTCACACAGACGCTGCAGTTAGAGATGTCCAAGCAGACACAACATCAGCAGCTGCTTAAAATCCACCAGGACCTCAACAGAAGAGATGCAAGCCACGATTTCTCTTGCCATCGCCCAACGAACTCCGTTTAAAACCTTGGGACCTTACACCCCCTCGGCCGCCCTACTTTGTTCTTTAACACAACAGCTCAGAAAAGGGGCATCTGCAGGAGCCCTCGGCGGCAGCAGCGCTGCGGTTCTGCAGCGCCGTTCTACTCACAGCCAGCTGAGCCCAAGAGCTACCAGTACGGCACAGCAAGGCCACCAGGATGACACTGCAGCAGCGCCCAACGCAGCCCCTTCTCCCTGCCAGCCAGCTGCAAAGAGCCCGGGTGAGTGCTGAGAGTCCAGCATTCCCGTGGCTTCCCCAGGGGAACCACGTTTCCCACCCGAGCCCCTTCCCAGCAGATTTTTGCTGGGTTCTGCAGCTTCCGTGCTGAGTCTGGTTCATTCCTGGAAGCTGGGAAAAAACTAAGCGATGGTCTATTCTGAGATACCAGGCTAGCGACCCTTCTTTTCTGCCACCTGGTGTTTTATACCGCAGCTCTTAGTTTCAGTAGGAAAAATAATATTCTGGAAGAGGAGGTAATTTTCTAGCCAATTCTGTAAGAAATTTAGCAGATGTCGAGAAAGATGCCATTTCTGGGTCCGCACAGTGAGCCCCTTTGCTTAAAGACTTCGCACCAGCGTCCCCTCTCTGCTCACGCAAGATGAATCCCTGTCCGGTCAGGATCCCTCATGAAGGAGTTTCCTTCGAGATAGCCATCACATCAGGCAGGGGCCATTTCCCTTCCCGGTGTGTTTTTCAGCCCTGGCTCCAAGCAGGTAAGCGATGGCGCGAAGCCTTGTGCTGCAGTGCTGGGCGAGCTCGGATCCCAACGCTGTGGCTCCTGGGGCTTCGGGTCCTGTGCCTCCTCTCCCTGTTCGCTGCTGGGAACCAGTTTGGTCACACACAGCACCAGTTCCTGCTGGGATGCATCCAGGTTGTTTTGTTTGTACAGAAGCTGCCACAGATTAAGAGGATCTTCTGCAGCAATAGGTCTCAGGTAAAGAAAATCCCAGACCTGAGGCTCCTGGCTGCAGATGCAGTTCATACTCATCTGCTCTCCAGCATGCCATGGGGAACTCCCAAGTAGCTCACAACCACAGCACTTTGGGGATCAAAACTGCAGTTTTTCTGCTGCACATGAACCAGGAGGAGCACCACGAGCAGCTCCCACAGCAGACAGAGCTGGTGTGGGCTCTGTCACCCGGGCAGCCCCAGCAGCACCCTGTGGGGCAGGCTGAAGAGCACCCACCATCATGAGGGGTGGCAGAAAGCTGCTGCCAGCAAGGTTTACTCAAGTTTTGTGTCAACAGAGAACCCAGAAATGCTTCAGCCACAGCAGCAAGAGGAAAACACAAGCCTTTGGAAGAGACAGCCCTTCTCCATGTAAGATTGCCTTTCTCCCTGAGCATCCCTGAGGTTAGATTGCCCCTCCACAGTGATCCTGCCTCACTGGGTACCACAAACACAGGCACTGTCCGCAACTTGTCCAAGTTTTCAGTCCTGCACTTCACAGCCTGACCGGAGAGACATGACGTACAGACACAGCTCGGAAATGTGCAGCCTACCAGAGCACCTCGGAAGTTCATTCAACACAAGGTAAAGGGGAAAGTCTTTAGAGGTGGCAATAGTCTCAAGTTCCCCTTAAAAATCATCCAGTAATTGAAGATTTAAGAACTTTAAACCTGGTTGCTAAAGAAGTACAGGAGGAGGTTCAAGTCAGGAGCTTTAAAACAACATTTTAAGAACACATCCCTCTCAGTCCTCTACCTTCCAAGCCCTGCTGGTTGATGATTTGTTTCCCACCAGTATACATCAACCTAAAAAAGCACCACTGACTTAAAAAAATGTAGCCAGTACTGAGGAAAGCTGGATTTCTTACAGCATCACAAACACCGCTGAGCACATGGGGATCTAAAGCTACAGAGAACCGGTACGGCAGATCCGGTGTCTAAGGGGTGAGGGTACCCAGCGAGGAGAAAATGCCCAAACAGCGTGATACAGGAATGGAGATAGAGTCTGTGCATCCAGAGCTATCACCAAAAGCCTAAATTAAACTAGAAAAATACAAAACTGTTCATTAAGCATAGAACAAGTACAAGTCCTGATCAGCTGAGGAAAGAAGCCGTCCAGAAGCTCAGAAGGGCTAGTTCAGGGGAAAACAATGGTCATTTCTGCAAAACCAAACCAAACCAAAAAACTCCAAACCACCATCCAAGTTTTAACACAAACCCAAAATGAAGCAATCAAAGGAGGACACAGAAAAAACATCCCCCTTGGGTCCCTGATGTCATATCCTTTGCTCTCTATGCCAAATGTAAAGCAGAGCCCAAGAGGGAGTCTCCCTTCTCTGGATGTGGGCTGAAGAGCTGGAGCTCACCCACCGCCAGCCAGCTCCAGAGCTGAAGTTCCATCAAACTTTATCCAAAACTGGACAAGTTGTCCAAGAAATCAAGGAAGAACTTGGAAAATACTTAAGGAATCTTTAACAGAATGGTGCTGCAGAACCACTCCAGTGGGTCCCTCCCAGAGGTGCCATCCTTCAGGAGCAGCCTCCTCCAGCCTGTGTCCCCCCAGGGTCACAAATCCTGCCAGCAAACCTGCTCCAGCCTGGGCTCCTCTCTCCATGAGGCCACAGCTCCTGCCAAGAGCCTGCCCCAGCATGGGCTGCCCACGGGGTCACAGCCTGCTTCGGACATCCCCCTGCTCCAGCGTGGGGTTGTCCGGGGGCTGCAGATGGGTCTGTGCTCCACTGTGACCCTCCATGGCTGCAGGGCACAGCCGGCCTCACCATGAGCTGCACCATGGCCTGCACCACAGGCTGCCGGGGAATCTCTGCTCTGGAGGTGGGAGCACCTCCTCCCCCCCTTCCCACTGACCTGAGGGGCTGCAGAGCTGTTCCTCTCACTTCTCCCTCTCTGCTGCAATTTCTCTCTCCAAGTTTTTTCTTCCCTCCTCAAACATGTTATCCCAGAGATGCTACGACTGTTGCTGATGGACTTGGCTTTGGCCAGTGGCAGGTCCGTCTTGGAGCCGGCTGGCACTGGCTCCGTTGGACATAGGGGAGGCTTCCAGCAGCTTCTCACAGAAGCCACCCCTGTAGCCCCCCACCTTGCCAAGCCAATACATTCCTGCAAGTGCCAAAGTCCGAAACAAGGACCACAAGCATTCATCACCCTGCAGCTGCTGTGGATTTACTCCTGCAGCCCTTGCACCGACTCCAGCAGCGCTGCACGCACCAACACGCCTTTTGATGTCCCATCAACGTACCTGAGGCAGCCAAGACTCGCTAATCACGCCATAACTCACGCTGGCTCCCTTTAGAGAGCATGCCTCATTCACTTGGGCGCTACGTACATTAACTGCTGCCCAGCTAATAGTTACTCCCGATCAATGACACACACAGCAGCCCTGCCAAGATGACAATTCTGCCTCTTAAAAACACTCCTCACGTCACTATGATTCGCTCTTCCCCTTAGTCCCCAACCCTATCTGCATGTGGGAAGCTTTCCACCATCCCACAGAGCTGGAAGCACAGGAGCAAGATGTTTAGGGACGGGGTTTAGAGCTGTGAGGAGCCTGCTGATGTAGATGGGCAACTACACAGCTTTAAGAGAGGGGCCACTGGTGCGGGGCTGGAGCACCACAAGCCAGCATCTCTTGCAGAGCCCAGGAGTGATGGGGGTGGTCAGGAGAGCCATTAAAGCTCACTACTTCTTGGTCTTTTGAGGGAATGACCCCAACAGAGACGGTCATACAGTAGTAACTGTCTCTGCTGTGCCTCCTTCCTCTCTCCCACGGGCAGCTGGGGTGGAGATTTTCCATGGATAACCTCTGGAGACTCAGTGATGCACAGGGACTGTAGAGTGAAGGTGTTGGCTCAGCTGCTTTCAAAGCATCATGCTGCCACGCAGCACAGAAAAGACTTTCCAACTCATCATTCCTAGGGTTGCCCTAAATTAGTTACTAGTCACCTGCATTACCCTGCTCATCATCAACTGGAGCTCAAGGGAAAGAGAGACGATGTTAACCAAGAAGCACAACCACCAAAACTGCAAACCCAGGAAAGGGAGAGCCCACCCCACCAACAAAAAGACCCTACAATCCCCAAGTTTGTTTTAAACTGCTATTTTCCTCCCCTGGCCACAGCAAAGCCTGCAACACAGCGCCTATAAATTTCCTGTCACGACGCAGCAGCGAGGCAGAGACCCATCTGTGCTCGGGCACAGGTGAGACTCTTCGCTATCACGTAAGTGCAGGCTGCCTGTCAATTACACTCACCAGCCCATTAGGCAAATTAGATTTGCATACGAGAGGATAACTAGAAAGTCAAGAAATAGGCTCTGAAGTAAAATAAGTTTTATAACCTACATGTCCCTGGGAAGACGTGGACAGTAAATTTGCTATTCAACCCAGGGCTGTGTTTGATGTTTGTGGTCTCCAAGGTTTCTGGTGTATTTTTTGAGGCCAGTCTCTCCACCACACAGAACTGAAGCCAGACAAAGACATCTGCGCACTCTGCATCCACACCTCCCTAAAAATATGCCCATTTCTGTGTGGTTTTGCATCATTTACAGGTTCTGCTTTGCAGTGTGCTTGATAGTAGATTAAAATATCACTGACCCCATGGAATTTGAATGCATTCCACCTGGGTTTCAGTAAACATACCACTAACGTACAGAATTATTTCCAGGGCCCTAAGAAGGGGCACTGACACGGTATGGGATTACACTGGTGTCCCATTCGTATGGACGAAACCATCCTGCTCAGGTGATCCTGAAGAATATGTGCCTGCACGTTCTTTTTTTCTGGTGAGTGTATGCAAAACAGACAACCTAGCTCATCTCCCAGAATCCAGATGGCACTTGCAAACCTTGTGTGTGTATCAAATGTTGTTTCTTAGATCAAGTGTCCCTGGTTGACAACACAGAACTTCACGATGCTATCTTTAGAGAGGCTTCTCTGCAAAGAAACACCCTTTGAGCATACGTTACAGGGAATATGCTAATGTGGCAGGGTGTTTTCGGCCGACGCGAATGTATCTGTTTCGGGGAGCTCAGATAACCCCAGAACAAGCTGAGCCTGGCTGACGATGAAGGGTCATCCAGCTCCCCTTTTAACACCAGGCCCCTACAGAAGAGATGCGTCAACAAGTTGAGATTGCAGGGAAGGGTTAGCGTACAGCACTGGAGAGATGCAGGACGAGCTCGCAGCAGAATCCACTCACCAAAAAACTCTACTAAATGGTTACAGTAGCTGAGAACTGACAACAAATTCTGAGACTTTTCATTCCTCCTTTAGGTTTTAGAGATTCTTACCCTACTTTCCTGTTCACCTAAATGCAAGGATCTGATGATAAACCAATGGTTTTCTTAAAGTCTTCATTTCCTCCTCCAGATTTCACGTAAAGATAAAAGCAGGAGATGCAAAGTATCTTCTTTTTTTTCTTTAAACAGCCCATTAATAAAGAAACTCCACAAAACTTTGCTTCATGCGTTCCTGAGATGGTAATGTTCCCTTCAACAATAAAATTAGCAGTTGCTCAAAATAACGCCACCACCCCATCAAACCCCACCAGGCTGAGCCGTTCTCTGTGCTCCTCAGCTCCAAGGAGGATCATCACCTGCATGTGAAGAAGCGTGAAGCCCCCGACCTGTGCACGCTCCCACGAAGCAGCAAAATGGCATTACAAAAGCCGGGAAAGACCAAGGCGGCTGCAGGACAGAGAAGGTTATGACACAGCTCATGCCCAGGATCAGAAGGTGATCCCAAAGCAGCGAGGTGGCTGAAATAACCCCTCGGGCCCGCTGCTGAAAAGAACATTTCAGAACAGCGACATCAGGTAAAGCAGCTTCTTGTGAAAAAAGAAAGTGATCCAGGAGGTAGCTCCTTCCATATTGCAGGCGCTGACAGTAAACACCATATGGCCTGTTAATTTAATTAGGGAGAAGAAACCCCCTAAGTTTGAGATTTGACTTTGAAGGGTTTAAAACAAGCATGAGGAAAATCGTTCAAGATACTCTCCTAAGTTGTCCTACTAGCATCGTCCGTCCTTCTGACCCAATTTAGCTGGTGGCTGTCCCCACACCGCACGCTGCCCCACGGGGCCGGGTTTTTTCACTATCAGACCTGCGCAACCCGCACCGCTGCGCCTGCACCACTGCTTCCTAGGAAGATCCGGGTGGTCCACGCTGGGCAGTCAAGACAGGATGGGTCTGTACCGTGCAGTAAATAACCTGACTACTTCAACCCATCTCCTCAGGTGCCAACCAGCGCTTTTATTTTAAATCCTTTGCACAAAGGGCATTGCCAGGTCCCACCTGTCAGGTCAGGACAGGCCTCAAGGTGTAGGTCAGCCCAACAAATGCCAAAAGCCAATGCTGAGACACAAAGCCTCAGGACAAGTCTGTGCCCCACCTATAAGTAATTTACCAATCTTGCGGTCAACCAGCCAAGCCCCAGCCATGCCCAAAGATTTCTGTACCTCAGTCACAACTCACTGCAGCATCTACGTGCAAAGCAGCAACAGGGACAGCCCAAAGGGGCTGCACTATCAGAACAAAAAGTCATTGTGTGTTTTAATCATCTTCCACAGGAAAGACAGGGGGGAAATGGAAATTCCCTTCTCTTACTTGGGGAGAAAGCGAGTCTAGAGACTTCACCATCCCAAGCATCCCAATTCGGTTCCTCCACTCGTAGGAGCTGTTTTCTAAAGACTCATCCCAATCTGAAAAAAGTGGAGAAGAGTCTGTACTGATTTCCCTTTTTTTTTTTTTTCCAATCAGGATGATTCACAGTTGTTAACTGGTTTCTGTGAGGAGCAAGGAGAACATCTAGGATATTTTCTAGACAGGGGTCTGCATCCATGTATCTGTTTATCTGTACTGCAACAGGAGAGTGTGGCACCACTGCCCAGCATCACCATCAAGGAACAAGGGAGATCCCATGGAAGTGTCTTTGCATTCTTGGTGGTGCCTCAGCAGCCACAAAACCTATTGATTACCTGTAAGGTAGTTTCACAAGCTGTAACTGCTTCCTAGAATCATGACATTTTTTAGGTTGGAAAAGACCTCTAAAATCATCAAGATCAACCCAACACTGCCAAGCCCACCCCTGAACCAGGTCCCTCAGCACCCCATCCACATATCATCTCTTAAATCCCTCCAGGGATGGTGACTCCACCCCCTCCCTGGGCAGCCCCTTCCCACGCATGACAACCCTTGCTGTGGGGAAATTTTCCCAAATATCCAATCTAAAGCTCCCCTGGCACAACTTGAGGCCATTCTCTCTTGTCCTGCCACTTGGGAGAAGAGACCAACCCCCCCCGTCTGCACCCTCCATTCAGGGGCTTGTAGAGAGCGACAAGGCCTCCCCTGGGCCTCCTCTTCCCCAGGCTGAACGCCCCCAGCTCCCTCAGCCCCTCCTCACAGCACTTGTGCTCCAGACCCTTCCCCAGCTCCGTTGCCCCTCTCCGGGCACGCTCCAGCCCCGCGGTGTCTGTCTTGCCGTGAGGGGCCCAAAACTGACCCCAGGATTCGAGGTGCGGCCTCACCAGTGCCCAGCACAGGGGGACGATCCCTACCGTGGCCTGGCTGGCCACGCAGCATGCAACACCTCAGTCGTGGAGCTTTGAGGACCACTCCCCTCCCCCAGCAAGCTGCTGTCAGGAGCCACCAGCACAAACCCCGTCAGCTGCAATGCCGTAGCATAACCAAACTCCTTTTGGGATGCCCTGTGCGTCCAACCTTTCTCCACACAGAAATGCCAACCGACTGACCTCCAGGCTTGGACAGGGCTTTGTCACCAAGTTGTTGGACAGAAGCACAGAGGAAAGCTGTGCCTGATGCCTCCTGTGTGGAGATGAGCTGCTGCTCTCCTCTGTTCCTGCCGGGCACAAAGTAGGTCAGGGCTGCGTGGGCTGGTCCCCTCCCCACAGGACACGGCCCACCTGTGCTCCATGCCTCTGCAGAACAGCTTCATTTCAAGTCCTAGGTAGGGCAGCAGGATGCCCCCCCTCTCCTGTTACAAACTGCAGCACATCTCACCTTAAGGCAAACCCAGGCTGCTTCGCACCACTCTGCCAGTTGGGAAACCCCAAAAAGATTTCAGGGTTTTTGGGGTTTCAGGCAACCTGCTGCCCTGCAGATGAATGTACCAGGAGAAAATCAGGTTGTTCCTAGAATTCTGTAACCTCAACTGCCACGTAGTTTCCCTTTGGCTCCTCTCACCAGCTGCCTACACTCACAAATTACCAACCCCTGTGTCCGGTTATGTTTGCCTTTCCTATCCCGAGCCAGGCTGGCAGCTGTGGGTCCCCCTCCTAGGTGTTCCACTGCAACATGCCTGAGACCAGAGCACCCCATTTTCTAGTAAAAACCCATCAAACCAGCCGAATAACCCAACATCTAAAGCCCAGCAGACTTCCTCCTGCTAGCAAGAAAACCTCCTCTCAGGACATCGCAAAGATTTAATTTACTACCAACTGCCCTCTGGTTGTTTTACATTTATGGGGTGGGGGGTGAAGAGAGGAGGGAGAGGGTGTAATCAGCTTTGCTTGTAAAACGTTCATCCCAGTTGTAACAGCAACTGGAGCCTATCGGGGGCTTAATAGATTTCAGGGTTTTGTTCCTTGTGAGTGCTGAAGTATCTGTGTGGGGTGGGGGGGAATACAAAAAAGGGGGGGATAAATCAATAAGTGGATCCTACTTCTTGCCACAAGCCCATATGGAAGTAATCAAGCACAAGGGTGGCAGCTGGGGCCAATAACAGTCACCTGCAGTTGAGGGACGTGGGGGTTTCGGATGGGTTTTTAATGCTAATTTCCTAGAGGAACAATGGGGGCGCGAGCGCGGAGCGGCAGAGAGGGCGGATGAATAGGGACCAGCCCGAACAATGGCTGCACCTGGTGCGGGGAGCAGCAGCACAGAGCCGGCACGCGGCGACAGCGCACGGCACATCTGTTCCCCGCACAATAACCCGCTCCCCCCGACGCCCCGCCAGCATCCTAAGTAACACGGGTCTTTAAACACACACAGCTTGCCACGGAGCAACAGGTTTGAGTCGTTTCGGTGCTGCAGCGTGCTCCTCTTCCTCCTTCCCTCGTTTGGGGCGAGCTCAGTGATGGTTATCAATACTTTTGGGGCTTTCTTGGAATTTTTTTGGTGAAGGAGATGACTTGGAAAGGGATGGCTGTGCAGCGTCCCATCGTCAGGTTGTGGTGTCCTGTTGCTGGAAGGAAAACTGGCTCTTGGTTTTGTAGTTTCCGTAGTACCAGAGAGTAACCAAGTGGATCTGCAACAGTCCTGGTTCTAAGTGCTCTTCTGGCCAGCTGCGACTGTCCTCCAACAGCACAAGCTCTGCCACGGACACGAAAGACAGGAGTCCCGCAGCCGGGAGCGCGCCAAGGAAATTCAATACACGTTATTCTAAAGCCTTAAGCTTGGCTTATAAAAATGCCACTGCCCAGCCCAATAAAAGGCATGATAGTTACACTTTAAAATGCTTTGAAACCTCTGAAATTGCTATTGTCCTTTCAGACGTAAGCCACTGACACACAAAGCAGCGCTAAGGTCAAGGTCCTGCCTCAGAAAATTGCTTGCAGACCGAGGAACTGAACCCAAGCCTCTGTGTGCTGCACTTCAACTGTGGGATCATCGCTCACCAGTTCTTCCCGGCTCCTGCTCTTGCTCTAAACAAAGGTTTTTCCAGCCATTCCCCGAATGCTGCATGAATTAAGGCAGCCTCCATCATAAAAATAAAAGTTGAACAGGCTCCCAGAGACCTGCAGTGATGCTGGCCCCAGGGACCGCTCCTCCGAGTGGCTGTCGAAGCACATTTCATACCCAGCTTCTAACAAGCAATCGGATATGGAAATAGTCACCAGATACAATCTTGCTCAGAACAAGCATAGATAAGCCAGCTCTCGTTATGGGAAAAAACCCAACAGGCAACAGATTAGACCATCTCCTGTTTAGATTTAAGAACTAGCCAGCAGTGCCTTAAATCTGCCACATATGCCCAAGTCCTCAAATGACTTTATTCAGCTATCCAGCTATACTATAAACATCGCACACGCACATCAAACAAGTCTTGTTTTTTGTCCAAACCCTAAAAAAAAACAGAGCTGGAAAAAACAAGGGGCCACCTGGCTCATCCATCCCAGCGCAAAGCCGTGGGAGAGAGCTGCCTCCTGCAAAACGCTGCTGATGGTTACTGCGTTTGTGGGTCACTCTGGGGACCAAAGAGCTCATTGCCTTGAAAACTCCGCTCCTGAAGTCAAACCACACTCCTACCCTTGTCTACTGTCCCCCAGTGATAACTTCTGCAAGCCCAAATCCACCATGAGCGACGCTAAGCCCTGTAAAATAGCTTGGGACTCACACTTGATCCGACAGGCAAGGCAGCACGATGAAGCAAAACCCCGCTCTCTTGGGGATACTGGTCCTGTAAGACTAAGAGGAATAAAACAGAAGGAAAAAAAACCCCAAGAGCCTGACCCAGGTTCATGTGAGAAAAGTTGCCTTGGCTTTTGGCTTCAGCAGGTTTAAACAAGCCTCTGCAAAAACCAGCAGATGTAACTTGCAAAAATAGCAGCATCTTGGAAGTAAGCAGGGGCTGTGGCTCCCATCCCCTGGCAGAGCAGAACCTGACTTGGCAGCACTGTTTTGGTCTTTTCACTATTAAATGGAGTTTCTGCTCTTTTTCTCGGGGCATTCCCCGTGTAACAGACTCTCAGACAAATGATTTATTCTCCTTGCCTTTAGCAATTCTACTCCTTCCTCAGACCCTTCAAATCCTTCATTTGTCTTACTGCACTTTTCTGTTGGCAGTATTTGCTCTAACAGCCTTTGCTTTACTCCTTTCACCTTGTTTCTTACGCTGGGGTGCCTTAGGTTGCATTATCTGCAGGTTTTTGTAACCAGTGGATGGGCTGGGATAGGGGTACCTGGCTTGGGACAACCTACAGTCATTCAGGTGGAGCCTAAACAGTCCCAAAAAATCAGATTAAACCTCTTCTCCATATTAATAGTGAAAATCATGTCATCCAGCAGACAATTCTGAAAAAAACAACACCTTCACTTGGATGTGCTATTCCATTTCTAGAAAATTATTATGAGTGGCCACCGAGTTTCAAGCCACCCTCTTCCCCAAAATACAACCACCTCTCTCACCTAAGCACTCGTAAGGCACCCCAAATCCATTCAAAAAATGGAGGAATCTGAGAAGAAAAAAAAAAAGTTTCCCGCAGGGTTTGAGTAAGACACCGGCAAATTAGTTGTTTAATGGCCAAATCATGCTGCCCTGATGCCGGCAAAACTTCCGCTTGCTTAATCAAAGCCCGACCTGCAAAGACCGCAGGAGCAGATGCTCCAACACGCTGCGCTGCGTTCACAGATTCGGGAATTCTTTGGGAGAGCTGCAGCAGAGAAGCAGAGCTCTTTGCTTTTGGATATCATCACGCTCTGTACAGCTTGGCTGGAGATTTTTTGGTTTTCATTCCTTCTTTGTGCTGGGGTGCTTTGAAATGCTGAAGTTGCGGAGCATTAGGCAGCACACACTCCTCCTGCCCCCTCTTCAGGGACCGGCAAGAGACACACAGGTTTTTAGCGTAGCAGCAGACTCACAATATGTGTTTTTTAAAAGCCTATACCCAAACGCATGCATGCTGCAAGAGAAGCAGAACCTTCAGGTGGCACATGCAGTGGCCAAACCGGACAAGCGCGGGGCCGCAGCCCATGCATCGGCGCAGCAGCACCCTTGCCAGGGGGCTCGGCCAGGCTGCACCGTGCTATCCCTGGGGAAACCCTGTCATTTGGCACGCTTAAAAACCAACCTGGGCAAAGGAACAGCCAAGCGCCGCAAAGGGAATCATCCTGCACCAGACAGCCTAGCAAATATTCCTCTCTCTTTTTCCAGCTCGATAGCAAGGGATCCTCAGCCACGGTTGAGCTCCCCAAACTTTGATGCTGATTTTGGTGCATCTCCTGCGGCCAGGCAGGAATTTCTCCGGCAGATAAAATAGATTGCGAGGACCATGGCACAGGAACCGAGTGGTGCAGGGGGAGAAAGCTGGTAAGATGTTGCAGACCGCACACCCGGGGCAGCGGCTCAGCAAACGTGCAACAGAGGGATCTTTACAGCCAGCTACTCCGGAGGAGCAATTTCAACTGCAGAACCTTCCCAAAAAACCAGGGAGAGGGGCAAGGGCAGGTTTAAAATGCATACGCAGGATCAGGAGATTACAAAGCAGTAAGAGAAAATACAGCAGTCTGCAGCCCGACAGTGGAAATATATAGGGCAGGGAGGTCTGTGCCGGTATCACAAAATTGATCCGGGAGATTTAGATGCTGGTAGCATCAGTTGCTGCTGGAGGAGTGCAAAGACAAAAAGCCTCTGCCACAATGCAGAGCAGCACTGAAAACACCGAGAAAATTAAGGAAATTTGGGAGCTGACGGAAGAAATCTGCCTCTGCAGATTTGCCCCCCCTCACACCCCCAGCTTCAATATCAGCATGCAGCAATGAGAGTAAGGCTAAGGCACAGCGGAAAAACCACATTCTGCTAAAACACACAAAAACCTTCCTGCTTTTCCATTTCCCCAGAAAATGCTGAATCCCAGCCTTCTGCTCACAAGGGGGGTGGCAATAAAAATAAGAAAAAAAATAATAATAAACCATTCCATAGCAACATAGAGAGAGCTGTAAGGCAGCTCTCCTTAGAGAGAGTTTAGTATTTTTTCAGCTGCAGAATCCCCGCACGCAGCCGGCCCCTCTATTGAAGTTTCCCCAGCAGAGCCACTGCAGTCAACCGGAGGCAGGCTGGGTGGCAAAGCGCTGCGGACGGCATCGCTCCCACCCTCTCCCCCTACCTGTGCTCAAGGTGGAGGCTCTCCCCAGACCGCCGGTGAAACCCACCGCGCTCTTCAAACCTACTTGGCGGCACGGCGGCAAAGCATCCCCCCGCCCCCGCCCCCCCCCCGAGCATCCCCCACCACTGCCGGATACGCTGCGCTCTACCCAGTCCCATTTAAAAATAGACCCATCAACCGCTTACCCCAAACAGCAAGGTTGCGAGGATCCAGCTGCTGTTGAATACACCTAGTTTCTTTGAAATATAAATAAAAGCGCTCTTCCTCCTCCTCCGCTCGTGATCTTCAAGCGCAGCCGGAGCCCAGCCTGCCTTCTCCTTTCATTAGCTGGACATGTGTCAGGTCCCGCACATCTGCGATTTCTCACTGCCTGGAGCCGCCTGTCCGATTCCAGGGAAACACAGATGGATCCCAGATGGGAAGGTCCTGCCAAACAGACCAGCTCTCCACCTTGCCAGAATACCCAGCTTAGAGGCACACACCCTCGGCTCCCTGCCTGCGCCCTGCCTGCGCCGCTGCTGCCAGGCTGCTCGCCAGCTGATGTCACCAACACGCACCTACCAGCGCCTCGCAGCCCGGCTGACATTAACTTGTTAAATACACGGAATTTGTTTATGGCCGGCAATAACAGCGAGACGGCGGGGCGGCCAGAGGAAAGGAGGGCTTCACCGACACAGGCGCTGCGGGTTTCCACCGGAGCGACCCTCCCGAAATCAGCTCTGCCTTACGCAGCGCCGGGTGTAAGCCAGCCTTCATCTTAGTTTTGAAATCTGGATAAGCTGTTGGGTAAACTAGGGAATTAATTTTTCTGAAGGTTTCCCCATGCACGTAAATCTTCCCTGTAAAGTCCCCTCCAAGCCCCAGCGCCAGAGTCTGCGGCGCTGGAAAGCTGGCATGTGGTAGCAATTAGAAGCAACAACAAGATAACAAGATACTTATGTTGCAAGGGTACCAAAGGAGGGCTCGAAAATTCAAAGGAAAAGCAATTAAATGTGTAACATATTACTCGGATCGCAGAGGAAGTGTTAAAGGAAAACGTAAATCCGAAATGTTTTATAGGGAGAGTAAACTCCACCGGGGATCCCCCGGCAGCAGGGAGGGCTCCTAACAAACCCACTGGGCGCTACATTTGACCACTGCCCCCCCTTAGTACCCAGCCGGCCGCTCGGCACCTACGACCCTCCCGGTGACTGTGAGCAGCGATATGAAGGACAGATATGAACTGGAGGCCCCTGACTAATCCCATCAACCCAGCACCATTCACTGCAAGAAACCCGGATTTACACAAGAGCATTCCTGGCCACACAGACGGGCGGCCCCGGCTGCTGCCCCGCAGAAGCGCAGTTACTGCCCAAGCCCCCCCTCCATGCCACCCTCCCCCCAGCTCCCATAAAACCACCTGGGCAGGAGAAGCAACGTTTGCATTTTGCTTACAGACCACGCACGGGCACATTTTAACGTCTCGGGAGGGATGAACCACGCCAGTCCCTGTCTCCGAGCTGAGCAGGTTCGGGTCTCAATATAATCCTTGCCAAAGCTCTGCAGGCGGCACCACCTCTCCCTCCAGCTACTTTTTCAAGAACCAGAGACCTTGCCAGGACAGCAGACTAGAGGCCTGCCATCGCCCAAGCCGAGGGATGCTGGTTTTTCAAAAGCCCAGAGATCACACGAGCTGAATTCCCCACAACTGGTGTAAGCGTGATGGGGTATTTACTTGCTCACAGACAGAAAAATGCTGCTTTTCCTAACATTTCCACCGCTGTGGTAGGCTACTGCTGGCTGCCAAGCCATGTCCGTAAACCTTCTGCAAGTACTGCTGCCGGCATCCCACCTAACCCTTCACCCCCGGCTGCTCTGCCGCGTACTCCTAATTAGTTTAAGGTACCTCTGCTCCCCCTTGGGAGGGGAAAAGGCTGTAAAGGGAGAAAAAAAAAAAAGTGCTTTAAAGGAAGTATTAAAAAGCATTCTGCAGGCAGGCACAGCACACATGCACGAAGACACGGGCCATGTTTTCCTCCCGTGCACAGGCAGGGTGGTAACTTGGGGAGGCGTTTGGGCAGACTCTGGGCCGTCGTATGATCCCATGAAGCTGCTGCAGCCTTGCCCAGGCGAGCACATCGCCCCGAGAAGGGCAGCCTGGCTACAGGCACAGAGGGCACAGGTTTCTAGTGGCCCTCCCACCTCCAAACGTCCAGGAAGAGCAGGGATTTCACATGCTTCAGGTAACAAAGTGAATCACAACCAAGTATCAGCGCACGGGACACGAAGCACCCTGCAAAGCGATGCTGGGGCAGCAAAGCGGGTTGGGAACAGGCAGAGGCTGCAGGCAGACCCACCAGCACCTCCTGGCACCCCTGCTTCCTGCGCCCCAGCCCCGCTGGCAGGGCTGCTGGCAAGGCACGCCAATAAAACATCACATTTCAGAACGTTTAGCTCACTGGGGCTTCTGACACTTTTGGTGAAGGTTGCGCAAAATATTGAAGCTCTCAATATTTCATAAGCCGAGATGGAAAATCATCTCTAAATTAAACAGACAATGAAGGCAGACAAAACCCGAGCAGCTCCACGAGCACCAGAATTAAGAGCTATTTTCCTATGGACTAGCATCTCATGGTTTGCTCCCTGGCGCCTCATGCTGGGAGGTCTCCAACAGGAGCCCTCCCCGGCAGGGTCATCCCAACAGCAGTGGCTCTCATGTGGATTCTCTGATGTCTTATAAGGAGCAAGCTCATGTTGCAGCTTTGCCCCAAGTGGAGATAGTACCAGATGGATGCAGCCCTGTGCTTAGGACATTAAGCATCAGATACCACTATTCCCTGCCCAGCCCTGTCCCGACATCACCAAACCAGCCTGAAACTGGTCAGTGAATTCAAAAACTGACCTCAGTCCAAGCATGAGAGAGGAGGAGGATGATGTGTGACAAACAGAAGATGCTCAAGAGATGCAGCCTGGGAGCTGCAAGGTCTCTGGGTCAAAGTCATCAGAGAAAGCCCTCTTAGAAGGTATATGGGATGACCCGGGGTTTGGAAGGTTTATTTGAAATAGATAACTAGCACTAGATGTTCCCTCACCTTCTTTTTCAGTCATATTTTAACTTAAGGACCTCAACAGCTTGTAAATGTTTCACTTTACATAAACAAAAGCTGTCCCCAGCTATGACAACTGGGTTGTAAGTACCCTTTCCGATGCAACAGCCAAATAAGTCTTTTCCCTATTTTTACAACTTAAAGTAGTTTCAAATGGCTGAAACTCAGGCCACTTCCAAATATTTTAAGTATAGTTACAATGATTTGACTCTATAAACCTTTATGGAAAACGTATACACCCCTTGCCATGGTGTCCAAAGGCCAGCTTCTGTGAAAACCCAACACCCTCAGGAAAGACACTTCTGGCCAGGGTTGGGGCAGGAATATGCCAGACCTCATGGCTCAGCGTTGGGGTAAGGAAGATGCACATGTTTTTGGGCTCTAAAGCCCTAAAAACCAAAGGTGGGGACACCTGCGTGCCCTGGCACCTTCTGCCACTGCAAAGCCTCCTTTGGAAGGCACGTGGGCTGGATCTTAATATGACCTATGTGCTTGCCCAAACCATGACCCATTCCTAAGCTCACCCAAACCGTGACCCATCCCTGAGCCTGCTGCTGGCAGAGGCAGGTCCACGGAGCCGCAAGCAGGCCTGCCATCACCAGTCAGTCTCTCCAGTAGCGCCAACGCGGCAGCTCCCGCTTTGGCAAAGCGAGCCAGGAGAAGGCAGCCCGCACACCATGCCCTGCTCAGCCACCGCCTTTGCAAACAGAGCAGGGGGGAGCAGAGGCAACGCAGACAGAAGACACCGAGACATGTTACCTACCAACCTCGAGCAGCACCTGCACGTAACCCAGAGGCTAGCCTGCTCCCCAGATATGCACTAAACCAGACTTTGTAACCCAGACATCACCAGTCCAGTGGAAGGAGGAGGATTGCAGGCAGCACAGGGGAAACTGCCTTCCCCAGCTCACTACGCTAATCTGCTTCTGCTTTCTTCTCATGGGAATGTTCCATGGAAAGAACGATGCAAACAGAGTTTGAACACTGGGAGCTATTGATACCTGCTGCTAAGTGTGGTTTCTGAGGAAAGTGAGGAAATCTGAAGAATTTTTCCAGTTTCCAGTGGAATTTTTATGCCTATCACAGCCCCTTGCCACAGCAAGCACAAGAGACCCGAACTACTTCAGATTTCTCTTCAGTTCCGCCCAGATTTCATGACGTGTTGCAGCTATATTTTTTTGCCTGCTGAGTTCTTACCTCGGAAAGAAGCTTCACGCGTATTCACAGCAACCCTGGAACGCCTTTGCCTTTTTAAGCTGACCACTTTCCATCGCACAGAAAAATAAATCCAAATGCACCGAGGCAGCCAAAGCCATTTATCAGGCTAAGTGGAAACCGTAAATTCATGCTAACTGGAATCTGATGGAAAACAATTGGGATCCTCCTCCTCCCGGCCCAGGTCTGGCAGGAACGTCAAACATTTTATGGCCTTCTTTATGCCTTACTTACAAGTCAGCGGAGCCGAGGGACTGCTCCCTTTGAAGCGATGCTGGTGGGTTGCAGGGGAGGCTCGCTGACTTGAGTTCGAGCTCAGCAGACGGAGGCACACCCCCCCCACCCCCAAACAGAGATTAGACCTCTCCGTTCCTAGCAAGTTTATCACATTTAACAAACATCCTCTTTTCAATACATCCATTATTTAAATTAGCACATGGCAGATTATGTTAACAAGCTTAATTTGTCAAGTAAATCTAATCATATTGCTTCCTTCAGGAGTGACCACGAGCAGTGTTTGGCTTTTGTGCCTTTTCAATACTGCCCAGAGAGGTGAAAAAACATATTAAAGTTGGCCTTAACTGAGCTGGCAGAATTTGCACCCAGAACAACTGTGATCAGACACTGTGAAAAACGGTGGGAGCCGGAATTAAACACAACCTAAAGAAGTTACTGAAACTTTATTTCTGGCCACTGATTTAGAGCTGGGGTGGATGACACACCAAAGCAAAAGTTGCCTTATTCCTGCTGTATGACCACATGTATAAAGAAGAAACACCCAGGAACGGACATCCTATCTAAAAAATCCCCCCAAAACAACACACCAATTCCTAAATCTAACACCCTTGCTCTGATTAGAAATCCAAGCCTCTGTAACTGTCACGGGTATTTAAACCAAACACAGAAATATGGAAAAAATGAGTAATCCTATTTGGAGACTGTAAAACCCAGCCTGCAGAGGATTAAGTCTAGTCCAACAGCCCTGCAGCTTAACAATGTTTTCCAGATCAATAGCAGCTCCCTTTGACTACAGAGGTTTGTCAATATATGTATGTCCACTCGCCTCCAATTCTAATTTTGGTGACCCTCATCTTCAATTGCCTGACCTGCAGGTGGGGGATCAGGAGCATTTCTGGCTTTGGAAGCTGATGGAGTTCTCTCCTGCAGCTGGCTGGAGCACCACCCTGCTACTCCAGAAAACCCAGTTACCTGCCTAGATCTGAAATTTTCACCTGATTCCTTAGAGGGCCAGCCCCTTCAGCCCGTGTTTGTGGTGCAGGCAAGCTTTGGAAGCAGAAATACTCCCTTCTGCAGGTGAGATGATGTGCTTTGAGCTGTGTTCAGGATCAGACACCCCACCCTGAAGTCTGGGCTCCCCGAGCTCCACACCACCTCCCCTCTGGCAGATCTTTAAGAAAGTTAAAGCTTATCAAAGCAGGACTTGTTAGCAGAACTTGTGGGTTTGGTCTCATCCCAGAAGAGGCAGCATTTACAATCAAAAATAGGAGCAATAAAATGCATGTGATGGATGCCAAGCCGTTGCCCTGCAGAAGGGTCATTACGCCCCAGCTGGCTTCCTGCTCCTCCCTCCATGGGGGATTCCTCCTGTGGCTTTTCCCCTGATAAGGGCTTTTCCTTCTTTATCTTGGGCTCCTTTAACAGAATCCTTTCCTCCTTCATCCTGAGCTTCCTCCCCTCCAGTCCCAGTGTTGCTGGGGCTTCGGTCCTCACCTGCTCCTTCAGAGTTGGCGGTAACTCTCCATCTCGTTGCCTAGCCAGGCACCAAAGCAAGTTTGTTTTCTCCATAATTAGATGCCATTAACCTGGTAACCTTGATTTAAAAAATAAAATAAACCTAAATTTCTCACCCAAATCACTGCCTGCCACTTAAAAAAATAAAAATTCTCCACTCTTTTGTTCATTTTACAAAGTAAACCCACCGGATCAGGGTTTTAAGCAGGGCTTTGCAATAGCATCCCAGTTTGCTGGCTTTGCAGGTTTAGGACTGAGCGGGGCTTATTCCACCTCACCAGATTACAACAAAAAATTACGTTTTAAACAGGGGTTTAATTTTCTGGGGAGGTGTGGGGGGCTATTTTTGGTTTTAAAACTTTTTTTTGTTTTCTTGCAAAGTCCACGCTTGCAGCTCCCTGTCCTGCTGTCAGCTGGCCCTTTGGACCTAACAAATGTGGATCTGGGGAAAGAAAAAAAACCCAACAACCCAGCGCAGCCCTTTGCGCCTGGCCCAGCATTCCAACTCTCCGCTCCCGGCTCCACCAAGTCTGATTTAGTAAAACTGCTGGGAGCTATTAGTTTACGAAAGAACCAGCACGCCCACCCAAGCACAGACGACTGCGAGAGGCTCCTCTTACACCGCTGCCATGTGCCTTTCATTCTGCCCGGAGAAGTCGGAAAGGTTGCGGTTTGGCTTAGGGCAGGAAGCCAAGGAGAAACCAGGACGGCGGCGAGCGAGGAGGTCAGGCTGAGAAGGGCTGGATGTCATCCACACCCCGGTGCTGCCACATGAGAAAGTATTAATTAAGGGGATGCTTATTAAGAGAATTCAGCCTCCATCCAGATCTGCCTGTTGCTCCTCCTTTCCATGCCCTGTAACCACTCCTCCCTCCTTTCTATATCCCTTTTCCCTTTCCACTACCATGCTTCGAATCTCTCTTTTTGCCTTATTTCTGCCTTCCTTCTCCAGTCTCTTCTTCCACCATCTCCCAGCCCTCTGCCTGCCTCCATCCCTTCCCTGACAGCACAGAGAAGCCCCAGCATCCCCAACAGCTGATCCTGAAGATCAGCATGGTCATGCCCAACCATTATGGTACTTTCCAAGCTCAGTCACCTGCCTGGGTGTCTGCTACTGGCCTCTGCTACCGACCCATAAACAGCGTGCATCACCCTCTAACCCACAAGTGGCACGGGGAACCGGGCAGCTACCCTCCATGCACTGCCGCCTCTCCTCCCAGCGAGCTCCGGGCATGCTTGTCTTGGCACCGGGAGAAGGAAGGTAAAGCATACGGCTCACTAGCCACAGCTTCACGCTGCACTGGCGTTACAAGGCAGGGAGCAGTCAGCTGCTGCTGCAGACCCCAGCCCCTGGGTCAGCCCCCAGCCCCACACAGGATGAGGCCCACGAGCTGCTGCTGCCTGAAATGTGGAAGAGCAAAGTGTTACGCACAGAAGGGGAAACCCAGCAACTAGTGTCAGTTATGTTCCTCACCAGATCTCCTCCTGGAGGTAGAAATAACAGCAAGCTTAAGTGATGTGGGTGGTAACATGCTAAGTCTTCTAAAAGCTGCCAGAATTTGGCTGGTTCATTATCCAAAAAGGCCTGTTTTGGCTGCAGGGTAGAGCTAGCTCCCCAAATCTGAAGATCAGTTCTGCGGTGGGAGAGGCAAGGTGAAACAAAAGGCAAAAACCACCAATGAAGCATCATTTTAGAGTCATTAAGGTTTTGAGATTCTCCAACCGGCTTCTGTTAGGATTGCATCCCCATTTGGGTGACTACAGGAAAGAGGAAAAATAAAGGGAAAGGCTCATTTCCAGAGATGCAGAGCAACCAGCAGGTTCCCTGCCATGCCCCTGCGATTCCCCTGTTTCTGGGGTGCTTGGACGCAGCTCAGGGAGGACCAGGTGTGGTGAACACGGACCTGAAATTTTATTACCTTCATGTCCTGTCAGAAGCAGAGCCTATTTGCAGATTTATAGCTCATGTCAACAGGAAGTTCATGTTTACAAGTTTCCAGGAAAAAAACCCAGCATTCCTGTCCTATGCAATAGCTCAGTGGGGACCCTGTCTCACGTGGGAGTTCTCACGCTGGTATGCTAGACAGGAACGAGTTTTAGCCATGTAAAACATCCAGACCAAAAGATAAAGCTATGAAAAAAATGGAAGGCCAGAAGGAAAACAATAATTCAGCAATTTGGTGGAAAATACACAGCAAGACAGCATAGCCATGTCTGGAAAAATACTTTTGTAGCATCTGGGATTCACACTTCAAAGAAACAGAAGAATTTTAAGACGATGAAAAACTACATTCAGGCGCTAACATGAATTTTTCTCCTCTGGTCCAAATCCCTTGTCATTCCCATTACACTGTTCCTCCAAGGGTCAGCAGCCAAGCTCAGCCCACAGTCACACCAGGGTGGCCCCTTCCCTCCAAACAAGCCCACGTATGGGACCAGACCCTTCCAGGATCCACCCTACTCCCCGAGCTCAACCCCACATCAACCCCCTGCTCTCTGCAGCCACCAGCAACTACAGAGCTTGGAGCGATGGTTAAGCCACAGCCCATAACCAGAAGCGCAGACAGTGGCATCTTTAACCCCGACGCAGGGCTGTGCCAGTGCCACCTCAAAGCCATCCTGGAAGGGCAGTGCAGAGAGCTTCCACACCCTTTGGTGCCTTCAGCAAGCAGGAGGCCTGGGGGGAAACAGCCCCATCCTGCGAAACCTGGACTGAAAACCTTTTCCTTCCATATGGTTATAAAAAAAAACCTCAAAACCAAACAAAAAACCCCAAACCTCTCAAAAATCACACAGAACAAGGAGACATCAGGACAGCCAAAGGTCAAGCAGCCAGCACTCTACCAGGATGCCAAAGAGCCATATTCAAATCAGTAAATATTTATTTGGGCCACGTTGTACAGTTTAGTAAATACAACTACAGGGCACCTAGGGTGGTTTCTCATCTCCTGAGCGCATATTGGTCCCAGGGAAAGTTTCTGTCTTGACAAACGGACATTACCAACAGAAGAGTCTTCTGACACAAACCCATTTAACAAAACACAACAGGTACCGAAACTTCAGTCTCAATAACACACAGCCTGCTCCTCCCAAGAGGAACAGCTGACAAAAACCAGGCTGACAAAGCACACAACCCATCACCCTTAAAATCTTTCAGGATTTAAGATCAAAAAGCTCGACACCAACCCAGCCAAAGAGGAGGCCCACAAAGGCTGGAGGCATCAGCCCTCTCCAACACCATGTCTGTACCCAACACTTTTGCCTGTAGCTGCCCCCAGCAGAGATTTAAGGCGACCCACCTCCCCACCCACTACCTGGGCATTCAAGCCCTTTCCATGTCAACCCACCAGCACTAACAACAAAATTCCCAATGGAGTCAGAGAGATGGGAAGGAGAGTCATGTAAAGTTCCCAAAGCTTATTTTTCCATCCTACACGCTTATCAAGGAAACACGCCATTACCAAGGAGCTGCCTGCCTCCCATCCAAGTGTTTTACACCCAGGTGACACCGTCCCTACACAAAAGGCAGAAGCCATCAGATCCCTTATAATTTTTGTGGAAGGGAGAGGGGGATCTGCTCTCATCCTGCGCTCTTGGCAAGCTTCCTGCAGCCATGGAACAAGCAGAGCACGTGCACAGCACCCTGCATGCCCAGCACTCCCTGCCTCCATCTGCTCCCACAAACCTGGGAAGTAATATGCTGGAAAACATTTGAGAGGGTTTGCAGAGGATTTTTTAATGGACTGAAAGGAGCGTTTGGTGTGCATCACATCCAAGTCAGAGGTCTTCCACCCCACACACCGGCCGTCCATGCTCAGACAACTGTCAACAGCCAGAAGGCAGCAAAGGTCTGTACGCTGAAGTTAATTAGCATGCACACAGGGGAAAGAGGAAGAGGCCAAAAATTACCTTCCATCCAAAACTCAGATTTACTAAACCTGAAACTTCAACAGCTGTCAAAATCATGATTTTCTATACCATGAGTTATAAAAAACCCAGAGATCTCAAGGGAAAGAATAAGAAAGAAACACCTTAATTTACAAAACAATAATAAAAACCTGGAGTAGGAGATGAGAAAGAGTTGTTCATCAGCAAAGCTTCTCCAAAGTGGGGTTGAATTTGATGGCACAGGCAGTTAAAAGGCAGCATTCTGGAAATAGCTATTTGATTTGGCTATGTTGCTACTGAGAAAAAAAAACCCTAAAGCAGCTCGAGCAGTCATTTACTTCTCGTTTCATCAATCCTACCCAGAGTCGTCACGGAGGTGAAGCCACGTTTATCACCGGCGATTCTGCTTCGGGGTGCTCTGCCCAGGTGAAACAGCAGTTATGGGGCTGCTCTTCCCTGCTCCCAGCTGTGTTTTGCTGACGGTCCTGAACGCCTCCACCTGCTTCTGCAGATGGAGCAGCTGCAGTGCAAGGCAACCACCTGGCCCCACGCAGCCCTGCCCTGCGTCGCAGGGGAGAGTAGAGTTACAGCAGCTCCTGCCCTACTTAAGGCCCTATCTGTATTTATTTGGGTTATAAATGCTGAGTTTGTGGTTAATAACCTGGCTGCTTTGAGCCCAAGTAACCTGAAACACTGCAGGCCAACTTTGGAGTTCAGCATGACTCATCTGCATACAGTTAATGACCACGGTCAGCTTTCCACTGACCAGCAACCAAAAAAACCCCTCCAGGTGTGGAAGAGATGAGCGATAGATACATCACCATCCTACTCAGGGCTGCAGACCACCCTCAAACACCCAACGATCACACACACGCAACCAGTTGCACACCTCGCACAACAGCTTTGGGTTGCACCAACCCAACCAGGGCTACTGGTGGGACTCGGTCTGGAACGGGCAGAGCAGGGCACGCTGAGCTGCGCCAGCATCGCTGCAGCCGAGCCCAACCCCCACGGTGTGTTCCTGGGTGCAAGGCTTGCAGGGTGCTGCAAGGGAAAGCAGACCACGCGTGCTGTTAGCCGCTGGTGTTTGACCCGATGCTCCGAGCTATGGTGTGAGTACTTTGAATTTTACTCCTCTGTAGATCTAGAAAAACAGATGACAAATACATATCCTCTAGGGAATACCATTATGAGCAGAGCAAGAGGAGCACTAAAACGGTTTACTGAGAGATTTTTACAGCAGCCGTTTCAATAACACCTCTCCAAGTTACCACTGCAGTCTGAGCAGGCTTCCAGTCTGAGAGATCATTCTTCTGGCAGACTTCTTACAACTAAACAGCAGTGTAATACAGCTACCTGATTAGCAGTGCTGCTTCAGCATCTCTTTTCACCATTTTCCTGCAAGTCCTTGTTTAGTGATGACAATATTTATGTCAGGAACACAAGGATATGCAACTCTGCGACTACAAACCGTAGAGACAGACGCTGCACTTAAAAAAACCCAAACAAAACCACTTCCCAATAGGCTCCAAACGTCTGGACACTACAGCATCAGTAGAAGCAGCTATCTGTTACTCGGCAGTGATTTTTAGATTACTTGAACCTAATTCAGAATTGTAGTCATACAGGGTGAAAAAAATAATCCATGAGATGTAATAAACTTCTGGAAGAAAGGAGATAATTTGAGGGCAAAAATTAGATCTTGCAAAGACAACCTGACAGGAATTAGTCCAAGAAAGCCTGTGGGGTCAACTTGTATTGACTATAAAAGATCCTTGTGCAAACTAAAAGCTTTTCCTGCCTCCTTGTTTTGGCATATGGAAAAGCTCCAAATTCACCCCCTCAGGTTCGCACCCACGACAGTGGCTGTTTAACGCCAGGAGGAGTCTCAGGGAGGGGACGTTAAGAAGGGGTAGTAAGAAGATGGAGGAGAAGAAGTGCTGGAGGTGCAGCACACTGAATCTCTTCGATGTGTTCAAGAGTCGAGTCCAATCAAACCGACATTTGTAAAAGCTTCTCTCGGGCCCCGTTTCCAGAGACCTGCCCTCCTGCGTCTCCTGGGTACTCAGCCTCCCACTCGCCTCGGCCGTTTCGCAGCACATCGAGAAGTTTACTATGAAAATGGAGCACGGCTGTCTTCTTGACCCATGCAGAACAGCTAATCCCAGAGGGATAATCCTGCTTTAACGAGGAAACAATAGGACCTTTGGTAAAGCATATAAATTTTATAAAAGCCCCACTACAACGTTCCTGGGAATGGACGGCGGACCTCTAAAATGAATTTTGTACGCGTCCGTCTCAGCCATGTAACATAACACGAGGCAGGGAGAGCCGACTGCTCTTTCTTGTTTGCAAGACACCGTAAAATCCGTAACAGCGCTGGAGGCAAATTTCCCATGCCAACTGACATCTGCACGCTGCCCCTGCAACAACACGCCTCGTCCTCAGCTGCCAGAGGAGCCAGGGGACACCACAGTCTCCAGCTCATCCAGCTCCGACCCACGGCACACCTCCTGCATGTTGAAAACGGGACTCACCGTGGTACAGCCGACCTGGCCGCAGGGAAGTGGGCCAAACCCACCAGCGGATTTCACGCAGACCGACAAACAGCTGTGAGACGGCAGGAAGTCAGGCAAAGCCAACCTGCGCTGCAGTTAGGCTGGTGACCTCCAAGCTGAAGCTTCAAGTCTCTGCACAGCTGAGAATCAGTGCCAGGTTTTGCATTTTAAAAAGACCATTAGATTGAAAAACAATTAATTCATTACAACTTAGGTGTAGAAATCCACTTGATGCTCATTGTACAAAAACCCTCAGACACTTGTTTTCTGACCTCACCAGACCTTGCTCCAGCACCAGATAAGCACCCAATGAACCGACATTTCAACACTTTCTTTTACCCTCAAGTATAAACATGCAACTGCTGAGAAAAAACAGTGATGCTCTGACCTGACACAACCAGTCGTGTCGAGGGATAATTCCTGTGCTGTATCAGTGACTGGAATTACCAGAGCTTTGCCAACAGTTTAATGAGATGGAAACTCACGCTCCCACTGCCAGAATTTGTTTGTCGGGGTATAAACTACTTGGATGCCCTGAATATTTTGCTTCTGTGTTATAAAACAGGTGTGAAGAGGTGCATCTCCATTCATGGAGCCGCCGCTCGGAGAAGCACGGCCATTTGGACAGTACCACTGGTGACGGATTTTAATTTCTGGCGTGGACGCAGGCAGATCTGTCCGTTGGCTCACCCTCACCCTGGTTGTTCTTGCTGATCTACAGACTCACCCCATGCTGGAGAAGCAGAGTCAGGAGACAGAGGGCTACCGCATGTGGTCACCAGAACAAGCGCACACATGCCACCACTTCTCATACCATCTGGGGTTTTTTGCTTTTCTCTGGGGCTGTCTGGAGAACCACCATCACCCCTCAGACCGGGAGGACCAGCGAAGGCTGTAGAAATCCTGCTCAAAGGAGCACAAGAAGCAACTTACTGCAGAATTCTGCTGAGGAAGGCTTCGTGCAGGGCAGGGCGGGATGGCTGGCACATTTGGGGAGGCACCGAGGTACCGCTGCAACCCAGCAGCACAGCGAGGTGCCCTGCTGGTGGCTCTTCTAACAGGGCCCGCTCGTGGGTCACTGAGTGTCGGAAATACTCCTGAAATCACTTTGGGTTTTCACCAAATGGGGCTCTCACAGCCTGGATGGTCACGTTTGCCCAGAGTCCACCCGAACAAGAACCAGCTCCGTGTGGTGCTGCAGGTTCTCCAGGGCTTCCTGGACCACCCTACACCACCAAGGGCACCAGCAGGACAGCATAAGTGCAATGCTGATGGGAACTGATCCTTATTGACACACACGAAGGAAAAGCAGGGATCCTACGCCAACCAAACTACCCTGTATGGTATCTGTGAGACCAAAGGCAAGAATTTCTGTGTGGACTGGGATCCTGGTCTCTGATGGCTTGCTCACCTGCCCATACACCATCAGAAAAGTCATCATCGCTGATGGAGGATTAAGAAGATGTGGTAAACAATGTTCAGGAGTAGTGACTGTGTCTACAAATGTTATTTTTGCGAGCACATTTTACCTTAAAAATATAACAAATTTCATCCCATTAACTTTATACCAAACGTAGCTTTCTTAATTAGAAGTACAGGGCTCGAGGGAAACTGCTGTAATTGTTAAATGGGAAATAAAACCTGATGAACACAGCAGCGGCAGTGACTGAAGACTTAACATTCAAATAAAAGTGGTAGCAGGCAAACAGAAACATCTAAAAATTACCTGCCCAGCAGTACGTGTGCTCTGATAGTCATTTACCCATTCACATG
Organism: Rhynochetos jubatus; assembly: GCA_027574665.1. Classification (NCBI taxonomy): domain Eukaryota; kingdom Metazoa; phylum Chordata; class Aves; order Eurypygiformes; family Rhynochetidae; genus Rhynochetos; species Rhynochetos jubatus. Next base: position 15,180,206 of record CM050665.1, on the reverse strand, counting down.
CACAAAGAGGTTTTATTTTTCCTCTTGCTAAAATCAATACTTCACAGGGCAAAAAAAAGGTTTGTTCAATGAGACAAGTATATTAAAGAAGAAAAAGGATGGACAAGTGCTTGTGAACATTTTGGGAGTGCTGCAGTGCAAAACCAGCGCAAGGCCAAGGAGGTACTGCTAGATATGGACGGCAGGGATTTCGATGCTAAAATCAAAGTGGGCACAGGTCACCTCCACCGCTCCCTTTGCAAGGTCCTCAACCACAAGCCTTCTAAAAGAGAGGTATCTACGGCTATCCAAGAGTCTTCCTAAGAAGATCCCATCTAATTCTAGGTGCTTAGCATACCTAGATACAGAGGGCAGACCACACCTTCACAGAAAACAAGTCATTCCCTGGGAGACAAAAAAGGTACCAACTAGTGTATTCTGAAATGTGGAGACTCAGGGGGACCAGGGGTGGGAATCTGGAGTCAGGCAGGTACTCCGCAGCAGAGGAGTAAGCCTGCAGTAGTAAATGGATGCAGGTGACCACCAAAAATTCAATTTTGTGTGACGCTGATTTGCCTGATACCCCGCAGTCAGACTTACAAGGTCTACGAACAAGCCACTGCCTGCGTCTCTAAATTCTCACCTCTCCTTTCTGTGTACAACTGTATAAGTGAAGAGTGGAGAAATGGATGCACGGATGACAGCAGGGACCAGGTTCAGGATCTATTTCTGCCTCTGTGCTTCTCCATCCCACAGCCCTGAACCACTTCCGCTCTGCAAAGGTCTCAGGGATGCTCTTCCAGATCTGCTAAACTAGTTTGCTTTGTGGTTGCCACAAATTTGCTATTTTTTTTTTTTTTGTGGAAACCATTCTCAAGATTGCTGCCTTTTCTCTCCATCTTTAAGCAAATCTCTCGGCAAAAAAACGAATCGGTCCTGGGAAGCGGATGGCTCTGCGATGAGGATATCAAGTTTAACACAACTTCCATCTAAGAAGAGGAAGGATAAGGGAACAGAAATTCAGACAGCTAGAAACCTGGATGCATTAGCTCGTAGGTGCATCCAGCTGTGGCACAAGCATGATACCCACTCACGTACGTGCCCAGGCTCGAACAGGGAGTAGGAGTTGAGGCTGACACAAGTGATCCCTAGCTGGGCTTGAAGGTTTTTCAGTGGTGCCTGATCTGCGACGGTTGAGGAGTGCGAATGCCTCTCTGAAAGAACGTTCCTAAAGACGACCGAGTTTCTGAGCACAACATAAAGCACGGCATGTCTCGTTACTCACCACGGGAAGGTGATCCATCAGCATCTGTAGTGCGAAGAGGGAAGCAAACAGCAGAAGGAAAGCAAAGCGCTAGAAAGAATTTCTGGCTAGAATTTGCTGCTTTAAATCTTTGTGTGAACGCGGGCTGTGTGCTGCAGAACGCCACACTCGCAACGTGAAAGCAAAATGGGCACAAGGCTTCCATCCAACCCGGATTTAATGGCAGAGAAGATAGATCCGCTCTTTGAGAAAAATCCCAATTGTTGATTTCTATTTTGTCTGGCGTGGAGCACAGTATTCCTCCTTCCTTCCTGCCAGGAGTGGTGGAAATACAATGTACTTTAAAGTAATTACAGTAGCTCATCCCAGAAATGGCTGCATTTCAAACGAGGCAGGAGATACAAAGCGGGAGTGGCTCCCTGATGAATGTTTAACCTGCCCTCAGACCTTGGGATGAAAAGATGCTCTCCAAAACAAACCATCTCTGTGTGCTTCCAGCACCTGTCCAACGTGTCTCCCCTCGGACTGCCTAACCCCTGCTAGCACCTAACCCTGCTAGCACCTAACCCAGGGCAGCACAGCCCCAGCACAGCACCACGGGCAGGAGCTGCTTTCCTAGAAAGATGCTCAGCTTGATCTAGGGTTTTTTATTGTTGAACCAATGCCTGTGAATCCTCAGAAAAACAGGCTAACATTTGGCTGTGCCAACCCTGTACCCCTCTAAATATGCAGCCTGGGTTTTGCAGCGTGCTTACAAGCGTTCAGTATTCTGATTATTGGTAGAACAGCCACAATTATCCAAATAAAACTATTACTATATTGGGCCTTAGATCATAAATAGAACTTAATGGATTTTATTACATCCCAGGAAGCAAGAGCTACAGAAGGAAAAGTATTGCTAAAAGTGCATCGCTACTACCTATCAATTTCTCCTAAACACTCAGCACTTAAGAAATACCCAAAGAAACACACTGCTCCCACCGCATAACTATTTCAGATTCCCCTCTGAGCTCTTCCCTTTTAGCCAACTTGCACAGTATGTTTTAACAGCTGAAAATTAAAGGGTCAAAATATTGAGCCTTCAGGTATCAAGTTCACAATGGAAATAGCAGCTGACACAGAACGGGCGCCGCTGAGCACGGCGGTAATAATTCTGTTGCCTCGGAGCTGGAAGCAGCTCCCTAACACCAAGTTTGTTATTTAACTCAGCGAGAAATGAAAGAAAATGCCACAGCCGTGGATTTATTCCTTACACAGCCTCTTTCAAATCATACTCCAAAACCAGAGCCACGCTAGCAGCGAGTCTTTAACTTGGGCTGTGGCATCCTCTTTAACCCAAATAACTCCCTCTGAGTTGCTGGTGAACGCAGCGACGGCGATGGCCTAAGCGACGGCTGCTTGTCCTTCAAGCCCGTGCAAGCTCTTCTGCTGGAGCCCAGCTTCCAGAAAGCTTCATGGGAGCCAAACACAACGAGATGCCTGGGCTCCAGCAGCAAGCAACGACAAATCCAGGATGCTGGACAGCCACTGGCCCAAGTGACCCCACGGAGAAGGGCAGGAACAAGGAGGGCTTCTGCGGGGTCAGGGAAGCTAGCCAGATATGCCTGCTTCCCACTTGCCCCTCCTCACATCATCTTGCCACCCCCGGGACTCCCCACCTGGCCCCGCTCTGCGGTGACAGCCCAGGCCTGCTGTTATCTCCCAAACAGATGCATTTGTTCTCTCGAGAGCCTCCCACGTCTTATCTAGCTGGCAGTTTCCAAACGTCAATCGCCAAGTCCAGCTAAAACCACTTCAAGCTCTTTTAGGCAACTATTGCTGAAAGCGTTTGGGCTGGGGAGCGAGGAGACAGCCCCACCGCAGGGCTCCCCCCTCGCCGTCCTGCTGCGATGGGTATGGAAAGCACCTCCCGCACCCCGCTCCGGTGCCGCTGTAAACAGGACCTGGCACGGGAATGGATGTACAGTTTACAAAGATCCCTTGCTTCAAGCGAATTTGCCTCTCAACACATGGCCAAACTCTCACGCAATAAATTAACTATTTGGCAGCCACCGAGCTAGCGCTGGAGCCAAACCAATTAGGGTTTAATGTGATCCCAATTTCCTATTTCTGAGACGAGGGTTGGGGGGGGGGGGGGGGCGGAGAGAAGGGGAAAGAGGAGGGAGGGAGAGCAAAGTAAATCCCCTCCTGGTTTATAAATCCTTGCCAATCATCCCAGATAAACCTGTCACCCACAGCTCTAAATCGGCATTTGCACTCGCGTGCTCCGAGGGACGCTATGGGAAAAGGCGCGTTGGACGCAGCCAGCCTGACTCCCGACATGTGTTTTCCATACTTGGGAAATTCAATCATTTAAAAAATATTTACCAAGCTTTGTCTTTAATTAGAAAAACATGACGACGGATAAGGCAAGTTATTGTTTCTAAGCTAGAAATGTCAGAGATCCTAATGATGTCAGAAGATAAACCCCATTACCGACCAAACCAGACGAAGGGTTTTTTCATCTCCCGGCACAGTTCAGCGCTTTACAGTCACAATTCATCAGTGCCTTCCTGGCCCCCACCAAGCCTAATCAGGGAGGAGGAGGAGGGAAGACTCCTGCCTGCAGATCTGCTAGAGGGGGTGTTTTAATGCGAAAGAGCTTGCACAGCAGGGGAGGAACACGGGAGCCAGTTGACTTCTTTGTGTTTTAACATCCTGACCACAGTACCTCCCCTGCTCGTGCAATTACCTGCCATCACCTAAGATAAGCAAATTAATCTCATCCCCACCTGGAAACGCCTAGGCTGAACTATCCCCATCCTTTAAAAAAAGTGAACCAAGACCCACTGAAAGGTTTGCTCCCAAGAATACAATCAGAAAATACTGTATCCCACAATACCCACGTAAGAAAAGAAAGCAGACCACCATGCCTGTCTGTCTGCCCAGGACCACGTGCGACCACATAGCTGTACCCCACACTATGGTCCCTCTTCCATCTCTGTTCAGGCACCTCCAGTCAGATGCAGAGACTTTGCAGGCAGGATGCACAACAGCTGAGAAGTATAAAGCAAGTATGTCTTGGCAAACAGACACAAAAGATAGCGGGATGTAATGAGTTATTAGGCTAGGCATTTGTGTGCTCACCACTCCTGATAAGGCATCTGAATTCAGAGTTTTGCCGGCTAGGAGGGCATCAGGGAGGGTCTCTGGATCAGCTCCCCACTGCCCTGTCTGCCACCAGCCCAGTCCTACCAATGCCAGAGACTTCTTGACCCAGCCATCTCTCGCCAGTCCCTGGCCAGACCAGCCTATTCCCACGTACACCAACCACATACAACCTCCCTGCTCTCTTTCCTTTAGGATTTTATACCTTCTTCTGCTGCCTCCTGCCAGAAACGGCTTGATAAAATGCAATGCAAAACCCAGGCAGAAGCGTCCCAGGTGACATATTCAGAAGAACTTGCTGCTACAGCAACTGGGTGCACTGTTAGGAATTGAGAGACCAACTCCCAGGAGATCATGAGGATTAAAAAATATGGACCGATTTAGTTCAGGGAGAAGCTGATATTGATGCTAACAAACTGGTGTGTCTATCAAGTCCACTCAGAGAAAAGCATCAGTAATTCTGCAAGCACTCGCTATTTGCCTTATTATTTTATGACAAACGCAGAAAAAAAAATGGCTAATGCTACACTTTGCATTCAAAACCATACCTGTAATAAGAGAATTCTGTATCATTTCACATGTTAAGAAATACTAGTTGTTTAGTTTAGATAAGTTTTAAACAGAATGGATCGCTCTGAGTCAATCATTTGGCATTAGGTTGCAGGGGTTACAGCATGTTGAGTAATTCGGTATAGTTTGTTCATTACCAGCTTAGCGTGAGTAGCTGGATTTGCTGAAGCCCTAGGCCTCGAGCTGTAAATTTCCACTACGATATGTTTTCAGCTGGGACAGAGCTTATTTTCTTCTTAGTAGCTGTTACAGTGCTATGTTTTGGATTTAGTGTGGGAATAATGTTGATAACGCACTGATGTTTTGTTGTTGCCAAGTAGTGCTGATCCCAAGTTTAGTCTGGCAGAGTGAGCAGGGGCACAAGGAGAACAAACCAGGAGATAAGGAGGCTACAACCTTCAACAAGATGAGAACAGCCAACAGCCTGCCTGCAGAGAGAAAGAATCCAGTAAGGTCTTAGAAGACCCCAGACCAACAAATCCCCATTGGACTGAGAAGGCATGTGAGTGGTGGGAGCAGGGACTGTGAGGGTCTAATTGCCCTAATTCCTTTGTGTGGGGTCCCTCTACGGAGGCACCCAGCTCCAGCGGGGTTTTTCTTTTTGCTGTGCCATCTGAATAATTTTTTTTCATAATATATGGTATCTGAGACGCTGCTAAAGGAAACCTGGGGCTGAACCTGGAAGGAGGAGGCTGAACCTGCACTCGAGGATGAGAATGTGTGTGTGTGACCCTGGAGCCACCCGCTGCGATGGGACTTTGATCCTAGCAGTTAAAGACCCAGGTGGTGTGTGCGTGGTTCCTGGGATGGTGTATGAGTGCTCAAGTGGACTCTAACAAAAAAACTTCAGTGTCAACTACAGACCCAAAGCTAAGACTACAGCATGCCATTTATCTTTCGAAAATAGCCCTGCAACCCAAGCTTGAGGGCTATTATCAACCACTATCTTAAATATCAACACAAATCTACATTGCAGAAAATCCCTGCCTGAATAGTCTGATCCTTTCAATTTATACCAAGACTGCAAAGGACATCTGAGGGAAACACACGTGCAGATTTTGACCTCAAAGTGCAATCACCAGGTAAGTTACTACCTGTAGGAGTTAGTGCTCCTCTCCCTAGAAGAACATGAAATGGCATAAAGAACGTTTTAGCACCTGGAGTGCACAAATACAGCCAAAACGATGTGCAGTGACACGTTCATGGCTAAATCAAGCATGGGTGTGCACACAGAGGGTGCAGCAGGGAGGGATGGGAAGGTGACAGGGACAAAGGGGAAGTTTTCTGCCCCAGACACTGGCTGGACAAGTGCCTTCAGGAAGGTGGCTTTCAGTCTTGAGTTCCAGGTAAATTGCCTGTCTGCGTGGAAGCACTGCCTCTGGAACCTTCTACACTGGAGGGGGGAGACAGATTCACTTCTCACCTTCGTGAGTTTTATAGCCACCTCCTTCATCTGAAGTCAAAGCGTTTACCCCTGATTCTTGCCAGCAAAAGGGAAACCCGAGCAGTCCTTCTCCCCGATCCAGTGGCTCACAGGAAGAGCTTGAGGTAGTTGCGAAGCCTTGGCAGCTCAGGCCAATGGAAACCATACTCAGCTCGTTATTCCACTCCAGTCCTGCTTTTAAAAGAGTTAACTACACAAGCTCTACCTGAAGTACATGCTCTTTTCTCTCTTCAGAGCAGCTGCACATGAAAAACCTCTTTCTCTTTTCTCTGACTGCTGTAAAAAGCCAGTTTACTGGTGCAAGGGAAAAGTAACACCTTAAGCCTTTTATGTTACATCATATGAAAATCAAGACTAAGTCCCTAAAAGACCCATTTTAATTTCTGCCCACTGGAAATATCCATGTAAGAAAGGCATGTTCGTGAGAGTCAGTATTGTGCCTTAAATGAATATGGAACACCCCAAAGTTTCAAAGCAGTCCCAAATCGATCCTTTCTTTCTGGATCATTAGTTTCACACTGAGCACTGAACCACTCCTCTGTAATACATACCCAAAGAAATCAAGCAACCTTCTGACACTGCCAGGAACTGTATTTCTAATACAGGAGAAATCACTGGGCTGATAACCAGGGCAATGCATGTAATTTGTGCTTGTAAAAATTATGAGTCTACAGCTGATTATTCACTTTCTCGAGCCCAAAGATAAAATCCAAGTGTTCTTGGGCAGATGCTAGGCCCAAGAACTAAGTGATGCCTCGTGCCAGCGTTCAGCCTGTTCAATAACTGGCACTAACAGGACATTGTTACCTGCTCAGCTATAAAGCTGCCGAAGGCTATAACACATATTTATGTGCTTATCCGTATAAAACAGCTGTATGGCTCACTGGGGTTATCATTAGCACTTCAGCAATGGATGCTGAGCCACAGGCATATTAAAGCTGCATAAGAAATGATGCTTTAGCTGCCGCTGAGTCATCTGAACATCCTAAGTGCTTGTCACCCTCTTGCCAGGGGCTGGGGCCTTGCTGTACCTGCTGGCATAAAACCAGCACAATTACTTCCTGACCTGGTTCTGTCAACGGGACCCAGATGAAAAGCCCTAATCTCATAGTTTAATACTGCAAAACTGAGTAGCTACATATACATTCATACGTTCCTGCCACGATCCAGAAAAGCATTCATACAACTTGCCTGAGGTTGCAGAAAGTGCCACAGCTGAGACTGGGGGCTGGTTTCACATACCCACCCTGAAGCTCCGGCTTTAGGCACAAGATCGCCATCTCCCTTAGCTTCAATTACTGTTAAGCAGGATTTCAAAGGCCTGTCTCTCCTCCCAGTGCTCAGTCGGAGAAACAGGGAATCTGAGCAGACTCTGCGCACGCTGCCAAGCTGCACCATGAGCAGACACACCGTATTTCTTTCATCCAACTCCTTGTTGCCAAAGCCTGAGCCAGTTATCCTGGGCTCCCCTTGCAGTCAATGAAAAAGCCCAGGCACCTCCAGCACGTAATTTATCTCATCCAGAGAAAGGTGTCTGAGACTGGCGAGATGAATCACCCTCAGAAGTGCCTGTTCATCCACTGCGACTGCAAAGGGAGCTTGGGGAAAGACAATCAGGCACAAAGGGCTGACTTTTGGACAGTGAGGTTAAAGCAGATGATCTCACCCAAGCTCCTTCTGTGGGGCCTTCTCTTCAAGGCAGACGAAACAAAGAGCCCTCCCTGGCAGCGAGGTTAGGAGCCCATCAGTCAGGTACCAGGGTTCTGCAAACCCACGTGGCTGTTAACATGGTTTGCTCACTCTGTGCCCTCCTCCCACAGCAGCCACCTGAGCCAGGGGCTGTTTCAGGTCCACATGCTTTGACAGACTAATATTTGTAACTGCCTTAACCTCACTCCGTGTTCTCCACACATTTTGCACTAAGCAGCCTGAAAAAGTATTCTTCCACACTCTGCAACTTCCATCACTTGGTAATTCCTTCTCTGTACGGAATGCAACTTTCAGGGTGGTTTCCACATTAGCGTCAGCATCTATCTTTACACTGCTTCCCGAAGGGCCATCACACTTAATTCTAAAATTCCCTCATTTCCTCTGAGCTGTGGGATGCACTTTCAACTGCTCTTCCCCCTTCACTGAACTATGACTTATCAACAGTCGCCTCGCGGCCGTGATCCAGCCCATTCAGATTGCGGATAAACAAATCCTGTGGCACGAGCACAGATAAGAAAAATCATCAGGAGGTTAATATGGTGAGAGGCACAGGCTAACCATCTACCCTGCTCCTTGGCAGCAGCAACGCGCTTCCCTGCTCTCCTGCCGACCTCATCACCTCCAAAGAGAGCGCAACCCTTCTGGAAACAAACCTTCTGTTTTGAGAAATTAATGAAAACGGAGCTCCAGTTGTCCACCTTCCCAGCCCCAAGTCGCAGAGGATGCTGCAACAGATGGGCTTCACGTTCACACCCACTCACTGCCCATCCCAGCGCACGCTATGGGTCCGGCCACCGCCAAACCCACCGGTCTGCTCCTGACCATGCCACAGGGTGACGCGGGGGTACAGGCAGCAGCCCTGCCGCTGCCCGCCCTGCCCCGCGCTGGGTCACGAAACCCCGTCCCGCCTGGAAATTAAAAATAAACCCCGTGGGCCGCCCCGCGGGGCTGCTGCCGGGCTGGTTTTGCAGGTGGGGGGTCCCCAAGGCTGCCGCCGGCCCGGCTGCCTCGCAGCTCGAGGGCGATGAACCGCACGTTGATAAACACACAGCAACCAAACACGGACACTGCTCGGTTCTATACGTGAACGCGTGCGCCCCGAGCAGGACGCAGCACCCCTCGACCAGGCAGGGCAGACCCGAGAGGGGCTGAGCCCGGCGGCGGAGTCGGCACCACCACTGCCCCCCGCTCCCTCCCTCCGGCCACCCCGCCGCCGAGGCCTGGCCAGGCCGAGGCGTCCCCCGCCGCCGCCCGGCCCCGCTAGGCCCTTCGCCCCCGTCCGAGCGGCGCCGAGCGGGTCGGCGCCTCCCCCCTTCGCCCTCCCCGCGTCGCGGCTCTTACACTGGCAGCCACCCGGGATCCCCACCATCGCCCGGCTCCTCGGCGCCTCCTCCCGCTCCCCGCCGCGGCCCCACCAGCCCGGCCCGGCCCGGCCCGGCCCTTCGAGTGACGCTACCGGGGGCGCGGCCTACCCGGCCCGCCCCGGCAAGGCCGCGGGAGGTCCGGCCTGCTGCCGGGTAGCGGAGCGGGAGGCCGCGCTTTGGTCAGAGGCGACGCTAATGTGACTTTAATCATTAATTTTAGCCTAATTGTGGTTTATAGTCTCCCCCAAACCATGTCACCTTCTCCCCTGCTCTGCACTGATGTCACCCTGCTAACATGAAGGTGTTACAATACCCGAGGCCACGGGGCTGGGCTGCGGACTTTTGTAACCAAAGTGTCTGAGATGTATGGAGAGTCATGAGGCCCTGGAGATGATGTTTCAAGAGTTGCAGGACGTGGAGTGGTTTGGGTTGGAAGAGACCTCATCTAGTTCAACCCCAGGGATGTCTTGCACTAGAGGAGGTTGCTCAAAGCCTCATCGAACCTTCATGCCCCAATGATGGAGCATCTACAACTTCTCTGGGCAAGCGTTGTCTCACCACCTTCATCGTAAAAACTTTCTTATATCCAGTGTAAATTGATCCTCTTTCCAATTCTGGCACTATAAGCCTTGGTAAAAAGCCTCTCTCCGTCTTTCTTATAAGCCTTTCTCTACTGAAAGGCTGCAATAAGGAACAATGGGGCTCATCTCAAGGACCAGCTACCCCTATGGTCCTTCTTCTGTGGAAAGGGGGAGAGCTGAAAAGCTTTGCTGCCAGCTTTCATGGTTAGGTGTGACCTTGTTGGCCAGGGAGCTGAGTGTGTCAGGAGATTGCCCCCCAGCTTGCCTGGTCTCCCAGCACTTCTGCCTTTCCATAAATGCCCCAGGGAGCCTGGCCACAGGAAAACTTATTTAGATTTACATGGAAAAAAACCCCAGGAATTAAGTCAAATGTCCACACCAGAGCTGAGACATGCATGGTTTGACTCTGGCAAAGTCCAAAGCCTGAGTGCCGTTTGCCTCTGGTAGGTACCTCCAAGCCCAGAAATGCAATACATGACCTTGAGAGCTTCCCTGAGAGTCCTTCCCAGGGCTTGTTGAGGGTGCAGCTTTGTGCTGATGCCCAATCGGCATCTGAAAACTAAGCCCAACTCTTCTCCTATCCTGGAGGGATTTGCCATGATGTTTCTTGGAGGAAATTGCAGGTGGGCCAGATGGGTCAGGGATTTCCTGAAAAACTTGAAAGAAGCTGTAGGAAGAAGATCGTGTGTCGGCAAATTGGGTTGTAGCTGGGATTTCTGTTCCCAGCAATAAAATATATATATATATATGGTCCTGGAGCCAGGGCCAGGACCCAGTCCCCTGTCCTAAGTAGATGTCCTCACCACCAGTTAGCAAGCCATGCTGGTACCAGTGTGGCTTTTGATGCCCTGCTGTCTCTTGGCTCAGCCTTGGCAGAGTTCATCACCAGTGAAGGGGAGCTCTTGGGATGGAGCATGAGATCCAAACTGGCAGCCCAAGGGCATTATCCATCCCCTCAAGTCACTGCCTCTATAATAAGGCAGGAAGAGCTGTGAGCCCTACTTGGCTCTTGGGGAAAAAAGGCACACAGGTCAGGGCTGGTCTTTCCCATTGGGACCATGTTCCCAAGAACTCCCCGCAGTTCTGGGCTGGGGGTCGCTGGCCAGCAGCCTGCTGGAAGCCCAGCTATGGGAGAGCTGCGGCACACCGCAGCTTGGCCATGGTTAGCTCTAGATGCTCAGGGAGCCATGGGCTCGCTTGGAGTTTGCTGGCCAGGAACAGGCATCTCCTGGGCCCAGATGTCCCATGATGGAGCAGATCCAAATTTGCACTAAAATGACAGGAGCAGCCATCTAGTCCCATCATCCTCATTTTAATTTTGTGGCTTTGCCTCCTCTCCTTGCGAGGCGCCAGCGCTTCCCTGGACCGGCCTGTCTGCCAGAGCCTGCATCCCCTGTGCGGCTTTTATCTCCTGCTGCGCTGGCTGCAGCTTGGCTCTGGCCTCTGTTTACCACCCCTTCATTTCAGTGTCATCTATAGTCTCGCTGTGGCCAAATTTACACTGCTGAAGCAGGAAGGGCTGGTGTGTGGGGTGCTGATAAGGGCTTCTTTTTAATTTAGCTGGTCTCCAAAGCCTGTGAAGCCCCTAGGAAAGCAGCAGGGTTCCATCCTTGGGGCAGCACTCAGAGGCTTCACCAACGTGATGGGAGCAGGTCCTCAAAGCCACCCAGCTGTGCTCCCCAGGTGCAGCCTGGCATGTCCCCAAGGCTCACCCACTCTGGAGCCCTCCATGTGCCTGAGCATGGAGGAGGAGGTGGGAACTGCTGTGCTGATACCCTGCTGCATGTCCCATCCCTCCCGGGCACCATGACCTTGGGGAGATATGCCTTGGTGTGGTGTCACTGCTCAGGATGGGGAGGAGTGAGGAGGACTGGGACCACAAAACAGAGTGCTGAGATGTGCTGGGGAAAGCTTTGAAGGAGAAGGTAATATATTTTCACCTTCCTTTCTGTTCAACAACTTTGGTGTTGCCCAAGGTAAAGCCATAGTGGGCACAGAGCAGTTCCAGTACATGCACTGCTGCTTTGTTTCTAAAGATGAAACAGCTGCAGAGGAAAACCCCAAGGAGGAGAGGATTGTGCTAAATAACACTCATAACACCCGCGGAGGACTAGGATAGGGTCCGTACGGGGACTGATCTTGCAGACCTCAGTGCTGATGAAAGACGTAGGAGCTCGGGACAGCAGCTTTGGGGACATTTTCATGTGACTTCCCTGCAGAAACAAGCTGGTGTTTTAAATGTGGCCATCCTGCTGCTCCTCCACCAAGTGTCTTCTACAGAGACAGAGAGGTGTGAGCCAGGAATGGGCTCTCTGTGCTCTTTCTCATGAGATCTGAGACAAGTGGTGCCAGGGTTGTGGGTGAGACCTGGGGCATGGGCATGGTCCTGTAGAGAGGATGAGCTCTGGATCCATCTGTCTTGATAGAGCTGAGAGGGAACGAGCTGAGAGGGAACAATCTGCGAGAGCAGGGGGACCACACTGCTTGGGGGCCAGAGCCTGCCCTGCGGGGACCACCCCTTCCCTGCCTCCAGCCCTCCAGATTTTGAACCATACAGTGAAATGTGCATGACTCGTGCTCCCTAGAATTGGGGTACAGGTCGGGAAACCCACCAGCCATGAAACGAAGGGGTCAGTTGCAATTTTTGCTCTGTTTGTACATCGGTACACAGAGCAGGGTTTATTTGCTCTAAGAGACAAAAAACCCACGCAGCCTTTATGAGTATAGATTTACGCTCTGTATCCAACCGAGCAACACCTGTTCTCGTAGCTGATGTTTCTGTATGTCCTTGAAATAGGCTTGTGTATTAGAGAAGAAGCTCTCTGGGCACGTGGACTTTATTGGGAACCCTTTTCCTTTTATCATTTAAATGTGATGTATTCTGGACAAGAAAAAGACTTCTCAGCCCGGTGCAGTATGTGGGTACACGCATCCTAGAGAGGTAGATATGTATGTCTGCATATATATACACATATCACACCTGACTGAGCATCCACAGTTTTGCAAACAGCATTTTTAGGATTATGAATATACAGCGGCATCCCACCCCACATGGGATGCTGAGCGAGCTGTGCTCTGAAGATGGGGGTTTTGATTTCTGTTCGCCATCCTGCCACATCCTCACCCATACCCGAGCACTGATGGAAAGCACCCTTCTGGCTTTGATCCTCTTCAGCTCCATCCCTGCAGCTGGCGAGGTAGCTGCGAGCTGCTGTTGAGCTGACAGCTGAGAGCTGAAGGTTGCTCTCCTCTCTGCAGACCTGTGTTAAAAGGAGGGAGTGGGATGCTGAGCTGGAGGGCTCCCAGGTCAGGGGAGGTCTCAGCTGATGGCCATGGCCCTGGGCTGGAACAAGTTCTCTCAGGCAAAGGTGGGTGCCCATTCTTGCTCCCCACAGCTCAGCTCCTTCAGCCTTGTACTGCCTCTTCCTCAGCCCTTTGCTGTCCCCTCCCAGGTCCCACAGCAGCTCAGTCTTCCCATTCCCTCCACAGGAGAGGCAAATCTGGTGGCAGTGATTAACGTCTCTGATCAAAGAACAGTGAACACAAGAGTGAGAGGGAATGTTATTTGGAAATCTCTCATCTCACATGCGACGGTAGCTCTAAAAATGCTGGAGAAAGAGTAATAACTGTCATAAAAATGAGTGGGAAATGAGATAAAGGGTTTATCTCACTGTGCAGGTCATGGCAGAGCAACCTGCCTGCTTCCTTCGCTGGGAACTGGTTTTCAGAACAAGGCAAAATGGAAAGTTTAGTACAAGCATCATTAACGGAAGCGAGAACTAAGTGAGAGCGGGGCAGATGGTGCCAGAAGGGGAGGACTGGGGCTTGGTGGACTTTCCCAAGGTTGGTCCTGGTGTCAATGTTTCTCCTGGCACTATGCGAGTGCACGAAGGCAGGTCAGCATTGCCTGGAGCGATCTCATCAAGCAAGAACCGCTGGAGGAAAGGAGGGGTGGGATGAGACCTGTTCAGCAGGTGGGAGGCAGAGCGCACAGCAGCTATCGAGTCCAAACAGGCAATAATTCTGCAATAAAATCTGGAATATTATCTGTCACACAGGTCCCTTTCTTCAAATAACAACACTTGAACTTGAGAACATCCAGCCCAGCTTGGAAACCATAATCCTGACCCTGAAACCATCTCAGATCTTCCTCGTTTGTATATTCAAGCTGACGGGTGCCTGCTGCAGCCATAAAGATGGTGATAGCTGTCCTGAATATCATATTTGTTTTCCAAAAGCCACCTGGCTGCATGTCCTTATTGTTTGAGAAAGCAGTGACACCAGCAGTGCAGTGTTACCCCCAAAATGCCCTGAACTGGCAGAGTAAATGACTGGAGGGATGGAAAAGAGACGTGTGAGCATTCGGTTGTCAGGGATGTGTATCAGGGATGCACATCACTTTGCGAGATCTCTCAGCTCTTCACTGAGATGAAGAAACTCAGGAAATTCAGGATCTCAGGAGACAGTGAGCGGGTCCTCCCCCAGGTCGCCAGTCAGCCAGACACCCGCACCTGCAGCTCAGGGTCTCAGCTCTGGGTGTCCCACCCAGTGCACGCAAACCACGATGGCCTCTGCAGGGACGGCTTTCTGCCAGGCTCCACAGACCTGCTCCCCGTATGCAGTGAGGGACCTCAGTGCCAGCCAGGATCAGGCCAAGGTGATGCAAAGCCAGAGAGTCAAAGGCAAGTTGTTCAACCCTGCCCTGGCTCCGATGCACAGCAAGAGCTGAGGAAAACCCAGCCCCTGCACTGATTCAGACCTGTCAGAGGATGATGCTTCCCAGGTTGTCTTGCTTTTGGCTTCTGCTGTGCTCTGGGTGCAGGGACACTGTAGACCAGTGCCATTTGGGGGCCTGCAGCCACAAAACTGCTTAAACTTTTACCGTTTCAGTCTCAAACCACCCCCTTTTCTTGCTTCAGAGCAGCACTCAGCTACGCCCGTGCCTAGCCACGCAGGCTGCCTGCCATCTGGCACAAGCAGGACCAAGTAGACTTAAATAAATGCTAAATACACACTAATACCATGTGACAACTAGCAAAAGGCAATGACTTCAAGCTCGAAGAGTTTGGTTATGTAAACAGCATCCTGAAATTAATATTTACCTTTTAAAACAAACAGATATTTGGGGTTTTTCATAGTCTTTCTGCCTAGCAGATGCCAAGAACAACAGCTTGGTACTGCAGGGAATTGGCTTGACAGCTCAGGGGACAGTAAACTCCCCACCAGTCTCCAGACTGCGAGGTCAGAGCTGGTCCCTCTCTTTTCAAGCAGATAAATTCGCACAAGAACCAGATTAATCTTTGCTCAGGGGCTGCGACCTCTAATGAGGAGCAGGAGCCGCCCTGACGTCGCAGCCGGGGAGCGGAGATCTGAGCAGCAGATGGGCTGGAGGATGAAGGGTTTGGGGATGCTCAGAGCAGACCCTTGTCCAGAGGGGCTCTGGGGAGGCAGAAGGGCTGTCCCATGATGGGAAACACAGCTTGGGTGGCAACATTGCCTCCAGCCTGCCCTCTGTGATCCATTTCCAGCTGGACCCTCACCTGTGGGGTAAATCCTGTAATTTCTCCTTCTCTAAGAAGTGATCATTTTGCAAATCCTAGCTGAAGCCCCTGGCAGAGGGCTTGGGGATGGAGCTCACGGCACGCTCCTGGTTTCTGCTGCTCTCCATGAAGAGCTGTGGTGGCTTTCCCCAGCCTCATGTGTGCACCCAACCCGCTTCCAGGGTTTGCTAGGGTGTTTTCATCATTTTCCAGTAACAGGACATGTGTGCCTGACACAGACACAAAACTGAAGTCAGCTGCCACCCTGGAGGAGTTCGAGATCTCAGTAAATAGGAGATGAGTGGAGGCAAGGGTAGGAGCCTGATTTCAGCTTTAACAGGGTATTTTTTGCAGGTGTCTGAAGCAGAGCAAGCTTTAGGTGCGTCTTGCAGCTCGCCACTTCTACCATCACCCAGTTTGACTGTATTTCACCCCTCTGCTCCTAATGCACCTCCACGGTTTCATCCCTGGCACTGTGCTTCCAGCATCTTCCCCCCAGCTGGGGTTGGCTCTTCCTGGCCATGGTGCTCATCATCTCCCATGTCCCGCGCCTGGCTGTGGATGCACTTATCCCACTTGGCAGCTCGCTGAGGGCTCGGTGGGGGTGACGCTCACACCCACCACCCCGGCACTTGGGTGGCTCCTACCTTGGGTTTTCAACTCCCTGCGGTAGATTCTTGGTGTGTTTTTCAACCTCCCTAGGAAAGGGAGAGAAGGGGCATGGGGAGCTGGTGGGGCTGGGGTGTGTCAGGGCTCAGAGCGTAGATGGGGACCAGAATCCGGCCCTCCAGGACACACTGATCCCATGAGCTTCGCACCCCGCACGAGGGGACATGGGGCTGCCACCTGCTGCTCGCCCGCCGCGCAGCTGACGGCTTGGGATGACAAACTGACACCCGCTTTTGGAGGCCGTTACCTGCCAGGCATGCAAAGTAAACCCATTAATGCCGGCGGAGTTTGGGTGGGAGCCAGGGCGGGCCGGGAGGATGTGGGTAGGCTCTATTACCCCTGTAAAACAAAAACCAACACCACTGGCACGGCTGCAAGTGGGGCCCCTCTGTGGGCAGTGGGGTGATGGGGACTGATTAAACAGATGACACCCCAAAAGTGATGTCAAGTCAAGCTGAGCACACCAAACGGCATGAGCTATAGGATGCTGGGGTGCCAGTGAAGGCTTGCTCCCAGCCTGGGGTGCTCAGCATTTCCAGAGCGCCTGTGCTGGAAGAAGTAGTGTATTGGAGTAAAAGATTCATGCTGAATACCTCTTTCTTTTGAAATCTAAACCTCTTTGCTTTTAAACTGCTGACAGTGTATGTCGGGGCTTGCAGTTACAGTGATTTAAAACGTGATAGTGAGCAGCCAGCAATGCATCTGCGGTGCCGAAGTCAAACGGGGAACCCACAGCTCATTGCAGGGGAGTGGGGCTGGGTGAAGTGACGAACAAGCTTTGACAGCGATCGCCTTGTCAGGAAGGGCCGTTGGGCTATTTCCCAACTTTGCTGCCTTCAATTAGTTCAGTTCGCTGCTGAGGTCAGCCAAAGTTGAGCTGGGGAAAGCAGAGGAGTTTTCCTATCGAGTGACAACTTCAGGCTAAAGCTGGGAGGATGCGATCGGGTCGCTCGGAGGTCTACTGGGACACGGGGATGGGGACACGATGGTTGTGTCTGGGGCTGCCGCCAGCCTTCCCTCTTCCTGGACCAGGTACAGCTCTGGAGGGGCTGTCCAACATGAGCTCATGTCTTGTGTCTGCATCCCCTGGCTAATTAAAACCAATTGGTTATGATGTTAGGTGCATGGTAATTGAACGCCAATTTTCCCTAAATAGTGGTTGATATAAATAAGACAAACCCTGACTCTGCTATTGAAATGAATGGGTTACTTGCATCACATACGGAAGCCCAGAAACCGAGGCTGCAAACAAGCAGACTCAAATGATCCTCCCTGAACTGGGAAAAAAGAAATACTGGAGTTTTGAGGAAGAGCCATGGCCCGGTACAAACAGGCATGTTTTCAGAGCTGGGAGAGGAGTCGGTCTTTCACTGGGGAAATAACCACAGACCTTGGTTAGGGGTGATGGTTTAGGAGAAGTTTTCCTGCCTGCTGATTTCCATCACAGGCTTTAATCACGCTGCCCTGACTTTTTCCAGCTTGACAAAGGGTTTTGTCTGAGGATTTGTAAGCACTGGGGTTTCTAAGAAATAATTCTGTAATACAGAACAATAATATAAAATAAATGTTTATATAAGAATATAAAATCCATATGAATATAAATATGTAAGCATACAGAGAATATGTATAATATATAATATTATATAATACGTATATATATGAGAACTATTTCATTTCTTATCTGAACAAAACCAGAGAGCAGCAACTCTGTTACAGGTAGCGCAGACTGAAAGTGATGGAGCAGAGGGAGAGGTTTTGCCAAGGGTGCTGGCTTCGGTATAATTACTGCTGGCTGAGCCCTTGCATCGCCAGCACCTCTGTCCACCCTCCCGTGCACCCTGGATGCAGCCAGGGAATCACACAGGGCAGCCTGTGTGTTGGGGAGAGGGTTCCCAGATAACCCGCAGGGGCCACGATCGCTCTGTGCAGCGAGCTGGAGAGGTAGGAGTGATGCAGGGCTGTGGAGATGCCCTGCAGAGGGGCCAGAGGGTTGAGGGAGGGGATTCTGCCCCTCTGCTCTGCTCTGGTGAGACCCCCCCTGCAGTTCTGTGTCCAGCTCTGGGGCCCACAACATAGGAAGGATATTGACTGGTTGGAACAAGTCCAGAGGAGGCCACAGAGATGATCAGAGGGCTGCGGCACCTCTGCCATGGGGACAGGCTGAGAGAGTTGGGGCTGTTCAGCCTGGACAAGAGAAGTCTCCGGGGAGACCTTATAGCTCCTTCCAGTACCTGAAGGGGCCAACAGGAATGCTGGGGGGGGACTTTTTACAAGGGCCTGCAGTGACAGGACAAGGGGTAATGTGTTTAAATTGAAAGCGGGGAGATTTAGATTGGATATCAGGAAGAAGTTCTTCCCGGAGAGGGTGGGGAGCACTGGGACAGGTTGCCCAGAGAAGCTGTGGATGCCCCATCCCTGGGAGTGTCCAAGGCCAGGCTGGATGAGGCTTGGAGCAACCTGGTCTACTGGAGGGTGTCCCTGCCCATGGCGGGGGGGGGACAGGGTGATCTTTAAGGTCCCTTCCAACCCAAACCATTCTGTGAACCTGTCATCTCATGGATGCTCTGCTCAGTGCTTGGTACATGCCATGGCCTCAGCTCCAGTCCTGGCCCTCTTCCCGCAGACACTGCCTTCCTAGAAAGCTGTCCCTGCTGCTGGCTGGACAGTCCTGGAGCACCCACCACTCCTTGGTCCCAAAACCAGAGATGCCATCAGCCTGAAGCCAAGCAGGGAGAAAACTCAGCAGTGCCAGGACTCCTTCCATCCCTGCACTGGGGCTGCTGAGCCCAAATAAGACCTGCTGGAGCAGCCAGCTGCATTTGGGTTCGTGGGCATGCGTATGCACAAGTGTCAAACGACACACGGGTGTGCTCCTCCTGCCCTGCCACATTGCCTGGCTCTGCCCGGCTGTCGGGTCCCCTCAGCAAAGGGGCTCCGGGTACATAATCCAATTAGGTTATGGCTTGCTTTTTAATATTTTTTTTTTAAATATAATCCAGGAACGCTAGGGAATTAGAAATAGGCGTAACATCTAAGCCTCGAATGCAGCCTTCTCTGCCAGCCGTCTCCTGTCCTGGCCCCTCCCAGGCTGGGGCTCGCTGCCTGGGGCTGCCAGGCGACGTGGAACAAGGTGGCTTCAGCTGGAGCCTAGGGGACATTGCAGCTGGGCCATGCCCTGTGTTAATTTGGATGGAATTTCGTTTTGGAAAAGACCAGGGAACAAGCGTGTGGCGTTTTCATTCCAAACTCAGGCTTTGCTGTATGGGAGAAACCACAGAGCTGGAGATCACAGGAGTCGAAATAATGAATTTCACTGTTATCGACTTTTAAAAAATCCACTAAATGGCAAATTCTGAAATGTCATTAATTTTCTGGCTATTCAGCACAAAAAGCAATCTGGAAGTGTTACTATTGGAGCCCCATCAGCCCTGTGAGCCTGGATGGCTCCCGAGGCTTTGGCGGATCCTTGTCCGGATCCGTTCACTTTGACTTCCTTGGAGAGGCACCCAGCTGTGCATCACGGATTTTGCATGAGGACGTCAGCCCTGCCGGCATCTCCGAGTGGCGGCTGGGGCTCTTCCCAAAGTACCAGGAAGGCAAGGGGGGTTTTTGGCAGTTTTGCTCCCGGCCGGACCACTCGTCCCTGTTGCCGATGCAGTATGTGCCCCAGGATCTCACCCCTCCCAGCCGGAGCCAGACCAACCAGCAGCACAGGGTGCCCTGGGAGCAGCCAGCGCAAACGGGGAGCGGTGTGTAGCGCAAAGCCCATATCAGCAATGATTTCCTGACAAACAGTGCGGCTCATTGTCTGTTCTCATTTATAAACTGCTCCACACCAGCCATCTGATATCCATTATTACAATTACAAACAACCCACAGTAACTCTCCAGCTGGTCAGCTCCATCCTAACAGCACTGCAGCCATTCAAGGATGCCATATGGTACCAGAGTTTCCAAAGCAGCATTGTCAATCAGCCTTATTAATTTCTGAGTTCATTTTGTTTCCTTTTAGGGATATATATTTTTTTTTCTTCCTATATAAGACAGAGACACTTCCCTGGCCTTAATCTGGAATATGCAGCTTGACAGAATAATTGAAACATCTACATCTACAAGGCAGCTGGCAGGGAAACGAAGAGCCTGAACTCCACGAGCAGCCCCCCGAGTAATGGTGCTCATGCAAGACCTCCAAGTGTCTCTTACCATATATACCACAGTGCGTGCCACGAGAATATTAAAAACCCATTAGATCCGGAGTGCCGGACATGGCTGGCTTTTTTACTGCAGATGGAGGGTTGCTAATGACCATTTCCCTTCGATCTCTTAGTCTCCTTTGAGCTATATTTATTTTTTCCCCAACATTTTGAAGCCTCCGGGTGATATTACTGGAGACGGTTGCAGATGCTGCGATGCTACTGGCTCTGCCCGTGCCTGTCCGGCGGCGAGCGGGCGCCGGGGCATGTCCCCAGATCAGGATCTGTGCTGCTGCTGTCGGGCGGGCCCTCCCTTTGGGGTGATTTATGGGGAAATAGCCACATTTGTGCCGTGCCGCTTCCACGTGGCACCGGTGCAGTCAGCTGCATCATGTATCTGTCGCTGCATCTTAGCGGAGTGGGGTGAGGCAAAGGGCTGTCTGGCCCAAGTGCGGGCCCTGGATGCGGCCGCTCCCAGCCCTATAACACACCGGGTTGTAGAGGCCAGGCATTGCATCTTCTGCACTCGCAGCAGCTGGCTGCAGGGACCGGGGGGTTCATTTATTGCTTTGCTTCTGCATTTTAAAGCAAAAGGAGCCATCACCAAGGGATGGTTTCTTTTCTCAGCTCAAGGGGGCTGGATTTTGTGGTTCTGAAATGCTTGGCCCCAGCTAAAGCTCAGCAGCCGAATGCCAACAAGAGTTTCCTGCCCCAGGGCTGGGATGGGGGTGATGGGGGGGAGCAAAGGGGACTTTTCTGGATGAGCCACCAGCAGCATGGCATCCTCAAAGTCTCCCTGTGAAAACGGCTCGGCACGCTTTCACATTTGGTCTCCCCCCAGTTGACCATGTGGTGTTTACGTCCTGGAGCAAAAGCTGCCTGTCGGGCTATGAGTGTCTCCAGCAGCACCCCCAAAATCTCTAGGGTGTGGGTACCCCAGCATGCCTGGAGGGCTGGCAGAGCTGTCGGGTGTCTCTCCCAGCTGCAATACATGGCAAGGGAAGTAGGAATCAGGCTGAAAAGAGAGACGGACTTCCAGGAGCCGTGGGACAGAGCGGGGCGAGCAGCAGGTTTTGGCCATGCGTTATGCAGATCGCATGGGATTATGTAAAACCTCTTTGTTCATCCTCTCCGTTGAGGGCAAAGAGCTCTGCCAGCCGGGATAATTTGGGGGGCGGAATCTGCAGCCGCACAGATGGTGACACCGGGGCTCCAGCCACCGGAGGAAGACCTCCCCTGCCTGCCTGTCCCGCAGTTCCTACGGGCATTTCCCACATTGCTGTTAGCTCTTTGGAGGCAGGTCCCAGCCTTGGGGAGCCCGGCAAGGATCCAGAACCAAGCCTCAGCCTAGCCCAGCTCTGCCAGGGGCTTTTTTGCTCACCCTGGAGAGGTGGTGGCCAATATCCACCCCGGGAAGGAATTGCTGGGAATGTCAGCTGCCTCGAGTGGCATCTCTTCAACTATGGTGTTTGCTAGTGTGCAATATTCACCGCTCCAGGTGCCTACACCCACGAAAATGCAGTTTATGGTGTTCCTACTTGCGCTGGCTCTGTGGCCTGGGCTGGGAGCCCCTGTCACACAGTCATTCCTTGCTGCCATCAATTTTGTCTCATCTGACAAACACACTTTGAAGAGTACATCGAACTGGGTGAATTGTTTGATTTATTTCTGGGTACGATATCAAAAGACCATCTTCTGTTGCTGTTTCACACTTGTTTGGCTCCCAGCGCCGAGCCCTGGTCCCCACCTGGGACCCTGTCACTGGGGTTTGGTGCCCAGCTTACACACCCGTGGGGGTGCTACAGGTCATGGGTGCTCTCCAGGTGGGCACAGGGTGGCTTGTGTGCCCACAGATGAGCTTCTGCCCCAGGTTTAGTGCCATATGTGACCTGATCTCACCCGCCATATCTCAACGTGGTGGTGCTGTGATGCTGGGACAGCAGCTTGAAGCCCTTCCTGGTACCTGAGGGCCACATGGGCTGGGTTTATGTCACTGATGAATTTTCATCTGGCTTTCCCCTGCCCGCCTGGCCCTCGCTGGTCTGCAAATGAAAACGGCTTCACATACCTGCTCAGCACCGGGATTCACACCATGGTGCAACACCCCATCCTTCAAGTCCCTGCTGCCCTCCTCGTCTGGGTGATGGAACTGTCCAGGAGGGCTGGAGGGCCAGTGTTGGATGCAGTCCACAGCAGTGATGGGCAGCACCCTTCCTCTCCACACATCCCACCGCCATCCAGCTCTGCCCCCCCATGCTGCCTGTAGCCCCCAGAAAGCTCTTCCCCTCACAGCCTCTCCCCACAGGGCGCACGCACCTCCCCTTCACCACTGCTTACACCTTGGCCTTTGAGTTTCTGAATTTGTGACATTTTGCTTGATTTTCCCATGCCTTTCCCACTCTGGCTCTCAGTGAACCACCCCACACCTCCTGCAGGAGCTGCTCGCTTGCTCTGCATCTCTTGCTGTGGCCACGGGGACATCTGAGCCTCCACGGAGCAGCCCCTGCGCCTCTCCCTCTTGCTAATCTGGCACAGAGGAGTTCATCGTTCCGGCTGCGATAGTGCCATGAGTCAGGAATTTTGCAGAGCCTATTGTTTTGCAGCTCTATTGTTTCCCAGATTCCTGATGACACTTGTTCAAAGGAGTCCTCGTGGCCGCAACATTTCTTGTGGGTTGGGAATGCACTGGGAGAGTCTCCGGGATCTCACGTGGTCCTTCCAGCCCACCGCCGCAGGGCCACATGCTGCAGGGACATGTGGTGCCCTGGGTCCTGCAGCAGAAAACTGCTGCTCTTGGGTTTGTTTTCCCTTTTCCCTGGCCCTGATGCAATTTTGCAGTTATCCCATCGCGCCCCAAAAAGCGTCCAGTTGCTAAACCCGTCCTCTTTCATGTCTCTGCCCAGCGCTGGGGCTCTGGGATCTGCACCATTGCTGTTGCTTTTGTTGAGGGTGGTTGGGGTTTTTTCTCCACTTTTTTTTTTTTTTTTTTTTTTTTTTTTGTGGGATTTTGCTGTTTTCTCAGCATTCTTCAATTATGATTTCACATACCTCCCGGAGCTGACTCACTGCTGACACCATCTTCTCTGTGTATTGAAGGGGAAGCCAAGCCAACATGACTTTCTGGTCTTATTCCTTCCTCTGCCTACACAGTTCCTTCTCTGGTCCCTCCTGACAAGCACGGTCCCCCACGTGCCATCACTTCCCCAGGGACACCTCGCCATGAGCGCGGTGCACACCTTGCTTCATGCGACATGTGGCTGTCCGGCTCCGCGGCCGTCTCTGCCGATGCTCGGAGCACAGGCTGGGCAGGGGATGCCTCCGCGTTAGCACCCCTCCTGACACTGCCATTGCAATTCATGCCGAGATCAATGGAGGACAGAATATTTCCCTTTTTTTCTCCAAGTTCTTGAGGGTGTTGGAGGGAAAAAAAGTTGGCTCTGCCAGCTGCTCTGCCCTGGGGGCTGCTGCCTGGAAGTGCCTGCACCAGGGATGGGGGGCGAAGCGGCCAAGCATCCATGAGCACCCCCCAGCCCCATGGCATGATGCCGAGGTCAGCGTTGGCTCCAGACCCTAGCCCGCACCAGCTTTCCAAGAAACTTTGGAGAAGGAAAAAAAACCCCACCAACCTTATTTTTTCATTTGCAGCTGGAGCGAGGCCAGATTTTGCAGCAGGACATGTGAAAGTGGAGCTGCTGCCTCCAGGCCAGCACCCACTGAATGGCTCCTGCCCAGCCACCACTGAGGGACGACAGAGCCAGGGCCGGGAGGGGACAACTGAGGGGCACCAGCCCGCTGCCCGGTGGGTTTTGGGGCCGTGCCCACTCCCCAGAGTCCCCAGTGAGGTGCTGCTGGCAGGGACCGGCTGCCTCCTCTGCGGGCTGCAATCGCGACTTTGCTTTGAAAACTCTCCAGTGCTTTGTTCTCCCCCTGATACAATCCATTTGGAGCAAATGCAGTCTCGGAGCATCCTGCCAAGCCCACAAGCTTTGGGGAGGCTGCTGCGAAGCATTAGCGGCAGATAAGGCTTCCTTGGGGATGGATGTCTGGTGAGGGACGTGGCAGTGCTGGAGTCGCGTCTCTTCTTGTCCCTGGCCTGGGGATGCAGCTGACCGGACAGCGAAGCCTGTGGGGTCTCTGCCAGGCGGGGGATGCCAGCCTCCACCTCAGCTCCTTGCCCCACTGGGCACCAGGGCAACCCTGCACACCGCTCCTTGCATCCCATCGCTGTGGTTCCCTGCCAGCCAGGCACCCCGGGGTGCCCCAGCATCCCCCAGCTCCCTGGGCAGCTCAGAGCCAGACCAAGTGAGGGGCAAGGGCACGTGGCTTGGTGGCAGTGGGGTTGGGGTGGAGCGCCAGCACTGGGGTCCTGGTCCTGAGCCCCAGCGCTGCAGGAGCCAAGGCTGGACTCACCCCACCTGCAGCCACGAGTGCAGGAACTTCTCCAGCTCCTGGAGGCAAATCCCCCTTTGCTGGTTCCTGCCCAGGCACCGCTCCTGACCCCATCTCCTGTGCCCTCCTAAGGAGTGAGCTGACCCCGTCTGCCCACCTGATAGCCCAGTTGGGTGCAGCCTGGCTGCTGCAAGCCCTGGCACTCCCCTATGCTGCCCCCTGCCCCACCCCCGCCCCGGCCCCTGTGGCTCCAAGGCTCTGCAATTCTACATGCAGCACCTATAAGCAGCATGTATGTGGTGCATTTATGTTGTGCAGCATTTGCATGCAGCACTTCCACCACACGTACACATGGCATGCAGCATTTGTATCGTGCAACGCTTACATGCAACACTTGCATGCAGTATCTACGCCACGGTGTTGGGAGGGGAGCAGGGGGGCGATTTCCAACCTGGCTCTGTGTGTGGGTCAGCCCGCAGGCAGGCAGCGTTGGAGGTGCAGGCAGGGGTGCCCACCCCTGCGAGATGCTGGGCGGTGGGTAGAGGGGTGATGAGCCTGGGATGCAGGATGTCCCCAGCCCGACAGCCCTGCGGGGACCCGGGGAGCTCGGTGACAGTTGATGGGGGGTGGGAGCGGGGCAGGGCGCAGCGAGGGAGGTTAATGCTGTTATAAGCCGGGGCAGGGGGTCTCCAACAGACGAGGCCTCGCCGGCCAGATGGGGAGACTCGTCTGCCACGCGCCGGGGCCACAAAGGAGGGTCCCCTGGTAGCAGCTGGTCCCAAGGAAGAGGTTAAGGAGACACGTGTCGGGGCAAAGCCCAAGGGTGCAGATGTGGCCCCGGTCTTTGTCGGGGTCACCTCCCATCTGACGGGGAGCAGGTGGGGCGGGAGCTGCTCACACCCGGGGCCGGAGGGGCAGTGGGACGGTTCCATCACGGTCCCACCGGGCAGTGGCCAGCGGCAGGGGCACAGCATCGCCTGTGAGAGCTATTCACACCACACTGCCTTTGTTGTTCTTCCCCATAATGCATCTTTTTTTGTTTCTTTTTTCCCCCAGAAAGAATGGGAATGGCCCCATGGCGGGAGATGCTGATGGGGTGTGCCGGATGCCCTGGCCCAGAGCAGGGGACGACGAGAGGGTGAGCGGCTTGAGAACACGGGCAGGGTCCGGCCAAGCATCCTCCCAGGCTGACTCACAGGAGCCCAACATGGACCAGCACTCCACCCTGCCTACTCACTTTGGTACCCCCAGGCTGTAACTCACCCCTGGGGCCAGGACCAGCCAGGCTGCAGCCCCATGGGCACTGCTGGCCCCAGGACCCACTGTGGGTGCAAGGATCTGGCCAGGGCACAGCCCTGCACCCCTCATCCGGCTCAGGCCCCCGCTGCCCCCTCTGCTCCCCATTGCCGGCGGTGCGGGGCTAATTTCAATTATCTTCTCTGGGCCATATGAATTCTATTAATATCAAAGTAATGAGGTAATTACTGTGATTGAGAGGAATGGCTGGGGAATTGCTTGGGATAGGATTTCGCCAGCCAGAAAGGTAAATTAAAACCTCTCTTTGGAAAGGAGCAAAGGGCTGTATCAGCAGTGGGCAGGGGCCAGCCCGGGCAGTGGGTGATTTTCAGGGTGTCCTTCCCCAGCGTCTACTGCTGCCATCCCTGCGTCCCCTCTTGTGCTGGGGGGTCTCCTTTGGAGGTGCCATGGGCTGGATGGGGAGCCTGCAGCAGAGGTGATGCCCCCCACCCCCTTGCCACAGCCCCTCCAATCCCTGCCAAGCCCCTTCACCGCATGTACCTGGAGCATCCATCCTGGAATGCAGATGGATCCCCCTGCTCAGCCTTCCCTGAGCTGTGTGAGTTCAAACCGCTGTTTTGATGCTTGGTTTAGGGACCCCTTAAAAGCAGCACTGAGGTGGGCAGCGTACATCCTGCTGCCAGCAGCAGCCTGCAGCTTGGGACTGGAGTGGGTCCCCTCGAGGCATGCGGGGTCCGGCAGCCCAGAGAAGGATGGGGAGGGCTCACAGACCCTGACTGGCCCCAGAACTGGAAGAGCTGGGGCTTTTCCAGGTCAAACACCCTTCTCTGGCTCTCAAAAAGACCCGGCAAGCTCCCAGTGCTGATCCTCTGGGGAGCCCTGAGCTCACCTGAGGGACCTGGGCTGAGGACATGAAAAGACAACCAGGAAGGGGGAAACAGCAGGACCCACATGTATATGTGTATGTGTATGTCCTCCCACAAAACAAGCTCCAACTTGCCAGGCTGAAAAAAGAGCTTTGCATGGGGCAGCGGACAGGGTCCACAAACAAAGTGAAAGGGCCACCTCCTGCATCTCCCCACCGGCTGTGGGGTGCAAGGGGGATGCAGGCAGAGCCTGGTCCCAGTTGCAGTGGGGTCCCAGCTGGGGAGTGGGGAAGGTGCTGGGCACAGGGAGAGCAGGAGGCTGAGCTGGGGAACGTGTGTGCAGCTATGGGGTAAAAATAGCTCTTGTTGCAGAGCAGGAGTGTCACGGACACCTGCCAAGCGGAGAGGGAGAGCAAGGTGCCTCCCAGGTCCTTAAGGAATTCAGGGAGGATGGGTTTTGGGGCCACAGTGCTGAGCAGTGAGCCAGGGCATGCAAGGGGACCCTGTTGGGCACCACCTCACAAAAATCCGGGCAGTGAGAAGGGGTGAGAATCCCTCTCCAGTGCCCCCTTAGCCTGGATAAGGAAGGAATTATTTTACAATGAGGGTGGTGAGACACCAGACCAGGTTGCCTAGAGAAGTTGCGGGTGCCCCATCAGTGAGGCATCAAGGCCAGGCTGGATGTAGATTTGAGCGACCTGATCTAGTGGAAGGTGTTCCTGCCCATGGTAGGGGCAGGACAGAGTGGTCTTTGAAGGTCCCTTCCAACCCAAACCACGCAGTGAGTCTGTGATAACCAACAGGCTGAGCAGGCAGGGGCTGGCCTGGGGAAAGCATGTCCCCTGACCCTGTGGGTGCTGGCCTGGGGCTCTGAGGCACAAAGCCATGCCTGGTGAGATGAGCCAGAGGGAGAAATGTCCCCAATTTCTCTTGTTGGTGCCACCAGTTTTGCAGCATCCGCATCCCCACTCGCTCCCCCTGGGCTGGGAGGGGGTCAAAGTGGATGCTACCATTTGTGAGCTGAGTGTGGGGGTTCTCAGCCGGCTGCAAAGCACCGCCTGCTCTCCTTCGGCTTCCGGGGGGGATTTACCCCCCAGCAAGTAGCACCCAGCCAGCTGGGTGGGTTTGGGCAGAAGGTGCCCCAGCGCCCATGGAGGGGAGCTCCCACCATCCTCCTGCCCACGACAGGCCCCGACTGGCTGCAGAGCGGCTCTTTGCTGGCATCTGCTGACAGCTTGGGGTCCTGCAGGTGCCTTTTTTCAGGGGGCGATGCCGAAACTCGGCCCAGAGCTGCTCCTCGCCCACTCGTGGGCAGCAGAAGCGGTCCCCGGGAGCATGGCTCCGCCACCCGCCGCAGCGTCAGCCAGGCCAGCAGTGCCCTGGTGAACCTCGGCAGAAGGATGCGCCGAGCTCAAAAACCTGACACGGAGGGTGACTTTCCAGCCAGACCCGGGGGAACATCCCTCTGGGTTCATAAACAGCCTTTTTCCAGGACACATGGCTCTTCCCATCCCTCCTGCCCCTCTGCGCTGTGCTCGCGACAGGCGGCTCTTCCTGCCGCATCCCCTGAGCCAGGGAACAGTCACCTCCGTCAAGGTGTCCCGCTCCAGGCGACCTCGGTGCTGTCACATTGACGGGCCGTTGGAGAGGAACAACAGCAGCAAGAGAAGTGACATTTATCGAAGCTCTATTTGTTGAGTTAAAAAATGGCCAGGGAGCTGCGAGTGCCAGGATGCTGCCAGGTCCCTGGGCCGGGAGAGCTGGCATTTCCCACTGGCATCCCAGTGTGATGAAGGGAGCCAGGAGGGGCCGGGGCTTTCAGCCCCCAGCTTTGCTGGGCTCCACTGGCACGTGGGCACAGAGGCTCCAGGACAGGCATCATCCACAAGCCCTCTCAATGTGTGGGATTGAATTTACCACGGAGAAGGGTTTTGCTTGCAAGTGTGTTTGTCTGTCCGTCATCCCCACTGCAAACACGTGGGATACCACTAAAGCCAGGCTGGAGCAGCTGGGGAGCAGGGAAGGGTTTGATATCACTACATAAAGCACCTGCAGGGCAAACGCCCCAGCAATACCTTGGCACATGCTGTCCGGAGGGGGGATGCTGCCCATGACCATGGGAGAGCCGATGTCACCAGCACTCGCCAGCAGACAACATCTGCAAGCTGGGAACATGGCCACGATGCACCCGACGCTCCTCACAGGCCTGGTTTGAGCTCGGACCTGCCCACCCTCGCACCGTGCCTCAGTTCCCCCTTGAGCTCTGGCTCTGGTACCACTGATACTGCAGTCACACTGCCACGGGCATAGAGCTGTGGGTGATATCCCCAGCAGTGTATCCTACCAACTCTGCCGTCCAAGGGATGCCTCTTTCCCAGTGCCCAAGAGGGAGGAAGCAGCATTTTTACTTGCAAGCTGAAAGTTAACACAAACATGGGGTGTTTGCCCTGCACCCTACGGAAGAGGCCACTGGGGCAAATCAGCCCAGTTGAAACTGCAAACATGATGGCAGATTTTACAATCTGCCGTTCACGTGATGATTTTCATGATTAATTTATGCCTGTTAAATTACCCCAAGGGCTGATTGAAGTCCCTGCCACTGATGCCACTTGGACTTAGCACATGTGAGAGCCAGAAACTGTTGCAGGCAGTGAATATTGGGCTTCAGTGTCTGACAAATTTCGCCTTTCCCAAAGCTTTCTTAGCTCCCCGGTGCTGCTTTTTTTCCTATCCACTCTCTTGTTCTTTGATGGGAATGATCCTGCACTGATAACATAAGATCTGCCATGTGGTAGCAAAAATATTTTCACACCACGAGAATGCAGCTGATAGTGGCTATCTTACAGGGCTCCGGTAAGAGAAGAGCCTGGGCTGAGCTGGAAGAGACTTTGTAGTGACTGATTGATGTCCCAAAGCAAACAGAAGGTGCTCTGAAGTTAAAGGACTCAGAGATTCCTGTGATTTTAAAGTCAGACTGCTGCAGCAGAGATGCTACCTGTATCCCCCTGGTTTGGGAACGTTGTCCCAGGCACTGAATGTGAGCTCTTAAGGGCTTTTATTTTGTTTCAGAAGGGATTAATTTAATTAACGCAAGTAACAACGGCACTCTATAAATAGACCGGTGGGCTCTGACACAGCTCCTGGCTATGCCAAGAAACGAATCTAATAATAGCTGCTTCACGGCAGAGCTTGGGGACCGGAGAGGTTGTGTAGAGAAAGCGCCAGGACAGGCTGAAGCCTGCGAAGTTGACCAGCCAGGGAAGCACCCTCTGAACAGGTCCCTGAGAAAGTGCCGCTGGAAGGAACGGCTCAGCCCCGCGGACATGGAGACCATCACCGGCACCTCCAGGCCCTCCTCCCAGGCACCGTTCAGAGGACAGCTGGAGGCAAGCAATGCTCTTTCCAGCTAAAAAGCTGGCATTTCCCCCTGTGCTGGGGTCAGGCTGCTGGCAGCACCTCCCAGTCCTGCACCACAGCCCCCTGAGCTCCCCAGCCCCTTCCCCTCCCACTGCCTCTGCTGCCAGAGAGAAATTCCCAGCTGGGCTTTTGTCACCGACGCACCCGTGTTTCTGCGGGAAGTTTCTATTTCTGTGAATAGCAATTTTTCTAGCAACTCCCCCGCCGCCTGCTTCCCTTCAGCAGGAGCCCTGACGAACGCCGCTGGCATGCCTGGAAGCTGCGACTCACTCCTGCGTGCCCGTGCTGGCCAGAGCCTTCAGCCTCTACCCTCCCATCCCACAATCCATCCTGCAGCACCACAGCACGGGAAGTAGGCTCACGATATCTTGCAGAGGGCCAGATCGAGCCAGGACCACCCCATGGGCTGGGCTCCCGGTGCTCACTGTGTGCCCTGGGACACGAAGGGGCTCCAAAGAAATGAAGGAGCCTGAGCAAAATCAGGCTTGAGAGCCTGGCCGGGAGAGCCGAGCCTGTGGGAAAGCCCCGAAAGCAGCAGCACCTCTGCCTGAGGGGCACCAAGACCCCCAAGAACATCCTGGAGTGCCCGACCGCCCCAGGCCATGGCTGTGCAGAGGAGCCAGCAAAGGATTTTTATCTTTGCTTAAAGCCTGGAGCCAAGACCCCAGTGCTATGCCGGTCTGCTGAGCCCTATTGCTCCCCTGCTCAACTGAGCCCCCCTCATTCGGCACCTGGGTCTTAAGGGCACTTTGGACTCCGATTTGCATTAGAAGAAACCAACACCTGCAACACTTGGGCTGCCATCCCACACGAGTAACTGATCCAATTCCCAAAGGAATATTAGTTCCTGAAGCAGGGGGGAGCTGGCGGTCCCGTGCAGCAGCGGTGGCCATGGGATGAGCTTTTGCCATGGCCCCAACTGCTTTAGGAGT
This sequence comes from Rhynochetos jubatus, assembly GCA_027574665.1. Taxonomy (NCBI): domain Eukaryota; kingdom Metazoa; phylum Chordata; class Aves; order Eurypygiformes; family Rhynochetidae; genus Rhynochetos; species Rhynochetos jubatus. The sequence goes on along the minus strand of CM050665.1, from coordinate 15,148,885 downwards.
CCCCGAGCACTGCTGGGCCGAGAGGTCTGTTGTGTCTGCAGCCCCCACAGCTCCCTTGTGTCCCACACCCCCGGCTCAGCACCATCGCGCTGATGAAGCCCCAGCCCGTCTGCACGGGGGTGGTGGAAGAGCTGGTGGGATGGGGTGCGGCAAACACCTCCGCAAACTTGGAGCTCCCTCGGCCCTGGGACAGGGATGTGGGTGATTTGGGGTATATAAATTATGCTTTTATTTAGGCATATCCACTGCTGGAACAGGAGGGGCACAGGGGCAGCGCAGGTGCCTGCACCTCTGTTTCTTCAAGGAACGGGATCCTGGTGAGCCCTGCCCTGGCTCCGGGGAACACGGTGTCTCCTCCATCCCAGCAGCGGGACAGGGAAAGGCAGAGCTTCTCCCTCTGCCTGGCACTGACACCACGCGGATGGCTTCCATGCATCCAGGCTGTGCTTCGCAGCATCTGTGCAGCGGAGCAATGAAACAGAACAACCTAAACGGTGCCGTCCTGCAGCGCTACAAGCAGCGCTCAGAGTTTCCGCTGCCGCTTCAGATGGGAACGCGGCCTGGAACGCTAGAGATATCAAAAGCAGCGCTGGAAAGGAAAGAGACACGGACAAACTGCTGCCTGCAGCTGCCTGGCTGGCAAATCGAGTGAGTGCTCCCAGGGCGAGCGGCACAGGGAAAACGAGCCCTGTCCCCACTCGAGGACGAAAGGAGAGAATTCCCCTCTGCTGTACACAAACCAAGTGGCACAGGCAGCCGGAGCGGGGCCTGGATGACCCCTGGGGTGTGCAGGGGACAGGATCATAGGGAAATACCTTTGGCTGGGTGATGCAGTGTTGTAGACGTGCTCGCTACAGTGAGCAGCACCATCCTGCAAAGGCAGGGAGTCGCTTAAGCCAAACCCCAGACTTCTTAGCAAAAAGAAAATCAAGAATATGTGAACCGTCTGTTTTGTAACGAAATAACCTTCAGGGTTTCCTCTTCTGCAACCTCAAGGAATTCCACAGCTGCTGCTGCGTGGGAGGGAGCCCAGGGAGCATTTTTCCCCTCTGAGCGTAGCCGATGCTTGGGGCTGGCTGTGACCCCCGGCCGGGGAAGGGCTGTGCTGAGCGGTGCACGCTGCGACCCCCCGCCCCGTGCGCTGAGCCCCTCGCCGTGTCCCCTTCCCAGCTGCGGGAAATGCTACCCAATTCCTACAAATCCTCGTGCTTTGCCGAGGCTCAGGGACCTCTGCACCCCCATCCCAGAGGCCCCTGGAGCTGCCCAGAGCGCCAGGAGAGCCAGGGGCACAGGGGATGCACTCCTAGGGTATTTGCACTGCTAGAGGACTTTCTACTCCCAATTGCTGCCTGTCGGCTGCAGGAAGAAGCGCCGGTGTGCCAAAGAAAACAAAACATCATTCCTGTTGTCAGGAAACAGGACAAGCACGGGAAAAGCAACACAGGCTGTTGGGAATGTCTGCAAACACCATCTCCCTCCGCCTCTGTTCCACACCCGCGGGGGCTGCGAGGAGGGGCCTGCCCGGGGGGCCCTGCCCGGAACCCGGCTGCTGAGACCCCCTGGCTCCGGAGGGGGGTGCCGGCAGCCCTTGCCCTGCGGGCACTCGGGCAGGGCCGTGTGGGGGCTCCGCACCCCCTGCCAGGCCCCCATAAAGGAACCACAAGTGTTTTGGGAACCTGGTGCGTGGTACAGAACCCCCCGTAACACGGCACCACAGGGTCTGGCTGGGTGCCCCCCTGGGCAGGACTGCGGGAGTGGGGTGCTCCTTCGGCTCCCCCCGTGCCCTGCCCAGCCCTGCAGAGTTGTGCCCCGGGCTGGGCACCCCGATCCTGCTGCCCCATGGCACCCCATGGCTGTGGCTGCCGGGGGGCTGCAGCTCCCTGGGGGGGTGGGGTGGGACTAGGGGCTGAGACAGCTGACCCCCGCCCGGGTCCTGCTGCTCCCCCTGCGACACAGCCCGGCATGCGGACCCCCAGCACGGGGACCCCCAGCAGGTCCAGGGCCAGCCCCGACGGGGCATCGAGAGCCCTGTGCCCCATCCCGGGCTGGAGTGGGCAGCACCGGGGGTCCGGGTCCCCCCTTCCGTACCCCATCCCGGGCCGGGGCGGGGAGCAGCGGGGATCCGCCCTCCGCCACGCCGTGCCCCGTCCCGGGCGGGAGCGGGGAGCCCCCGGCTGGCCCCGTCCCGGCGGGGCGGTGCGCGGGGCGGTGCGCGGGGCGCGGAGCGGCGCGGAGCGGGGCGGTGGGGGCGGCGCGGCACGCGCGGAAGATGGCGGCGGGCAGGCGCGCCCCGCGCACCGGGCTGCTGGAGCTGCGCGGCCCCGGCGGGCAGTGGCTCCGCGTCCTCCTCACCCTGGCCGAGGACGTGCTGGGGGTGAGTCCGGCCGACGGCCCCGGCCCCGGCGAAGCCCCGGCGGCGCAGCTGAACGGCGGCGAGCCGGGCTCCGCCGTGCCGGGCTCCGCCGTGCCCGAGGCGCTCGCCAACATCAGGCGCACCGTGCGCGTCGTCAAGCAGGACGTGGGGGGGCTCGGCATCAGCATCAAAGGTGAGGGCCGGGGCGGGAGGGGGTCCCCAGGCGGCGACGGCGGCGGGGGCGGGGAGGGCAGGCACCGGGCAGCGGGACCTGTTGCTCTCGCCTTTCCAGCAGCTCGCTCCAACGCTTGGAAGGAAACCCCGCCTGGGGGAGCGGAGCTGGGGCAGGGGCTGGGGTCGGGGTCTCACGGGAGGCGGACGCGTGGCCGTGACGGGACCCGACACACCCCCAGCCCGGGGACGGCGCAGCGCTGCGGGGTGCAGCGGGGAGCGGCCAGCCCCTGCCCGCCGTGCCCCGGCCGGAGCGGGGGTCCCCGGCGTTGGGGAACTGGAGGGGCTCCTGCTGCCCCTCCGCACACAGGGGGGGGCTCTGCCCACGTGTCCTTGCCCCCGCCGCGCCCATGTGCTGGGAAATGTCCCTTTAAACTCTGGGCAAAGCGCTGGAGGCGACTGTATCCCCCCCGGAGGTCTCCAGGCGCGGGGAGCTGGGGTGTTAAACCACCGCGCTCAGGCTTGGGGGTGTCCGGAGCTCCCGGAGAGCTGAGCCGTGGGAAGCCTCCGTGCTGGAATCCCTGTTTCCCGTGGGGTTTATCCTGTGCTTTTTATCCCCGTTTTCGGGGGTTTTCCGTGCTTCTCATCCCCGTTTTCCCTCCCGAGCTGCCCCGTTCCTCGGGGACTCGCCCGAACTTCGGGCTGGAAACTTCCTTGGGCAGGGATGTGCCGGCCTCCACTTCCCACGCGGCTCGGAGCGTGTTGGGAACTCCGGGAAGGGATGGAACGGGCAGGGAACGGGCAGGCGAGGGGCTGTCGCGGGGCGTGGGCGAACGGGCTCGTAACTGCGTGTGCGGGAAGGGCGGGCGGGGGCTCGGCAGCCCCGGGGGGCGCCTCTCGCCGCCTGACGTGGCTGCTTCTCCCAGGTCGGAGGCGACGCGGCCGCAGCCTCTGCCCGGGGGGAGGTTTTGTGGGTGCCTGGGTGCTGCGGGGTGCCCAAATCTTTGGGCCCTTCTCTTTGGGAAGCATAACCCCCTCGTAATAACACCGAGTTGCTGCGGGCTCTGAGCTCTCCCCGGCAAGGGGAAACGTCACTTGGGGCCGTGACAACTGGTTTAGCAGCGAGGTGTGTGGCTCCCAGCCGGGGGGAGATGCTGTTAGGGGCGGCGGGTACCGGAGACAGATGCTGTTAGGGGTGGCGGGTACCGGAGGGAGATGCTGACAGGAGCGGCGGGCAGCGCTGCCGGGGCCGGGTCCTCCTCACCCGGCTGCGGGGGCTTCCCCACCCGGCGCCTGCCGCCGCCTTCCCCCGGGACGCTCCACGGCCGAGGGGCTCGCGGGGCGGCGTCCCGCCACGGGACGTGGGGAGGGGGCGGGCGCCGTAGCTGCCAGGCTGGACGGAGAGGGGCTGGGAGAGCAGCGGGAGCAGAGCCGGAGGGGGCTCTCGGCCCTGGCAGCCGCCCTCGGGGCAGGCAGCCCGGGCGAGGAGCCGCGGCTGTACGGGCGGGCCCGGCAGCTCGGAGCAGCCCCCGCGGGGGCCCCTGACAGCTGATAACCGGAGCCCTCTGAGGGCCTTGGCAGGCGTCTGGGCGAGGAAATGCCTGTGGCGGTGGCTGGGAGCAGCCCCGGGGCGGGCGGGGACCGCGGGCTGAGGGACCGTCCCACGGAGGCTCCTCGGGCCAGCCGAGCACGGCGTGGGGGGAGGGGCGCATCTCCTGCGGGTTCCAGGGCGGGCGTGCAAATGGATCTCCTGGAGCTGCCCGGGGGTTGAAGAGCATCCGCTGGGCTGGAGAGCGGGGGGCAGCCGGTACACCCGACTGCTGTGCGGAGGGGAGCAAGCAGCCGGCTCGCCCCTCCCTGGCTCTGCTGCCTCTCCAGAAGCATTCAGGTGCTCATGAAGTCTGCAGAGCAGGGATGGTCACTCAGCACACGTGGGTAATAATGCGAATAAAGACATGCTTTCCTGCCAGAAGGGATTGGGTGATGGCCAGAGTACGTGTTTGCTCTGTGAGGAAATCTGGGACCATTCGGAGTGGTCTTGGAGCAATCATCACTGCCAGCAGTAAAGCCTCCTGGTATTTTGGCTACTCTGGTTGTTATGAGTGTGCCATGGGCATCCGAGGAAATGGGGCATTGGGATGTCCCGGTGCTGGCAGAAGGGCTCAGCCTCGCTGGGGCTGGTGGGTACTTGAGCACCCCCCTCCCCACTCCTCCATGTGCTCCAGCAGTCACAAGCCCTTCTTTCTCTTCTCTTTCAAGGTGGCCGAGAGAATAAAATGCCCATCCTGATCTCCAAGATATTTAAGGGGCTGGCAGCGGATCAGACCGAGGCGCTCTACGTGGGGGATGCCATCCTCTCTGTCAACGGGACTGACCTGTCTGAGGCGACGCATGATGAGGCTGTGCAGGCCTTGAAGAAGACGGGCAAAGAGGTCATCTTGGAAGGTAGGAGATGAGGATGCGACGGGGGACGAGGGTCCTCTGGGCAGCTGATCCCCATTTTACCTGGTGATGTGCTGGCACCATGGGGGTGGCACATCATCTGTATATGCATCTTGCATACTCTTTCCAATGGAAAACAGCATGTGCAGCCTGGTTGATCAGCTCATCCGGAGAGGGATGAAAGGTGTGCCACTGCTCGATGCTCAGCGGCTCTGTCCCCCGCTGCAGGACCACGGGCAGGCAGCGATGGGAGGTGGGTTTATGGGGTCTGCGAGTCTTCTGTCGTACGGTGTCACCCTGAGGTCTGCGGTTCCTGGGACCGTGGAAAACATTCCGCTTTTCCGGTGATTTTAATTTAAACCTGAATCCTCAGCTGTAGCGGGGCTGTGTGGCTCTGCAGGCTTATGCCAGCTGGGAGGGGGTACCCCGTCACCCTGCTCCTTGCTGGGCTCCCTTTGGTTCACTGGGGTGGAATTTGGACGGGCAAGAGGAGCCGGGTGCAGGCAGGGCCAGCTCAGGAGCGCATCCCCGGGTGGTGTCCAGCAGCTGAACCCCAGCCACATTCCCCCCCCAGATCTGGGAGCTGAGGATACAAACACCCCGGGCGTTGCAGCCCCAGGGTTCGCAGCCCTTACCGTCTCAGGGGAGACTGAAGCCAGTCGCCTGGGAATGGGCTTCCAGTCCCTGGTGTATCCTAGCCCTATGGGGGCTGGCATGCCGTGGGAGCCCCTGATCCCTGCTTGGGGAGTGGGTGAGGTCTTGTGGGCTGGGACCGTGGGAGGAGGGACCCCACGTTTCTCCTGTCACAGTTCACATTGTGTCTGTTTGTGCCTGCCCACCCTCTGCCAACTTGGCTGGGCCGGGGTGAGTACCCAAGGTCTGTCCCCCAGGATGGGACCCTTCCCCTCCCTGCTGGCCAACCCCCTGGGCCACTCCAGCTAACCAGGAGGGTCTCGGTAGCAGGGACCCTTCCTGATGTGGTTGCAGAGCTGCAGATCCCAAAGGGAGGTTTTATTTGGGAGCAACACTCTGGGCTCTGCCTTGGACAAAGAAGAGCTCTGTGTCTTCTACTGCCAGCGACCGACGTGGCTCTTGCTTTCCTGCGCCTTCCCCAGATTGTCTCAGCTTCAGATTCTCATTTTTAGCTTCGCTCAGCCCTTTCTGCTGTGGGTTCCTCCTCTCCTGGGAGCCGCAGGACCATGGTTCAGCTGGAGGAATGTGCTGCTCTGCACAGCTGCTGGGAGCAGATAGGGTTGGTGGTGGGGTTGGGGATTTTTTTTTTTGACCAAAGAGAAATACAAGAGCCTCTTTCTCTGGGAGTCTGCAGAATTCCTCCCCGTAGCCGCTGTTCTCAGACCACCCTCTCTCTGTTATTTTCTTTCCATCCTTTACTTTGGCGTGGGTTTCCTTTCTGCTAGAGGTCCTGCGGGAGGTGGGGATGAGCTGCTCTTTCTGTAGAGCACAACTTCTCTCTCTAGGCCACCTCCTCGTCCTTCCCCTCCGTCCCCCTGGGGAGCCGGGTGCTGCCAGGTTGCCCCCCCCCCCCGCCCCAGAGGCAGCTGCAGGCAGTGCCTTTGCCGCACCGCGCTGAGCCCGGGAATGACCCACTGGGCTTCTTAATTAATAACAACTTCCAGGAGGTACCCTGGGGAGGAGAGCAGGGCCGGGCTGGCTCCCGCCACGGCATGCTCAAGGCTTTGTGAGGAGGTTGCAGCAGATGCTGCCGGGCTCCCATGGTGCGGTGTTGCTCAGGGGTGTTGTAGGCAACAGCCGGAGTGAGACAGGTCTCTGCTGCTCATCCCATTGCGGACATTGGGCACACAGGTGGGGCATCTCTATCTCCTTCCTGTTTTGGGTTTGCTGGAGTGGTACAGCCCTGCCCGTGGAGGATGTCGGGGCAGGCGCCACAGCGTGGTCCCCATTGGACTGTCACTGCCCTGTGGAGGTGACGGCCCTGCCTTGGGATGGGGTGTCCCCTGCCTTATACCTGCCACCCTGATGGCTCTCCAGGAGCTGGCCAGCCGAGCACCCTGCCCTGGGGAGGGATGGCAGGACTGGAGGGCAGAGGGTGGCCTTAAAGTGCTTGAAGTGGGGCTTCCCTGCTCCCTTCTCCTGCTTGGGCTTGCTCTGGGGCTTAGTGAACAGCGGCGCGATGGCCTTAACATCAAACAGGCGCTTCCTGGTCCCTGCATGCTGCCAGGGGTGACTCTGACATCCCTTATGGCTTCTGCATCCACAGGTCGGGACAGTGAGTTGGGGTGAGACTGTACAAAATGTCAGAGCTGGGAGGTGACGTGTTTTAATCCAAACATCAGCGGTGGCTCCACGGGCCAGATCTCCGCCCGGGCTGCTCAGCTTGGCTGCTGGCTCCTGGGTGTCGTTGCTGGCCGGGCGTGAGGACATGCAGATACCTCTCGGCATGTACTGCCAAGACTTTTTTTGGATGTGCCAAACTACTCTCTTGATATTTGCAGGAGTTTGACTGTATTTAGATTACATTGTTATTTTGGGGAGAGTTGGTGTCTATTACCTTATTTTTCCCTGGTTTTTTTGGTGTTTTTTTGCATTGCTTGGTATCCAGAGACCTTCCATGGTGAGTGAAAGGCTGATAAATATCCTTCCAGCTGCCCTGGGATGGGCTTTGGTGCCAGGAATGGTTTCCCTGGCGAGGCCCCTGTGCTGTATTGGCACGGGGAGAAAACTGGGAGCGGTGGGGAAGAGGAGCTGAGGGAGCCACAGGCATCTCAACTCCGTGGCAGCCCAGGGATTGTTGGCCGCAGAAGAGCTCCTGGGACTCTCCAGGACTCACTTGGCCAAGTAGTAACTTGGAAGCTTGAAATTCAGAAAAGCTAAGGGGTGTGCTGGGGATGTCAGGCTCCGGCGGGCTGATGGCCCTAACCGTGTGAAGCCCAGCAAGTCGCAGAGGGTGGAGATGTGCATGGTGTGAAATGTAAAATACCCACAAAATAACACGATGCAGAATGGAAGGGGGTTTTGAGTGGAGGCGGGCGGTGGCAGCCAGGATTTGTGCGGTTCCCTGTCACTGCCACCCTTTCGGGACTCAGAAGAGGCCCTGAGGTGGCCTCCCGCCCTTTGTGGGACACTGGATGTCTTCTGGCAGATGTGGTAGTCCTTGGGGTCTGAGATACTGGGCTTGGCCTCGGCAGGGCTGTGTGTGCTCTCGTGGTTTAAACGTGGTAACGAACCAGGGCAGAAACAGAGGCTTTGGACCTGCCCTGGGATGACACAGAGGGTCAGCGGGGCTCCACATCCTCCTGCCTCCACACCTTGCTGCCCTGAAGCTTTACTCTACCTGGGGAGTTTTCTGGGGATGTTTCTCCTCCTGTGGCAACATGGGTTGTCCCACGATCTCCCTGGGATCACTCAGCCCGTGGGTGACCGCTGGCCATGCAGCACATTTAGGAAAGAGCTGGGGCATGGCATTTGGCACTGAGGGCTGGCACCCAACCCTGCAGCATCCTATGGCATCTTCCTCCCTGGGGTGGGTGGGTTTGAGTTGGGGGACCAGCAGCCTTGTTCATGCTCAGAGATGGGGCTTGGGGACAGTGGCAGGCAGCATCCAGTGTTTTGGAAGCAGGTCACAGCATCGGCTTGAAGCTTACAGGTCATTTCAGGGCATCTCTCTGGGGTGTGTGTTTGCTGATCCTCCTGATTTCAACATGTTAATTTTGCATCATTAGCACGGAGGGAGAGGGACCAGCTGGAGATGGGCTTAGCATCTCCTCAGGGCTGGCGCTGGATCTCCAGGACTTCTCTGGAAGCCTTCCTGATGGGATGGCCACCCGTACGGTTGGACCTTTTTGGCTCTGTACGGATGCTGCTGGAAAGCTCTTGGCAGGGTGTGGGGGGGAAAACATTGGGACCCAGCCTACCCCTGATTGGCAGTGCAGGCTTAAACCCGAATCCGTGCCATGATCTCCGGGCTGAAGCAGCGTGTGCCAACACCCGGCTGGTGGCCCTAGCAATGGGAGGGTGCCTGCTGCTAGGTGCCCCTGTGGCTGGGGCTGCTTTCCTGGCTGCAGGAAGGTTTGTGAGTGCTCAGCAAAGGATTCTGGGGTCAGGAGCGTGGCTTTGGGCTGTGCTGAGCCACGAGTGCATGTGTGGGGCAGATCGTGGTGACTCAGGATCAAGGGCACAGCAGTGGTTTGGGCTTGTTCTCCATCTTTTGGAGGGATGGGCTGGTAGAGGGGCAGGATCTGTCACCCAAGAAGTAAAACCAAAGGATTTTGATGGTTTTGCCCAGTTCTGGAGTGCTGAGGAAAAAAAAACCCAACCGCAGCAGAGACAGTGGAGCAGGGCAGACCTAGGGCCTTCGGTTAAACATCCCCGCTGCAGCTCGCTGCAGGGCCCAGGGTGCACACGATGCTCCGGCGATGCCACAAGCAGAGGCTCACACGTGGCCTCCCCATAGACTTTTACTGTTCCCTCACAGCCTAAAATAAGGTGTTATTCCCTGCAAAACCCTGGGTGGCTGGAGGTCCTGATTGTCCCCTCTCCTCTGTGCCAGAGAAGCTGCATGGGACAGGCTGTCTCCCTGGGGAGCAGAGAGCCTGTGTGGAGACAGCGTGGCTTTGGGGACCGCATGACTTGGCCCGGCAGCCACTGAGAGGGCTCTTTGCAAGCTGGAGATGGAGTAGTTCTGCTGAGTGGTTTTTGGAGGGGTGCTGGTTAAGAGGAAGAGGGAGCCAGTCTGGGAGCTCCAGCACTGCAAGGTGTTAATTAAAAAATACCACCAGAGCACCGGTAGACGAATTACAGTTACCAGTAGCAGAAATGATGCATAATATGGTCCAAGTAGTTTGCTTTAGTGAGATGGGTGTAGTGAATGCATCCATTCAATACCAGGCTATTCTGCTGCAGTGGAGGGACTGGCAGAGTGTAAGTCAGTCCACTATAAAGCCCATGCTGGGAAGACTCCACAGCCTTGTTTTTGCTTTGCAGGGGTGGGCAGGGGTGCAGTGGCTGCCACTGCAGAGCAGGCTGGGGATGGCACTGTCACACTGTGTCTGTGAAATGCAGAGACGGGCTGTGTGTCTCTGAAATGCAGAAATGTGTGTTGGAGGAGACAGCAGCTCCCATGGGACAGTGGCCTGGTCCTGGGTGCGCAGCTCCCCAGGGAGCATTGCAGCCCCATTGCATCCTGGCTCCCTGTGCTGGCTCAGGATCCCTGTGTGCTGGCTTGAGATCCCCCTGTGCCGCGGGAACCCATCGGTGCTTCGTCACCAGCCTTAAATCCTCCTTATAGCCGTGTGCTGGAGAGGCACACGCACTGGCCATTGCCTAACTCTCCGTGCCCTGTCCTGGGCCAGGCACTGCTCCTCGCGTCCTCTGCTCCATCGGGACGTGACCCCACCATTGCACAGCTAATGCCAGTGACGTTCTCTGCATGCCCAGGGAGCCACGGGCTGGCACAGGGACGCTGCTCGGGTTTCAGAGGCTGAACGATATCTTTCTGAACTCCAATTAGTTCCCAGGCACTGGGATAATGGCCGGTCCCCACTGCCAAGATTAATGACTTGGGATAAAATCCAGCCTGGCTCAAATTCCTGTGGGAACACGGTGACTATTTATAACCAGAGGTGCAGGGCATGAGGCTGGTGGCCCCACACCGCCTCCTTGGCCCTGGCCACCGTGCGGGGTAACCTGACCCACGTGGCCGCCATGGCCTCGCAGCCATTTATAGCTGTGTCCTGCTGGGCCCGAGCAGAGCGGGGCTCCCCGTGGGGCTCTGCCCCCTGCTGTGCCCACCGCTGCTGTCTGTGGGATTTCAGGATGCAGAGGTTTTGGGGAGCTCGCTGGGATAGGAATGAAGGGGAAGATGGGTGGTGGCAGGCAGGGGGAGAGTGGGGGTGGTAGGCTGCGTGCAGACTCTCTCCTGTGGGAGAAGGACTGTTTTCTGGCACAAAATCAGGCAGCTGTGGCTTTGCTGCAGCGATGGAGATGGTCCACTGACCAGCCAGCTATGAGAGTGGGCTGCAAAGCCGAGCTTGTGTCCCCCTCCTGCCACCCATGCCGCTGACTTGGACCTGGAGTGAAATCCACGGAGACGACTGGGGATGCGGCAGGAGTCACGTGTCTGTGCCATGGTCCTTTGCCCTAGGGCCACCAAAGGGAAGCCTTTGGTCCCACGCTGCCCCCGGAGCTGGACCATGGCTGGTCCCACTGGGCTGTAGCACACGGGGAGTCCTCTCCTGCTCAGTCAAAGCTTTTAGGCTGGTGCCGTCAACCTCTTTTGGGATGTAACTATGGGGCCCCATCACTTTGCAGCGACTTTCATCCCAGCGCGGCTCTGAGGGCTCTGGTTCTGGAGCCAGACTCGCTGGGGACTGAAAGCTGGTTTCTTATCCCTCGTTTATAGCTCACGGGGGAGGGCTATGCGAGCTGCGAGCACGCAGTTTGAGGCTTTTCCTGGGGCCAAGCCATGGTATTTGAGAGCTGTTGTTCCCAGTTGGCGGTGGGACCGGCTGTACCAGCACAGTTTGGACTCTGTAATTTTGGCCTGGGACTCCTGCCCATTCCCTGCCTCCATGTGCTGCACTGGGGACCTGAACAGGCTTGGCTCTGTGAACTGATCTGGGTTAAAGGACAGAAAAAAGGGAAAAAGGCCATTTTTACTCCTATTGGGGGGCTCCCTGGACTGGGATAGTGGGGCAGGATTTCAACCTCACCCACCAGTGCCATCCCCTTCCTGCACCCACAGGGTCATTGGGCAGAGGACCCACCACAGCACCCATGGGTGACCACTCTGGGGAGGTAACGGGGGAGGCGCCAGCTCCAGTGCAGGGAGGGTGCCAGGGATTTCAGAGGGGTGGGTGGGTGCTGGCAGGCAGGATGAGACCACCCTGGCCCTTGCCATGCCCTCAGCTGGGTGCTGCCTCTCTTCCAGTGAAGTACATGAAGGAGATCTCCCCCTACTTCAAGAACTCCTCTGCGGGGGCGACGGTCAGCTGGGACCCTTCTCCCGCTGCCCTGCAGAAGCGCTCATCCCCCCTCCTACCCCCACGGGAGCTTCGGGAGGGCAGGACCGTGCCCCTGAAGATGTGCTACGTGTCCCGCAAGTGCCTCCCTGCTGACCCGGAGCACAGGTCAGGGCATGGTGCCAGGGGGTGGCGATGCCACCGCGGAGCCCCGGGGCAAGCGGGGACCCAGCGGGGCCGTGTCCCTGCAGGTACCTGGAGGTGTGCTCGGCGGATGGGCGCGTTGCCCTCTTCCTGCGGGCAAAGGACGAGGCCACGGCGCAGTCGTGGCTCAGCGCCATCCAGGCCAACGCAGGCGCGCTGCTGCCGCGGGTGAAGGAGGAGCTGCGAGCCCAGCTGGCAGGCGCTGGCGCCATGGCCGGACGCGACGTCAAGCACGTGGGCTGGCTGACGGAGCAGGTACCCCCGCACCCGCTGTCACCCCATGCCACCAGGCTGCCGGTGGCCCTGACCCTGTCCCCTTGCAGCTCCCCAGTGCCGGCACCAGGAACCTGCTGGCCGTCCTCACGGAGAAGGAGCTGCTGCTGTACGGCAGCCTGCCACAGAGCCGTGATGCCCTGGGCAAGCCCGCGCACAGCTACCCCCTCATTGCCACCAGGTAGGGGACACCAGCCCAGGCTCTCCTGCCCTGCGAGGGGGACGGGGGTGGGCAGGAGCTGGGGGTCAGGGCAGAGCCCCAGGGGTGATGTCAGAGTGCCAGGGTGGTGGGGGTGTCCCTGGGTGGTGACGGAGGCTTTTGGGATGATGGTGGAGGCCAGGGGTGGTGGCGGGACCCTGGGAATGGTGGCAGCACCTTGGGGGTGGTGGCAGGGCCCTGGGGGTGATGTCCAGGGGTGGTGGCGGAGCCCCGTGGCGGTGACAGGGTCCTGGGGGCTGTGTCCAGGGGCGGTGGCAGGACCCTGGCGGTGCTGGCAATGTCCAGGGGCGGTGGCAAAGTCCCGGGGCCGTGTCCATGGGTGGTGGCAGTGTCAGGGTGTTGGGGCCGGGGGGGTTTCAAGGCGGGGAGGCATGTACGGAGGGACCGGCCGCGGCCGGCGTCGGCTGCGGGGGGGCGCATCCATGGGGCGGCAGCGCCCCCTGCCGGCCCCGCCGCGGAGCGGGGCGCGGAGCGGGGCGCGGAGCGGGGCGCGGAGCGGGGCGCGGAGCGGGGCTGAGGCGCGGCGGTGCCGCAGGCTGGTGCATTCGGGGCCGGCCAAGGGCTCGGCGCTGTACGAGGCGGAGCTGTCGTTCGCGCTGCGCACCGGCACCCGGCTGGGCGTGCAGACCCACCTCTTCAGCCTGGAGAGCCCCCGCGACCTGGCGCTGTGGACCCGCTTGCTGGTGGATGGCACCCACGGGGCCGCCGAGCTGGTCCAGGAGGTCTCGGCAGGTCAGTGGGGGGCCGGGAGGGGCGGGCGGTGGGGCGGACGGCCACTGTCTCACCCCTGTCCCCGTCCCCAGCCTGCACGTGGAAGGGTCAGGATTGCACCCTCTCCATCCACATCGACAAGGGCTTCACCATCTCCACCACCGAGCCCGGGCTCAGCAAGACTGTCCTGCTCCAGCAGCCCTTCGAGAAGCTGCAGATGTCCTCCGATGACGGCACCAAGATGCTCTACCTGGACTTCGGTGGCCCAGAGGGAGAGATTGTGAGTTGGCTTTACCCTCGCCACCCCCCACCCATGCTCCCACCAGCCCCGGTGATGGGGTTTAGGGGACTCTGGGTGGTCCCTGCCCTCCCTGCAAGCTGGCTGCTCCAGGAACAGCCCTCTCCGTTGCAAACGTCCCTTCGTTTCTTTCTTGCAGCAATTGGACCTTCACTCCTGCCCCAAAACCATCGTCTTCATCATCCACTCCTTCCTCTCGGCCAAGGTGACCCGGCTGGGGCTGCTGGCATGAAGAGAGAATGGAGAGCCGGGCAGAGCAGCCCCAGCCCTGGCCCATCTATGCACCTCCCTCCAGGCCAAACCCAGCCCCAAGCCATCCCAAGGAGACCGGAGCCCAGCGGGGTCATGCCACCCTCACCGAGGAAAAGCACCATCCGGCTGGGAAAAACAGCTCCCGGGGCGTTTGGGGGCAGTGCTGGGGTGAGATCCCTCTTGGATGGCAACACCGGGACTTCTCCGGTCCCATCTTCCCGTCCTTCTTTCACCCCGATGCTCTGTGGCGGCTGGAGAAGCCCGGCTGGAGCCCCCACGAGCGGCCGCACGGCCGTCACCCCAGTGCCTTGTGAGATGATATTTTCTGTACAAAGAACCCGTTTGTATCGATGTTTTATATTTATATCGCCCGGTTAAAAATGCTGATGCGGCAGCTCTTGCCCACCTGGCTCGGACCCCTGGAGAGTCCCCAGGTCCTGCAGCACAAGGACGCGTGCCTGTCCCTGGGACTGACAACCTGAGGGCTGGAGACCGGCGCCCGCTCCGTAGCGCTTGAGAGACGGGAACTGCAGATCAGCTCTGTGTGCCAAATTTTTCCACGTTGTACCGACTGACAGGAACCACTTTTCTTTGTCGGAGTTGGACGGTTCGCTTGGGTTTGCTAACTCCTTTGGGTCACTTGGTTTAGGGGGGAGGGATGTCAGGTGGCTGCTGGCAAACAACTTCTTTTATGAACCAAAAGATTCTGCATGAAATTGCCTTTTTTTTTTTTTTTTGGTCAAATAAACATTGCAGATCACAACCAGCAGGACCCAAACATCTGTCTCCTGGTTTTGCTTGGAGAAGTGGAAAACACGTTTGTGGCTGTGCCTCGGGGTGTTTTCTACCAGGGGAAGGGAAGGTTTTGCCTGGGGGCTGTGGGACGTTGCTGTGAGTGGTGGTGTTGGTCTGGGGATGCTGGGGACCTTGGGGGTGGGTTCAGATGGGAACAAGAAGGCTTCCCGCGCCCGACGCTGTGCTGGGTGTGGCAGAGGGACATGCTGAAAGCAGGGACGTTTAGATCAGGAAGAAATTCTTCCCAGAGAGTGTGGGGAGGCACTGGGACAGGTTGCTCAGAGAAGCTGTGGGTGCCCCATCCCTGTAAGTGTTCAAGGCCAGGCTGGATGAGGCTTGGAGCAACCTGGTCTAGTGGAGGGTGTCCCTGCCCACAGCAGGGGGGTTGGAACTAGATGATCTTTAAGGTCCCTTCCAACCCAAACCATTCCATGATTCTATGATTCTATGCCTGCGCCAGCTTCAGCAATACCACATGGGTTTGAATAACCTTTGCTTCACCCTTTGGGATGCTTGGCGGAGGTTGGGCATTGTTTCCAGACTCAAAAAGGTGGTGTGTCTGGCTTTTTACGTATTTTTTTTTCCAGTAAGAGTAGCTGCCCAGCTGGGCAGCAGCAGAGACTTTGCATGGCATTCCCTTCATGTGCTGCCCTTGCTGGAAAAGTTGGGCAGGGAAGGCAGCCCTTGCGGCGTGGTTATGGTGCGTGCGTGCTCCTGGCAGTCGTGCGGCACAGCCAGTATTTACTAAGTGCTTCCCGGATTAATCTCCACCACTGTTACCCCAGGGGAGTCCCTGTTAGCGTGGCACTCAGACCAAAAAGCCTTTTCTCTCCCACAGAGCGAGGGCCTGTGCTGTGTGTGAGCTACACTTTTGCCCAGAACTGGCGAACTTCCCCAAGAAATCCTCCCCAGCGCTGACAGCTCTCCGTGCTCCGGCGCTGCAGCCTGTCCTTGCAGCCACCCCACGTGAAGCACCAAGGCTGTGTGCGGATGTTGGCCTTGAGGGGTGTCCAGGAGCTTGGTGAGAGCTCTCAGCCCCCCAACGGTCCCCCATGTTCTTGGGAATGTGCTGCGCCAGTGCCGGGAGCCGTTGGCGTGGTTTAACGGGAGGCGTGATTTGCTGACGGGTTTGGGCCGGGCTGCAAGGTGGGCTAGCCCAGCACCACGGGCCAGCGGCAGAACTCACACCGCCCCCCAGGCACAAATCCTGGGCTGACCTTCTGTCCCGGTCCTGTACATGGCCCAGTCTCCCAGCAAAGCCGTTAGCCGGGGAAACGGCTAACGCTCAGGCTGCAGGCTGGATAATGGCAACTAATTAGCAGCAAAATATTATCATTTTTAACAGCAAGTCGTGCATCCTGCTGCGCTGTGTGGAGTCGTCCCCGGCGTAGCGATGGGGCGTTCCCTTTGGAGACAGGGAATCCCCCTTTCCCCGGATGGGCTGTGCATGAAGCGCTGCCCCTGGGGTGCTTGTGAAGCGGAGGTGGCACTTGTAGGTGCGGAGGCTGCGGGTTGCAGGGTTTCTGCTCTGGCTGGAGCGAATCTCCACGCACCACTGGGAAATTAATCATTTGCCTAACGAAGATGAGCCGGTCCCTGGCAGACGAGGGTGGGCACGCTTCCTGGGGCTGGGGGGAGGTTGCCCGTGCTGCCCCCGCGAAGGTGTGCGTCTTGGGGGAGGCGGTGTGGGGGAGGACGTGGTTTGCCACGTGCAGAACCGCTCCCGGGTGCAGGGACGCTGATGCCTTTGGGGTGCAGGGGGAGAAGCAGCCCATAAGCTGTGAACACCAGGAGGAAAACAGTCAAAATGCAAAGCAACGGGGGGCAGCGGGGTGCGTGCGGTGTGAGCGGGGAGAAAGCACAGGAACAGCTTATTTGGCATAAAGAAACAGTTCTTAGGGGACACATAAGCGCTCGGCTGCTCGGCTCTTTGTGGGACAGGGTGCTGGGGAGGAGGGGCTGGAGGAGCCCACGCAGGTAGAGCCCTTTCCTCCCCACGCAGAGCCCCGCGGCTGGCAGCAGTTATCTTTTATGATGAACAAGCCCCTACCTTTTATTGCACATAACTGTCAGATTTCCAGGAGACCTTGCAAAATGGATTTGCAAAAGAAAAAACCCCCGCGTTACTAACTGTTAAATCAATACAACAAGTAATTTAGAAACAGATGGTGTATTTTTCTATGATCAAAAGCATGTCTGCACAAAGAAACACGTTATTACTGCAATTTACCTTCCTCTTCCTGCCCTGCGGCCATTACTCTTTGGGGTTCATTCCAATAAAAGAGGGAATCACTCCCAATCCAGAGCAGATTTCCTATTAATCTTATAGACCACAAACTGCCTTGGCTTCGCCTGCGCAGCTCCGCAGGCCGTCCCGCTCCGTGCCTGGGCTCGGGGAGAAACGGTTCAGTTCAGGGGTGGACATTCTTTTCTTTGATTTCTTTGCATTTGATACTGGGAGTGGATTCCCCCCCTGCCCCCCATGTATTTTAGGTGGGTTTCTCAGCCGCTTCACCCTTGTGGCACCATCAGGGTGGGACCGTTTCCCCAGTGATGCTCTTCCGAAGCGGCCTGTGAGTAAGCCAACCGCCTTTTAGTTCTCCCAGTGATGTGGGACCTTGGAGCATAAACCACCCAGAAACAAAGGATAGAAACTGCCTCCCCATGAGGAGCCTGTGGCAGCTGGAGATCTCTCCCTAAGTCCAGCAGCATCTATGGAAGGAAGCTGTCTGGAGAGGTGGCATGAGCATCCTGGGGACAGTGGGTATATTCCAGGCTGGTGCCGAAGGATCAAGGCCAGCACTCAGCAGAGATGCCAAAATCTTGGGGAAAAAACCCACTGCAGTTATTTCCTAAACCTCCTAGTTTTCCCAGAATTCCCAATTTGTATTGATGTGGATGTCTAGAAAGACTGAGATACCCGGAATCAGCACTGAATTTCTCTGCCTGGGGAAGGTTTCTGGAGCAGGATGGCATCTGCATGGAGTGCTGAGCGCTCCTGCTTGGGACCACACCAGGCTATTCCCCGGGGAGGAATAACAGCTCATCAGGGTTTTATTCTTTCAGGCACTTTTATGGCAGAAAGACTAATATTTTTGAAAGCAGCTTTAAAATAAATATAATGAACTCGGTTTATAGAACTGGAGTGATGGTAATGAGCGCAGATAAAAAGCCGATTTCCCCAGCTCAGTCACTTTGAGGCAACTGGAGTTTTATTTGGCCACCGTGACTGAAAGAGCCCAGGGAAAGGGGATTTTAAAGGTGCTGCGAGTGTCGGGGAAATGGATAGGAAACGGGAAGGGAGGAGGGGAAAAAAAGCCCATTTGTTCTCTGTGTGGAGTTCCTGGGGGGCTGGTTGCCGGGGGGGGCCAAAGTGGGGATGGAAATGGAGGTGCAGAGACTTTGGCACTCAAAAGGCTTCGATGCTGGCCTGAGCCATGCATGGAGAGAAGTGGGTGATGGCAGTGGGGCTGGCAGCAGCCCGGCTCTTGTACCAACCCTTGCCCTTTGGGAGCAAATCCGTCTGGGACATGGTGAGGAGAACTCTCCAGGAAACCTGGCGCTGTCAGCATCCCCGGCAGCGACGTCACAAGCGGGATTTTTCCTTGGAAATGACTTCTCCAGGTCGCGAGACTGGGAAAACAGCCGTGAATGAAGGAGGTGGAGAGGGAAGAGAGAGATGCTGCGGGAAGAGTGATTAGGTTGTCCCCAGGTGTTTGCTCACCCGCGGCAGAACACTGTTTCCCTCCCGATACCGCTTGTACTTTCCATTAGTCGGCTCTGACCTTTTAGCGCCGTAATCAAACAAGACAACCTAACACTTAAATCTGAGCATTTAGCGCTGACATTTACAATTGGTTCTCGAGTTAGAGAGACCGAATGAAAATTTCCTAGCAGGCAGCATGCTGCAGGGAACGGGAATCAAATAATTCATTTGCTGAATAACAGGCGTGCCGGCCTCCTTCAGCTGTCTGCCCGGGTCCGCATCGCATCAGTTGGTATTTGTACTAGAGCGCTTGTCATTAAAAAGTCAATATTCATCTGGAGTTGGTGCGGCACGCTGGTGCTGGCGGTCCCACAGACGTCTCCTGTTCAGGGTGCAGGGAAACTGTATTTGGCGTTTGATTAATGTAAACAGGAGTGATCTTACCCAGGCGGGAGCCCTGCGGGGAGCGGGGAAGCTACATCAAATGTTAAGGATCCAAGGCAGTAATGAGGATGTTTTCTCTCATTCAGCCTTGGCTCTGTTCTTGCCCAAATACGAGCACTTGGCACATCCCTTGCTGTGGTTCTGCAGCCCCACGGGTGTCCCGCGGTTGCTGCTCGGATGTCCTGTCCCTGGGCGGGGATGGGCTTCTCCAGGCCCATCTCTGGGGGAACTGAGCCCTGAGCATTTAGCAGTGTTTGCCTGGTAAGGATATAGGGCTGGTGGGATGTCGGGGTGTGCTGAGAGCCACAACACCCCTGGGAGCCCCCAGGTCCTGCACCCACCCCACCAGGGCTCCCCTGGTTTGTCCTCACGCAGCGGTGGCTGCCTCTTCTCCTCCCGTGCGATAACTTCTCACTTGAGCCACTTAATTAAGCTAAAGCCATTAAGAAAATGCCTGGATAAGGTTTCCCACGCTGCTGCTTCCGACTTTCAGAGTTCCTCCTGCATCCTCCAAACAGCAGTAAACGATGCTGGGCTGCAACTCTACAGCTCGCTACAGCTCCCTGGAAAGTGGTTGCAGAGGTCTCTTCTCCCAAGTGACAAGTGATGGGACAAGAGGAAATGGCCTCAAGTTGTGCCAGGGGGGGTTTAGATTGGATATTAGGGAAAAGTTCTTCATGGAAATGGGCTGTCAGGCATTGGGCTGCCCAGGGAGGGGGTAGAGTCACTATCCCTGGAGGGATTTAAGAGACGTGTGGATGAGGACATGGTTTAGTGCTGGATTTGGCAGTGCTGTGTTAAGGGTTGGACTTGCTGACCTTAAAGGTCATTTCCTACCTAAAAGATTGTATGTTTCTATAATTCTAATCTGTGGTAATGCAGCTCACCCACCACCCTGTCCAGGAACATCCATAAACAGGCTTAAACAATCCAAAATACTCTGCTGAGTCATGATCTTTCTCTGCCTTTGCTAATACAACGTTTGCAGGAATTAATTTATTTGCTTAAATTACAGAAAACAGAACATGAGATGTCCAAAATACTTCCTGCCATATTTTCCCAGCGTTGCTCCATGTGCTGCTTTTCTGAAATTCCCGTGTTGTTCTGCTGCACGGGGACATCCCATTAGGATTTTGCATGAGAATCGGGATCAGCATTTATGCCTGCAACAACTTTGCAGCAAACGGCATTTCCCAAAGTAGCCGGACACGGACACGCTGTGCTCGGGGGAACGGGAGTGCTGTTCTCACGACACTCCCGCAGTGTCCAGCTCTGCCCGGGCGCTGCTGGGCGGGAGGCAAGGCCAGGCAGAGCGCGGCGCTGGGACGGAGCAGATACAGATGCTCAGGTGCTGTGAAGCACCAACGTGCCGTGGCACCGATGGGGCCTTGGGCACGGCTGCTTGCACGGCCACACTCACGCCGTCGGCAGCTGCATCAATGGCGATGGGCAGACTCAGTGCAACAGTCATAGAGAACAGACACCCAGGAAAAGCAATATTTCTTTTGAATAAAAGCTTATTTCTCACTTTGAACCTCAAAATTGCACTTTAAGTGGGGTCAGCTCTCCATGTGGATGCCTCTAGGAAACCACAGGGGCTTCACTAACTGCAGCTGGTGCCACAACACTGGCGTGGGGCACCCAAACCCCTGGTCCCACTCCACGGGTGCCGCTGGAAGCTGTGCCTGGTGCCCAGCAAGGATGTGTCCCCGACTTGCTCCGCACCCCGGTGACTGATATTTTGCCTTTTCCTTATGGAAAATACTTCTTCCCTCCTTGCCGCCCCGATGTGGTGCCTGCCTGCCGGGGTGCTTGGTCCCCTTCCAGCCCGCGCCTGTGACATCTCCATGGTGACAGAGCGTGATGCAAAATTGCACGGCTTGCACAAGCAATGAGTCATGGATAACCCTTTTCTCCCCCCTGTATCAGAGGTAAATCAAATTGCGGTGGGATATGTTTCGACGCGTGACATTCTCAAGGAGACTCTCCCCCGAAACGCTGCGGGGCGGGTGATGGTGGAGGTTTTCAGCCACGTCCTGAGGTGGAAATCCTAGGGTGGACAGAGCTGATCGGTGTGGAAGAGAAGCAGACCCCCCTGGTTCAGCTGGAGCTTTTCCTCCATCTCTCTGGGCACCACTGGGCATCCCTTCACCTTCCCGTGCCTCCATTTCTGGCAGTGCTGCCATCTCCGCAAGGCTTGGTGGGGTTATAAACACCTTTTAACTGGTTTCCCACCAGCAGACAAGGGCATTCCCATTTCTCCAGGGCACTGGGCCCTATTTCTCTTTCCCAGCTGATGCTCCCCTGCCATCACACGCTCTCCGGGAGCTCCACATCCCTTCCCAGGGCCCTCCCATGTGCTCCAGGCTCTGAGCAGCCTTTCCCTCCTTGCTGACATCACCCCGGGTGGCAGAGGCCCCTCCAGCAGCGTACTGAGCCCTCCAGGGTGAAACACAGCAACGCACACCCACACTTTCACCTTCCCCCATCTCTTTGCTGAAGCTGGGGAGCTGTGGATGATGCAGAGCTGGGCAGGGATACACGAGGAGCTGCCCAGACAGGGCTGAGCATTGTGCGGGGTGAAGGGCTTCACCAGGGCTTGGAGAAACCACCTAAACCATCTCCCACCCAGCTATAATCTTTGAACCCCGTAAGTATCAGTGTCTGCTCAACACCAGTTTGTATAAACTGTTAAACTGGGTATCTCGCTTCAGGAGTTTCCTTTAAAAACTTCAGTAGCAAACCTTTTGCCCTACTGCAGGCAGACCTTGGGCCTTTTCTCTTCTGGGAGTTTCCAGGTGATGTTACTCTGCTTTGGCTCATGTCTGCAATTTTCTACTTCAAAAAAAAAGTAACAAAAAAGCCGAAAGTACAAGGAGAAGGAAGCAAATGGGTCTCACGCAGGATTTCTGGTCCTGATGAGACAGATGGAATGAGTCCACAGGTGACATCTCCATCCTCCTCCTCACCACAGACCAAGGAGGCAGCCGGTATGGATGCTGTCACTAAAAACACTGTGGAAATGTACACCAAAAAGCCAAGGAAAGCTGGATGTTTTCACCCCAGCTCTGTCACTCCTCTGCTTTGGGACCAGGTACGGGCTGTCTTCGTGCCTGTTTTCCTTTCTGTAAAATGGGCATATTCCAGCTGCCTCCCAGCGCGCACTGACAGCTGGGAGCAGCAGAAGCAGAGCACAGTCCTGCACCAATTACCCTGTGGGATGAAGTGCTTTGGAAAAGTTCCTGTAATGTCTCTGTGTATTTGTGATACCTTTGTAAATAGGAATGTTACAGCCTTCACCTGTACAGAAATGCTGGAGTGAAAAGCTGAATTGATCATCCATCCATCCATCCATCCATCCATCCATCCATCCATCCATCCATCCATCCATCCATCCCTCCATCCCTCTCTCTCTCTCTCTCTCCCCATTTAATACATCCTTTTAATTTCTCTCTGTGTGTTCTCAAACAGATTAGGTTTCAAGCAGCTCAGGACGGGAGAACGGCTGAATTGACAGCCAGAAGATACAGGTTTGTTTTACAGCGATGGTATGAAATTGGACTTGGCTTTATAACACTCATCGAGGAGTCCCAAAGCCAGAAATGGGATTTAATGCATAATGTGGTGAGACACAGATGAGGCCTTTTCAGAGTTTCCGTGTTTTCGTTATACTATATATTATCAATGCTGCACGGTGGGTTTTTTCCCCCCCAAAAATTCCTTCTAACAGCAGAAGGTTGTTTCTGAAGGCTTTACTGTAGTGGTGACATAGCCATATGCAATATAAATGACCTGTTGTTTCAGGGGATGATAATGGGAATAAATACCAAATTAAAAAAAAAAAAAAGTCAAACCCTGTAGATCAGGAAAAATAGCAGAATTTCCAACACCCAGAAAGCTCCTGCTCCAGCAAAGGGCACGTATCCATGGCAACAGGAGCCCTCACTGTCACGATAATAAAAAAATATATTATTCTAGGAGAGCTCTTAAAAGGGAAATATACATTTTGCTGAGGTGGATGATGAAATATTGGGCAGCAAAGAGAAGAATGAGCCAGAGGAGTCTGGAAAGTAATCCTGGCAGTTCTGCAGCCTGCCGCAGGTAGGGGGGGGGGCTGCAGACCCGGCAGAGGGATGGGGAAGCATCCTGTGGCTGAATCCAGGACTCGCCTGCCTCCCTCTCCACTGTGCTCCTGTGCCCGTAACTCCGAGACCGCGGCAGAGCAGGTCCACCCAACGTATATACCCAGAGCAACGCAAATCTGGTGGCAAGGGCTGGAAATTGTGAGGCTGTGCTGGTGTAGGGCGGCGCGGGGTGCAGGGGAGCACTGTGGGAGCCCCGCGAAGGTCTGGTGGCAGGGGCCATAGCCCTGGCTTCGGTAGGCACTGAGCACCCGCGTGGCATCACGGCCCACCGTGTGCTCCCGAGCGGGGAACGCGGGCCAGCTGTGAGCTGTGGAGCTGCAGCACCCTTTAGGAAGGCTTTGAGTTTTTGTCAAAGAGAAAATTGTGGAAAGCCAGCATATTGGCTGAACTTTTCCTGGGTTTTAATTTTGTAAAGAGGCTAAAAACTGGTGCTGGCAAGTCAGCATTTCACCAGTGGTAAAGAAGAATGTGTTGAGGTTTGCAGCACGCTGAAAAGGGGGACGGAATAAAGGCTGTGTTTCCCCCACAGGATACCCAGGAGTTTCTACCCAGCAAGAGGCAGGGGGTGACAGCTCAGTGGACAAGTCCAGCCGTCCCCACCGCAGTGGGCACCGCTCCGCTCCCTGCCTGGGGTGGGATGCAGCGCTGGCATCCCCCCTAGAAACTGCGCTGCTCTGGGTGCCGGACCTCGATGTGCCCTGTGCCCTGGCACTCCCACGCAAGGGGCATCTCCTGGTTTGTGTCCTGGTGGCTGCAGGACCATCTGTGGAGGAGCAGATCCTGCAGCAAAGGGGGAGGGAGGGATGCCCTGGAAGCCACAGGAGCCCGGGAGCGCTGGGGACTGCTCAGTGGTTTGGTGCTGTTTCATGGCTCTCGCCAGGTTCCGGGGTGCTTAAGCTGGTGCATCTTTGGGTTGTGCCTGCTGGCAGCACCAGGGTGTGGGGTAAAAACACTCCCTTGGGGCACCCCGGCCTGAATCCTTCCTGCAGGTGCTGTCTGCAGCATACAGCAGGGAAGCTGGCCCAGGAATGGAGAGAAAAAGGGAAAAAATTGATCCAAAAATATAAGGGCAAAGAGGAGTGGCCCTGCCCTGGGAGTATCAGCTGGCAGGGGAGCTCAGGGGCTAGCTCCCCTTGTCCCACCTGCAGCTCTCCCCCCTTCACAGACTGGTGGGAGACACAGGGAGCTCATGGCTTGTGGTACTTCCCACGAATCTGGAGGGAAACGGTGTCTCTGAAGGTGTGATCCCTCCAGTCTGGGTGAATGCAGGGGGCCAGGGGGCTTGGTGTATGCTGTGCCCACGTGGGTGGTGACAGCTGGCTAGGGATGCTCCAGCTTTTGGTCCTCCCCATCTTTGACACACTAATCAGGTATCTTCTCTCTCTTTTCCAGGAGGTCTTTTCTCTCCCTCTCCCCAGCCCTGCCCTGCCAACGCTGATGTTTTGGCCTGGTGTCACTCCTGCCATGGCTAAGGGAGCTGCTCAGATGAGCCCAGGAATAGATGGAGTCAAATATAGATTTGTTGTGAGTCCCCAGTGAAGCTGGGCAGCCAGGGCTCTGGAGGAGGAGGAGGACCCTTGGGGACTTGTCTCCCTGCTGTGGTTACATCCCCAACCATATCCCCACTGGTAGAAAACACTAACACATTGCCTCGGCTGGAAGGGTGGTCCCGCAACCTCTCTGGCTGATGGGGTGCTGGCAAAAGCTGAGCTTGCTTTAGCTGCTATTTCTCCCTTTTCCTTCTGCACACAGACTGGGGCGAACCACGAAGTACCCTTTCATGCTCACACCCGCCCAAGGCAGATTGGCAGCACTTGCCCCAGGAAATCTCTCCTGGCAAAAGACTTGGAAATATTTCTGGATTCTCCTGGGTGACGAGGGAAGGCAGACGGCATCCCTGGTGGCTGCCGGTGCTCTATGGCCCTGGCAGAGCTCCCTCTCCAGGGGCTTTAATATAAGCATAGACCCAGGCCCTAGGTGGGCATCCTGCAGGGATAAGTCATCTCTACAGGCATCTTGGAGGAAGCGGGGGCTCTTGGGACTCGTAGATAAGTGCAGGACTCGGGCACTACATCTTAGCTTCACTATCCCACAGCACGTCCTCGCCCCAAGGACGTTATCTTAGTGCAGGGGAGTGAGTGACGAGTGGATGGTAAATCCCGTAACCTTTACAACCTGGCTGGAAGCAAGTTGCCTGTAGAGCTGCTGGCAATGTCGCTCCGGCCAGTGGCATGTGCAGCAACCCCTGTGCCGATGGGGCTTTGCTCTTGTTGTCCCCAAAACACAGGGCCAGGGAACCGGTGAATCCCAGCTCTGTAACCCCAGAAACCTGGGCTCGAGCGCCCACCTCTGTACCCTGCAGCCAAATGGGGGTTTGCTCTGGGTCCCACCGAGTGTGCGTTTCAGCATCCACAGCCTCCCCTTTTCCCTCCTGGGGTGGCACTGAGCTCCGCGTTATTTTCCCCTAAAAGCAGGACTCAAGGTTCTGGGCTCCAGGGCAGCGTTAATGCCCGGCACAACCCGGCAGCGCTCCCTCCGCCAGCACATCCGAACTTGGATCCGGAGCCACCAGCGACGGGACGGAGTGCGGCTCTCCGGCGGACATCATCCCAGGCACCCCGAAACACCTCTCCCACTGGAGCTACGGGCACAGGGTGCGAAATCAAGGCAGTTTGTGGGATCCCCGAGGCCTGCCCCGAGCAGGAAGGTGGGAGCCGGACGGTGGGGACTGGGCCGGTCCCCCTGCCCCCAGCTCCCCCGCCGCAGGGACCTCCAGCAGAGCCGGCGGGTCGGGCCGCGGGTCTCCCTCGGGTGCTGCCGGGTGCCGGAGCCTCAGAAGAGAGCAGGGCGGGGAGCTCGGCCCGTCACGCTGCCGATGGCGGGGGCTCAGCCCGGGCGCGGCTGGACCAGGCCCGGCCCCGGCGGGGTGCGGCGCGCGGCTGCCTCCCCGCGCGCTGCAGGGGGCGCTCGTGGCGTGCGCAGCGCTCGCGGCATCCCGCGGTCCCGCGCCTCCGGGCGGGGGGGCGGTCGCAAATGGCTCCGAGTTTGGTGTCTCGGCGAGGTACGAGGAGGAGGGATGGAGGGTGGTACCGCCTCCCTCCCCGGCGATGCCCGCTGCGGGCTGGACAGCCAAGGGGACAGCAGCCGGGGGCTGCCGGGCCGGGGGCGTTTACCTGGGAGCTGGGCTCACAGTTGTACCCCCTGCACCCCCCCCCTTCCCCACACCTGCCTTGGAGACCCCAGGGATGCTCCTGCGCCGCCTGGGCTGGGGGAGCGGACCCCCTAGAGCTCTCGCCCGGCTGGAGCACGGCTTTGCCCGGAGAGGTCAGCCCGAGGGCAGGATTTGGGCTCGTTCCGCTCACCCAGCATCAAGCATCAACCCCTTCGGTTGGCCTGGTTCTTGCGCCCGTTTCCGCCAGCAGCTGTCGGCCTTTTGAGCTGTTTGCTGGTGCTTACACGACACCCCAGGCCCCGGGCCAGCCGTTACGGGAGGACCTCTCCTCCTTCCGCCGCGAAAGCTTCCCGGGAGATGGGCAGAGGCGGCCGCAGAGCCCGCGGTGGCTCACAGGCATCACCTTGGGGAGGCAGTCTGGGCCTGGGCGTGCTGCTGGGCCATGCTCTCTGAGGAGGAGGGAGAATCTTCTCATCCGGTTTTCTTTTCTAGCAGCCAGAGAAGGCTCAGTGTTAACTAGAAGTGACTGCCCGCGTGGGGAAAAGGGGGAGGGCCCCAGAGTGCTGCAGTGGGGTCGGGGTCCGTGGGAGATTACGTGCAGCCCCAGGCATCCCCGGCTCTTTGCACACAAACTAAGCCCAAGTTCAAGGAAAACTCAAGGTTCCCTGGGATGTTTTCCTTCCTCTCAGCCTTCACCTTATTAGGTGCTACCTTATTTTCCCTAATTGCAATTCCCAACTTTGCTCCGGATCAGGACCAGAGCACCAGCGGTAGAGGAGCTCCTGGGAGAATCGCTCACTTCTCTCGGTACCAGCGCAGGTATCTCTGATACAAACCACACGACACACGGCTAAACAAGGAGGGAAAATACAAGTGTGCAGGTCTATTTATGTATCTTCCACTGCTTGCTCTGGGGAGCAAGTAAGAAGAAATTAAAGAATTAAGAGTTACTTATCCACCTGGAACACTTTTTAGTCTTTTATCTCTATTGCACATAGGTGCCATTTTCATATAAATATGGAGACTACATGTGCCTAGTAACATGATGCATAGGAGAGATATAAAGGGCGTTGGATAAATTGGAGATAATTTAGCTTTTATATATACACAAATACAGATATACACATCATTACCATTTTATTTATGCGTGTGTGTTTACACATACAGATCTTATATTTACATATTTATAGAAATGCTAGATGTATTGAATACTACCAGAGACAGCTCACAGATAAAAGAAACCCTGTGAGCTAATGAATGTAAAAAAGAAGAAAACAAAGTAGTGATAAACCAATGGCCTTGCCTTTTTCTTCTGTTACTGCCAAACAAATACATGTTTTACCTCACAGCCTAGTGTAGTGAAGGTGGTCATAAACAGCCTTCCTTCTTCTTCAACTTACTGGTTTTCTATTTTTCAAACAAAAAATATCACAACTTCCCTTGGAAATCAAGCCATAAGTGTCACTTTGCCCCAAATCCACTTTTCCATCTGAATATCCCCTTCGGTGCTGCTGTTTGATGCCTTGGAGGCACTGGGACAGCCCAGCATCTGCCCCTCTGCGGGGCATGGTGGGGCTGTGATGGAGACAGGAGCAGCTCCCAGCAAGTCCTTGGAGAGGTACCAGGCTGTTTTGCTTGGGAAGTACACCCGGACAGGACATCGCATACTGCTCCTCCCCTCGGTGTGCTCCTGGCTCGCGTGAATTGGAAAGAGGATTTTTTAGCACTGAAGTGGAATTTCACACCTTTTCTGAGATATTTCTTTTTTTTTTCTTGTTTTCTTATTCAACAATTCTGGTTTCTCAAGCAAATTGAACATGAGCTTTTGATGCTGGATGCTCTCCCGAAGGGCAGGTTCCCCTGTCTGGTCTGGACCCCCACCCCCAGAATTTGGCAAAATAAACGTGAAAATACTTGGTCTGTGCAGGTGAAACTCTGCTAGTGTCGTTCAGGCACTTGTTTTTTGGAGTGGCTTCTCTTCCTTGGGCAAGACAATGCAAGATGGCATTTGGAAACAAAAATATCATCAGAAGAGCAAAAGCCTGTCCTCGGTGGGGCTGCCCGTGCCCTGCCTGCAGCAGATGGCCGCCTCTCAGCTCCCTTTGAATTGCTCTCAGTGCATTGCTTGGTTTTCAATTTCATTCCCTTTCCTAGGAGCAACCTCAGCTTTATGTTTCCCTTTTAAGCTGATTGAAATAAAGTATTTGAACAAATGTCATGGGCACTTAGAAATCTCTCCTCTGTTTACTCTCCTTTGCTTTCATTCTGTCCAGCTTCTGCAGTACCAGCTCTTAAAGCCTTGAGTGCTGTCTGTCTAAATTAATGCATCTTATAGACAGGATACCACACAAATTCATTAATTTTTTTTTATGTTGGAAACATGCCTTTATTAAGTCACCCTTCATGTTTTTCCGATGGTTGAGCTTCTTTATAAACCATCAGCAAAGAGATGGTGGCTCCTCGAGATCCATTAAGTACATACCTCTGGGAGTGTGTTCTTTGTCCAACAAACTCTTATAGTCAGTACAGAAAACTGTCCCCAGAGAAGAAGTTTTGTGTTCCTCCAAATTCCCTTCAAAACATCCACCATTGTGTGCTGGACTCCTGGGGGTCTGGGAGAGCAAATCCAGGGGGTGTGCCACCTCAGGGAGGTACTCCTTCACCCCCCGCTCCCCCAGGGCTTGCACGATCCCTTGGCAGCACCATCCCTGGAGCTGATGCACCTTCTTTCAAGCCATGTTGTCACCGTGGCACCCAGGTCATCCTTCTCCTTCCTGCCTCTCTCCCCTCCACCCACAGGAGATGCCGGCTCCTGGGGCACACAGCTACTGCTCCGCAGTTACATCGGCTTGCAGCGTGGGATAAGGTTGGCACCTGCCTGGGAGAGCACAAGCGTGCTTCCCCAAGCAGAAGAGTCCATAAACCTTTGGTAGAAACCTCTGGTTGAAACCTTTGGTTCCCAGGGCAATGAGAGCAGTTCCAGATATCATCCTTTTCAAAGATGATTGTCAGGGCTCTGAGGGCACTATAAGCCTTAATGGCCCTGTCCAACCTCACCTGGAATCTCCACCCTCATCCCTGGGCCCAGGAGCTGTATTTAAGCTCAGCAGTCGGCCTTCAGTCATAAATGGTGCTGGTGGAGTGCTGGTCTGGTGGTTGCTGAGCCTGGTCCTAAACCTGACTTGAGGGCTGACTCCCGGGATGGACTGACTTCGTCACCATGATGTTGCCTTCTGAGCTGGGCTCTTGGGTGGACCTGGCTGCTGTCTCAGGCTCTAGTCACCTTGCTCCCTGTGCCTTGAGGAGCAGCTCTGCTCTTGCTGCTCCCTCACGGTGACATGGGGACTTGAGGCTTTGCATGCAAGTCTCAAGGGTTAACAGCTTCCACATCACCTGTTCCTACCCTGATGTTGCAGACTCCCTGTTGGAGACCTGCTCCTGCTGACCGCCCCGGGGAGGTCAGCAGCACAGGTGCAGTCAGGCTGGGGCACTGGTGGGGACATGGGATGTGGAGGCAAGGGCTGAAGTCCCTCGTGCAGGTAGGGCAAGGTAAAGGTGCCAGCACCAGCCTCCCCTCTGGGCCCAGACCACCTCTATGGGGCCAGCTGGTGAGTCAGGAACAGTACAGGAACACAACTGCTCCCACCCCACCTGGCTACTCCAGGGCTGTTTTTCCCAGGACCTGTTACAATTAGCCAAGATGTTTTCTGCCCCTGGCTTATGGCTCACCTTCCGTTGGAGCTGGTAATTCATCTAAGATGGCTTTAGCATGGTGAGCTCCTTCCCTTTCCTTGTGGCTCAAAGAACATCCTCTCTTCATGCCACAAGATAGCGTTGGAGATAGTTGGTGGGCAGGGCAGGATCTGGAGTGGGTGTGGCCCAGGCTGCCCTGTGCTGCTCTCTGGGGACACCAGTGACACGGTTCCCACTCTGAGGAGAGGTTTCCCAGTAAAATAAGGAGCAGGCAGCCTGGGAGCATGTGCAGGGTCTCACCTCCCACCGCACAGCAGCATGTGGGGAAGGTAGCACGGGCTGTGGAGATACAGCCTGAAGCACCTCACCCAGGTGAGAGCCCAGGCGTGCCCGAGCACTCCTGCCAAGCAGGGAATGAATGCCCCTATTTCAGGGCAGAGTTTGAAACTGTGCAGCAACACACCGAATCAGACATGGGACCAGGGTTCCTGTGGGAAGAAATGAGGGTGAGGTGTGGCTTGATTCCGGTTTCAGATCTAGCTTATGCCGTAGATGAGGGAGGGGACAGAGTGGGAAGGATGGGCCACTGGGGCTTGGGGGAGGCTGGGAGGACTTCTCTTGGTGATGGTGGTGTGTTACACCAGCAGAGACTGGGTGCAAAGCCAGGACCCCTGTTCCTGCAAGAATTGGTGCTACCAGGAAGAGGAAGGACGTGTCTTTGGGGACTTCTCAGACCACGTCAGTGAGATGTCGAAGGTACACAGCCTGTGTGCAGCCTGGGCTTTCACACTTGCTCAGCAGCACACTCCCAACAATGCTTTCCATACAGTTTGATCCTTCAGGGGTGAAATATGTCACCGAAAGGGTCATTCTAGGGAAATCCCAGCCTCTTCCAGGTCCAAACCTCTGCTCAGTAGCACCTGTTTCCCATCCCCTCATTCCTGCAGGCACTAATAGAACTACACTGGCAGTACGCAGTGCTGGTGGTTGGGTCTGTCACCTAACGCTCTCTGTCCATCCCCAGGAGAGCTCAGCAGAAGGGCCATGGGGAGATGCTGATGGCAAGGGCAATGACAGTTGTGACGCAGCCTCCGGTGGCTGGAAGGGAGGGTAGGAAAGGCCATGCAAGATGTTCTGTGGTGCTTTTAGCCACACTGATGCCAGGTGGCTGTGCTGGCACTGTGGTTCTGGCACATCGGGCTCTGGTCACCAGGCACCACGTGAAGCAGGAGACTGGACTCTACCCATTGCTGCAACATCCTTGGTTTGCACCCAGTTCATGCCTCGAATCAAGGCCCTGATCTATGGCTTCCTCCAGGCATGATATTCTTAAGTCCTCATGTAGATGGGAGGTCTGTTTCCACCCTGGTTTCCCCAGTGAGAGCTCTGCATTTCCAGGGCTCTGAGCACAGATGTGTTTATTTAACTGATTTTCATAGGTTTCTTCCAGTGACGCAGAGAGAGTGAAAGAGCTGTGTACATTAAATGAAAGCAGTGTAAAAAAAATCAATTTAGCTCCCATCTGAGTTGCACAGAGAAGGGAATAAATTGAAAATTATTTGTAAAATGACAATTTTGATTGTTCCCAGTGCCAGCTGGACCGGTTCTTTCTGCTGCAGGAACTGCAGCCCTAGCCAGGAGTACTGGAGACGTGACTGGGTCACGCAGCTTCAGAGAGCACGAAGACCAGCAGAAAGAGTTGAAAAGCGCACTGGTTTCAGGCAGGAGGGAGGAGTCCAAGCTCATGCCTTGCAGGGTGGATGTAGATACACATAAAGTACTTAAGCCTTGATAGTCCTTGAGCATGACCCATGGGGAGGAGGTTGGTGTTCAGCTGATGCCACTTGCCAATCCTTGGTGCTGGTGGCCACACACTGAGTTAAGGGCAGGTCCCACCCATGGAGCTGCTCCGTGACTGCCATGCTTGTCACTGCAATGTCACATCAAAGTAGATCTGGGCACAATGCTCACGGATAAGAATTGGGTGGCTAGAAAATATTTGTGACTCCTTGTCAGCACTGTAGAGCTTTTAATGTGAAACTACAAGAGTAACTTCAAAAAGAGTGCGATAATTCTGGTCAGTTTGCTTTTTTTAATATGAACAACTTTGGTTTCAAAAGATCTTGCATGTGCTTTTTTCTCTGCTGCTGAAAAGTTAAATGAAAACACGATCCTTTGAAAGAAGAGATTCATTTTAACAAAAGATTTTATTATTTGGGTTATTTTCTTTGCAATCTTGTCCCAAAATAAGAGGCATGATTATTTGTAAGGAAAACAAGCTAATGGCTAAAATAAAGGCAGTGACCAGACCCAGAGGAACAATGCTGGACGTGGCACCTTGTCCTCTCGGGGTACTAGGGACAGCAAGGAAGCCACTGTCCCTGTCACTGTGGGATCCCATAGAGGAACTGCTCACCAGGGACCCTGCCAAGAAAGGAGGGGGTGAAGGGTGCTTCTTATGTGTTGGGGTGGGAGTTTGGGACTGAATAAGAGAGGCTGGGGGGGTGTCCAGGACTTATGGGATACCTAAAGGAAAGGCCAAATGAGGTGAAAAGATCAAGGTGGATCGGGGGGAATGAATATGGGAAAAGGGGGACAAAACCAGCTGGTATTGAGTACTGTGATCTCAGCAACCTCAGGAAAGGGGTCCAACAGGACAACTGGGAAAGAGATAACAGATGGAGAGGAGTGCTAGTGCTGACCCAGCTTTGCCTCTGGGAAGGGATACTCTCAGATCTGGATGCTTCTTTGGAGACTGCTCCTCGTGCAAACAAGGGAGAGCTGCATACCATGGCTGCTAACCCCAGCTGTGGCTGGGTGCTTGAGGAAACCCAACTGGGCTCTCCTCCCAGGAGGGTGGTTGGAAATGTTCTTTTCTTAGTGTCCTCACAAAGCAGCAATGTATGAGGTGGGTGGACATTGGGTGCATACCTGGCCTCACCATGCCTGTCAGCGGGTTGCAGGGAAGAGGAGGAGGGACAGCAAACAGGAGAGAAGGTAGGAAATAAGAGCTGGAGGGACCCTGGGGACTGGGTGTGGAGGGCAGCAGGGGTGTGTGCACTTTGGGAGGGGGCATGGGCTGAAGTCAAGCTATTCCCAGCAGTTGGCACCTGTCAATTCCCCACGGGAATGGCTGCTTGCCACGGGAAGGAGGCACTTGGCTGCACGCAGGGATTTTAGCTGGACACCTGAACCTGGTGATCCATCCTGCCTGCTTCAGCCCTGCCGTCCTAGGGACCCCACCACATCGCTGCAAAGCCCAGAACCTGCCCCAGATCTTCCCAGGCTGCTTCTCGCTGTGAGAAAAGGGAAAGTCCCAGGTGAGCTTTCTGAGAAACACAGCGTGTCCCTGCTTCTGCTTATTAGCACATCTCTCACCCAATGCCCCAGCTGCAAAATGCCCATGTGTCCGGCCTCCGGCCAGCATGCCAGAGCATCGTGAGGGCAGCCCCACTGCATTGGGCTCACGCCTGAGTCAGGTTTCCCACTGCTCTGGTGACCCGAGCTACCCTCAATCCCAGGGGACAGGCAGTTGGGGTAGAGCTTGGTAACCTGGAGTCGATGCTGAGTGTTCAAAAATCATCACTCATGGCACCCATTGGGTGAGTGAATAGAAAAATCTCTTTTTAAAACCATGCCACGAGCTCTGGGTATCCAGTTTTGTTTTCTGAGCATGCAGTGTTTCCATTTTCAGGCTTCCCTTTAAAACCAAAAGATGAGCTTATTTTTTGCCTTCACGTAAGCAACTGGACGCTGGCCAGAGGAGGGGCTGTGCAGCTGCATGGAACAAGCAAACGCCAAGCCCAGTAACACAGAAGGACCAACAGCCCATCTTTAGGGTTGGGTTCAGCATCAGGCTTTGCAGCAGGTCAAGCTCAACCCCCCTCCCTTGCAGGGCTGGGCTTTGCAGCCTCCATCCCCTCCATCCCAGGTACCGCAAGTTTGGGATGCAGGCTGCTCCCTT
Organism: Rhynochetos jubatus; assembly: GCA_027574665.1. Taxonomy (NCBI): domain Eukaryota; kingdom Metazoa; phylum Chordata; class Aves; order Eurypygiformes; family Rhynochetidae; genus Rhynochetos; species Rhynochetos jubatus. Next base: position 15,115,104 of record CM050665.1, on the reverse strand, counting down.
GCAGGAAGGCTGCAGTAGTGCCGGGGGGGCAGGTGGACCTCACTGCAGTGTTGCCAGAGTTCGCTCTGGACCTGTACTCCATACCTGGCATGCCTGTGGGGCACGACATGCTCTTGTGCCAGAATGATTCAGCCCCAAACCCAAGGCCAATGCTCAAGCACCAACACTTTTCCCCACTCAGTATCTCCTTTCCATGGAAAGGCTCTGAGAAAACATCCTAGTCACAGGATTCAGCTCTGATCTAAATGGTAGGAAGGGGGAATTTGGCTGTACTGGGTTGAAATGGGAGCAATCAAGGCACCAGATTCTGGTGCCTTGAATCAGGGCAGCCATCTCCAGGAGATGGGCTGATTCCCCTCACCCTACTATACCCCATTCCAGTCAAACCAGCACCTCCCCGTGCATCAGCAGCATTTGCACATGCCAGCTGAAGCTTTCCTTGGACAGTCAAAGCATTTCCCTTGTCTCTGTCCCCATCCAGCAACCAAGGAGGAGAAAGACTGTAAAGGCTGGAAAAGAAACCGGCAAACTGTGTCTCATGGAGGGCATGTTCCTGGCTGCCACACTCTTTTGGGGATATTTGCTCTGTGTGGCGGAAGGGGACAGGGTGATGGGTTACGGGGAGGTTTTGGCTGGTGGTGCTGTCCCGTGTCTCAGTGGCTGCACTGTAGCATGGCCCAGGGTTGGAGGGGATGAGCTGACATGAGCAGAGATGGAAACCAGGGAGATCACCCACATTTTCCCTTCAGAAGTGAATAACTGGCAATATTGGCTATCTATCTCCAATCAGCAGCTGCAGAAAATAATGTCTCCTTTTTTCATTTTGAAGTGCCTTAAAAAAAGACGTTTTGTAAATTCTCTGTTTCTAACAGATAAGAAGTCAATCCCATAGTAAAACCCTCAGGTCCACCACAAACACCTTTGTTTGGAATTTCCCCTTTTAGGGATTTTCTGTTTGCCCTTTTGCTCCGGTTCAAAATCTCAGAGGGTGCCTTACGACATGTAACCCCTGTCCTCTGTGCTGCTGGGCACTGTAATGACCACCAGAACCCCCACTTGGACCGGGGTCTGAAGCTGGGCATGAGTTCCTGGAACTTGGTTTTGGGTGAGAAAGGATTATGAAATTCTTCCAGTCCAACCACTCCTCTTGTTCTGTGGGGTAAGGAATGCGGGGTTGATTACTCCTCATCCTGATAGCCTGGGGCTGACCCATCTCCCCTTCCCTCTCATGTTCGCTCACCCCCAGACTCAGGCACCTGTGGGGTTATTTTGGGATAATTTCTGAGAAGAACCGGCCATCCCATTGTCAAGTCCCCCCATGCACAAGCTCCTTCCGCATCTGCTCCCAGCCCAGCGCCAGCAATGCAGCAAGCACGGCATTGTTTATGGCCAGGATGTATTCACCTGACAATGTGTCTTTGCGGACTGAGTTTACATTTGCTCTCTAAAGAGGCAAATTTATTTATGCCCTATAATAAAAGCTATTTGGTGACAAAAAACAATGCTTGTAACAATTAGGCTGAATTGCTGATGTACCCACAGGAGAAGGCTGCTCTGGGGAGAGGGACTGGAGACGTGGTGTGGGGGTGCTGGTCCATGGATATCCTGTGGAGTGGGACACTGGCCGGTGTTGGTGCTGGCCATGCATGGAGAAGCCTGAGCTTCAGGCCACACTCAGTGGTGGTCTCAAAATCACCCAAGAATCTCAGATTTCCCCTTGTCTCACATCTGACAGGAGCATGAGACATGGCCACGAGCATGGGAATGGTGTGGGGAGTATCCTTTCCGTCTCGGCATGTCATGTCCAGCAGCCAGCGAGCAGCACAGTGCCTTTGACAGAGAGTGCCTTCAACCAGATGCCAGACATTTATGTGAAGTTTTGCCAAAATGGTTAACTCTCTGCAAGTTCAGGGGAGGGAAAGGGTTAATCTTTCAAAACCAGAACATTTTTTTTTTTGTGTAGTCAAAAATCCACACTCTCCACCCAAAACGACATTGAAGACCAGGGTATGTTTGAGCCTGTCATTTCTGCTTTGCTCTCTGTTGTTAAAAAAACCCGCTGCTCCCCACCTGAAAAATGTCACAGGGAAATTGAAAAATAACATTTTCCCCTTTTCCTGCTGCCACACCTGCTTTCCTTCAACAGCAACTGGCATCTCTCCAAGCCTCTTGACAAGTTCTGCACTGGCGGGTGCTGCCGGAGCTGGGTGCAAACGACTGGGGGGGAGGAACACTGGCACTGGCAAAGCCCAGGGTCACTCAAACACGGTGGGGTGCTGCTTCTCCCCAGGGGCATGGGGAAAAGCTTGGGAGCCCATCTCTGGTGAGCTCTTCCACTGTAAAGGGCAGGGGGTAAGGGAAAGAAAGGAAGGCGTTCGGTACAGGTGTATTATACAGATGGAGAAACTCAGATATGAATCGCAAGTGCCCCAAAAGTACTGGAATAACATTACTGTGATACTGAGAGTAACAGCTCCAAGTGGCTTGGTGCAGCGGCAGTTGCAGTTGCTTCACCTACTGAACAACTTAAAAGCATGGAAAGAAGTTAAAAGCCAAGGCACTGGTACTTTTTATCACCTTGCTATCAGCTGTGCTGCTGGTGCTGCCACCCCCCCAGCTGCCTGCAGGCTTGGCGGCCTCAGGTTTGCCTGTTTGTGTCGCAGGGCTGAAAAACGAGGGCTGCACACCTCCAAAAGTGCCTGCTAATTGGGGTGTGATGGGGCACGACAAGCTGAGCACCTAAAGCTTGTCAGGGTGCAGCTCGCCCAGCTGGCATCTCTGATCACGTCACCTCACTTGGCAGTGGATGCTCCGTGCCGCTGGAGCTGGGATTGCCCAAATAACAGCATCTGGGCCGGAAACCCCCCAGTCTGTCTTGCTAGTGCTTGTGGACCGCGTGTATTATCCGACTGGGTAGCTTATCCTGCATGTAAAGGCGCATCGCCCAGCCACAAAGCTTGCTCACGCCCTCGGAGCTGGGCAGCCCAGAGCAGGACCTGGGAAGTGCTCTGCAAGCTCAGGGACAAGTACTACATGAACATCAGGGAAAGTGAAGGCGGCGTGGCAATTACTTCAGAACTGAGCTTGCAAGTCTGCCGGTTTTGTTCGTGTTCATCTGAAAGCCTTTGACACATCCGTGCTGTATGTTTCTTTTATGAATATGCAAATCAAAGCAGTGAAATTACAGATAATGATATGTAGTCAAAACTTTTCAGAAGTTAATGCATATTCCTTATTTTGCAGATTTCTATCACATTTGTATTTGCAAAATAGATGAGATAACACCGCGCAAGAGAACAGCTTTCCTTCACCGAAGCAGCGATACACCTTTTGAATCCCACCCTGGAGAGCTGCCAGCTCCCTCCCGGGCGGTGCGGTCCCTGCTGTGGGATGGGGGTCACGCCAAGTGCCTGGGCATCCGTGCCTCAGGACCCTGAAGCAGACCCTGGTTTCAAGGGCGGTGCGGTTGGACCGAGGCACTGCCTTTCCCCCACTGCCCCGCTGCGGCGTCCCGCTGTGGATCTGGGACAAAACCCTGCGGGGCAAACCGCACCAGGTCCCAGGCTTCCCAGGCAGGAGGCATGGGAGATGGATGGTCACCTGCGTAGGGTGCCCAGCACTTTGGAGATCAGGCACAGCAAACAGCCTGGAGGGGTTTCTCTTGGAAAAAGGAATACTAGTTTGATCATTTGTTGCTGTCTTCCTGTAAGCCCAGCTTCAGACGTGCCACTAACATAACACCGATGAAAAGAATACTTTTGATGATGAGGGTATCTTTCCAAAAAGCAATTCCACGTTTTTCCAAAGTGAAGTTTTAAAAATAATGCCGCTCTGGTGGCGTTTCTTGTTACGGGGAAATCTATACAATATGGGGAATTTTACACAAATATTTGGGTTTCTTCTGCTTTAGAAGAACATGACAGAGCACTCCTGCAGGGTGGAAATATGGGGTTTGACCAATGTACTCCTGATTCAGACCCATTCGCTGCTGTGCCTGCGATGTTCCCCATTACCAGGTGAGATGCAGAGTCACCTCTGCCCATTCCTTACTCTGCTTTTCCTCCTTCCTGAGGGCTCACTGTGTGCAGACGTGGTTCACTGGGACCTGTGTAGGCTGCACTAGCAAGCTCCATCCCTGTGGCCATCAAATGTTTCATGGTGAATCCACAGGGCCTGACCTGCAGCACCTGGGCTCCAGACAGCACCTTGTCCAAGCTCCCTGCACACTGCTGAACCTCCTACAGTCTTTGAGATGTTGGCTGGGGGCTGCCGACAGCGCATCCTGCTCCCAGCTAGTCTAATTCCTTAATATCATCCTGTCTTTGCTGCATTCCCAGTTCATCTCCATCAGCATCTTCCTTGTGGTTTTTAAGAGAAACCAACCTGAGCTTCCATGGAGGGCACCCACCTCCCATGGTTGAGGGTACTCATGAGAGCATCTTGGCCCCTCCCAGTCCAGCTCTGGTGGGAACTTGACCCTTTTCTGCTCTGTTCTCCGCCCAGTTAATTTCATCACCTTTAATAATGAGCGTGGGTGAGCAGTTTCCAGCAAGTAACGCCCGCTGTGGAACCCAGGAGCAGCTGGTGAGCCCTCCTCCCTTCCCCCTCCTCTTTCTTCTTGCAAACACCTACATCCTTCCTGTATTGTTTCAAACCGCAAGATAATAAACTGAGAAGCAAACACTGTCAAACAGCGAGTGGAAAGGTCTGCGGGGGGAGGTGGACATCTGTGCCTTGGGGGCTCCACCTCCCCCTGCAAATATCACCGGAAACCTCTGACCTGCCGCTTGCATAACTGGGGCTGGGCTGACGGGGTTCTCACCCCCAAACAGCAGCGCTCGGTCAAGCCCTTGATCTTCTCCAGCCTTTTTTGGTCACTGTGTCCCTCGATGCCTCTCTCATCCTAGCGGCTGGAGCCAGCAGCCCAAGGCTTGTGGTATGGGGTCCTTCTGCTTCTGGGAGCTCCTCGCTGGTTCTCACCAGCAGTCACTATAGCAAAGAGCTTTTCTCAAGTTTCTGAATGGCGCTTCTCCTCCCCCAGCTGATGTTGGGCTCTGTGTTTGCCGGGGGAGAGGGGCTGGATGCCCCAAGCCAGGAGGAGTGTGCTCCATGTAGCACCCAGGTCCTGCTCTGCCTTGGGGAGTTTGGATGAAGGGTGCTAAAGTGAGCAAGAGGAGAATGCTAATGCAGCCAGCACCCACACGGCAGGCAGGGAAGACACTTCCCAGTAGGCACAACCCAACACTTCACTGCTGGTGGGAGAATCCAGGGAAAAATCAGGAATGTCTCCCTGAGCCAGCCAAGGTCCCCCAGCTTGGGCATGGATCTGTGGGCAGAGTGATCCTTGTCCTGCATCGTACCCGCTGCTGGGCAGATTTGGGAGCCTGGCCTTTCTGGAACAGAAAGGGCCCTGCCCATCTTCCTACCCCTTGGGATGTCTCAGAAGTTCATCCCCAGGTGACTGTGTCCATGCCCAGCAGCTCCGGTGTGACCAGCTGTGCTGGTCCTCCGCCGCAGCACCCGACAGCCTCAGGCCAGCGTGGCTTTGGGGCTGGATTTATAAAATGTCTGGCTTGTAAGGAGCGAAGGAAAGGCAGTGAAAAGCAGGAGGCGTGGGTATGCTTGAGTCCCTTGCCCTGCACAGCATGGCAATGCCTTCCTGCAGCCCTGGCTCCTGCAGCAGGACGGGGACATGGGACCGTCACAGGATAAGGCTACCACAGGACAGGGGTCACTGCAGGACCAGGACTGCTGCAGGAGGAGACCAAGCATTGTTTTCACCCAGGTGTAAATCCAGCACAAAAGTGAGCATAGTGCCTGGGGACTGTCTGGGCCACGATAACCTGTGTTTTGGAGCTGGAAAGCAGAGTATGAGCAGCACTACTGGACCATTTCTGTGCGAAACATGATTGCAGACCGTCACAATTGGCTGAGGCTGGGGAGATGCTTCCAGATCTTTTTTTTTTGTTCTAGTTTCTGTGAAAACCCTGAGGAGTTTGCGAGGCACCTGTGAGTGGTCCTACACGCAGGGTGGAGAGGGTCAAGAGGACCACAGAGCCAAACTCTGCTTTGAGGAGGAGGACACTTGAGAAATACAGAGCAAACCATGCTGTTGTGATGCCAGGGGGGCTGAGGTCTCTATACACCCAGTAAAAGGGCTCTGAAACGCTGCTTCTGCCCCACCATGAGCAAGATGTGGGAATAAAACGTGGTGACCGTGGGGGCTGCGTGCCCCAAAGCTGCCTGCGAGGTGGGGTGACAGCCCTGCCTTGCCCCGCTGAGCCCTGAGTGCATTCGGAGGCATGTTGGCAGCAGATTATACTCACGGCTGCTCGAAACCCCAGAGCATATTTCATGCCTAAAACGTTATAATTAGGAAGTATAGCGAAAAGCTGCACGAACAGAAGGCTCCTGTGACTCTCCAGGAATTGCCAGCTGAGCACGGGCAGTTCAGGCATACACAATCCCATCCGGCTTCGAGGAAAACCTTTGCTCAGATTTGTTTGTTGCAGCCGAACAGTTCCCTTGCTCCTCTGTGATGGAGGCACCTGGGAAGGTCAAGCCAGTTCCCAGACAGGCAGCAGTTAATGTGATTTTGTTCTTGATATACTTGGAGGTTATCCTAGGGCAAATAGCTCCTGATAAGACAAGGCAGGGCTTCCAGGGACCTCGGAGTACCGTTGTACTTCTCTGCAACTGATATCCCATGCTGTACAGGGTCAGAGAGACAATCTATGTCTCCAGAAGCAGTGCTGGTGGCTGCTATTTTGGGAGAGCACATGGGCCTGTCCGTGTCCTGATCTCTTTGCCCTGTGCGATCCACCAGCACCTGCAGCTGCAGCACTAAGCGTGGACATTGGAACGCCTCCATTCCTTTCTCCGCCTAAGGGACTGGGCTCCATGCATGTCTCTAAGCCCTTTTTAATCCTGACTGTACCTAATGGTACCTAGTGTTACCTGATGGCACCTAATGGTACCATCACCATGCCAAACCCCCTCATGGCAGGTCCTGGGGACACAGAATTGAGCAGAGATGCCAGCCCAGCTGGCAGTTTGCAAAGGCAAACTCTTTCTGTTCCCAAAATGAACTGTTTTTCTTAAACTGTTGTGCAGAAACGCACAGGGGAGCTTCAGGAGCTCAGCTCTGTGTGCTCAGCATCTCAGTATCAAGGCCATATGGCACCTGATGCCCATGGCCTGCCTTGTGCGCCAGGATGAGCTGACGCTGAGCAGTGCTCGGTGCAAGGACCAGCACGCAGCCGTGAAACCAAGCCCTGCGGTGGCAGACACAGCACATTCTGGCAGCTGACCGTGGGTTGACCTACTACCTGAGCGTGTGAATAAACCTGAACTTTGTGGCTTGTGGCCACTGATGCTGGGGATTTCTGCACTTGTGCCAGGGTTCGGCTTGGTGCAAAACTGGTGGTTTAAACACCAGGGTGCTCAAAGGTCACCATGCCTCAGCTGAAAGCTGACTTGAGCTAAAACCCACCAGAAGCACTGTAGGGTCATCTCTGCCTTCCAGCGCCTTCTGAATCAGGCCTGTAGTGCCCAAGTTGGGTCGTTATACCCTTAGGTATGAAATTTGGTGGAGCAGCCCAAGCAATCAGTGGGGCTACCTATGGAGTAAGTGTGAGCGTGACCCAAGGACGGACAGACTCATGGAGTCTGGACAGCATCTGGTGATGACTCCTGCATGCTCATTGCAGGGTGTGCCAAAACCAGTGCTGCAGTTACACTTCATACCAGCTAAGACCCTCAGCTGCTTTTATCTGGGCTAAACCATGCAGGAACGTCCCTGGGCTGGCTGCTGTTACTGAACCCGGTGAGGGGTGTAGGAGCTGAACTTGCAGGTGGGTTGAGGCTCTGCCATGTTATGTCCTACAGAAAGTGGTCTGTCTGGTCTGACGTCAGGCAGAATGTGGCCATCTCCACCTACAGGAGGCAATATTACACTGCTCACTCTCATGAAGCGACATTTGCCCCAAGGAAAATCTCCAGACATGGAAGAAACACCCCATTTTGTTCTCAATCCGTTCTCAAAGAGCTGTACCGATTATCTGTGTGGTTGCCCTACTGGGAACATCCTGCGAATCCAGAACAAGAGACACCCCAAAGGGTTGCAGTCGCTGCCCCGGGAGGTTCTGCAGTCCCCTGCCTGGGCTGCGGGTCGGAGGAACTGAGGAGCAGGACGCAGTGGAGGTGCATTATTATCTTTTCATGGGGAATTTTGAGGTGAAAGAAAAAAAAAATAAAGTTTATGTCTCATTCTTCATTCATATTTTCTTTTCATTTTGGGTTTTGAGAAAGAAGAAATTATTCATGTCTCCAGTTCCTCCCTTCTCTCTCTCTTGTTTCTCTTTCTCTCCCTCTGTGCCAAAAAATGAGAACACAAAGGGATGGATGGCAAATGTTTGTAGGGAAGAGGAGACTTATTCTCTCCAGGTTTTTGAGTCTTTTCAACTCTATAGCTTTAAATAATGCCTGCAACTGTGTAAAAACGGCAACTTGAAAAGGAAAAAGTGAAGTGTTGAGACATTTCAGTACAGAGAAAAGAAAATAAATCAATTCTTGGGCATTTCTTGCTTTAATGCATTCAGTGTTACAAAGGGGTCAAAGAGAAAAAACAACCCAACCTAAAACTGTGAAACTCTCAACTGAGAGTCTTGAATTGCTGAGGGGGTTTCAGAAATCAACATTTTCTAATCTGTAAAATAGGAATGATGCATTTGTTTTGCAACATGACTTTAGATTGCTCTTCAATTATTCAAAGTAAGATACTCAGTTATTTCTTCTCTTGATATTTGGAGCCCCAAACCTGATGTAGGCTTTGGTCTGTGACTGTTCCCAGTGGAATTACTAACTACTGAGGAAGGCACTGAGTGCCCATAGTGTTTTGGCAGAAACACCCCCAAAAACTTGGGGTGTTTTTGTGGGTGTCTTTTTTTTGTACCTGATTTGAGCCAACGCTTTGGCGCCAGGGAAGGGATCAGCCCTGGAAGTAGCTGTCTCCTCCACGATCGCTGCCAAAGCTCCAGCGGAGAAGCGGGGACTTGCCCACCCGGGTGACAGTGGCGAGTGGGACGGTTTGTGGGCTGAAGCTCATTCTGCCCATCGCCAGGGCAATTAGTGTGACTTGCTCTGGGTGTTATTAGTTCAGCCTCACTTTAGGGGCTGGCTCTCCCTGGAGAGGTCAGCAGAGCTGTGGTCCTTTACAGCACTCACCCAGCGACCGGGATGATGCGAGAAGCTCCCAGGAGATGTGTTTTGAGGGTGGAAAAGGCCTTCAAGTCCATCCTGCCCCACCTTTTTCCTTTGATGATTTTAGAAGCTGGAAGAGCCTCTCCACATGCCATTTCTGGAGTGTTGGCAGGGAAATGAGGGGAATGCTTGTGTCCGTTTTATCCCTGTATCCCTGAGTCACTCAGGTGAGTGGAAGGCAGCACAAGCCTTCTAAAGGGTAAGTACTGCACAAGTCCTCTGCCAAAAGACCAGCCGCAATTAAAGCAGTCAAATAAGGCTCTAATTATAAAAACTCCTCGCTTAACTACAGAAATATTTTGTGTAAATCACTAGAGAAAAAATTGAGTATAAACTGTGCTCCAAGCCAATAAATCTACTTGCAGTGTAGTGCTACCGGAGATGGTATCTAGCAAGTGTCTGTGTGTTCCAGAAAAAGAAAAAAGGTTCAATATGTTCTAAAATGCCTTTATCCTGTTTCTCTGCTAACTTCCCCCAAGCCATTCTGTCTCCTGGAGAAATCCCAAATCCCTGGGACTTCTTCCAGCCCTCCTCTTTATTGCGGGAGTTACAGGCTCCTAATCAGGAAACAGAGATGATTGCATGTTAACGCGTGTGTCCCAACAGGATGGAGAGAGCCAGTCTGACTTTCGACATCCAGCTACCAGATCCCTGCAGCCGACACTGCGCGGAGCACAGAGGGATACTGCATGAAGCCGACTGCAGCAGAGATGGGTCCGAAAGCCCACCAGCTCTCTCCAGCCAGCCCTCCTTCCTCACTCTTGCTCCCATCAGGTGTAAGGTGCAAGCAGCGGTCCTGGTGTTCCCATCAGACTGGCGTGCGGGTTTGACCCAGGGATGGGGTGAGCCATACCCCCCAGCTGTGACTATGGTGAGACCAGCCCGTGGGTGGTCAGAATGAACTCCAGAGGGGAGCTGCCCTTTCTGCCTAGATATTTTCATAGATCAACAGGCCTCATAGATTTTCTGCTATTTATCACTAATAGGTGGCATTTCCACTCCCCCCACCCTTTAGTGGGAGCAATAGGAATCATAGGATGGGTCAAGGAGCAGAACAACTCCATGTCGTGTCTTAGCCCCAGTCAGCAACCAAGTACCACCCAGCCGCTCGCTCACCTCCCCTCTCCCAGTGGGATGGGGGAGAGAATCTGAGGAAAAAGATGAGAGAACCTGTGGGTCGAGATAAGAACAGTTTAATTATTGAAAACAAAATGAAATAACGATACTAAAAATATGAATATTAATATGTAATGAAAATACTGCTGCTACTACTAATAATGATAATAATATCTAATAAAGAAAAGGAAGAAGGGAAGAAGACCAAAATGATACAATGCTCACCACCGGTTGACTGATGCCCAGCCAGTCCCCGAACAGCAATTCCCCTCCCGGCCAACTCCCTCAACTTACATACCAGGGCGTGTAGTTTGATGGCATGAAATGTCCCTTTGGTCAGTTTGGTCAGCTGTCCAGGCTGTGTCCCCTCCCAGCATCCTGCAGAAGCTGGAACACAGGGATCAGCAACGGAGAAAGTCCTTGGCTTGGTATAAACATTCACCAGCAACAACTGAAAACGTCAGTGTGTTATCAGTATTCTCAGCACAGATCCGAACCACAGCCTCATACTGGCCACTGTGAGGAAAGTTAACTGGCCCAACTAAACCCAGCACACCCCCGTAGCAGAGCAGCTGCCCGGCTGACCCGGTGTCCCAGCCGTGTGCCACGGGGCAGGGGTGCTCAGCTGCGGGGCGGATGGGTGTATGAGAAGGCAAACACACCTCAAGCTCCAGCAGACGCTCTGGCATAGATGCACCTCAGGTTCTGCGCTCCGGCTGTTTTTCTGCTGTGAGATTGTCCCAGACTGGCGGTGCCCCTAACAGGTGGGCTCATCCTGCTCACTTCCTCCGGGCTAATCCCGTCAAATGCCGTAAACCTCAGGATTTCTATTAGTGGGGTATTGCTGCCTTGCCTGCAGATCTCCGTGCCGTTCCCAGCGGCTGCACTCTCGGCTGCCTTCCCTTCGCAGGCACCAGCCCAGCAGCACGATGCGCGTGCGCGCGGCCTCTCTTGGCTTTGCAGAAGACACTGACCTATAGTCTTTATCCCATCAAAACTCATGGTCGTAACTATCTCCTGTGACCAAAAATTCATCTGGAAAGCAGTGAAATGTACATTAATTACATATTGAAGAGCAGTAAGAGTGTTGCTCTTTCCCACAGACTTGCAGTGAAAGAAGCTTCATTCATAATGACATTTTAATGTGATTTCAGGCTGAAGAATCACCCTGTGCTGCTGGGACCGAGCGCTGCCAGTGACTTAAGGCTGCTGCAGGTGCCTGACCTGGCTGACCTTAACAGCGGGGCCATGGAGAGAGACAGCCCTACAGCATCTCCTGGTCCTCGCTCCTGTCTCTGGGTGAGGCTCGTGGGAGATGAGGGATGGGGACGTGCCAAGTGACTGAGGGGATGTTCAGGATCCCACCGAGGGATGTGTTTGTCTCCTGTGATCTATCTCCATGGGTGAGTTTCAGTCAGTGCTGGAGTGACGAGTGGGGCAGGGCACAACACAGATGCTCTCACACCATCAGGCCATGATGCTGATGGCCAGGGCTTGGCCTTTCCTTGCATTACCTTCCCATTTATCCCCACCCTAGAGCTGGTGTAGGGGTTGCCATACATCATGGCCACAACCACGGCAGACCCATGGTGGCAGAGGTGTGGGGCTGGGGGCTGGATGGTGGAGCAGGCTGGGAGACCTCTGGGCCAGGAGCTGTGGGAATGGGGGCTCCGAGTCGTGACATGGTGAGGGAGTCAGGGCAGAAGGGAAACAGGGGTTCTGCTCTGGCAGCGGCATGAAGAACCTTGGGAAGGAGAGAGGTTGGGGACTTGGAGACCCAAGGCTTTCTGAACCAAGGATAGAGAGCAGCATCTGCCCACCTCCCACAGGGTCCTGGCTGGGAGGAGGCAGAGAGCACAGAGCCCCACACCATCTCTTTTTGCTCTAGGACACCCGATCATCCCACCTGGGCAAATTAGGAACAATAGGCCATGCGCTACCTAGGGAAATTAAAAATCCTGGACAGAGACTCCTTGGTGGGTTCCCAGCCCTTTGCTGCCTGGAGTCGTGACGGGTGTATAAACAGATGCAGAAGAGCAAAGCAGGGAGTTGGCAGGAGCCATAGAGGTGCTGGGATGGAGGGGCTGAGCACTGCTGAGCAACAGGTCATTCAGCTGCACAAATACCTGCGAATGAGCTCACCAGTGCCATCTGCAAAAATACCCACCTAGTAAGTTCTGCATTATTTGACCTGTCCCCACAAATAACAACAGCAGAGCAACAGAAACTCTCTAATGTGCTTGCAGTGTAATAAAGTAACCCCACTAGGAATAAAATCTACAGCAATTACTGTGCCAGGTATTACGCTGATTTATCAAATTGCAGTTGAAAGTCAAGAAGAGTTGAAGATACAGTAATAAAACATCAGATCTCAAATCTGACTCGAAACTGCCCTTCTGGCCAGCACAGTATTTCATCCAGAAGAATTGTTATTCCTCTCATCTCTCTTCTTCAAAAATCATTGTTCAAACTGATAATTTTGCACTCCTTGTGTACTGGGCTGAGTACTTTGTCTGCACTCTGCACCGTCTGATTAACTGCTAAGGTGGTGCTGAGCGTCTTGGACTGGGCCAGACAAACCTCCCTCTGCAAGGGTGCAGCATATGAAATGGGACCAAGCTGACCATGGTTCCTCACCACAAGCCAAAGTTTCTCTTTTGGGCCCTTCTGTCCTCAGAAGGATGGCAAAGCTGCCTCAGTCACGTTTGCTTGGTGGGTGGAGCCTTTCCATCACCTGGTGACAGCGGTGGGAGAGGGCAGGCACTGAGAGAGGTCCTGCCGATGAGGCTCTCATCCCTACTGCCTTGGCCACTTGCATCGTGCAGCGAGCACCCCATCAGCCTGCACCAGTGAGCTGGGTCGTGACACCAGTAGAAAGAAGTACCTGGTGGTGGGCACCACCTCTGTGAAGCACGGGTATGTCTGGGGTGATGAGCTGGAGGTACTGTGCAGCCAATGTTGGGTCCGACACACCACCTCTTTGCTTGGTTGTGTGGCACTGTTGATCCTGAGCGTGGGGGTCCCAGTGGTGTACGTGGGGGCTGTGCCAAGAGTCGGGTCCCAGTGCTGCAGCACGTTTCCTGCACCATGGGCTTGCTCTATGTCTGACCACTCTGCTTCCAGCCAGAGCACAGCAAGGATCACTGCCCTCACCACTGGCACCACTGCCCTCACCACCGGCACTGCACAGCAGCCCCAGCACCCATGGGACATTTGGGAACGGGGACACTTGCCAAGGTGCAAAGGGGAGACCAGGACCTCACCAGGGCTGGCACAAGACTTCTGCTCCTAACATGTGCTGCAGTTGTCAGGGACCTGGGATTTGTCAAATGAAGTCCTTTCCTTGGATCTTTCTTGCGTAAAGTTCTCAATATTGCTTGTCAAGACTGTTTTTCCTTCCGTTCCATCATCTTAATAATAATAACACAGACGTAACAAAGACGAACAGTCCTCCCAGTGCTGCCGGGGCATTTGTGGCCATGGCCCTGTGCCGTGGGCGCAGCTCGGGGTGGTGCCTAAACTGAAATCACAGGCAAAGACCAGACCTTTTCTGCACACCCTGGGCGTGTGGGAGGCTGTGTCCACGTGGGGTTGCTGGTGTGTATCCCCGTTTCTGTGTGACCCAGGCATCGCTCTCCAGACGTACCCCATCCCACTCCACCTGGGGCTGTGTGGGCTAGCCCGGGGGACTGACTCCGGGCACTCGAAGGGTTAACACCGCAGGGATCCCACTGATGATGTTTGTTAAACTCCCCATTACACCCTACAGTGCTGCTAATTACGTCTTCATAAACCAGAGTCAACTAGCCAGGTCTCTCCCTGCTGGCGCCTCTCAACTTCCCTCTCCATCCTACAGCCCGACGCCTGGGAACACCTGCCCGGGCCCTGCCTCCCTCGCAGCCCCGCAGAGCGTCTGCCTGGCAAGCCCCCTGCCCTGGAGCTGTTCCCAGCCTTTCGAGGATCTTGCTGGAGCTCTTTGGCTACAGGTGGAATCGCTGCAGCTCATCCTGCCCAGGAGCACGACCTCTGCAACCACAACTGCTTGGGCAGGCTGGGGGTGGCGGGGAGGAGGGCGATGACGTTCTTCAAATATGGAAAAAATTATCGCGAGATGGAAAGCAATAAATTCTTCCCTATGTTCAAAACCAAGGGATTTGCTTTGTAGGGGGAGAGATTTAAGTTATCTGCATGGAATTTAAAGGTTTTCAAAGGGAGCTTAGGCACACAGGCAGGGTTTAGGAAGAGCTGACCCTGCCCTGAGGCACGAGGAGTGATCGGGGCAGCTTCTTGAGACTCAGCTACCACCTTTTCCACTGATGCCAATAACAGACCAAGGGTTCATACAAGGAGAAGCTGAGCTGGCCACGCCATCACTGCCCAGCCCATTGCCCCAGGTGCTTGCCCTCACCTGCCCGCAGGGCTGGGGCTGAACCCATACTAACAGGTGGTTGGGTGAGCCAGCCATGGGGGTGGATGGGAGGCTCAGCTCCCATTTGTTTCCCTGGAGCAATTCCAGCTCCACAACTATTAGCCAACAGCTGGAATACCATTTAAGCACAGCAGCCACCATGCAAATTTAGGGATTAGTAGGGATTAAAGGGGTCTGGAATGTCTCACATTTTCTTATTAATGCCCTGGGCTCTGTAATAGCCAACTGCCCTGCATCCCCAGGATGGCTCCTGCATCGCTGTGGCTGGAGATGGGTCGCTGTGCCCTGCATGGCTGTCCCACGGCAGCCACCAGCCCTTGGCCATCGCCTGCCTGCAGTTAAAGAGAGGCAGCCCTGCAGGAATGTGGGTAGAATGGCTAGAAAGTCCTTGAGAGCGCAGTAATTGCTTTGCACAGCTAATCCTGAATTGGCAAGGTCACCCTTCAATGGCCCCTGCACTGTGGTCCCACGAGCAGTGGAGACCTTCCCAGTGGAGGCTTTCCAATGGCATCTAGGCCACTGTCACGGCGACACATAAAGGTGGGGGCTGCTGGCTGGGGTGCAGGTCCCCAGGGCTGCTGGGCATCGTGGACGGATCCTTCCTTCAGAAAAGGCAAAGTACAGGGACCTGGCATAATGCAATGCTTCCCGTGATGAACCCTCCCCTCAGGGCTGGAAACCTCTTCCCTGTGATTTCAGAGTCTCGAGGCCATGTACCTGCCACGCACCTGCCACACACACAGACAATTAACCTTTCAGAAACTCTCCCTGGAGTAGGTCCTATCTCCTTGCTGTGACAACTCAAGGTAGGGTTTCATCTTAATGTCCTATTTTCCCCCTCTCTATTTTAACAATGGCATATTTGGAAGAAAACTCCTGGCTCTGATATTGCAGAGTAACTATCTGCTCACCACAAGCCAGTCACGCTGGGCTGCGACGTCCCTGCTCGCGCTGCTCCTTAGGAAACGCTCCACGTTTTATTTGCAGTGGCTCAGGATTACAGGAGCCTCATGGCCTTAAGCTGGTCACCAGCGAGGGAGCCCCACATTCACAGCAGCTCTCTGCGCGTGCCCATCTGTGCGAGCGCTGTGCTGTGTTGGAGAGTGTGCTGTGCTTATACCGGAGCAAAATATAGAGTCACCACGGTCAACGGGACGAGGAACAGGCACCTTTTGCTGTTTACACTCACAGAGAGCAGGAAGCTTGGGGTTAAATGTGTGACTGCTCTAATGAAAGGTGATTCACAGTTACACCTTGATTTCACGTCTCCCTCTCACGCTGAGAAACCCGTGTTCTCAGTGGAGAGGACTGCCTCTCAATCGCCTCGCAGTGACACTGTGGTGGCCTTAGAAGCGGAGGAGAACACAGATTCCACGCCAGGCTGATTGCAGGAGGAGCTGGTGACCTGGATTTCTGCCAGCCCCTGCGCGGTCCTGCAGCTCCAGGGCCCTGCTGTCCTGTGCTGTGGTGCTTTATATCTCCCTCACACCCAGCATCCAAGGGGGTCTGCTGGGCACTGCGTGGTGCAAACCCACCGTGCCCCAAACCACCCCTCACCTCAGGTCTTCCCCATTGCCCTGCCCAGAGCAGGCAGCTTCTGGGTGGGATTTTGTTTGGTGTGCCTGCAGTGGGATGATGCTACACCAGGTCTCTGCCAGAGGATGCAGCAGGACAACTCCCGCCACATGTTCCTTGCCCCGCCCAGAAGTCCATGGGCCAGCAAGAGCTGGGGCTTGGTATTCCAATGGGGACTTACTGCAGTCGGCACGGGGCACAGCAGAGAGCTTTTGTAGCACATGTAAAACCATTAGGTGATGGAAACGATTTACTTCATCAACAAACCCCTTAACTCTGAAGGGTGAGGGCTTCCTTGGTTTACTAAAATGGTCTGAAAGCTTAAAAAAGTTATTTGAAGTTGCTGGAGAACATAAATGTTAAGGCCACTTCATCACAGACGGGTAGCAGGGGGGAAACAGGATCTCAGCTGTGGCGTTTGGACCTGAGCGAGACCCCATGCCCCAAACTGCACGAGAAACACTGCCATGCCCCAGCTCCGCCTGTTTCCATTAATGCACACGGGAAGAGATTGGGCCTGCTCTAAATGATGGTAACCTATGTGTTACCATGGCGTGGTGAGACTCCCACGGCCAGGCCGCGACTCGCAACGGACTTAAAATGGTGCAGCAATTAACAGGTTTCCTCCGGGCAAACCCAGGGAGTGAAACCTCACACCGTGTTACTCTTTATGCCATTTGAATTTTCCATCCTTTTGGTGTCCTTCTCATCCACGCTTCTTCGGAAAAGCTGGAAATGGGGCTCCTGTGGGCATCTGCCGGTGGCCACCAGGCAGCTCGGTGACCCCCACGTCTGTGAGGACATTTTCTGCCTGCTCAGGGGTTGGAAGGGGGGAGGAGGGTCGGTAGGGCCGGGGCGTGGAATACTTTGCAAGCAAATGCACAGGGCAACAAGTTACGGTTTGAGACAGAAAAGTACCCTCTGCCGAGTGTAAAGTTGGCATTTTCCACGAAATGAAAGAAAGATGCCTGTTTGCCATTGCTCAGCGCGAGCTCTCGTTGCTGGGGGTGGTCACAGACATATCGAAGTGCACTGGCCCAGAGCAAGGGGGGAGAAAGAGGAGTGAGAGCGTGATGGGAGAGGAGCGCGGGATGGGAAAGACGAGGAGGACGAGGACAAGGCCTGGACATTTCCAGGGTGTGCCCCCAGAATAAGGAGAGACTGGTTCAGTTTCATTTTTCATATGTTTTATTATAAAGAAAGGTAAGATAAGCATTGTGAACCGAATGTGCCAGGTGCTGCGAAAGCAGCCCCATCAAACAAAATAAAAAATAAAAAAACCCCAAAAATGCACCTTATGAGAAACTGTAATTATGCTCTCTAATTTTCCATAAATAGACAAAAATCATTGTCAGCAATTTTTTAAATAGATGGACATATGGCAGAAAAAATATAATAATGCCATACAACATGGATATAAATTGTCCATTTCTTGCTGTACAAATAATAGAAACAAGTTTGGCAGGCTTTTCTTGTTGGTTTTTTTTATACACATCTCCCTTCTATGTATAACTAAAAAATGTGCTACAATTAATATAAAATGCTTTTACTATAAAGTAAACTACTAATTCTTTTTTCACAAAAAAATCTTAAAGATGTCTTTAGCACAGCTCTAAAACACTTAGTAAACTACTTACAACTATCCAACAAATTATAATTTCATGATCTTTTTCACATTTCTCCTCCCGTATTTTGCTTTCTGCTCTCTCCCCCCACCTACCCAGCAATAGTTTTTATTTTTTTTTTTTGTATTTTTTTTTCGCCAGACATCCAAGGCCTTTGCATGTACAATATTCACACAAACTTCACATTTTCTTGCACAAAGTTTAGTGCTGTTAGCAAGTCAAAAGAGTGCATCCTCCTACTGAGCTGGCCTAATGCTGTAGGACACCAGACCTGCGCCTATGCTGCGTCTAAAAGCAGTTCACTAGGAAAATAGTCTGTAGCTAAGCTGATGGCAAGCAGAAAAACGGTGTCCTTAGGGATTTTTTTTTGTCGGTTTTGTGTTTATTTATATTATTTTTTTGGTGCTATTTTTTTTTTTGTTCTTCATGATTTATGAGGTTTTGGGCTTCCACAGAAAGTAGGCTTTAGAGTTCAAAAATAGTAAAAGAAAACTGCTCTTAGAGCCTGGAAACGAAGCCAGCGACGAGGCGCAGTGGTAGCTCTCTCATCTGTACGACTTGCTCGGAGCCTCTCCGGGTAGTCTGTAAGATAGACCCCTCTCAAGTGTCCTTCATCTGAGCCTCCTCGGAAAGAGATGTCAGGTTTTAGGTGAGGTAGAGTGCCTTGTCCCTTGGCAGCATGCTGTAAGAGAAACGAGAGGCGGAAGGTGAGACGGGCAGGGAAACGTGGCTTGGGGGAGCTGAAATCAGCATTCGCACACGCGGTTGCACACCCGGTTTCAGCCCTGCCATGGCTTTTACAGCACTCCATCGTGCAAAACATATAAAGTGGTCTGCACCAAGGGATGGGGGCGCAGAGATGAACCAAACACAAGGCACTTAAGAGTAAAATTAAAATTATATTAAAATTAAAATTGCCTGGTGCAATTCTAGTTCCTCCTGAACTTCAGCAGTAAGGGCTAAGACATAAATTCCTTCCCCAGCCTAACTTTTGCGCTGGCTGGGGCTGCGGGGGAGGGCCGACGCTGGACTTCCCTGCAGAAGACGCGAGCGTGATGCCTGTACCACCTCCACCACTGCCCTGCGCCTGGAATCAGTCCCTTGGGCACCGGTCCCCTTCTTCGTCACACGCTGTGCTCAGGCGAAGCCGTGGAGATTTGGAAACTGTACATGTGATTTTGGATAAAATGTGTCATTCTGACAATGCATCAGGAGTAGGGTGTCTCAAAAATATGATTGAGGGGTGTATGCTTGAAGATGCTTGTTGGTGTCCAGGAGGATTTGCAGACTTCTGATGGCTGCAAAGCATGGCAGCAGGGGACATCCCCTGCTCGATGCCTCTCTCCTCCTCTCCCAGAATAAGTACAACTAGAAAAATCAGGAAGGGAGGGTAAAAAATGCTTTGAGACAGCTGGATTGGCTGGTCTTTCCTATGGGTCCCATGAAGAGAGCAGGAGGTACGAGGAACCCGAGGAAGACTGTGGTGCTGCCTTCCTCGCAGGAGGCGATGGAGGCGGGCTGGTGGGACAGCTGCCAGGCTGCATGCTCTGCACGGCCCTGGCCCCCCACATCTTGAATCGATCCCGTTATGAAGCAATGACTTTGATTTGAAAAGACCCAGGTGTGTCCGGGAACGGGACAGCAGCTCACCCCACTGCGACGCCCCGCACACGGACGGCTGCACAGCACGGTGTGCCGGTAGGTACCACTGCTCCCATCCGGGAGCCCGGAGCTCCAACCCTCCACGTGGACAGTGTCCTGCCAGGCAGCCCAGATGCTCTTTTTTCCAGGAGATAGTAGAGAGAGGAGTGGCTGAAATCCCTCTCCCCTGGCTGACATCCTGTGTGGGTTTTGCCCTGAAATCCAGGGCTTTTAATGGGTTTTATCATCGACACATC
Organism: Rhynochetos jubatus; assembly: GCA_027574665.1. NCBI lineage: Eukaryota > Metazoa > Chordata > Aves > Eurypygiformes > Rhynochetidae > Rhynochetos > Rhynochetos jubatus. The sequence goes on along the minus strand of CM050665.1, from coordinate 15,095,200 downwards.
GATGTCCATAAAGACATCTTGGCCTTAAAAGGCGGTGAAGAACATCACAAAGCTTTGGGAGATTCCAGGGTGGGTGTGCTTATGAGTGGAATAATAGGGAAAGGCTGTTGTTGATAGAGCTGTCTTCTGACAGAGAGCAGAAGAGCCCGCACTTTGTTAATCTCCACATTTTACAATCTGCATTTAAAATGCAGAGTCTTCCCCACTGCACTCGGCAAAGATTTAATGCCAGTGAGCAGCAGCGAGGTATTCGAGTACTAAACTTCATTAATTTTACAAAATACGCTACAGAGCATTTCCCAGTTCACTAGAAAGCATTACCATAAATAATTGAATCCAAACTGAGTGCATTTGTGATGGTTTATCCTTGCCTTTGTACAGTGTTCGCTCATGTAGTTTCTGATTTGGAAAATTCCCCCATTTGGAGTGGATCGTTTCATCGTGAGCAGGGATTAGTGAGGTTATAAATGTCCGGATGAAGTGGCTGTACCCAGTTTTGTGCATCAAGGCACAACTGAGAGCATCCCGTCTGTTAGCCTAAAGGAGAGGGGGAAGAGGGTAGAAAACTTGCTTGAATGATGGTACCCAAAAAGAACCTAATCCATGCCCTGCAAATGAGGGGAAGGACATAGAAAGATGAATCCAGTTCGGTGTTATCACCAAAATACCTAAATGCCAGGAGACAAACGTAAATGAAACCCTAAAGACAGCTTTGGTTTGGAAAGAGTTGTACTCGGGAGACAGGGCAGAAAAAACTAGCGAGGTGCCTCGAGGAATCAAAGATTCACGCGTGATTGTAAACCAAGCTGCACCCTTGATACGGGTGAGTTAGTTCCCTTGGAGAAAGTCACTGCAAAACGCTGGTATTCAGTGGGGAAGAGCAAGTGCGAGGATCGGGCTGTCAGGTGAGGGAGACAGGGGACTGTGTAAGTAGCGTGCAATGGCGAGAAGCAGTGAAACTGCATGCTGCAACTGCTTGTGGGAAGTGATCTGTCATACACTGAGCAAGAAGGGGGAAATGCTACCCGTCCCTAGCTAGCAATCCAGGACAGCTTGGGCTTAGGGCCAGAGAGAGCTAGGAAATTGGACGGAAGTCAGTAAGCACAGAATCATTAGGAATGGGGAGAGGACGGGCTAAGAAACATTCACAACTCTCTCTAGCATGGCTGATTTATACATTAAGGAGTGCCCGCTCACAGGATCCTAGCATTTGAGAGGCTTAAGGGAGGAAGTGTCTTTTAATGGCATTTTAACTAGCACTGATAGGCTGGGGCAGAAACCCCTACAGCGGTTCCCTTATTAGATGGAGAAGGACAGAGGGAGAGACAGCCTTGTCCGTTTTTCAGAAGCTGTCTGGATGACAAACACAGCAGTACATGTAGGACTGGGAGGTTTTGCCCCAGCTAATCCAGTGCCAACACGTGTGGGAAGCTAAAGAAGCATCAGTGTCAGACATGAAATAAAAATCCTAACCCGGAGAGCAAGACAGGATCGCCTGTGTGCTGGGGAGGTTGGTACGACCCTCTGTCAGAGCGCCGGGGCTCTACAGCTGAGCTACATCGCAACAGAAAATAATCCAGCCAGTTTTCTTTCCAGCCAGTTGCTGATTTTGCTCCTCAGAGTGCTGCTTTAATTGCAATTAAGCTGAATGCAGTTTTGAGGTTGAAATGGGCAATTACAGGACCCAGAGACTTCCCAATTATACCTAAAAGTGCGCTGATGAATCAACCCCAACAAGATGTGCCTTCCCTTTACCACTGCTTTGCCCAAGTCCCGCGGATTGCCGGGGCTGTTCGGGCTCACCCCGCGCCCTCACGCGCGCCCACCCGCGGAGCAGCCCACAGGTAACTCTGACCATCGCTTGCAAATTGGTGCAAAGCACACGGGAGAAAGCAGTACAGACGGGAAGGTGTTGCGAACCAGATCATCTCTTTCCACAAGTGCAGCCTTGAGACACACCGGGGCTGCAGCCCTACGAACGCGTGTGGATGCCACGAGCAACGCGGAGCATGGGCTTAGGCAGCAAACGCCAGGGACGAGCAGGAGCAGGAGGTGATGGTGCTGCTGACGCACCAGGCTCCACAGTAAAATGAGAACAGGCCAGCTCTGGGAGTGGAGCTGCCAGCAGCTCGTGTGTCTCTCGCCATGGGAGATGGGCCCCTTCCTCAACAGAAACAACAGTATTTTTCGGTGTGCTAAGCACCCTGCAGTACTGATCTATATCCGAGTTCATTGCTACAATCTACTCTAATTATCTGGAAGTCTCTGCTTAATCTGTCTGGTTTTAGAATTGTTTTTTCCAGGAAGCTGCGATAAACCCATGAAATTCGATATTTCTGCTGTGACAAAGGCATGAAATGCATGAGCTTTGATCATGAATTGCATGGGCCCTCTGCTTACAATACGGCACTCCAGCCAGATGTCACAGAGCTTGTTTTAGCAACAGAAAACTCAATCCTGACTACTACAGGAGCGTTTCACCTGTTCCTAGAGTGCCCTAAGTTTTCTGCATGGGGCCCAGGCAGTGGGATTTGCAGAGGGAATCAAGTGTCTTCCCAGCTGATCCCCTAAGCAGCGATGCTTATTTTGAAGGGACTAATTTCTATGGGAGCTGTCTCTGCTCAGCACGTCTGGAAATTGGGATACACGTGCCATAACCCTCCAAGCTTCTTTAGCATTTTGTCCACAGCATCTAAAGTGACTTATCATCAAGTCCCAGACGGGGTCTTTCTTTTGGCTTGTCTGCAGAGGCTTCAGGAAGGCCCATGCAAAGGTCTCTGGCAGAGCCCAGCCCAATCCTATCCGAGTCCCCTCAGGCAGTCAGACGGCAGTCGTAGTCCAATGGCTCAGCAAGTTATTTATTTCCCTGAAAGAAATAAATGTCTGTACAGACTGTGCCCAGCCCAGCAATTGTGAGTGCACTGCTGGCAGAGACGGGAGCTGTGCTCTGAAAAGGCTGGGAGCTTGCTATTATCTCCAGTGAAAGCTCAATGTTCCAGTACTTCAAGCAAATCAAACAATACTCAGAAGCTACCCAGCCTCCTTCCCTGCCTGCTCTCCCAGCAAACCACGTGCCTGCTTTACAGAGCACAATAGCCGTCTCCAAACTATTATTGCTGAGCCAAGAGCAGGGGATGAGGCAGCGCTTGGAAATGGTTTTCACACCCTCCCTTTTCCTCAGCTTTGAGACCATCCTGACGGTTTTATTTACTGGGGAGTTCAGGCAGCGTTGAAGGGACCTTTGTGCTGGCACATTCATGCCAGAGCTTGTAGGGCACAAGGGGGAAGACCCGTGGAGATGTCTGTGGCCTTTTCCTGCAAGGTGGAGCACTGTGTGGCTCTTGGGAGGATGAGGCTTCATACACCATCATGGTGAAAGCCCAGGACCCACAAGGGATCCGTTGCCAGGAACAACCATGGGAGGCTGTGGCCTCAGCGAAAAGCAATCACTTTAGGAACAGAAAGATGTTGGACATGGCCACCTTCAAACCTCCCAGGCCTCTGCTCGGGAGGCCGGGCTTCCCTGGCCTGCTCTAGAAGGAAACTCCTCCATTGATAATGGGATGGAAACATAAAAAAAGGAAACCTCTTCACGCCCAGTGAAGAATTTATCCGTCACTTTTAAGCTACCTGCTTCCACAGCATCACTCCAGTGAGTTTACAGAGTGGAGGAGACCTTGAACTTCACTGACTATAATTAGCCTACCAGTTTGTTGTACATTTTAGGATGGATTCTCAGCTGTTGTAGACTGTCACAGTTCAGATAACAAAAAGTGCATTAGCAATGTGCTAATTTGTCTACTGGCCTGCAGTGGTTAATCCCACACTCTCTGCTGGGGTAGTCGTTGTCCCACTCAGTGCTTCCTGGAGGGTTTGATGCACCAGGCGAACGGGGTCCAACACTGTTTTGAAACTCGGACGAAATATGTGAGAAGTCCTGCAGGGTGGAAAGGGAAGACAGGGTTACAGGCAGGAGAAACAGCGGACCTAGTAATACGGCATAAACGCCTTTACATGCACTGCCCCACACCATGGCAGCGCAGAGCGCAGGGGCAGCCCCAGGGACCGCGGCGGGTCCAAGCCCAGGACCCGAAACCACCGCGGTGGGACCTGGCAGAATGCGAGTTATTGCAAGCAGGTGTCAGTGCAGCAACACCTGTTTTACATTCCTCTTCCCCTCTCTTGTTTTTCAGGACCTGCCTCCTCCAGGGTGTGGTGAATGGTTGCAGAAGACACGCAGCCACCACAGCCTCTGCATCGGCAGCCTGGCAATCAAACCCGTTTTTCCCACTTCAGGTGCAGCCCCCCTTGCAGTAAAGTGCTAGCCCACCACCATGTACAGTAACAAGGTAAGGAACATCCACACGAGCATCTCCATCGGCTGGCACCACCAGCAATTTAACAAGGATGCTGTGGGACAGTTTTATCTGAAAGCTTTCCTGATTTTTTTGGGTTGGCTTAGTTAGGTAACACCAGGCAATTTTTATATATACATATATATATATATATATAACCAAGAGTCATGGTAGCTGCCTGACCAAGAGCATGATTTTGTCCAAAATATCCCAATTAGGGCAGTGTGGGTTAGTTTTTTTCACTTTTTATTCATGAATTCATGTGGAAAGAATCTTTACAAAATGCTGCCCTCAGCAACAACAGCTACCCCAATTAAAGGGGTTATGAGGATCCCCGTTTATGCTCATTTCCGGATGTAGGCTACCACTGAATTACAGAAGCCGCTTTCGTTATGCAGAGCTAGAGCCCAGTCCCTGTGCTGGAGAAGCTACCTGAACAGGTTGGAAATTAAAATCTGATTAAGGATCTGTCCTTCCCACACAGGCTGTCTCTTTATTAGGGTCAGGTATAACTGTGCTTCCACATCCCTGCTTTCCTTTGGTTTCCTTCCACTGTGGTATCTGCTCCTAAATTAAGAATTTCTGTTTTCTCAAAGCCCCAAACCAAATGGGTCACATTATAGGAAAGCAAGCTTTGTTCATGGCTAACGTGCTGTGTGAATTTTGTGGTACAGAGCTAGCAAACATGTGAAACACAAATTATTCAGCCAGCTGGGTGAATACTGCAGTTAAAAGTATCATCAAGTAAATGGGAGCAGCTGTGAATTCAGAGCACATGTCCTTCACTGTGAATAGTCCGTCCAGTTCATATTCCAGATGGAGAAACTCTGGAAACCACTCGTGTCCTCCTTCGCACACTGGCAAGTTCTCTATAAGGTATAGGATGGTGTTTTGCTATAGCAAATTTTTCCCCAGGTGCATTTTCTTCAGAGCAGGGTTAAAGAGGAGAGACCGACGCTCTGACATGGGCTGCTGTGCTGAGCCGGGCACGGCTGAGGATGGTTTCCTTCAGCCCATTTTACATGTTGACAGCTCACGTCTATGGGATTTGCTTTGCTTAGCACAGGCATACAGAGGCATACATGCAGGCAGACATCGCATGCTCTCGGCTCTCTGCCACAAAAGTAATTTTCTCCTATTGCCAGGCAGTTTTTGGAAAAATAGTGATTTAATATTTTGTTTGTGACATTCCCTCTATCCTGTTTCTCTTCCTCCTGGCAACCCCTCTGGATCCCTGCTATTATCCCATGCCCTTCCAGCACTCCCTCTTCTCAGCAATGTCACAAGAGAGGTTTCTCACTATCAACCTATCGGTTCAGATGACTTTTGCCAACTCCCCGCCCCCAACAAGCCTGGGGGACCATGTGCACACGGAGCTTTTACCAGAGGCACCCCCGCTCCCGTATCTTCCCCCGCTGAAAGAGCCTTCACTGCTCCATTGCACACATCTGCCCCATTTCGGGGGGGGCTCGTGCTCCCAGGCAGCTCAGCACTCGTGAAAACGTCACCCCCAAACCACGAGACCTGCAAGCTGATGGAGCCAGAAGACTCCCCTGGGGACAACACTGACACGCAACATCCCCAAGCCATCCAGAAACCAACAGACCCACGGGGAAGAGGGGAGATGGTTCATGCAGCAAACGCGCTCTCCCTCTGAGCACCTACCTGCTGCCCGGGAGGCGAGGCGTTCATGGGGGGCTGTACCTGTAGTGCCATGGGGGGGGACAGGAGGGGCTGCTGGGGGACCTGCTGCATGCTGAGGGGCTGGCTGAGGAGGGAGCTCTGCGGGTGGTGCAAGGAGAGCTGCTGGTGGAGGGGGGGGCTGATCTGGAAGGAGGGCGGCGGGGAGGCACTGATGCTGGGCAGCATGGGTTTGGAGGTGAGGGTCCTGGAGAGGCTGGGGTGGCCGCGGTAGTTCTGCAGGTCCGACGGGGACAAGAAGGAGCCCAGGCCGGGGTAGGGCGAGGAAGCCTGCGGTGGCATCGGGTACATGGGCTGCTTGGGGGGGATCATTTTGGAAGGTGGATTGCTCTGGGCACTTTTCGTCTCCCCCTGGTCAGCAGAGCTCTGTGGGAAAACAGAACGGAGGGTGATGAGGAAGGAAGAGAGGAAACATCGTTATCTGTCCCCAGACGTCTGTCCAACCCATACTCCCCACGGCTCCTGCTGCTCTCCCACCAGCCAGCACACGCACTTCCAGCCCCGCGGCTCGCCGGGTGACCGCAGCCTGGGTGCAGCGTCCGCATCTGGGAAAGCAGAGCCCAGAACTCAACCGCAGAGCCTGGCACACCAGAGAGCCATTAACCAGTGCGTGGCGAACCGCCCGCCTGCGGCTCACTCCTCAGGTCTGCACTGGTGGGTGACAAAGTCACTTTTGCTTCCAACAGAGAACGAACGGGACTGTACAAACTCTGCTTTCCTAATCTCGTGCGTTCCTGCAGCCTGGTGGGGCCTGTAAGGCACAGGACAATGGTGGCCTCATTTCTGCGGCAAAAAGAGAAGAACAACGGGACATTTTCTGGCTTTTAAGAGTTTTTTCCTGCGATGGGCTCTATAATGATACTCCAGCTCCTTTCTCACCCACCAGCCAGGATCACACTGTGCTGTTCTACTCAAAACGAAGTTCCTCTTCTGTAAAGAATTGCTCACTGGAGAAACTGGAAACAAATGAAACTATGGAGCGTGCTGACTCCATGCCCTCCATGCTACCTGCCCTCAGTGCTGCTAGGCACAGTCCAGGCAAGACCCTCAGAGGTTTCCAGCACGATCAAGAAGAGCTTTTAAACCCCAAACAGTCCTTTCCATTCCCTTTTTCCGTGCTTGCTGCTATTCTGTTTACAAGTTAAGACAGCTACTGGTGCTCATGTCAGTACAGGGACGTCGAGCCTTTCCAGCCCACCTCCACAATCACAAGGATCCCGCAGATGATGGTTCCTTTGGGACATCACATGATTCCCCACAGCAGCTGAATGTGATGGTTAAGTACTGAGGGTGTGGTACAGTAGTAAGGGGAAGTTTAGGAAGGAAAACAGCCCGATACACATACTCACAGCCCAAGGGCAGCACATCCCCCTGAGCCAGCCAGCCTACAGGCTCCACAGGAGCCACCCCAAATTCACAGGCAGCAAATGCCCGTGTCCCCTCTCTGAAGCCATGGAGGAGGGCAAGGTGCCAGGTCCCCTGGGATGGGCATCCACGTTTGGAGGATTGGGATGGGCAGGCACTTGGCCCATTGTCGCTGCCCCAGGCGTAGCCTTGCAGCACTGGGAGTTCCCGTATGAACTTGAAATCCCCATAAAGTTTGCTATTAGGTGCTGAAATGGGCTCTCTGGGCTTGCCTGACAGCAGGGCGCTAAGCGTGTATGTGCTCACGTGCTTGTCAACCCACAATTACGTGTCTTACTCCCTAAAACCCCTGCTCTCGGCTGAGCATGCAAGGGAGAAGCAGGAGCCAGGGTCCTGAGCAGCCAGAACAGCCCAAGTGCCCGGAGCAGGGTGCACCTGGCTGCTGCCCAGCACTGGCTGGGGAGCCAAGGGCTGGGGTGTCACCATCCCCCGGGGCCAATCCCCAGTATCACCCACAGCGAGCCTCGTCCTCCTGCCAGCACTCCCTTGTTTGCTGCACCCACAGCCCAAGAGCTGGGCGAGGAACAGCCACCGATGGGGGCACAGGCAGCAGGGACCCTGCTCCCCTGCCGTGACACCTGCTGATGAAGACAACCCAACGTGGAGTCTCGTTTTGGGGTGTTACAGGCAGAAGGCAGCCTGGCGCCCCCCCAGCCGCATCTCTTTTAGCTCCTCAAGAAGGTGGCTAACACTGGAATCAGTTCTGGGAGCACGATCACGCCATATAGCTCATGAACGTGCTCCTCCCCGGAGAGTCCCGTGAGCTGCGACTCCTTCATCACTGCCATGTCCCATCACCCTGCGCGCGCGGGCTGTACCTTGGAGACCAGGCTGGCCCGGTATGCTGCCAGGGCTTTCAGGTACTCCTTCTTCGCGGCTTCCGTTTTCCTCTTGTATGCCTGAAGGGACCAAAGAGTGGATAATAATTAATAAAGCACAACAAGGCACTGCTGGGCTCGGCTGCACCCTGCAAAAACATGTGCATGAAAAACTAATTTCTGCTGGAGAGGGATTTACCCCAAATCAAGCAAATAAAGCCCCTGGATTGGACCATGCTGGGATTTTTGGAGGTGTTGCAGGCCACAGCCACCTGCGTGCCCGGGCAGATATTTATCCATGTCTGCTCTAAGCGGCATGGCCTGACTTCATAGGGTGAACCCAGAGAAATCACTTCCCAACAGGAACCGGGGGAAAGTGTGATCCAGGCTCTTGGAAGGCAAGAGCCCAAATCCCCAGATGATAGGACTGGCTTGAAAAATGGTGAGACATTCAGAAACCCTACTCATTGGCTTTCCTGTTCTTAAGCCTTTAGAGCTCAAAACTCCAGCTCTCCTCTGCAGTCCTGACAGCCGGGAAGTACTTTCTCAGCATATAAAAGGTCAGATTTTTGTCTGATCTTAGGACCTGGGCAGCTGGGGCTTGCAGGGAAACACTGAGTATCATCAGGAGAGTTTGCTACCCCAAGAAAAAAAATAAAATACAGCTTCATAAGAGTGAATTATTGTTTATTCTTCCTTCTCTCCCCTGTAATGAGACATGTTTCGTGATCATTTCACAGTGCTGGTTCCTTTTCTTCCCAGACTTTCGTCCTCCACGTACGTACAAACAACAGTGTAATCCAGCCTGTCTCAAGCAGTGTGAGTCCCCATGGGGTAAAATGGATTAAACTGAGTGAGTACTTTAAAACAGAATCAAAATTTCTGCAAAAAGGCAGAAACTCCCAAGAAAAATACCCATCAGTCCTCTCCTCTGCTAGAAACTTGAAGCTGTCCTCAAGCGGCACACGGGAAGTCGATTTGATTAAACAGATTTGCATACATTTAATTCTGCTTTAATAACAACAACAGCTTTCGACGGCAGAGACGCTGAAGCCTAGTGGGGATATTTAGGGGATTTCCCCTGCAAAGTTCCACGGCCACGGCAGCACCCCAGACTCCGTTGGAACGCTGACCTCCGAAGGGAAAATGTCCTTCCAGCAGTTAAACTATCCAACTATTTGAATTTCACTTTAAAATCAGTATAGATAAACTCTATCAAAAATGGTTCGAAACCCTTCTTTTCATTGCTAAATCAGAGAGATTCCTGTAATGAAATGTTTTGACTTGACACGCTGGAGGTCTCAGATGGTAATTTTCTAAAACACAGCGTTTTCCTAAGTTTGTTTTTGGCTTTGTGGTATTCAGGAAGTATTATATTTGCTCCATTCAGAACAAAATTACATCTCAAAATGTCAGGCTGAAGAAGAGTTTGCCTGGGAAAAGCAACTACTTCTTCAAAGTGTATCAGTTCCCCTAACAAAAGCTATTACCTTTCTCTGCAATCCTCGCCTCACGTATGTCCGCAGCCGCCGCAGCATTTACTGGGAAGCAGAAATGCGGGGTGTCCGCCAGCTCTGCTGCTGCCCAATGCTCTTAAACGCGGCACCTGATGCCTGCACAGTGATGAAATATGAATTCCTGCCCCTCCATAGCTGGGTGCTGATATCTTGAAAACATATTTGTATTTTTCCTCTGTAGCAGCAAAACAGCGAGAGCGGTTTTGCTTTTTATTTAAATCTGGGACAGCGGGAAATCAAAGCATGCACAGCTACATGTAGATGAATACAATTATTAGGAAGTCTTGTCTGGAGAAAAATCTGCAATATATGGACAGTGAGAGGGCAGGTAAATGAGACTTCCTTAACCCAAATGCAAATAAATGAAAAACTAATAAATTCGGTGCCTGTCTTCATCACTTGCTGTTTCTGCTACACCTTCTTTTCCCCTCTTCATCTCTCGTCTTTTCAGACACGCTGTGACTCACTCGTATTTGGAAAGCGCTGCCGGGTGGTGTCTGAGGGATGTAAGAGACGTGTGGATGAGGTGCTGAGGGACCTGGTTCAGGGGTGGGCTTGGCAGTGTTGGGTTAACGGTTGGACCGGATGATCTTAAAGGTTTTTTCCAACCTAGCAATTCTATGATTCTATGATGCAGCAAGACTGGGAGAGGGCAGCTGAGCATGTGTCCTCTGAAGGGAGACGGGAATCGCTCTGAGGAGGAGTCTCTGTGCTGTTTGGGCCTGCCCCTGCTCCAGCCCTGGCCACAAGCAGGGCTACAGAGAAGGGTAAGAGGGTGAGACCATGCGGCGTGTCCTCTGATGCTCCTCTGATGCTCCCTCCAGCTCTGGAAGGTTCCTAGTGCATTATATAGTTTGTGACCACAGGATCACAGAATGGTTTGGGTTGGAAGGGACCTTAAAGATCACCCGGTCCCACCCCCCTGCCATGGGCAGGGACACCCTCCACTAGCCCAGGTTGCTCCAAGCCTCATCCAGCCTGGCCTTGGACACTCCCAGGGATGGGGCATCCACAGCTCCTCTGGGCAACCTGTCCCCGTGCCTCACCCCTCACTGTAAAAAGTCATCCCTAAGTGTCTCCTTCCAGGACTTCTGCAGCCCAGTCCTGCACGCCGGGGGCTTTCTGCACGCCCCCAGTGCTCCCTCAAGGACACCGAGCAGAACCTGCAGCCGCCGCTGGGCACACGCCGTGCCGATGTGCCGAGAGCGGATCCCAGCAAAACTTCCTGCGATTCCTCCGTGTAACCGCAGCTCCAGTGCAGTATTTATAACCTTTACAATTTTAATTTAAACATTGACAAAACCATGTTACTTTCTAATTAAATCCCATTTTCTCCCAGGGATTTTAATTTCAAAGTAATTTATCAGATTTAAGGATCCTCAAAACATTTTGCATGTTTTTCTTTCTAACCTGCCATGCCTGCTGATTTATTTTCCTTATTCGTTAGCGGGAGGATTCATTAGTCATTAAGCAAGTGGGTGGGTTGGGGGGGGGGGGAGCAAAAATGGTTAGTGATTATGAAAACAAAAAATCAGAGCTGTAAGAAGCATATGTTGGGATCGTAATCCTGACACCTCTGCGTCTCAGCAAAGCAGCTAGTAATTGTACCGTAATGAAATGTTCTTGTTTGATAACCAGTTAATTAGAGAAGACAATTATTCCAAACCCCGCTGACGCCCACGAACGGCTCTGTGTCGCGCAGGCACTGAATGACAGCCGGAGCTGTTATCGGTAACCTCTGCATCCCGGCCCGCCTGCTTTAGCAGAAACGCTGCTTTCCAAGCCTGGAGAAGGATGAAAAGAACCCAAACTCTCCCCCTAAAAAATCAAGGGTTCACTGATACCAGGCGAAAAGGTCTCTGTTGCAATCCTACATGGAGTTTGGGGCATTTTGCTTCAAAAAAGAGATAAGAGGGGATAAGAGGTGGAAAGTGCAGCAAAGATCTCCGGGAGGAGGGCTGAAGGACTCCGTTTATTTAGCTAGGAGAGAAGACCAAGAGGAGCCACAGCCTCCAATGTGATGCAGCAAAGAGAGAGGCAAGGAATGATCCTCTGCATCTACTGCAGCTAGGCAAAGAGGCAATAGGCTTAAATTGTAACAAGGGAAATGTTGGCTAAGCAAGAGGAAAGCGGCCCTAACAGCAAGGATAATTAAGCACGGGAAGAGATTGCCTGGGGAGATGTGTAATCTCCACCACTGAAGGTTTAAGAACAGATTAGGCTCACATCCATCAAGAATGGTTTAAGTAGAGATGATCCTGACTTCAGGCAGCAGTATGGTCTGGCTGACCTCTTAAGTCTCTCCTTGCCCTCCTTTCTATGATTCCACGACTGGGGTTCTTTTCTCCCAAATGTATAAATTTGGATTTTATTCTGCTTGTAAATCTGGGGGGTTTTTCTTGTAACTATTATACACTTTTCTGCAAGATATCTCTTGGGATCATCATAACTTATGGCTCATTCATAAGATGACTCGAAAGTACTTCCTCCCGGCACGGCGGTGTCTGCCACACGACCCTTCTCTTTCCATATGGCTTCCACATGGCCACTGGAAATGCACACTGCAAACATGGCCATGTCGTCCTTATTCCTCCCCAGGTCCTCCTCACCTCCTCACACCCTCCTCTGTATCCCTCCTGCTCCCTCACTGGGGAATCCCTCTGCCTCTTCCCCCATTAAAACCAACTACCCAAAGCTACATCTACTGTGTGAATCTCAGCCTATCATCTCCTTCGGACTTACCTATAGTCTGGATCGCTAAATCCTGAGGTCAACCAGCTTGGAGAAGGGAGGCACCTGCCAGTGATGCCCATCACAATGCTGCTGATTAAGCAGTGCTCCCCCAGCTATGGCACAAGAGCTGCTGAGCTTCTGCCATCCCTGAGGACACCTACATGGAAAGCTTTGGCTAGGGGAACTATTAGCACAGTTTCAGTGCAAATACATGTTGGGAAGCAGTCCTCTGGAGAACGAGAGGATAAACCCACAATCGAGCAACAACGACCATTGATTAAAGCATCCTGAAAGATTCCTGCTTTCCTCTGCCTTGACTTCATGGTGCCACCTGGCTGTAAGTCATCTGTCACTCCACGTGAGGGCACAAGTGTGTTCCAGGATGATCACAGAAGACTTCAAATGAAACAGAGGAGGGTGACAAATCCATACTCTAACCTCCAATGAAAAGCACGCAACACCCCAACCCAAACCACTCTATGATTCATCTTCCACCATTCTGATCTTGCTCTCCAAGAAGAGAAGTCACACTCTTGGAGCTGCTTTTAAGAGCCGTTCTGGCCCTCCACATCTTCCCTATCATTATCCTGGTCTTCACCAGACGTCTCTTGAAACCTTGTTTGGGATTGGTGCTTTCACCTGCTCTGGTACATGGCCTTCCTCGACACCCAGAAGATGCTGAAACCTCCTTCCAGGCCAGGGCAACTGGTTGGACCCTTCCAGCCCCTCACTGCCAGGGTCTTGGGGCAGCAGCAGCAGGGAACCGCAGCCAGTGGTGGCTGCACCGCTGACAGCTCTGTACAATACTGGACGTGGGCAATGCTGCAGGCGGTTCCCATGCGATCTCTCCACTGTCATGGCTCTGCCATAATACCGCTTTACAGCTGGCCTGAGATGCCTCTGTCCCACCACAGATATATGTAGTGTCCTGCCACCAGGTGATGTATCAGGTTCAATGAGCAGATGGATCTGATTAGATGGGTGATCTATTATTTTCTGCTGAGCGAGTAGTTTTTCTGCCAGGTAATTTATCCCTGGAGTGTGAACGCTGTGTTATTCTTTAGGCTGTGGATTTGTATGGGAAAACCACATAAGCATTTGGCCATGAGGTCTCTCAGCATTACTGAACTGGTGCTGGTGAAGGAGGGCTATCGCGAGCAAGAACTCATCCCCAGCACCTTGTGTCCCCAGTGAGCCCCAGACTCCTAAACTCAACTGGAAATGCCAATTTTGTCCAACTCTGCTGCCTTAGGATGCGAAGCCCTGGATTAGCCTGAGGTTCACTCAACAAATTGCTCAGAAACTTCTTGAAGCCTCTACTCTGAGCTTCCAGGGTGTAGGGAAACACTGACCCAGAGCATTGAACTTGTTGCTGGATTTCCTAATGAAAAGAAGCAGGTTCCAGAGACAACTTCAACTGCCTGCTTGGAGTGTTCCCCATGCTCCATCATCACCAGGCTCCGAAACAGCGTCCTTTTCCCCCAAAACACAGAGGGAAGGTGCTCAGAGAGGGAATAAGAGGACGTGGCAGAAAAGAGCAAATCCCACCGGTGACTTCTCCATATGCTCTGGAGAGTTTCCAGGCTTATCATCCAAATGAAATCCCCCTGATGGAGGACAGCCACCCAGGGCTTGAGCAGAGATTGCCCGTGGCAGGGTTGGTGGCCCCGTGGAAAGAGGGGAGCGGACCGCAGCCCTCCCGGGTGGCACGAGCTGGGACCAGGCTGGGAGCACGACGGCCGTGCCGGGGAAAAATCTTTCCTGGTGAATTAGCAGAGTTTGCTCCAATCTAGTGCTCAAATTCTTCTAATTTCTCTCAAATCAGGCAGCCCTTTTAAACCTCGCTGGATAACGCCGCAAACGCTGGTCTGTATCTGATGAAAAAAAATCCCACCGAGGCACAAGATTCGGCGAGCCTCGAGCAGGGACCCGGAGCTGCAGGCGGATTACTACGCCAGGTACCCCATTTGATGATAATGGCTGAATTAGCATTTCACTCTCCACCAAAGTCCAAGCTATCTCCACAGGAACAGCTGCTAAACTATTTGCAAAGTTCAAAGAGTGCGTATTAATATTTTTTTTTTCCCCGAGTCACATTCTTCAGATTCCCATGTAAGCTTCTTAGAAAGGGCCACGCCAGCTGTTGAAGAACGAAGATTACAACATCCTGCTAATGCAGCGCGGAGATATTTGAAGGTATTGCTATTTATTACCGTTACGCACGCACGGCCACACTGGAAGGGGTTAAAATGGGGAAGAAAACGGCGCTTTGCCGAACAGGTGTCCTTGAGCAGTACCCAAGGACACGGAGATTGCTAATCCTGTATTCCACAGCATGATCAAATCACCAGGCAACAGATATAAATAAAAAAAGGCAGGAAATAAGGAAATTTAGATACAAGTGTGTCAGAGGGAAAATGAAGATTCATTGTGAAGAGGCTGAGAAGAGAAGAAGGAACAAAATGACAAAGGCACAAATGATAAACCAGTAAGGACGAAAGAAGGAGGGGGGGTAGAAGCCTCTCTGTGAAATACGTCTGTGACAGCAGCACCCAAATCAAAGATGCTCCTAGATTATATGGTTTCTTGCATAATACACATTCTGGTTCCCGCTCGCTAGTGTGCAGGGAAAAAAACGCCTCTGAAATGGGACGTGAGCAACCTTTATTTTGCTTGTTTCATCAGGAGGAGAAAGCAAATTTGCTTTGTGGGAGCAGCAGCACCTGCTCAATGGCAAATAAATAGCTACAGCTTTGATATTACAGTGCATATAATCATTAGCAGCACAAATGGCAGAGGATTAACCCTCCGTATGCCGGCCTGAGCTACCTGGCAAAGAGGTGGCGTCTCGTTTCTGCCTGCGCCCCACACTCTGCAGAACTCCTCTGTGCATGGTCGGCTGGGGGATGGATGGACACGTCTGCAGCCACAGCGGGGCATGTGCTGGGGCTGCTGGCATGTGGTGAGGGATCACAAGTCCAAAATGCCCTGGCTGAGGTTGGGTTTATGGGCCAGCTTGCTTTGAACTCCCTCCGTGCCTGCTCCCTGCCTGTTTTGCCTGCTGTTCTCCCCCAGGGCAGGAACCAAAACACAGCCAGGGCTGGGGGAACACTGTGACCATTGGGAAGTGGGAAATAAGGTTTGGGATCCTCCTCTGAAACAGAAACTAACAGTGATGTGAATGACTGCTTGGTGGGGCTGGGGTCTGCACACTGACTCTCTGGAGACGTGAAGCCTCAGCCTGAACATCTTGGGGGCTGTGAAGGATCCAAGTCTGGGATGACAGCCCAGCCCGAAATCAGATCCCCCGCCTCAAATCCACCCTCTTTTCTCATGCCAGGAAGAGAGGGAGCTTTCTTCAACGTCCAGATTTGACTCTGGTTTGCCTCCTTTGTCAGTGCTGCATTGGCTTTTCTCAGCTGACTTCTGCATGGCGTTCTGCAGTGAGGATGTGAAGATATCCGAAACACTGCTGTCACTAGAGCTGGGAGCAACACATTGGGTGAAACACTCCCCTTTCTCCACCTTCCAACCCCGCTCAGAGCATGATGCTCCTGCTCAGTGATGCGCCAAACCACGGCCCGGTACAGCCACGTGGCAGTTTGGACAACCAGGTCCCAGCAGGATTTTGGCCAGTGATGACATCACTGCATGGCTGTCCTGCTCGGTCACCATCCCCTCCCAAGTTGTGCCAAAAGCGTGCTTGGCACGGGCTGCTCGCCTTCATCGTGAATGCATCATGTCCTGCAGGCCTTCGGAGAAAGGCAGGACAGTCTAGGCACTTTCAACTATTAAAGGCATTTTCTTAATGCTTTTTATTGCTTTTTGCTTTTTTTCTTCCCATTGCATTGCCTTACGAACCTAAACAAACTTGACTGGGGATGCTGGCAGGGGAAAGCAAACAGGGACCAAATAAACTCTCTTCCAGCCAAACACTTCAAGAGTGAACGTGCCCCACGGCACAAGCCAGCAATACAGTCCCAGAGCCAAAGACAAACAGCGTCCCTCCAGCCAGAGTCCCAGGAAGGGAGGTAGCTGCCGTGGGAGAAAAGTATACAGCTGGAGACAAAGCCAGGAAGTTAATATTTAAGCATTCAGACAAGGAACAAATGACTTAATTAAATCAATTACAGAGGGAGAAATGGAGCCACTTAGAAAGCGTGTGTAAAGAGACAGCAAGGCTGCTACTATCTCATAAAAGAGAAGAAGGAAGAGTTAGCAGGGAAGATAAACGGACTGGTTTAATCCCTGCTGTTAATTAAGAGCCGAGCATTTGCACTGCGCTGAGTCAGGGTCGCGCCAGCACTTCCATTATATAAACCACATCTGCAGCCGAGCTCGGTGCCCAGTCTACAGAGACATTTGTAACCAGATGGAGGAAGGGAGAGACAGACCGAGATGTTGGGTGGGATGAAAGCAGGAGAAAGAGTGACAAAAGTTTTCCATGCTCTTGAACCTCCTACACATTGCACCAATAGCACAATCCCAGCCCCTGCTTCCCGGGCAGCAGGGTTGGGGCCAACCTACTGCACAGAATCACAGGATCACTAAGGTTGGAAAAGACCTCTCAGATCATCCAGTCCAACCATTAACCCAACACTCCCACACCCACTAGACCATGTCCTCAAGCACCACATCTACACGTTCCTTAACACCTCCAGGGATGGTGACTCCACACTTCCCTGGGCAGCCTGTTCCAGTGCCTGTCCACTCTTTCAGTGAAGAAGTTTTACATAATATCTAATCTAAACCTTCCCTGACACAACCTGAGGTCATTTCCTCTTGTCCTGTCACCAGTTACCTGGGAGAACAGACCAGCACCCGCCTCCCTGCACCCTCCTTTCAGGGAGCTGTAGAGAGCAATCAGGTCTTCCCTCAGTCTCCTCTTCTTTAGGCTAAACACCCACCTGGGCACATGCCGGCTCATACTCAGTCGCCGTCAAACAACACCCCCAGGTCCTTTTCTGCCTGACAGCTTTCCAGCCACTCATCCCCAAGCCCATAGCGCTGCAGGGGGTTGTTGTGACCTGAATGCAGGACCCGGCCCTTGGCCTTGTTGAACCTCATCCAATTGACCTCAGCCCATGGATCCAGCCTGTCTAGGTCCCTTGGCAGGGTTCTCGTACCCTCAA
This sequence comes from Rhynochetos jubatus, assembly GCA_027574665.1. Taxonomy (NCBI): domain Eukaryota; kingdom Metazoa; phylum Chordata; class Aves; order Eurypygiformes; family Rhynochetidae; genus Rhynochetos; species Rhynochetos jubatus. Next base: position 15,077,519 of record CM050665.1, on the reverse strand, counting down.
GCAGATCAACACTTCCACCCAACTTGGTGTCATCTGCAAACTGACTGAGGGAGCGCTCAATCCCCTCATCCAGATCATTGATAAATATGTTAAACAGGAGCGGCCCCAAGACTGAGCCCTGGGGGATACCGCTTGTGACCGGCCACCAACCGGACTTCACTCTGTTTACCACAACACTCTGTGTTCTGCCCTCCAGCCACTTGTTAACCCAGCCAAGAGTCCATCTGTCTAAGCCACAAGCCGCCAGCTTCTTTAGGAGAATGCTGTGGAAGACCGTGTCAAAGGCTTTACTAAAGTCCAGGTAGACGAGAAGGGGATCCTTTTCCCTCCTTCAGCAAGGGAAAGTCCTGCATCAGCGATCTATCCAAAGAGGAGGAAAGGGGGGGCTCATGAAAACATCAAAGCAACACTTTGCACAGTATGGAGACTCCGGCTGGATCAGCAAAAGGGCTTTCATCCCAGAAGATGCCTCACTTTTATTCCTGCCTTAGTACGGGGTGGAAAGCAAGGCTACATCCTAGCATGACTTCCGTTTAAATTACTTTTCCCCTCCTTTCTGCTCCCTCCCCAAATGTAGCTGTTTCAAATGCTGGTTGTGGACACCCAACGAGAGACGGGGCCAGCCCGACGCTGGCAGCCAGGCCCTAGGAGAAGGGCTCACCGCTCCTGGGCATTGTCAGCCTGAGCATGTTTGGGTTCAGAAACACATCACACAGCGTCAGATCTCGCTCTGCCTGATACAAAGACATATTTGCTAAGGAAAGTGTTCCCTGGGGTTTTCCCAATAGGCAACAAGCAATTACAGGCTTTTGTAAGTGACTCAGCATCAACAAATCAGTTAAAGCAGGACCTAGAAGTGTCCGTGTGAAGCAGACTGGAAGTGGTTGACAGCTACAGGGCAGGAAGGTTTCCTCTGCGAGGCCACTTCAGACACCTCTTTCCTAAGCTTCTAAAACCTTGGTGTTAGGTTTCAGGCCAGCGAGTAGAGAGTTAATAGTTGTCAGTTGTAAGTAAATAAGCAAATGCAAACCCAACTCCCATCTCCCATCTCCGGCTGTAAAACCCCCATGTCAAGGAAAAGCCACCGATGATTTTGCAAAGTATGAGCTTATCAAGAATAATTAGTTGTCATAAGCGTTTGCTCTTCCCCGTGTAACAACAGAGATTTTTCTGCAAAAGGGGCAGAGGCAAAGCAAACTTAGTGCATCCTTCTGCAGCCCCATCCCTGCGCTGGGGGTCAGACCTCCCTGCCTTGGGGCAAAGACCTGGGTGCAGGGCACTCCAAGGAGACATCCAAGGGGCAGGTCACATCATCGCCACACGGGCTCGGGGCTGGGACTGTGGTGTGCAAACCACTCGAGCATTCCTTCAAGTGGCAGTGGGCACTTAACACCGCTCCCGAAAACAGCCTCCGCCTCTGCACACAAACTTGAGCCTGCTTACAGTCCTGGATACGCTCCTAACATGCCTGGGGACACTCTGATGCCCTGTGCCGTGGAGAAACATATTTCAACAGTTGAAAGGAAAAATAAAGACATCAGTAACTCACTTGTTTTTGTTCTTCTCCCAGACTGTCCCACATCGATGCAACAATTTTTGACACATCTCCGAAGGTAGCGTTGGGGTTTTGCCCTTTGATGGCTGCTTGCGTGTCTCTGAAAAACAGGGCGTAGGCTGACACGGGCTTCTGGGGCTCATTGGGATCCTTCTTTTTCTTCTTCTTTTGGCTTTTAGGCTTTTTACCCAGGTCTGTTGATGGTCTTTTCTCTCCAGTAACCTGCAAAACCAAGAGATGAACCTTAGCAGTCAGCTGGGCATAGTCCGATACGAGTCCCTGCTAGAGCTTGTTAGCAAAGGGGATGAGAGAAGGCATGGCAGAGGAGGACTTCCAGCATGGCTAGGAGGGTGGCAGCCTTGGGGGTCTCTCTGGTGCCCAGGAGCCTCCAGGATCATTGGATAGAGTGCCAGTGGGTGCCTGAGCCCAGCTTGCATTTTCAGTCCAGTTCACAGCTTGGGTCCATCCCTTGCTGTGCCAGTGGTTTCTGCTCCAAAGCTGGGTCTTTCCAGACACCCGGCCTTGGTTTGGCCTCCCCTGCCCCTCCTCCTCTCCAGCATCACAAACTCACTCTCCTTGATCTTCTGAGACCACTCCAAAGACCTTGCTTCCCAGCCAGATCCCTTTAGCAGCCTATGAATTTTTCTAAATGCAGTTTCCATGTAGTTTCTGATTTCCAGCCCAATAATCCCCCTTTGCAAGCTGCTTCCGACTTTTCTCACCCACACGTGTGCCAGCAGTTCAGCCTCCCCACTCCCCAGGCAGGGGGGTCGTCAGTATCAACCAACAGCACCAGCACCACATTAGCCATCACACTGGGGCTATCCAAAACTTGTGTCACCCTGCTAACAGGTATGTACCCTTATCCAGGAAAAATACCCAGGAATCCAACTATTTTAATAGTGAAGAGCATGAATTCTTTGCATGCACTGTTCACTCTTGCCGACTGGGCTGGGCACAGCAGGATGACTGTGTTTGGCCGTATCCATGCTCAATGCCCAGTAGGTGGTAGAACCAAGGGCAGCAGGACACAGGCAATAGCAGCTGGACTTTGTGGCTGCTCAGCACAAGACACTGCCGCCGGGCTGGGAAGTCAAACAGCACAGTGTAAAACAGTGATGCTTCCAGGGAAGGCAGCACAGAAAGAAGATCCTATGGCTGAGCCTCCACTGGGATGGAAGCACACTGAATATATGGGACCGCAGAAGCCTCTGTGTGATGGTGTGCAAGGCAAAAGACCCCTGGAAAGTACTTGGAGACACAACAAAGCTCTCAATGCATTAACTGCGCTTAGTGAAAGCTCACATCACAGGGAAACACCATTACCCTTATTTTATAGCGAAGGAAAAACTAAATACACTGGAGGTTAGACATGGCAGAGAATAAAAGTGTTTGCTGCCAGCTGGCTGCTGCAGCCTGCATCTCTGCACCCCCGAGGGCAAACTGGGCACCATCGCCTGCAGACCCACTGTGCTCCAGCACCAAGCGCTCAGCCACCACCTGACTTCGGCAGTCCCTGCTCCACCACGTGCAGGGGCTAATCACGTTACTTAGAAAGTTGCCCAGTCTGTCACTTAGAGATCTAAAAAATACAAATTAAAAATCAATTGACACAGGTCTAAACACCAAGCTGTTGCAAAAACTGTGCCTCCTGGTGAGTGCCGGGAGCGAAAGGCCTTTTCTCCTGATGGATCTGCTGATTTGATTGTGTGCTTGGAAGTGCCGGTATTTAAGAGGCTTCACTTCAGCCGGCACAGGCCAGGCACGGGAAGGAAAGGGCAGCAGCGCTCCTGTTCTCCGCTCAGCAGCTCTTGGCTGGTCATTAAGTTCAGTATCAGCGCAGTGACATTTGTCAAACAGACAGTGACCATTAGTGAATGAGCAGAGAGACCAAAAAAATTGCATTTAATTTAAAATTGCCCAATTGGGCTTGAATGGGAGGCCTGGAGGTGAAAGGCCAGCTTATTAGGAGAAAAAAAATGCATGACAGGGCTTCAGCCCATTAGCAAGTGAGATGGTATTTTAACTAACTGTAATGCTGTTTGATTCACTCAAGGGCCGCAGGGGGACCTGCTCTCCTCACAGCCCTTGACCAAGCGAAGGAGCCGGGAATAGGCGCAATGCAAGCACAGCCACCACGACAGTTTTAGTCGGTCCAGCCCAGGCAGCACCAAAGAGCAAATGGTATTTATGGAAGACAGACGCTGCCTGCAAGAGCAGGCAGTTCCCAGGAGGGAGCAGATTGGGACTTTGCCTGGTCTTCCTGTGGCTTACTAGGTGTGACGCAGCATGGATGAGACAACAGCCCAGCCCTGGACTGCAGAAGACGCCTGAACAACCTAAGCCATGTTCATGGCTAAAGGCAAGTCCTGGCAAGCCAGCGCCTTGCCATCGCAGCACAACTGCATCTCTCAAGGGGTGATCCAAGGTCAAACTGACCGTTATGGCCTGTGCAGTGGGATGAAGTGTGTGGCCACCAGCCGCAGCGTGGACCTGCTCTGGAGAGGCAGCAGAGTATATGTGCGACACCAGATGTGGACTGGGGCAATTCACAGGTGACAGCTACAGTCCCATAAACTAGTGGCTCAATGCCTTCTTAAGATGTTGAACCCATGAAGGGCAGGAACCTCCTGAACACCATGATGGAGAGAGATCACTAATCCATCTGGAATCTGGGCCATAACTACCCCTCCCTCCCATGCGTGGGTACACCCCTCCGAAGCAATGAAGCAGGTAAATGCATCAGTGAGGCTGGGAGACTTCCTAAAATCACAAGCTCCCTGGCTCTGAGGACCTACTGGACCTGAACCACCTGCTGGCATCAGACCCATTTCTTTAACGTGTGACTTTCATGGTCACATGATTAATTTCTGCTTGTTAGACATTGCTTTGATGACTTGTTGCAGAAAGGCTCTTAACGGCCATATGAATAATGAGCGATGGGTGAACAGAACAGCTGTGTAGATAGAGAAAGCAAACAGAAACCTGAGGGCCACACCGTGGTTCTGCTGCTTTCTTTACACTTGCGGTCTCCTTCCCCCATCAAATACATCGCTCCTGTTCCACCTGTCTTGCTGGGGACTTCACAGGGCAGAAAAATGAGGAGGGATGCGTTTAGGATTAGAAAAAAAATGCAAATCTCTGCAAGTCGTCATAACTCGGACATCTCAAAATTCTTCCCGCCCCCACAGGCATCACTGGCTCGATGAGAAGAGAAGATCCAAGCCCAAAGCCGTGCCCTCCTCAGCGATTCCTGTGTTCCTGGCCAGCCAGGAGGAAACCTGGGTGATGCTGAAGGAGGCAGAATGAGAGAACCTGGTGTGTAACTAAGCTGAAACTCATATTCTGCTGACATGAACGACTTCAGTTCCCAGGTCATTGCCTGGAGCTGTGTGACACGGGCTCTGGGAGATGGTAGAGCGTGGGGGCCAGCAGCACGAGCCCACAGATGTGGAATTATGGAGTTTGAGAACTTCCAGCTATTTTCAATCACCTGTACCCATTCTTTTTACAGTCTGATTCCACTGAAGCTCAGTTTTTCTATCCACTCTGCCTTGAAATGTCCTGATCTGAAGTGAAAGCTGCCAACGAATGAAAAAGTACATGAAGGATGTCTAAATACATCTGCCTGGATTTCCATGCAAAGGGAAAAGGTTTTTGCTCAGTCCTTGCATTTTCCTAGTTTTCTGGTCTCTGCACTGTTTGCTGCTCTAGTCATACATTCAAACCCTGTCACAACTGCCTATTTCTGTGGGACAAGGACACAATACCCGTGCTTCTGGTGTCATCAGCACCTTCCAGGAGAAGGTTTTCCACAGAAGGCTTTAATCGAAGTCCCCCAGGGAGCTCAGTGATTGACCTGCAGGCATGGAGACCCACGGGGTGTTGAAGCAGCAGCCCTGTGACTGCTGCAATTTGTCCTCAGTAACTAAGAGACGGAAGACTCGCAGAACACAGCAAGCAGAGTTTGCTTTGCTGGTGCTTTTTGAGGAAGATGGGCAATGACCAAGATATCCCAAGCCTTGGGTTTGTTGATGCCAATACAGCCAATGTGTTGGCTGTGGAGGAGTCGGTGTCACTAAGACACTGACAACTACCTCAAACGCTGCCAGGGTAAACTAAAATGCAGAAGGCTTTTCTTATTTTGATTTCTGTGTCCTTTTTTCCTTAGCAAGCCACGTTCGGTGAGCTCAGTTAAACTCCACCCTGCATTTCTTTCCTTCCCTGTTTTAGTCTCCCCTACCTTCTGCCAGCAATCTAACTTTGCACCCAAGCCATTTGCAGAACCTGAATGCTGAACCTGCTTTGCTCAACAAAACCCTCATCGGAGGAAACTCTGCAGGTTGATGGACTCGGTAAACCACGGAGAGAAAAGGCCAGTTCTCACTGCCAAACTTGCTGCATGCACAACCCAAGCACGTGTGCTAGCCTGCCACGCTGTACCTCACCCTAGGTTGGAAACAACCTCCCATCCTTGGGGATGTCTCCCACTATATATACACATTTCAGAAAGATCCAAAAGAGCACAAGTCTGTGCTCTTATTTAGTGCAGTTTATCCCTCACTGAAACCCATCATCTGCCGTTCCCTCGCTGTCTGTTAAAACAGGTGTGACTGCACGTACCTTATAATGTGACTCTGTCTCCTCTTCCTGAGTAGAACTGGAGGGAGATGGTGTAGCAGACTTACTTCCCGGGGGCGATGGGGAACCGTGGGTAACACCGCTCCGCATCCCCATCTGAGAAATCAGCTGTGACTGGCTGAGAGCGCTCATGGGGCCGGCTAACATCCCGGGGCGATTGATCAGGGGCACTTGACGGTTGGACTCATAGGACGTGGCGTCCGAGTGGACCATCTCCTGGATCTGAGTTAGGAGAATATCACTTTGTAATTAAAAAAGGTATTTATTTGTTTATCATACCGTCAAATCACTTCACGACAAACTCTTATGGACTGATTGAAAATTATTCTACACAACCAGTGAGGTCTTCCTCCTGCCTCCTTCCAAACAAGCCGAGAGCAACACGTGAGCACCATGCACCTGGGGCTGCCCTGCCATCGCCCTGCCACAGAGATTACAGAGAGGTGTTTGTCCATAGGTCTGTGTGTCCAGGAGGTGCCCTTACCCGCCTCAGGGACCAGTGTTTCTGATGCCCATCAGGGGTCTGAAAGAAAAGTTCAGGAATGAACAATTTTTGACCAAATGAACGGGCCAAGCGAGGGCACTACAATGTCCCAGGCATTTCTGGGGCCAAGCCTTGCAGCTCCACACTTGAGGCCAGTGCTGAGCACCAGCACGTTTTGTGCCAGGGCATTTGGAGCCCATGGCTGGCAGCCCAGCCCTGGTACATCAGTGATGCAGCGTTAGAGGCCACAGATCCCAAACACGCTCTTTCTAAGCAACTGTTGGTGTTGACATTTTGTAACTGGGTAGATGAAAAAATCTTTGCTTGTCTGAGTTCCTGAAGGTGCCACAACCAGCCCTTCTGCATCATCTGTACGATGTTTGGTCGCTAGTGCTACTGGGGTTAAACCTTGGAGTAAGCACAAAAGCAGTCAGGGGAACCCCCAGACCCACCACGTCGGCCTGCCCAGAGCTGTGACAGTACCATGGAGCCAGAGGTTTGTATGTCCCCAAGCCCCGAGATGGACCCCACAGTGTGGGGTGAAGCTCTGCTGGTGGCCACCACCCTAGTACAACTCCTCTTGGAGATGACCCTTCTGATTTTAAATACTGCAATCAGTACTGATCCCACTCACAATGAAAGCAGCAAAAAGCAAAGAAAGTCCAGGCAAGGGCAAAAGAAATTATTGGCTGCCTGCTAAGAGTTCCCGGCAAGGGAAGGGACCAGAAGTGATGCATGTCTGTGTGCACGCGTGTAGGGAGGAGATGAGAGAGGTGGCTATGTGACAGACTTGTCCCCCAAAATAAAGAGTTTCCTAACACTCACTTATCTGTTCTCATCTTACGAGAGCAAGGGGACATGTGACGGGACTGATCACACACGGCGGCAAAGACGCATGGACACAGCCTCCGGCACCGGCGCTGCCTCCTGAGGCTGCTGAGCCCAGCGCGCTTGGAAGATTCGGAAGAAAAGCATGTACATGTGGCTCACAAGAAATGTTGAATGCTACCTTAGACAAAATAGTAAGGTTGGGGTTGGACTAGATGATCTCTAGAGGTCCCCTCCAACCCCTTCCACCCTGTGAATCTGTGGAGAGCAGGTCCCCCATGTCTTGCCATAAGCCAAAGTTCAAACGGTTAGGTCAGGTGGGAGCGGCAACATCCCCTTGTCGATGCCAAGGAGGGGGGGGATGAGCAGAGAGGGGGCCAAACCCAGCCATGTCATAGGTGTACTGAAGGTTTTGGGGCTGCCCTGCTGCTTGCTGAGCTGAGACCCCATTTCCAGTTTGTACCATTCTCCCCGAAACCCTAGGACCCCCCTCTGCCCGGGCAGCCCCGGCGGGCAGAGCCACACAGCCTCATCCAGCCTCGGAGGATGCCAGTGGGAGGGAGAGCGAGCCCTGCCCGAGTTTTCCAGACTCTTTCCCTTTTATATTAATCTGATTAATGTTAACACGAGTTTAAAGACCCAGGCTTTATTTATTAACAATCTTCATTTCCGATAAGCCCGCTGAGGTGCAATCCCTCATTACCAGGGGAGGCTTGCCAACTCCATTAGCAGCACATGCGGAAAGAAACCCAGGGAAGACCTGCAAGGGCTCGGTAGGCTTCAGACGAAATAAATCCAAACGCAAAACCAGATTTACTGCTGCAGGTCAGGAACCAAGAGCTTCACACAACACTTACAGCATGCCCTGCTCTCGGACGGCTTCTCCGTCAGCGGAGGAGTGAGTGTCAGGAGAACAGATTTTCCTAGATCTGCCCTTTTTCTGCATTAATTACGAAGTGCAGGGATTTAACTCGCAGGAAGAAAGTAACGTCTCGCATTTCAACAGCCCCAGGAGCCTGACTGAGGCTGATTTAGGGGCCACCCTGAACTGCTGTCCTGGGCTTCGGTGGCTGCGACGCAGCACCCACGTACCGCGGCAGCACCCTGGAACACCCGCTGCTGCTGGAACTCCGGCAAGTGTCATGTTCCCTTGAAACCTGCCTTACTGCAGCGCTCTGGCCACTCGCTGCCATGGGGGAAATCCTGGCCAAAAAGGCACCGGAGAGGCAATTTTTGCATTTTCCGTTGAATTTGCAAACGTTGTAGGAACGGCCAGGGGTGAAGAGAGGCAGCGACGGGGAGGCTGCAACGCGGGGAGACAGGTCAGCACCCATCTGCCGCGCGAGCGGCAAGCTCCTTCCCAAATTCCAGTGAAAAAGGTACATTTGTCTCAGATTTTGTCCGTTTAATCCAGACCTTTCATGTTGGAGAAGATCTGCCAGCTGCTAAGGAGAAGAATAATTTATTGTCCTTATTTTAAATTTAAATGAAGAAAAAGTTTAGAAGATGGGTGTTTTAGGAATGGGGAAGGCTATGAAACGTGGCTTCGAAAAGTTTAAAATTCAAAATAGCTCGTTCACATTTGCAGCCATGGCGGTCTCTTGCGTAAATACTGCATTAAGACAATTTTTTTGAAACTTTTATTATGTGGCCAATAGACCACAACGACCATTTATCCATTCGATATGGAATCATACACGTTTTCTTTACAGTGCCTGTTATTTATGCATCAGAGCAGAACAAGTCCAGGAGTGCAATGACGGATACGGGACACGTGCTGCAACCGCTTATGAAAATTAGTAAAAAACCCCAGAAACCTGAGCCCTGGCTCACAGCACACACACAGAATCCTGCTGACAGCAACCCAACCACAGCCCTCTTGGAAAGCGGAGACACTGCATTTTTCCCGGGCTGTTTCCCCCCAGGGATATCTTAGCCCAGAGGTCTCCTCCCAGGCAGCTGCCTGTTTCTTTTCATCATCAAAAACCAGTGGTTTTACTCAATAGCTTTGCTGAATTTTGCTGGTTCTGAGCCCCTCTCTCACTCTCCCCCATCTCCATCCCCGCTGGCCAGGAGGTTTTGCAGAAGGACATGCACAGCTATGCTCCACATGTGACCCTGCTGACCGCTGTCTGGAGGGGCAGGATCTGGCCCCACCATTTGCCACTCACTAAATTTCTCTCCACTTCCCTTTTTTTAAAAAAAATGCAGTTTTGGAAGCAACATGCCAGGCTGCCACGTCCCCACAGCCCCTGCCCACGGCTTCCCGTGTCCTCAGGACCGGAGAGGGAAAGCGGTGGAAAAGCCATTTGTGTTCTCCAGACGAAAAATATTTGAGGTGAAAACGAAGGGAAGCGGCTTGTGCGCCGCCCCAGCACTTCTTCCTTGGGCTTTAGGGCGATGACAGCCTTCGCTCAAGGTGGGAAAGGGTCAGTCCTGCTTTCCGCTGCGAGACCCCGCAGACATGGAGCTATTCCAGCGTTCTCAGTCGTGCACCGAGAACGCCGAAATAGAACTGAGTAGATGATATCCCCCCCCCCAGCAAAGATCCAAGGAAAGAGACAGCCAGGAGCAGGATTGAGAGACGCTCCCCCGCAGTAAATGGCCTAATTAGGCAAGTAAACGATGAATGAAACTCAAAGTGAAAGAAGATAACAAGTGCAAAGTTCACCCTGTGACCCACGGCACACCGATCCTGTGGGATGCAACCCCTGCTGCGGGCTCACTGGGGCTGCACCGGCACCTTCCTCCTCCACAAAGCGTTCAGCATCCCTGCAGAGCCCGGGGGAGCGTGTGCGGAATTAAATAAGCGCCCTGCAAACGTGATTAGCTCCGTCACCAGGAGGAGCGGCTCCCAGAGCCAGGTGGGATCCTGTCTCCAGCCCAGGCATTCAGCGCAACCAGCTTGCTGCGAGGTGCTGCGAAGGCTCAGGACGCGTTTGCAGCCGCCGTGGAAAGATGTTTTGCATCTCAGAGGAAACATGAGTGAAATGTGATGTAGTCATAGCTAAAGTAATTAAGTGCATCTTACTTAGCACATTCCCAAAGGCTGTGCTAACTCAAAGACAGCTTCTATTTTTCCACAATATTTCAATTTTTTTAATGAATATGCATATCAGGCCTATAAATGCTCCAGCTAATCCTAAGAAGGAAAGAAAAACAGGCTGACAAATGACAACGTGCACTGTGCTCCTTGTTTCTTGGGGGAGAACAGTAATGCAGCCCGAGTGACGAAACACTGCGAGGAAGAGTGTGGTTGGGGACCTGGATGCTCTGTCTAGCAAAGACAATGTTTTGAAACATATCAAGCTGAGCTTCAAGTTAACTGCCCCCTCAAACTCGTCTGTAAGATGCAGCTCTTCCCAGCACTAAGGGCTACAGCCCTGGCCAGCAGACCTGGGGCGGTTGATGCCGTTGAATGTCCCCTCCTGCAAAATCCTAATTCCCAACTGAAGCCTTCAGGCAGGTCCCACCCCTGTAATCACCTTCTGTCTTCACTTTGCATCGGATTTTTCTCCTCCTTCTCCCTTTTTCCTTGGTCTCTATCCTGGACTGCCTCAAAAGCAGTGTGGCCAGCAGGTCGAGGGAGGGGATTCTCCCCCTCTACTCTGCTCTCGTGGGACCCCACCTGCCGTTCTGCATCTGGCTCTGGAGCCCTCAACATAACAAGGATATCGACCAGTTGGAACGAGTCCAGAGGAGGCCACGGAGATGCTCCGAGGGCTGGAGCCCCTCTGCCATGGGGACAGGCTGAAAGAATGGGGGGTGTTCGGCCTGGAGAAGAGAAGGCTTCAGGGAGACCTTATGGCACCTTCCAGTACTTAAAAGGGGCTTGTAAGAGAGATGGAGACAGTCTTTTTAGTAGGGCCTGTTGTGACAGGACAAGGGATAATGGTTTTAAACCAAAAGAGGGTAGATTTAGGCTAGGTATAAGGAAGAAATATGTTACGAAGAGGGTGGTGAGACACTGGCACAGGCTGCAGACGTACAGATCTGCAGACCCAGAGAGGTGGTAGATGCCCCATCTCTGGACACATTCACGGTCAGGTTGGACGGGGCTCTGAGCAACCTGATCTAGTTGAAGATGTCCCTGCTCACTGCAGGGGGGTTTGTAGTAAATGACCTTTAAAGGTCCCTTCCAACCCAACCCAAACTATTCTATGACCCTATGACTGCCACCCTTCCCGGGGTGAGCTGCCATGGGTGGGCTGAGCAGAGCTGCCAGAACCTTCCCCGACCGACGTCTTCCACCCCAGGCAAGGGGAGCAGCTATTCCAGGGGCAGCCACAAGGCTGATCAGTGGCACAGCTTACCTCTCCTTAGGTTTGTTCCTGAGGACGAGCCATTACCCTCACAATCAACCAGGGAGAGAAATTATCTGCCAAACAGCTCTGAAGCAAAGTTTTCCCAGCAGGCTTTTTCTGTATTGAAGTTTAAATGTAAATGCATCACCATAGCGGAAATGCTTAAAGATGATTTACTTAAAAAAGAGAGAGAGCAGGAGAGAGAGAGAAGCTGATAAGAAAATATATCCCCAATTACCACCCCTCCTCTTCCCGATTTGTAACTGCTCCTAATAAACTTTCATGGTCTATGTAAAATGCTTTAGTGCAGTGACAAATTTCTGCTGGAATTTGAGATGTCTTGTTCAGAGTAATAGCTATCTCACACAGGTGCCCAGCTGCTATTGTAAAATCAGTAAGCATTTAATTGAAACAAATGACTATAATAATAGTACATTATCCCTGCAGGCTCATAGCCATAACAGTTTTAATTATTGAGTTAAGAGTCAAACTAATTTATCCTTTAAAGTAACAGCCACATCTTTGGTTCCACTGATCATCCTATTACGAATAAGAGGAGAATAGCGGGAAAGGATTTAAAAAGGAAGCAATTTATTTTTATAGGGGCGGGGGGCATTTGTCATATGGCAGAGGCTTTCTCTATGCAGTGGGGTTCCCAGCCGTGGCTGTCACTCCCCAGGACAAGCCTTCCTGGTCCCCAGAGGGACCAACCACCCCAGCCAGGCTCCCGTAGGGGTGGCTTTGCTGGCAGTGGCACAGGAGCCCATGGGAACTGCTGGTGCTGGCTTTGGGGGTTTGGGCACATGGAAATTTTTTAGGGCTATATTGAAATTGCAGTTTTTCTTCGTCAAACACAGTGGGAAAAAAAGGCTTTACAGACTCAAGTTTATAAACATGATGCGAAGGAGTGTCTCAATGCAGAACCGGGCAGCAAAGAGGAAGAATCCGCGTTCACGATTTAAAAAGAGCATTTCTGAGACACTGGCATGCCCTAGGGCAGATCTGAAGGCAGAGCTCTCCCAGGCCCTCAGTTTCATAAGCCTTCTTACTTTTGTCCCGGTGGCTGTGACACCACGATCTAAAGCATTGCTGCGAGCCCGCTGGGCATGACACAGGAACTGCAGGTGGGGGCACAGAGCAGGACGGAGAAGGGGTGACTGCAAGGAGGCAGCAGAGGAGGGCAGGAGCTGCCCACTGCCAAAACCCCAGGGTGGTGCAAGAGCTGCCCCTGAGGATGGATTCATCCAGCAAGAGATCCCTGGAGCAAGCCCAATGTGTCGCCCGATGGCCGGCGTGGGCTGCCAGCCCCCAGGGCTCCGCACGCCATCTCTTGCCAGACCGGACTGTCCCTCGCCAAAGCACTTACAGATCACAATCAAACTCTTCTCGCTGTGGCCAAGGACACAGAGCGGTCCTCTGCACCCTCTCCAAGACTCCCACCCTGCTCATTGCTACGGATGCTTTTTTGGACTTCTCCCACTCCAAAGCATTGCTGTTCCCCATGTCTCCCATCTCCTTTCCAGAGTCACCTATCTCTAAGGACAAGAGTCCTCATCTTGAAAGACTGGGTTGGTCAGACAATATTGGTTCTCCAAACACACATTCACTATTGGCGATCCATTTACCAGGCCGTGCGGAAAGCTCTGCATCGCTGCCTTCTGCCGCTTGCCTACTCACTGCATCACCAACAGACTTCACAGGCAATTATTTAACGCTTTCTTTGGCAAAGATATGACAACCTGCGGGAAGACACAGCGACAAGCCTATCCACCAAACTTGTGTAACGCTGATTTTGTATTGTTCAACTTCCTCAATATACTCTGTGTTTCCAAGTCAAATGTCTTGCAGATGTCTAAGTATATTATGTTAACACTGTTACCTTTATCACCCAAACCTGTAATCTCATCAAAAAAGATATCAAGTTAGTTTGACAAGATTTGTTTTCCATCAGCCCATGTTGATTGGCATTAATTATATTACCTTCCCTTAATTCTTTATTAATTGAGGCCTGGATCTGCCACTCCATTATTTTGCTGAGGATTGATGACAGACTGGCAGGTCTGTAATTACCTGGGCTGTTCTGTTTCCCTTTTTAAATATTTGCACATTAGCTCTTTTCTAGTCCTCCAGAGCTTCCCCAGTATTCCAAGAATTACTAAATACCAGCGTTAGCAGTACCGAGAGCTCCTCAGTCAGTTATTTCAGGCCACGTGCAGACAAGCTAGCTCAGCCTATGACTTAAAGAGAATGTGAGCAGCCACACATGAGAAAAGAAAGTTTTACGGTCTGCTTTAAATGCTACATAATTTGAAATCACGACCTTTCTAATGAATATTGGCAGTTTCAAATGCAAAGCGTCACTGTAACGCCTTACAGCTGAGCCCACACAAGGCTCCCTTGCTGTGTCGTGTCCAGTTCACCTCTGTCTCCTCACCCGTGGGGTTATTCTGATCTGCTTCTGACACGACATAAACTGCTCCATGTCTTTGCCAGCCTCGACCACCTCTGCACACGTTTTGCCCCCAAAGAGAAGTTCCCTGGTGCTTGCGGCCCCCGGGAGCTTGGTGGGCAGGGGAAGGCAGGCCCGAAAGCTGGTTTTGGAAGCCCCTGCCTGACAAGCTGAATTCAGCACTTTGACAGGCTCTGATCTTGTGTTACCATACCCTGCTATTACAGGGGAAAGAATCGTCCAAACACAATTAACACCTCATCATGAAGATGATAGTGCATTGTAACTTCTGGGTGAGAAAGGCAGCGTAAACCAGGAGAGAGACTGTGCTAGGCAAACGGGAGATAGTTCTCATTAACTGTCTCATTGCTCCCGGTGCTGGAAGGGCATGGCCAAAAGGAACAGACCAACTAGGTACGGCATAAACTGAATCTTGTTATTGTGCTATGATACAACCCCCCACCATGGTCATCTGCCAGTAAGAGGACACGTCCAATTGTGGACGCGTACAGCAGAGATGTCCCAAACCCAGTACCTCCCACCCCCAGGGAGTGCCAACCAGGCAGGAGTCCTGCGTCAATCAGTGCGTCCCTCTCTCTTGGGCTATGGAGTTATTGTTACACATTGCAAAAGGTGGCGGTTTTAAAGCACCTCGAGATGTCAAAAGACAAACCCAAGATAGCTGGACCTCCAGACCTGCCCTCCATCTCAGCACCGCTGCAGACCTGAATCCCTAGCTGGGATGCTGCTTCTTATGGAGAAGACCAAAGCATTGTAAGGTCTTGGCCCACCCAGAGTCCCAAATCCCACCAGCTGTGTGATGGTAGAGAAACAGCACAGCTGAAATGGGGACTGGGACTGCATATGGGGCGTTTCCCATAACTGATCTGCAGCCCTGCAGCCCCGCCTCGCCTTCACGATGGAGACCCCAGGGCTGGCCAGGACTTCCTTCATGCTCCTGAGCTGTCTCATCACCAGTGGACAGGTGACACCATCCCTGTACACCGGTGTCACACAGTGACCCTTTGATGTGAGGGAGGGACAAACCCTGCTTCTTGGACTGGAGGTGCTGGGGAATAACTCAACGGGATGGATTCTGCAGGAGAACTATCAAAGTAACCAGGACTGGTGGCAGGACTGGTGACAGGACTGGTGGCAGGACTGCTCCCAGCACGAGGAGCTCAGACTTCTCCTTCCCGAAAGACACCATTCCTCCCCATCCCACTCCCTTCACTACAGAGCGATGTGCTGCCATGGCGACTAAGCCGTCCATCCCCAGTGATCCCTCACTGCTTGTCAGAGCTGGGCACCACAAGGTGACAACGCCACACAGAATGGCTTAATTCCCCTCCACAGACATTTTACAGGTATTCTGCCTCTTCACAGGAGCAGCACTGGCCTTAGAAGGTGAGGCATGAAGCAAAGCAACCATTGCCCCTGTTCCCATGGGGAGCAGGGGAGGGCCAGCACACGTCCCTCTCCAAACTCACTCTCCTAAGGTCAGGGATGAGCAAAACAGTCCCACAAAATGCAAGCAAAGTCCTGGACCGTGCATCTGTCTAGAGGAGGAGCGGCTGGCTCCCGTCATGGGGAATCAGCCAGGCCACGTGTGCGCTCCGTCGGTGCTCCTGCAGCTCTCAGCTGGAGAACAGCCTGTAAGTAACGTATTCAATAAACTCTATTTTTTAAAGTGCATTATTTTACGGATAAAGAACAAGCCTGATAATTCAGTGAACATGTTTGCAAATAATCTATTCCATTAATTTCCAGCGTGTTTTCTGAATACATTATTTAGCGATTTTGTAAAAACCATTTGCAGATGAAGGCAATTGCTGCTCAGCCAGGCATAACACCATCACGTCCCAAAAGCTGGGGCCAGGATTCCCCTGTAACGGACAGTGGAAGATAATTAAATAGCAGCAGACCCTGAGCCCCTCGCCAACCCGTGGCAGGTAGAACTTAATAAAATTGTCATATCCCCTTTGCATGTGCTGGCAAGAGGAGGAAAGCCAGTGAGAACCAGTTACGTGAGGGAAAAGAAGCAAAGGGGGTAGATGAGAAATACCTGCCGGTGTGCAGGTGTAGGGACCGCGGGGGATGAGCCGGTCCTGGGAGTGGGGAAGGGTCTGAAGTCCACCCAGAATGATTTCCTATTCCAGATTTCTGTCTCTGTGCTTGAGACAGATGGAGCAGCAGACAAACTGTCTTGGGGAGCATTTTTGCTTCATTATATGGGTCTAATGGCAAGGCAAAGCTATCCCCATGGGAAGCAGAGGGAAAAATCTCTTCTGTGTCAGACCTGTTTATACATCAGTGTGCTGGTTTTGGCTGGGGCAGAGCTAACTTTCTTCACAGTAGCTATTATGAAGCTGTGTTTTGCATTTGTACTGAGAAGAATGTTGGTAACGCTTATGTTTTCGTTGTTCCCAAGCAAAGCTTACATTAAGCCAAGGACCTTTGCAGTTTCTCATACTCAGTATATAAGCTGGGGGGAGTTGGCTGTGTGTGTGTGGGGGAATCACCGCTCAGGGACTGGCTGGGTGTCACTTGAGCGGTGGTGAGCAGTTGTATCACATTTTTTTTTGTTGTTGTTTTCCTTTTCATTGCATATTATTATCATTATAGGACATGGAACTGAGCCAGAGGGGCAAGAAGCTCCACTTCTGATGGAGAAGATGCTGGGCAATGTGGGCACTGTCTAAATCCTGGTGTTTGCTTCTCAGGGTAGTTGGGGGATAGAAATTAACATTGGCAAGAGCACTTCCAGCTCCTATGGGACTTCCCACAGCCAGCTCACCTACCGCTGTACACCACACTCCTCCATCCACCCTCTCACGCGTGGGCTGGACCTGCATCTCCCGTGGTATTTATTGGCCCTTCCCTGTGAGCTCTTGCAGCATATTGAAGTCTTTCTGCACAGTCCGGTTCACTGGTTTATATCTCTCCTGGCGCTTCTCAGACATTTTAGATATTGCATTCACATAAAGCAATAGACTCAAAAGTAATGACAGGCCTCCAAGTTTTATTGCACGGAGCATTAAAAAGAAGAAGAAGAAAAAGGAAAAAAGTAATTTTAGAACACAACAGGAAAATGGGAAGACTACATAGAAAAATTGTCTCTGAGGGATTAAACTGTGAATGCATTTTAAAAGCTTTTTGTTTGATTGCAAAGTTTAACAGCCCACATTTCTAGTCCTGTAAGAAATGCCTGCGGTACTAGAAGGAGTTGAGTCCCCCAGAGTTGATACCACACCTACACACAAAACACATCACTTCTGCAACGAGCTGCCTCCCTCTTGCCCCCCAGCTTGGCACCCCTCTGTGGCCTGATATTGCTGGGATTGCGGTGTTAGCTGTAGTGTGTGTTTCCTCAGAGTCTCTTATTACCAAGAATACAAGAACCCAGGGAAGAAGGATGGTTCTGTGGCTGAATATTCGTTGGGAAGCTGAGTTCCAAAAGCCAGCTCTGCCAGAGCAATCTGAGGAGGGGAGACAAATACCCAGCACATCAGTTCCCTGCCAGCAAAATGATGATCATGTGAGCGTTCACCTGCTCTGCAGAGGGAACCTCTGAGAGCTGCAAGGTGTGCGATGACTTTGCTGCATCACCTAAACTGCTAACAGAAGGCACAGCCTATTATCTTCACGTTTTTAATTATAGCAAATACTGAACACTTTTAAAAAAGGTGCGAAAAGCCCAAATGACTCTATATGTACAAAACTAATTGCAGGAGGGAACAGAGAAGAGAAACTCGAGCACCGACTCCTGCCACAAGAGCCAGATGCTGCAACTTCTGTTCTGACTGCTGACAAAACCAAACCCTTCTCATTTCTTAACTAGCTAGTGTAACGGCAGATGCTATTCCAACACAAATTGCAGACATGCACAACCCTACAATAAATGCAGAATTAAAGCCGTGCAACTTTAGGAAGTGCTTCCTTAGGCTCCCGCAGCAAGGGTAACCTGAGCTGCTGCACTGCCTGCGCTGTGCCATACGGTTTATTAGTGAGCTGTAGTGTGCTAGGGAGGACTGGTGAAAGAATATTCAGCCCAGCAGCATCTCTGTCCTCTTGGGCTTCCTCACAATGGATAACAGACACCTGAGGGATTCCTTTCTTTCCTGCTAACATCGATACACTCAGTTCCTGGAGGTGAAATATGCCGTGCTAAATGAGGCTTGGGTCTGCCCAAGACTGGATTGCCACAATAACAAGTATTCCTACTGCCAGTTTTTATTTAATCCAGGCAACAGCAGGGATCAGGCCATCAAAACCACTTCCTTCCCTCCTAAAATGTATAACCCCAAGTGCAAACCCACAAGTAACACATGACCCCATTAAAGGTTTGATTTTTCCCACTGGGATTACATGCTGGCACTGGGGAGCTTGATCAATTGAGTCCCCAGGTTCAATCAATAAGTGTCAACGACAACATACTGCAGTACAGCGATGCTACCCATTTATCAACCTAAGTAACTCCAGCCACCCAAAAGACAGAGACACTAAACCAGCAATTAAGGTCTTAGGGGAAGTGTGAATGCTGCCTCCGCTGCACCGGCCGCTCCCGGGACAGCCCTGGGTTTTCGGTGCTCCCGAGGGAGCCAAAGGAGGTTCCACCTGAGCACATTGCCCTCGGTGCCAAGATGTTGATTTGATAGGTATGGCAGGACTCAAAGGCAATGGAAAACATTTCAATTAGGCTCTTTAAAAAAGTGATCATTATTTTGTCTTACCCATTGTGTCACCAAAACATTTTGGATGGCATGCCACGCTCAGCGCTGCATTTGCATCTGATCAGACATCAAGGACACATGCCAAGCAAATGTTTACTTTCTAGATCAAATCGCATATCCCAAAGATCTCATTAACCTGCTGACCTGGAATTAAACAAAACCACCTGGAAAGGAAGTGCTTTCCTCCCTGACACACACCGAAAGACACCTTCTGAGTTTCCCAGCCAAGCTTGGAGCATGGTCGCCTGCATGTTGGTGTAAGGATTTGCGTTCCCTGGAATATTTCCCATTTTTTTCTGTCCAGCAAGTCTCAGCACCAGCGTTCAGGTTCTTCAAGAGCTCTGTCTGTCTCTATACGTACGAAGGGCTGTACAGCCGAACAGCACGGCGCAGTCGGTAGGTTTGGGGAAGCAGGTGGAGGGGAAAGCACAGGCAATATTCACCCATCTGAAGGGCCCAGCACCCACGAGGGGCTCACAGCTGCTGAGGACCTCAGCTGCTGAGGACCCCGCTTTCCCCTTCTTACCACCAGCAGCCGTGGAGGGTAAAGCCATGGTAGCTCAGCGCAGTCCCCAGCCCCTGCACCCTTGGCATGGGACTGCCCTTCTCACCCTGGAGAGGGGCGAGCAGCGGGGACTGCTGCCCCTGCCCCTATAAGCAAAGGAGCCCCTCTCTCACAGAAAAAGCACCTCACAAACACGCCAAATAGAGCAGAAACTATTCCTGTTCTGCTCTGAAAAAATGCAGCAATCTCAGCTCGAACTTGGGGCTTTAGACAGTTATTTACACGCATCCTTGTTTTTTAAACAAGAACTTAAAGCTGCTTATAAAAGATGACTGCCAAAAACTTTTATCACTTTTGCGGACTTGCGTTCCAGGAACAGACAGTATTTCCCAAGTAGCCATAAGTGTATCAAAGAGGATGCGCCGTAGCAGACAGACCTGGGAGAAGCTACAGCGGGACGCTGGGATGCAGACTTGTAGGAAGGGATTTGATCTCACTTGTCTCAGCTTCCCCAGCTGGAAATGCAGCAAAAGCAGTTACTCCAGAGCTGAGACAGGCAGATACAAATGCTGTGTCACAATGGATGAGCTTTGCAAAGATCGGGCCATTCCACATTTGCAATTTCCTGTGCCCGAGATGCAGAAGACAAGGGACAAATATATTACCTGGGAAGAAAGGGTTACTGTTCAATCGAAAATTAATGCACTGAATTTTGAATTAACATGTGGGATAATTAAAACCATCTTTCCAATGAATTTATTATAGGATATACAAAGCTAATTATAAATTCTCTGTTGCTTAATCCCTTGCAGTTTGCTAATGCAGCGTTGAAATCTCTTTGGCCACACTTGTTTAAATTATTCATTAGACACAGCAACAGTTGTGAACTGTAATTTAAATTGGCATCTCATGAATATTCAATTAATACAATAAACACTGGAATGTTTTACTGCACACTGCTCGATAGTTTGTGCTCGAGCTTGTGTTGATACATTTTTATTAACTCTTTATAAAGGTGTTACCTATTTATGTCACTGATTACAATGAGAATAAGAAGTCCCACTCATAAATATTTGTGTCGTTGTCTTAAGAGAGACAATGTAATTAGGCAAAGCTTCAAAAGTCATAATTAATATCGGGCGGGTATCCTTTCCCTCCTGTTTGCCTCTGAACACTGGCATGTTTCCAAGCCTAGCACATCTACCCACATCACAGCTTTGGCACCGCAGCTTTCCAAACTGCCCTGGTCAAATCCCAGGGTGACACCCTCGGGGTGCCCCTGGGCGATGCTCCATCCCACAACCCCCGGGGACCACCGCTGAGCTGGCACCCCGGTCTGCCACCCGCGCCGCACTCGGCTCCCGACACGCAGAAGATAAAAATACAGCGATAAATAGAGACAGATGTAAATATTTACTCTCTGGTCTCAAGACTTTGGCCCACCAAAATGAGGAAATAAAATGCAGCTGGAAATAAAATCCCCGTGTGTGGTAGCCTGACGGCACTTTGTGGTGACTTAGAGTCTTTTAATAAGGCATTTTTAGCAGCAGCACTAAAAAATAATTATCAAGTGGCTGTATAATTCAGTGTGGTTTTCTATTTTAAGGCTGAACTTTTTCATTTAAAAGCAAGGTCCCGCTCTGAGAAGAGACTGTAAAAACGGCATTGTGTGACTGCATCTGCGGCTTTTCAGCAGCACCAAATAACACTGGTTTAGTTTGGAAATTAAAATATTCCCCCCCATCTGCCATCCTTGCAAACAGGGTCAGTGACATGAGATTGAAGGTATCAGAGATTCTACAGCAGAGATCCAGCATCGCACAGGGCTGCGAAGTATTCCCAGCCATGTGGTAACACTCAGGGAAATCCTTGGTACTTAAATGCACCCTCGCGGGCACTGACTTTCACCCGCACAGAACAGAGCTGCTGGGTGAGAAGTAGCGGCTTTTGAAGCCATTGCTTTATTTCCAGAAAAAGAAGAGCCTTTTTTTTGAGCAAACACCCGGCTGGGACATTCTCAGGTACACAACAAAGCCTGCCTGCTTACTAAGGGGATAATATCGCTGTCCCTCTGTTGTAGGGGGTAATCTTATTAGCACGTGGATGAAGAAAAAGACCAAAGGCCAAGCAGTTTATCCCAGTGGGGGACTGTGCTGATTGCTGGTGTGACCACAAGCTGCTCCGAAGCTCTCGTGCCCCGAGGTGGGTGTAAGATGGCAGGGAGAGCCGGGCTGAGGGTCCCCCATCCACCCACAGCTCACTCCCGAGACACCCCGGCACAGCACCTCAACCCCTCGTCTCATTTGGGTACCAAGAGCGGGTTTCCTCAGCGAGGAGGGGTGGCAAAGCTAATGAATATTCACAAAGTGTTTAAATGCTGATTACAAATGGATCAGCTGAGTGAACAACTTCAAAAATGCAGAAGTTTAACAGAACCACATTATTATGAAGTTATTACTGTGTCGACATGTTTTAGCTGGCTTTGGGTCATTTGAGGGATTTTAGATGCTTTAGAATTAACCTCCAATCATGCTTCTCCTACAGCAGTCTATTCAGATTTTCATAAGGTGTTCACAGTACGCCAGCTGACACCTACAAGTATGTTACATACATTTTTACTTTCTTCTACCAGTGGAGACAGTGGGCTACTGCCGATCACCCATGGCTTCACTGGTGGCCACACCCACCGTTAACACTCAGCACTGAACAGATCCCGGTAATTCTATGCATTAAGGTAATTTTGTACCTGCTCCTCTCTTTAACAATATGCTTCCACCACAGGGCTCAACATGCAGTGTAGCATTTGTGTGTTGGTATCTGAATTTGATTCGTCATGGGGAAGCTTATTCCCTCCTGTATTCCCCTGTGTGCATGGCAGGAACTACCATCTCCTCTGTGAGCTTTGTATTCCTTTCCCCCTCCACCCCAAGTCAAAAAGCTGGTTTGGCATCCCTTAATTATGGCTTTGTCGTTGGCAGTTCCTCTGTTCACCTCAACCTTTATTTCCAGTGACATAAAGCATGCGACTGTTACGCTCTTCTGTTGTGATGTCCCGTTCCAGATCAACCGCCTGTGAGTCAGCGGAGGGCTGTGCACCCGTTGTACTTCCCCATAAATTAGTAAGTGATACCTTGGCTTGAATTGCAAGGGTCTTTCAAGAATAATCAGTGCATTTTTGCTGGTGTTTCTTCAAGCCATTTCTCATGTACAGCAGCCGGCATCTCGTTTCAACCTTGCAGTAGAACACAGACAATCATGACACTTTGTACTGCTAATGCCTTTCTTTTTTTGATCCCTGAATAATTTTTTCTGCCACCGTAGCAGCTCTCCCAGAATACTAAAAGCCACGCAGCCTCCTGTAACCATATCAATTCAGCTCTGACGTGAGTCGGAGAGCTGCAGCGCTCCCGGTGATGTCAATGCATGATTCAGACACAGCTTCCTTTATGCTCCCAGATCCAGGGTCCGTTCTGCCTCTCGGAGCAGGGTGGAGTTGGCTGAGCTCCGACAAACTCTGCCATAATTCACTCAGCCCTGCAATCTGCGTTCATGTGAACTGAAAACTGCCACTTTACTCCTGTTCAGCTTGAAGCCCTGAAACTGCAGTGGATAGATCCTGGTATCCAGTACCTTAGCTGGGATGGATCGTTACCAGTGTCCCCTTCTGCTCCTGCAAGACCTCCCGGCCTCATGGACCTTGCGAGACCAATGTCTCCCAGTGCTGCCTCCACCCCAGAAGCAGAAACTGCAGAGGCAGGATGGATGGTTTGTGAGTGTGAAATTTGGCAGACTGTGGATGTAGGAGAAAGTGGGAAAGACCCTCCTAACCTGTGGAAGAACTTGATCTCTGACATTCTGGCAAACACCAGGTTTTGTGGGCAAGTGGCACCTTTTACTTTTAAAATTCTTGCTCAACTCCCTGGCACTGATGTTCAAGACACTCCTTATTTCCTCCACGGCTGCACATGAATGGACCTACTCACATCAGCAATGCCATCTGCTCGGATGTTCTGCCACTCCTCTAAGCCCCCTGCTAACACTGATTGTCCCAGAGGACAGGATAGACGCTGTGTATACTTGCAGCTCCCATTTGTATGTCACCAGAGGTTATCCTCGTCCTCTGAACACACTTCTACATGGCTAACCCACCCAGGGCTGAGCTGCAGCACCGTGGCACAGGCACTTGGCTTCCTCAACCCTTCAGAAAGACAAGCTGAAGACAAGAAACTCCCTTGATGCACAACTGCAGGGTCTTGTCCTGTTGGTTTGCATTGCAGGCAACGTTTGCAGGCAGATGAAGCACCAAGGAGCATCCCTTCCTGCGGGACCAGCGGGAATGCTGCCATGTTCCTTTCTCATCCATCAGGTGAAGAGGTTGCAAACCGCAGCGATGCCCTATCCCTCCTGCTCATCCCACACCATCACTGTCTGTCCACTGAAGACCCAGACTGGCTCCCCACAACAGAATCTCACTTCTAATTCAGCTGCTTCTTGTCATGGTCAT
Source organism: Rhynochetos jubatus (assembly GCA_027574665.1). Lineage (NCBI taxonomy): Eukaryota > Metazoa > Chordata > Aves > Eurypygiformes > Rhynochetidae > Rhynochetos > Rhynochetos jubatus. The sequence goes on along the minus strand of CM050665.1, from coordinate 15,053,516 downwards.
GTCTACTCACATCTCTTCACTGACTTGCAAAGGCAGAATGTGAATTTTTTTATTAACCTTCACTTTCAACATGCAACTGTTTCTTTTTGCTGAATAGCTGGAAAACTTAACATCTGTGCAAACACATGCACCGAAAATGTGGATGAATGCGTCTGAGCCGGGTGTCTCGTCCTCCTGGAACCACGGCAGAGACATTTGCTTCATCCCGAGGTAAGTATTTCAGACAGGTCCAATGAGTCACACTCCAGAAGAGCCTCTTCACTGTCAAAGAAACCTGGGTGACTAATTCAGGCTTGGTGAGTGAGTCTCACCCTGGGTATCACTCCACAAAATGGGCTTAGAAATGTAGGCAATTTCCACCTTTGCAGTGTTTTTAACAAAATGGACTGGCTCAATGCTTAGTATTTTTTATCCTGACTCAACACTAACACTGCTCTGCACTTGACAATCTTCTTCTTGGCTTCGGCTGGAAAACGTGTTTTTTCATAAATGTAACTTTTTTCTAAGGACTCTGTAAGCTACTATCTCTTAAAGACTTTTCATGATGCCCTTGTGATAAGTATAAGGAAGAAGTGAACAAGGAAAAGGTTTCTTGAAGGAAACAGTAAGCCCAGCCTTCCTTGAGCTAATGCTGTTTTCCACACCTTTGGCTCTCAGCTCTTGACAAGACTGACACATCTTCGTGTAAGGGGGAAGCAAGCCCATGAAGTCTGGTTGCAATATGTATTGATTTTAATGATCCATGTTTTTTAAATTACTGTAGATTGTGTACTACGAAGGAGCCATCCTGCTACAGCCATAACTGCAGTTACTTGTCTATTTTTTCCCCAGTGAACCTTAAATGTAAGCTATAACTGAAGCCCAGTTATTATTATTAATGGTGCACATGGCATCCGAGTGTGCCAAGTGACTGACTGGGTGTTAAAAACGTTACTGGCTGCTTCTTCACACCTATGTATTGTACACACGGCCAACTTCCCACACAAGACTGCAAAAATGTAAATACAATGGAACATGATGCAAGAACATCGAACCAAGGTCGAGGGAGGTGATTCTCCCCCTCTACTCTGCTCTTGTAAGACCCCACCTGGAGTGTTGTGTCCAGCTGTGGAGCCCTCAGCATAAGAAGGATATTGACCAGTTGGAATGAGTCCAGAGGAGGCCACAAAGATGCTCCGAGGGCTGGAGCCCCTCTGCCATGGGGACAGGCTGAGAGAGTTGGGCTTGTTCAGCCTGGACAAGAGAAGGGTCCAGGGAGACCTTATAGCACCTTCCAGTGCCTGAAGGGGCCTACAGGGAAGCTGGAGGAGGACTTTTTACAAGGGCCTGTAGTGACAGGACAAGGAGTAACAGGTTCAAATTGAAAGTGGGGAGATTTAGATTGGCTATCAGGAAGAAGTTCTTCCCGGAGAGGGTGGTGAAGCATTGGAACAGGTTGCCCAGAGAAGCTGTGGCTGCCCCATCCCTGGAAGTGTCCAAGGCCAGGCTGGATGAGGCTTGGGGCAACCTGGTCTAGTGGAGGGTGTCCCTGCCCATGGCAGGGGGTTGGAACTGGATGATCTTTAAGGTCCCTTCCAACCCAAACCATTCTGTGATTCTATGAACCCCACTCCCAACTCCTTGCAGGACAGCTGAGTAACAAGAGTTCAGCATCACCCAGAGGACACGAGAGCAAAAAATCTAGTTGTAATAACTAAAACCTTTGACCATTCATGGGCAACAGTAAAAATCAACTTGAAATTCACAGGCACTAGCACTTCCAGAGAAGTGCAGTACTTCTCCGTGAATGGCTCAAATAAATCAGCATGGCTGAATTGTTGCTGACTGCACTAAATTCATTGTACTGTGTATGACTTTTCTACTTCAGTGAGAAAGCAAAGCAAAAAGGAATGAAGCAAACTGTCACTCAGGAGAATTCCAGCTCCAATCAACCATTATCGAAATCCAAATTTTCAAAGGGGTCCCAATTTAGTCCTGGATTTTTGAGGCGTAAGACTCAAAGCGTAAAATTAAAAGGAGGGATTGCCACAAACAAAATCTTCCTGTGCAAACCTTAAGTTGTTAGTGCACAACAGCAGCGTGTACGCAAATGCACACGCAAACCATTCGTTGCAGGATATGGCTTGGAAATAGAGCTCTGTGGGATCCTAGCAGATTCAGGCTTTCTCCCCTCAAATTCTTTGGAAATTCACATCAGGGAAGCTCTATCAGGTCACATTCCATCAATGCTCTGGGACTGTGAGCAGCCAGAGAAAAAATACCTTTAAAAAGCCCCACTTGCTGGACCCTGGACACAATGAGAGTCCCTTCCACAGGCAGCTGAACATTACAGATCTGCGCTGCAAAACGAATATCCACTGGCTTAGCAGAAGAAATGTTTACAGACCCATGCTGCTAGCTGCACATCCATACATCCCATGAATCAGCAGTGGTATTGCTCTTCCACTTGGCATTAATACAATACCCTCATCAGGGCATAATGCTCTGTGCTGAACTTTGGCTTCCATGCCTTCAGGAATTGGATTTCTGCCTTGTAAAACAGCGTGGCACAGCCACAGTTGCTGAATTTTAAAAGAAGGACATTCAAAATCAGCTATACCCCAGCTGGGATGAGGATCTCTGACCTGGTTTGCAAATTCCCTGACATGGTTTGTACGGGTGCCTAACACAACCAGGACTCCACCAGTTCAGTCTTTGCTCTAGTGGAAGGATTAAAAAACCTTTTTCTTTTTGCCTTGGCCTCTACTGTTTGGATTTCATTCTTAGGGCAGCTCTTGCTTAGAGATGCTGTAGAGCATCTACTGGCCACCCGGGCAGGGCTGAAGTTCTGCGAGCAGCAGACAGCTGCTGAAGAAGCAGTGACCGCCCCGGAAGGACAAAGCAGAGCAAAAAAGTGCTTGGTCCTCTCAGTGAGCTGAGGTGGGATGGAGGCAATAGGATGACTCTTAAGTACAGGTCTTTCTGTCCTTCCATCTGCAGTGTGAATGCATTAAACTGCTTCTTCAGTTACAGTTGCCTGGCACCTAAGCCACCCCAGCAAGTATCTGCTCAGTGCCCAGACCACCTCCAAGCTCCATGGTGTGGTTCATTCCTGGACATTTCTCATGAACTTCCACACTTACATCCATCAGCTCTGTTATAGGAAAAATTAACCCAAATGTATGCTCTTATGGGACAGTTTGCAAGGGTACCCACAAATCCTATCATGAAACATAAGCTTAAACAACGGATTTCCCAAAAGAGAGAACTTAGCCAGTACTACCAACCACCCCAAAACCAGGTGGCTGGGAGGCTGAGCGGTGGCTGGCCTAGTCATGCTGGGTGAGAAGGCAGGCACTTCCTACCTCCTCATGGCTGCCAGGACATAGAAATCAAAGCAAAAACTCAACTTCAGTTGTTGATACTAACGCTGGGTTTTGCAGGGGACAGCTGGGAAGGGAACGTGCCCTAGCTATCCCATTTTCACCTCTTTTCCCTCTTGCCAGAACTGGATGTTCTGGGTTCAGCTCAACATAAACATGAAAGTTAACAGGACTCATCTTGAAAGGAAAGTGATTTTACTGCAGGTAAGCAAGCCACCTCCTCCTTCAGATTAATGATAACCAGATGGCCAACTGTCTGCAGACTGTGGCTAAAAAACAGGCTGAAATAATCAGAGTCATCCAGAACTGATGTAGAACTGGAAACATGCCCTGAAAAAGCCCAACTAGAGAACAACTTGGAGCTGTGTGCAGGATTGTCTCCAGCACTGGGCAGGTGGGTTGGCAACAGCAGATGGAAGTTTTGCACTAAGAATGTGAAACCAGCGCTGTGTTCACAACCGGAGCTCAGCCCCTGCAGAAACCATTGTTGCACGTGCAAACCAGGCACATATGAAAAATGCACTTCCCAAGTGGTGGCTTGCAAAGGCTAGTCTATCCCAGTGGGGCGGCGTCAGTCCAACTGGAAAAGAGCAATGGGACAGACCTTCTCTTTGTGCTAGAGAAAACGATGTTGATGAGACACGTTTAAAATGTTTCAAGTAATAAGAAGTTATTAATGCCATGAGGTTTGTTTTGGGAATTTCCATCCCTACTCTGTCAAGGTAAAGAGGATCCAGGCTTTGGATGCAGAGGGAAACTCCACAAATCTGTCTCCTCACGTTGCTACGCAGTAAGGACAGCAGAGTCAGTGCTGATTCAGTCGCTGCTCTTTAACAACTGCCTACAGAAAATCATTAGGCGTGAAGTGTTACCAGTAGCCCAGAGCAGATGTGGCCCAATTCCACCGTACCTTCCCGTGAATGAGACCTGGTACGGGTGAGACGAGACCTGCCGCTCCTCAGCTTCAGATTAATTCCAGTTAGAAATCAGCTTTGGGTTTATTACACGTAACAACTACCTCCTCCTTTCCACCAACACGTATTTTAACATCTGCTACAGCGGCGCTCCATGTTTTTGGTATATCCATAAGCATTTTAAAAATATCTTTCTGGTGTTCACATTTTCACCCTTAATCCCAGCCTTTAACTTGGCCTGTGTGGAAAAAAGTATTCCCTTTTATTGCTCTGAACTTCCAAATCTCAATTCCCATGAAGTTTCCCTGTTAAGGGACATTCCTGATCTATCTGTTCTCACTTGTTTTTTCAATGCACAGTTATAATTTCATAGAATGGTTTGGGTTGGAAGGGACCTTAAAGGTCACCCAGTCCCACCCCCTGCCATGGGCAGGGACACCCTCCACTAGACCAGGTTGCTCCAAGCCTCATCCAGCCTGGCCTTGAAGACAGCCAGGGATGGGGCAAAAATTTCAATTATTTTGTTTACCTCTTTCTTAAACTTGGCATCTGCCATAGTAAAGGAGATTTTCAGGCCCATGATAATTTCTGTTTCTATTCTTTAAGCCTCTTTTTTTCCTTTCTTCTTGCCTGACACAGGCTGGCCAGCACAGCATAAATGTATACAACCCTCCCCCCTCTGCCATGAATTTCTCCTGTCCTCTACACCTTGTCCCTGCACAGGGTTTTTTGGGGGAACAGCCCGTGTGCTTTCTGACAGTTAATTCAGAGCACTGCAAGCTTTATGAGTAGTGAGTATTTTTCTCCTCAACATGCATTAATTCAACATTTATCAACACTGAACAAACTGCCTCAGCAATCTTGCAGTCCATTTCCCTCCTATGTTTAAATCTCCCTGAATTCCCTTTCTCCTGTCCCAAATATGTCCAATTTCTTTGCGTCACCCTCAAATTTTATTCCTCACTGCCTACATCCAGCACTGCTAATAAAAAGCGTAAACAACATCATAGCATCCAGGGCAACAACAAAACCTGGAGAGACCCCCACAAATCGTGATGTGCATGGCTCTTTAACCACTGCCTTTCTAATGTTAGCCAAACAACATCATACAGAAGGGGAGAGATTGGCAAAAAGTACTTCTCTACGGAAAATGTCCTGGGTCAGGACAGCCAGTCCCTGATTGACCCCACTCTTTTGACCTCAAATTGCCCCAAATCCATCCATCTCTGCCCGTCACTGCGGGGAGAAGGCGTGTTCTTCCCAGCTTGCCAGTCACCCCATGATCTCCACTTGCTCTAACACCAATTTCCACAGGAACCATTCGGGGGGTTGGGGGGGGGTGTGTGTGCTGTCGGTCAGTGAGGGAGCCGTGTCCAACGCAGCCCCGAGCAGCAAGGCCACGATGCCCATCATGGGGCTGTCCGTGCTGGCCACTACGTATCGACCTTTGGACTGTGACTCAGAAGCAACAACCCACACAAAAGCGGCAGGTTTCAGACAAAACCCATCAGTGCCCCTCTGCTGGGTGCTGGCCCCGGGGCTGCGGTACCGGTGGCTGGAGGGAAAGGGAGCAGATCCTGCTCGCTCTACCATCACCATGGCCTTTAACACCTGCCTACTGCCGGTTACAGCACGTCCCGATCCATAATGAGAAATGCCCACCGCGAGAGAGGAGAGTGAGAAGTGTAACGCCGGCAATTTCTACGGATGTTGAAAAATTGCGGCAATACACTGCTCCCTCCCTTGTGCAGCCGTTCGGAGAGCCCAAACAATTTCCATGGTGTAAACGGAAGGTTCCTAATGGGATTCTGCAGAGCTGAGAGACAAATGTAACAGCCACGCGGAGCATTAAGGAATGCTTTCCAGCCGGCAGAGCCGAAGTGAAACCCTCGGACATATAACATTACCAACTGGCTCGCTGCCATGCATCGGATGCAGAAACATTTTTCTCTTTCTGTGACAAGCTGCATCTGTAGCAATCATTATAATTTCTCTTGACACTGCGTCCCACACCTCTTCACAGAGGCAGGGCTCAAGTACCATTCTTCATTTAAACAGCAACTTTGATTTTTCGGGGCTATGGGGAGGTGAAGTGTTTCAGCCTGTACCAGTAAGGCAGAAGGGAGGAGTGCCGGCAGCTGAGTTTTTCGGAGTGTGCTTCAAGGCTCACCACTTTTGGTCTCCTGGGGGCTGTGAATTTGGCAGCTATCCAAGGTCCACACCTAACCCCCAGGTAAAATGAGATTTGGGGTGTTTGTTGAAGAAAGGGAGATCTGAGTCAAGGTTCATGTTTGTGTCCTCCCTCGCTCCCCACCATCATTCACACCGGCAGCAAACCCCATGTCCACAGGCAGGGAAAACTCCCTGAAAAGGTTAGGATTGCCATTTATATTTACCAGCTGCGGGAATCTTACCTACCAATTAGAAACCATTTCTCCCTTCACTCCCAGTGATCAGCCGTGTGGCTGATGTAGCTCTTTGATCTCCTCATTGCATAACAAAGCCTGTTTCAGCCTATTATTTTTATTGTAAGCATTTTCTGTTATTTGCCTCTAAAAACGGCTCCTGTTTAAATAATAAAACGGACTTACTCAACACGCACACACCTACAGCAGTGAGTGAACAGTCATCATAACCTCTACAGCTGAAACAAAAGCTGTGGAAATTTCCATCCTTTTGTGCCCTCCTGCCCCGGGTGCGTGCTGGCGGCAGCCGAGCTGCGAGGACAGCACCGGCGCTGCCTCCGAAACCAGCCGCCACAGGGCCATTTGAGTAGGAAACTTCCGGAAAGGCAACCGAAAGAAAGCCAGCATGTGCGTTGATTGGAAACGAGCCTCAAAGTTGCACGGACCCTCCTTGTCAGCAAGGAAAATCTGGGGTGGTGAGTAATTGCTGGAGCAGGTTAATGCAACCCGGTCACGTGCAAAGAGGAGGCAAGTGACAGCGAAGAGATAAACATGACTGATCTAAGGGATAAGGGCAATTAAAGATGGGCTGCAACACTGATCAAAGATGGATGGCATGATGGATGGCGAAGAGCTGCCAGACACGCTCGCTTGGTGGGATAAGTGACAGCACACAGTTTTTCCTGCATCCAAGTTGCTGCTGGTTAAAACTGGCAGTATTTATTCTATTTACAGCTGCCTGCCGGACTTCAAAAAAGACTATTTTGCATTACGAGGTGGGGTGTAAACACATGTGGGAGCATGAAGACTTGACAGCACAGCAGTGATTATGGCGCAAACCAAAACCCGTCAGTTGCCTTTCGGAGGCTGTTTGGCACGACACATACCCACAGCCACCACATCTCCTCATTGCTCCCACAGAAACAAGTGCACGTGGTAGAGAGGGGAGTGGGGCATGGGATGGAAAGGACAGTAAATGAGGGGGATACATGGCACAAGCACCCAGTGGGAGAAACGGCTCTTTGGCAAAGCCCCCTTCCCCACATTAGGCCATTACTGTCACTCCAGAGAGGTGGCAATGAAATCTCGGCTTCGTTAGCACCTCCACGCCGGCAGAAGGGACAAGCAGTGAGCAGGAACGGGATGCAGGACCAGGTGCAGAGACACGTCCTTTGGGGATTATTGCTGCCTGGGAATTACTCTACTTTCCCACGGATGACCCAAAGTTCTCAGATAACCTGCACTGTTGACCCATGTGCACAAAACAAGGCACAAAGACAGTATTTTGGGAAGGGTGGATGCTGATTGTGTTTGACCAGCTGCAAGAGGGTTGAGAACATCCAGTAAGAGGCAGAAGAAGACGTAAGAAACCGCACTCTCATGAACTTCTTGCAGTGCTGGTACATACACACAGCCAAGGTTGCCGGTGAAGTACAGGTCTTGGTTAACAGAGACTCCCTGGAAACACGTTAGTGTTAACTTTGCTGCTGCCAAAGCGGTTGGGGTCTCTGAGGCCTAACACCTTTGCACCAGAGACCACCAACCTTTAAGCAAAGATGGTCTGACAAGGTTTATCTCATGCTGCAGTTTGTAATGTCCCAAGTAAGTTTGCATGGGCAAGGGTAATTCCAACACTTCCTGACTGCTAGCTGACTGCTCAATCTTATCTCCTCTAATGCTAACTTTGGAAGTAATCTCCGACATTTTTACAAATTGTGATAGGAGGGAAGGAGATGGCAGAGATGGTCCCACAAGTATCCCAGCGGCCCGAGCAGCTGGGGAAAGCCCATCCAGGCACCATCCCCCTGCTCCCGAGGCCAAGGTGACGAATCCTCTATGAAAAGATGGGGAATTGGCCACGTTGGGGCACTCTATCCCCAAGGCCACAACCCAGACTCCAAAGAAACTCTCTTCCATACCTCTAGTTAATTTTTCAAAACATGGAAGTTTCATATTCTCATTTGTTGGATTTTTTGATGTGGGGACAATGGATTTTTATCCTCACCCAGAAAAACTGTTTAAGAGGGGCTGTATGCTCAGAAGGGGAAGAACCATCATCGTGCAGAAGTGCACAGCCTAAACCTAAAGGGTTAAAAGTAGGCTAAGTAACAAGACATCCATCCGCGTGCCTGCATGCTAGAGACAAACACATTTTAAGATCAGAATCAGTTCTTAAAAAAGATCCGTCCCATACCTTGAACACATTTACTCCAGTTATTTGATATTGTTCTGAAAACCTTCGTGCCGTATTCACCTTATCTGCTACTGTAATTCACAGGTTTTATTTTCCACTATATTTTTAATTTATAGCATGTTTTATTTATACTACTGTCTTTTATGAAACCCCAAATTTCAAAACTGACATAAGCATTACACACATAAAGTAGACTTCTTATTACCAACACGGCATAGGAGACAAAAAATGACAGAAATAAATCTTAGGTTTTATGTCGGCAAGACGTTCTGCAAAGTAAGTGACATTTCTCAGCAATACAAATTGTGCATTAAAAGATAATTTTCAGAACATGATACCAGCTACGGAACGCAGCACCATTACGCAAAGTAATACCGAAGCTGTGCTTTAGCAAATGCTGGGTTTGTGTTGTACTACTTTGGCATCAAGACTGCGTCAGGTCTTGTGAGTAGACTTCGGAGTGATTAAGTTTACTGTGCACAAAAGCCAGTTATTTGGCAAACTGTCAACACGGCGTAATTGATATTTTAATTACACTACTAACACATACATGCTGTTCACCACGAGCCTCCTCATTAGTGATACACAAACCGCGTATTTATAGCGCTGATTATTGTTCCAAAGACGTTTGCTTAAATGCAAACACAACTGCAATTGGTTGTATTTTAAACTGCTTTATAGCAAACCAAAATGTTCCTCAAACGCTTAACGGCAGGCAACGCGCAAACAAGGGCCATCTCACTTGACATATGTTCTGGGGATAACGCGTGCACCCTCCCTGCGGTTACGGCACAGTTATTTTATGGCTTGATAAGGAGACTCTTAAACTAGTGGGACTGCCCCGGAGCCACTGGCTTATCAGAAAGATAGTCACCAACTCAAGGAAAGGAAAGGAAAGATTAGGAGGATGTATTTCTATGGAATAGTTAAAAGGTGCAGCGCAACCAGATTGCCATGTGGCGCAGAGATGCTGCTTAATTGAAAGCAGCAGTTACACCACATGGGGATAGGACCTGCTGCCCTGGCCAAGCAGAGAGTAGGGGGAGATAAGGACCCAGTCTGCAGCACAAAACCGAGACACAGACAAGAGAGACACTTCTCCTATGGCCAGACTTGCACACACAAGCTGGCTCCTGCTGTGCAAGACCCTTCCAGTGTGGTACGCTGTGGTGCCGGACGTAAGAGTACATTTTAATGCTTTCCTACATCCCCTTGTTATGGGACAGAAAGAAAAGGGCGGACACCAGGGCGTAACAGTGCCTGCAGCATGAAGGAGGATGGATGTGGAAGGATAAATCTGGATCAGCGGTGTGATCATGGCATGTGGACGTGACAGCACTGTGCTTTGCAGGCAGCAGATCTCCTGTGCACCTCTGGCTATTACTTTGCACCTGTATATTACTTTTCTGTCTTGTCTCTGTAGGTAGTAAGTTCTATGAGGTAGGGCTATCTCCTCCCTGTAGGTTTTGCATTGTGTCAAGCACCTGTGGCTCTGGCCCAGGTATGTATAATAATAATAATAACAATAATAATAGCAATAGTAATAATAGTGATGCAATAAAACAGAGCAAAAGTAATTTAAAGGTGGATATCATGGAAAATCTCCCAAGGGCAAGACCTCCAAGAGGACGCAGTAATCCCACAAGACTCATCCTTTGAGAGGTGCCAGGTGGAATTTGTCACATCCAGGCAGGATCCCCCCAGGCAAGAATCCAGCACCGCTGGTGGAAGCCTGCAAAGCTCAGCAAGACCTTTGCTACCTCCCAGGAAACACCAAGCACTTTGTGTGTACTGCCGGTCTCGGAGCCCACCTCCATACAGATATGCCAAAGGGAAACTTGGCCTGAGAGGGGCTGACCATCAGCCACCTTCCACCACCCACAACATTTGGAGGCTGCAATCAAGCCTCTTTACTCAGAGAATCCTCACTGTTAGGAAGAGACTCTGCAGAGGGAAAACCCACTTTATAAATCACAGAGGAGGAGATACACAGAGAGATGAACAGGAGCTGTGTTCTCCTCCCCAAGTTGGGAACCTACCTGCCTTTTGGAAAATCACATCTCAAACACCCGTTGGCCGTTTCCCTACAGGCACACACGCTCTCGCAGTGGCAGCACTGGCTCCCATCTCCTCTCCTCCTCCCCGGCCCTCCTCCATGCAGAGCGCCGACAGACACAGGCAGGAGGCATGCTGAAGTAAAGGAGACTTCACAGCATGACAGAAAATAGGATTTTAAACTACTGGGAAAGGCAACTTGGCTTATGGCAAAGTAAATTAATTTGCTAAGTGCTGTTGCTGTGTTGGGGGCAGACCAGAGTCATAGGGGATGGAGCTGGGACTGCACCTGCCTCTGGAGGAGCTACTCAGGGCAAGGGTTGGGGTGTCACTTCGCTGGGGGTCACCAGGGTCCTGGCAGCCTCCCCTCATGCCCAGCTGAGCTGCTGAGGAGCAGTTCTGCAGGGAGGTGGTTCTGAGAGGTTTTGAGGCAAAAAAGGCAGGTTCCCATGCAAGATCCCCACCCTGGCGGGTGAGGGGTGACAGATCCAGGCCTTGCAGGCCAAGGTGACACCTTGTCTTCTTCCTTTCCCTTGTTTGAGGAATAAATCTTGCATTACCAAGCAACCCCCCATCTGCTTTGCCTCTCAGCTATCACAACGGTTCACTTGTGTGAAAGGTGTATCTTTACACCTGACTTTCTCATGTCTCAGAAACGGGATACCCATAGGTGAACACAAGAACCACCCACGCGATCCAGGAGCTTTGTGGTACCTAGCTCTTCGGCAGGAGCTCGGTCCCCCAGGTTCCCTCTTCTCACGCACAGTCCAGTCCTCGTAAGCTCTGCTGCTGTCTGAGCACTTGCAGAGCTGGGACATGAGTGTGACTCCCATCACCCCACTTCCCTCCCAGCAGCACTTGGCAGGGACCACTCAGAAGCACCCGCATCAGCTATGTGAAAAGAGGGGCTGCTGCTCTGCCTGTAGTTGAGGGGGACGGGGAAGCTCAGGGTGGACCTCTCCCAGAGAAGAAGAGGACCCGTATTCCCACAGGGACCTGTGCTTCTGCTGCAGGCCCCAGCTCTGCGCCAGCATCGCCAGATGCTCGGAGAGCACGGGCAGGAGCAGCAGCATTCCTGCTCTCCCCGAACACAGTGAGCTCAGCCACGACGGCGAAAACTTCAGAAAGTAACGATCAATACGTGCCCCTTCCTCTGAGAAAGCGCGCTTTTAAATACATACAAGAACAATACACTCTTTGATTGGGAATCTTGTCTCCCAGGTTCCGACCTGGAGTGAAATTTTATGACCGAGCGATAAAGCTCAGGGGGGAGGTGTGGAGGGAAGGGGGCTTTCAAATGAAAATGCCAACAGATACTTAAAGCCAGAAGCATGTGTGGGTGTTGCTAAATTAAGCTCGCAAGTAGGTGGGGCAAATGCCTTAAACGAGTTTGTGAAGGTAAAATAACGTTCATTAAAAATAGAAAAACAACTGAAAAAATATCCTTTGTATTCAACTTCACACTCGTACATCATAATGTTCCAGTAAAAGCCCATTTTCCCTTGAGATAATAAAAGAATTGAATTTTTCCTTATCGGTCATCTATTTTTCTAGCTAAAGCTATTACTCCCTCTCTGCGGTTGCTAGGCAACAAGAAATATTAATAGCAGCTTTTATTAGCTTAGCTTTAGCAGTGGAGTACCAGAATGAGAAAATGGAAAACATAAATGTGTTACATAAATCTTTCAACCTTTCAGGGTTTGTGTTAGTCTCTGTTTTCATAATGATTTATTGAAGTGATGGTTCATTTATGAGAAAAAGGAGTGTGAAATAAGAAAACGGAACATTACCCTGAAGGACTGTTTGAAAATAAATAATTATAGGAGGTGAAGAAAAGCTGTTTAAAACCATTTTTCTGAGTTTTATAAAATTTAAAAAGACATATTTCTTTCATTTATTGCCTCTGAGAAAAACACTAGCAGGGAATTGCAAACAGGGCTCTGTTTAATACAAAGAACCCTTCATGTATGGTTGCTTTATTACTATTTTCCACCAAGGGCTCATGTTCGGGAGTTTAGTTTTTAAATACTGAACCATTAATAAGCAGAAAGACAAATTAGTCAAAACCTAAAGCACACAACACAAAATTGCCAGCGCAAACTTATCCAGGACTGAAACGCGAGGGATTCTGCTAAGTTCGTGCTGCTCCCGTCTGTGCCGACTGACAGGGCTGGCTGAGCACGCCCCGACCGTCGCCGCTCTTGCTGGTTTCTTAATTTATTTAGGCTCTTCCGATGAGCACGAACTGGCTCTAAAGGGCACTGCTGCGTGTACACTGCACTGGGATACAGGTTACCTTAAATAACTTATTTTAACAGGCAGTGATTTAAAATTATTGAAACCTTTATGTATGGGAAGTATTTACCAACCACATCTAAGCTGCACTGCCTGCTGGGATCATGTATTTCCAATGGCTTGGATAAAAGGCTGGCATTCTTACTTGGCTTTTGTGTCAGCATCTAACTGGCTTCTTTCTTCATCCTCTATTAGAAAACTTTTAACACTTGCCAGCTCTGTACAGCCACATCCAACCGTGTTGCCTACCGCCAAGCACCCTGACCCCCTTCCTAGGGACGTACCCTGGGCTCTCCCGAGAAAACTGCTGCGAGTCCCACGGCCTCCGGCTCACGCTGTAAATAAGAAATACTGCTGCAGTGTTTGGGAAGGATGGGAGCTGGGCAGAGACCTGCGGAGCCAAGACAGCCGGCCAGGGAGCTGGCCTTGCAACCTGCCTGCAGGAGGACCCCGCTGGAGGTCTTCTGGTGGGCTCCACAGAGGATGCTTCTCCTTGGAGTCCTGTGCCATCCCCACAGCCTGGGCATGCACACCCCAGCTCTGGGAAAGGGCTACTTTTCCATTTCCCACATGGGAGACACGCAGGTGGGTTACTGCTGAGCTGTTTTACTGTGTTCCTGTTCCTGCTGTTCCACAGCAAAGCCCCATGGCACTGGGAAACAGCTATTCAGATTGCGACGTCACCCAACCGCCTCTTTGGGAATTTCAGGGCTGCACTCATCCCTGGTACTACAATTCACTCTCCATTTCCCCTTCACTCCCCTCTACATAAACAGGTTCCACAGGTAACTGGAAATTGGACATTTTTACACCATGAATGTGCTTTTAATCACTGGAGATTTTTAATAGTTTTCAAATAATCTGTTTTCACTCAACAAACTGAAACTAAGAACTTCCGAGCTGTGGCTGCAGCCTTTTTTCACCCAAGCTGATGCTCCGGCTTGCTGCGAGCAGAAAGAAATTATCCCACTGTGCTCAAGGAAACGTTAGTGCCTTTAAAACAGTCACAAAGATGTCTCACCGTGAGAAGCACCAGGAGGGTGCAGACATGGGGGTAGCTGCCAGTCTCTCCAATTGAACTCTACAGACCTGCTACAAAGCCAGTGTTTGCCTAAAACAGCCACCACATGTCCAAAACTAAGCTTCCCCCACAAAAAAATACACAGCTCTGCCCTAATTTTCCCTGGGCACTCGGTGCACGACAGGAGCAGGGCGGCTGTAGCCCCACAGCAGGTGCCATGGGCCATCAGGCTGGTTTCTCAGCACATCCCATCGCAACATCCTTCATCTGGGCGTGGAGGAGCACAAAGTTTTGGGGTTTCGAAGCGGTGGTGGTGGGCTCCAGGCAGTGCTGACCCCCTGACCGGGGGCTCCCTGCTCCCCCCAGCCTGGCGCAGCACCCAGGTACCGGGCACCACCCCACCTGACAAGCAGAGACACCCCCAGCTCGCTCAGCCCATATCTAATATTTATGGAAATATGTTTGAGCAGCGCTGGAGATTCTTGGGCTCTGACCTTGATCGCCCTTTGTTTCTGTCAAATATGTTCTGCCAAATCCCTTCTGAAATCTCATTTATTCACAGCAGCTCCTTAACCCCGCGGGCACCCCACCTCGCTGGTGACGGCTGCCGATTCGTGGCGTTTCTCTGCCCCCTCCCCTGCTTCTCCCCATGTCCCCGTGGCCCCCAGAATCCAGCCCCGGTGTGGCCGCAGCTCTCCCTGTGGATCCCTGGAGGGCTCAGCAGCTGCTTGTCCACACATAACACTGCTGGGACGTTCACAGTGGGCAAAGTAATTTTCTTTCCAAGGAAAACATCGTTTTTCCTCTGTGGTTATTTTTTCGTAAATATTCCCATTTCTCCGTGACAATCACATCTCTCCTATTTCCTTTCCTTCCTGCCATTCCACTCCTCTTTCCTTCCTCTTTTCCTACAGCAAAAGAGAGGATAGTAGAAAAAAACCACCTGCTCTATCAAGAAGTTTGTGTTTCTTGTCACCAACACAAAAAATAACATGTCTTCCCCAAACGAGCCAGCCCGCTCTTGTCCCCAGCCTCCCTGCACCCCGCTCCATTGGTCATCCTAACGTCACGTCTTCTGCCATCTCTTTGCCTACTCTTGCCCACCCATCCCTGCTTCTCTCCTCTCCAGTTCCCTCCACCCCACCTTCAGTGTTTGAAAACTCCCTTGACTTCTAAAAACTAATGGGAAAAACCAAATAATACGGAAATAAAGAGGCAGAAAGAGCAGTGAAGAACCATGTCATGTGAGTGTAGATCCCATCCATAGGACAGAGCAAAGTGTACAGAGGGTGGTGGCCTGGAGGGTGCTGTGGCTGATGATGCTGAAGGGATAAGGAAACGCAGAGGTGACGGTGGCTTTGGTTTTTCCTTATCAGGGTACAGCTCCTTTACTTGAATGAGGGGCTCAAGCTCCAGGCTGAAGCCACTAGCAGGGTCTGGCACACAGCAAATCCACTGCCCAGCTCTCATCCTGCCGTGGGAATGCATGCCTTGCTGTTCATCTGCATAAAGGGGGCAGCAGCCTCCTCCCTTGCAGAGGCACTGGGAGGCTTAATTCAATGTAAGGATAATCCTGGGCATCCCAGGACAAGGGACACACCAAAGGGGACAGCAACCTGCACCTGTATTTCCCTCATTCACTTAGAGGAAAATACCAATCCCCACTGCTCTCAGTGAGTCCCAGCTCACGTATTTTCAGCAACTCAAGTTTTTTCATGAAAGTGCCTTAAAAATCCCCATGGCTCAAGCTACTTCTTCAGAAGAAAAGTCTAACCAACGTCTAAACATTTTACCTTGAATTGTTTGTCATTTGTCACTGTATTCAAACCAAGAGACATGGGAGCCAAGGCAGGAAATAGCTGCGTATGCAAAAACTGGTACAAACTACAGCAAGGAGCAGCATCGAGGAGAGAGGCTCCGGGCGCCAGCATTTGCATGAGCATCCTCGGTCCTGGAACAAAGACAAATCCTCCGCACGCCTCCTCCGCAGCACTCAGGCAAGGCTCGCTCCCAGACGGGCTTCCCACCCCTACCGTGCTGCAGTAACATCCTCTCTTTTTGGAAGTGTTAGCAAACAAGCCCTTTCCTTGATCCGGAGCCCCAGGGTGGCTGACTGCCGGGCAGGCTTGTGGCAGGTCGCGTGTCCCGTGCCGTCATGCAGCGATGCTTCACGGGGCCATCGCCGAGCGGGCATGGCTCGACCAGCGCAAGGGCAGGAGGTTTTAATGACAAGAGTTTGAACATCTGCTCTGTGTCCGGGATTCTGTGGTGTTAATGTGTGCATGCGCTGCTCCCAGTACCGCTAACAGGAGTTAGGTGCGTGCAATGGGACAAACACTGCTGTCGTGGGCTGGTAAGGCAGGACTCTGTTTGGGCATCTGAAAAGAAGAGGGACTAGATGGTGTTACCTTTGAGCAGGAGAAGTCTCAGGGCATGGGCCAAAAGCTTTGACAAGAGGGAAAGACAGGATTTAATTTAGACCTAAAACTGCAACACAGCTCCCTCCCTGATCTACCTCCTTTGCTCGGGACCTCCAAAGATGTATTACAGCTCCCAGGGTTTCCGCTCAAAACTAAACAGTTTCAATTCACTATCGGCTGGAAAATTCAGGGTTCACTGGATTTTTTATTTTCGTGGTAAGGGGCAAACAAATCTTAATCTCTCTATTCTACGTTTACAGCCCACTAAGCCCCCTTCTTATCTCCTCTGGCTCACTCCTGATTTATTGTCACGATGCTGCATTTGTAAAACAGTACCATAAAATAAGAAAGAGAACATTTCCCAAGGACTACTCCAAAATAAATTATTTCAGACGTACAGAAGCTGCTTAATAAATCCCACTATTCTTGTTTCTTTAGGTATTTTAGAAAGTGATTTATAAGTGCAATATCACCTCTCAAAAATGAGACAATCAACACAGGATAAAATTATCGTGTTATGAAAATAGGGGTCAGGCAAAGGGGCTGTGCTTTAAATTAAACCAGGGTAAAATATTTCATCTGAAAGTGACTCTTTTTGTCTCAGAAATGAATGTTTTAATCACCTAAGAACCTAAAAGCTAACACGGAGGCCTAAGTAATATTTAATTCCATAGAAATACGCCTGTGCTCAATATTGATGGGCGGAACATGATATTTTTCTTAAACACACTAACAATGAAACTTGTAGATGCATCAAGACTTTAGAAAGCCTTGGGATTTGCCTAGACTAAGAGATAATATTCCATTTAAATATTTAAATATCACTACCTTTCAGACCGTTATCTATTCAAGCAATCAACACCAAATGTTCTCCAGCTAGCGCAGTGGCAGACTCCCAGGCATGCTCTTTAAGTAAAATTAACTGCGTGATATTGATGCCTTCCAACGGCACCCATGAAAATCAATCATCTTAGAGAGAAGCAACGTAGAAAACTAACCACGGGGCTAAATCTGCTAAAGAGGAAAATATTATTAAAGAGCAACAGTAATAATTCAATACCACTGTCAAAATGAAGTCACAACCTTTCCTCGGTGCTGCTGATACAGAAGTGTCGTAAGGACTAATTAGCCCTGAAGTTTCTTCCCAGAGCCGCACTTTACTTCATTATCCCTCCCTTATTTATTCCTACAGAAGTGTCATTTGAAACTTCGCAAGGTATCCCCTTGCCACGGCGTGAGCCAAGAGGCAATTTGAGTTTGCAAGTGCAAAAGGGATCTCATTCCCTTTGAAATCAATAGGACAGCTTTCCCTCCATGGAGCATCCGTGCTTCTCCCACTGATGCCACCGGGGCCACCCCAGCAGTAGGACACAGGGGTGACGGGCTGGGGGCTGTTACCAGATGGGGATAGGATGCAGGGTGTAGGGGCTATGAACTAGGGGCTCTGGCGGGTCACCTTCACACAGAGTTGAAGCACATGCACTTTGCTGGGTTCAATGAGAATATTACGTACACAGAGGTAAACAACCTTCCCCTTGCTCTTGGGTGGTCAGTAAGGCTCAGGAAGACACCAAAGTTGAAACATAAGATTTCCACATGAGCACGGCCATGCAGGTGACTGCAGCATCTGCCACCGCACCCTGACCTGGCAGGCAGCAGTGCAGCGAGGCTGGGCTGTGCCACCGGCTCCTCCCAACCCCCGCCGCAAACGTCTCATCGTTAGCATCCTTCTGCGTTCAGCTGAACTCAGAACATGACACACAGAGTGGCTATAACGAAAGGCAGTCACTGACCGTGGGTAGCTGGCTGGAGAGCAGATGCCCATCCTGACTCAACATGTTGGAGACCATGATGGCCGGCAGGTCCATGTTCTGGTAGGGGTACGCTGGTATCAGGCTGTTCGGAGGGAGGCTGTGGCACAGGGAGTGATATCCAGTTTCGTGATCCACCAAGTGCAGGAGGGAAGGGTCGGGGAGATTAGGAGGTGTTATGGGAGGGATCTCATAGTCTTCGTTGTTCTCATTCTGACTGTTATACGTCTAGAACATAAAAAGACATTTTGCAATGCGTCAGTGCCTTGCTGCTTCAGCAAAGTGATTATTTGTGTAAGAAACACAAAAGTACATTCTACTGAAAGTGGTTTTGTGTTAATGAAAAAGACATCTCCAGGCCCAGACACCAGCAGGTCGTAACTATGTAGGACCCAGGCAGTGAGCGTGGCAGGGACACCACGGGTCCTTGCGCGCCCCAGATCCGCCTGGGGCATCTGCACTGCTCCCCTCTCCCATGCTGCATCCCTCCAGCACATCCTGACCTCACCAAAACCTGAGCAGAAACCTCCCTGCCCAGATGGGAGCCAGCCGAGCGATGCTTGCAGAGCCCACGGCCACAGGAGGGCACGGCCGTTCCCAACCAGCTGCTGCATTGGTAAGGCAAAGCCCCTCTCTGGGCATCCAGCTCACCTCTTACAGTATCTACAGGTTGTATTGTCAAGAGTTTTCATGAGAATTAGCTCCGTAGAATTAACTAGTACTTGGGAACAAAATTCCTGTTGATTCCTCACAAACTCCAGCACAGGAGCTAAAACCAGAGAGAGAGATTTGGAAACACGGCCATCACATGTTTCTTAAATCCTTTAAAGAAAGCCTGCATGACTCCACCACACACAGAGATTTGTCCTTCCTTATATCCTCATTCAAATTTTACTGGGATAAGCCCTCCCTCTCCTCCCCACCAACGCTCCCTTGAGGAGACCATGAACACGCAGAGATACTGGTGCTTCTCGTGCTTCCCATGTTTTCTGGCAGCTCATTTACTTCTAAGTGTTGCCATTTATACAAAGAAATAATGTTATTGTACCTGTGCACTCGTTTTCGCTTCAGACACAACACATTTGCTTCATAATATGTGTGAATCCATCAAAAATTATTAATTATCAAAGCAGAATATAATAAGGCTCTGGCAGAGGAGGGTTATTCTAAGCATCTACTGTTTCAAGTATTATTGTAGCATATGAAATTCTGATTAGCCATAGTATTATTCACATGGATTTTAAGCTAAATTTCTCAGATCACCTAGTTTCATGGTTGGATTTTGCCTTAATACTTGATTTAAGAGCAAAACCCCAGATGTGTGCAAAACCAGTTAAGCACTGTAGGCTTTATTAATCCAGTGCCCCAGAGCTCACACTTGGATCCACGCTCTTCATCACCCCAGACTGCAGGGAGAAAACCCTTAATACCATAACATAAACCCCACGTTTAACCGGAATACAGAAGTCAGCGGGAGAGGCAGCGGGGAGCAAGGAGGTGGCCGTGGTTCGGTGGAAGGGCTCCCAGCGGGATTGCTCCAGCACCGTCTTGGGAGAGCCACATCCCTGCGGGGTGTCAGAGCAGGGGGCACTCCTGCCTCCCCATCCCCCCAAAGGGGCTGGAAGTGGCTCATCGTCTCCTCAGCTGAACCCCCACCTCTCCCCTCCCCTCCCGAAAGAGGCAGAGAGGAGAGCAGCGACTGCCCACCCCCGCCGACCCCTCGCGTTCGCCCGCAATTCCCACTGGCTGTGGGGAAATAGGAGCACGCAAGAAACACAATCCTGGGCTGAGATAGCTGCGCACCAAGTCATTGTTCGGAGGAAATTCAAGCCCAGCTCTTTTTCCAGCCAGCTTCTGTCTGGCAGAGGCATTATACGGGGAAGGCAGGGGGCTGAGAGGATGTACACAACAGCAGACAGACAGATCCCATTTAATACGTCTCGTAGGAAGGTTTCCGTTTGGGCTGCGCTCTCCGAGGTACACCGATTCTTTCCCAGTTATTTAAGAGGATTTCGCTCCGTGCTTTACGGGAAGGGATTTAAATAAATCATTGCACAGCAAACTTGTTCCTCCAACTGGTTTATTTTGGTATCAGGTATATAAGCAAGTGGCTTTGCTGTTCTTAACTAAATTATGTAAAACCCACTCAAAGTTTCCTAAAGCTCTCTTCAAAACTACAAGTCCCTTGTGTTGCTGCAGAGCAGCTCACGGAAGGGCTTTGAGGCGGTTTTGTTAGGAGCGTGAAAGCGCTGTCACCCTGCTCACCCCCCTGCACGTTTCTGCCTCTGCTCTATAAAGCTGGGGCGGCGGGGCGGGGGGGGAGGAGGAAAAGACCGGTTTAAATCACAAAGCTTTCCGAATAGCTACAGTATTGTGCAGACATATCAAAATTACAATCAAAATCAGATTAGACAATATCCAGTCAACATCATCAGACTCGGCGCCTGCCAGATCTGCACCCTGTCGCTACCAACAGTTTTCCAAAGGAAGCCGCGTTTGTTCTATATATGTTTTAAATAGATCGCTAGAAAGATAAGGAAGGGAGATGACACAGAGACTCAAAGGTGGGCAAGGAGGTGATTTATTGTCACACACTGTGCCTATTGACATGTCCGAGGTGACATCTCCGTCCCCACGAAGGGTGGTGTCACGCTGCGTGCACAAATGCCGTCATCTCAAACCGTAACACCCAACACCCCTTTCGCCTGCCATGTGGGCTATGGTGCAGATTATATTTTCTATTCTTATGTTAATTTGAATTAAATTAAACAGCCAATTATACGTTATAAGGATACATTACAAATTAGATTAGTGGGCTGGTCTGAACCCATTCATCCCACCAGGACTCCAAACGCGACGCAGAGAAGCTCGCTCTGCTAAAAGGCTGCCCATTACAGTACACAAAAACCCACAGCAGATCTAGGATTTTCCACTGTCAAATAGATGACAGCTGTTGTGATTACACATTATTCCTCTTCAAATTAAAACACTGAAATCAGCTGAAACAAGAAGCCTCTTCTTGCAAACCCTCTCTCGGCTGCTTGGAGTGTAAAACCCCTGCTCCTGCCTACAGAGGGATGGAGCTACAGGCTCGAGCCAAGCACCCCCGTAGAGGGGATAGTGCCCCTTCTCTGACTCCCTCCTTGCCCTCAGACCCCCACGCAGCTCTGTACCCCAGCTATCAGCTGCAGGGCTGGGCACGCATTGAGCTGTCCGGAGCACAGCACCCGGGCTATGCCCCGTGCTTGCATGGTGATGCGGCAGGATGGCATTGCAGCGGGTACGACCATCCTCCATCAGCAGAAAAATCACATTTGAAACCAATTTTTCTTTCTTGAAATCCAGGTGTGAACAGGGGTCCCTGGACTGTCTCCATCCACCGGAAGATTCAGTGTCAGAGGACAGAGGGATGCAGGGAGGTGGTGTGGGGACACGAAGAGGTGCGTGCATCTTGCTGTGCTCATGCCACGCAGCTTCTCCGCCACCCCTTCATCATTCCTCACTGGGACACAGCTCCCTAGACCTGTGCCTTCAGCATGGGGAAGCGTGGAGGGGTCTGTAACCAGGCAAAAGGCTCTGGTTCCCAGCAACATGACACCCGGGCCACATGCAGGACGAGAGGAGTCAGAACAGGTAACCGCATTACCCGCTGCTCCCCCCCAGCTCACCAGCACCAGGCTGGGGACACCCTATTTGCATTCATCAGAAAGGAAGGTCAGAAATGCTGAACAGGGTGACCTGCACAGCAGAGTCCCGTTGCCAGAGCTGCAGTGGCCTCAGCAGGCACAACCTGTGCTCCCAAAGCACCAGAGGGTCTTGCAGACACCCCGACGTGGCTCCCTGCCATGGAGACCATGTGCCAAGATCTCCCAGGCTTCCCCCACTCCCTGATGCTTTTCAGGAGAGGGAGACAGAGAGAGATAGGAGACACCCAAAAGCCCAGGATCTGCAGGTGAGCCCATGAGGCTTGTGGGGAAGGACACAACAGCTCGTGCACCAGGAGAAGGCTGTGAGGGAGGCCAGGGAGGCACTGGGGCTGGAAAATGGTTAAGGAGCTGGCAGGAGCAACTCCCTGGGGGCAGAACAGAAGGTGACACAGCAGAGCCCTGCAGAATGGCCCGGGAGAACTGGGGGGAGCAGAGCTATTTGAAAATGAAGAGGAAGGACATGAGTCCCTGCCCCTTGCATGCATGCTCCAGCAGCTGTGCACACCCTGAACAAAGCTGTGCAGGACATTCTGCAGTGCACTCTTGTGGGTGCAGAAGGAGCAGAATTGCAGTTAAAGGGCACCCTATAAGGACATGGAGCTGAATCAAGAGTGTGGGTGGAGAACAAGAGCTTTACAGGGATGGCCTTGCAGCCACCCGAACTGGATGTGTGGCAGCTGGGGGGGCTGCCCTGCAAGCAGGCAGCAGTGCAGGTAGCAAGAGCTTCAGCCATAAAGCCTTCTTGTCTGCTTTGAGAAAACTTGGCCACATCACTCAGCCTTTTTACAGCACCCCGCGTGTGTCTGCACCTGATCACCAGCACACCTGTCACTGCTGGAGTGTGCAGGGATGGGGATGGAGATCCCGTTCCCAGCTATCACTTGGATCAGTTTAAAGCATTGGGCCAGATTTCCACTTCTAGCTCACCTATAGTGGCCCCAGACATTTCTCTGCCTTGCAGCACGCAGAGCCCAGCGCAGCAGAAGGCTCTCGGACAAGCTCTCGATGGCAAGCAGCTTATCTCTGCTGCCCACATGGAGCACAGCTGTGGCTTATCAACATTCCCTGAGCATCCCTCACCCTGCACTGCGAGATGGCCCAATGGGCACAGCCACCCTGCACATCCTCTGCCACCGGACTCAAACCCACACTCAATGTTGCTGCTGCGTTGTCATTTACTCCTACACCTACCTCCTCTTGAACTGCAAATAAAGCCAAGCCCCAGGAACCAAACCACCCTGCCTGTGAACCTGAGCCCAGGGAAGTTCCCAGCAAGCACGGTGAAGAGGGGCTGGTTTGGATCCATCCACCCACCCTTGCACAGAGGCCAGGCAGCTCCAGACATCCAGCTGATCTAAGGAACGTCCACATGCCTTAAGGCAGCGCAGCTCTGGAGGGACCGGCTGTGATTTAAAGGGCACAGAGAACTTGCCATGCAGGTGACTTAAGAGGGAGCTACAAGTGTCGAGCACATCTACAAATCAATCCTTTAGCTTTCTCCTGCCTTTCCCCTCTTGGTAGGGGAGGGAAGTGCTTTCCTTCTTTACAAAACACTCTACAGCCAGCCAGCACCATCTCCACTGTGCGCTGGTATAAATCACAGAGGACACGACCCAACCAAGGACCTGGGAAACTTTCTCCTCAGCAGCATGGCAAATGTCCAGTGACCCCAGTACTCGACTGAGTCATGTTCTGTGTCATTACTCACAAGGATCCAGGAGTTGCAGCCAAGCATCAGTTCAGAGAAATATTATTCACAGTGAGAAGGATAGAGATTTGCAGTATTATTGCAGGTAAATATTTGCCCTGTCAAATAACATTCAACAGTAAATATGAGCCTAAGAGGGAACATTTATTCTTGGTAAGGTACAAGGAAATATGTAGGCTGGCATGATCCATCCCACCCTAATCATCCAGATGACACAGAACACCATGGACTCTGTACCATCCCTCATCTACTAACTAGGCGTTTCCTGCAGTGAACGCAAGAGCTCACTGCCATAGGAACGTGACCCTCTAGACGCCTCAGAGATTAGATGGGTCTAAGCAGACCAAAACCAGCCCTGCAGGCCTGCAAAGCGAGGAAAACATTGCTACTTGTGAGGCGGAGAGGTCTGACCACAGGCTACACCTTGAGCTCCCGGTGCACATGAAGAGCAGGGAGGACAGGGAGGTTACGGGCTGCCCACGCCGTCCCACAGCAGCAGTGGCAACCCCCACCCTCCCACCCGAGCCCAGCTGGACGTGGGGACAGCAGCAGGACCTGGGGTCCCAGGGCTGTGTCCCCAGGGAGAGCGCTCCTCTCCCAACAGCACAACGAGCTCTACCAGCGCAGCGTGGGAAAGGGGTGGCAGCAACCAGCCAGGCGGTTTGTGGGGTCTCTCCACCCCTCCAAAGCTGGACGATGCACTGGGTGGGGCCAGAAGCCAGATAAGGACATTGCTTTTTCATACACAGACCTTCCCTACTTCTTTTACGTAGATACCAAAGGATTCACTGTGTGCCAGTGTCCACACAAGCTGCAGGGCATGCCAGGATGGGAGAAGATCTCAGGCCATATAAAGAGGAAGAGAGTCCAAACACAATAAATAAGTGAAAACTGGAGCTTGATGAAGACAAGCTACCCCGTGTTTCCTTGAAAGCCTCCCAACTACTCTCCCACCACACGTTACTCAACACAGGCACGATCGCATTTGCAAGAACGGGTTTTTGAAACATTTTTCCAGCACGCGACCCACAGAGGTTTTCTGCTCGGTGCAAAGCACTGAATCCATGGGGACAGAAACGATAGTTCAGGTGGCAGAAGGTGGAAGTCACTCAGACATGGCATACTACAGAGAAATGCTCTGTGGCCAGCAAGGGAAACAGCCCGGTGACCTGGGGGCTGCGGACCCCCGTGGCACCTCTTCTCTGGAGGGATGGGATATGCTGGAGGACTGCTCTTGCACCTGTGGCTCCCAAAGCCCCGTGCCAAGAAGTGAAGCAGTGCTGATTTTCCGCGTCAGCAGCTCTGGGCCTTAGGAATGGAAATTGATTTGCCTCATCTTTGCACTCGGAGATCCAGCGTGTGAATAGCAGGGCCAATGAATTACTTGGGTAGAGCTGGATAAATACTGTAAAGAAGTATTTATTAACTCAGTCACATACAATCTACAGATTGTCTTTGAAGTGTTCCCAGCTCCTTTTACATTAATTTTCACATGCTCAGGTTTTTGACTATGGGAATGTGGTTGAAAGGGGAAAAATGAGTTCCTGTATGAACATAAACGTGCATTGGAAGCGTCTGCACAATCTTCGGTACCAGGCGGCCACACTGCGGAGGTTGGGAGCACAGCAAGGCAGCAGGCAACCTGCGGGAAAGCTGGGCTCTGCCTGCCTCTGTGCTCCTCGTCCATACCTCTAGTAGTGGGATTTTAAATCCCCAAAAAACGTCGGTTCACCCGAGGAGCAAGCACACACCTCCACCTTCCCCATTTCCTCCCGTCCTGCAGGCATCGCTCTGATGCGGACTTTGCCTGCCGCGACAACCTGCAGCAGAAAGCCAGCCTCCAGCCCAACCCCGGCGCTACTTCGCCTTCCAACGGAGCTGGTCACCCTCCAACTTCAGGAGCGGACCGTGTCCCATCTCCTGCAGACTCGAATCCCATGCAGTAACACAGCCATGGGTCTTCCAAAAGCTCAGCCTCCCAGATGCTTTCAACCACATTTCACAGCGCAAAAAAGCCTCTTTTCTACAAGTTTCCTAAACCCACGTGTGCATGGAAGGGAGATACCAGAGTCCTAAACATCCGTGCTTGCCCTAATAACCTTGGATCTCCTTGGCCAGTTGCTACAGCAGTGAAGGGATGGCTGCGATGTGGTGCCGTGGAGCTCAGCAGGATGGGCACTATGAAGGGAACCAGCCAGGAATATTCAGAGGGAAGAGAAAAATCTGAGTTCACTCAGAAGGATGAAGTTTTGGGAGGCATACGCCCAATTCTGCGTCTCACTGGAGTAGCATTTTTTATTTTACATGCCACCGAAGCAAGAAACAACATTCTCATGACTCTCTGGCCTCAACCTGTCCATTGCTACCTCATTTATGTGGGTTGGAAATGAAGAACAAGCTACCAGCTATTAATAAGCATCCGCACGATTCAATCTGGATAAGGACTCGCTTGTGGCTGTGGCTGAACAGAGGCAGCAGCGGTGACGGTCCCTGCTCCGTGCCCTCCGGTACAGCCTATCAGGGCTTCTGGGGATTCATCATGTGAAGCATGTGTGTGCATTTCCGCCGCATCCCTTTCGATGTAAATCAGAGATTACAGTCAATTTTTATGTTGTCCAAGCTGCAGTCGACCTGCATCACCACTTCACCAAGAAAAGCTAAAAATAATGGAGTTCTATGAACAATTTATAGCAAAAGAAATCAGCCCTATTGTAGGTTTTTAAAAAGGCTCCCAACTCCCTCTCTCCCCCCAGTCCCTTTTTTTTTTTTAATCAGTATCTCATCCAGAACTGGAATCCTGTCAAGAATAGTGGATAGCAGAGAACTATAACTTCTTATTATGTGTATAGCGATTTTATGAATTCAGTGGGGAATGAAATGCAATTTTGTCAGACTTGTCTGTGTTCATAATGACCAAGTCAAATTAATCATCGTGGATAATACTCCTGTGTCAGCCATTCAAGAGATTTTTTAATAGAATTTTTCTGATTCATGTCTTGCAGTACATCAGATCTGTAGTAATGCAGGCACTTCTAAAAATCAGTGCAATTATGGCTTCTTGTTGGCCTGTCATTTTCCTGGAATAAAAATGTCTCTGCAAAAGTCATATACTGTACATAAACCAAAATGGAAAACAAAAATATAGTTACAATTAGGTTTGATTTTTTCTAAAGATTTAATATCTTTTTGAGGCCATTATTTACAGGCAATATATAAAGCTATGGTGCATGATGCTGAAGATGGACCGGTTTATCACCACACATACCAATTTTGTCCTGGTTGTCATTCTTCCTTTGATTGCCCTGTGAGTTAGTGCTTTTTGCAGGCATGGAAATGACTGTCCCATAGAACAAACAGGGGATAGGTAATGGGCTTGCAGTCAAATTATTGTGTTTATTAAAAATGTATCCAGGAAAGCCCACACAGATCCCAAAGGGCTCTTGTTCAGGAAAATCTCTGGTTCAAGAAAAGGTTACAGTTACCATAAAGGCAGATATACATGCATGGAAGCAGCAGTGCAACATGCAATGGTATATAAAGGATTAGTAATGCTGTGTTTATCCTTCTGGGGAAGAGAGAGGGAGACAGACCTCTAATTCCCCAGTGACACAAACAAAAATGAGTTTTGGAAATAGTTACCCCCAGGAATAAAGAGGAAGAAAAATGTAATCCACCTCTGATATCTCAGCCATTCCTCCTGCCGTTGCAAGGCAGCAATTGCTTTTTAAGAGTGCTGGGAAGGACTCTGTCACAGTCACAGCACGCCCCAACAGAGAGCTCCACTTATACCTGCTGGGACAACCGTCCCTCCAGAACCACCTTCTCATGCTACCAAGTACACCCTGGGCAGAAAAGCTCTCAAAACCACTTGCAGGGAGGAATGGAAGCCCATTTGGAAGCCACATACTGTCCTCCCAAGAACTCAAGACCCACGTAAGCAATCAGACCAGCAGTTCATCTGGTCAAACATGCTGACCTAAAAATTAGCCAATACTATCTAGGGGTTGAAGGAGATCTAAAAAGCCCTAGTGAACAATTATGGAAGATCCTCAGAGAACTTTCTGGGAATTCATCCCTACTTCACCTGGTTCTATTGTCCTTCCACCTCCTTCCATCCCTGCTACATTCCTGACATCAACATCCAGCAGCAGGGACTTCTGCAGTCTCCTTTCAAAATTCACCCAAACCTACCGCTTTGCAGATTTGCTGTGGTTACTGCTCTGAAATGCTATTTTCATGAGACAGAGCATGTCCAGGCCTCATCCTCCCCTGCCCCATGCTGTGGTACTGACATTACGGCACACTTGGAGGTGCTACATCTGGACACCTCATCACCAGTTCTGGAAGCTGACCTCTCTATGGCAACACCTTGTCCCTGTAACAAAGACCTTCAACATCCAAATGAGCAGACTTCATAAAATCTTTTAGGTTACGAAAGACCTTTAAGATCATCAAGTCCAACCGTTAACCCAACACTGCCAAGCCCACCCCTGAACCAGGTCCCTCAGCACCTCATCCACACATCTCTTAAATCCCTCCTGGGCAGCCTGTTCCCTGGGCAGCCCGTTCCCACGCATGACAGCCCATTCCGTGAAGAAATTTTCCCTAATATCTGATCAAAACCTCCCCTGGCACAACTTGAGGCCGTTTCCTCCTGTCCCATCAGTTGTCACTTGGGAGAAGACATCCCCCTGTCTGCACCCTCCATTCAGGGGCTTGTAGAGAGCGACAAGGTCGCCCCCCTGGGCCTCCTCTTCCCCAGGCTGAACGCCCCCAGCTCCCTCAGCCCCTCCTCACAGCACTTGTGCTCCAGACCCTTCCCCAGCTCCGTTGCCCCTCTCCGGGCACGCTCCAGCCCCGCGGTGTCTGTCTTGCCGTGAGGGGCCCAAAACTGACCCCAGGATTTGAGGTGTGGCCTCACCAGTGCCCAGCGCAGGGGGACAATCACTGCCCTGATGCTGCTGGCCACACTGTTCCTGATGCTTGCCAGGATGCTATTGGCCTTCTTGGCCACCTGGGCACACGCTGGCTCATATTCAGCCGCTGTTGACCAACGCCCCCAGGTCCTTTTCCGCCAGGCAGCTTTCCAGCCCCTCACCCCCAAGCCTGCAGCGTTGCAGGGGGCTGTTGTGACCCAAGGGCAGAACCCGGCACTTGGCCTTGCTGAAGATGGGATATTAAGGCTCAAAGCCTGCTGACAGTGTTTTCAGAACATTCAATATTGGCTTATGCCAACATCATGAGAACTTTGTTGTATCTTCGTAAGGAGGGCCAGCACTGTAAGGCATGCCTGATGCGTAGTTGTTCCTGGATCACGCACAGTAATATCTAGCTTCAGCTATGCTGTAGTTACCTACCCACACTGACAAGAGACACGTTTCATTCACTACATGTTTTTGTGGCTATTCTTCCCTATTTTTTTCTGAAGCAAACGTGGCAGCGCTCCAGGGAAAGCTAGGAGATATCCAAGCTCCGCTCCATGCCAGCAAAGTATATCCTCTGTCATCAGTCTCACAATCAGACTCCTTAAAATTGTTTATAATGACTTTTGCCTGTTTTTAAAATACATTGAAGGGACTGTACATCCAGCAAGAGAGGAGCCAATGGGAATCTAAAATTAGTCCAAGTGGGCAGACCAATATAAACCCTTTTCTTCTCTTTCCTAGTATCTCGCCTGGAAGCGAATACAAGGAATAAGATAATACTCTACTTAAGAATGTCATGCATTTCTGGGAATCATTTGAGGAGTACAGATTTTACATAATTGCCTTTTTTGTCTCATGGCATACCGAACTTGCATAATAAGATCAGTGCACTTCGCAGAAATTCATTGTTAGCCTGCACGGATTGGGCGTTCTGTATTGAGCCAAGGGTACATTATATAATGATGTATAATGCACTGTAAGCAGGTCAAGAGAGAAGGTGGCCTGAAAACAGTAATGGAGTGCATGCAAGGTAGAATTAGTAAAAAGCACTCAACAAAATTAATTCAACCTGGCTTCAGTCGTCCAAGAAGGACCCAGAGCTGGAAGGAAACTATATTCTGTACCATACTTGTCTCCTTTCAGTTTTCTTCTTAGAGAATATTTCCCTTATGCTCAAAGCTGAAGGTGTGGGGTTAAGGGATTAAAAAAGCCTTTGTGGCATGCTTTGCATGGATGCTTTGTATCAAGTTTTTCAGAGTTTTATCTCAAAGGGTATGTCCTGGCCCTCTGTACATGGCCAGCAGAGCCATACTCTGTGCCGCAGGTAGCGCGGCAAATTCTGCTTTAGCTAGATGTATGCAGCAAGATCCTCCAGCAAAGCCATAATGGCAATGCAGCCCATCTTGAATCAAGTCTTTTTTTTCCTCCTGGTTATTCTTTTATTTCCTCCCATCAGCAAAGACAGATTTTCAAATGAAGCTCTGTGCGGTCCTCCCACCCCAGGGCAACCTGCAGCCACCAGCACTGGTGCCTGCAAGGCGTTGAGACGTGCAAGTGCACTACCAGCACAACAGCAGAAGGAAATCCTTCGCTAGAGCCTAAGGGGGCGATCTGCACTATTTTCCTAAGCGGTCCTACACTTGGTTTTCTCTCATCACTACACATGTGTCTTCCCATATGCGAGCGAAGTGCTTCACCCCAGGGTGTCCTTTTAGTGCACTCGGACAGTCGATACTGCTCATGATCCCAGTCCAAGCCTACGCAGGTCTTGGTACTCTTGCCTACAAAGTGAGGGTGTCAGCCAGATGAAATCACAAACCGGGTCAGCCCCAGCATATTTCCTATATTTCTAGTCATTCAAAGTGGTGTGCCAGGCCAGCGTGGCCAGTGGCGGCAGGGATCAGGACCTTTGAAGCCCGAAGCATCGCTCACGCCAAACGCGCTCAGATTTGAACCCACACACTTCCAAAGTCGGACTTGGGACCCCAAAGCAAATTGACGGGAAAACTACATATATTTAAAAAAAAAAAAAGTAATAAAATCCAACAGAAGCAGTGGCAGCCCCCTCCCCATCGCCCAGATTTGACGTGTGTGATTAGCATGAGGAAGGCAGAGATGTGGGGAGAGCTTGCATAACGTGGTGCAATCTAGCACCTCCCCCAGGGTGCCCAGCTGCTGCAGAAGCAATTTCACAGCTCATCATCCATTATGAGATTAAAATAATTTTTTTTCCTCCCGTGAAGTATTAATAAATTGTGCAGGCAGACCAGAGTTAGTGCCATTTACACAAATGGTACTGAATCACCCACCTAGTTATTTCTTAATGGATCGAGTATCTGTGTTCCTCCTTATCCTGTAATTTAAAAAACTAAATACACAAACCTGTTTATTTGTGTCATCAGGCCCCGAGCCAGCTTTTATTAAGCCTGGGGATAGTGGGACAATGGCAGAGCTGCTGCCTTCTATGGACCTGCCCCAGCACTTTACAAGGGAACAATACCAAAACATCCATGTCGATCAATATGAAAGGGGAAATGCACCACAAAAACATCCAAACCACATTGAATTCACTTACTTTCCCTTCTGGGGGCAAAGCTCACTGAGGCATCGCTGATATAATGCGGCTTCCTTGGTACATGTAGTGAAGATGTAAAGCCGTAGTCAGAGCACCACTAATGGCTCTTTGAACATCTCCGCTTTATTACGGTATCAGACGAAGCAGGCATGTTTAATGTTTAAACTTCCAATGACAAATGCCTTCAGCAAATATGTTTTATGTATTTATTCAGTGCTTCTTAAGCGCCTGTCGCCTTAGCAGCTTAGGTGCTGCTTACCTTTCTTTTTTATTATTTTATTAAAATTAAGAACATATCAATGCTTTGTCAAATGCCACCTTCTTCCCTCCCCTCTCTCCGCTTTATCCCCAAGAGAAGCTTGGAATCCTTCACCCTTCCATCCACTGCAAAACATTTCAGACTACCAGGAAGTTGCTGAAATGGGAAAAGGAAATTAACTGAAATCACCAGCGCAATAAATCAGCCTCCCACGTTATCCTGAAGACCCTCAGCCCCAGAATCTGGCTCCAGGCCGTGGGAGAAGTGCCAAAGCCAGATACCTCCGAGTTAGCTTTGCCGAGGCAAACCCTGAGATGAGACAGCAAGAGCATCTACCTGATTTCAGTCTCAGCGATTGGGTTTGGGCAGGCACTGCCTCCAAAGCCAGGGCAGGCACTGTCTGTCTGCAGCTAAGCACGACCTGGTTTTGGGTGGTCAAAGGAGATATTAAAGATTAACTATGGGATCGGGATGCCCACTCCTTGCAGACCCAAAACTCACCAACGTGCCAGTCCTCCCAGTCATAAGATGTCAAGATAATCACAAAGGATCTCTCTCTACCTCCTTTGCATTTACTGAGCTTACAGGCCTTCCTCCACGACAAGTGCAAGAATTTTATTCATTTACTCACTTATCCAAAGCAGAAGCTGTCGTGTCACAAGAGCACAAAGGTGCCGGGCTGTCAGGGAAAGCACGAAGCACCAAGAGGCTCACGACAAAATTGCGAGAACTGTAACATGGTGCACTTCCAAGTATCCAAATCCCCAGCGTAGGTGTGAAAATCTCAGCCTTAAGCCTCCAATATGTGAATTTTTGGAAACAAACAGATTTTATCTTTAACAATTTAATAATTTTTTTTAATAAAAACAGGCTTATGTATGGTATCTATAAAAAGGCAGGAACACACACATTGCAGTGAGGGGCTCATCGACGTCCTAAATCACAGATATTCATCAAATACCTTCTAAAGCATTAAGTAATCTGGACAACATGAATAGCTAGAGTAGGTACCATGCTTTTAGAAGGAAGGCAAAAAGGGAAACCATCAAATTAGCAATCAAAATAGCAATGTTTCCCTAAAGTAATGATGACTCTCCATCTAGAAGGACAGCCGGGACACAAAGCTCCTGGTCACAGTCTGCAGCAGTGACCACCTCCAGTGCTGGCAGTGAGAAAGGACCCTCGTGGGCACTGGCAGCTCTAGAGGCAATGGACAGCATTTGTTGGCACAGGGAAGAGCTTTTCAGAGGAGATGAAGGTGCAAGAGGGCTCATATCAACACCAGCACGACCTTCACATGACCACAAGGGACCCAACCCAACACACAAGGCATAAGGCAGGGGGCACCTCATTAGCAGCTGCATCCAAAGAATACCAGGCACAGCTATCTGGAAGCCAAAACGACTGAAACACATCATTCATTAAGCAGCTGGAGAGCTTTTTGTATTATTTTTACTAGTTCACAACATGACAGGTAGAACCTGAATTGTTCCAAGGGAAAGGGACAGAGGTGGAAGAGCCAAAACATGAGAGATGCTAATGGAGAGGCAGGGGAGGCTCTGTGCTCAGGTAACAGAACCAAAACATTGACCCCATGGCAAAAAATCGCATTTGTCCAGTGTACTCAAGGGCTTCAGCTGCCATCTTTCAAACCCAAGCCCACACAGAGCCTAGGTATTTCCACAAACCTGTGACGGCTCAGAGCCGAGCGCTTCTATAGCTAAACTGGTACCAAACCTCAGAGTCTCACTTGGTGTTACTGAAAAGCATCATCCCAGTCTTGCCCCTAATATGATCAAAATGGGACAGATCCTTTCAAGGAAGATTACTAGAGAAGCTTGGCTGTAAGCTAAACTGCACTGGCTTTCACTGGTTCTCCTCCCATCCCTAACCTTGATATCAAATCAATATTTTTCCAGGCTGGAACAAAGTGAGGCAGAAGACGGCATTCAAGGATCATATGGAGAAAGAAAAACCACACAAGCAGAAGAGAGTAGTGGTGTCTAACATGCATGTTGCAGCACATCCTCGATGCAGAAGACTGAAAAGCAGGGCAAGTAGAATTACACGGCATGTTCAAATCACAGTGTTTCAAAAATTAAACACCATGGAGTTGCTCGAATTGCTTCAGAGTTTTCTGCATTTTACAGAATGCCTTTCCCTTTCTGATCCCCAGCAACTCCGTGTGAGCATGATAAATTCATTCTTGAAGCTGCATTCAAGTGCTCAATAATTTCCATCCTTTCCTTGCAGCTCCTCTCTTGACATTTCATGACCAATTTTCTCAGGAAAAAACTTGACAGTGCTGTTTTGCTAACTAGCCCTTCGTGCATGCAAACCCTCACACGACTGCACGCAGAGCTCTGCGCTTGGGCAGGGGAGTGGAGGAAGCATCGTATTTGCACACGCATCAACGTTAGCTGCACCTGCAAGAAGGCATGCAAATGTTCATGCAAAGCACACAGCTTTCAACCTGCTAACGCTGGGGTGAGCAAACATCCTGCTGACTCTATGAAACGAGGCTCCTACAGCTTTGCTATTTTTCACGTAAATAATGATGTTTCCCTTTCATGTGTTCAGTGCAGGGAAACCTGCCCCGGGATGAGGGGTGGGCAGGTGAGGACCACACATCTTCCCTCTGATGCCGGTGCAGGCTCCCAGGCTTGTAGCATCCTGACCTGCATGCAGAGGAGCGTGACCTGCTACTACCTTGCACCCCACCTGCTTGCAGAAGTGACGGGCATTCTCCTCCAGCCAGGTCCGTGGTGGAACTAAGCACCTTGTGGGTATCTGCTTTCAAAATGCACTAGGAATTGCTGAGAGAAAGCAGCCCCCGGGTTCCAGCACGGCGTGAGGAGCACCACCCTCAGCGCCATGCAGGTGACTGGTTTTGTCTAGAAGTCATCTGGAATTCTTAAAATAAATTTTCTAAATTGTCTT
Source organism: Rhynochetos jubatus (assembly GCA_027574665.1). Lineage (NCBI taxonomy): Eukaryota > Metazoa > Chordata > Aves > Eurypygiformes > Rhynochetidae > Rhynochetos > Rhynochetos jubatus. The sequence continues at coordinate 15,018,925 of CM050665.1, read as the reverse complement.
CCAAAGACTAATGACTTCTTTTTTTCTGCCCTCCTTAATAAACTTTCAGGGGTATCTTTATTGTTATGTCTAATTTTAGAGAAAACGAACATTTCCTGAGATTCAATTTCTCTCATAATTGTTGGAAGGAAACTAAATTGTCTGCTGTAAACATTCACTGTATTGTGTGAAAAGTATCTTTATTACAGCCCACAGGGAATATTAATAAAATTCCCAATCCTAGCCCTTCCTCCTTTTTTTTTAAGCTCACTCTTTTTCCTTATATACCCACTAATGTCAGTTCAAACATTCTGTAGGCCAGATATGAGAACTTAAAATATATTATTTAACAATCTAGGGTAGAATGAAGACTTGTGAGCAGTAAGATCCTTTCTGCCTTCTCTTTTGGTGCTTTCTATTACAGAAAATGAGAATGGCTATTCCATTTGTCTGTGTGCGTGCTTAGAGTTGATGAAAAAAATCTCATTAGTTTAGTCTGACATATACTCAATACAGTCTATGTACATATTTTTTTTCATTTTATTCTACAGCTGCAAAATGATACTAAATTTCATCAGGTTGGAACAAAAACTGTGGTCTTGGAACATTTCCCTTTAAGGGTCTTATATTTATTCAGAATTCATGAATCATTTTCCAGTAATACAACTATAATTATTCTTAAAGTGTTATGTTTGAAGGTTTAATACGAAATACTTGCAAAAAGCTCTTTTTCACTTTGATAGTTTGTAATCTTCATGGTAATCAGATCAGTTAGCTCCTTCACACAGCAGCCAGGAAAATACAATTTAATATGAATCTCATACTCTTCACTCATGTTTTAATTAAAGTAATAAAAGCCAAGTCATATTTTGCCCTTTACAGTGTACACAGATGTATAGACCTGAGCTGTACAGCATCAGTGCAGACACTTTTGATGGCTGCTGATGGATTTCCTGGTTTGAGATAAATTTAAAACTCAGGCTTGCTCAGAGGCTGCTGATCATGAAAGTGGTGTCACCGACGAGCGAGACCCTGCATGGTCCTCAGCAAAACCACAATATGGGTAATGGGTACATGGGCCAAACACAGAACTCTGGGTCACCTTTGCCACCTTTCACCCCACCGGCAGGAGCTAAGACTGCTCTGATAGCCGTCCTTCAGCTGGGTCCAATGCCAGAGCATACCTCCCTGCGAAAGACTAGTGCATCCCTGACTATCCCCCGTTTTTGGTTCCCACCATTTTTTCCATCATAGGTCTGACCAGTCTGGCCTGGTGTATCAGCTGATAGGAAAGATCTTCCCCAAAGAAGCAGATCCACATAGGACTGGTGGCACACGTGTTCCCCTCCCTGAGTACCTGCATGGCACACTCCCCTCTCCCAGGCACGCAAGGTGCATGCTCCCCTCCCAGGTACCCGCAGCACACGCTCCCCTGCCTGGGTTACCGGTGGCACCCACGCTCCCCTGCCCAGGTACCTGCTGGCTGCACCCACTCTGAACCACTCAGGCTTCAAGAAAGGGGATGCCCAGGGGTTGACTGAACAAATCCCATGGCAGAAGAGTAAGACCTAACACAACTGACCCATTGTGCGCAGCTGCCAAGCCGGCCCATCCTCATGGCTGACTCCCCATGAAGTCCCACCACTTCACTGGTGAGGGGCTGGGTACCACTTCATGCTCATGGACAACTGCCAGGGCACTGCTGAACTCCAGCTCGGGTCCACGGCTCTGCCAAACCGCACGAGTGAGAAGCGTGAATGCCTGACTCTGAGCATGAGGAGCTGGATGGCCACGCTTGGGATACATAACCCTCGTCATCCTCCAGCAGCTGCAGAGCCCCGAGATGCTCTGCAGAGTGGGTCAGCCACCATGGGGCTGGAGCGGAGCCCAACCCCGCACGTGCCCAGGGTGGCCCCAGAGCCAACAGGGAGCCAGGGGCTCGTTCTGCAGCCGGCTGAGGCTACGGAGGGGTCTTCCTTTCCACACAAGCTTAACCCAAACTCTGAAGTGGAAAATAATGCTTTCCTGCTGGAAATAAGCAGCTCCCCAGTTAATCACTTTGTTGTGACAGCAGACCCAAATACTGGCTCAGGCCAGGGCCCCGAGGAGAAAAGAGCAGAAGTAATCAATCAGTTGGGAAAGGAAACCCCAAGAGCAACAGGCTGGGTTTTTTTCATATTCCTGCAGCCTACAGTGCTATGTTTCCATAAATAAACACAATTTTCCTAAGCCACTCCCCAGAGGTCCATTACTGAATAAAACCAACCTCTGCAGGAGCCAAAACCAACCCCCCCCCAACAGGACAAGGAAGAAAATCTTGCTCGTCACAGCTAACCGATAGCAATGTTATCGCATTATCAGAGCTCAGCGTCAATCGTTAGCATGTAAAGACCTGGCTCCCGACCACACTGTGTCACAGCGGGTGATGCAGGAGACAAGCGGCAAGGAATTAGCATGGTGCGAGGAGCTGGAGGATCTGAAGGCAGAAACAGCTTGAGCATAAAAGCTCCAGGATTGCCTTTGTCTGCAGTGACAGCCACCACTCAAGGACAACCCAGCACGCTCCCAGGAGCAGTGGTAGCTGACCGGAGGGGCACGGTCAGGGCCTTGAAAGCACACATAAGCACCGTATTAACGTGATACCTATGCTTCAAAGGTGACCTGCTCCCTCCAGAGCTGCCCCCACATGTAGGTCTCCACCTTGCCCTGGGCCATGCTGACCATCAAAGGCAGCAGCTCTGCATACACCGCGTGCAGTCCCTTTACAGCCGCGTTGAGCACAGTGGGACATCTTTCGTAAAGTGACACTTTGTTGGCTGAAGGATGCTGCACACCACCTTCCTCTATATTTTGCTGCTATTTTATGAGCTGTTGGCTTTACGAGCCCATCGGCGTTGCTGGACTGCCAGCCCACGCGTCCTCACGCCTCAGGAGTCGCCTTGAACGGCAGCAGACCCTCTTCAGTGTTATTCAGTCTGACTGGACCTGAGCTGTGTCCCACGGTGCCCTGAAGCAGCCGCAGTTACCCCATCTCCTTCACCCTGCAGCACACAGGGAGCATTTGTGGGATCTCAGGTCCATGTTACTGCAGCCGCACTGATGGGCATCACGGCATCTCAGCGCCAAGAAACACCCATGTCCAACCCTCTATCAGAACTCCTCTTAGCAGCAATATTTTCTATTTGTAAAACTTCAACTCAAGGTCCAGCAGCAGCAAATGCTGTTGCTCAGTGGGATACACATCGTCCTGCTGCTCCCCTTTCTCTGCCAGCCCCTGGGCAGAGCCTGCCCCGCCCCAAGCCCCGCCCGCCCCATGGCTGAAGCTGTGCTGCCTCCAGCTTTGGACCACTCTCCCGCATTGACTGGGTTTTTATTTACTTATTTATTTAAAGGTTCACTGCTTATGGACTTCTTCACTGCAAAAGAAACCAGAGCTCTGAAGGTTCTCGTGCACATTTTGATCCCACTCCTCGCAGACTGAGAGCTAGAATCGGGCAAGCGGCTTAATACAGATGCTCTCTAATGTCAGGTCAAAACCAGTCTCTGAGCTCATTCAGATCCCAGAAAACCTGGGGAAGACTTGGGAAAGAGAAGGAAAGATTACTTCCTGGACTGACCCAAGGTCATAGCTGGCTGCAGCCACCGGGAAGACCTTGGGGGAGTGGCGGATGCCGTGCCTAGCCCTCAGGCTGCCAGCCGCAGCACGAGCTATTCGTCTGCCTTCTGACCACCGCTCCCAAAGCACCCGAGGATCTCCTCCTCCCTCCTGCCTTTGCCCCTAAACCTAAATCTATTTAGGAACCTCAGTTCTTTGATGAGATGTACGTCTACGCATGAAATTCAACCGCAACAACCTCAGAGTGTTCTGTCCCTACAAGGCGTGCTGTGTCACATATCTTCAACTGCATGAGACGCTATTTCTTTTTTTCCCCCAGAGTAAATGCAATAGAAACAGAGACTATTCATTATGCTCTAAGAACTGCTCAGTTACATTAGCTTTTCACTCTGTGATGCTTGGTGGCTGTTTTTCAAACACCCTATTGTTAACAACTCTGGAGTCCTTTGAGACCAAGGATTGAAGATGATGTTCATTCTGCTTGTAATACCAAGGGATTCTTTTATTATTATTTTACTTAAGCACTACCTCCAACCCTACACCGGTAACAGAAGCTTCTCTTGGTAAGAGAGAGTTACAGGAACCGTTTCCTGACTGCACCTTTCAAAAATTTCACTGTCATATAGGAGTTCATGCAAAATTCACGAGCCTATATCATCAGCTGTAGTTATGCTCACCTCCATAACCCCTCTTGGAAGGGTTTCCATTAGCTGCTGATTATAATAAATGACATGTAACACTCTATTGTTCATTCTGAAATAGTACATGAGATTCTTCCTGAATCATCTGCTGAGAAAGGCATTTAATATCTATCAATGTCTTCCCTCTATTTTTCATTCTCTAGCACAACATATGAAATTATACAGTATTACTCAAAGAACAGCAGGAAAAGAGGAAAATCGGTATCTTAGCATGGGTGCCTGCTGCAGCACACAGTCCCAGCTTCCCCTGCACTGCCAAACTCTGTGTAATCCCCTCTTTCAACCTGGAGTCAGTATAAAGCTCTCACTTCCCTTCACCAGGGGCCTTCTGTAGGTATGTCGCAGCAATATTTCAATACAATATTGTAAAGGGATTAGGGACTCATCAGTTTTTCACTTTGAGGTGTACTCTGCCCCTGTTGTGGTTGACTCTGGACATCAAAAACATTTGCAGATTGGAAGAGACACAGGCAAGAGAGTCAACCCCAAGGAGCACAATACTGCTGGAAATTCAGGAGCATCAGAGCTCTGGATGCCTGGGGGACAGGGCCCCTTCTCTTTTACACCCTTCTACTTGTATCCGTGATTTTCTCTAGCACTGACCGGCACCTGTTCCCGAGATCAACAGACCAAGCCAGTCAACAGCCAAACTCAAAGGATTATGAAGACACCGAGACGTGTCTCCTCAAAGTTAAAACTAACACAAGGTTCTTCTTATGCGAGAACTGATCAGACTCCTTAGAAGCACAAAGTTCGTTAGGGGGCTTGAGTAGAAACTGCACCAAGAATCACCTCAGGGTGGGCTCTAACTTATCCTCCAGCACGCTGCTGTGCAGTCTGTACTACGACAACACGCGAGAGGGGCGGCCCTAAGGTACCGCTCAGCCACCTGCATGGCCTCCTGGCTTCTTCCAGCCTTTCTTCTGGAAGAAACCCAGGTCTGAGAGAGCGGCTGTGGTGACCACGAGCAACCTGCTGCCCCTTGCCAGCTTCGGGGACAAACAAGTCGCTGGAAACGTCCCATACAGACATCCTTGTAGGTCAGGGACCAACGTGAGCATAGATCACACCCGGGCCATCGCACGCTGCCGTGCCACTGCTAGTGGCAGAGCCCCTCTTCCAAAGCCACCGACGGAGGGAAAACCACGGTGGGGGGAAGGTCACATTGGTCCTGTTTTACAGCTTCCTGCCAGGGAGGCAACAACAAGGAGATGATGACCTATGCGTTTGTTCATTAGCAGCAACCTAATTGTCCTCATGCCACCTGGGGCTCCGCGGTCCCTTCATGACTGTGCTGTCACTGCTCCGCAGCCCCCAGCGCGGACGGGACCCCCCTCCCCAGCCCTGCATGGATCTGCCCCAGACCCAGGTTTATTTTACCCACTGTTGACATTTTGCTGCGATTCCGTCGAGATTGGTGGGAGGCCCAGGCGGTGGGAGGATGCCGCGTCTGCCAGTATTGTGACAAGGTTTGATGGCATATTTTACAGCAGAGACTGCCAAGACGAGCTCTGTCTAGTCTGGAACGTTTGCAGAACACAAGGAAGGTATCGGTAGCTTCCTGCACCGTCATTAATTTCTAATTATGCCATCACTGGATTTCTACATTATTGCTTATTTACCAAACACATCTTTATTGTACCGTCCAGTTCCTTATAACTAGCAAACCCATTGTTATGCTAAAATGAATGTTCTAAATGTTATTTATTATTTGATAAACCTTGTGTAACCCTGAATGAGGACATTAAATGGCAAGAACACTACTTCAAAATCCCATTTTAAATAAGTCACCAAGACAGCTGTGCCTTTATAAAACACATTAGAGTGGCACTCAGAGCACATATGGCTCAGGGATATATACAAATTATACAATTTCTGTCATTCGATCAAATAAGAGGGACGTTTTGACCCCAGAAATGAGTCAAATGTAAGTTGTAATTCAAGCCCCACCGGAGGCCCTGGTGGTAATGTATCCTGACGGCTGATCAAAGAGCCCTGACCATTTGACCCACCAGATCAGCGACTTACTGTATCTATTATGGCTCGTAGAGACCGGAGCCTGGAGATGTATGGAGATAAACAGATAAAGGGCAATAGACACAGTAGATAAATGTTGATTTATACACAGCCAAGCATACAGCTACATACGCAGATGGATTTCATGCATGCAGAAAGGGGCAGGCATGTACGACCCCACACTAACGTTTATATAGGGACACATTTGAAGACAGATGCTGTATATGTGTGCGTGTGCAGCTGACAAATACAATCTCTCAACTCCGTTTCCCTTGGCGCAGGGGTATGCATAGTTGAGATCCTGCCGATGCACACAGCAAGAGAAAAAACCACCTTCTATTTTATACACATGCTGCCGCGTACAAACACGTCTGTGCCCACAGATCTACTTTCTCCGCAGTGTAAGCGTGAGCAGCTCCATCCAGTCTCGCCCTAACGCACACAGCCCAAACCAAAGCCTCTTCACTGCTCTGCGGGGTCATCGGCATCAGGGGATTCACCGGGGTTGGTGAAGTCATGTTTCAATGCTGCTGGGAACCTGCAGCCCCCCCACGCGTCCACGGGACACATGTGGTTCCTGGCAGTCAAGACCTGACGTTTTTGATACAGAGATGGGCAGCCTGAGTGTGCCAGCAAGAGCGTCTTACAACAACAGCATTAGGAGGAGGAAATAGTGTGCAAATAACTTCCTGCCAATTCAACTATCAGAGTTTCAACGCTCACAGTTAAGGCAGCGGGGTCCTACCTGTGCCCTCAGTTATGAAGAGTTGCTTATGCCGATACACCTCCCTGGCCTGAATAAGCTACGCTGATGTATAACAGCATTTGCACGAGGAGTCACACCAATTAACTTGTTGGTACAGAAAGAGGCATGTTGCACAGCTGGAATAAGCCGTGCTCCGAAAGCTCCTGGGATTAGGCAGAGTGCAGGATCAAATATACCCAGTGGTAAGCAATCAGCTCTTTCCTCCTTTGAAGCCACCCACTGCCCTGCCAGCAGCCAGAGACGTGGCAAACACCTCCTTAAGGCTTTTCATGATGTCCCTCCATGGACCGCTCAGAGTTACATCCCTGCTCCCAACAAGCTGATGGACAACCGTTCCCAAAGCCACGCCAGGGCCCAGCTGTTCCCACACCCTGCCCGAACGTCACATCGTCCCCAGCTCCCCAGCAAGGCACTTCCTGCGTTTATCCACCTGTAACGTGGGATAACGATACCTTCTTGCAGGGTATTCCCAGGTGTAGTTAATTCATGTTTACAAAGCATCTGCAGAAGTCTCGGTGCCAAACAAACGCAACCTCATTCCTGTCCCGCTACATGAAGAATTTCCCAACCTTTGCCTTTCCAGGGGTTACTCTCCCTATCACAAATGCCTCAGTAAATGCCTGCAAAATCTCTTACTGATTTTGCAAGTGTTTATATTTCTTTTAGCAGCATCACTGCATTTTGACTCATCTGTCAGAGTACCTCACATGGCTGGTAATCTGTCCCTTCCTTGGGATTTCTGCATTACTTAATTCCTTTTCTTTGTTTGGGGAGGGGGGGGAAGGAAGAAAGAAAATTGACAGGGGTGAGGAATGATGCTCTGCCGACTTCATGAGACCCAACAGATTCCTCACTCATCTCGGGGGTCAAATGTCTGCGGTGGTTTGCTCAGATGTCAAGTTGCATTTATACTCTGGCCTCTGTTGGGGGTTGAATTACATTTCACATTTGGCTCACTTCTGGGGTCAAATGTCCCTCCTATTAGATAGAACAAGAGGAATTATTTTCCCCAAGCAGGCTGTGCCAGCGTGAGTCTGGATCTGTCAGTGCTCCCATTATGTTTTAGGCTCCTGTATTTCTGCATTTCGTTCTCAGCCGAGATGAACCCTTTTCGGGTTGACAAGAAATGCAGCCCATAGCACATCAGCAATCGCATCCAGGGAGATGAAGGGAGGGAGCAGATCGGCTGCCTTTCAGATGGTTTTGATGGTGTTTTGTTTGTTTGGTTTTTTTGGGGGTGGGGGGGTTGGCTGTTTTTTTAATTCTTCCCCTCCTAAGCTAGCCGCTCTGCAGTGTAGGGAGTGATGAAGGAGAGGGAAGTGGACGCCGGTCCTGGCTTTACCATGGCCTTGCCATGAGATACTGCAGAAGGTCCTTACGATCAAAAAACCATACAAGGGCCTGAGATAAGGCTGATGTCAGGGTGCTGCAGGACCGCAATGCTGTCCAAGGACTGCTCAGCACAGAGGCTGCCCGAACCGCACCCTCTCTAGCTCCAGTTGTAAAATGAGAATAAACTTATCCATGTGATGGGAAAGGATGACTCAAGAGCTTAAGGAGTTGCTGGATCCCTGGGCAGAGTGTGTAAAGCACTGCACTGACAGGCAGGAGCCATTTAAACTGCTCTGGGTTTAAACCAGGGCAGAAGGAGAGGAGATGATAAACTGAATTCTGCTTCCTGCTTAACTCCTTCTAGGTATTTTGAAAGAAAAATCACAAGGCAATACAGCATTTCATGTAACAAAGGCCATCGAACTTCTTTTGTCTGTGGACCCCTAAAAGTTTTCCAGCTGAAATGAGGCCACATACAGATGAATTTCTTGCTCACCCAGTCCTTCCCACCCACCTCAAAGCACGGAGGGGCTGGAAGCCCTCGTGCAGGTGCAGGGGATTTCATCGTGACAGCCTCCCCCCAGGCCATCACATGTGTGCTGGCACCAGAGGAGCTCGCTGTGTAGTGCAGAAGGAGGGTAAAGAGGCAAGTGTGCCCAAAAGTAGCTTCACTCAGGCGAAGCTAAGATTTCCCTCCGTGAATGCTGGATGTCCCAGACCCTGCGTCTGAGCTGGGTTCAGCGTGATGCTGTGTCTGCTGCCGAGAGCGGTAGATGCCTAATGGTGCCTGGTGCAACCAGTTTCAGAAAAAAACGGGGAAAAAACCCAACCCACCAGGCCCATCTTACGGTGGGATGGCCTCAGTAGTTAGCGTGTACCATTTGTCTTTGTCCCCAGGGGCTGAATGATATCCTGTGTGTGCTGTGCAGGCATCTTGGGGCCGGTGATTTAGCAGCCTCTCAAGCGGGACTGTGAAACCGCGCTCCTGCTGTTTAATGTACTCGTTCAGGTTACAACAGGTTTAGCAAACAATAAAAAACATCTGGAACCCCCGTTTAAATAGAAGAGTTGTGTTATTAGTAATGAAGCCGTGACCAGTGTATAAAGCGCTCTCTGTAAACAAGCGTTGATGTGCAGGTACATAAAGGCAGATGAGGAACTAATGAGGGTGAGGGAGGAAGGCTGCTCCCTGTCTTCCTTGGCCAAAGCTCGTGATGGCTGTGAACCACCACTAATGTCCTTGCAGGGCATGAACTGTGATGCTCGCTCTTCCTCCCCACCCCCCTTCTTGCACCCTGGGTGAGATTATGGGGGTCACTGCAGCATCCCATGGGTGCCACCCCACGCCCTTGCACCCCTTGGTCCCACTTCCAGCTCCTCTCTGACCATCCTGAGCATAGCAGCACAAGGAGGGGAACTAGAGATGCAACACAAGACAAACTCCCCATCTATTTTCCAGTTTGGTCCCCAGTCCCCATAGAGCCTTTTCTCCAGGAGATGAAGCAGCCACACGGCCCCGTGCACAAACCCATCCCTGTAACGGGAGTGACCTCTCCCTGCCCACCCTCTGTCAAGATAAAGCGACTTCTTCTTTTTCAAAATAGGAAACAAACAGACCAAAATAGGAAATAAAGTAAACAGAAAACAAATTAAGAGTAAACTTCTATTTCCCAGGTTACAGGCACCTAAGCTGGTTTGGCTTATCCTTCTCCCAGGTCCAAACACCACATGAATTCTCCATCACATGACAGCCCCTATTTTTATGCGGAAGTCAGCCCTCCTCCTCCTCGATCCTGTTGCAGCATGTCGCTCCCCACCCAGCAGCATCCCTGCTGGCTTCTCTCCAGCTGCCCACCCATGGGAGAAGTGGGATGTGATGGGGGCTGTGAGGCGATTTCTGCTGATGTAGAGGAGGAAGCACAAATGGTTCCTGCTGGCTGCGGTTCAACTCCAGACCAGTCGGATCCCACAGGCACATCCCAGCCAGGGAATGCGGCTGGCTGCTGAGCCAGTGCCACCAGCCCTTCCCAACGAGGTTGTGAAATGGTCAACCCTTGAAACTTTCAAAGGCAGAGTAATTAAGACAATTGTTCCCATTAGCATCCACCACTTGCTCATAGTCTCTGCACACCCTGAGGAGGATGGGGGGTGGGGCACAGGGTTGAACCCCAGTCAGGGCAGCTTGGGGTCACCCCATTTCTTTCTGCATTTACTCAACTTTTGGCAATTCCTGGCTCTAATGATCAACCACACATCATTGATCAACTACACATTTGTTTCTGCCGAATCCCTTGACAGAACAAAGTTTGTGGTTCCTTCCCCGCCCTCTGGAAATCCTTCTCACTTGTCAACAGCCCTCTCCCCATGCCTCGGCAGTGGTGGCTTCCCGTGCTGTCTTTGAAAGCCAGAGCAGGAACAACTCTCCCGAGCAAAGAGCCAACACACTGCCACACTCTAAGAAGACAAAACAGCAGGTTTTCATCCTATTTTCAGTTTAATATGCATCTATTTTAATTTCAGCTGGTATCTGAGTTAGGTACACCACGGATGACTCACCAGCCTTGCAACCCATAGTGATGCTGCGGTGAATACCAAACCCCAGCAGCACGAGCACACTGTAACCCTGCCCCAGGCCACACACACCAGGTCCAGGGCAATAGGAAGTCAGCAGCATCTTGGGCTGGATGGAGATCACCACATGTCCGCCTTTTCAAACTCCGCAACACATCGACTTCACATGACATAACCCTGCACAGCCCGCTGTGCACGTGGCTGTGGTCAACAGGGCCCCGCAACGAAATGGCCCAACACAGCCCAAAAATGGGATGCTGAAAAATATTAGTGATGAACTTGCACTTTCCCTCACGAGGCTGCGGGATGTGAGGAGATGCTTTGCTCCAAGGGTGCACCATCAGGCACCTTGAAGGCGCCGCAAGTCCCCAGCATGCTCTAGCTATACCAGGCCATCTCAGAGGGACGCAGGTGGCACCTTCTCTCATCGCCTGGTTAGGAAGACAGGTGAGCACGCGCTGAAGTCCTCACCTCCCAGCAGGATCTAAGCATAGGCTTCATTTTACCTGTGTTTAGGGCTCCACTGAATGGACATCTCTGTTTCACGTGTAGCCATGCTGAGAGAGAGCCCCGAAGGTTCAGGCACCTGTGAGATGTGGGAACTTCTATTCTGGTCCTCCACGTGTGGGTTTATAGTTCCAAAACAGGAAACCTTTGATTCCTTTTTCTCCCCGAGCCAGCTAACTGTTAATCTATTTAGCTACAGGAAATACTCTACGTGAGGGAAGGAGACACCTGAACTACACACAATACTTGGAAACCTCACTGCATCCAGAAACACCAACCGCGGCTTCATTTTGAGCGCAGGATGCCTTGGAGAGCCATGGCTAAGCCAGGCTCTGATGACACGCAACACCACGGGCATGCAAGCTCATCCCTCTCCCCGTACCAAGTGCATCCGCCACTGCTCCTTAGCAGCAGCCAGGTTGGCAGCCAGCTCTGATCTCATCCCTGGACCCTCCTGGTGTCCCAGAGTGCAGATTCACAGACAGCTCCCAGAATTTGTGCTTAGGCAAAGCTTAAGTCCCCTAGAAAATCCATCCATGCTGCCCACCCAAGCAAATCAATGCTTACCTGATTTGCCGATAGAAACTCCTGGGCGTTGTCATTCATTCCCATGTACATGTTCTCCCCATCAAACTAGAAAGACAAAAGAAAGCTAGAGTTAGTGAAAAGTCACCTACATGCTGGGCTTATGTGCATCCCAAATACTTTCCTGGCTCTTCATGCCAAGATTCCCAGAAGAAAATCCTGAGCTGCTCCTTTAAAACACTGTATGAGCACAGACACGTCACCGTTACTGCAATGGGCCATGGTCACACAGCACATTTACGTTAATTTTTCAGAAGAATAATGAATGAATCACTCCAGTTCAAACAAACCAAACCTGTGCAAACCCACAGATCTACCCAGCAGCAAAGATCACCCAAATGAAGTTCTTCCTAAAATTTCCACTAGATCAACCAATCAGCTGTAACGAGGCTATTTCCATCAATGGGAATTTCCAAGGCAGGCGGGTCCCATCCAATCCTCTTCCAGACACCTACACGCTCCTGAACCACCAAAGCAAACCTACACCAGCAATGCCAAACATCACTCCAGACCACATGTGAGGGGGTCTCTGTGCAAGGCCTGGTTCCCCATCCTGACAGTCCGCTGTTGTTTGCAAACTGGCTGCAAGAAAGCAGATTTATGTCGTGTCCCCCCTGTCATCTCCTCTTCCCCTGCCTGCCCTGCCTCCACTGCCTGTGCCCCTGCAGCTCCTGCAAACACGTCTGTCCCCTTCAACCAGTTCCAAATTGCTAATCCACTTACTAAGTAAGCTACAAAGCCCCCATGGAAAACTGCAAAACTCTTCTCATTAATTAGCTACAGCAGGAGCTTTTCACTTGCTCCGATTCCAAATGAAGGAAAAAAGCCCTCCAGGACTGGCTCTGGCTCAAAGCATGGCTAGGGCAGTTCTCAAGGCTAAGTTCACAAATTAATTATGGCAATAAACCGGGCTATGCCATAAAACACTCCTGAGACAAGGATGAAGGTACCAGCTGTGAATGACACCATCTACTTAACAAGGGGAAGAGCCAACCCTCTTGCCCTTACAAGCCAGATGATGAATTGAAGACTGTTTACCCCTTGTGTGTCCTCTCACTCCAATACGAAGCTGATACCAGTTATGCCTTAACAGGGTCGTGTTAAGAACAATAAAAGAGAAATCTAAATAAAACCAGGTGGAGATTTGCAGTGTAGATTATTAATTACACTTCCATTTCTCAGAGTGCTACAGGATTAGCTATTACAGTCAGCGGAGTTATTAAAGCCAAGTGGGGGTAACACACCTCTGCTCGGCGTCAGCTTGCACAGACACTCTCTAATTGCCACACTATCCTCTGGGATAGCAGAGCAAACCAATTAAAAGGAGCAAAATTAGAGTGGGTATTGTGACACTCATTAACTAATACTGATAGCAGCCGCGGCAGGGCGGAAGGGGATCCCTGCGCAGATGCAGGGTTGCGTTAAACCCATCAGGGAGGCAGGAGCCGTGGGATGAGCAGCATCGGCAGCCCTGCAGCCTGCCGGGACGAGCAGCTCTCCCAGATGCCAGCCGGGTGCTGCCTCCTGACACTGAATTTCCCTCCACCTGTAAAACCATCACTGCCATAGCCGATTCCTGCTAACACGGTTCCAGTTGGAGTCACTGTGCTTCCAGGCACGGACAGAGACTCCATCAGCTCTACAGCCTAAATACCCTCTGTCCACCCGGCCAGCGCCAGCGGGGAAGGCTGGATTTTCAGGAGGGGTGGCAGAGCTTGGTGGAGATGCTCAGCCCTGTGCAGCGGGACCCAGGCTCCGCGGGAGAAGCTGCTCTCTGACTTGGCACGGGCAGCAGCATGGTTTTGGGAGTCAAACCTTTTGGAACAGGCAAAATTATGGTCCTGAGGTCCCACTCCCAAGCTCTTTTTGGGACCGTCCCACCAAAAAAAATCTGGTGGATGGGTCCTGGAGCCTGAGCAGACACCTCAGGGCTGGGCACCGTGTGGGTGCAGGGCCCACACAGGACCTCTCCGGAGGTCCCATCTGCAGTGCCGGGGTGTTGTGCCAGGCCAGCTGCACAGACATGCTGTGTGGCACCGTGAGATGCTTATATCCACTGCGGCTCGGGACTGCGCTGAGGTGCAGCAGGCAAGCTGCCTGGGAGCTTTCCAGCAAGCAGCCCTGACAGAGATAAAGTATTCCAGTGGGGAAGCAGTTCTGTCCAGCCCTGGAGCCACTAAGAAATTTGCACTGCAGAAATACTGACTTCCACATCTGGAAAAGAAAAATTCTTTCCTAAGTAAAAGCTTTGCCCCACTGAGATATTTAAATACACATCCATCCATCCATCCATCCATCCATCCATCCATCCATCCATCCATCCATCCCCCTTCCTCCCTCCCAAGTGCCTCATTTTTGTCCTGCTCCAGAGCAGTATGTTGCAGATCTAGACTCAGACCTGTTTCAAACAACTCTTCTCCAGAAAACAAAGTCACCTAGAAATGTACATTCAGAAAACAAAAAGTATCTTTCACTGGAGAGGTCCAGGGCAGGACGAGCATTCTGCTATCATCCTGTTTGTCAGAATGCACTTTTTGATGGCTTTCTCCTGTTCCCCTAACTCCACTCCACACTTCCTTGTGCCCTTGATGCCTTCATAATAACTGTAATGAATCCTGCCTTCAAAATTACTGTGCCTCTGATTGCCAGGCTGAGCAGCGAGCCTGAAAATCAAGACTACAAATGCAATGGAAACTTTGGAACTTCTCCACTGCTGATTGGATTTTTTTTTTTTCCCTCTGCTCCAGGCTATGAGGGTGCAAACAAATTTATTAGAAATTCTCCCATCAGGATATTTTTTCAATTAGACGTTTGCCACTTATACACCAGCCAGGTAGAGCAGATAAGTAATGTGCTCTCCCTCTTCTCATTATTGTTGCGCCACAGAATGCACTTCAAAACAATCAGCCCCATCATTCCAGGTAGATTTACAGCAGAAACAGACATTTTAATATTTCCCCTGGTTACAAACACTTCCTCTCCTTTCGCCTTGGTCCAACTCCCGGTGCATGTCGAGCCCCCCAGGCAGTTCCAGACCTGGGTGCATCCATTCATCACCCTCTGTGCGCCCCCAGTTGATCAAACCTGTACTCAACAGTGTGTGCATGCGGAGTGGCGGGTATCCTTTTCAAGTCCTAATTTGACAGGAACATACTCTCGTGCAGTTATCTTAACCGTATTTTGCTCTTGGTAATAATTTAATTTTGGTTATTCTTTGGCAAATAGAAGCAGCCTATTAAACAAATCAGCGGCCGTGGCTAATTCTCACCCTCTCCTGCACGACGTGAGTACAAAGCAGAGGTGAGCTGGGATCGCTCTCCACTCATACTTCACATCCAAGACATGGTGTTCACTTGAAAACCTGGGAAACGCTAGTCCCGTGTAGCCAACGTTGGAAACTGGGAGAGGCGGGAAGATGTGACTAACCGCTTTTCCTTCACCTGAGACTTGGACCCCTTTTCATCAACCTGCACTTTAGTACAAGTGACTTACATCAGCGATGGTTGCCTACAAGCACAACCAGAAACAAGGACCTCTACTTCAAAAAGGACCTCTCCTTGCTCAATCCCAGCTCAAACCTGTCTCATGTAACATGCTAAGGACAGAACCAACTCTGCTCACCCAAATTAGGAAAAAAACCAAACCAAAACCAACCCCTCAGAGGAAACGGCCCAAATTCCCACCACCTCTGGAAACCAAGCTGTCAAATGAACGCCAGCAAGCCGCCTGCACCTGCAGGTGACATGAACTCCAACCCAGAGGAAGGGGGACACGGGTGCGATGGCTCGATCTCAGGCCACCAAAGGAGGATCCACAAACAGACGCTGTCAGCTGCACTCAGACAGGCAGTCTCGAGGAAACCGGGGAGATGGACACAGAGCCACATCACACACTGCCATGTACCTGGGGTCCGAGCAACAGATACAAGGACAGTTCTGACCTGTGAGAAAACACTCCCTGAAATTTAGTTTGTCATGGGAACCTACTTAAAAATACACACTTCTACTACGTCTCTTCCAGGGGAGCTGTAGCTGGCACCGCGGCTCCAGGGGCAGAGCTGCTGTGCATCCACCAGCCCACACAGGGAGGCTTTATACAGATGGTGTTCTAAGCAGCACATTTTTATTGCTTTTCTAGACTAACTTTGGTTTGTTATTTTTGTGATGATGTTATTTTCAAACCTGTAAATGTGCCCGGAGGTCATACAGGTCCCATGTTAGTAAGATGAAAATAAATAAGAAAAATAAAGGCATGATGCAGGCTGGGACAGATCCCAGAGCAGAGCAGCTTCGTGATCTCCAGCTCTGTGCAAACAGAGAGGATGAATGTTTGTTAACTGGGAAGGACCCAGTGGAAAGAAACACAACCTCCTACCAAGATTCAGCAAAGGTGTTACTTTCTCATGGATGGCACTGCCAGCTTGTACAATTTTATTATGAATCTCATCACATCCTTTTATTTCCTGAGAGTCACGAGCTGAGATGAAAACTTCCACATTTTAAGAACTATGTTGGCAGCTCTCATGCCAGGAACAATCTCAAAAATCTTCCACACTTATCTGTGGTAGGTTTTGGGATTTTTTTTTTTTTGGTCATTTGTTTTGGTTTGGTTATTTTTGAGGGGTCTTACCTAAATTTTGACACTTACTGTTGGCAACACTGGACCAGCGCACCTCAACTGCAAGTCCACTGGGGATCTGGAGGTTTTTAACAGTGAGCTGGGAATGCGGATCCAGAGGTAACTAAAAGTCATCATCATCAAGGAGCTGTTAAATGCCCTGTGAAGAATGAATTGGATGCTTCCAGTGAGTCCTACTGCTCAGAGCTTTAAGCACCTTCTGCTCAGTTTTGCCTCCCTGTGCCAGGACCAGGCAGCAGGTCCCCTCTTAACCCATGACAACTTCATTTCCAGACTGGGTGCGCTGGGGATATCAACTTTCACCAGAGATGCTTGGGATGTAGCAGGTTTTGGTGTCTACACCTCTGGCACCACTAGCATCAAGACACAGGGTGACCCAGAATAACGCCATGCAACAAATATCTTTACGTTTTTAGTGAATAAATTTAGGATACAAGAAAACTTGCATCACACAGTCAATGCCGTATTTAATACTTTCATTTAAAAAAATAATATTATTGTAGCCCATGCATTGCTGGGGTTTATTTAGCTGCCTCCCATGGCATCCCACCCACCCTGCGGAAATACAATTCTTTCTTAGAAAGTTTTACAGAGGCAGATTTTTCCACAATTAATTTTTATCAGGCAAGCATTATTTCACTGGCATAACCACATTCTGCTGTAACTGCATTTTGGCCGTGGTATTTCCAGCCCCATGCCTCCATGAGAACGGGGCACCCCTATGCACCCTCTATGGGCACACTGGGCACCAGCACCAAACCCAACGCTGGCGAGGACCGTCTTTGCCAAACCCAGGCACCCCAGCAAGGATTGTCCATGCCAGCACGTGTCTCTGCCACATCCCTGGGATGTGAAATGCTGGCCTCAGCCCTGCCCTTGCCGGCGCTGCTGCCTGCAGAGCTGCCGCTGTGATTTCCTATAGGAGCAATTTAGCATCACTCGTCTGCAGGGAATACATCGCTGAGGTTAGCTTAATCTCTTTAACGGCAGTTTCCCCATTAAGGTCTTTACACAACCTCTGGCCCAAAGAGATGTACTTAGCATTATTTATTTGTCCGCTGAAATGCTTGGATAGCCCCTCAGTTGATCCTGTCAAAGAGGGTCAAAAGTTCAGCAACAGATTTACGACCCCCCCCAAGGACCCTCCTGCCAGGAAAGCTCTGCATCTCCGTCCTGGCCAAGCACTGCAGTTAGCTTCAGGACAGATGTCATTAAAAGAGAGCAGGTGTCAGTGGCAGCACATCCTTTAAGGGGCTGCACAGCTCAGCATCTGCAGGAGTCACCTGGGCTCCACGGGGGCTGGGTTCTCTGCACACAGGCAATATTCTCAGGTATCATGCTAGGGTATAATCTGATAAGGCTTAAAACCATATAGTAAAAAGTGGTTTGGTTGGTTTGTTTAAGAACAATTTAAAAATAGAATTAAAAGCCTAATGACAGTTACTTCTTAAACATAACCAGAAACAGGAAACCTACTGCAGAGCTGGTGGGGCCAAGGGCTGCCCGAGGCATGGCAGAGACTGTCAAGAAACTAAAACCAGGTGGGAAACACAGGAATTATGTACCCTGGCTTGGACACTGATGGAGTATTCAGTGGTTCCCAAGCTGGAGCATCTCCCTTGGAAAGACCCATTGGGGCAGCTCTCACACTGGGGTAGCCAGTAGGGAAAATACATAAAACAAACCAAGAAAACCCTAAGGAACCCTCCCGGCCCAGCAGTCCTCGTCCGTCTGGTCTAAAGCCATGCAAGGCAGAAAATGCGGTGCATAGCCTACTGCCTCCGCTCCAAAACAGACAGGAGGGGCAAGGGGAAGGTGCTAGACCAGCAGCTCCGACTCCCTCCGTGAAACCATCTGGAGCTGCAACACACCCCCGAGGCAGCAGAGAGACTCGAGATGGGGACGTCGCACCCTGCAGCCCGCTTTAGTGTGTGCTGAAGGGCCAACAAGTACCTGGAAAAGGTGAAATGATCTCTCTGGCTGGCCTTCGCACAAGGTTGCCCCCAAAAAAGACCCTCTGAAAACCAAACCCAACTTGTCATGGGACAAAAGGGCAGGTCCTCTTGCCCACAGCCAGTGAAAAGACACACGTTAGGTTTTAGCAAGAGGAGGATCATGGTCCACAATCCATCTGCACTAAAATCTATCCTCCAGTTCATAACATAAGTGATCTAGAAGGATTCAAGTATGAGACAAAAATTATTCAGGCTAGCCAAAACTAAAAGCGACTTTGAATGGATTTGCATTAAGACTCTCACAGTACTAAGTGACAGCGAAGAAATGGAAGATTAAATTTAATGTCAATAAATGCGAAGCAGTGCACTGGAGAAATGCAATCCTAACAATACAAACACGACAACAGGCCTCAGAATAGCTGTTACTGTCCAGAAGAGAAACTGTGCACTCGTTCTGGAGAGTTCACTTCCAACTTCTGCTCAGTCCTCAGCAGCTGCCAAAAAGGCCATTCAAGGTTTAGAAGCAATTAGGAAAAGAGCAAAGGATGAAAGATCAAACATTATTTTACCATCTGTACAGTTAGGAGGAGAGAGGGCAATCGCAGGGAGGATCCAAGGTGTGGAATGATATCCAAGGACAAGGAAAAGAAGTGACAGATAAAGAGGGACTCGACAGAGAAGTCATGAGACGAGAACAAGGAATGACTCTGGTTCTCATGGCCTAAAACCAAGGCGGCAGACACTGAAATCATTAGCTACTGGATTGAAACACTTTACAGAGAGGTTCTTCATACAGGGTCAATGGGAAAATACCTTGCTGCGGGATGCTGCGGCCTAGAAAGATCCAGAACAGCAACCAGACAAATTAGAGAGGAATAGTAAATCCAAAGCACTGACCTGTGAGCTGCTGGAAGCTCCGTGGGTAGATGTAATCTCACTGGCTATTAGGAAAAACATTTTCCAGGATGTGGGTGGTCAGATATAGACCATGAGACTGTGGGATCTCCATCCCTGGAGACACACAGCTCAGCTGGACCAGTGCTGTGTAACCTCATCTGATCGGCCCAGCTTTGCACGGAGGCTTGGGACACGCAGACGTCCCTCCCAACCGGCAGTATTTGGTGTTTGTGTGATAGTGATCATGCGATGCTTACCCTGGCAGCCGCCTGGACCTCCACCCCAAGAGCATCGCCAGCATCCCCTTTTTATTCTCCTGTACTCAAGGCTGGAGAGATCCTGAATGTCACCACTATTCAAGTGACAGCATTCATTTCTCCAAGAGAATGGCTGGTTTTCTGTGAACGCTGCACGCAAAATTATTGTTATTACATTATTTGGGGGGGAATGAGGACTTAAACTCATTTACCTGAACCTTTCAGAGCCTGCAAAGGAGTTCAAGCTCTTCACATACACACACAAAAAAAATCCATCCACTGAAAGCTACAGGGAGCAGCAGAATTTAGTCTTAAGAGTGACATGGAAATAGATTAATTTTTTTTTCCCATTTCATATTCTAATTACAATTCTTCTCCCCCTACTATTTTCTGTTCTCATTACAGTCTTAAAATTGCTCTGCAAATTCTGTACCTTATTCTGCTCTTCCTACCATCTTTGTCATGGAAATGAGAAACAGAATGTATAAGCATGAAAATATTGCCGAGTTCAAAACTCTGCTTAACCCTTTCATGTGCGACTCCGAAAAGAAGCGAAAGCAGCACAGACCAGGTAATCCTTCATCCAGCCTCCTCTCCTTTTTCCAGCCGCTGCAAGGGAGAAGAACGATGCTCAGGGAAATGCACTATTAATGTAAAGGGCAAAGTTGCTCACCCTGACACCTCTGCTGTGCATGGAGGAGGGGTTGGGTTTTTTCAACTCCACAGGTTTTGCCCCTGAGGGCAGAACATGATGTAACAGACTCTGACCATATTCAGATGGTTGTGTTTAGTTTTTAGCCTCCAGTCTGCCAGCAGCCTGATGTAACGCTGGCTGGGAGAGGTGCTGCTGGTGCTTCGAGCTGCACTGTGTACTGGGGGCATGGGAGGTCTCCATCCCCTCCTTCCCTGCGGTGCAGAGAGCTCACCAGAGCTTTGGCCACACCAAACCTTTCCCGATTTCTCTCGAACTTTGGGCACTGATAAGGAAAACCAGCCCCCTGGGAGGCGCGGAGCACCTCCTGCCGCCCACCCTCCCAGCACACCCCTGCTCTCACCCAGCAGCTCTCCAGCCCATCGCTGACCATGCTCAACGCTGTTTACTTTGCAAGATACGATCGGCCTGATGTAGCTGCAAGGCTTGGGCACGTACATCACTTCCTTTTCGAAACCAAACAGGCACATCCTGCATTGTTTATCATGCTTACACAGGTGCTCGAGGAGTTTATCTGCTAAAAAAATAAGTACCAGGCGGTTGCTAAGCTGGTCCTTCTCCCGTTAGCAGCTGGATAAGCGGGAGAGCTGAAGGCACCAGCTCGCACTCTAAGTGCCTGGTGCACTGTGCATTGCTGGGGAGGGAGGAAGGTGAATGAATGCTGCTCATTTCCTGGCACCGGGCTGGTGTGGAGACAGTCTGAAACAAACACAGTAAGCGACAATGAGACTGCACTGCACTGCCTGCCTACCAGCAACTCCTGCAAGGTGCAGGAAACAGCGGGGCAGAAAACCTACAGAGATCCAAAAGAAGCCATGGAGGCTCTGCGCAAGAACTGTGCCAGTGCCAAAGGCACCTAGAAACACTGCTTGTTGCAAGATAAAACCTAAGGGTTGAGATGAAAATAGAGCTTATACCTGCCTGCCTCGGAAGCAGCTGCCAGCGTGGCTCTGCTCCGGAAGATGCTGCTTTCGACACCAGAACAGCAGCCCTCACTGCAACCAGCGGTATCCCTGCAGAGGGGCTACACGCGGCCACCGGCACCAGAACAGCTGGGGAAGCATGCGGGAAGAAAGAAACCATAAGCCAGGAAGTTTTCCATCCCAGAATTTTGTCCCCTGGCCGAGGGAGCAAGCAGGGACCCTGCATGGGCAGCGATGGTTGGATGCTCCCCCACGTCAGGGCTGAAAGCGAGCGCCGGGGTCGAATAAAAGCACGTGCGGGCAGGGAGAAGCGCTGGGCCTGGCGTATGGGGCGGGAATGATTTTTGGAATTCTCTGTCTTTTGGCAACTGCAAAGCAAATAAAGAAATAAGCACGAGTGCAAGTCGCAGGGAGGAAGAGAGCTGTCAGAGGAGCGATGCAAAGATTGCTTAAAGCTATTAACTTTTTAAGACCGTGTATTATGCCTCCGAGCCCGATGCCTTGCTGACAGCCGTGCAGGTTAACAACCTGGCTCCCAAACAGCCCCTCGCTCACTCCAGTAACTCACAAAATCACAGGTGCTGCTCGACTGCCATTCAAGCAGATAAACAGTAACTTAAATGCTCTCTACAGCCACTGTTCCTTCAGCAAAGCCGGTCTGAAGCACAGCCCAGCGCGCCCGTGCTCTGCGCCTGCAAGCACAGCCGGGTACCTGGCTAGACACTTCCAGCTGAAGCTCTGCCCCAGGAGCGAGAGCAAAACCACATCTCTGCCCCCCCCCCCGGAATTCAACATCGTGGCTTTTTAATTCTCTTGCAAAACGTAAGGGAGAAGAATAATTGATTTGCAAGACAACTTTCCTGAGAATGGGGAGCATTATGCAAAACCAAGTAGTCAGGAGCGGAAAAACAATACAAATCAAAGCTTCCACGCTATTCATTTAGAGAAGCGTTTCCAACACACAAGTATTTGGCACCGGTGAAAACCTGCCTTCTGTGGTTCTGTACTCAACTGTGTATGCAAATAACTCTTGCAGCGGTACATACTATGACTTGCAAAAAAAGGGCTGACAAAGTAGAACCCATTTCACAGTTTTACCTTAGACGTTTGGACAGGCTCATGATTAAAAAAAAAACGTAATGAAGTGAGCTTTCCTTTAAAGACAAAAAAACCCCAAACCCAAGGATGATAGGAAGGTAATTTCTGAAATTGCATCCTGGAAGTCTGGGAGCATCTTCAGCGCCCATTTTTCATACAGGTGTGTAGCACTCGGCATTCTTCCCCCTCTTATTTGGCCCCATCTTATTTAAATCACAGCCTCCATGTGCATCTCCTGGAAGTGTTTTTACATCACTTAACTAGATCCTAATCCTAGCGAGAGTTAGGAAGGCCCAATACAGAATAATGCAGCGCACAGCCTCCCGTATCACAGAACCGTCTTTTATCCCATCAGCATCACAACCCAGTTACTCTTTCCAAACCCCCACAGTCAAATCAACAGGACTGCTCCCAACCTCAGTGTGTATTTGGACGTACACAGACAATGGTGAGCTTGTCCCGGCACACTTGGTCACTGTGATGGAGGAAGGATGCACCGAGGGAACCCAAACCCTCATGCTGAGACTTGGGGAGCAGAGGGAGTTCACCCAAACCCAAACTCTTCAGATTAAAGTCTGGCAGAGGTTTGAAGGTGGCCAGATTTCAGACCCCTACTCTGCCAGAAAGAGCATCGTCTCCAGCTCATGGGTCTCCTTTTGACTATGCTGATGCTGCTGCCTTTTAACAAAAATTGCAATTATCCTCTTGCACAAAGAGCAACAAGCCCCCAAGCCATTCCAGTACCCTGGGCTGCACCCAGAGGACCCCTCTGCCACCCACAGCCCCCATCTAAGAACCCAGCCCCTCCAGTGTGGAAGCAAAGGAGCAACACAGGATTTTCATCCCAAAAGGATTTGCTTTTGAGGGGCCAAGGTGACAGGGGCCAGGCTGTGCTTCGGAGGCTGCAAGCCAAGCAAACCCTTAGGAGAAAATACCCCAAAAGCCTTAAAAATCCTGCCCTCTGCAGAAAAAGCAGTTTTACTGGAAGCTTGGTCCAAGGAGCAGTTGAAATACGCTCCCAAGCAGGGACGGGCAGCTGCGGAGCTGGAAGGGGAGCTCTGACCTCGGTGGCGACCCGAGCAGCATGCCGCGCGGTCGGCTTAAATAACCCAGCCTCCGCGGCTGCTCCGACAGCACGGTCCCACATCCGTGAGAACAGCAAAACCCCACGGAGCGGCAGTTGCAGCAGGTCGGAGCGGGGTCGTGAACGCACAGACGCACTCGGGGCACGGGCGCTCGTCGCCGCTGTGAAGTCAGAGGCTGGAGCCAAAACCCAGTAAGAGGCCGCAGGAGACAGCGCTGAGCTTTGCAGATGTTGCACGCACGAAGCTGCCAACGCAAGCGCTGGGGTTGCGACTTCACACGCCCGAGACTCAAGACATGCAAACCCATGGTTGAACAGAAGCTGAAACTCAGCGACGTTTCACATGGGCAACAAAATCACATCGGAAAGGTTCTCCACAGGCAGCATTACCACATCCTTGTACGTCCTATTTTATGAAGTGCTGAGTTAGGTTTGCCAGACAAAGCTGCTGGGCTGCATTTCCAGGGGGTTGTGCATGTAACAGCCTTGCCAACCGCATCACCCTGACCACGATTCCTCACCGGGTCCACATGTTGTACCCAAAGCTAGTACCACTACCTTCCCAACTTCAACTTCTGGGAATTAAATAACCCACCGACCCAAAAACCCCAACACATCATCCCTCCCAAGTTCTTCTAATTTCAGCACTTTTGGGTTTTTTTTTTGAGATCTCTCTCTGTCCATCTTATTAATCTTTCCAGCAAATTTTACTGCTGCGTAACATTTTCATGAGGGCAAGAAGGTAGTTCGTGCTTACGACAGCCAAGCTGGCCTCGGGTTTGCTCGTTAAAATACACACCTTAGTGTTGAAGATTCTCAGCATATTAAAAAGACAGTTGAAAACTCATTAAAATTAATGAAACTAATCAGAAAGAAACACCTCTGATTATTATTATGCCCCTGCCACACGGTAAATAATTGAATAGAGATATTATTATTATTACTATTATTATTATTATTAACCCTAACAAGAAGTTTAAAGTGTTTTGATGAGAAAAAGCAGCTTTGCTTGACTAATTACTGACTTAAATAAAAATAAACAAAGGGAGTCTTCGTGATTTTACCAAAGTCCTGCCTTTTTTCCAAGCAGTTAAAAGCAAGACTGACAGCTTTATAGATAGGGAAATGGGCAGATAAGATAAACACGCACAATACAAACTTGTCCAAAGCTTTTACAGCCTTTCTCTGCACCACTTCCAGCTCATTAAATTACAGTATTACTATAGATTTGCAGCAAAATTATCTTTTATCTCGGCTTCTTTTAAAGCTATTTGGCATTTGCTAGTATTTCCTATTATAAATCTAATTGCAGATTCCAAACAGACAAGGGCTCATTAAGCCTTAATTATGCACATGTTGTTTTCAACAAACATTTTCATTTGGACTGCTGTGAGCTGTAATTGTTCAGAAGGCACCGCAGCCGCCCATTACCCACTTTCCTGGGATGGCAAAAGCTACTTTCAAGTAGGTCACGGCTCGGCTGAACAAACCATTTGCAACCTGTAGAGTTTGGGTTGTGCCGCTCCGTCGGGAACGCCGACAGGACAGCATCGCCGGTCACTGGGGAGCCGTTGGAAGCAGCTGGAATGCTTCCCGTGCTGGGGGTGCTCCCCGTGCCCATGCTGAGCCCTGCTTGTGGCGTTAACCATGGCTGGCATGGGCGGCTAGAGGAGGGGAGCACGGACACAGGATGGGAAATGGGGCATGACCACCCTTCCTGGGGAGCAAAGCCAGTGGGCATGACTTGCCAACAGCACGTGGAGGTGCTGCTCGCCTTTGGCTATGGCCAGGAAGCGGGACTCCTGCTCAGGTACCTCTGAGGATGCTGCCTGTCTCAGCCCATCTGTACACCTTCTGCCTGAAAGCTGGTCTCCAGCCCACCATCAACCCTCAGACCTCGTCCAGCCTCACTGCACCGCGTCACCACAAGCACCATGGGACAAAAAGGTTTTGGTCCATCCAAAACGCTGTGAGGATGGAGGGGAGCCCTTTTCACTTCTTGTTGGGAGTCACATTTGTGTTGCACTCCAAAATAAGAAGTAACCCACATGAAGAGCTGAGCTTTTAGAAGTCCAGGCTGCCTTCTAACAGCACGGAAGCTGCATCTGCTCAGACTGAGCAGCGTTAACGGAGCAGGCATGAGCTGCAGGACGGCAACATCAAGGTCCTGGGTCCTTCCAGCCTTAGTCCTTCCAACTTTGCCCACCCCATGACTCCTGGGCAGTGGTGCCTGGGTTAGCAGAGCACCTCACCAGCTTCTCCTGAGCCTCTTTAAGGAAGAAAAACCTCCTTCTAATAAATGTTTTCCCATCTAATTAAGGGTTAAAGCTCCAAAGGTAGGCTGGAGGTGCAGGTTATGGCTTGTTTTAGCACTGCTGAAAATGGCAATGTGCCAATACAATCGGTGTTGCAACTTCTGGCCTAAAAGCCTGCTGGCCGGGTATCCACTACACTATCTCAGGACAAGAGAGGTGGGCCAAAAAGGCTTCGGTATATTAATAAATTAGCATTCCCCTTCCTCACATTTCTTTCTCTCTTCTCAGTGTAGGAAATGACAAATTCTCTGCCATGTCCTGAAGACTCATGTTGCACTGTTAGAAGGAAAATGTGTCAGAGTAAGCATGAAATCTTACGGCCTTGTCTTTGAAAAAGACAACTTTTCAAGCAGTAGTTTGACCTAGAAAGGTTTTCTAGGTCATTTTGAGTTGGCATGTATATGTCTGACCTACTAAATTTAACACAATAAAATTACAGACTTCGTTTCAACCTGTCGGTGTCAGATGATTCATAAATTCAGATGCACTATTTACAAAACTGCTATTCATATATTCACAAATAAGGTCTCGCTAGGCTCCTTCTGGCGGGGAAGTATTTGCCCTGTTCCACATTAACTCATGCTGACAAAGGGAAAATGTAAAAGCTCCTTGACAAGCCAAGTTACCGTCTTTCTCACACAGCCCTTACCCTCACCTCACGCAGGATTTATGGCTGTGCTACCCCTTCCACTACTGTTGAAATTCCCCAGACTGCCCTGTTACCGGCTTTGCCATGGGGTGGGAACCCCAAAGGCCTGGCCCTTCATGCCTCAAAGTGTGCAGGACACTGATCAGCACAGTTGCCTAATGCAGCAAAGGGAAACGTTACTCACTATCGAGATACTCGTGCTCCAGACCGTGCATCCCTCCAGCGAAGCCACCGGCACGGCGGTGACACCACCAGAAACGCCCTGAAAAGTCCAACATGGACTCTGCAAGAGGAGGAACAGCCCATGCTCAGCCCGCTGGGATGCACAGAGGAGACACACCTTGGTGGTGGCAGCTGCCTGCATGGGCTTTATCCTTGGCCTCCCGCAGAGGAGCAAACATCATTTTGAAGAACCAAAGGGACTCCAGGGCCGGGTCCTTGCAAGCAGCCCTCCCTGCAATGATGCATTTCACACCTGCACACTTGAGGGGTGCTGTGCACTGATCCGCAGGCAGTTTCCCTCCAGATAAGCGTGCTTTCAGCCCTGGAATGGAGCCTGGCCCCGAGCCTGCTTGCAGCCAACACCTTCAAACAGAGGCTGTAAGGCCAGGAGCATGAAAAGCCCACGGAGCTGGGTGCGTGTCCCGCTGCACACATCCCAGGCTGTCCACCCCAACCACACCAGCTGGGCTGAGCAGCTGTTACTGCCCCGTAACTGGTGTGTTCATGGCACTCCATCGCCCCTCTTCGCTTTTATAATTTCTTCCTGAGCACTAGGATCAGGAATGTATCTCCAAAGGCACATCCAGCTCAGGAAGGCTGGACTCACCAACCAAAGAGCTTGCAAAGCAGCAGTCATCTGCACAGGGCTGCCATGGAGCATGGCCTTGGGCAAGACATTGCCCACAAGGTCAAGGCATGGGTGGGAGAAGCCATTTTTCCTTCCTTGCCATAGCAGTGTGGGAGGAGAGGGACCTCCTTACACATGCCACCCTCACAATCATGTCAGTGTAGAGGTGGGACCATGCCAATGGGGGCAACCAGCAGAGCTGCACCTAGTCCTGCTGCTTCTCCAGCTGTTGCGATGCCCATCAAGGGCACACGAGGGATGGGAACCACCTCACAGGCTTCTCCAGCCTGGGCAGGCTGCTTGAACACTTGCAAGGGGTTTCATGGTCCTTTTGCAGCAGGGAAGGATGCGCTGTTAAAACAGATCAAGATGTTACACCCCCAGACCCAGGGTTTTAATGAGAAGACACTCAAGTTCAGCTCTGATGGCTTCTGAGATCTTTTTGAACCACATGTTTACAGAGACTGGGACCCTCTGCTGAGGTCCTCGCAGTGCCTAAGACACCTAAAAAATCACATTTGCTAGCTAACAAGATTATTCATTCATGCTTTCTCCAAAGGCATTTAGTGGGGGAAAGTGATTTCCACCAAACACTCTGCATGCCAATTCTGGAAGTCACGCCAAGATTTCAGGCCCTCCAGTGGTTATGTTCCATTTATATTTCAGCCGCACCTCTATAAAAGATAGCATTTTTTTTCCACTTTCAAATTTTTCATAACTATGAAGAGAAAGAATCCTCCTTGTTCTGAACCTACAGGGAACACCAGGAATTATACCATTGCCCTGTGCTACAACAGCCGCAAACTGCTTCAGTTTAAACTCAATCACATCAATGAAGGTTTTCTTTGAGCTTGTATTATAGAGATTTAAGCATCCTGGAGAGATGAAAACACTTAATTTTTTACTGCCTGGCCATAATCCCTTGTTTCCCACGGTTGCCCTGTAACCTGCCCCTCTGCAATCCTCCAAAGCTACACGTGCAGCATCTTCTCCACCTGCTAATTATAGGCTCCATTGTGCCAGATAATTCAGCCCAAGTGAGGCTGCAGGGTGGTTTTCTATCACCACACCGCGTTTTGCTGTTGACTATAAAAACAGAAGAATTAATCACCTTCTCTAGTCAGTAAGTGGGACTGGACACGTGTGCTCATTGGAAAGGAAAACGATTTTGGTTCCTTTAAACAAAACATAATGAATCTCCCAAGGAGCAGAAAGCTCATTGTTTGTATTTCTTGAAAAACAGTGTATTAATATATTAAGTGTAAAAGAATATATATTCCGCAAGTCAAAGCGGAAACAACATGCAGCATGGTCAGATCTGAAGGGGTCTGCAAGTGCTGATGCAGACAACACCCAGGCAAACACTTTATGTGACATCACATTGACCTCTGCTGCCCTCCGGAGCTGTAGTTTCAGTCTGAGTGGAGATATTTACTGCAGGCAGTATGGAAACCATCATTCTGTCTCCTCCCATCCATCCATCCATCCATCCATCCATCCATCCATCCATCCATCCATCCATCCATCCATCCATCCATCCATCCATCCATCCATCTCTTGGGTCTCGGAGCAGCCTGGGACATGCTGCCCATCAAGCCCTACCTGCACCCAACAGCCCCCAGCACGACACCCAAGTATATTTAACTATTTTTTTCTAAATTCAGAAATTAGGCTCACTCTCTCCTTCCCAGGGTGCTTCTGCTCTCCCACCACTGCTAAGCCACAGTTCAATTAGCCATCAGTCGTGCCCCTGCCATTCTCCAAGGCTGCCCAGCTAGGGTCTCCAATGATGCTGGGAACCAGGGCAGACCCCACACAGCACCAGGGCACAGGATCTCTGAATTCAGACCCCAAACATCCCATAAGAACAAGATGTACAGAAGCATTTTATCAACAGCTTAAACTCCAGCTTATGCCACAGAGAGATAGGTTTTAGCTTTTCCTCTCCGACCTGCCCTTGAGCTGCTGGGTCAAAGCACCAGGGATACACCCATGCCAGCATCCCCAGCCCAAGGCATACACCAGAGCCAAGCGCTGGAAACTTCAGCCTGGGGAAAAGAGCATGTGCTCTTTTCCTGCTCACATCCACTGTGAGCAGGAAAGCGGGAGGACTGAGAGCCATGCGATGGAGAAGCACAACCTGGGCACACAGGAGGCATGCCAGGAGGAGGAAGCTCTTGCAGAAGACCTCGCTGGGACTGCGGGAGACCTGGGGAATGCACAAAGGCTGCATGAGTTTGGTTGCAGCAGCCTTCTTCCCCCCACCTCACAAAGCACAGAGGAGATACCGTATTAACTTCTTTTTAAGTACTGAAGAGATGGTCGTGGATGAGATGGCAGAGGAGGGGATAGATTGGGTAATTCCAAGGATACGTGGGTAATTCCAAGGATATGTGGGTAATTCCAAGGATACGTGGGTAATTCCAAGGATACCACACTGCTGGGGCCACAGCAGCTGATTTGTTCTTCACATGCCCCGCCCCAACAGCCCTGGAGAGCTTGAGACAGTGAGAACTGAAGAAAAAATTTCTGGTGGACTCTGTCTCTGTATCAGTCCCAGCAACATGCACTGAGCGAGGTTCCTGTACAGACAACTCACGGATGATCTCAAACAACAGCTAAAGAGTAGAGTAAAACACAGTGGGCAGCAGCTCTGCTGAGGTCAGTCTGTCTTCCCCCAGAGAAGGCGAGCACCGGTTTGTTCAGTCTGCAGATGCAGGAGGGTTACGACACTGGCTCTGTCACCTGCCAGATGAAGGTAAAAGAGTGTCCAGTTGCTAGAAGTTGAAACCCCTGAACGCTAAGGCCCAGCAGTCCCAAAGAACTTAGAAAATGTCAAAATCAGCTGCTCTGCAGAAGAGCTCTGGGATGGCAAACGCCAAGAGAGACTTGGAAAGCCAACCTGCAAATCAGGACAACTGAAGCCTTATCGTAGGGTGAGGAAGACTGGTGACAACAAAATGGACCCAGAGGGCACATAAGAGATGATGATGGTACCATGCTGCAACGAAACAGCATGGTTCTTCTGGGAGGGGAACCAGCACCCGGTACTGGCCCGGCAGCTCGCCCTCAGCGACCGCGGGTTACGGGAGAACCGGCTGCTCAGGCGTATTGACACTTTCCAAGGTTTCTTCTCAGAGCTCTCCACAAAGAAAGATGTAAAACTTTGAACCAACTCGATCTGGGGTTCAACCCACCTCAATAAAGGTGCATTTTCTTTGCACCAGCTTCCACTGGCGTGGATGCTCTCAACTGAAATTTCATTTAAATACAGCGTGAGGAACTGAGTTAAGCTTACATTAATACAGACCGATCTCAACTGTGTGATCAGTTCCCATATCGAGCTGTGCTTTGGTTTAACCAAACTGGCGTTTAGATGTGGGTGACGCTGTACGCAGACCCGACGCTGCCGAGGGCCATGACAAGACTTAAGCATGCGACTCGTTTTTTGAGATAGAAGTAATTAACAACACACCAACAGGAATATTTAACCAGGTCTCCTGTTGCTTAATCTTTATTAATGACGTGGAAACTAGGCTGCACAGTGAAACAAAGTTTGCAGATGAAAAGAACATTATTTAGGTTAATTACAAACGAGGAAGTCTTGGGAAATTCAGAGCCAGCTAACCAAGCAAAAGGCAAATCAGAGCAGGAGAAACCCTGCGCTGTCAAATGCAGAACAGTCCATGCAGGAAGGAGCGCTTTGGAATCTTCATGGACTTTAGCAGGGTTTAAATTAACTGAACATTAAGCGATAAGACCAACTATCACGTCAAGCGCCCCATGCAAACCTCTACTGAAAGCACAGCAATATCAAAATGATAGAGTGCAAAAATAACAGGTCAGAAAATAACACAGAAGATACTGTAATGTTGTTATCCAAGCTGTCAGCACACACTTGCTTCAGGTGCTGAATTCACTCACCCCCTCCTCAGAGGGGAGAGGTGGGAATACAAGGGTAGAAGGATGGGAAAGCAAGGCCCTGGGGCAAGACAGGACATTTGAAATATGGAGGTATTTTGTGGAAGAAAAATGGAAAAGACCCTGTTTTATCAAAAAGGGAGGTAGAAGTGACCTGATGGTGATGTACAAAATCATTAATTTTGGCAAATCACTCGATGCAGGGATGCGAGTCCCCAGCACAGGGGCTGTTCCCATGCTCCATCGGAAAAGTGCAGTGGTGGGTGCTGACCAGGACATCCAGCACACAGGGAAAAACTGCTCTAATCTTGCCCCAAACAGGCTCATTTAGAGGCCATCGGTTTCCCCATGTATAAAACATGGATAATCGTGCTCATCTCTGGCACCGCAATGAGACGTTTGGCGATGCTCCTGCAAGGAACGAAGCACCTGCACCGGCTGGGAGGAGAAATCCCCTGCAAACACAGCCGCGTCCTGTCATTCCAGTTTTGTATCTCCAAGGAACAAGGTTTGTAATGCAGACGCAGCTCCCACTCGGGGCTGGGTCAGAGGCACGATTCCTAGTGAAACAAATCAAGGCTTTGATCACTGAAAGCAGAATTTCACAGCATGCCAGGCTAAAAAAAAACCCACTTACCTATCCCAAAGCAGAAGATAATACTTAAAGGAAAACAAAAGGGGCGAAATTCACCTCTGACTTTAGATTTATACCTGAGAAGTTTCGCTCTCCCACGCCTAAACAACCAAAAAAAACCCCACAGTATTTTCAAGATGGCTCATTTCAGGGCACTAAAATCCCGTCTGAGAACTCACAAGCACTGTGCACCCGGCCCTGCTGCGGGTGGTGTTGGGGGCTGTTTTTCCACACCTGTTTCCTCAGCTTCAAGGAAACAAAGCTCCTCCTTTCCACCCAGCGATGGTGCACCTCAACTGCCTCAGCCAGGGGCAAAGCCTGGCTGGAGGGAGGGGAGCAATGCCAGGCGCCCAGCAAGGAGACATGACATCCCCACCGTGAGGTCCAGCCTCCTGGTGCTCAGCGCCGGCTGCTCCCCCGCCCCAGGTACGGTGACAGGCAACCGAGGAGCGCATGGTCCTCGGGGACCGGGGAGCTGCTGTGCATCGGTATGGGTTTTCTAGTCAGGGCAAGGCAATCATGGTTGCACCACCACCCCCCAAAAGATGAGCTGAAAAGCTGAGTGTGTCATGCCATTCCTTGTCTTAGCATCATCCATCACTGATGCAGAAGCAGGAGCAGAGCGGCATTCCTTTGAAGGCATGGCAGAGGTCACAACACTAAAAAGCTGTTTGCCAAAACCTGAGCTCCACTGCTGCCCCAGCCAGCGGGCCAGGACAGACCTCCACACGCCACTAATGCCAAGGCCAAGAGTGAAGAGCGGTAACTGCTGCTCCCTCCTCGGACGCATCCAGCACTGGTGCTGATGGCCGCAGGGCTGGGTGCTGCACGGCCGGGCTCACACGACCTGCCAGGGTGAGGAGCAAGGGCTGAGCCACAGCAAAGAGACAGGGCATGAGGCAGAAAGTCAGAGTTGGCCCATCTTGGCCAGGTTTCCTTCCCCTCCTCCCCCTTTCTCCAACTGCGACAGCTCTTACAGCTTCATCCCAACACCTTGTGCCAAACTGAGCCATCGCTGCAGCACTTCATGCACATGACGACAGCAAAAACAAGGGGCAGGAGGAAACGAGCTGAGCAGCGCAGCTCCAGGGCGCCGAGGCTGCTCGCTGGCTGCTGGTTATTAACGGTTGCATGCTATGCAGGCAAACCCTTCCTTGGCATACGCTGCTGCAGGCGTAGCGGACTCCTGCCAACTTTGGATCCAACTTTCCATTAAGCAGTGACTTGAGTATTTTTAACAGACCCTTCTGTCTGAAGATGAAGTTTGCAGAAACAACAAAACCAACGGCAACCACAAAAAAACCCCAACAAAGCACCAAGACTCCAAGGAAGCAGCCCCAAGCTCAGAGGCTGTTCAGCTCCACACGGCAGGTGAAAGCAAAGCCCATGTCTCCAAAAAAACCCAGCAACCTCCTGTCATTCAGATGGTATTTGAAAGTGAATGCCAACGCCAACCAATCAACTCCACGACAGGATTCAAAGAACAATATATCCAAACCTCAGTGCTGCGGCCAAGAATGTATTTGCAATGCAGGAACGCTCCAGCAGCAGCACAGAAGCCGTTTGCAGGAGTAAATGAGGTTATTTTGGCAGCAGAGCGGATGTAGCAAACAAGCCACTTTAACTGACTATGGTAAACAGAGATGAAGTGATTATAGCAAGAATGAATGTAATAGGGTTCTGAGTTGCTTTGAATTGCCTTGACTGACCACAATATCTGATAAAACCAATGGAAAAAGTTCTGGTTTCCTCTTGCATATAATTGATTATCTTAGTGAGATCTACTGTTTTATATACACATAACACACACACACTCACAGCCCTCTGAATTTCAGTTACTTTCCAATGCTGCCAGAAATAACCCAGATCAGGAACAGTTAGATGGTATTTATTTTTGTCTGGGGTCACGGACTCCAGAAGTGAGAAAGGATGCAAAGCCCTCTCCCAGAATAAGCACCTGGGAGGTTTGCTTTGAGTAGCTGAGATGGAACTGCTCTGATCCATCCATAACTAACACAGCTCCTTGCTTGCTTTTGAGATAGGGAGGGAATAATCCTAGGGGTGGGGGGTGAGCATGCTGCATGCCATTAGTCAGATCTTCCTCAGGGCTCTCTTCCTTGACAAAGAAACTCTGGATTCTGTTTATAAACAAGATGTAAACGTGTCATTGGAATTTCCGCAGTGCCAAGAGCTGGCAAATGAAGATGATGGCACATAAAAGGAAATAGCCCTGGTGCAACCCCGTGCCCGGGGAAGGCTGTGGAATACAGTCAGGCGACTGGAGAGCAGTGATTTGGGATTGAGTGGATGGAGGGGGGGATAGGAGAGATGAGTCCATGCTCTTTCCTGCCTGCTATTCGATTCCTTTTGCATAGCAGCGGCATGGGCCAGAAGACTTTTGTGCAGGCAAGTTTGGGTGTTCGCAGAATCCCATGGCGGCTACCACCTCCATCGCCTCCTGCCCCAGCCACAAAGGCACCTCTTTGCCTTGGCCTTTACCGGAAGTTATTAAAGAACAACAAGAAAACATAAACAAGCAAAAGAACACCTAACGGGACCTGCAAGCTCTGGTCGCTGCGGTGAAGGCAAATGCTGCAACCAAAACACGCCAAAAAGGCCGGCAGGCTGGGGATGGCTGGGGCTCGGTGGGTGCTGGGATGCACAGCGAGCTCACCTGCCGACAGCGCGAAGGAGCCGAATATCCACAAACAAGTTTCCCGTCTGAAATTAATTTACTTACTGAAACAGCATTCAGCAAAACCTGTGATTAATATTTTCCTCCCCAGGCTCCTAACATGACACAACAATAATTAATGAAATATGAAACTGAATCCGAGTTACAGTAAGTGTAAAAATATTGTTTCTTTCATCTTTCCCTCTCTTTATCCCTCCCAGGGGTGGGGGACACCGAGCCCCACGCGTGCAGCGTGGGGTGTGCGCTCACTGCCAGCCCTGCGTCCCAGGACAACGCTCTGCACTGGTAGGAATGCGGAGCTGATGTTTTGGCACCCACCCCTGGATACCTGGGGCACCCTACTCGGCAGGGGCAAAGCAGCTGGGAGGTCAGGAGGAGGGTGCTGGTGAAGGGGAAGCAGCGCCGCAGGCATGGCGGGGAGCGAGCTGCACTTTTTGGTACGATGCATGCTGATAAAGCAACTGAAATGCAGCTGGAAGATTCAATCCTAACGACCACGCGCTGTGTTATTTTGCCCAATGTTTTCAAAGCCCACCTTCCTTTTATCCGTTCTCCTCTACGGCACAGCACTCCCTGGCCATGTCCAAAAGCACTCATGGGCAAATAGCAGAGTGGGGTTTCAAGGAGGCCACTCACAGCTGGAATACACCAGAAGAGGGTTTTAAATAACAGCTTTAGCAGCACAAAAGCTCCTCTCTGGAAGGCTGAGAGGGGATACACTGGGAGGGGGTGCCAGCCCTGGGAGGGGGTGGTGGCACAGTTTCATGGCCACTCCTGCAACAACTGACAGCACGGCTGGGATGCTCTCTCCAAAACCCACATCCTTCTCAACGGGTAGCTGATTGGGATGTGCAGAGGGCTCCAGCACAGCCCCTGGGCGCAGGGCTGCCCACGGGGTATTCTGGTGGCACTGTCCCTGCAGGCATACGCACCGGGGCAGCAATCCCTCAGAGTGCTCAGAAGGGATGCCAGGAAACACACAGGTAGCTGGTGTATGGGGATGGCGGTGGGAAATATTGCTTCTACCTAAAACTGTAAGGCTGCCTTGAATTGTTTCCAGAGCAAATCTTTAAATAAGCTGCTGCTTAAGTTTTCTAGTGGACTTTCTCAATTTTTCACTTTTCTCTGCATCTCTAAAGCATTGTGTTTCTACAATTAGAAAACACAGACAGTGAGGTTGACCAGAGCTAAAATACCGTGGAAGGTACGCATACGTATATACACGTGTGCGTGCAAACTCACACACAAACTTATTACTATATACATATGTACTTATGTTCACACCAGTATACATAACCACACACCCACGTATATAACCATATATGTGTACGCATACAGCCCTTGAGCCCCCAGTTTCTCTCTGCTCCCATCCTGCTGCAGAAGCCCAGCTCATTCAGGCTCAGGGAACCAGAAGAGGGGGGCCAGGCAGGTGCTGCTCTGTACGGGCAGCCTCCTGCACCCCACTCCAGCCCCATTCCATCAGCTCCTCACAGTCACAGGTACCCAACTGCCTGAGGCCACAAAACCTGTCTCACAGGCAGCAGAGCAGACCCCACTGCATGGGAATCGGCTGCAAAAAAGAAGGCAAATAGTAACTAATAGGGAAAATAAATGAAATTTGTAAGAGTATTCCAGCTTCTCACTCTTTTTCCCCTACAGTTAACTCGGTCTGGGGACAAGCACAACCTGGATCTGACTCACACAAATAAAAGCATCGCCTGATGCATGTTCTCCGGCTGATGCATGTTCTCCTCCATGAGGGCTCTGCTAGGCAGGGGGACATGTCACCCTGATAGCTTGTACTTTCACTAATGACTCCAAGATCAATGGCACAGAAGATGAAGAAGAAAGTGATTTAATTTTCACATCAACAGATTACACAAGTACACAAAGCATTCCCTGTCAAATAAACGTGTTACCTTGATTCCTTCCATCGCTCAGCTGAGGTAGTAGCAAAATGCTATCACGTTGCCCATTTTTCATTCCTTCACCCACTCTGAGATCCTGGCTACGTGAAAGGCCTCACCAGACTTTTATTTTTATGTAGAAAAGTTACAAAGCTTGTGTAATAGCTTCCTCTCTAGTAGGGCACTTTGGTCACCCTGATAATTTGCAAAACATTCCCGCGAGGAGCGCAAGGAAAGAAGAGGAAGAAGATAAACTTCTAAAAACCCCGTAGTAACTAAACCTTGACCCATGCCCTGGGTCCTGGGGAGCAGGAGGACTGAACCTAATAATCAGATGCACTTATGAAAGAAGTGGAACTAGCAGGGGAGGGCTGCACCAGGGAGCCCAGGAGAAGAGCAGGGTGATGAGCTGGATGCAGGGAGGCAGGGCTTCACTCCCTGACCTTTGCGGGACCTTTCAGTGCTGCTCTAACCTACCCACGGCCGCAGGACGGGCAGCAGGGGCGTGAGGAACACAGCTTCCCACCACCCTGAGCTTCTGCTCATCCTCTGTGTGCTTTTCGGAGGCCTCATCCAGGAACCGATTCAGCTGAAAACACCAGCTTCAGCACCCAACCCTTCCAGTCAGCACTGATTTCTACTCAGCATTGGGTTAGGAGATTTTTCGAGCTGGGTAATTAAAGCCCACTTAAAAGAGTTTCCTCCATCCCCAAGAGCCTCATGATTTACTGTATCTCGTACTTGAACTCATACAAGTCTTATATTTCCAGACATTATGTAATGAGGTTTTTGTGGTCCATAGAGCTTTCTTACTGATGCTTTTGTTGATGCAGCCAACAGCAACGACTACGTGCACAAACATTTATAGAAGTTTTCAATATTTTACACTATATACTCCAAAACTGTCATATCACCCACACAAGCAGAAAAAAACACAAACCCCAAAGTGTCTTAACATTTAGTGGCAAGCCAAAGTTAAAACAATCCAAACGCAACGGGTCTACGTTCTGGTAGACCCAAACTGCACAACTGGGTGGGTGTCGTTTCTCACACCCCTCTCAAGCTGGGCTTTCACAGGACTCAACGCTAAGCCTGACAGAAGCTGTGGCAGACTGCACCGAACCCAGGAAGGTGAGGGGTTACCCAGAGAGTCTTGTGACCATTTAAGGTCACAAGGAGCTCGGAAGAAGTCAGCTAGCCCTCTCCACCAGCGCAGCTCCCACACCAGGCAGGAGCACTGCTTCAGTGCATGTTCGCGGGGAAGAGCAGAAGCTCATCTACTCCACTTTCAGCAGCAGCTGCTTTTTCTCAGAAAGCACCAAGACTTGAGGACAGCTTATAAACCCCAAAACTTCCCTTGAGTGTACCAGGTCGCAAAAGAGGAGAACACTGACACAAAAACATGGGGGGACAAATACAAGTATCTATTGATAACAAAGGGTGAAATTCCGTTTTGCAACCATTTCCATGTACAACCAACACCTGCCTCCTACAGATTTCTACCTGGCCTCCTGGAAACCAGCAACTGATACATGGAGATACCTGGGCTGATTTGTCAAGCTTAAATTGCACTGACTTTCCGCATCAAAGCCAATGACACTGCTGTCCAAAAGGGAACGGGCTGGTTTGTTCTGCACTCTAATACACAGCTTGTGCCAGGTTGCTCACCTTTTTGGTAGCAGTAAGAAGCATCTGATTTTTGTAAGCGGTAAAAACTGAAGCTCCACTGAGGCCAACGAGCACAATCAAAGTTCTTAATATCTAGGACCTGGAATTAAAGGAGTTTCCTGAAGCCTGGTCTCAGCATACCCAGCTCAACCTCCAGGCACAAAGAAGAGGAGTTAAGTCAACTGCGCATCCAAAGAATCCATGACCATTTGTGGATCCGATTAACTATCACTGAGTCCTATTAGGGTCTCAACACTATTGCTAATCAAGTGCTCAGGCGGAGGTATGGACTGCAAATATGAAAAGGGAGGCCAGTGTGGCACTGTTGGCCAACATCAGAAGGGCTCGTGCCCACCAACATACCTGAGGAAGAACCAGGCTCGTCGTGCCTCACCTTGTGCTGGCCAAACTGGTTGCTCTCCTGTGCCCCAGACCTCCCTTTCAACTGGGGAAAAGCAGCTCTTACTAAAACTTTCCTCTATTTATGTATTTATTGTCACTAAGTCCTTCACACATCTCTTTCTTTGCTGAAAGAATAACCGAGCAAGTAGCTCTTTGGTGAAAACAAGAACGTGGTGTCCCTGCCATCCCAGCTGTGATGGCTCTAACCAGTATGGCTGGTGTCAGGTGATAAATCAGATGCCCTTTAACTCCACAGCTGAGCTACGCACACATTACAGTACTGAAAGCATGAGCTATAACCAATATTTTTACTGACAGGTGATAAATCACATGCCCTTTAACTTGTGTGTACCAGTTGCAAATGTAGTTAATTAGAAATTCAAGCCCACTCCTTTTCATGTATTATTTCCTGCTTGATTTACATAAGCTGCTGTTATTTTAATGCTTGCTCAGATTAAGGCTCTTGGATGTGGAGTGAGCACAGAGTAGAGAACTTTGCTGCAGAGCACCACGACCTCTAGTGCTTTGCAGCCTGGGGAAACTGTCGGCAGCATAAAGAGCAGCAGCAACAAAGAGTGACCAAAATGTTTTACGGACATATGAGAGGAAAGTGGTGCCCTGCCTGCAAGCCCGGGAGGTATGGCTCGCACATGTAAACCCAAGAGTTACCACTGGGAGCCTTCCCTGAAAATATAAAAAACCAACAAAACCCTCTTTCTCAAGCCTGTAGAAATGTAGATTTTTGCATTTTCACGCACTGTGTGGCAAATAGCTTTAAAAACCTCGTTTCTTATTGCTTCAATAGGTCTTCCGCTAAGCCCTGGGTATGCTCAGCCTCTTGGAATACCATGGACACGATGCCTGGTGAGCCCCAACCACACGCCTGTGGGATCGGTGAAGGACAGCTCGCTGTTACCCTTCTGCATCCCCAGCACCCACCGCACCAGGTATCGACGAGGGAAATGGCCACCCACTCCACGCCACCCTGCTTTACAAAGTCCACACCAGAATTTGTTATTCTCCTCATTTTGGCAAATTATACCGACTCTCATTTTCAACTATTTTGTCCGTATTTTTCTATGGACATTTTTGTGCTACCAGTAGTATTTTCAGCTCTGCTACAAAAAGGCATTTGTTAAAATATTCCATGACTGCAGAAGATTCATAACAGATTCAGAAACCCAGTGATAATCATAATTTTTTAGCACTTGTCTGCCAGACAGAATTATCAGCAAAAGCGGGGCCCTATTATCTGCAGGAGCGGTATATGATACGTTCATTTTTTTTCCCTCTATAAGCTTCAATTATTAATGATGGAAATTTTTCCCTGCCTATTCTTCCCTTGGTGGGAAAAACAGCCATTACTGACATTTGCTGATTTAAATCTAATCTTCCTTATCTGCATGTAGACCAGGCTCTGTTTAACTCTACCCATTGATCCAGCCAGGAAAGGGTACTCTTATAACTTAATCTGATGTCAAACCGTGATGTGTCCTGTAGGAAATCGGTGCTGTAGATCTCCGTGCTATAAATATGTCACCAGAATTAACTGAAAGCACTAATAGGTCACTCAATGAGCTCCGCAGTGCACACAGGGCACCATGTGGCTGCTGTCTAGGTACCTGTGATTGATGACACCAAAAATTAGCCAGTGCAAAGGGTTGTCAGCCAGCTTGGAAACAAGGGACTTGCTGACATGCTCCACGTGTGCTGGGTCCTGTCCCAGCTCTGACACTTCTGAAACATTTAACACACTTTACAATAAAAAAGAAACAAAAAGATCCTAAAAAACCAAACCCCAACCCTACTACAATTTAAAACAATAGAAAATAAGTAGGATCTCTTCCAGCTCTCCCTTCCTGCAGGTTTGTGCTCCTGCACCCACTGCCTTAGGTGGGCCAAGAGAGAAATCCTGGAGTCTTGTTGCAGGCAAAAATCCCATGGAGGACAGCAGGCACCCTCTGTCTGCACAAGGACGGCATCGGGTCCCGAGAACGCAGCCCACGCCGCTGCGGAGGTCAAACCAATCACACCTTGCTCAGTCTGAGCTGGTTGCTGCACACCATGCTCCAGCCAAAACCTCCCACCCTGAGAAGAGCCTTTGCTGCTGAACTGTGTCCCTTCACTTGCAGTTTATACCCTCTTCTGCCCACCATGTCTCTCTTAACTCATGTACACACGCTGTGGGGTTTTGGATAAGAGGTTACAACCCCCTGGGCTCAGGTATTTCCAATGGAATTTCTCATCCCAGCTTGTTGAGCCCCATGACCATTGCTGCTGCATTGTTCATCATGGCCAAGATGGCCAAGACAGGCTTCCCCAGAGCTCTCCAAGGGATCCCATGGCATGTCACCATGCCAGGGACTCTGGGGCTACCAGGCATGGCCACCACAGCCTGCAGGACCCTGGTTCTCAGCAGATCCAAGATGTGTGACATCTCCAGAGAGGCAGTTCCTGCTTCATTTTCTCCATCATTAGTCCTGGTGCTGAGAGGCTCATCTCCAGCAGGAGCCAAGATTCACCACGGATCTGCTGCCATCCCCATTCATTAGGGGTGACAGGGCTGCACCATTCACTTCACCTCCTGCTGTCAAAAGCCTACCAGACTAACCCCTGAACTTACACCTGTCCTCAAATCCCCAGGAAATCCCCATGGACACTCATGGCTTCCTGGAGCACACCAGCGCTGCTTGAACTCCTTTCCACTGCGGTCCTTTTCAAACAGATGGCGTTGCTTCTGGTGCCTGGCCCAAGCCCACCTCGTGCTCCTCCTTTGTCTCACTGGGGCCATGTCCATCCCATGCCAACTTCTAGGAGACGTGTTCACCATGGCTTAAAGCCTTCCTCTCGCTTCCCAGGCTGAGGCATACCTCCACCCCTGCAGGGATCACAAACATTTTGAGGACAAAACTGCTGCTTTTCAGAGTGCTGGCGGGAGGGACCACCCGAGCTACTGCTCAGAAGATGGCTCCAGCGAGCCAAGGCAAAGGCCGTTTGACTCCTGCACAGCACTTCCAGTGCAACGATGTTTTCCTTTACACATGAATGGGCCTCACACATGAATAAAGCCCGAAAAAGCATCCGATTCAGCCCTGAATAACTGCCATCCGCTGTGCACATGGATCAGCCTGCAATCTTCTCCCTGTCCAGCTACAGCCAGGCAATGACTTTGGACTCATGACACGGCTTCATTCTCTGTCTGAGAGGCAACTCAGACCAAAGTGTCATTATTTTCCTGTACCAAAGCAGTCATGACAGTGCCAAATTTATAGTGCCCTTTATAACTTGCACTATGGTACAGCAGCAGGGATGCAAGCCTCTTCTCCAAACACATACAAGAGGCCCACATGTCCCTGGAGGAGTTGGGTCTCTGATCCCCCTCCAGTTACCGTCACAAAAATCAAAGCCAAGCAGAAGACCTCATAGCGTCAAGAGGACTGCCAGTTCCAAAGCCAGCCTGATCCTCCCAGCTCTCATGGATGAGCAGGGCTCCTTCTCAGGGTTATTTTTATGGTTATAAATTATTTGTGCCAGATGACTACAAAACAGAGATGTTGAATCAGTCCCTTTTCTCAACTAAGCGCAATCAAAGCTGTCTTCAGACAGGGACTTTGAGGTCTTTTTTTCAGCTCATGAGCTGGGCCCCCTTGTTAAAACCAATCAAAACCAAAACAGTTTCAAGAAACATCAGAGCACCAACATTAATTTGGATTTAAAACTCAAGCAGAAATAGCCGGATGGAGCAGCGAGCAGTTTAGAACAGAAACCAGACTTGAATTTACTGGAATCTCGCCCATTTTAGAAGGCTCAAACAAAACAACTCTTCGGTAATCTATCATCCTTAGAGCCAAGAAGGTGGGTTATCGTCAGAGCTGCTGTTGCAGGAGCGGTTGCGGTACCACGTTGCAGTTAATGCTGGGGAGCCAGGTGTTCAATAATCCCCGACCACAGAGAATATTATAATTGTTAGCACTGTAATGATAGCGAGCGATTTTAACAGGCAGCCTGTTAAACAGCCTCACCTTAAACAGAGGAGCAGGCAGCGTTTTCAAACAGCAACTGGGTTCGTCCTCGTTATTTACCTGAGCAGATGTTCACTGTGATACTTCCTGAATCCTGGAGCTGGATATTTGTCAGCGCTAATGGGATTTCCAGGAGCTAGTTTGCTTTAGGAGCTCATTTTCTCATTCAAATTGTAACCGTCACCATGTGCTGTTTTGTGTTGCCTCTTTCGCTCATGATTATCTTCCCGGGTTTTCACTTTTCTCTGGGTCACTGAGTGCGGATCCGTTCTAATTACTGTCATTTTAGCTTTTGTGCAGCACTCGTCACACCAGGATCCAGGCTGCATAAATAAATAATACATCTGCTCTCTGTAGTCTTTGCTAACCAGGACAGAGCCCTGCTCAGCTCATCTCATCCAGCGCTGACCGTGTCCCCGCCGGCCAGCTGTGCCACGAGCTCACCTGAAATGCAGCCCCGGGGAGGAGCCCGCCGCTCCTGCCTGCGTTTGGCTTCCCCTCACAGCAGTTTTTGCATCGTTTCATTCATCTCTGCTTAGACACGGATGCCCTACTTCCACTAAACCCCCCTGGTGTGGATGCTGATCTGCTTGCCCGAGGGTACGAAGTTATACTAATACGGATCACAGGGCAGCAGTCACTCTAAAGGTTTGCTAAATTAACAGTATCATTGCAAACACCTCATGCCTTATGGAAAGGCTTAAATCAACACCAAAACGCTGCCCAGCTGGGGAGGCTGCTGCCCTCCGAGTCCCATGCTGGTCCAGAGCCACGTGCCATACGCAGAAGCATAAAAACTAATTGTCTTTAAACCCTCAAATCCTCTCTGATTGGGAATTCACAGCCCTTTACCTTCACATCTTGCATTTGGCTTGCAATCGCTATCGGAAGAGGAAGGTGGTGGTTATGGGATGTGACAGAACTGCGGGATAGCAATATCTGCAAGTGATGACTTCAGGTGTTTTGTGTATGCAGTGGCCAAAACAATGAGGATGCTGTCACCCCAGACCCTCTTGCAGGGTGCATCTTTCCGGCTTCGGGAGACAGCACGTGAAGTAGCCGCGAGGACATGACGTGCTTCTGCATCGCGAGCTGCAGGGGCACGGAGCTCATATCAGGGCTAATTAATACACACCACAGGGCTATAGAAAATTAAGATGTCCCAGGAAGAAGACAGAGA
The DNA here is from genome assembly GCA_027574665.1 of Rhynochetos jubatus. NCBI lineage: Eukaryota > Metazoa > Chordata > Aves > Eurypygiformes > Rhynochetidae > Rhynochetos > Rhynochetos jubatus. The sequence continues at coordinate 14,975,045 of CM050665.1, read as the reverse complement.
CCAGCACCAGGAGCTTTTAACCAGACACAGCTCCCAAGGCCAGGAGAGCAAGCCGTTTGGGAGTGATCAGAGCTGTGCCAGACAGACACAGATCTCGGTGACTGCAAGGACGATGGGACCTCTTAGGTAGGATGGTGAAATACTTGGTAAGCAAGACCAGGATGGGCATTTGCATAATGTGATGGTCTCATTCTTACTAAATTCCTTTAACATGTATTTTTGCCATAATAAATAGTATTTCCATTAAGAGAAGCCTCATGGGGCCGGCACACAGAGTCACTGTTCCCAGGAGTGCTACACAACTGCTGCCATGTACCACGTCAGACCTGCCATGGCTGTCAGTGCTGAGGCCAACACCCCCCGGCAGGTGGGACAGCCACAGTCCAGCCTGGGCACCCGTCGGCAACACACCTCTGAGCACAGAGGTCATCCTCAGGAGAGGCAGCAAGGGTTACAGAACTGCCAAGCTGTGCCAGGAGCCTTAAAATAAACTAAAATAATATATAACATTGCCAACAAGACTTAGCGACACAACTGGGTTTTTTCTCTCTCCTTTCAAGGAAGTGACTTTGCTTCCACCCCTCCTGATGTAGTTCAGGACGGCTGTCAGGATGCAGAGCAAGGCTTGAGGCTGCTCATTCAAGCTGGCTCCAAGCTGCTTCTTGCAAACACTCCAAGGATGAGCGTCGGTTTATTCAGCTGCACACCAGCTACATAAAAACCAGTAAATAGCCGCACCAAACTGCTTGCAAACATTCAACAGGCTGGAATTCAGTCACACAAAACTATCCTTAAACAATACCTCCAGGCAAACACACTCAGTAAAATACAACGGCGTCAACACCCAATTGGTGAACAGACGGAAGAATCACAGGCGCACAGGAACCTCATTCACAATTACGAACTTGGCCCATTCTCCTGGCACAGACTGTAATTCAGCATGTCCTTCAATTGACATCTGCTACTGGTCTGACGCACAAGGACTTCTGCCTTGTACCACGCGAGAACGGTGGTTGAAAACCCTTAAGAATATTTTCAGAGAGGCCTCATAATTCAAGAATATCTTATCTAAGGACTTTGTCTTCACACCTTTATCAGAAACGTTCTCCCGTTCATCTGATAACGCGACAATACCTTTCTTAGTAACGAGATGCCAGTGACAGCAGGAGCTGGCATCTCTTAGAGTGAGAGCAAAGCACGTCAGCAGAACAAGCTGCCCCGAGGCTGTACCTGGCCTTGAACAGAGGCAGGATGGAGACGTCCCTGTGCCGCACGCCAACCGCAGAGGTGGGCTCCCTGGCCCGGCTCCAGCGAGGCATGCTGATGATGGAGCGGAAGCACAGTATGACTGAGCAGCATCACCAACAAGTACCTTCCTCTGAGCCTACTTTAGTGCCAGCCACAAGTAATGACTAACACTAGGCATATCCTCACCAGAATAAGGTCAATGCAAAAAACCACAGCCAAGTGTTTTCAGTATTAAACTAGAGAGTCACTTGCTGGCAATACGGGAGTCAAAGACTGACACAAGATTTAGGCATTTTAATCCATGTTTCATTATACTGGTAGTTTGGTACTGCTACTTCAAGCCTGTGCAAGGCTGCAAAGAACAAAGTCATCTTGTAAGGACAACCCCAGCTAGGATATTACTTCCCTGAATCAGCAAAAGCTGCTAAACACCTTTTGCAACAAGCTAAGTGCTTGTTGCATTTCCTTTTTTTCCAGAAGAGCATCACCTTGTTACTGTCATTTAGCAGCAGAATATTGAAAAGACCATATACATCCCATTTTCCCACTACAGCAGGTCTTGAATTTCACCTTCCTCTCTGCTCCAGGATTTGCTCTCGATACACACATGCCAACTTAGTCAAGCAGCCACACCATTCTGCTTTCAAGTAATCCTGTACTGTAGATTTGCTGCAGCTGGTCAGACCAATTAGTTCAACACCTTTCCTTTGGAAATAACCATTGTGTTGTGAAGCTTCAAAAAAACCTCAAAACACCCCACAGCAGAAGCCAAGATGTCTGGATAATGACACAAATTAAAAACCACATACTGCCTGGAACAGCAAACGGCTGGAACAACCCTGGGGGATCAGCTCTGACAATCCCTCTTGCTGGGTGTTAGCAGTCCCTGGGCATCACAACACATGAGCAGCTGTGAACAGGAACAGCAGGTCCAAACGTACAGAGGAATGAGGTGAAAAAAGTAAGAAGCAGAAGCGTTCGTTGTAATGACCAAAAATAAAACTCAATCCTGGGTATCCGTTAATGGTTTGTCCCTTCAAGCTGAGCACAGGTACATCTCCCTGCAGTATTAAGAGTGATTGAACGTTTATTTAACTCAGCAGATAACTCTCAGCAGAAGAACAGCACCTTATGCCCATACAGGAGGTACTTGACTCCCACAGGCACTCGGAAATCCCAGCCCAGCTGAGTGGGCATGACAACCTGCAATCCTCATCCTGCAGCTCATGTTATAGCCATCAGTCAATACTAACGCCAAACCCGTGGTGCGTTACACACGCACTACTGCAGACAGGCTTTTAGAGTCATTTAATATCCTTGCTGGAGGTCACATTCAGACCTGGCACGTGCACACGGATTCGGAGCACACTCGCTTACACCAAGCACGAGCACGGCTGCTAATGGCAAGAGCTGGGAACAGTACAGTTACGAACCGGCCAGAAAAATTTCTGTCTTTCTTCATGCAGGGACAATAGGAAAAGAAAAAAGAAACAAGGCAAAGAAAAACCCAGCAGAAACGGTTCATCACACAGTTATAGCTGGCTAGAAACAAACCCCACAACCACTCAAAGCTTGTGCACAGTGAAGTTTCTGGGGCACTCCCCTCTGGGTTTTGTCTCAATTAAGACAAAAGCAGGTTTTTTTCAGTTTCTGTATAAAAAAGAAAACCACCAAAGGCCAAGGCAGGGCCCTGAGCCCTGCACTGGGCTGGCAGCCTGCAGTACATGGCTCACCTGAACAGGCATGGCCACCCAGTGAGTATAACTGGTCTCACTGGAGGCCACCCTAATGTGGGCAACCGGGTGATTCCCTCCCACAGCTCTCCTCAAAACCCATTCAACCTTGCTCTTGTTGCAGCAAGGTTCCTCCTTCCCCGCCAGAGCAGAGCCTCCACACCTGTACTTGGCTTATCTGGTTATCTCCCCTTCATTCCTGATTTCCCCACGGTCACATAGATGATGCTCGATACCCCACAAAGCAGCTGGTCCAGAGGCATCAGGGTTTGTTCTTTTCTGGGAAGGTGGAAGGAGCATCTTACATGTTTCTTTGCAGGAAGAAAAAGAGAAATGTGATGGAGTGAGGTCCTGGCTTCCCAACCAGCCACATACATCATCAGGGGAGAAGCTCTCTTGCTTGCAGGTTACAGGTTGGTATTAAATACTCAGCATCTCCGTTGAATACAAAATCACCGCAGACGCACCATGCTCCATGTTTAGCTACACCTGGGAAAGCCGCAGCCTGCCGGGGCAGAAAACACGAACTGGCAGGAAGACCAGGCAGGATGAAGAGGCAGAAGAGAGTTGCGCAAAACCACAAAAGCAGCAATGCCATGAGTCTAAAATGAAAGTCAATGCAGCTTCTTGTCCCAGCCCCCCAAGTCTCCACTACCTTTCCTCCCCAGTGTTGCCTGCTCCTCTTGCCTGTTTATCTTGCCCCTGCTGCACGCTGGATTTCAAAGAGCCCAGGGGTGTAAACTGTCTTGCCTGCCCAGCCCAGCTGCCAAACGGGTGCTGCCCTGGCACTCTACCATCTGGTAGCCCTTTTCCCACCGCAGGCTCCCTGGCAAGGCTCGGGGCTCAGTCTGCAGCCAATACATGGTATGGGCAGGGGTCGGGCTGGGGTCTCATCCTGCACTGGAAGCATCCAGGCAGTGCAGAGGTCAGCAGGCAGCTGCGCTCATCAAGGAGCCCATAGGGTTTTAGGATGCTTTTTCAGTTTTTCTTTACAGTTTGATGATGTCAGCAAAGACAACATGAGCAGGAACATGCTGCATTTTGGGGCATTTGAAGGCCAGCAGCATCGGTGGGGCAGCACAGGTTCCCTCCATCGTTGTGCGAGACATCCCGGCAGCACAGTCCAGCACAAGCTGCCATATGTCCAACACGCATCCCGGGATACCTCACTGCCCACTGTATCTTCTGCCCTGCTCCTCTATCCATGCCCATACAGACCTGCCAGCATCCAGCTCCGACTTCTAGCAAAGGCAGGAATTTAACAGTTATCCCAAGCTGCACCCAAACCCAGTTATATTCAAATTCTAAAAATTCTTCAGATTTTTTTGTCTTGACCTTGATTGATTTTTGTGGCTCCCACCTGCAAAATAACAAGAGATAGGGACAGACAGACAACCAAACCTTCCTTCCTCCTGCCCTTCAATATTTTATCACAGCAAACACCTGCCACGCAAACAGCCCTGGGAGAAACAGGAGGTTCGTGGAACTGCCTCAACAGCAACACAGACACCACAGGAAACAAAACAACCTGTACAAGGAGAAGAGCCACACTGCAGCACAGCCCACAGAGCAAATGTTTGCATGCTCCGGAGACAAGACCAATTCTGCTTTTGCTTACAAGGGGGTGCGACGGCTCCGTCCCCACCGATTTCGGTTACAGCTTCTGCAAAGGGCCTTGCAAGCGGTGCAAAATTTTTTCCGAATCTGCTCAGCTCTGGGGGTTTAAGCCACAGTCAAAGGCAGAAAAGTTCCTCCCGGCGCAGTGACCAGCCTGCAGGTCTGGCATTAGGGACCTCCCCACAGAAGTACTGGGCTTCACAGCGAGATGGTGCATGGGCGCAAGGGACATCAAAGAGCAAGACACATAGGGAATCCTTCATGGTTTCCGGAAGGACTGCGATCCAGCTTGCACGAGCTAATCAGTCCCCCCTGCCCAGGTACACAGTATTCATCACTTTTTCCTTTTTCCTTTGTTTATTTTAAACTTCAGAGAATGGAGTCAAGACAGAAAAAAACAAACCTACTACTATCAACTTTTACAGAGTCATGAGCTGTGCGGGAAACATCCTGATTCCTGCGTCCTCATCTGTGAGACAACCGCTCCTCAACACTGGTGATCCTGGGAAGTGGCCATGCTGCTGCCGGGATGACACCTCCAGGGAAGTCACCGCTTGTTTGTTACAGAGCACGCAGAGAGATTGGAGATGATTATTTCTATTTGAGATGTGATTTCAGGCTGTGAGACAATTTTAGACTGCACAAGCCTGAAATAACTCCCTAGGCCAAATTTATAACTTGAAACAGTCAGAACTATCATACTCACTTGTCATATAAAAGACCCAAATGACCCCCTGACTTACATATACACTGGACCTCTCAGCCCAAGAACTGAAAGCATCAGTGTCGGAGAGGCCAGGCCCCCTTCTCACAGCATTGCTTTTGTCTCAGTATGGTTTTAAGTCATTAACTTAAACATGGTGGGAAGGCTCTACTCCGCAGCTGCATCCCCCCAGCTGGGTGGTGGAGCAGAGCGGGGTCATCCCCAGGAACAGAGCACCACCACCAAATCTAGAACCCCTCCAGATGGTGGTGGGCAGGAGGGCAAGCAGCATCCCCTCTGGAGCACGTTGGTGTACACACCCCTGGGATGCTCCACCGCCTGCATCTCCAACTGCGGAGGGCGTGGTGTAACGTGCATGTCCCCCCCTTACCACGGGTGGGATGCTGCACAGTGCCTCATTTACTGGCAACGATCTGTCCTGGCTCTTTGGCTTTCCCACTGTGACTATCCACCCTGATGGCTGTCCCCCAGCCTATCGCCGTATCTGGTATACGCCGTAAAAAAACCCCACCACCTTAAACAAAGTTATATAGAGGGGCGTGACAAATACCAGATCATGTTCTGCCGATACGCTACACGGCCGTGCTGAAAGGAGGCTGGAAGACCTAGCATGTTTGGGGCAGAAACTTGCCCTTTTCTGGGAATGGGAATTTTACATCTCCCAGGACAGTGCCTTGTGTCATGGCTGGAGCCATTTCACTTGCAGTTCTGCGCCGGCTGCAAGCAGGGACCAACGCACATGGACACCCTCGACACTGGCTCACAGGGAAGGGTCCTCTTGGGCCTGCCATGGAGATAAGAAAACGTTCCTCCTGATTGATGCTATTTATTTCATCTTCTCTATAAAAATAAAACTGACCATGAAATCGTGGACATCGATTGCGTTAAGTCCATCTGCAGCAGGAACTGCCACTGTATCTGTGATGCCCACCCTCCCCGCTCCTGCTTGTAAGGACAGGCCCTTTGCCACGAGGTCATCTCTCCCCAGGCCGTGCAGCGTGGGGACAAGACTAAATTGTGCTCTACAGGAAATATTGAGAAATCCAGTCTCTTTGGTAAAGCGATCCTTCCTAAGCACGAAAACCACACACCCATGATTGATGGAGTGGCTACCCTTTCAAACAGTTAGCTCATGCAGACAATCCCGAAAGCCAGAAACAGCCCTTAAATGAGCACGTACAACTGTCTGCAGAGACAAGGGTTAACAGTCTTATCTAGGGTCACCAGAAGAAATTCCAAGTAAAACCCACAGCACACAGATTTCCTGCTTTCTAACCCAATGCCCTATTTATACCTCTCTTTCTTCACAATGCCAGTGACAGCTTTTTCCTCGCTCACAGGCATGTTTCCTGCTTTCTGAGTTGTGACTTTCATTTGTAGCTCATTTCCATAACCTCAGAAATGTAGTTTCAATGGAAGTGTTAAATGTACTGATAAATTCCTCGTGAATCTTAAAGTTACTGGCAGAGAGAATGGGGGCAATTTACCCTGTATCAGCCAATTGAAAATCATATATTTCAAAATCCTTTAATGGAACGCAGCGAGGTTTATCTCTGAATGATAAGGTAACGCCTTGCTGCTGGTGAGACAAATAACAGAGCCTCTTTCCAAAATACTAGGTCCCCAGTACGATGGGAAATAGGCTCATCTGTGCGCAGTGACCTTCACCGTCTTCGCTCTTTATCACAGAGTACAGCGACCAACTCTAATCACGTGTAGGCGCAGCCCTGCAGCAGCACCCAAACAGCCCTCGGTGTTCACTTTTCCATCCCTCCATCCGATCGGGCAGCACTTTGATTAACAAAGCATTTTTCCGTGTACTGCTTGCACGTTAGCTGGGGACGTAGCATGGTCCTCCTGTACACCACTCCTCTTCCTACTTCTCTGTTTAAAAAAGTAAGAGAGAGAAAGGAAAAAGAGAGAAAAGACCGTCTCATCTGATCCTTCTCCCTGCCGGCGCACAAGCATCCTCAGAAACACTGGCTGAACGAGTTGCACTAAATAATTAGGACACATGGGGGGACTAAAAGTAAAGAAAGACCAAAGCACAGATTTACGGACACGTTTCCACTTCACTGGAGTTAGGACCAAGACACAAGTTGTCTGTTCTGGAACCAGTCGCAGCTTATAGCCCAACAAAACGGTATGGTCAGGACGGGAGGCAAGTGGGGAAAAAGAAATCCCACAAAAATCATCATAACTTACATTAGAATTTGAAGGTCAGCCATGGAAAGGCAAAAGAGAGGGCTCGGAACAGCCTTGTAGGAGCCCCGGGGATGCTCCCAGGGTGAGTCAGAACTGCAAGGTGCAGGGGCGCAACCAGAATTACAGATGAAGTTAAGGAAAAGCATCCAGCTAGGAAGCTCCATCAGAGCACAGCCTGCCTTCCCCGGGGGGGATGCAGGGAAGGGGAAACCAGGGACTGAGGCACTCGAAATGAGATGCAGGATCAGAAGCATGGTTTGGGATGCTGCTCGCAGCAGCCCAGGCCAGGCTGAGGGATCTGAGAGGACTGTGCCGTCTCCTCCATCACTCCAACCTTGCATGCACCTCATTCAGAACTCCTCATGGACAGCAAAGCCCTGACAACAAAAGCCACAGGCACGAGGCCCCTGCGAGCAGGCGAGGAGCAAGGGCACGAACCCTGCAGCAAGTCAGCCGCCCGCCCTCGCCCTTCCTCGAAAGCTGTCAGAGGTTACAAACCATGTCCATTCATCACAGTCAGGTGGCACCAGGACCGGAACCCTGCTATTGCAAAACCCAGGTTGAAAACATTAACATGAACTGGAGGAGCGAGGGAACAGGATCGGACAACAAAGCAACAATCTGAGTCCAGCAGAGCTGCTTCCAGCTCCTGCTCTGCTACAGAAACACATACAGCTCTCTGCCCCATATAAAATATTTGTGCATCCTAAATAATTTAGAATCCTATTAAATAACTTGACTCCCGTATTTTTCATAGCAGCAAATTCCATGAATTTTGCATTGAATAAAAATTTAGCAATCATAGCAGTTGCTAATTTCTGTGCTGTGCTCAGAGCAGCCTTTCACTTCCCCATAATGATTTTAAAACATTATCCTGCTGTTTCCTTTTTTCTACGCCTGGCATTGAAGAGCTCGGCAAACTATTTGAATAGCGCTGTTCTGAAAAAAAAATTCTGTAAGGGAGAAAAAATTAAATTCAATCATCACTCTACCCTCTGTGAACTGTGAAAGTCTTGGAACATGAAAAGGTGCTTTCTAAAGGATGTTAAGCATTCAAAAGATTAGACTGCAATGTGCAATTAAATGTGTTCCACAAACCTTTGTCAGAGTACCCAAAACCTTACTTCTGCATGAACTTAAAATCCTCCCACTGGGAGCTTGTTCAAGTGGTTTACTTTAAACCTGTACTTTAGATATTCCATACCTTTCACTTTTGTAATTCTTCAACATATGCTAACACTGGCAGAGTTAATAGTAACTGACTAATTTTAAACCCTATGATTACTGGAGCTGATTTATATAGTAGCTGCACTTCACAATACTGCGAATCATGCACGCGGTAATTGCCAAGTTCAATTTTAGCTCTGTCATACTGAAGCATTAGTTTTTATGCCTCAGCTGTTGCCTCCTCCATGCTATAGAGGTAAGTTGATAATGCAGCAGGTTTTGCTGTTAAATATCATAATATTATGATACCCCGTGTCAGATTCTTGCAAGATTTGTGAGCTATGCATCATCTATTAACTAAATACTTTATTAAAGGAACAGTTTGAAAAGGTTTCTATTCTAATTCAGCTCAGAGCACTTGAATACTGGAGTGGAGAAAAAAAATAATGATTTAATTCACCACCAAAAGTGACTTGGTGGAGAGAAGCACTCACCGTCATCAAGGATCTTGGTGGCAGCTGCGCGCTGAAGCCTGTAAACAAACACCCTCCAGACGAGGCCCTTCACGGTGGCCTCGGAGCACAGCCTGGTAACACCCCCAGCAACACTGCCTGGAGCTGTTTTACCTCTAAGGCTTTGGGCCTGTTGGGCCCCGTGGACAGCTTGCTTCGTGACCAAAGCACGGCCATCTCAGGGCTGTGAGTTGCATAGGAGTGATTCGTGTCAGCAGCTCTGAAGTCTTAGCGATCATCGCACTTTGTGTGGAATCGGACCCCCTTGTGATCATTGTACTATGTGTGAAGAATGTGATAAATGTCCCTGTCAATACCACAGTGAGGGGGAAAAAGAAACAAGGGGGTAATTCCCTTGGTTAACCCCGCTGCCGCGAAAAGAAATGCTTTGCTCTTTGTTTAGTTGCTTGAATGCCTTTTGGGGGGGGTTAGGAAACCTAGAGATATATCCTGCTACAGAATGTTGTAAAACCTATGCATTGAACAAATGACCATGTAAGGGGTGGCATTCATGGGGGCTAAGATGGTGGTTAGGCTCGTAATAGCCATCTTCCTGTTAATGTATTACCAAGACGTTTAGTAGCCTTTCCAAGGTGTTTCTTCACCCGGAGACAAGACCCCAGTAACAGGAGGAGAACAATGGGAAAGAGCCACGTCGACATCCGGGTAAAAGAAGACGAGGGGACTGGCTGAAACCCAAGGCCAGGAAGTATAAGAGACTATCCCCCAAAGCTCCCGGCGCGCGCGACTTTGGCGGAGCAGAGGCTCAGCGCTGCTCGCTTATTGCCTCTCGATGTTAATCAATTGTAATAAAGATTAATTAAACCAGATTACGGCTGAGACAAAGTTTTTATAACAGGGCGACCTTCCCTCCTGTCCCCGCGGCTGGCAGGGCTCACGGTGGGACAAGCAAAGAGGGAAGGACAGATAGAGGAGAAGCGGGAGCCAGCTACCCCTCGCTACCAGGAGTTGCACTTGCAGGAGAAAAAGAGACGGTGCTGCTGAACGATGCTGCTGCCTCTTCGCTGAATCAATACACACAGCTGGGCTTCCGCAGTAATCTCTCAATAGCCCTTAAATTCACCATCTCTTGGGCTTCAGGTTTTAAGATTTACATATTCTTTTAAATGAAGTCTGCTCGTGTTTAATTTAAAAAATGTGGGCAAACCGGAAAAGCCGCCTTTTCCCATTCACACATGACATTGGTGCCTAAGAACAATGAAGATGATAATGCAAACCGGAGTCCCCAAGGATCAGAGGCGGCTTGGTGCCACTGAGGGTGCCGACGGGACAGCCCCAGAGATGGAGAGCAGGCACCGCGTATGCGCCAGGGAGGAATTCCCCATCAGGTGCAGAGGAGGGGTGTCTCTGCTGTGGTCCAGAGCTGCTGATCTTTGCAATCCTTTGCAGAAAACAGCACAATGCAACACAAAGTCTGTCTTCACACTTACATGCTTATGCCTGATGGACAGTCTGCATTCATGTTAACCCCTTCCTCTCCTCCACAGCTCCTCTGTCACCAGGCAGATGCAGAGACCCCAAGCCAAGTCACCACCTATGTGCTGGTCCCTGTTGGGGACCAGGGGACCCTCCTCTGGTGCCACCACTCAGCAGGTGCTTAGCCATTAATGCTATTGGGGAAATTACCTCTATCAGCACTATCCTTCCCACATAAACCACAGCTTTTATATGCACAGGACAGACATGACAGACTCCAAAAACATGCAGCTCTTAAGTTCATTGCTTCAGAACTCAGCAGAACCCATGCAGACAGTGGTGACCAGTTCAATGGTCAGCTGTCCTATTAACCCCCTCATCATTCTAGCAAGAAGATGAGCATGAAAGTAGATGAGCTCCTCTTTTACCATTTTTTTCCCCAGTTTTCCAAAAGGAGAAGAAACAAGACAACATGATAAACACCTAGCACTTTGCAAGCCTGGAGAGCTGCAGCTACACTCCAGCGCAGCTCAGAGCAGCGTCTGGGGCTCCCATACCGCAGGCAGCCACGTGCTCTCCGCGGTGTTTCACAAGGGAAGGTGGGACGTTTCACAAAGAGAGCAAGAGGAAGGAAGAATGTGAAAATTTCACCAAGTGTGTGGTCTCTGGGAGGAAGGAATAGGATTGATGAATTTTTCAGCTTTGATGATTTTGGTAAAACCATAAACCACGTGCCTCGTGCTTCAGCAGACTACATCACAAATTAATTGACCAGAGTGCCCTGGGAATTGAGGTGGAAATGGTTCTCTGATGTCTGAAGTCCCATTTTTGCAATATGCCAGGGATGTCAGGCCAGTTCTATTCGTTTTAGAGCATCTTCTGAAGTCAGTGCTGCTGAACCGCAGCAGCCTGATGCAAACTGCTGGTGGCTGCACAGGACTCTGCATAACACAGTCGTAGGATACCGATAGCAACTACATCTCCAGAGGTCTTCTGGATCTCAAGATGAGCTTAAACCATACTTTCTCCCTTGCATCACACCTGTACTATCTTAGGATCATCTAATGATTTCCCAGAGCGCAAACTCCCCATCAAAGTGAAGGAACCACAGCCCAGCAGCAGTCTCACCAAGCCTATGACTTGTAAGAACAATGATTTCTTGCAGGTCAGGGAGGACCAGTCTCGTATTGGACACCAGCCTATCTCAGCATGCAGTGCAGGACTGTGCTCCGCTCTCAGGTATCAGGTACATGCTGGTAATGCAGAACTTGCAGCACTGAGATTCTTCTAAAGAATAATCCTGGAAAAAAATTCCATGGTAGTAGTATCATTTCTCTCTCCCTTATATACACACCCTTTGTACATCCTTGCTATTTTTCTTAGGGACCATCCTTTACCAGGTGTTTGTTCAGTGCCCAGTAGAACACATTTCAACAGCAGCTTTGAAACTCTGCTGGACCACACGCAGTCACAGTAATACCCAACCCCAATTTCTGTAATCTCCTAAATTTAAACAAAGCCTCATACCCACATTAGCCACAAAGGAAGCCAGCAGAGCTCGTCCGGACACTTTGCTCACGCAGAGCTGGGGCTCTCCACTGTCACCACTATGCACTTGCCTGCAAAGCAGTCAGGGAGGTTTGTGTCCTCTGGCCGCATATGCAAGGGCTGGAGCTTGCAAAGCACTTTTACCACCCGTAATTTCATGGCTTTACGCCAGCTATGAGCTCCGTTCCACCTTTGGACAGAGAAGAAGCATTGCCACATCCAACACTGGAAACCTTCATCCCAGTGGAGGCTGCAGAATGGGAGCTCCAGAGCCCAGACCTGCACAAGCAGCACATCACACACAACCCTTCACAGAAAACATGTCCTGCCCACAGACAGGACTGATCCCTGCAGGAGGATATCCAAGTCATCCCCACCTGCATGTTAGAATTTGGAAATAATGAACTAACTGCAACATCAAGCTTAAAATACGAACGTTGACACCTTTACACAAAGGGATCTTGACTTCTCTAATGTGTTTAGCTGCTTTTAAAGTGTCATTTATTGCACTGGAAACAAAACCAAACAAAAAATTGTCCTCATTATTTTATGTGAAAGGAAAAGAAGCAAGCAGGTGGCCCTGACTGCACAAGTCTCTTACCACACTGTTATGTGACTAAACTCAACATTTACATAGGTCTGAAAAATTGTTTGCAATGGGCATGTAGACAGCAGGGCTACCAGATGTTGTTCTCCTAATATTTGCCTTATTACATCATGGATAGTGCTTGAAAACCAACCTATGCCAAGTTTTCAGAGGCCTCAGCTCACTTTCCGTGCATACATCTGCAGTTCTGGTGAGTGGGCTCCTGGATGTGGCTCAGACTTGGGTGCACAGAAACCTCTGGCGCTCAGACTGTGCATGCAGTCAGGCTGTTTGTGCAAGCCACCGCACACGCCCAAGAGCTAGTTACGCAACTACTGACTCACACACAGCATCACCAGTGAGCACTTTCCTGCTGCATCCCATCACATGCTGTCAAAACTTAGGTAAAGATAGGAAAAAGAAAAAAAAAACCCAACCCAACAAGAAAAACCCCAAACTGCAGTATAAGTTGGTGTTCAGATGAGAAAATAAAAGGTATTTCTCCAAAGTCTATTTACTCATGCGGTCACATATGGGGAAGCTACATTTACAACATTTAAAACTTCCTTGCTCCCTCCACCTTTGGTTAGCACTGCTGTCCCCTTCCCCTGCCCCATCCCCCCAACCCAGTGCCTTCTAATTTCAGACGTAAGTGCTTTAACCAATTTACTGGAGTGAGATGCTGCTTCACTAAGGTGAGTGATGGGAGGAGGGAACATCAAGAACCAGCCCCTGGAGACCTGTCTGTGATGCACATCCCCACATCAAGCTGTCAGCTCCCACCATTCAGCCCCACATAGGTTTATTTGCTCCAGAGGAGGAATTCATTTTGCACTCAGCTAATGCAACCCCAATGTGCTTTAAAACAACATTCCTCTAATTAGAGACAACTGCCATTATTTTGCCGTTTAAACTGAGCAAATACAAAGGTAACTTTGTTTTAAACAAACTACCATCATCACAAAAAAGTGGACACCAAATAGTCTCTAGCATGTTATGGTGACTTTAGTTCTTTATTTTTTTCTCCTCTTCTTGAAGGAGACACCCTCATTCGCAAACACCAGTTGTACAGCAACATGTTAAAGAAACTGGAAAACACTGCCATCAAAATCCACTTGCTTAATGTCAATTAAGAAAGCGCTGTTTAATGATATATTTAATTTCAAGCTCTCTTTCCCCCCACTTTCTAGAAAATTGTATATTCCAATGACCCACCCAAAAAAACTCCCATGTTATTTCTAAATTATTCCCACATATTATGTTCTTGAAAGTAGTCCTAGTTGTCTGTAATTTACCACTGGGCTTCATTTTTCCTACACATCCCACCAGCATTTATACTGATTGGGAGGGGTCTGTACGGTTATAGCTGTATGAATACAAAGCAGCAGACAGGAAGTAAACATGGAATCATAGAATCTTTTAGGTCAGAAAAGACCTTTAAAATCATCAAGATCAACCCTTAACCCAACACTGCCAAGCCCACCCCTGAACCAGGTCCCTCAGCACCTCGTCCACAGTCTCTTAAATCCCTCCAGGGGTGGTGACTCAACCCCCTCCCTGGGCAGCCTGTTCCAATGCCTGACAGCGCTTGCTGTTGGGAAATTTTCCCAAATATCCAATCTAAACCTCCCCTGGCACCACCTGAGGCCATTCTCTCTTGTCCTGTCACTTGGGAGAAGAGACCAACCCCACCCTCCCTGCACCCTCCATTCAGGGGCTTGTAGAGAGTGACACAGTCTCCCCAGAGAGTGATGGGCTGTGCTGGTGGGACGGGCGCTCTGGCAGGGAAAGGACTACCCGGCTCGGAGCTGAGCTAGCGCAGGGGGCTGGGGTGGGCACGGGCAGGAAGGTGATGCGCAAGCACGCCGAGTCCTGAGGGAAGCCCTTCTTGCCCTCGTCGCGTGGACAAAATGGCCGAAGCAGGGCGCTGGCCTGGGCCCGCCTGAAGCCTCAGCATGCAGGGGGCGTGAGCGCTTGTCCAGGACACAGCGAGCCACAACCTGGGCTTTCACCTTTCAGGAAAGGCTTCATCAAGTCATCAATGAATTTAAGGATGCCCACAAACTGCCGGCAGCGACCAACACTTCTTTGCTGGCAGAGCGGCTGCTGCGGCCTCGAAAACCATCTAGCTCGCCTCCACCCAAGAGCAGACAGACCTCCTTGAAATTGAGGCGATACAAAAGAGCAAAAGCAGCTTTGGACCAGGGCCAAACCAACTCCCAACGCCAGCCGGCACAGGAAGCTGCAGGGCTGCCCAGGAAGGCCAGCAGTGATGCTGACTGGGAGAGGAGGCCAGACGTCGCTGCAGACGCGGTGTGCAAAGCTGCCTTTGAGCAACAAACTGCAACCGAGGACCAGGTGCTTGAGGAGGTGGCTGAGGCTATGGTGCAGGAGGTGTTGGAGAGGCTGAAGGCCCCCTGGGATCAGCCTGCCCGCATTTTAAGGCGGCCTGCCCTGGAGAACAGAGGAAGATTGCGTGGCCGCTCCGGAACAGCAGTGCCTTTGGAGATTTCTCCAGATCGCCAGCGGGAAACTGGACTGCTGGCCAAAGAGCTGCTAGCGACCGGGCTGCAGTGCTTGCGGGAGCGTGTGGCATCCAGCACATCCAAAGCATCTGGGCCAGGGCCAGCAGCCACGCAGAAGGAGCAGCCTGTTGATGGAGGAACAACCCAAGCGGGCAAATCCCCGGAACAGAAATCAGCGCAAACTGAAACAGAAGCTGCCGACAGCCCAGCTTCACAGGCTGTCCTTGCCAAACTCATCAGGGAAATTGTTGCCGGTGTTTGCTCCGCCCTGGAATCCTTTGTAGCTTCCCAGCTTCAGCAAGACCATAGCTACACATGTTCTGAAAACCTGGAGCGTCTTGGAGGAACCCTCTCCAACAGACAGCCGCAGCCATCCCGGGTGCCCTTGTCAAGACAGGGCGGGGGAGCAGGACAAGCATTTCCCAGAGCACCTGCACGGCACAGCCGGGAAGCCAGCGAGGCAGCCAAGTTGCCTGCGTTACCACCCCTGCCAACTACAACCGCTGCCGCTGCCTTGCGACGGAGTCGCGCGATTGCCAGGGAGAGCATCCCAAAGAGCGACTCCAGAGATCAGCAGTGCCCCGCAGACCGGCGCTTAGCCCACACTTCGGCTGCGAGGACCGTGGGAAGGCGGATCGTTGGCCCTGTGCTAGAGCGGACCTGTCAGCCTGGGCCTGCACAGAGCCCTGAGTGAACTTTGGACACCAGACCAAAGTCACAAGGCCGCCCACCTCACGGGATGGAAAGGCGAGCTGTCCCGCTGAGGACAGCCTCCCCTCCACGGGGCCACGGCTTTCCAGACAACCCGTCCCTCCGGCGGGCCCGAAGCCCCCCGCGCAGACAGGAGCGCGATACAGATCAGCGCGCGCAAAGCTGGTCCAAGGCAAGGAGGTGGGCGGCAAGATAGGTCTAGAGGCCGCAGGCAGCTCACAGCGAACGGCAGCAAGCACAGACGTGACACCCTCGCGCTGGCAATAAAGAGTTTACTCCCAAGCGCTTGCTCGTGCCCACCTTCACTCGAGCCAGGCTGTGCTGCAGCCACCTTAAAGTCTCTCTGTTTGCCTTCCTATGTGCCACAGGGCCCCCATGGCTCTTTTGGGGCAACCGAGGAGGCCCCGTGTTCTTTTTGGTGCCCCAAAGTCTCTCCATTCTTCACGGCATGCTTCCTAGAGCCCTCCCTGTGCCTTCTGGCACAGCCCAGAGCCCTCCCTGTGCCTTCTGGTGTTGCTCAGAGCCACTCGTGTTCCTTTCAGTGCCCAGCCCCAGCCCTTTGTGTGCCTGCGGGTACCAGCCTCAACCCCCCGTGTGCCCCGGGCTGCCACCCAGAGCCCTCCCTCTCCCTCACGCCCCAGGGAACTCATTTTACCCTCTTTTCCCCTCAAGAGTGGCCGGAGCTGCAGAAAAGGAGGACAAAGGGAGAGAAAGTCAGTGCTGAAATCACAGAATCCTTTAGGCTGCACAAGAGCTTTAACATCATCGACTCCAGCCATACACCTCACGCGGCCAAGCCCACCACCAAACCATGTCCCTAAGTGCCACATCTCCACGTTTTCTAAATCCCTGCAGGGACGGTGACTCCGCCACCTCCCTGGGCAGCCCCTTCCCACGCATGACAACCCTTGCAGTGAAGAAATTTTCCCTAATATCCAATCTAAAGCTCCCCTGGCGCAACTTGAGGCCATTCTCTCTTGTCCTGCCACTTGGGAGAAGAGACCAACCCCCCCTGTCTGCACCCTCCATTCAGGGGCTTGTAGAGAGCGACAAGGTCTCCCCCCCTGGGCCTCCTCTTCCCCAGGCTGAACGCCCCCAGCTCCCTCAGCCCCTCCTCACAGCACTTGTGCTCCAGACCCTTCCCCAGCTCCGTTGCCCCTCTCCGGGCACTCTCCAGCCCCGCGGTGTCTGTCTTGCCGTGAGGGGCCCAAAACTGACCCCAGGATTCGAGGTGCGGCCTCACCAGTGCCCAGCGCAGGAGGACGATCCCCGCCCCGGTGCTGCTGTAGCCTTGAGCACAGCAGCTTCCAGGAACATGGCCCCAAGGGGCCGGCCACAGCACAGTGCCGGGTGGAAATGACAAAACAGGCGGCTGGGGCAGAAAGTCGGTCCAAACAGGACAGGGTTAGCAAAATGCATTTGCTTGCGTTCTCTTTTCTTCCAGTTCATGCGCGGGTACCGGTAAGGGGGCAGCAGAAGCACGCCCTAGCTAAACCCCCTTTCCTTGCCAAATCCAGTGCAGTGCAATTCCCCGAGTTGAGGCTGCTTTGCCCATGTCGGGGAGGAGGTCTAAAAGGGAACAGGGGCTCACCCCGAGCCCAGAACAAACATCTTTGCTGTGCCATTTCCTCGCACGTCTTCCCGGTGTGCGAGGATGCCTGCTTCGCTTCACAGAAGCCCAGAGCTCTTGAGGTGGGAAGGGGCCTGTGGAGATGAGCCCTCAGAGCCGGGCCAGCAAGAGCGGGTGGCCCACAGGCCTGTCCAAAGGGGCCGGCAGGCGGGCCGCCCCCACAGACCGGGGGACAGCAGCCGGGCACACGCCCGGCAACGCAGTGATCCACCAGCATGGCGGCATGGTAACTCAGTGACGTGACAGTGGGGGAACGGGGCAACGCGGTGATGCAACAATGGGCGACTGCTCTCTATAAAGCTGCTCGCTGGGAGACAGGCTGCAGTGGCCGCAGCGGGTGCCTCTGGAGAAAGAGGAGTCAGGGCACGGTCGCAGCTCCAGGAGGGCTCTAGGAAGGAGTCGTGGAGCACCGTCTCACTGCTGGAGTCTGGCAGACAGACAGAGCGCTGAGCGCACTGAGAAAGAGGAGAGAGGTGAGCAGCGGGCCGAAGGAGAGGGCTCAGCCGGGCAGCCTGGGACAGGGCCTGCTGTGGGGCCTCAGGACGTGCCTGGGGCAACTGTCACACGGGCGGCTTATCGAGCTAGCGCCTGAATGTCTCTGTCTTCCTAGCTCGGGCACAGAAGATAGCACCGGGGAGAAGGAGCTACTGGGCCGATGGATCCCAAGCTGCTGGACCTCCCGCTCGGGGTCAAGATCCCTGTGCTGCCCGGCTCCAAGCCTGTCTTCAGCAGGGCAAAGCTCGGGGAAAAGGTAAAGGGAGTAGAAAGGGGTACAAAAGCTCTCTTCTTTTACGGGGTCCCCGTCATTCAGAGAAGTCCTCGTGGCCACCTGCTCCACAGCGGGAGCTGCAGCCCTTCCGTCGGGCAGGGCTGGGGCGTCGCGGGAAGCTCCGGGCTCCGTGGTGCTGAGAGAAGGGAGGAGCTGTGCTCCACGTTGGCCAGAGCTGGAGGGAGAAGAGTGTTGCTGTCAGGTCTTTACCTTCCCATAAGGACAGCTTGGCACCTCTGAGGCGCGCCATCCCTTTCTGCAATCAGGGTGAATTGCCAGAGCAAAAGACATGGCTGTGGGCAACACTGCAGCTTAGCAGCTCCTTACAGGGGCTGCACTGGGTGCAACCCTCTCACCGCCACAGTAAACAGCTCCTTGTGTAGCCCCACGGCAACGGTAGATGGCCACCAGACGGGGGATGTAGGCACAGGGTTGCTTCTCCCTTGGAGAGTCTCTGAAGCACAGAGATCTTTCCGCTGGGTGGGAAGTACGCCAGGAATTAGTCTATACCTCGGAGGTTTGGAAATGCCAGCCTGTGTGCGTCAGGAGCTCGGAAGTGCCTTCGTCTCTGCTCCTCTCTCCTGCCCCATTCATACTCTGGAACGTGTCTCTCGCAGCTTCGCCGGCCCTCGTGCTATTTTGACCTGACAGATCCCTACTCTCGCCTCCTGAGCACAGAGTACAACTGCCTGCATGACCCGCATCTGCAGGCGTACCACCAACGCAAAGACAACCTGCGGAGGCTGAAGGCAGGGGGCTACGTCACCAGCGATGGAAATGTAGGTTTGGACGTCACCGTGCCGAAAGAAACGGTTCCCTCCCAGCGGGCTTCGGGCTCTTTCGCGGAAGGCAGCCTGCGTAGCCGGCTTGACAGTGCTTGGGTGACTTCTCCCCTCGTCTCTCCACAGGTGGTCTGCACTCTGAAGCAGTTCAATGAGTACAGGCAGTATTTGACCAAACACAAGCAGGAGTACGAGCAAACATTCAGGCGAGCAAAGGTAAAAGCAAAGCTCAGTGTTGGCGGCCACCCGTCAGCGGCACGGCGCCGAGGGCCGGGGCTGTACTTGCCGCACGCGGGGAGGCGGTCAGTGCAGAGGAGGTGAGGGCTGTGCTGGCGGGACGGGCGCTGTGGCAGGGAAAGGACTACCCGGCTCGGAGCTGAGCTAGCGCAGGGGGCTGGGGTGGGCACGGGCAGGAAGGTGATGCGCAAGCACGCCGAGTCCTGAGGGAAGCCCTTCTTGCCCTCGTCGCGTGGACAAAATGGCCGAAGCAGGGCGCTGGCCTGGGCCCGCCTGAAGCCTCAGCATGCAGGGGGCGTGAGCGCTTGTCCAGGACACAGCGAGCCACAACCTGGGCTTTCACCTTTCAGGAAAGGCTTCATCAAGTCATCAATGAATTTAAGGATGCCCACAAACTGCCGGCAGCGACCAACACTTCTTTGCTGGCAGAGCGGCTGCTGCGGCCTCGAAAACCATCTAGCTCGCCTCCACCCAAGAGCAGACAGACCTCCTTGAAATTGAGGCGATACAAAAGAGCAAAAGCAGCTTTGGACCAGGGCCAAACCAACTCCCAACGCCAGCCGGCACAGGAAGCTGCAGGGCTGCCCAGGAAGGCCAGCAGTGATGCTGACTGGGAGAGGAGGCCAGACGTCGCTGCAGACGCGGTGTGCAAAGCTGCCTTTGAGCAACAAACTGCAACCGAGGACCAGGTGCTTGAGGAGGTGGCTGAGGCTATGGTGCAGGAGGTGTTGGAGAGGCTGAAGGCCCCCTGGGATCAGCCTGCCCGCATTTTAAGGCGGCCTGCCCTGGAGAACAGAGGAAGATTGCGTGGCCGCTCCGGAACAGCAGTGCCTTTGGAGATTTCTCCAGATCGCCAGCGGGAAACTGGACTGCTGGCCAAAGAGCTGCTAGCGACCGGGCTGCA
The DNA here is from genome assembly GCA_027574665.1 of Rhynochetos jubatus. Classification (NCBI taxonomy): domain Eukaryota; kingdom Metazoa; phylum Chordata; class Aves; order Eurypygiformes; family Rhynochetidae; genus Rhynochetos; species Rhynochetos jubatus. The sequence goes on along the minus strand of CM050665.1, from coordinate 14,954,710 downwards.
GTGCTTGCGGGAGCGTGTGGCATCCAGCACATCCAAAGCATCTGGGCCAGGGCCAGCAGCCACGCAGAAGGAGCAGCCTGTTGATGGAGGAACAACCCAAGCGGGCAAATCCCCGGAACAGAAATCAGCGCAAACTGAAACAGAAGCTGCCGACAGCCCAGCTTCACAGGCTGTCCTTGCCAAACTCATCAGGGAAATTGTTGCCGGTGTTTGCTCCGCCCTGGAATCCTTTGTAGCTTCCCAGCTTCAGCAAGACCATAGCTACACATGTTCTGAAAACCTGGAGCGTCTTGGAGGAACCCTCTCCAACAGACAGCCGCAGCCATCCCGGGTGCCCTTGTCAAGACAGGGCGGGGGAGCAGGACAAGCATTTCCCAGAGCACCTGCACGGCACAGCCGGGAAGCCAGCGAGGCAGCCAAGTTGCCTGCGTTACCACCCCTGCCAACTACAACCGCTGCCGCTGCCTTGCGACGGAGTCGCGCGATTGCCAGGGAGAGCATCCCAAAGAGCGACTCCAGAGATCAGCAGTGCCCCGCAGACCGGCGCTTAGCCCACACTTCGGCTGCGAGGACCGTGGGAAGGCGGATCGTTGGCCCTGTGCTAGAGCGGACCTGTCAGCCTGGGCCTGCACAGAGCCCTGAGTGAACTTTGGACACCAGACCAAAGTCACAAGGCCGCCCACCTCACGGGATGGAAAGGCGAGCTGTCCCGCTGAGGACAGCCTCCCCTCCACGGGGCCACGGCTTTCCAGACAACCCGTCCCTCCGGCGGGCCCGAAGCCCCCCGCGCAGACAGGAGCGCGATACAGATCAGCGCGCGCAAAGCTGGTCCAAGGCAAGGAGGTGGGCGGCAAGATAGGTCTAGAGGCCGCAGGCAGCTCACAGCGAACGGCAGCAAGCACAGACGTGACACCCTCGCGCTGGCAATAAAGAGTTTACTCCCAAGCGCTTGCTCGTGCCCACCTTCACTCGAGCCAGGCTGTGCTGCAGCCACCTTAAAGTCTCTCTGTTTGCCTTCCTATGTGCCACAGGGCCCCCATGGCTCTTTTGGGGCAACCGAGGAGGCCCCGTGTTCTTTTTGGTGCCCCAAAGTCTCTCCATTCTTCACGGCATGCTTCCTAGAGCCCTCCCTGTGCCTTCTGGCACAGCCCAGAGCCCTCCCTGTGCCTTCTGGTGTTGCTCAGAGCCACTCGTGTTCCTTTCAGTGCCCAGCCCCAGCCCTTTGTGTGCCTGCGGGTACCAGCCTCAACCCCCCGTGTGCCCCGGGCTGCCACCCAGAGCCCTCCCTCTCCCTCACGCCCCAGGGAACTCATTTTACCCTCTTTTCCCCTCAAGAGTGGCCGGAGCTGCAGAAAAGGAGGACAAAGGGAGAGAAAGTCAGTGCTGAAATCACAGAATCCTTTAGGCTGCACAAGAGCTTTAACATCATCGACTCCAGCCATACACCTCACGCGGCCAAGCCCACCACCAAACCATGTCCCTAAGTGCCACATCTCCACGTTTTCTAAATCCCTGCAGGGACGGTGACTCCGCCACCTCCCTGGGCAGCCCCTTCCCACGCATGACAACCCTTGCAGTGAAGAAATTTTCCCTAATATCCAATCTAAAGCTCCCCTGGCGCAACTTGAGGCCATTCTCTCTTGTCCTGCCACTTGGGAGAAGAGACCAACCCCCCCTGTCTGCACCCTCCATTCAGGGGCTTGTAGAGAGCGACAAGGTCTCCCCCCCTGGGCCTCCTCTTCCCCAGGCTGAACGCCCCCAGCTCCCTCAGCCCCTCCTCACAGCACTTGTGCTCCAGACCCTTCCCCAGCTCCGTTGCCCCTCTCCGGGCACTCTCCAGCCCCGCGGTGTCTGTCTTGCCGTGAGGGGCCCAAAACTGACCCCAGGATTCGAGGTGCGGCCTCACCAGTGCCCAGCGCAGGAGGACGATCCCCGCCCCGGTGCTGCTGTAGCCTTGAGCACAGCAGCTTCCAGGAACATGGCCCCAAGGGGCCGGCCACAGCACAGTGCCGGGTGGAAATGACAAAACAGGCGGCTGGGGCAGAAAGTCCATCCAAACAGGACAGGGTTAGCAAAATGCATTTGCTTGCGTTCTCTTTTCTTCCAGTTCATGCGCGGGTACCGGTAAGGGGGCAGCAGAAGCACGCCCTAGCTAAACCCCCTTTCCTTGCCAAATCCAGTGCAGTGCAATTCCCCGAGTTGAGGCTGCTTTGCCCATGTCGGGGAGGAGGTCTAAAAGGGAACAGGGGCTCACCCCGAGCCCAGAACAAACATCTTTGCTGTGCCATTTCCTCGCACGTCTTCCCGGTGTGCGAGGATGCCTGCTTCGCTTCACAGAAGCCCAGAGCTCTTGAGGTGGGAAGGGGCCTGTGGAGATGAGCCCTCAGAGCCGGGCCAGCAAGAGCGGGTGGCCCACAGGCCTGTCCAAAGGGGCCGGCAGGCGGGCCGCCCCCACGGACCGGGGGACAGCAGCCGGGCACACGCCCGGCAACGCAGTGATCCACCAGCATGGCGGCATGGTAACTCAGTGACGTGACAGTGGGGGAACGGGGCAACGCGGTGATGCAACAATGGGCGACTGCTCTCTATAAAGCTGCTCGCTGGGAGACAGGCTGCAGTGGCCGCAGCGGGTGCCTCTGGAGAAAGAGGAGTCAGGGCACGGTCGCAGCTCCAGGAGGGCTCTAGGAAGGAGTCGTGGAGCACCGTCTCACTGCTGGAGTCTGGCAGACAGACAGAGCGCTGAGCGCACTGAGAAAGAGGAGAGAGGTGAGCAGCGGGCCGAAGGAGAGGGCTCAGCCGGGCAGCCTGGGACAGGGCCTGCTGTGGGGCCTCAGGACGTGCCTGGGGCAACTGTCACACGGGCGGCTTATCGAGCTAGCGCCTGAATGTCTCTGTCTTCCTAGCTCGGGCACAGAAGATAGCACCGGGGAGAAGGAGCTACTGGGCCGATGGATCCCAAGCTGCTGGACCTCCCGCTCGGGGTCAAGATCCCTGTGCTGCCCGGCTCCAAGCCTGTCTTCAGCAGGGCAAAGCTCGGGGAAAAGGTAAAGGGAGTAGAAAGGGGTACAAAAGCTCTCTTCTTTTACGGGGTCCCCGTCATTCAGAGAAGTCCTCGTGGCCACCTGCTCCACAGCGGGAGCTGCAGCCCTTCCGTCGGGCAGGGCTGGGGCGTCGCGGGAAGCTCCGGGCTCCGTGGTGCTGAGAGAAGGGAGGAGCTGTGCTCCACGTTGGCCAGAGCTGGAGGGAGAAGAGTGTTGCTGTCAGGTCTTTACCTTCCCATAAGGACAGCTTGGCACCTCTGAGGCGCGCCATCCCTTTCTGCAATCAGGGTGAATTGCCAGAGCAAAAGACATGGCTGTGGGCAACACTGCAGCTTAGCAGCTCCTTACAGGGGCTGCACTGGGTGCAACCCTCTCACCGCCACAGTAAACAGCTCCTTGTGTAGCCCCACGGCAACGGTAGATGGCCACCAGACGGGGGATGTAGGCACAGGGTTGCTTCTCCCTTGGAGAGTCTCTGAAGCACAGAGATCTTTCCGCTGGGTGGGAAGTACGCCAGGAATTAGTCTATACCTCGGAGGTTTGGAAATGCCAGCCTGTGTGCGTCAGGAGCTCGGAAGTGCCTTCGTCTCTGCTCCTCTCTCCTGCCCCATTCATACTCTGGAACGTGTCTCTTGCAGCTTCGCCGGCCCTCGTGCTATTTTGACCTGACAGATCCCTACTCTCGCCTCCTGAGCACAGAGTACAACTGCCTGCATGACCCGCATCTGCAGGCGTACCACCAACGCAAAGACAACCTGCGGAGGCTGAAGGCAGGGGGCTACGTCACCAGCGATGGAAATGTAGGTTTGGACGTCACCGTGCCGAAAGAAACGGTTCCCTCCCAGCGGGCTTCGGGCTCTTTCGCGGAAGGCAGCCTGCGTAGCCGGCTTGACAGTGCTTGGGTGACTTCTCCCCTCGTCTCTCCACAGGTGGTCTGCACTCTGAAGCAGTTCAATGAGTACAGGCAGTATTTGACCAAACACAAGCAGGAGTACGAGCAAACATTCAGGCGAGCAAAGGTAAAAGCAAAGCTCAGTGTTGGCGGCCACCCGTCAGCGGCACGGCGCCGAGGGCCGGGGCTGTACTTGCCGCACGCGGGGAGGCGGTCAGTGCAGAGGAGGTGAGGGCTGTGCTGGCAGGACGGGTGCTCTGGCAGGGAAAGGACTACCCGGCTCGGAGCTGAGCTAGCGCAGGGGGCTGGGGTGGGCACGGGCAGGAAGGTGATGCGCAAGCACGCCGAGTCCTGAGGGAAGCCCTTCTTGCCCTCGTCGCGTGGACAAAATGGCCGAAGCAGGGCGCTGGCCTGGGCCCGCCTGAAGCCTCAGCATGCAGGGGGCGTGAGCGCTTGTCCAGGACACAGCGAGCCACAACCTGGGCTTTCACCTTTCAGGAAAGGCTTCATCAAGTCATCAATGAATTTAAGGATGCCCACAAACTGCCGGCAGCGACCAACACTTCTTTGCTGGCAGAGCGGCTGCTGCGGCCTCGAAAACCATCTAGCTCGCCTCCACCCAAGAGCAGACAGACCTCCTTGAAATTGAGGCGATACAAAAGAGCAAAAGCAGCTTTGGACCAGGGCCAAACCAACTCCCAACGCCAGCCGGCACAGGAAGCTGCAGGGCTGCCCAGGAAGGCCAGCAGTGATGCTGACTGGGAGAGGAGGCCAGACGTCGCTGCAGACGCGGTGTGCAAAGCTGCCTTTGAGCAACAAACTGCAACCGAGGACCAGGTGCTTGAGGAGGTGGCTGAGGCTATGGTGCAGGAGGTGTTGGAGAGGCTGAAGGCCCCCTGGGATCAGCCTGCCCGCATTTTAAGGCGGCCTGCCCTGGAGAACAGAGGAAGATTGCGTGGCCGCTCCGGAACAGCAGTGCCTTTGGAGATTTCTCCAGATCGCCAGCGGGAAACTGGACTGCTGGCCAAAGAGCTGCTAGCGACCGGGCTGCAGTGCTTGCGGGAGCGTGTGGCATCCAGCACATCCGAAGCATCTGGGCCAGGGCCAGCAGCCACGCAGAAGGAGCAGCCTGTTGATGGAGGAACAACCCAAGCGGGCAAATCCCCGGAACAGAAATCAGCGCAAACTGAAACAGAAGCTGCCGACAGCCCAGCTTCACAGGCTATCCTTGCCAAACTCATCAGGGAAATTGTTGCCGGTGTTTGCTCCGCCCTGGAATCCTTTGTAGCTTCTCAGCTTCAGGGAGATAGCTACACATGTTCTGAAAACCTGGAGCGTCTTGGAGGAACCCTCTCCAACAGACAGCCGCAGCCATCCCGGGTGCCCTTGTCAAGACAGGGCGGGGGAGCAGGACCAGCATTCCCCAGAGCACCTGCACGGCACAGCCGGGAAGCCAGCGAGGCAGCCAAGTTGCCTGCGTTACCACCCCTGCCAACTACAACCGCTGCCGCTGCCTTGCGACGGAGTCGCGCGATTGCCAGGGAGAGCATCCCAAAGAGCGACTCCAGAGATCAGCAGTGCCCTGCAGACCGGCGCTTAGCCCACACTTCGGCTGCGAGGACCGTGGGAAGGCGGATCGTTGGCCCTGTGCTAGAGCGGACCTGTCAGCCTGGGCCTGCACAGAGCCCTGAGTGAACTTTGGACACCAGACCAAAGTCACAAGGCCGCCCACCTCACGGGATGGAAAGGCGAGCTGTCCCGCTGAGGACAGCCTCCCCTCCACGGGGCCACGGCTTTCCAGACAACCCGTCCCTCCGGCGGGCCCGAAGCCCCCCGCGCAGACAGGAGCGCAATACAGATCAGCACGCGCAAAGCTGGTCCAAGGCAAGGAGGTGGGCGGCAAGATAGGTCTAGAGGCCGCAGGCAGCTCACAGCGAACGGCAGCAAGCACAGACGTGACACCCTCGCGCTGGCAATAAAGAGTTTACTCCCAAGCGCTTGCTCGTGCCCACCTTCACTCGAGCCAGGCTGTGCTGCAGCCGCCTTAAAGTCTCTCTGTTTGCCTTTCTATGTGCCACTGGGCCCCCATGGCTCTTTTGGGGCAACCGAGGAGGCCCCGTGTTCTTTTTGGTGCCCCAAAGGCTCTCCATTCTTCACGGCGTGCTTCCTAGAGCCCTCCCTGTGCCTTCTGGCACAGCCCAGAGCCCTCCCTGTGCCTTCTGGTGTTGCTCAGAGCCACTCGTGTTCCTTTCAGTGCCCAGCCCCAGCCCTTTGTGTGCCTGCGGGTACCAGCCTCAGCCCCCCGTGTGCCCCGGGCTGCCACCCAGAGCCCTCCCTCTCCCTCACGCCCCAGGGAACTCATTTTACCCTCTTTTCCTCTCAAGAGTGGCCGGAGCTGCAGAAAAGGAGGACAAAGGGAGAGAAAGTCAGTGCTGAAATCACAGAATCCTTTAGGCTGCACAAGAGCTTTAACATCATCGACTCCAACCATACACCTCACGCGGCCAAGCCCACCACCAAACCATGTCCCTAAGTGCCACATCTCCACGTTTTCTAAATCCCTGCAGGGACGGTGACTCCGCCACCTCCCTGGGCAGCCCCTTCCCACGCATGACAACCCTTGCAGTGAAGAAATTTTCCCTAATATCCAATCTAAAGCTCCCCTGGCACAACTTGAGGCCATTCTCTCTTGTCCTGCCACTTGGGAGAAGAGACCAACCCCCCCCGTCTGCACCCTCCATTCAGGGGCTTGTAGAGAGTGACAAGGTCTCCCCCCTGGGCCTCCTCTTCCCCAGGCTGAACGCCCCCAGCTCCCTCAGCCCCTCCTCACAGCACTTGTGCTCCAGACCCTTCCCCAGCTCCGTTGCCCCTCTCCGGGCACGCTCCAGCCCCGCGGTGTCTGTCTTGCCGTGAGGGGCCCAAAACTGACCCCAGGATTCGAGGTGCGGCCTCACCAGTGCCCAGCGCAGGGGGACGATCCCCGCCCCGGTGCTGCTGTAGCCTTGAGCACAGCAGCTTCCAGGAACATGGCCCCAAGGGGCCGGCCACAGCACAGTGCCGGGTGGAAATGACAAACAGGCGGCTGGGGCAGAAAGTCCATCCAAACAGGACAGGGTTAGCAAAATGCATTTGCTTGTGTTCTCTTTTCTTCCAGTTCGTGCGCGGGTACCGGTAAGGGGGCAGCAGAAGCACGCCCTAGCTAAACCCCCTTTTCTTGCCAAATCCAGTGCAGTGCAATTCCCCGAGTTTAGGCTGCTTTGCCCATGTCGGGGAGGAGGTCTAAAAGGGAACAGGGGCTCACCCCGAGCCCAGAACAAACATCTTTGCTGTGCCATTTCCTCGCACGTCTTCCCGGTGTGCGAGGATGCCTGCTTCGCTTCACAGAAGCCCAGAGCTCTTGAGGTGGGAAGGGGCCTGTGGAGATGAGCCCTCAGAGCCGGGCCAGCAAGAGCGGGTGGCCCACAGGCCTGTCCAAAGGGCCCGGCAACGCAGTGATCCACCAGCATGGCGGCATGGTAACTCAGTGACGTGACAGTGGGGGAACGGGGCAACGCGGTGATGCAACAATGGGCGACTGCTCTCTATAAAGCTGCTCGCCGGGAGACAGGCTGCAGTGGCCGCAGCGGGTGCCTCTGGAGAAAGAGGAGTCAGGGCACGGTCGCAGCTCCAGGAGGGCTCTAGGAAGGAGTCGTGGAGCACCGTCTCACTGCTGGAGTCTGGCAGACAGACAGAGCGCTGAGCGCACTGAGAAAGAGGAGAGAGGTGAGCAGCGGGCCGAAGGAGAGGGCTCAGCCGGGCAGCCTGGGACAGGGCCTGCTGTGGGGCCTCAGGACATGCCTGGGGCAACTGTCACACGGGCGGCTTATCGAGCTAGCGCCTGAATGTCTCTGTCTTCCTAGCTCGGGCACAGAAGATAGCACCGGGGAGAAGGAGCTACTGGGCCGATGGATCCCAAGCTGCTGGACCTCCCCCTCGGGGTCAAGATCCCTGTGCTGCCCGGCTCCAAGCCTGTCTTCAGCAGGGCAAAGCTCGGGGAAAAGGTAAAGGGAGTAGAAAGGGGTACAAAAGCTCTCTTCTTTTACGGGGTCCCCGTCATTCAGAGAAGTCCTCGTGGCCACCTGCTCCACAGCGGGAGCTGCAGCCCTTCCGTCGGGCAGGGCTGGGGCGTCGCGGGAAGCTCCGGGCTCCGTGGTGCTGAGAGAAGGGAGGAGCTGTGCTCCACGTTGGCCAGAGCTGGAGGGAGAAGAGTGTTGCTGTCAGGTCTTTACCTTCCCATAAGGACAGCTTGGCACCTCTGAGGCACGACATCCCTTTCTGCAATCAGGGTGAATTGCCAGAGCAAAAGACATGGCTGTGGGCAACACTGCAGCTTAGCAGCTCCTTACAGGGGCTGCACTGGGTGCAACCCTCTCACCGCCGCAGTAAACAGCTCCTTGTAGCCCCACGGCAACGGTAGATGGCCACCAGACGGGGGATGTAGGCACAGGGTTGCTTCTCCCTTGGAGAGTCTCTGAAGCACAGAGATCTTTCCGCTGGGTGGGAAGTAAGCCAGGAATTAGTCTATACCTCGGAGGTTTGGAAATGCCAGCCTGTGTGCGTCAGGAGCTCGGAAGTGCCTTCGTCTCTGCTCCTCTCTCCTGCCCCATTCATACTCTGGAACGTGTCTCTTGCAGCTTCGCCGGCCCTCGTGCTATTTTGACCTGACAGATCCCTACTCTCGCCTCCTGAGCACAGAGTACAACTGCCTGCATGACCCGCATCTGCAGGCGTACCACCAACGCAAAGACAACCTGCGGAGGCTGAAGGCAGGGGGCTACGTCACCAGCGATGGAAATGTAGGTTTGGACGTCACCGTGCTGAAAGAAACGGTTCCCTCCCAGCGGGCTTCGGGCTCTTTCGCGGAAGGCAGCCTGCGTAGCCGGCTTGACAGTGCTTGGGTGACTTCTCCCCTCGTCTCTCCACAGGTGGTCTGCACTCTGAAGCAGTTCAATGAGTACAGGCAGTATTTGACCAAACACAAGCAGGAGTACGAGCAAACATTCAGGCGAGCAAAGGTAAAAGCAAAGCTCAGTGTTGGCGGCCACCCGTCAGCGGCACGGCGCCGAGGGCCGGGGCTGTACTTGCCGCACGCGGGGAGGCGGTCAGTGCAGAGGAGGTGAGGGCTGTGCTGGCAGGACGGGTGCTCTGGCAGGGAAAGGACTACCCGGCTCGGAGCTGAGCTAGCGCAGGGGGCTGGGGCGGGCACGGGCAGGAAGGTGATGCGCAAGCACGCCGAGTCCTGAGGGAAGCCCTTCTTGCCCTCGTCGCGTGGACAAAATGGCCGAAGCAGGGCGCTGGCCTGGGCCCGCCTGAAGCCTCAGCATGCAGGGGGCGTGAGCGCTTGTCCAGGACACAGCGAGCCACAACCTGGGCTTTCACCTTTCAGGAAAGGCTTCATCAAGTCATCAATGAATTTAAGGATGCCCACAAACTGCCGGCAGCGACCAACACTTCTTTGCTGGCAGAGCGGCTGCTGCGGCCTCGAAAACCATCTAGCTCGCCTCCACCCAAGAGCAGACAGACCTCCTTGAAACTGAGGCGATACAAAAGAGCAAAAGCAGCTTCGGACCAGGGCCAAACCAACTCCCAACGCCAGCCGGCACAGGAAGCTGCAGGGCTGCCCAGGAAGGCCAGCAGTGATGCTGACTGGGAGAGGAGGCCAGACGTCGCTGCAGACGCGGTGTGCAAAGCTGCCTTTGAACAACAAACTGCAACCGAGGACCAGGTGCTTGAGGAGGTGGCTGAGGCTATGGTGCAGGAGGTGTTGGAGAGGCTGAAGGCCCCCTGGGATCAGCCTGCCCGCATTTTAAGGCGGCCTGCCCTGGAGAACAGAGGAAGATTGCGTGGCCGCTCCGGAACAGCAGTGCCTTTGGAGATTTCTCCAGATCGCCAGCGGGAAACTGGACTGCTGGCCAAAGAGCTGCTAGCGACCGGGCTGCAGTGCTTGCGGGAGCGTGTGGCATCCAGCACATCCGAAGCATCTGGGCCAGGGCCAGCAGCCACGCAGAAGGAGCAGCCTGTTGATGGAGGAACAACCCAAGCGGGCAAATCCCCGGAACAGAAATCAGCGCAAACTGAAACAGAAGCTGCCGACAGCCCAGCTTCACAGGCTATCCTTGCCAAACTCATCAGGGAAATTGTTGCCGGTGTTTGCTCCGCCCTGGAATCCTTTGTAGCTTCTCAGCTTCAGGGAGATAGCTACACATGTTCTGAAAACCTGGAGCGTCTTGGAGGAACCCTCTCCAACAGACAGCCGCAGCCATCCCGGGTGCCCTTGTCAAGACAGGGCGGGGGAGCAGGACCAGCATTCCCCAGAGCACCTGCACGGCACAGCCGGGAAGCCAGCGAGGCAGCCAAGTTGCCTGCGTTACCACCCCTGCCAACTACAACCGCTGCCGCTGCCTTGCGACGGAGTCGCGCGATTGCCAGGGAGAGCATCCCAAAGAGCGACTCCAGAGATCAGCAGTGCCCCGCAGACCGGCGCTTAGCCCACACTTCGGCTGCGAGGACCGTGGGAAGGCGGATCGTTGGCCCTGTGCTAGAGCGGACCTGTCAGCCTGGGCCTGCACAGAGCCCTGAGTGAACTTTGGACACCAGACCAAAGTCACAAGGCCGCCCACCTCACGGGATGGAAAGGCGAGCTGTCCCGCTGAGGACAGCCTCCCCTCCACGGGGCCACGGCTTTCCAGACAACCCGTCCCTCCGGCGGGCCCGAAGCCCCCCGCGCAGACAGGAGCGCGATACAGATCAGCACGCGCAAAGCTGGTCCAAGGCAAGGAGGTGGGCGGCAAGATAGGTCTAGAGGCCGCAGGCAGCTCACAGCGAACGGCAGCAAGCACAGACGTGACACCCTCGCGCTGGCAATAAAGAGTTTACTCCCAAGCGCTTGCTCGTGCCCACCTTCACTCGAGCCAGGCTGTGCTGCAGCCGCCTTAAAGTCTCTCTGTTTGCCTTTCTATGTGCCACTGGGCCCCCATGGCTCTTTTGGGGCAACCGAGGAGGCCCCGTGTTCTTTCTGGTGCCCCAAAGGCTCTCCATTCTTCACGGCGTGCTTCCTAGAGCCCTCCCTGTGCCTTCTGGCACAGCCCAGAGCCCTCCCTGTGCCTTCTGGTGTTGCTCAGAGCCACTCGTGTTCCTTTCAGTGCCCAGCCCCAGCCCTTTGTGTGCCTGCGGGTACCAGCCTCAGCCCCCCGTGTGCCCCGGGCTGCCACCCAGAGCCCTCCCTCTCCCTCACGCCCCAGGGAACTCATTTTACCCTCTTTTCCTCTCAAGAGTGGCCGGAGCTGCAGAAAAGGAGGACAAAGGGAGAGAAAGTCAGTGCTGAAATCACAGAATCCTTTAGGCTGCACAAGAGCTTTAACATCATCGACTCCAACCATACACCTCACGCGGCCAAGCCCACCACCAAACCATGTCCCTAAGTGCCACATCTCCACGTTTTCTAAATCCCTGCAGGGACGGTGACTCCGCCACCTCCCTGGGCAGCCCCTTCCCACGCATGACAACCCTTGCAGTGAAGAAATTTTCCCTAATATCCAATCTAAAGCTCCCCTGGCACAACTTGAGGCCATTCTCTCTTGTCCTGCCACTTGGGAGAAGAGACCAACCCCCCCCGTCTGCACCCTCCATTCAGGGGCTTGTAGAGAGCGACAAGGTCTCCCCCCTGGGCCTCCTCTTCCCCAGGCTGAATGCCCCCAGCTCCCTCAGCCCCTCCTCACAGCACTTGTGCTCCAGACCCTTCCCCAGCTCCGTTGCCCCTCTCCGGGCACGCTCTGACCCCGCGGTGTCTGTCTTGCCGTGAGGGGCCCAAAACTGACCCCAGGATTCGAGGTGCGGCCTCACCAGTGCCCAGCGCAGGGGGACGATCCCTGCCCCAGTGCTGCTGTAGCCTTGAGCACAGCAGCTTCCAGGAACATGGCCCCAAGGGGCCGGCCACAGCACAGTGCCGGGTGGAAATGACAAACAGGCGGCTGGGGCAGAAAGTCCGTCCAAACAGGACAGGGTTAGCAAAATGCATTTGCTTGCGTTCTCTTTTCTTCCAGTTCGTGCGCGGGTACCGGTAAGGGGGCAGCAGAAGCACGCCCTAGCTAAACCCCCTTTTCTTGCCAAATCCAGTGCAGTGCAATTCCCCGAGTTTAGGCTGCTTTGCCCATGTCGGGGAGGAGGTCTAAAAGGGAACAGGGGCTCACCCCGAGCCCAGAACAAACATCTTTGCTGTGCCATTTCCTCGCACGTCTTCCCGGTGTGCGAGGATGCCTGCTTCGCTTCACAGAAGCCCAGAGCTCTTGAGGTGGGAAGGGGCCTGTGGAGATGAGCCCTCAGAGCCGGGCCAGCAAGAGCGGGTGGCCCACAGGCCTGTCCAAAGGGGCCGGCAGGCGGGCCGCCCCCACGGACCGGGGGACAGCAGCCGGGCACACGCCCGGCAACGCAGTGATCCACCAGCATGGCGGCATGGTAACTCAGTGACGTGACAGTGGGGGAACGGGGCAACGCGGTGATGCAACAATGGGCGACTGCTCTCTATAAAGCTGCTCGCCGGGAGACAGGCTGCAGTGGCCGCAGCGGGTGCCTCTGGAGAAAGAGGAGTCAGGGCACGGTCGCAGCTCCAGGAGGGCTCTAGGAAGGAGTCGTGGAGCACCGTCTCACTGCTGGAGTCTGGCAGACAGACAGAGCGCTGAGCGCACTGAGAAAGAGGAGAGAGGTGAGCAGCGGGCCGAAGGAGAGGGCTCAGCCGGGCAGCCTGGGACAGGGCCTGCTGTGGGGCCTCAGGACGTGCCTGGGGCAACTGTCACACGGGCGGCTTATCGAGCTAGCGCCTGAATGTCTCTGTCTTCCTAGCTCGGGCACAGAAGATAGCACCGGGGAGAAGGAGCTACTGGGCCGATGGATCCCAAGCTGCTGGACCTCCCGCTCGGGGTCAAGATCCCTGTGCTGCCCGGCTCCAAGCCTGTCTTCAGCAGGGCAAAGCTCGGGGAAAAGGTAAAGGGAGTAGAAAGGGGTACAAAAGCTCTCTTCTTTTACGGGGTCCCCGTCATTCAGAGAAGTCCTCGTGGCCACCTGCTCCACAGCGGGAGCTGCAGCCCTTCCGTCGGGCAGGGCTGGGGCGTCACGGGAAGCTCCGGGCTCCGTGGTGCTGAGAGAAGGGAGGAGCTGTGCTCCACGTTGGCCAGAGCTGGAGGGAGAAGAGTGTTGCTGTCAGGTCTTTACCTTCCCATAAGGACAGCTTGGCACCTCTGAGGCGCGCCATCCCTTTCTGCAATCAGGGTGAATTGCCAGAGCAAAAGACATGGCTGTGGGCAACACTGCAGCTTAGCAGCTCCTTACAGGGGCTGCACTGGGTGCAACCCTCTCACCGCCGCAGTAAACAGCTCCTTGTGTAGCCCCACGGCAACGGTAGATGGCCACCAGACGGGGGATGTAGGCACAGGGTTGCTTCTCCCTTGGAGAGTCTCTGAAGCACAGAGATCTTTCTGCTGGGTGGGAAGTACGCCAGGAATTAGTCTATACCTCGGAGGTTTGGAAATGCCAGCCTGTGTGCGTCAGGAGCTCGGAAGTGCCTTCGTCTCTGCTCCTCTCTCCTGCCCCATTCATACTCTGGAACGTGTCTCTCGCAGCTTCGCCGGCCCTCGTGCTATTTTGACCTGACAGATCCCTACTCTCGCCTCCTGAGCACAGAGTACAACTGCCTGCATGACCCGCATCTGCAGGCGTACCACCAACGCAAAGACAACCTGCGGAGGCTGAAGGCGGGGGGCTACGTCACCAGCGATGGAAATGTAGGTTTGGACGTCACCGTGCCGAAAGAAACGGTTCCCTCCCAGCGGGCTTCGGGCTCTTTCGCGGAAGGCAGCCTGCGTAGCCGGCTTGACAGTGCTTGGGTGACTTCTCCCCTCGTCTCTCCACAGGTGGTCTGCACTCTGAAGCAGTTCAATGAGTACAGGCAGTATTTGACCAAACACAAGCAGGAGTACGAGCAAACATTCAGGCGAGCAAAGGTAAAAGCAAAGCTCAGTGTTGGCGGCCACCCGTCAGCGGCACGGCGCCGAGGGCCGGGGCTGTACTTGCCGCACGCGGGGAGGCGGTCAGTGCAGAGGAGGTGAGGGCTGTGCTGGCGGGACGGGCGCTGTGGCAGGGAAAGGACTACCCGGCTCGGAGCTGAGCTAGCGCAGGGGGCTGGGGCGGGCACGGGCAGGAAGGTGATGCGCAAGCACGCCGAGTCCTGAGGGAAGCCCTTCTTGCCCTCGTCGCGTGGACAAAATGGCCGAAGCAGGGCGCTGGCCTGGGCCCGCCTGAAGCCTCAGCATGCAGGGGGCGTGAGCGCTTGTCCAGGACACAGCGAGCCACAACCTGGGCTTTCACCTTTCAGGAAAGGCTTCATCAAGTCATCAATGAATTTAAGGATGCCCACAAACTGCCGGCAGCGACCAACACTTCTTTGCTGGCAGAGCGGCTGCTGCGGCCTCGAAAACCATCTAGCTCGCCTCCACCCAAGAGCAGACAGACCTCCTTGAAATTGAGGCGATACAAAAGAGCAAAAGCAGCTTTGGACCAGGGCCAAACCAACTCCCAACGCCAGCCGGCACAGGAAGCTGCAGGGCTGCCCAGGAAGGCCAGCAGTGATGCTGACTGGGAGAGGAGGCCAGACGTCGCTGCAGACGCGGTGTGCAAAGCTGCCTTTGAGCAACAAACTGCAACCGAGGACCAGGTGCTTGAGGAGGTGGCTGAGGCTATGGTGCAGGAGGTGTTGGAGAGGCTGAAGGCCCCCTGGGATCAGCCTGCCCGCATTTTAAGGCGGCCTGCCCTGGAGAACAGAGGAAGATTGCGTGGCCGCTCCGGAACAGCAGTGCCTTTGGAGATTTCTCCAGATCGCCAGCGGGAAACTGGACTGCTGGCCAAAGAGCTGCTAGCGACCGGGCTGCAGTGCTTGCGGGAGCGTGTGGCATCCAGCACATCCAAAGCATCTGGGCCAGGGCCAGCAGCCACGCAGAAGGAGCAGCCTGTTGATGGAGGAACAACCCAAGCGGGCAAATCCCCGGAACAGAAATCAGCGCAAACTGAAACAGAAGCTGCCGACAGCCCAGCTTCACAGGCTATCCTTGCCAAACTCATCAGGGAAATTGTTGCCGGTGTTTGCTCCGCCCTGGAATCCTTTGTAGCTTCTCAGCTTCAGGGAGATAGCTACACATGTTCTGAAAACCTGGAGCGTCTTGGAGGAACCCTCTCCAACAGACAGCCGCAGCCATCCTGGGTGCCCTTGTCAAGACAGGGCGGGGGAGCAGGACAAGCATTTCCCAGAGCACCTGCACGGCACAGCCAGGAAGCCAGCGAGGCAGCCAAGTTGCCTGCGTTACCACCCCTGCCAACTACAACCGCTGCCGCTGCCTTGCGACGGAGTCGCGCGATTGCCAGGGAGAGCATCCCAAAGAGCGACTCCAGAGATCAGCAGTGCCCTGCAGACCGGCGCTTAGCCCACACTTCGGCTGCGAGGACCGTGGGAAGGCGGATCGTTGGCCCTGTGCTAGAGCGGACCTGTCAGCCTGGGCCTGCACAGAGCCCTGAGTGAACTTTGGACACCAGACCAAAGTCACAAGGCCGCCCACCTCACGGGATGGAAAGGCGAGCTGTCCCGCTGAGGACAGCCTCCCCTCCACGGGGCCACGGCTTTCCAGACAACCCGTCCCTCCGGCGGGCCCGAAGCCCCCCGCGCAGACAGGAGCGCGATACAGATCAGCACGCGCAAAGCTGGTCCAAGGCAAGGAGGTGGGCGGCAAGATAGGTCTAGAGGCCGCAGGCAGCTCACAGCGAACGGCAGCAAGCACAGACGTGACACCCTCGCGCTGGCAATAAAGAGTTTACTCCCAAGCGCTTGCTCGTGCCCACCTTCACTCGAGCCAGGCTGTGCTGCAGCCGCCTTAAAGTCTCTCTGTTTGCCTTCCTATGTGCCACAGGGCCCCCATGGCTCTTTTGGGGCAACCGAGGAGGCCCCGTGTTCTTTTTGGTGCCCCAAAGGCTCTCCATTCTTCACGGCGTGCTTCCTAGAGCCCTCCCTGTGCCTTCTGGCACAGCCCAGAGCCCTCCCTGTGCCTTCTGGTGTTGCTCAGAGCCACTCGTGTTCCTTTCAGTGCCCAGCCCCAGCCCTTTGTGTGCCTGCGGGTACCAGCCTCAGCCCCCCGTGTGCCCCGGGCTGCCACCCAGAGCCCTCCCTCTCCCTCACGCCCCAGGGAACTCATTTTACCCTCTTTTCCTCTCAAGAGTGGCCGGAGCTGCAGAAAAGGAGGACAAAGGGAAAGTCAGTGCTGAAATCACAGAATCTTTTAGGCTGCACAAGAGCTTTAACATCATCGACTCCAACCATACACCTCACACGGCCAAGCCCACCACCAAACCATGTCCCTAAGTGCCACATCTCCACGTTTTCTAAATCCCTGCAGGGACGGTGACTCCGCCACCTCCCTGGGCAGCCCCTTCCCACGCATGACAACCCTTGCAGTGAAGAAATTTTCCCTAATATCCAATCTAAAGCTCCCCTGGCACAACTTGAGGCCATTCTCTCTTGTCCTGCCACTTGGGAGAAGAGACCAACCCCCCCGTCTGCACCCTCCATTCAGGGGCTTGTAGAGAGCGACAAGGCCTCCCCTGGGCCTCCTCTTCCCCAGGCTGAACGCCCCCAGCTCCCTCAGCCCCTCCTCACAGCACTTGTGCTCCAGACCCTTCCCCAGCTCCGTTGCCCCTCTCCGGGCACGCTCCGACCCCGCGGTGTCTGTCTTGCCGTGAGGGGCCCAAAACTGACCCCAGGATTCGAGGTGCGGCCTCACCAGTGCCCAGCGCAGGAGGACGATCCCTGCACCAGTGCTGCTGGCCACACTGTTCCTGATGCTAGCCAGGCTAATTTTGGCCTTAGCCACCTGGGCACACTGTCAGGTTATATTCAGCCACTGTTGACCAACACTTCCAGGTCTTTTCCAGCCCCTTGACCCAAACCTGTAGCGTTGCAGGGTGTTGTTGTGGCCCAAGAACAGGATGACTCAGGGCTTGGCCTTGTTGAGCTTCATACAGTTGGGCTCAGGCCATGCATCCATCCTGTCTGTATCCCTCTGAAGAGCCTTCCTGCCCTCAGGAACATCAACCAACTTGGTTTCACCTGCTAACTTACTATGGGTGCACCTAAATGTGAGCAGACATGGCAGACACACACCTCCGGAGTTACCACAAAGCTATTGAATGATTTCTGGGAATGTATATATTGTGTCCACCATGCTCTGAGGTTCCCCCGGCTTCCAAGACTGGTTTTGCATGGGCACATTTGATGTCTTTGTCAAAGAGGTCTGTATGCAACTTCACATGCATCCAGGTGATTTTTAAATGTCAGCTTTGCTAAGCAGCATAAAGATACCTGCTGCTTACATGCTCACCTTCTCCGAAGCATGCCAAAGCTGCCACTGTTACTACTCTGGTGGTTATTTCTTTGCAGGGAAACTGAGAGCCAAGATGGCCACAGGTTTGCAGGTGGTGTGAAATCCAAAAGCCAAAAAGGCCAAAGTTGCTTTGCACGAAGCTTTTTCTTCTCTCTGCCTCATCATCTCCCATGGATGCCACAGGCAGTGCAGAACTCCAGCAGCAAATACTCTGCTGTTTATCCTGCAGGGTAGAGGCTCCACCGCTGCAATCCCTGTGCTCCCAGCACATCTTTTTGGGCCTCAAGAACTTAATGTGACTACATGCAACACAGAAGTAGTAAAGACTATTTTCATTTCTCCCACTATCAGGACAGCTGCTTAGTGCTGAGCCCTGTGCTGAAGATATCCTTGGAATCACTGCAGAGCCGGGCTGTCTCCTGCAGATCCAGCAGGATGCCCAGCACTGGACAATGCATACTGCTGGTGTGAGTCACAGCACTGGTCCTCCGCTGCAATGGCAACACTGCAGGTCTGAAGACCACCTTTGTGATTCTGGGGCACCTTCTAGAAGCACGCTCTGGAGTCCTGCCATCCCCATGCTTCTGCCATAGGATGTGTGCAGGTATACCAGAAGGTCCAACAGCTGCTAGAGGCTCCCAAGAACATCCTCTTAACCTCCACTCCCACCGCAATGCCACCACAGAAGGAAAACAGTAGCCAGGACACCAACACAGCTGTGGCTGGACTTAGCCCTGAATCCCAATCCATAGCTGCACCCATTCTACTTCATCCCTAGTTTGAGAGATGGCATTTTTTAGCTGAAACTCCAGTGACACGCGAACATGGTGCCCTGCACACGCAGGTCAGGTTTTGCGGAGCATCTCAAACACATGCTG
Source organism: Rhynochetos jubatus (assembly GCA_027574665.1). Lineage (NCBI taxonomy): Eukaryota > Metazoa > Chordata > Aves > Eurypygiformes > Rhynochetidae > Rhynochetos > Rhynochetos jubatus. The sequence goes on along the minus strand of CM050665.1, from coordinate 14,936,445 downwards.
CTGTGCAGCAGGAGCATCAGGCCAGTTTCCCCCAGCCAAGGAGCCAGCCCGGGCACCCTTTAAATCTGTGGCAATGCGGATTAATTGGGTACTGCGACAGGAATAGATGTACAGCTCTCTTAGGCATTCATCAACCTTATAAAGGTTAATTCACTATCCTTTCTACTCCAGAACGAACTTCTGCCTTCCTTTACATGTCTTCTCAACCACTGACTCAGAGGAGGCTTTGGAGATGTAACATGGGCAAATTTCATCAATGATTTCAAATCTTGAGCTAAATCAGAAGGAAGAATGGATTTACCCTAATCCCCTCCAAACATTCATCAACATTACCTGCCAGTTCAGCAGGATTTAATCTCTTTTTAATCTCAAAACCAGCAGAGTATATGGGGAAGAAGTTGGGCACTCAGAAGTGGTGGATCTCATTTTTTAAAAATTTTTTTCAATTTTAATAATTCTCACTGTCAAATGACATTAAGCAGCACTTTTAGAAATTCATTAAGATCTTTGCTAATATCACTTTCCATGTAAACAACCTGTTGCCACCAAGACAGCATGCAGACTTCAGAAGAGGGCCCACGCTACTTGGCATAGGAGAATTGATGTCCACCCAGGAGCACAGTATCTCCATGAAGATGCTCCAGGAGCTCATTGGCTGGCTGAGAGTGAGCACAGGGACTGCACAGGCAGGCTTTGTCCTGGACCGTGGGCAGCGATGAGGTGGAGATTCAGCAAACCACTTTTTAGTGCCAGCACAGAACCACACACGTAGCATCCACCAACGCCGCTGCAAACCCAACAGCAGAAACGCAGATCCCGGTGTCAAAAAACAAGCTTTGCTGTGCAGGTACCACACTCTACAAACCGCTTAAATCCCAGCCCTGAGTGACTTACAGGGTGTTTTCATGCCTCCCATTAAAACTACCAGCAACGACAGCAATGTTGGGTGAGATGGCGGTGGCTGTCGTGGCCAGCAGCATTCCACCCGCAAGGCTGCTGAGCCAACGGGACCCTCCGGCACAACGCGCCTGACGGCAGCCGATTGGCGCGGGGGCGAATTCAACCCAGCACGTTTCAGAGCGCCCAGATCAGAGCGTTAGTGTGTGATTCTAGGTTTACATAACACCACCAAACAATTTTGGCAGAAACAATTGGTATTAGCAAGGAAAACGAAGCATCAGGAACAGCCGGCAGAGCAAAGAGACACCTCTCGCAGCAGCCCCCAGGCGGAACAGAAAATAAATAACAAATGCAACAGAAGCAACACTTGGACAACAGGGAGGAAGAGGGGGAAACCTCTGCAAGGGGAAATGAAACCTGGATCACAGCCAAGATGAGCAGGGAATTAAGCTTTCCTTTTCACCTCCTTCCCACCCCTGTCGCATTAAGCTTGTTGCTTTATTACAGCACTCCAGTCAAGCCTGTGCCACTTACAGCAAAGGGAAAGCCGTCTCGCACAGGGCTTCAAGCTGTGAGGGCTGAGCAGCCCCCGGCCCCGCGACGCTAACTGCGGAGCTGAACAACACCCGAGCAAGGACCCAAGGCCCTTGGCTAACCAGCCCTGCAGAGCCTGGCTCTGCTGCCGCATTAGGCAAAGCACCGACAGCGACGGGCATCGCGCTCAGAAACATTCAATCACGCAAACTTCACGTTGTAATTAAGCCAATTCAGCTTGGGTATTGCTGGGTTAGTAGCATTGGAGGTCATGTTTCTGCCCAAACAAATACAGCAGAAACCCCAAAGACAGCTGGATCTCCCCCTTGGCCTCTCCAGTGGCTCCAGCTTGGACCAAAGGATGAAGCCACCAGTTTCAGGTGGCCCAGTTAGCTCCCGTCCTGCTGTACATGCCACAATGCCACTGTGAACAGCTGTGACGTGTTCAGAGAGCAAGACGGTAACCACCAGACCTATTTCCCAGCACCTGAGGACATCTGGCCCCTCAGCACTCTGGTCTGGGTGACCTCGTGACAGGAAGAGCCGTAGCAGCTCTTCAGAAACCTCTGGGTCCCACAGCCTTTCTGCTGTAACTGTTCTAAGCAAGGAGGCAGCCTGCTCTCGAGACCCTTTTTTGCCAAGCAGAGGATCCCCTCCAAGCTGGCACCATCCCCACGCTCATGGCAAGATGACAGTGACACAAGCTAACGACCCAGATCCAGCAGCATACTCTTCCTGCCTCTGAACTACTCAAGATTTCCCATTCTGGGGGCAAATGAGAAGCTCCATTTGAGCTTCAGAACATCATATGCCAACTCCACGAAACAAGAGGGTGTTGAAATCCGCATTTCCCAATTAACTCTGCAGTGCCTTCATGCAAATGGAAACCGCATCTATGGCTTCACATGCAGCTCGTGGAGGACAGCTCTGGACTTAAAATGAATCACACTTGGTCCAAATCAGAAAAATGTTTCCATTATAACCGTGGATTTGCCTGTTATATGAGCATCCCATTTTGATAATGACTATCACACCTTTACATTGAGATCCTGCCTATATTCCCTGAAATCTGGGAGCTTATAGAGAACCCAGCTTGAAATGGGGCATGTGCTTCTCCATCACGTAGGTTTAGTATGCAGCACCTCGCATTCAGGAAGTTAATCCTTAGATTCTATTAACATCAAAATGAAAACAGGCTTTTGGTCCAGCTGGACATAGCAGGAATATTACAGCGGGACTCAGCGGGACTCCAGCACACCCCACAGCCTGTGGGGAGTGTGGGGTGCCATGCAAAGCACAGGAAGGTGCAAGACTGGGAGAAGGAGATGATAATTTTGTACGAGGCTGGCCTTGTTTCCAGTTCTTCACTAATTTCCTCTCAGACTTGCACACTGTGACCTTTCCAGCCAAAGAAATAAAATAAATAAATCCCTGCACTCTAATAGGAATAGTAACACACGCAGGGAAAGGGTGCCGGAGCCAACTCTGGAGCCTGCAATCTGGTTCCCTGCTCCTACAGGATGTGTTTCTAAATCTCAGTCAATAGCGCATGTTTTCCAAGGAATAAGACATTTCACATTTTATTAATTCTAACTAAAGCCCTTTTTATTACAAACTTCCTATTTAGCATTTGATTGCAGCCATCACCACTGAGACTCTCACTGTATCACAGCAGAAAATCCATGTCTCATAGTTGGTGCAGGCTGTATATTGATGTCTTTCTCTCCTGCCATCTCAATCCCAGAAGGTGCTATTGGAATTATTTTAAATACACTTCCAGAGGTCCCTTCCAGCCTAAGCTTTTTTGATTTTAAACACGTATTTGTTTCATTTGCGCTCTCACACAGATTTGGTACCTCGCTTCCACGGATGACTTAAGTTACATATTGTTATTCCCACCAGGGTTTGGCATCCCCCAGAAGGTCACTACATGCCAACCACCTTACTTAAAGAGCTGCAAGTTTATGAAGTTTATGGCTAAAAAGACTATTTCATTAATAGTTTTCCCCTTTTCAAAGCCCAACTCTTTAGTGGAAAAAATGATTTAATATAGTTTTCCTAAAACCTATACTCTGGCCTGATTTAAATCAAATAGTTAAATACTCCACATGTACCATTTGGCACAGCCACGACAGGACTATCTGGTTTGCAAACAGACGACCACCCACAATTAATTTGCCACCTTGACACAGAAATGCAGGTTGTCAATTAATTAAAAAAACACATGCCACTAGTCTTCAGTTCAGTTTACGACCTGCCGTCTTTCCTCCCAGGCAGACTCTTTATCTTAAGGAGAGGGTTAGAATAGAAAACTACCACCTAATAATGAAAACACGACTCTGGTTTTCTTGGCATCTAATATATGTTGTTCTCAGATTTAACAGATTTATCAGGTTTAAAAGCACCATGTCGCCAACATCCATCTGGGGTAGAGGAGAGCAGACTGTAATTCCAGCGCAGGTTCCTAAACATACACAGATTGAAGCCCGCGTGACCTCACTGTCTGGCTGCAGGGTTAGATCCATGGCGCTGCTTGGAAGGTTTTTCTTCGGCTTTCAAGGGCTGTTTGATCTTCAATCAACAATGCTTATCAGTGGTACAGTCTGCCAGCCATTCCCAAAAGTTTGATATTTTTAACAGCACATTCTTCTTCTCCTTTGAACGCTATTTGGAGACAAGACAGCACATCGGGGAAAAGCTGCCTCCCTGGGTTTAACATGGACAAGCAAAGCAGGATCCTATCAGGAGGGACAAATGCTTCCCAGTGCTGCAACAAGCCACAGCTTCTGTGGCTCATGTTTGACCCCACTGTTCCTGCTTTTTCTTCTTCAGATAACATCCAAACGCTTTTTTGTGCCCATCACGTGAGCTGGACAAACCAAGACAATTCAATTGTTTCCATGCAAAACTTCCTCTAAAGTTTTCATAAATTTAACTTCCACCTTGTCAAAGTTTCTTTCCTTTTCGCTGAGGACTCCAGGGCACACTCTTCCCCTCTTTTGATACAAGGGACTAGAAATCTAATTCCCTAAAAACACCCTGTTCTTCCACAGCAGGCACATGGCTCACATTATGAAAACCCACCGTTTCAAGTGGCACCCATGAAAACAGAGAAACAGGTACTGGATCTAAACTGTTATGTTGTGGGGAAAAAAAACCAACCACCCCCAAACTTAATTTTAGGGTTCAGTAACTGTAAGCCATGAAACAAAAGGTGTTTTAGTTGAGAGTTAGCAAGCAGCATCAGCCAAGGAGACCTGAAGCCCACAGACACCTCTGTGGGCACAGCAATGCTCGACTTGGCTAAGCCCACCTTGAGCAGTCCACCTTGACCTCCCCCGGCTGCAGTGCCCCAAAGAGCCCCGGGAGCACCTTCCCCGTGCTGTAAAGGGAAGGTGATGGCAGAGGTGGAATGAAACAGCTCCTCACTGACAGAGATCAGCTTTTAGGGCAGAAAGCAACTCGGTCTGCACGTTGCTAGGAACAGGACTGAGGATCCCCAGCCCCCCACATGGACAGCAAGCGGCTGCGAGACCGGCCCCACAGGAGGCCGAGCTCTCCACAACCGCCTCCTGCCCCATCTTCTCCCCTAAACGGGGTCACCCTTCACATGAGAACAGTCGCATTTGCAGAGCAGTACACCTCTACCACCCTCCCAGAGAGAGGGAGGAGATGGTTAGGGAATAAACCGCTGGGTAAATCAGGCTGGAAAGGCGAAATTCTTTCATGGCTATAAACATGGCGACATGGGTCTTTGGAAGACAGAAGCCTTTGGGGTGCCCTGGGCTCTGCCTGCACCTCTCCCAGTACCCAGGTCTACTGCAATGAATGCCCAGTGCTCGGTATGGCTCAAATTGTTTGTAAAAATAACCCCCAAATGCCTGGGGTACCCCAAAATGACCTGCTGCTTCTGGAGATGGAGCCCAAGGCCTTTCCACACAGACCGTAAATGGCAGAGCCCCAAGCCAGCCCTCCTGTCCCACCCTGACCACCGGTGAGTGCAGGCTCTACACTGCCAGCAGGAGGAGAGGACGAGGAAGATGAAGACGATGGTTTTCTCTAACACCAAGAGGAGAGGAGCACAGCATGCAGGCAGACAGCCAAGGAGAAAAGGGACGGAGCCTCCCTGATGAGTCCAGACAGGAATGGAAACTCTGAGTCATCACTACGTTTTGTGGGAAGAAAAACCTGCTAATGTGATCCAGCTAATCCGATAAAAAAAAAGCACTCTGCACTGCCACCACGGAGGTGGAACAGGGCCCATGGGGCACGGGCAGCCCAATCTCACGGGAAAACACAACCTGGGTGAGACAGAGGATGGTGGGATGTCACCAGAGGCGAGGGTGGCATGTGCCAGCACACCCAGGGCTTGCTCCTCCATCTCCCCCAAGCACTGAGGTGCCAGGGCTGTCCATTCTGGGGCAGGGGTTGCCCCAGTCCTCCACAGGGCTGGTGGCTCCAGTCACATGGAAGCCAAGATGCACATCAGGAGTGGGGTGGAGGGTCTCAGGGCAGAGTCATAGCAAGTTTTATCACCTGTTCTGCTTGGGAATAGGTTCCCAAACTGCTGCTCCCCTTTTTCTAGCTCCTGCTAGGTCATGAGATCCTTGGAAACACCAGAAAAAGAAAGAAAAAAGCACCAGGAGAGCAAGAGGCCTGGTCCTTAAACCAGCAGGAAGGAAAAAAAATTAAAGTATCTACATTTTAAACATTTGCACAATCCAGCCTCCTGTGTCCAGGCTATAATTAGAGGTCAAGAAACAGCCTCAGACCAAGAGTCACCCGATTTCTGCAGATAAGGTTCCTCAGAAGCCACACACAGCAACCAGCGTAAACCAACGCTCAAATAATCTTTCCATAACAACAATTACTGGTCCGGGGCCCTAATTTAACACTTACCTAACAGTCACATACGTCACAGAGCCGAACCAAAATCGTATAGTCGTCAGGAAGAGATTTAATTGTATCTGCAGAGGTCAACCAACCCATGCAAAAGATAACGGTGGTGGAGAGAGATTATGTGGCATAACGCAAAGATTTTGCCTGCATGCGACACAGCAGCCAATTTTTCAAAGAAGAAATGGCATCCATCAGAACAAATCCACGAGAGGGAAACAATGGGGGGTGGGGTGGGGATGTGCAGATGATTAAAATATTTAAATCTGGTCATATAAGTGCAAAACCAGGCAATTTTATACTGTTTTCAATCGTCTTTTTTTTTTTTTTTTTAAAGAGTGGTTTGTTTAGTGCTTGCTTCAATAAGTTTTGTTGCGAGATTTCCACCCCCCCAGCTAAACTGTGTATCCCAAGCATAAGCTTTAATTATATGAAAAAGTGTGTGTTAAATCACGAAGGTAGAACATTAGAGTTCAAGTGTCCAATTATGAGTTAATGGTATCAAAGCCAGAAACATGCTAACACTTTACCCAAACTTCAGAAATGCAGAATAAAATACAAAGAAGCAGCAAAGAAGGTGGTACACAACAGCTTCAGACAGAAGACGTGCACTTGCTGGATGGAAAACTGTCAAGGAAAACACATTAGCGGCACAATAACTTATTTTTAATGTAGAGCTGTTAGGAAAACACAATTATATGCTTCATTTATACTGAAAGATATAACACAACTTATGGTAAAAGCATTTAGAACTCATTTTGTGAAAAAAATGGATGAGCAAAAAGGTAATAGGGAAGAGCAGTGCATGTAGAGCGGGTAACCCCCCACCACAGCACGCTCTGCTCAGCCAGTCTTCACCTCCCGCTCCTAGCGCCCAGCACCTGAGGGATACAGAGTGAAGGCAGAATGAATATAAAGATTTTTGCTTTAAGTGGTGCAGAAATGTCACAACAGTGACAACGACCAGTAGTGCCCGTCCTTACAACGAGCAAATGCAGGGCCCTGAAAGAGCCCTGCAAGGGTTACAGATGCTCTCCTACCGTCCCGAAGTGAGCAGCAGCCATGTGCTATACATGCTATAGGATGTTCTGGTCTGTTACAAGGAAAATAAAATTTATCAACAGAATGTTGTCTCCATTATGGATGCACAAAACGATTCTGGTGCCTGCTGCAAGCTCAGATGTATTAGAGTAAGTGCAGAGATGTTCTTGGATTTACCCTGTGGTTCTGTCCGTGTGACATGCAATAGGCTTTGGATCACTGATTTAAGGGACAATGTTTATAATTGACTTGAAGCATCATAAATAAATCAGAGAAGCTTGCAAAATTTTAATTCTGAATTTTATTCTCTTGATGCCTCCTCTGCTACAGGAACTTTCATGAATCAGGCCTTCACAAGGTTATTCAGCAGTGGCCCTAACGAACATGTTATATACAAGTCAGACCGGTCTCCAAAACATCTCCACTGTTCCAAAACCAACCAGATTAAAGCCTTCCCTCTGCACATACAGAGTGAACAATTTCTATGAATGGATGGACATTCATTATTCAGCTCCCAATCCCTGACTTAAAGCCCAAGGCAAAATGGAGCTTCAAACGCTTTCTGCTGTGCAGCCCATCAAAGACTGCTCCGCAGAACACGGGGTTGTTCCACCGAGTGGCTCAAACATTCCTCAGAGGAAGCCCTTGCCCATATCCAGGGCCTAAAACAATTCTACATTTGCAAATCAACAGGAGTTGCCTGCCAAATGACAATAAAATGGGTCCCAATTTAAAAATTTGCCTGACTTTGTTCCCCATCCAAAATCCTCCATCTCCAAAGAAAGATTTACGCTGTTTCAAAACAGAGTTGGCTTGGAAAGTAGAAAGGAAAAGAATATATTTTATCATCCAGAATGGCAAAGCAGTTCTGGAACGATGAAAAAGGGACTGTGTTTATCACTGCAATGTACAATTTATGGTAAAAGTCAAAACAAAACAGAATGTTCCACAGAAATGCATTCGCTACATCGACCCAGGCTCATACCAGCAGCTCAGATCCCATTTCTGAAGGGTTTTTAAAAGGAGAAGAGAGCGCTGGTTGCAGATTAATACTCATCTCATGACGGGTAGATTTTAATTATCCATAATTTATGATGGTGTATTGGCAATAGTTTTTTCTCAATTTATCAGCCTAAAAGGCAAGATGCAGGCTGTGTTTGGAGATGCAAAGCCACAGAGCCCTATTAGAAAGATTTAGGACAAATTTTGATGGTGCTGTAAAATCCTACAGGAGTGCTACAGGGTTAACAGGGCTCCCCAGCATGTATCTCCCATTAACTGCCAGAGATGCTGCAGGTCCCCAAGGACCACAGGCACTCCCAGTGTCACAGCAGTTGGCTTGCTCTGCAAGGATTAGGTGTTCCCAGGCTGGGTCCTGCTCCCTCTCATCATCAATCATTGCCCAAAACAGAAATTAGGCATCGTGCTAACCAAATGTGATCATTGATAGACCAGAAGCAATGAAGAAGAATTTATGTTTAAATTTCTTTCTGAAGAAAGAATAGAGAGATGTTAATTCACTCCCCAAAGTTACCCCCAGGGTGAAGGGAGCAGGATTATTCCTTGTACATCACAGCATACACTGTGTGAAAGAGCACGTGGTACTGTGCGCAGGCAGGATTCCTGCTGTACGCCTCCCTCCCAAAAGGAATTTTGCCTGGGCTAAGAATAAAAAAACCCCACTCCTATACTTTGTGGACCCACAGAATTTAAGCTCTGGGAAAATCCTTCCCTGCTGGTACATCAGCCAGCATATTAGATCCTGTTGCTAAAACTGCTAAGTGCAGAACAAGCCCCTGAGTCGCTGAACTGCATGGTTTTCCCATGGTTTACTTACTGTGAAACACAAATGCAAAGGGTCTTCCTAGAGCTTAAGTGCGAAAACTCCACAAATTTTCACATGGTAACTGGAAGGACATGAAGACACTCCACACCAGACCAACAAGCCCCTTACGAGGTGCAGGAACACGCTGCCTACCCCCAGGAACACCATCACAAGCCCCAGGCAGCAGCCAGATGCTGTGAAAGCTCCACTTGCCCAGCAAGAGAGCAGGAGTGGGGGTCTGCAGCAGGTGCTAATGCCCCAGGAAAAGGCCAAAGGGGACAGAAAAAGGAGGTTTAGACCCAGATTCAAAAGAGGAATCTGAAGCAGAGGCAGGCGCTCCCATCAGCAGGGCTCAGGTGGCCAGTGACAGATGGGTGTCACAGTCTGGACAAGGGCTCCTTGCTGAGATGGTACCACCTCCAGCTGAACCCCTCCAGTCCCTCGTGGCCACTGTGCAGACAGAACCCAACACAGAAGTTGTGTTTCTTCTGTGCAGTTCCAGTGATGGAGCAGATCCTGGACCCATCCCATGGGAAGGAGGCGAGAGCCTGGCACCCCAACATGGGAAACGCTTGCTGCAGCGTGCCCTTAGGGAGGCTTTCGGGTGGCTCCGGGAAGGTGTCGCCCCCTATCACCCTTGCACCTTGGGCTGGGCCCAGCACAGCCCTAAAAATCCTGCCAAGGAGCAGCATCTCCCTGGGCACTGGAAAGTTTGGGGTTGGCTCCACAACCCACCTGCCATGGCAAGCTGTTCCACACAGGATCACCCACAACGGGGACTGGTTTACACAGGGAGCCCTTTTTTCCCCAGCTTTGATGCCCCCAGCATGCCAATGCGTAAAATCTCCTTGCCAAACGCAGTCAGCAGAGGGGAAGGCTCCTTCTCACCCTGTCTGCTGGGGCGTGAGGGATCCCGTTCTCCGCCCATGGGTGCCATGCCCCTCGCTCCCCCCCCAGCACTCAGCCCTTCGAGGGAAAACAGGGATGCTCCGAGAGCGGTTAAAGAAAGGGTGCAAATGCCCCCCTTCTGGGCAGGCCTCAGCTGAACACAAGCTCCCATTTCATTATCCCTCTAAACATCCCTTGTCCTTTTAAAAATGGAAATGCTGATACCCACCAGGCACCTCTGCAGCTGCACAGAGAAACTGCGGCTTACTGCAGCGCACAGGCGAGAGCGGGGACCTCGTGGTAACAATATCATGTTCAGTAAGTGCACAAAACAATTACATTAACATTTCAGGATGCTTTGGGCTGAAGCACATCTACTCGGCAAGCTAGCTGGCGATGGGCGCGCAGGCAGAGCTCTGCCGAGCTCTCAGCGAGTTATTTATACACGGTGACACTGCACACTCCTTCCCGGCTGCCCTGCTTCCCCCCTAAATAAATAAATAAATGAAGCAGCCCTTTGGGGGAAAAAGCAAGCTGGACCTGAACAAAACAAACCCTTGACATCGAAGGGCTTTAAAGCCCCTCCGTAAACACAGTGAAGCAAGAGAACAGCAAAGAGCCGGCAAGTATTCCTTGCTCCTTCCTAGCGATGGATTTTATCTGGGATACCTGCATGTGACAGTGGGAGAACTTCTGATTTTTCAGTCCACCCTACCCTCCTCCGTAGGTTTTTAAGGTGGAAACGTTTTGAGGCAGCCACTGTCTTAGCCCGGCTCTGGGCTGCGCCACCAGCACCGGACAGGAGCGACAGTGTTGGGACCAGTGCAAATTTTTGGAGTTTCCCAGAGGGTCCCACTGGCTCCAAGAAGTGAGTGTGCTGACACTGCTCACCGTAGCAGGCACAAGACACCAGCGTGCCGGTGGTGATCCTCGGCCTTATGCCACCGCACGCCGGCCAGAGAAGTTCCCCCAAGCCAATGCAGCAGGCGGGACCTCCACCGCTCCGCACTGGGTTTTGATGCTGAAGTTACGACTGCTACACCTGCGTTCGGCCGGGAAAACAGAGTCAACCCATTTCATCTCTGGCTTCGTTCCAGCAGCCTCATCCCACAGACAAACGTGCACCACTGCGCGTAAGCAAGTGACATCTGATAACTCAGAAGAGAAGAAGAAAAAACCAGGAGCCCTGAATATCAGCGAAGGGTAAATCGCTTCCTTTCCTCCTGCCGCTGCCTTCAGATCCGCCGTAGCAGTGACAACAGCAGCATCTGGTGGCAGTGGCCAGTATGGGGTGCTTCTCTCTGGGGTCCCATCCAGACAGGCCAGCACCCGCACCCACTCCTCCTCCCGGGCTGTGCTCGCTGGACACCCAGGAGAGGCGATTTCCAACGGCCTCCCCGTCCACCGCGGCAGCGAGGACTCGTACATCAGTGACCTAATCCGGGACTAATCTCAGGGATTCAGGCCACGGATGAGCTGACGATGGGGGCCCTACGCCCCAAGGCACGGGCGCACGCTGCCGGGGGGCCGCCAGGACCACGCAGCCCCATGGGCAAGGGCCAGCAGCACAGCGTGCATGGCTGCGAGCCCCAGCTCCCGCACAAAAAACTGGGAGGCAAACTAAATCGTGCGCACATCCAACAACTTCTTGGTAAAATCGGGTTCCTAAAGGCAGCAAGATCTGGGGGTGCCGCAGATCCCAGCGACACACGCTCACTTGATCCCAGACTTTCAGTTTTTGCACGCTTCAGCAGCGGCACAGATAACCTGTTCCCAGGCGACCTGGCTCTCGTTAGTCTTTTAAGAGCATATTTAGTGTTTTAAAAGCAACGGCAATGATAATAAAATAGTTTGAAACTAGCAGTACCTGGGTACGGAAGAAATCAATTTGTTTCAGCACAATCAGGCATCTCAAAATAAATGAGAACTATTAGACTTGCTACAACTTAATAAAAAGAGATAAATAACCCAAATGACACAGAACAGTTAAATACATATATCAATACATAAAGATTAATTCGCTGCGTCTGGGGAGCCACGCAGGTTTCCTTCCCTCTGCTTGTTTCTAAAGAGTTTAATCACAAAGTATCGCAACAGCAAGATGAGCCAGAGCATCCTGAGCTGCAGACCCAACGCAGGACAGCACACTCTCCCTCTATCAACTTTTTTCCAAGGCAATTACCCGAATTTGGCCCAGGAGGACGCAGGGTTATCTCTCGGAGCTCATCGTGGTGATCCCCCCTCCCTCCCTCCCTCCAAAGGGGGCTGCTTCCTGCGGCTTTGTTGCTGAAGCATCAGCGCGATTTACCTACACGCCAGGACGGCGATACTCGGAGAACTCTTTCTCCCAGAAGTACAGAATCTATCCCCTTCGCTCCGACTTCTCCGGGATGAGGGAAATTCCCCACAGCACCTCCGGCGCGCTCAGATATCCCCTGCGGCCCCCCCCCTCCTTACGAGGGAGTGCTTTGCCTTGCGGCTGCAGCCGGCGGGGAAGAGGCAGGTTAGGAAGCTTTCCTCGCCGTGGCGTGGGTCTTGGGGAGCACACACACACCCCCCAAAACCCGGGGCTGGGGCCGCGCTTCCCAGGCGCATCAGCACCGGGGGAGCGCGGGCGGGCAGGGGCCGGAGCCCCCGCTCGGGAGGCGCCAGCCCGGCGGCTCCGCAGCCTCGCGAAGAAGGTGCCGAACAACAACAGCAAAAAGTGCCCCGCAACAACCGAACCCCCGCGTATGTCGCTTCGAGCCAAACGCTCCCGTGAGGAAAAGGGGGAATAAACCCACCCCTCGACACCCGCGCACAAACAGCCCCGGAGAGCCGCGCTCACCCCGCAGCGCTTCGCCCCCGGCCGCGGCCGCTCCCAGCCCGCCCCGCCGAGCAGCGCCCCGGGCTCGGGCTCCATCCGCCCCGCAGCGCCGCTCGCCCCGCCGGGGGCCGGGGCTGCCCGGAGACCCGACGGCTCTCCCCGCGCCGCGTCCAGACCACTTTCAAAATTCCCTCCCGCCGGAGCCGGGCGCCGCCGCCACTTTCCTTCCTCCCCCCCTCGTCTCCCCCGCAGAGAAGTTGCGGGACGCGTCGAGCGGAACCTCCCGGGCTGCCCCACCGGGCACCGCCGCCCCCCGCACCCCCCCTCGCCGCCCCGGTACCTTGTTGCAGTGATAATAATCCAGCGGCCCGAGGCAAGTGGGGTCGGCGCCGGGTAGGGAGCCCACGGCGGTGGGGGCGGAGGGGTAAAACCTAACGTCCATGCCGGGGCTGCGGGCGGCGGCAGGCGGGGGCTCCAGCGGGCATGGACCCGGCTGCGGCGGCGGCGGTGCCTCTGGCGCGGGGGGCGGGGAGAGGGCGGGCGGCGGCGGCGGCGGGGGGGCGGGCGGCGGCCCCCGGCCCGCCCCGCTCCGCACCGCCCCGCGCCGGGGCCGCTATTGTTCGCGGCGGGGCCGGGCCGCCCCCGCCCCGCTGCCGGCACCGGCGGGCGCTGGGGCTCCTCGGGGCAGCGACTCCTCGGCCGGCGCCCGGTAAGGGAGGCAGGCGGGACGCCCCCGCTCCCCCTGTCACATCCTCGCTGCCCCGCCGGCCCTCACGGAAGCACCGTGCCCGGTTTTGACCTCTTCCCGTCACGGGACGGTGCCAAACGGCCTTTCCCCTTCCCCCGCACAGCCCCCGGTGCCCACCCCCGGGAAGGATGCTGTCCATCACGCTGAGCCACCCCGCACTCGACCCCGGCCCGGAGACCTCGCTTCTGCGGGGTCTGCGTCTCCCCCCGAGCTGTCCCACCGGGAGGGAAACGCCGGTCTCAGGCTCTGACACCGGTGTCGGCTCCCCGCGTAGGACCCACAGCACCCCGCTCCCGGCTTCTGCACCTCCCCGTCTTCACAGCCCCGCAGCTGGCAAGGCAGCACCCACCCACGGCCAGCCCACCCACGGCTAGCCCGCCGCCCTCCCTCCCCCCGTGCCCCTCGGGCTCCCCGCGGGCCGGGGCCTGGCCGGGAAGAGCCCGTAGAAAGCCCAAATCCCGCAGGTGGGGCGGCGGGATGCTCAGAGCGGCAGGCTGAGCCCTGCCCGGCCGTGCGGGATTAACCCCGGCCAGGGGCTTCGCGCTCCCCCGCTCCCGCCCGCGCGTCGCACCACGGGCCCCCCGAAGCCAGCCCAGCGCAAGGTAGTATCATACACGGAGCCTTTTTCAGTGCGTTACTCCCTTCCCAGACACAGCGAGTTACCGCAACCGATCCACATGCTCCCAGACAGGGCCGATAGAGTCTGTTTTCTGGCCAATCTCTGCTGGAAATGGCCTTTTTGAAAAAAAAAAAAAAAAAAAAATCATGACTCTGGAGGCACATTTCCAACATGCACCCTCCGGGACTCCCTGGGGCCGGAAAACTGAGCTAAGTAACTGCCGAGTTCTCCCCCCAAACTGGCCAGCTCCTGCCAAATTCGGGAGCAGGGAGGTGGGTTGGGGTTTCGAGGCAATGCCAGCTCTGGGAATCAAGTGATTATGTAAAAATCGTAGCTCTCATTTAAATTAAAAACAAGCTTTTAGCCCTCGTGATGGTGGAAAAAGATTGATTTGAGGATAAAAATTGATTAGGGCACAAAAACTACTTCACATTTATTATTTTTCAAACCAGATGATTTTTCTGGAGAATCGGCATCGATCCTTCTGTGTTTAGCAGCGAAGCAAGCCGGCTTGCGGGAGTTCTCCACGAGGCGAGCTGCTCCGGGCGCTCGCGCTCAAAGGCGTTATAGAGACGTATAACGTTCTGCATTACAGCTCTGAAGGTCCGTGTTCAACCGATCTGCGCTCTGCCCGATTTGCACACATCCTGAAAGGGCTGGTTTTCCTCACTCCCTGTTTCAGCAAATACTGAACTGACATGTCAAATTATTAGAGCTTCATTATTTTTGTAAAACCCTCCCAAGCAGAGTGACTAGTATATTATGAATTATAAATAATTAAAACTAAATGAGAGTTGTCAAAATAATGGAACAAAGTGTATTTTATGATGCATTATTCCGGCTTGTTTATCCACAAAATTCAGTAATTAGTAAGCAGCCTGAGTCATTAGTATGAATTAGCAAGGTTTTACTGTATTATTATCTTTATTAATTATCATAATTATTAGATTTCATATATTGTGGAGTCATTGCTAGCAGCTTTACAGTTAAGGCTGAATTGGCTTTTTCACTTAAAGCAGGATTTAATTCTGTTGTTTCCTACAAAAATGAACATGTTGTCACCAAACTCGGAGCGTCTCCCCGGCAGATACAACCCAATTTCTTTTCAGTGCCTGAGACACCACAACGGTCCCACTCAAACCATTTTAAAAGCTCGTCTTTCTCAAATGAAGCACCGTTTTCTTCGTGTCTCCTCAGATCCCCGGAGCACGAGATTTTTACAACAACCAGCCCTGTCAAACTTTGCACATTCATCTGCTTTCGTTAGACCTCAGACAGAGGCTGATCTGAAAAACCCGTCGTCACAAAGTGTTATTGCTATTAATATCTGTAAATGCTTTTTTATATATATATACATGCCAAGGGAAGCTGGCAGAGGAAGCGTTCTTCATCAGAGAAATGCTCTTGCAGCTCATCTCGTGTCTCCAGAGTTCCTCCTCGTTAGGCTGTCAGAAGCAGATGACCTGGTGGAGCTGAGTGTTGGTCGGCTTCCCGCCACGACTCCTGACCAGGGCCTGGAGAATGGCATGTCGCGAGTTGCCTCCAGCCTCTGCAGTGCTCTGCCTGTGTGCCAGCAGCTCCCGCTGTGCCGGGGGCACCTGCCCGGGCTCACCCTGTGTTCAGGAAGCCTCCAACCCATACCTGCTGTGAATCCTCTTCAGCCTGTTTTATCCGTTTTGTCCCTTGTGGCAGTTCAGTGCCTGCCCCATGGAGTGAGGGGGGGTCTGCTGGGAGACGCAGATTTCTCCAAACCCCCTCTTTCCTCTAGCACTTGGGTGTCCTCTCTACATAGGATCAACATCAGACAACCTCTCCCTGCCAAAGCAGAGGTGTTAATGGTGCAGAGCTCCTTCCCGGCAGGCGTAGGGGACACAGAGCATCTCATGCGAGCAGCGTGGGGCTTGCCGGGCTGCCCGGGGGGGACTGCCAAGGTACACCCAGTGCTTGCTGAGATTTCGGTCAGGCTGACTCCCGAGCTCCTGCCGTGTCACCCACATCTGGATAGCAGCACAGCTTGGGAAGAAGCAAGGTGCACTCATGCCCCTGGAAGGCAGCTCTTTGGGATCCCTGTTGCCCAAACAGTGGGAGCAGAATGAATTCAGGCACCTACTAGGTTTTCCCAAGTGAGGAAATCTCCCGTGTACGGGTTTGAATGCAGCTATGTAAGTTCCACCCAAACGCCACTTTTTGGTATCTGTCCTGTCTGAGTCTTTCCCAGCAGGTCAGAGAGAAAGAAGCCTCTCCCTTTTTCAGGGCTGGTGATAGCAGAATGAAGATTGAGCATCCCTGGAAAGCCCAGCTGCGCTGGAGCCGTTGGAGCAGGGGGATGTTGAGCCTGACGATGACAATGCACTTGTTCTCCCCTAGTGGTGCCCACGTTGGACAGGACTTGCCTGCCAGCCCCAGAGGCTCAGCTCACTTGGCATTAAGTATCACCAGCCAAGCCAGGAGCATCCCAACAGCGCAAGGAATCTCAGGGATCAGCCCCAGCCCACGTGCCCATTATTGGCACCAACATAACCCGCAGGAATAATTCAGGTCCGTTAGACCTCAAAGGACCGTCCTTGGGGGATCTCCCACTGCAAGGGCGACCCAGGACAAAGGGGAGATAAAGGCCAAACCTCCAGGCAGGTGGGGCATGCTCACCCCCACACCACATGTGCCCACTGCAGCCTCCACAGCATGCCGTGGCCGTGCCTCTGGGGCTTGCTTAGCTCCAGCAAAGGTGGCTGGTGTCCCCTGTAGGGAGAACTGGGTGCCAAAGGGGTCAGGGAGAGGTGGTGCTGGCCCTCGGCACAGCAGCCGCTTTCACTTGGCTCAACGCAGCAGCCATAGGTCAGCCAAACACCCCCTGGATGCACAGATAGGGGACCATGGGGAAAATGATTCAAGACTTCGTGTTTTGGCCAAGCATCCAAAGGTGAAGGGAGCTGTCTGGGATGGCTGAAGGACAGGACAGCCAGCGATACCACTGAGCCACAGCATTCACAGCAGGGCCGAGCCCGGCAGCTGAACACGGAAATGGAAGGATGCTGTTCTTCTCATCCTTTTCACCACTGACTCCTCACAAAACGCAGAATGTTTGGAGTTGCTTTGGCCAGGTCATTGAAAGAGGAGCTCCAAACATGACAACTCGCATTTCATGCCTAACATTAGCCCTGGAACAGCAACAGTGGAGTGTGATTATCTCAGCAATCCCATTTAAGCCACACGGACTCCTCACAAAGAAGAGAAAACTCTACAGTGAGTATTTCTAAATATTCAACTAAACCTGAACAATCATAATTTCAAAGGCACCTTTTAGAAGCAGGAACAAGTGTCTGAATCTATCAGTTTCATTATTTGTTTCAAAGTGGTCCTTCTCCTCTCAACATACCATCCAAAATGCCTGCTGAAATGATTTTTAAAATAATTTAGCACAATGCAGTTTATTACTTTAAAAAACTGACATAATTTTTTCCACTGTATTATGCAGCTATATTTTGACATTTTAGTTATATCCCCAGTTTATGTCTGAGAACTATTTAATTCAGAGCTACATTCCTCATTCCGGCTAGGAAGTATATAGATCTCTAAATATTCAGTAGTTTCATTGGTCATAAAAATGCTGAACAAATGGATAAAACCAATTGCCAATAAACACAATGCAAATGTGTACATTAAAATGCAATGAAATTGGATTAATTAAATCCACATTGCATCTGGATTTACATGTAATACAAAACAAAATTAAATGCAGCTCAGGAGCTTCCTCTCACTTTAAAATGGGTCTGATTGAAAGGGTGTTCGTTTACCTGTGTGGGCTCTGGGTCAGGAACTGTGCCAGTAAACAAAAACATCCACAATCTAGATAAGCTAGATTTGACCCACAAATCAAGGTTATAAATGTGGCATTCCATGTCATTTAAAATCTAATGCAAAATTGCATCTCTCTGCTAACAAAACAGATGGTATTAGGCCTTCTTTTTGGCATTGGGTTTTGGTACCTGTCCAAAAAATCTTCTTGACATCCTTTAAATGCAGCTATTTAACCACCTGTCACTTTGCTTTAGATGCCCATTGAATTTCTGACAGGAAAAACATTATTTTGTCTACATATTATTTCATGACACAAAAAAACGTAGCACATATACAGCAGAGTTTACACATTGTGTGAAAATCTATTTAAAAAAAGAGGAGAGTTGTTATATGCTACTAAGGCAATTACTCCGTAATTAATGTCATTGATAGGATAAAACATACCAGAAACCCAAATATAACAAAACAAAACAAGCTCAAACATGACGGAGAAGCATTAAGGCTGTTCATGCATCAACTTAGATTGTTCTTCTGCCCAAGTGAAAATATCTGCGCTCCTTGGTGGTCAAATACCTACTCCTCTTTGGTCAAATACCAAGCCGGCTGATGCTGATAAGCAAATCATTTCTGCCCCCCAAATCTTCGTTAACATGAATATGCCGAAGACAAAAGGTCCCAATGCTATAAATTATATCGGCAAGTTTCTTCTCATGTTCAAGGTGATACAAGTGCTTGGATCCCTTGATACACCAAGCCCAGGCTTTGTGCTTCCTCGTAACCTTCACAGGAAAGGAGTTGTGGGCAGGTGGAACCCACAAGATCCTCACCTGACTGTCTTCTTATGAAATTAAAATGTGGAGGCTAAATGTAGCCAACACAGCTGCACCGATTGCCTAGTTGTTTAGCCCTGTCATGGAAACTTTTAGGTTGGAAAAGACCTTTAAGATCGTCAAGTCCAACCATTAACCCAACACTGCTAACACCAACACTAAACCACGTCTCTGAGTGAAGTCCCTCTATGAAGACATCAGGCAGCAAAGGCCAAACACCTCAGAGGAGCAGCTCAGGTCTGTGCGAGGTGAAGGTGCCGGCAGAGCCAGATGGTCAGCTTGGCATCGCAGGGAGGTGGCAGTGGTGCTCAGAAGCACGAGTGTTTGTGCAAGGCCTCTTCTTTCCGAGTTTTCCCAGTAAATCTGTCTTCCAGGGCAACATTAACACATGGGCTTGAGAATGACAGCTGATGGTTTGCAGGGCCAGCTCAGGACTGTGTCAGTAGTCTCTGTTTCAGAGTGAGCTGGGCTCAGTTTAGGAAATACGTCATGTAGCAGGGGCAGGATACTCTATGATTTGTTAGCATCCTGTCTTCTCAAGGTTCATATGTATTGTTTCTGCTGGCCAGAAGTTCTGACACTAATAAAGGCAGAGAGCGCCCTGTCCTTAATCCCACCTCCTTAAACCCATATCGAAAGACGCTCCTGATTTTTCAAAGCATCAAGTGACCTGCAGCCCCCCTCTTCTAAGATTTGGGGCAGCACTGTAGGAAATAGGAGGAGACTTGGGAGGCGAGCTGCAGGTGGCTTGCTTGGAAAGCCCTGACCATGGGCTCTGCACTCACGTCTGTCCCGCATTTGCATTTGACTTTGGACATTATTTGACTCTGGCTGCCTGGTATCCTTGTTTCACAGAAAGTCCAACAGCTTGCCCTCCTACTGCTGCTACACAGGACGAGAACACTACCTGAGCCACAGAATCACTAAGGTTGGAAAAGATCTATCAGATCATCCAGTCCAACCATCACCCCAACACTCCCACACCCACTAGACCATGTCCTCAAGCACCATGTCTACACGTTCCTTGAACGCCTCCGGGGTTGGTGACTCCACCACTTTCCTGGGCAGCCTGTTCCAGTGCCTGACCACTCTTTCAGTGAAGAAGTTTTTCCTAATATCTAATCTAAACCTCCTCAATGAATGATACATTCTTGCTTAAACCTGACCTGGCCAGTGATGCTCATGCAAGTTTGGGGTGGCAAGATAAGGTTGGCCACATGAGAGGAGTGTTCACTCTGGGGAGGAGTGAGAACCTGGGTTTTTTTGGAGAGGAGGACAGGACCCATCTCGAGGAGGGGTTTGGGCCAGTGCTGCCCCAGCTCTCACCTCGACGTGCTGGCACAGCAAGCACCATCACACCACACTGATGTTTATAATTCCTTCAGGAAAATGTAAGCTTTCCACAGGCAAACTGTAAGCAAAGTAGTGGGTTATGTCCAGGAGCATAAACACAGACATTGTCTTGCACAGACTGAGTTTAAAGCTTTACTCCAAAGAAAAAGATGTGGAATAGAGGTGAACTTCCTCTGCCGCTGACTGGGAAGTGTCACTGGAGGACCCAAAAGTTTGGGGAGGTGATGCTGCACTCTGCCAGCGACACACTGGCCAAGGGCAACGAGCCTACAATCCATCTTGCAAACCCACTGATCAGAGACCTGCCCCTTCACCAAGGCAGCCCGCCAAGGTCTGCGTTCCCTCCTCGATCACCAATCACACGATGGAGGTATTTGTTCTACATGAGAAATCAGTGATACCTAGCGGCTTCCCACCGTTCACCCATGTGAACAGGGTGGGAGTCACTCTGATTAGCCCAGCATTCCGACATCGATGAGGCGAAGCTCAGAGCTACTCGATTTCGCCCGCGTGGGACACAGCGAATAAGGTTTCTGTAAGTGTTACAAAAAACATTCAAAACAATTTTTCAGGGTCTTGTGCCACTTGTATAACAGAAGAAATGAACCCCAGGTGCCTCCCTGGCCACTGGCAGGAGTATTACACCAGAGATGAATTTGGCTTCATATCTTGAATTCTACTCTGCCGTCTCTAAGAAGTATTGCTTTTGATTTCAAGGATGTCAGATACTGTGGCCAAGTTTAAGAGTTTCTTCAGTATTCTTCCTCCTAAAGTAAAGGAGTAATTTCTTATGTTTTGAATGAGCGTCTCAGGCTGACGCTCTGAAAGTGATGCGATTGAATCATCTCGACCGTTCATTTTGAGGGGTGAAGCCGTCGCTCCCCTCCTCTACCCAGAAAATTAATCTTTCTGAGAGCATCTCTCAGGCTCTTCAATGCATCAAAGAGTGATTTTTGTTTTATAAATGATCTCCTGAGCTTGCAATAGTTGACTTCTTTCTCTAAACTTATTCAATGTCTCTGCGGTGGGAGGGAGCCCCTGTGCTCACCCTCAGCACAGCGTGGAGATCAGCGGCTGATCTGAGAAATTACTCTTTTTTTTAAACCCAGTTTCATGTGGCTCTGCTTTGCCAGGGTGATAAGAAAAAATTATCTATTGTGAGATTTGCCAATTGATCTAGGATTAGATGTCAAAATTCATTTTAGCTCAGTTTCATTGCTGCAATATTTTCTAACGTTTCCAATCCTCTGCTTTTGCTTTCACCCAACGTATCATTGCTGGGTATTTCGTGGCAGGGTGGGAATTTCCCAAGGTAGCCTCTGATCCGAAGTGAGGTACACGTACTACACTTCAGAAACATTTTTGCATGTATTCCTACGCATGAAGACACGCTGCACCCCTACTTGACAACCCCAAAATATTATCGCCTTAAGAATCAAGACTAAAATTATATCCCAGCTTCCACTTGCTATAAATATTATACTTTCCTACTGACAGAAAGTGTTCTTTTTTTAAAAACAAAAATGTTAATGAACTTGGAGATTATCAGTGGTTTCTAGCTATTTCAGCCTGACCTGGGCTGACTCCTGTTTCTTCAGATGGTTTATCATCGTCCTCGCAGGGCTAATGGAGTGAGGGAGAGGAGAGGTTTGACACAAGTCTAACATTAGGCATTTATAATGGCATCGCTAAAACATTTGAGAGTCTGAAGCATTGAACATGAAGAGGAACTCTGACTCCCCAGGCTTTTGGCAGCCTTCCTCCAGGGTTTCTGCTGCCCATGGAAATGCCAGTCCATGTTATTAGCTGAGCTGGACAAATAATGGATTTTCCTTTCAATGGGAGGGAGGGTACGGGGAATTATCACATGGATTAACCCCCAAAATGTCCTCTCTCTGAAAAAAAACTTTCAGCTAAATGTCAGGTTACTTCCTGCCCTCTGTATCTTAAGGTAATTAGTCAGGAAATAGAGGCCTTCTATCCAAGTGAAAACTGAAAACATTTGTGAAAATGTTGAAATGATATAGTTTGAATATTTTCAATCTTTTCCCCCCTACCCCCTTTATCTTGCAGAAAGAAGCTGCAATATTAATATTTATTACAAAGTCTTTAACCCTGATAAATCCAGTTTTCACCACAAAGATACCTTTTCCCACCGATGTCCAAGGATGAGCCCTGTGTGCTTCAGGCCCAGCTGCAGAGAACTTGGGTCTCAGCTCTGCACACGCTGGTAAAATACCCCAAACCACACATCCCACACCATTCCTCCTGTTAGTGTCTGCCCTGTTCTTCCTCCCCATCCACTATCTCTGCCCTGATAGTCCCTCAGTGCCCTTTTCTCCATCATGTCTTCTACTCCTGCCTCCTTTCCTTGGCCTTCTGGGCTTGAGTTTCCCCTTGGCCATCTTCTCTCCATGGCTATATAAGCCCTCCTCTCCTCCCCGCACCACCCCGCCCCCACCCCCCCCAAAAGCAGCAACTATCACAAGACTTGGCAAAGTTTCTTTTTCTTGGTTTCCTAGTTTCTGCAGGCTTATTAGGGAACTTGTACAACATGGGGGTCGTACAGCTTCTTCCATGCTTGGTTTTTGCTTTGACTCTTGACTTCACCCCTTTTTACCACTCATTTCCTTTACACAGTTGAAAACCCAGGCCCTGAGCAAGTCAAACACACGAAATCAGCGTGGGCTGTGCAGGCTGAGCCACTCAGCACGCGCTGCGGATCAAACAAAACCACAACTTTCAAAAAGCCAACCCCACCACTCCACAGCTCGTGTTCGGACACTTCCAGAAGAGTTTGCCTTGAGACGCGGCATGGGAAGTGTCCAGAGAGACGTCTCCTGGGGGAAGTTAGGCTGGGGCTGAAAAAAATCAGATTTTAGAGGGAAGTCAAGCCTTTGGAGAAAGCACGATTTTTGCCACATAGAATCACCTTAATAAAATGCCAGTGTAACAGAATAACTTCATGATGGCCATGAGCTGGTCACGAGAGGGTTTCTGTACAAAATAAGTGTTAATGGTCAATTATTCTTTTTAAACCAGATAAATTAGTTTCTGCAAGTTAAATACAATGAAAAAAAAAAAATACCAGAGCACATTTTTCCTGTGGATGCATTGCAGCCTTCCTTGATGGGCCCTGGGCTGGCTGAGCCCCCCAGCTGGCTGGGCTGTCATGTCGCATCCCTGGCCACGGCAGACCGAGCACCGTGATGCAGAGCAGAGCCCACATCTCCCGGAAATTCATGTTTTCCCCTGAAAGGGGAGAGTCTCGAGATTTCAAACAAACCTTTGCCAGCTGACTGTGCAACTAAAGAAAACACTGATGTAATTCAATGAACAATGAGGAACCCAAACTTAGCACAATGATCATTCTGGCTTTGTTTTCGATTTCAGCAGCTCTGCACAACGTTGATTACATTCACAGGGGCCACGTTTGCAGAAAGCAAGGTCTGCAAGGGAGCGCATTCTTTGCTGGTGTTAAGAATACACCCCTGCTCCACACGAATGCAGGCACGAGCAGACTTCAACACAGTGAAACCCACTGGCACACCACAATTAAATCACGTTCGAGTACGTGCAACAGCTTTGCTTATTCCCCTGGCCCTTTTCTTCACAAATGCACCTCCAAATGGTGTTCAAGGGTGCTGGGTTTGGAGGCAGAGGTGTGACGCCTGAGGTCCGAGAGAGCTGTAAGGCATGGAGAAGCCTGCTCCATCCACTGCTGGAGAATGAAATTATGGTAGTGAAATCATTCATGGCCTGGGTTTCCAGAGCACTGACTTCATCCAGCTCTGGGCTTCACTGAGTCTGGTTCCTAACATGCATTTCAGTATTTCTGCAAGCAGCACCCTTCAGCCTAAAGGCCCTTGCATTCTTCCAAGGCAGGGAGCGAGCAGCTCTGTGCAAGAGCATCACTGTGGCATTTGTAGGCATAAACTGCTTTGTTCCAATGCTGCTGAGCGTGGCTGCAAGCACCCGCCACTAAACCCCTACAAAAACCAGTAAATGAAGAAAGCCCAGCAAACGCAGTCTTCTCTGAGTCTTTGCATTTAGTGCACATATGGAGTGTTTTTTTTTTTTCCCCTGCAAGGAAATGTTTATCCCTCTCAGATTATAAACGGGGGCTAAAATGAGCTGATAGCATATCTTTAAATAACAATGTAATCCCTGTGTGAGTTTCTTTTCCCTGGCTGGTAAGACAGGGCTCCCAGTCTGGCCAGCTATTAAGTGTGCTATTTCAGAAGCTTGTATCAGCACCAGCCTTCCAACATAGCGAAGACATGGCAAAAAGGGATGTGAGGAAGATGGAAAAAAAAATCTATACATTATTTTTTAATACTGAATTCCATCGAGATTTCCCCCCCCTTGGTAATCTTTCCCTGTCTTTCAGCTGAATGCAACCGAGATCACTGGGTGAGGCAAACAGACTTGCGCTGCGGGCTCCTAGCCAGTGTCGTGGGCTAACGGAAGGATAATTAGTTTTGAGGTGGGAGACAAAGGGCAGGAGCAAATGGATGGTCCCACCTGAGCGAGGGGGGGTGCCAGTGGAGCCCCAGAGGGACATGGACTGGGCCCTGTGCAGTTCAACGTGTGCATCACCGATCTGGAAAGGAAAGCGATTAACACAATGAGGTTGTTTGCAGATAATGCTAAGTATCCACATATTTCCTTAGGCCAGCTTTGCTGCTGCAGGAAAGGTGCTGTGGAACAGCCACCCAAATAACCGGGCAAGGTGCAATGGCAAGGGAATTCAGTGGCAAGAAATGCAATCCACTGCAAACGAGAGAGCAGCAACTCCAGCCTCACGTCAGAGCTGTGGCTGTGTGCGTCACATACACTGCCCAGCAAAGATCTGAGCCGTGCAGGTGGTTTTTCAAAAACATCAGCAGCTCAGCAGTCGGGGATGATCAAAAATGTAATGGGAATGCCAGCGATCATCAGATGAGACTCCGAACAGAAAAGGGCATTTTGGCGGTGTATGAATTCCTGCAGTACCACCTTCTTAATTATTGCAAGCAGTCCTAATGTTCCCTTTTCAGAAGGGATATTGGAGGACTGGAAAACATATGAAGACAGGTTTAATGCATCAGTTGTGAGCTGCTTCCATAGAAGCAGCTGCTAATAGGATAGGTAAATACATAAGAATTTTAGCTTGGAGTAGAGACAACTGAGAGAGTTCCGATACAGGCAGCATGGAGAAAGGTGCTCAGGAACAACCATTTAGTATCTGTTACAATGGGAAAAAACCGGTGGGACCCATATTAAATTATGCTGAAGTAGGGTAGTTGTCTACCCCACAGGAAATTAAATTGTGGAACCCGTTGCCATAGGGTGCTGTGGGACCAAACGTACAGTTGGGCTTAAAAGGGACAAGTTCTTGAAAGGAATTAGTTGTGGTGACCTGAATATATAACGTCAGGAACCTCCTACATTCAATACCCTGGGGAAGTATCATTCAATACAGGCTTTGCCTCCTTTACTTGTTCCTTTAAGCTGTATGGACATTTAGGAAACATTTATGGCTTTAAAATCATGGAACCAATAAGAAGAATTTTGCTGATACAGGCCCTGACCTCAGAAAGTGAATATGAAGCGATCAGCTTCAGCAAGTCCTGGCTTCAATCTGACAAGAAAACAGGAGGCGAGTGTTGAATGTGGGAAAGCGCTACAAAACTTCCAGATTTTATGGTTGTTGATGAATGTGGTGGCTGTTTGTCAGTAGCATACTTGAGGAATATTTGCATTAGCCTAGTGACAGAGCTGACCCAAGAACGTACAAGGTCTATGCTCTGGGTCTTATTCATTAAGTAGCAGCAAGATCCCGTAACTAATTCATGGAGCCACAGGGATCAGGCAGAGCCCCAAGAAGGGTGTTTTCCTGGCACAATCCACTTTTACAAATACTGGGCCAAAGGTCTCTCCTGCGCAGGAGTTTGCACACACCGGTTTGGCTCGGAGCAGGGTTAGCATTACTTTGCAGGGGCATGCCTTCACGCCTCTCGTTTTGCTGAGTGTCTCCCAAGTGAGGGTCTTGGCCAGGGACAAAGACCCCCAGGTTTTTCCCAGGTTCAGGCTATATTCTGAACTGAGCACCACTGTTGCAGGAAGCCTGTCCTCTCTCCATCAACCTAGTTGGTACATTTGTTTGTTTCAATATATCAATAATACCTTAATTAAAAAAATTAAAAACCTGCAAACAAGATAATTTCCCCTTATTTATTGAGTGACAACTCAGACACTTGTGTTGAAAGCATTGAAGCAGGCATGGCTCAAGGTGCAGAGTCTTTGTTGAGCGCTGCGCAGCATTTACTCTGTGTTAACCCCGAGACGCTACCCTGGGCAATAACTGTTTGCCTTAGCAGAGGAGTGCTTGGGAAGCTGAGGCAATGCAAGACCTCAGAAAGTGAAACCATTAATAAATCTACAGGTAATTTCCTGACTGTGAGTGTTCGCTGTCACAAAAAGGTAAAAAATAATGACATCTAAATTATACCTCTGATATTAAGAGCAGTTCAGCGTTGCTTACAGCCTTTGAGTCACAGGATAAACAGGAGTAAACCAGAAGCCGCATGAACCTTGCCGTTTTGCATTTACAGAGCTGTGCATCTGAGACGAGACTTGAGCTGGGCATGTGGAGAGAGGCAGAAATCTTTAGATTTGCATATACAATATTGAGATCATGAGAATGTCACATTTAAATGCAAAACTCACGTGTCTCATGAATAAATCATGAATGGTGGCAAGACTGATTTATTCTTCTTCTTTTTTTTTTTCCCTCCAATTGTCATCTCCCCCCCTTCCCCGCCCGCTGAATAGACACTGATCTGCAAAGCACACAATTCCTACTTCCCTTCCCCAGGAAACGCATTGATAGATGAGATTCGATAAGAAGCTGAATGCTCTTCCAAAACAAAAACATGTGCATGTGTTTCTTGTTTATACTTGGCTAGGAAGTAAAGAAGCATCATTTCCTCTCTCCCTCTCTTTTTTTCTTCTTTCTCAAGAGATACCTTAATACCATGGCAACAGCCTTCAACCCTTTTCTTGTATGACACAACCAGATTTGGAAAAGGTTAGCTGTGTGTTGTAATCAAATCCAGGCAGGTCAATCATGTAAAGAGATGACTTCCCATGCACCGTGGAATAATGAATGAATAGATCACATAGGTCTTCCGTACTTACTTCCTTCCCCTCCTTCTCCCCTCACCATTTGAAGTGCCAGGGTATTATTATTTTGTCTCTGGTGAATAAAATTGAAGTGAACAATTTCCAAAGGTTGCTAGACAATACAGAGCATTGCAGAGACGGAGAACTGGTGGTTATAATGCCTAGGAACAAAAAAAGTCTCCGACGTGGACATGTGCCTCATTGTGCCATTAATGAGTAGAGAGGTTTTATGTGCAAAACAACAATAAATAAGACGTGTCGATGCTGTGAAACATGCCCTCTTTCACAAGCTAAACAGGTCCCGCTTCCTCTTGCTGCATGTGTATCATTTTCAAGCTTAAGATATCACTGCCAATTTCACGCTTTGAAAACAGCCATTCAGATCTCATTAACATCAGGCTGGGATTGGGTTTGGTTTTTTCTTTTTTTGATGAAACTTTCTAAAAATCAGACATTTAGGATTCATCTAAGTGAGGGGAATATATTGATTCTGACAAACATTGGCTTGATAAAAGATGTGCCTGGTCAGTGATGAAATTTCTGATCAAAGCTGGGAACATACAACACTAACTATCCAAGAGCTGGATGAAGACAGACACTTGGATATGGGACATCAGAGCCCCTGATATATGGTTCTCCCCTTATTTCCTGTTGAAGCATCATCTTCATCTGCTAAGTATAAAACCTTCGCTGACTCGGTGACTCTAAGCTTCCTTTTCCCCACCGAAGGCTGAAAGTCCTGGCTACTGACACTCAACCCCCATTGATGCACCTCTACTGGATACTAAGTTTTATGGGAAAAGCTGCGTGCAGGGCTTCTACGCCAGCAGAGATGGCCAGCAGCCCCACAGTCAACCACACATGCTGCTCTGTGCACCACTGTGGTTCAGGTTCCTGGTCAGTTGGTCAGAAACATACTTGACCCAAGGTGTCACATAAGTGTTATAAGGTGTTATAAGCAAATACATGCTTACTCTGGGGTCTGAGGGTTAGTCTGTACCTTCCTTAGTGTTACTAAACCCCAAAATGCTAGTAAAGTCCTCTTACTTGTCCCATTCCAGGAACATTTTTGGAAGGTTTAGTGGGACAGGGATGTTTCTCGCTGAGCTATGTGATATCCTTGCTGTGCAGCATTCACCAGCGCAGCTTTCAGCAACCTGGACACTGCAAGTTTTCTGCACCCGTGGCATTTGTCATGGCTGTATTTCAATTAAAAAAGATATTTCAGTCTGGGGGTTAGCCTCCAGGACTATTTTCTGCTTGTAGATGCAATGTGGTGTTGCCAACATGCTGTAGTTTGTAGCTGGAGACTGGCTGATGGAAACGTTCTCATGGTTGTAGCCATGAATACTGCATCAAGCGGGCAGGATCCTACAGCAGCGATCCCCAGAGGGTGGGCAATGGTTTGCATAGTCCTCTGCAATGTGAACAGGGCCAAGGAGGACTCCAGCTGCCACTGTGACTGATTTCCATTGAGCAAGAAACAAGCACTCTGAAGGCAGTGGGTTTGTCCACTTGCTATTTGCAGACAGTAATTCCAGATTAGTGTCCAGCAGGGAATGGTGAGACAGGGAGAGGGAAAGCTGAACCCCCAGAACACCCCCTGAACCCATCCCTTGGTGGGTTAATAGTCCCCTGCTGAGTAGTAAAGATGCAGTGAACTCAGTATTTTGTATTAATCGATGTATCCTACGCTGTATGCACAGCTCACGGGTTTTAGGGAGGGGGTACACTACCATGGACTCTTTGTTTCACCCTAGAATGAGCTAAACCAGCCAGAGCTTAAACAGACCAGAGCTTCCCCCTCTGGTTCCCTTCAGAACGCACACATTTAACTATGCTATGCACACACAGTTTTACACGGTTCTGATTCAAGGATCCTCATGGCGATGCTGACCCAGCTACCGACTGCAGTGAAACTATCCCACTTCATGCCCACCAAAAATAATTACACTAAGCCAGGTCGTTAGGCAAGACAGTTTCTTCCAAACCTTGGACTGACCTTTTCCGATCATAACAGTAAACACACCCATCCATTACTCCAATGCAAATTGCACTGGAAGACTCCTGAATTTGCAAAGACAAGTGTTCGAGGCGACGCGCACATCCTCGTCAACCTTCCTGTATGTCTGACAAAGTCAGAATGCTGGTTGTTAGAAAAGGGAAACTTAAACATCTTGAAATAGTCTTACAATAAAAATAGCTAGCAATCTTAAACCTAAGTTCACCTACATTTTTCTCACCTACTGGAAATTTCCAAGACTTAGTTTTAATTAAATTTTAATTATAAAGATGGTCTTGATCTCTAGATGTTATTTACTATAGGAAGACAATACTTAAAGGTGGAAACTTAGAATGAAGAAGGGGTCTTCTTAGAAAATTATGAGCTACTATTTCAGGAGAAGGCCTTTTAGCTAATATGCTTTGTTCAATCTGTATTAGGAAAATATCTATAAAAATGGCAATATTAACCAATGCTTGAAATTGAAATTCATCATTTTATTTTGAAACAGCTTATCTTTCTGCACTGGATCCGAGTTCTGTGTCAGAAAAATTTTTATCATTTCCCCTCAGCAAAGGATAAGAATGGAGAGCGTAAGAGGGATTAGGATGAAACCATTGCAGGCTTGATAATGGCAGAGAGGTTTTTAAAGATTGACTTTGAAGTGAAAAATTAAGCAAACCTTTAGAAAAAGTCTTCTCCTGAATCAGAAATAATGTATTTATAAGAGGCATCAAATGTAAACAATTGAAATAGCTAAATGCTACACTGAATGAATGTCATACACCTCCAGTAACCTGGAAGCTGAGTTCATTTTTCTTAATTTACATGCTGAAAATACTGGAGGCAAAGTAGAGTTGCTTGGTACTGAGGAGTGGACACTAAGTGACCTGGTATCCATGCTCCAGTCTTATCCCATCGCTGGCAGCCAGCTGCAGCTTCTCCCAAGAACCCTTTTCAAAGAGGTTACTGTGGGAAAACCTGATTTTAGTCCAATTTCCACAGGGCACCCTGAGTGTCAACCAAAGACAGGCCATAGGATGAAGGGTCTTCCACCACTGAGCAATGCTTCAGACCCGCTTGGTACAGGGTTGGCACTGTAACTGCGCAGGGCTTTCCCTGAAGTCACATCTGTTGATGTGGTATGGACCGAGGCCAGAAGCCCAGACAGCCAGTCTGAATGGAACCAAGCTGTAGGACTTGGATGGACAGACAGCCTCAGTAGGTTGTGCTTTTCTGAATATTTTTAAGAGCCTTATAACTATACAGTTCAATCACATATAATTTGTTTTAGTCTCTAATTAGGTGACCAAAACTCCTTAACCATGAATACTGTTTTCAGTCCCAAATTACCTGTGAGCAGCCTGAATCATTCAGTATTAGTCTATTGTGTGACTAGCAGTAGCAAGAGCTTTGTATACTGGCTAAGGGAATTCTTCCAATCCAGACACTTCAAGGAATAAATATTCCTAGTATTCTCCAGAGACCTCTTCCCTTCCATGAAGTTTGGCTTTTTTATTAAATAAATTATCCCATCAGTTCTCCACTCTCAAAGTTACCATTCCACCCCACTTCCCTTTTCATAAGCTGCATATGCTAGCCTGATTTTCCCTTCTCTGTACTAAGCATCATTATCTAAGCTTGAACCCAGAAGGCATAAAATAGTCCCAGAACAACAAAAAGTCTAGAGCTTGCACCTACCTGCTACCTGAGAGCAAGAATCACACATCTGGCAAAGGTGGACAATTAGGCCCTTTAACACTGCATATCCCCCCACCCCCATTTCTTTCAGATGATGTTGAATGAAACACCTTATCCCACAATGTACATTCTATGCAATCACCCCCCATTTACAGGATCACTTCGGTGCTCCTGACTTTACCCAGGGCTGGCTGCCCATGGCTGTTAAACAGGAACACCGTGTTCCCCAGCAGCAGGTGAGCCAGGGCTCACAGGTGAAGGTTTTGAGTGAGAAAAACTACTAAAAGTTACGTTTTTGCTCTTTGCTTCCTATTCTTTCCTGTGCTTAATCATCCATTAGTTTTCACTTCAGTTTGGTCCTTTTAGGAGCTAGTCTGTGTGATGAACAGTTGTACCTAATTACAAAGATTTTGTCATTTCAGCTGTATTGCTTTCTCCTTTTCATCCCACTTAGCCCCTTTGACTGGAGGGGGGTAGAACTGGTCATGGGCAACATCAAAGTTAGTAGGCATAGGAATGCACTTAAACACATTTAATGTGAAGGTTGTGTTTAAATCATGCTGATTTTGAGAAACTACCATGAAAATTAGGTTCCATATAGGTTTTTTATCCTGAATATGAGATCTAATAGGTATGGTAGAAGAAAAGCTGATCCTTTGTTTCTAGCAGTGTCCTAAGAATAAACATCACCCACGTTTAAGCACCAGATAACCCTTTAATTGATCCAGCCATGGCCCTAGGCACAGTGTCAGAGTCCCATCCCATTCCGGTTTGGCCTTTCCCATAGCTGAGGCTAGTTTTAATTTGTTTTCCTGAATTTTAACATACCAAATCCCTATTCAGCTTTAGAAGTAATTATTATGTCAAAGCATAAGGTATTTTGAGACCTACTAACAGATGCTCTGCTGTTATTTCATATCCACCTACGGCACCGAAGCCTCTTAGGCTTAATGAGTACCGTCTCTGAAGGGGACTTGTAAGCAGCCATGTGGGAAGGAAACAATTTCCTAGGCTTGATCTCTCAATAAATGCAAAAATCATCCCTGATATCTACTCCTCCCTTTGGGTTGGCTTCATTCCTCTCTTGTTTCCAAAGGATTGCTACATCACAGATGTAAGAGAAGATCCAAACTAGAAGTACTCATTTCAAATTCAAGTCTAGGACACATGAGCAGGATTTCCAGCAAAGTTAATGCCAGCAGTAACCACAGACACCAGAGATGTCATCAGAGCTGAGCCACACGCTACAGTGAGCTCTGAGCCTTTTTGTATCCACTGCAGCGGGGTGGGTGGAGGTATTTATGTGACTGTGTTTGTGCTCTTCTCCGTTGCTTTGGTTTATTTAGTAAACTCTGGTTTTCCCATGGTTCCTCCAACCAAAGATATCCGTTGATTGCAAGGTGTCCTTGTGGGACCACACTGGTCATGACTTGTGGGTGCTGAAGGGTTAGACCATCTCTACTCGGAGCTGAGATCATAAAATGGTGTAATTCCCTCCTGTGGTTACTTCAGTGTGAGTCTCTGTGCAGTCACTGGTGAGGAATCTGGGTCCCTTCTCAGGATACAACAACTGCATTTTAATTGAATTAAGCTATGTCAAATTAATCCAGTCGTCGTATAATCACACTCCAGTCCTGCCCTGAAATAGCTAACGGAGTGATTTACAACTCATGCTCTCACTAGAAAGGAAAAAAAAAATTAATTTTTCCCTCAGTTACAGGCTGGAAAGTTTTGATACTTGAATTTTTCAGAAGTGATTTTCTACAGTCAAAATTGCTGACAGTGAAGAGCCGGACATGGAAATTCGCACTGATCCAGACCCTCTTAACCCCCTTCAACACTTTTGCTTCCTCTGAGAAGGTCACAGCTCGAGGTTATTATTTCCTTTTATTTTACGTTGATCTTAATTTTCCCTCTGTCTGCGATCACAGAGTGATGCTTTGCTGCGCCCCTGCCCGTGCAGATCATTTTGCCTAAAGGCCACATGACCGGCACTAACCTGTTGGGGAGCAGAGGGGAAGGCGAAGGCCGATGAGGCATCCTTGTTTGCTCGTGTCCTTTTGATTGCTTTCAGAGCACCTGCCGGATCCTCTGCGATGTGGCACATTTCCCTTCTCTGCTGAAGGATGCAGATTTGTGCCCTTATCGATAACTCCTCTGACTCCACCTTCTCATCCAGCCATGGTGATCTCCAAAACTCGCTTCTCCGGAGCACAGCGCTTGTGCCTGCTGTGTTTCACCTGCCCAACCTGTGATCTAGCAGCCACCTCCCCTTGGTGATTGGGGTCATGGGGCAGGAGAGAAGCCAGGGTGCTTCTGACCTGACTTCTCAGCGTGTTCCCTTTCCCTGATGCTACCTGAACCCTGAGCATGGTGTGCACTGCCATCGCTTGGAGAAAGAATGAGAGGTCTGCAGTAAATCCGCGGGGAACCAGGACCAGGTCCCGTGATTTCTGAGGAATTGCATGGCGAGCATCAGGTAGGACCAGGATCTGTAAAACTAATGTGCAAATCCTGTCCCCTATCAATTTTAAACTGCACCTCTCAGTTTCATTTCCATATGCGCATTTGTGAGAGAAGCTCATTCCAGAAGTCATCAAATCCCCACGTGCTTCCAGGTGGATGGAGCTGACCCAAAACCACACCTGAAGCAAACCAGGGTCACTCTGCTCATCTCCCTTGAGTGTCTCCTTACCAGTGAATGATTGTCAGCCTGAGAGGGTCATAAACAGGGACGGTGGTGTGAGAGAGCACTGGGGAGGTACCAGAAGGTTATTTGGATGACCTCACCATGGGGGACATCTCACACATCTCTACCAGGAGATGTTATGGCACCACGAGACCGTCGTCCCCTTTGCTGTGGCTGAGCGGAGGGGATCTCCACTGCCCTCGAGACCCCTTAGCATCGGTGCTGGGTCACCCTCCCCAGCCCCGACAGCCAAAGCAGCTCCATCAGGTGGTTTGGGGCGATGGGGTTGATAAGACAAATGACAGCAGCCTACATTTTTCTTCCAGTCAGAAGTGCCCGGATTCCACTCTCTCCTT
This sequence comes from Rhynochetos jubatus, assembly GCA_027574665.1. Taxonomy (NCBI): domain Eukaryota; kingdom Metazoa; phylum Chordata; class Aves; order Eurypygiformes; family Rhynochetidae; genus Rhynochetos; species Rhynochetos jubatus. Next base: position 14,902,292 of record CM050665.1, on the reverse strand, counting down.
CATGCCAGTTCACCCACAGAAATCAGGCAATTGTCATTTATCTCATTTTTCATGTACTTTCTGCTGAGGATTTCAATCTGATTATCCCGGAGCTTTGGCCAACCACTTCTAGCCTGGATCCTAGGCCGCCTCCTTTCATGAAAGGCTGCCTTTAGCTCTTTGGCCTAGTTTTAACCCTCAAAGATAATCTCTCCGCAGCACTTGGCAATTTGCCAGCAGGATTAAAATCTGCTGGGGTTATTTACTCTCTTAATGAAATGCAATATACCCAAGTATATCAGCTCTAATTAACACCCCGTCTGCAACATCTCTCCTTAGCTCTGATAATTATGAAAAAAATCCACACTTTCCCAGCACCCTGGCCATTAGAAAGGAAATGAATTTCAGTAGTTTTTCAGGTTTTTTACTGCAAATAAAGCTCTTCCCAAACTTCATGCAGGCTCACTCCTCCTTCTCTATACTGAATTGTTGCCAGCAGTTGTCTGACACTTTTTAATTTTATTTAGGTTTGGCTGAAATTTGGTGTGGATGAGGACTGGAAACTCAGCACACCCTTGGGCCACAAACTGCAGGGTGGCACGGGCATGGTGGGGCAGCAGCAGCCGGTCCTGCTGCTGGGCACTCCCAGGGAAGAGCTCCTGAAGGGCAGCTCCTGTAATTTGGGGCTGGGGAGAAGGAGGACTGAACCCAGGTATCAGTCCTGTCTTTTGTAACATTTCCCTGGTGAAGCCCTCTAGGAAATTTTGGTTTCATAGCCTTATTTCTAGATCTGCTTGTTTTGTGTTATTTAGAGGAATCACCAGGAGCTGAGCTTGCGCTTCTCTCCCGTGCAAGGCGGCACTTGTGCCTGGAGGAGCTGTGGTGGGGGCACAGCAGGCGTTTCTCAGCCTCTTCGGGGACAGAAGCTGGGCCATCCATCTCCAAGTGTGCTCTGTGCACACACATCCACCAGCCCGTGCTTTAATCTGGCTGAGCCCGTTTCAACCAGCCTGCACACCCCTCCTACTGAGGAATGTATCTGGCAAGGAAGCAGTGGTACCAGAACGGGGCACTGAATTCAGGAGAAAGGAAAGCCCTGCTATGTGAGGGAGAAAGCGAGCTTGAGGAGATCTGGCTGATGTAGGTGCCACTGCTGAGTTTGGTCTCCAGTGCATCTGAGCAGTCCTTGCCCTGGGGTTTTGGTGAGTGAAACAAGTCTGGCACAGGAACCCTGGAAAAGGACTCCAAGGATGCTTTGACAAAGTCTGGAAAGCCTGTCTTAACTTTTCACTGTCACAGCTGCTGATAGAACACTAATATATTTGTAATTCAGAGGAGAATAACTCCAAATAAGCACTGCAGCCTCTCAGAAGCCCTCATCTGTGCTAGATTACGTCAAGAGCTCTTGAATTAAACAAATCTGAAGTTTCTAGGCCAAGCCATTTTTGAGATATGACATGAAAAAGCATTAGGAGATGCTTCAAACACTCTGAATTACACTTACTTTCCCTAAGACCCATGTCTCAGAAATGAATTGTCTGATACACCTCAGGTTTTGCCAAAAACAATCCTCCCCTGGCCGCACACCACATCTGTGCAGTGCGAAGATGCACCCAGCCGACTCCAGTAGCGAGGCCAAACCCGGCCTTTGGAAAGCTCCTTATAAGCTTCAACACAGGGAATGGGGAGAATTGGGAAAGTTGGTCTCTATCAAAACCCTGGCACCTTGCAGCCTTGCCTGCACCCCCACCAAAACCCTGGCCTCGCCGGGCCAAGCCAGGCTCTCTCAGAGATAGCCACTTCTCGCTCATTGGCTGCTTTTCCCCCAGAACTTTGACAAACAACAACTGCCTTGCACATGCAGTGAGGTTTTCTCCTTGGTACCTCAACCCACTACCGTCAGATTAAACAGAAGTTAAAATACGTGTGTGGAGCTGTAGGGAGGAGTGTGTGAACCTAACCCTGCCCACCAGAGTAGGATACATCATTAAGAGAGAGACGCATGTAAGCTGCAGGCAACAGAAAATAATTTGTATGTACACACGGGCAGCTCCTCCTTCATTCCACAATCCCTGAAGCCAAGGATGGGGTATAGATTTGAGCCAGGACTGGGTACAGGCAGATGGACAGCAGAATTCAACATCTGTCTCTAAGGTCTCCCCACCCCCACCAGACACTGGCAGGCCTGGGAAAACTGCCTGTACAAAGCTTCATTGACAACTCTCAACCCTCTTTTTAAAAAAACATGCAGGTAAAGCGATGACAAGCATCTGACTTCATGCCAGGCCCTATCTCGGGCAGCAGAAGCAGCTCTCCATCCTGCCTGGTTGCAGCAGGAACTGAGGCTTCTCAGTGTTTTGTGAGAGCAGACACCTCTGTCATTACAGAAGAGGATGTTGCTGCGAAGAAGCTGCACCTCCAATTTCTGATGACCTCCCTCCCAGGAGGGGTTTAGCGAGCTAGATGAAAGCAGAGGCGTTAGTAAAGTACCCATGTTCCTTTGCACTTACTTCTGCTCCACTAGTGAACTGCTGGCAGAGCCCCAAAACCTGCTCTCACAAAGAACAGTGGCATGCAGAGAAAAAGTTACTGGGTCCATCAGTGGCCTCTCAGCACGAGGAAGGGCACACTCCAGACTTGTCCCTCATGCTGGGACTGCTCCATGCCTTAGCACAGTGATGGAGCTAGACTGATTCCTTGGGAAAATCAGTTGTTGAAAGCTGAGAAAGAGAAGGAACGATGCTATGGGCTCCGAAATAACATCAACTGTTTCTCTGCTTGTGAGGTGATTTTCAGCTACTGTCTAATCCAGAATACATAGGAAGAGGGAGGGAAATCAGGTGATTAAAGAGGAATAGTTGAAGATCGTGGCTGAGGAAGAGCAGCTCAGTCCCTTGGGAGTAGGACGTCTACACGCTTTGTGCTGAAACAAGAGGGGAGGATGAGGAATGCCCTGCAGTGGCCCTGGGCCCCTTTCTGAGTGATCCTTCCGTCTGCAAGCAGCCTCCACACTGGGATGTGGAGGTGTGTCGCAAAGTGCCCCAGAGCCCTGCCAGCCCTGGGGACACTAACAGGTCCCTTCGAAGATGGTGCAATGCGTGCCAAGGCTGGGACCGAAGGAACACTGAAACTCAGGAGGCAGGAATGTTATGAAATTAGCTGTTATGGGCAAGGTGTCACTGTGTTTCTGCCAGCTTGGCCTTGCCGAAGTTTTGGCATCAGCATGGGATATGGGCTTTGCTGAGTGGTTCATCTTTGCTAGAGAAGAGGTAGCAAGGTGCCTGCAGAGCCCAGTGGACCAAGCCCTTGGCAAGTGCTTGTGCACCCATCTTCAAGGTAACATCCTTCTGTGTGTGCTGAGCAGCCTCTTCCTCCTGTCCTGCAGCTTGACAAACCAACCTCAGGAGCCTTTCGGGACACTTGTCTACATCCACCTCCCTGGAGACCCTGGTGCACCTCAGCCTCAGCCAGGGCAACTATCTGAGGGAGAGCAGCCTCTGGTTTGTACGGAAATATGGTGTTGAAGTTCAATCATCTCCTCTGGCAACTTGGGGCCTGGAGCTCCACATCTCTCCTGCCCAAGCATGGAGCGCTGTGGGAGATCTGGGTGTATCAAGTGTATGCCCAGGCTGAGCCTGTGAAAAGGACACTGTGGGAAGAGGTGCTGGGTGGACAAGGTGGCCAAGAAGATCGAGGGGAAGCTGCAGACACCCCAGCACAACCACGCTGCGCCTGTCCCAGGGCAACAAGTAGGTGCCAGGCTTCTGGCAGGGACTATGCGGTTGGATGCCATGATTATTTAACGCAAATTCAGCCTGGCTATTTATGGACAGAAATCATATCCAGAATCCAGGCTACGAAAGTATTTAAGTGCTCCTTGGGAGTCTTCCAAGAAATGTCAGAAAATTCTGATTAGACAAAATCAAAATTTTTTGTGGGACCGTACGGGGCAGCAGCGTCACGTAAGGAATTTCTGATCGAAAGCAGAGACAGGCAATGGCAGCGCAGGCAGCTGCCTGCAGCTCCCCCAGGCCAGGGAGGACCCCAGATTTGGAGCAGTGGTCTTTTTGCTCGCTGGGGACAGCCACCACTGGTTTCCACTGCTGTTCAACCCAACCCTGAGAGAAGGTTGCCCTCACAGCTCCATGGGAGAGGTGCGTTTGGGGACCATGCCCTCGGAGAACTGCTGCAGAGGGCTAGGGGGAGAAAATCAAATATGAATATGAAATATTAAATTCACCTGCGCTGTGAATTTAGTGAAAGGCTGCAGCTCGAGGAGAGGTACTGCAAGACACCCCTCCACCGCAACCCTAAGGATTAAAGAAATTGGGAGTCATAGATCCCCAAGCTGGGTCTCTGACTTGCAGAAACAATCTGTATGTATTTATGTATATCTCGGTGTGCATAAGGGGTGTAGAGGTGTTTTTAATTTGCTTTCTGAATTTTGAAGACTGTGTTTTTAATCTTTCCTCTGCAATGCTGTAGCTTGGATTTATTTCATTATTTTTTTATTGGTGGCTGAAACTGCTGGGCAGTTACCAGCTCCCGGAGCCTGAGCTTCCTAGGGACACCTGTAATGGAGCAACGCCGTTGGAGATTACTAGCAATCATGTAACCAACATGGGATTTTATCTGAGGTAGGGCCTCCAAATGTATTCCAGGTCAGGTGTATAAGTAAGGTGTCTGTGAGAAACCTTGTGGAGGGGAAGGATTGAATTTCCCCTTTCTTTATTAAATTATTTCCTCATTAAATATTTTCCTTAGTTTCATCTTTCCTGACATCAGGCAGCTGGGCAGAAGGGAGCTGGGCTGGGGTGGGACCCCAGGTCAGGCCGGGTGCCCAGACAAGGTGCCTGCACCATCTCAGCAGTCAGGAGAGAGGAGGGGCTGCAGGGGGCAACATCTGTGCCGTGTGGTACCTTCCACCGTTAGGGAATCTTGGGCACCTAATTTAAATTAAGATCTGATCTTATGGTTAAAGTTTTATGTAGGATGATCACAGCCTTAGATCTTTGCATTGTGGACATACCTCCTGGAGCCAGGCTCGGTGGATCTGTTCTCACTGTGTCTTCAGCAGGGTCCAACAAAAGAGGCCAAGAGGGAACACTCTCCAGCCATTGCTATGCTGGTGCCAAATCTTGCAAACCCTCTGAGCCTCAAGCATGAAGTGTAGCATTCAGGCAGGCAAATATGAAGTCATTCCATCAACTGGCTTATATGCTCACTTGCCTATATATTCACTGAATCCTGCTGGAAGCACTGGGAATGCCCCTGCGCAAAATTAGGCCTTGAAAGTATATCTTGCAATGAAGTTTTAGCAGGACGTGCCATGCCGAAGGGCAGCCTTACAATGGAGATGTGCATATAGCCCCCCAGGGCTGGCAGTGCCCTGCGCTATCGCCCAGCTCCCCGCTCCTCAGGTACCGATAATTACCTTACCCTAATTGCCAGCTCCTGGTCATTAGTTATGTGAGATGTTTACCCAAAAACACGAAGGCAGGGTAGGAGTACTTCATCCTAGGAGAGGGTTAACCTCCCACTGGATGCAGGATGCCCTCATGGGAATGGAATGTGTAGTGTTGGTAAGTGGTTGTGCCCCAGAAGCCTTTGAGAGCCCACTGACTACTGCATGCTAACGATTGGTATTATTAAAGAACAATTGATGGCCTGTAACCAAACAACAGAAACTAATTACTGGAAAACTTTTATTGTCCTTTAATTACTGGGCCTCTTTGTCAATTAGCAGAAGAGAGAGGGAGGGGGGGGAGAGAGAGAGAGAGACTCATTTTATAGCAACAATAAATTTTCCAAAAGTACAGTCATCAGTAGCTGAAAAAGCGAGTCTATTAACACACAATATTAAGGCATGATATTTACTCTAGCTGCTAAACGTAGGTGCTTTTCTTCTGAAAAAGTGGGGAGCTCTAGGAATACTAATCAGGGTTGTCTTCCTACGGCTCTGCCGATGCCTGACACTGGCTTTCATTTTCAAAGTAATTTTACCCCTTGACCATGGGTTTCTGTCTGCAAGGCTCCTCCAGCAAACTGGCTCTGTGCCCACCATAGAGCATCGAAGCGGGGCAGGAGTGCTGAGAGGGATGGAGGGGGCCAGGGCCGGGTGCCTCCCTGCCAGGCACATGTAGGTGGACCCAGGACCGGGATCTGAGAGGGGCCAGCTCACTGCTCATCCCTGCAACTCGCTTGGGAGCGCAGGTGCATGTGGGACGCGGTGCCCGAATGGGCTTGGCTGCACGGACCCACGTGTCATTATGTTCTGGTCCTTGTTCCTGGCTCACTACAGCTATCCAAAAATAGTTTATTGCACTTTTTTTTTTTTTCTTTTCTCATCTACTGCCAAATAAATTATTTCTGGGCATATTGTCACGAGTAGTTAACCTTCTCTGAGGATGTTTGAACTACAGTTACCCCCAAAAATGAATCACAATTTTTTTCTGTCACTTGGCAAATAGCGCTCACCAATATAATTTTCTCCTACTTGACTTTCTCAGATTAACCAGTTAGTGCCCCCTCCAGAGGAAGTGCTGTGGGCACCACTGCTCCTCGGGTACGGTGTGAATCACCAGTCCTGCTGTCGGTGCAGCCGCTGCCCTGTGCGGGACTGGGCTCTGCATCCCGGGTGATCCTTCCAGGTCCCCTCTGCTGCAGGTAAGCTGCAGGAGCAGAGAGGGCCACTGACCTGGAGGCACTCTGTCAGGCATGAGGTGCTTTGTATCACACTGTAATTGCCAGATTCCTCAAAGCTTCACAGTAATAACTTTAATTCGGGATGGGTCTTTTCTCCCTCAGCCAGGGGATCTGGATATCTTTGAGTACTCGGGTGCTTCATGACGTTTTATGTCAGCTCCTACATGTGCATTGGCAGAGGCAGGGACAGAGGTTATTGGAAGGAGTTAAATTACTCCCCAGAGAAATTGCTTTTAAAAGTACCTTGCGAAAGACCAAAGTACCAACCTTTTATCAGAAAACAAATATCATTTCAATTCACAGCGGCAAATGCTGGAGACGCCTGATTTTCCAGTACGTTGGCCTGCCGAGCCCCTGCCTGCACTGCCAGCCTCTGCTCCACGTGTTCAACGCACTGGGGACAGGAATTCGTGGCTGCGGCAGGATAAGCGGTGGGGAAGTGGCTTAGAAATTTGTCACCGCCAGTCTTTTTTTATGTTGTTTGAATAGACTCAGGTTTTGTGCTATCAGAGGGAATCCAGGGTAGTTCCTGCAGGTGCTGTTAACAGTGACAGTAACGCATGGGTTTTTGACACATCTATCCATATGTGATGATGCAGAGGAGTAGCTAATCCTGTGAAAAGCAAGCCAAGCTAAATGGGATTTCTGGAGTTTATCCATGGGGCATTTGTATTTCAGCACTGAGGGTGGGCACCGCAGCCTCCCTCCCAAATTCCCCTCTGCAAGGGGGCTGGGGCAGGATTTAGTTAAAAGACGGAGCAGTGAAGCCAGCCCTAGCAGAGGAATACAGCGCGCAGCATCTCTCATCACAGATGGTTTGCAAGCAACTTGTACCTGAAACTACACCCTCAAAGATCCTCCAGAGGCAGGAAGAAACAATAGACCTGAGGGAATGAGGCTGGCAAAGGTCCCATGGGCGGTTGCCTGCAGAGCAGGGCAGGACCAGCAGCACCTGCACGGCCCGAGTGTAACGGAGCCCAGATCAGCACTGCCAGGTGGCTTTGGCTTCCCCCCCCACCTTTGTCCCTTCCTTTTTCCTTCTCCTTGCACGTATGTTGCCTGTCTCCTTCCACTTTTTCTTTTTCCCAGCTATTATTTTTCCTTCTTTTTCTTTCATCTACTTGTACAACACACTTTCTCTTCCTGTTTTGCAACTTTTTTCTTGCTCTGGAAAAAGGGAGGGTGTAATATCTCCCTTTGTCCTAATTTCCTGGTAGGACTGATTTCAAGGCTTCCATTTCTGAGAATTTCTCTCTATCTTAAACATGCACCTGGTACCTATAGAGATGCACAACCTCTGCAGCGTGGGAGACATTTTACATGTAGGAAAGTCCTTACAGTACCATATTTTCTTGGGAAATTGTACAAATAATTGTATCCAAAGTAAGGTTTCTGTCAGGATAGGTGTTTCAGTGGAAAACTGTTGTGACAGATGGACTCCTTGAAAGCTGGGAAGAATAGTAAAAAAACCCGCATACAGAGACAGCCAGGATTACACAGAAACTGAGAATGTGTTTTGCTTCACCCGCCTCATAGCCTTTTGCTCCCTGTCTCCTCCTTCGAGGACTGTGTCTTGTGCAGTGCTAAGAGATGTCTCCACTGGGGAAAGGCCCTCATTTGTCCAGGCAGATGCTGAAGCAGCCTGAGAGAAAGAGCTGTAATGGTAAAGCAGGCCCTAGGGTCAAAGCATCCCGTTTCTGCGATCATCCCCATCCCCATCTGAGAGCTGCCTGCAGCAGCAGTTACTTGTAGAGCTGTTCAGCACAGGCTGAGGATTTGGGAGACCTGGGACCTGTTTTCGACATTTCCTGAGAGAAGGGACACAAGCCAGGGCTCGTTTCCCTGGCAGGGGACGGTAACACTTGCTCATGTGCCCTGGCTGTTGGTTCTGTGGAAGCATGAAACTCCGACCGTGCTGCGGTGCCTCCAGAAGCTCAGCTGAGAGCATAAGAAGAGCTGTGGGTTGGGCACTACCCATCAGCACCGGAAGAGAACAGGCTCAAATCCCAGGCTCGAAATGCAGTGGTTGGACTGTGTTTGCTCACAGGACCCCTGAAACACAGGATAGTCAGTGGGCTGGACACACGAGGGACCACCACTGTTGGGTAGCAAACAATTAAAGAAACTACTCTGCTTCTCCTGTGTCTCTTCCTGGTGTTTGTTCTAACAATTTTGGCAGTGAACATCAATAGCAATCACATAGCCTGTTTCAGCCACCGCTGCCCTGGTCCCGGCTGCTGCCAGCGAGGCTTAGAACCGAAGGTGACAGCCCCACCCTCCCTGTTACACTCACCGCAGAGACGTGTGAACTTCATGGCTTACTCTGACCCATTTAAAGCAGGTGGTTTTCTCAAAGAGCAGGAGGATTGATCTCCTCTCACAGAGCTCACGGCCCCAGCTTTCCCTGAGAGAGGACCAAGTGTCATTTTGGGGGCCGCGCTCCCCACTGGGAGCAGCCAGGGGGGCAGAGGTGCAAGGAAACATGGACACACACTACTGTGGTCTCATGAAAGGAAAAGGCACCTGCTCAACATGCCCTTGTCATGATGCTCCCCCTCCTTGACATTTTACAGAAGCCCCATCTCCTGGAGACACGTGACCGTACAAGAGGTTCAGGTTTCGTTTCTGAAAACCAGTTTGTGCTTCAGCGTGACTTCTCTGCAAATAAGAACATGACCCAACGGCTCAAAACCAGAAGGAAAATAAGAAGGAACTCCAATTAAAGATGAAAATCTTGTAACAGTTTGGCCAGTTCTGTGGTTTGGGAACCTCAGAACATTTTAGCATTTGGGGTTGGCATTACTCTCAAATTACAGGGAATAGCGTGCCTTTTTATAGTCTTTCCTCTGGAGGATCCCAGCCTGCTTCCCCAGCTAAACCCAGGAGTATCGCCAGCTCAGCCCAGCAGCCCATCTGTCCCATGCAAGGTGAGGCGAGGCTGGCAGAGCACCACTGCCCGCTGCCGCGCCAGCCAGAACACCCAGACAACTCTGCAAGGTGTGACGGGACCTCCCCTCACCACACCTCACCAGGACTTCACAGTCCACGTTCACAGTTGCTGGCCAGGCTGGAAAATGCAGCACAGACATCGGAGGCAGGGACACGCGCGTGACACGCAGGGACTTCGCAGCATCTTGCTTCCCACCAAGAGGATCCTGCATGTTTTCCCAGGCAGGCAGCAGACTTGATTTTTAGACAAATCTGTCCTATGCGTTCACAGTCACTGAGTCTGGGTGTGAAAACTGGGGGACGGTCCACGCACATGGATACGGATGGCGCATGTTACTCATTTTAAACACAAGCTTTGTACAATGAATGTGATTTACTGGACTTATTTGTATAAAATCAGATCATTACCTAATTAGACTACAGTTTAATTTTAATTTTCACTGGAGCTTATGAATACAGGAAATTTCCAGAAACATACAAATTTCATCATTTCACACAGTTAAGTGATTCAGAGCCTGGTGGCTCCCCCCATACCAACTTGAGGTCAGTACTTTCATGACGCATACTTTCTACCACATCCGAGGGCATGAGAAATCTCTCCAGAAAGTGGGAAGGCGTAGATGCTAACCACTTCACACAAGAGACTGGTTTCAGGTCAGCCACCAAAGGACTCTTTAAAGAAAGATGTCAAACCTGGCCAAGGAAGAGCTACCCAGTGCCAAATCCCAGCACTCCACACTGAAGAGCAGGGTCTGGAGCATTTTGGGGTGCCAGTGGTGCTAATCCACCCACCAGCATGGTTCTTCATTTCAGCCAGGCTGGTTTGCTCCTGTCTCTGATAATGGTTGCAGTGGATGCTGGAGCAGGAATCCCATATAGAGTACAATAGTACAATAGACCTGCAGTATATAATTATCATGCTGTATCTGCTTTCATATCATAGGTATTTTTAGATGTGTCAGTTTGAAATCTAGGATTTAGTGCACAGAGCCTAATGGATTGTTCTTTCTTTCTCTCTCTTTTAATGTCAACTCTCAATATGCATGAAGCAGACATAAAAGCACTTTTGTGCAGGTGCTGTGAATCTCTTAGCACAGATGACAAGGGGAGATGGTTTTCTAGATTCATGGAGCTTCAGAAGAGACAGGACTGGATGATCCAGCCTGAGCTCTTGCATAGCAATAGCTCGTGTTTCACCCACAGCCCCCTCCACCAGCCAAGCAATTCTGCACGTAACGGGAAAGGCACACAGGTCTCCCTTCTGCCGAGGTGGCTCGTTCTTCTCTCGTGGAACCACATGCATGGCTTGCACAGCCCAGGAAGGAGAAGAGCGGAGTCGTCCTGCGAGGCCGTGCAAATTCTATCCATCTCCAATATGGCAACATTGCCAGGGGAGCTGGAGCAGTTAACCCCTGAGCAAGGGACCCCTCAGCCAGGCGGCAGGAAGTGCTGTGCAAGGGGAGTACCCGAAATCCTCCTGCCTGCCTGAGGTCAGATTAGGTCTCAGAGGCTAGAGCTGTAAGGCCCATCTGCTCCAGCCTATGGAGACTTAATCCTGCCTGGAAGGAAAAATGTTAGCTAGTGCTTGATGCAGGGATTGCAGCAACCTGCTCGGCCAGGTGTGTTCTATACCTGTTCCCACCAAAGATACTGTGCATTTTGTAGCATCCCCCCAGAAATGAGTGAATGAAAGACTTCCTTAGCCCACAGGGCTCAAGCGCTCAGAGGGTCTGGGGTGAGGTGCAGTGGGAGGGGGGACAGCGTGGGTATCTATTCCACTGAGTGCTGTTCTCTGAGTTTTGGCAGACACACAAGAAATCCCTTGGTTTGGTAACTGATCTTGTAACAGTCCGGTTGTCTGAATTACGCCGAGGCCACAGTCCATCTCTTACACTACTGATCTCCTACTGTGTCTGGCCAATGGACACAGGCTTCAAGGAAACCTATGGAAGTCTATAGGCACAAACACACGTTCACTTGGCTCACAGAGATGTCCAAAACCCATTAACATGTCATGCAGCATAAATTAATACACCTTGCCTTTCAGCAGAGCTTCCCTGTGCCCAGCGTCCACCCTGCAAACACAACCCCCGAGCAGGTTCATCCTGGAGGTCCAAGGGGCTTTGCCCAGCACACTCCCAGGGACCGGCACACGGACACCAAATAGACTTATGCTGATCTACGCCTCATCAGTCCAAACGAGGTAGAACCATGGAATGGTTTGGGTTGGAAGGGGACTCAAAGATCATCCAGTTCCAACCCCCTGCCATGGGCAGGGACACCCTCCACTAGACCAGGTTGCTCCAAGCCTCATCCAGCCTGGCCTTGGACACTTCCAGGAATAGGGCACCCACAGCTTCTCTGGGCAACCTGTCCCAGTGCCTCACCACCCTCTCTGACAAGAAATCCTTATTTTGCTGCTGTTTTACTATGTTCCTGAGTTCAAACTCAAGTAGGAATCAGTCATGCTTTTCTTTTTTTAAAAAAACCCCAACTCAGTATCAACACAGCATCAGAGTAAATAAAGGGGCAGCTCTAACTGGCAATTGTAGTACCCGGCACACTGGCAATTTGTGATTGTGTGAATGATGCTCCAGGATTGTAGTAAAGGCAAAACTGAGACAAAAAAAAAAAGTCTTTCCAAGAAATTTCTGCTTATTCTAGCTGTCACTCCCATATAACAGAAACCTTTGTGGAAACCAGTAATTCATGGGAGCAGATTTTCAAAGTCCCCCTATTCATGTGTTTCAGCCCAAGGTAAACAACTCTGTTCTGATAGTTAACCGCACCCTGTTTGAGGTTGAAGTGAAGCTTTTTTTTCCTCAGTATGTGGTATTTACTTAATAGCTGTTATCAAGCTATTATGAGATCCCTCTTCCACCACCCACAGCTGTGTGCTGGATGTGTCCACACCGGCCCCACAGCAGAACAAGTCACCCGCCCTGCAGAGAGGAGTCACCGAGTAAACACGTAAAGAACAAGGCAATCAAAGATAAGGTGGAGATGGGAGAGGGTGAAAAGTCATATTTTCATGAAGACAATAAATGATGGACAGCAAATTCATCTGGATCAAGTTTTGTGTGCAACTGAAGTGCGGTCGGATTTGGCACGTTCTTGCTTTCACCTGGGGAGCACACAGGTGAATTCATGCTCCAACGCACCTGGAAGAAGCTTATTTGGGAGGTGCTGGAGCTTAGGTGAGTAAAGACAGTCCCATGAGGTCCTTCTGTGCTGTCCTTCATGGTGGCAGGCTGTCCAGGCAGGGCCTGTCCCTGGGAGAACAGAGAGCCCAGGGCAGTGGATATGGGAGGACCAAGCAGATGTTGTTCAGCTGCAGAAGATAGGTCCCAAACCCACCACCCTGAACCTGGGGTCTGGACCCAGCTCTGCACCTCACCACTTACAGCCCTACCAGACTAGTGTTCGGGCTCCCGAGATTCAGAGATGTACCACCAGATGTACCATGTTATGTGTGATGCCAAGTGCATTCTTTTGGGGAGATAACAATACCAGTTGGTCTATTTTTAATTCAGTTCCTTGACAGAACATTTAGCCGTTCCTCTTAGAGAAGAATTTTGTAATGGGTTCCTATCGTGTCAATTTGGAAAGCATTCCAGCCTCCCACTACTGAGAAGTGTAAAACTATTGGCAACATATGGCATCCCCGTGGAGCTATTTAATTGTACAAAGGGCTGCCAAAAGATAAAAAGGGACTCAGAAAAAAAAAAAAAAAGAGATGCTACAGCTCCGTTCTTCCTCTTTCAGCATCTAACAGCAGAACAGCTTGTAGATTTCCTAAATCCTCTCTCAAACAAAGCTGGGCTGCTGCTTCGGTGGTTGATAAGCTGGGGACTCTCATCGTGCAACTGGGGATTTGACTCGAACCCAAGTTCTCAGCAGTTGAATTTTGCTGCTACTTGGTGGTGGCCACTGCCCAGCGTGGGACCCATGTTCCTGCTGGCCCTGTGGAACCAAGTGCTTGCTGTGGGGCTCAGCCTAAGGGATGGGGCAGGATGAGCTATGGGGCAGGCTGGAGTGGATGTGGAGCCTACAGGGTGCAGGTGGAGGTCCAGGGCAGCTGCTCAGGGCTGCTGGGGCAGGGGGTGCACCTGGTATGTCTACATCTCATACTAGACCCCAAGAGAAACCTTGCAAAGGCTATTTCTCAGGGCCTTTGGGTATGTTGTTAACAACACTGTCATACAAACAGGAGACACATCTCAGGGGGCCCAAGAAGCTTATTAAATGTATGATCATTTTTATGGCAGCTTGAAGGGCTTTCTTCAGAGCAGCTAGCTTAGCAGGAGGTAAACCGGATCTGAATGTTTGAATGATCTTCAGGCACTGCCTCACTAGGTGTGGACGTGGCCTGCACCCCCTGCACCCCATGCTCAGATCCGTTGCTCCTCACGGTGTGTGTGCTGGACCACTCCTCGCTCAAGTTTGGGGGATCTGGCTTGTTCTCCTGGCCACCAAGGTGTGATGAGGGGCTTGGGCACTGCCCATGCACAGCAGAGCACCAGGGTGACCCTGGTTTGGGGATGTCTGCCCAAGAAATCCCACCAACACTATCCCTGGGCTCCTTGTACCTTCAGCTGCTCCAGCACATCACCGCACCATGCATGGGCACGTGCAGGTCACCCCCTCAGGATGACTGCGGAGTGGAGGATGCAGCATAACTGTCTCGTTATTTGCTTTTTGAGTTTACAGTCCTCCCCAGAAGAAACCTCCACCCCTTGGGGACTCCCTGGAAGTGATGGCAAGCCGATGTTTAGGGGATAAGGATGGCAGTCCTGGGTGGGGTAGGGGCCTCATGTTCACCAGTGACCCCTGGCCTGGGAAAATGCCTCTCCTGCCACATGGAAACTTCATGGTCAGAGGGAACAAACTACCCTTGTGAAGGATGTGGGGGTTAGCAAAGTTTGAAAATGTGGGGCTTGAAAATGTGTTGAGTGAAAAGTTTATGGACACTGTGGATGGTGCTCCCACCTGCACAGCCCCATGCAGGGGGGTGCAGGCCCCCCAGGATGGGCTATCCTTACCTCAAAACTGCTCAAACCCCAGCCCTGTGACAGGGCTGTGTTCATAAACACTATGAATGCCAAGGGAGAGGTGCTGCTCCGTGCCACCATAGTGCCTGAAACCCAGCGCTGACCATGGCTGGGGCTGTGCGCTGCGCACGGTGCAGGGCTGAGAGGCTTGTGGTATGAGGTACAGACCACAGGGTATGATGACCACCCCAGGGTGGACATCGTCCGCTCTGCTGGGTGGGCACTGAAGTGCTGGCTGTGGACAGGAGCTGTCTGGCTGCACCGCATCAGCTGGCCAAGGGACATCCTCAGGAAGAGTGGCATTACAGGGACATAAGGGGAATTAAAAAACAAACGAAAAAGCATTTCAAAGAACATAAATCCCTAAACTTCTCATGGAAAATAGCAGAAAAGAAACAAGGGAGGAAGCAAACACCAAGCCCTGTTCAGTTTAGTGAGATAATTCAAGAGATTACTAAACCACAGTCATTCTGCTAAAAATGGAAATCCAACTTTAATTAATCCTCTAAAAGGGAGCACTGAGGATGCACTGAGGCAACAGGTATGTCTGAAATTCAGGTTAGGAGGGGAGGGGGGCTTGAGGACAAAACAGATACCCACAGAGAAACAGAGAGCAAGAGATCTTCTCATATCAGCCTCTGGAAGCCTGCAAGAAAATTTGCAGCACCGCTGAAATGCCAGTAAAGGGAAAGGAAGAAAACTAGAGGGAAGCCACGTTATTCATCATCAACAGTACAAGCCCCACACAGCTGAGGCCTGTTCGTGGGTAGAAAGGCCAAAGCTCCATCAGGGTTTTGTAAAGGGACACAACAGGGAGTTAACTCAAGAAATAAGGAGAAAAAAACCCAAACACACAAGGCAGGGAAGGTGTCAGCCAAGATCTCTTCAGATCTTTCAGAAAGAAGAGGTGGAACAGAAACCAAAAATATCCAGTCTGTCACAAAAACCGCCCCCTGTGCTGAAAACCTGCAGAGTCAGACTTCACAGCTCTGTAGGAGACGCTCTAGGTTCCACCCCGACTACACAGGCATCGCAATACCGGGAAGTCCAGATGACCTGGATACTCTTCTTGGATGGGGAAAAATACATTGAAATAGATGTTCAGAAAATCTTTTGACTGCATTTCTCAAAATCCATTTTGATAATAATTTTCCCGTGTTCACGGGCCTAGGTGCAGGTCAGGATGAGTCCTCCTCCCCATCCCTGCCAGGAGCATCCTCCTGCTGCTTCTGGGGCGCTCTCAGCCTACCCTCTCCAGCAGCACTGGGGACAGTGCAGTTGACACCATTCTCATCCTTCCCTCCACTGCTGGTCCTCACTGGAGTGACTGGAAAACCCTGCAGGGAGCCCACGTCTCATCCCCATGGAAAATCCCAGTAGATCTTTTGCCTGCTTTCTGCTTTTTAGCCAGCATTTCCTGCCAGTAAGGGAAGAAATAGCCTGACAGAGATATAAATATCTTGACTGAGCTAAAAGATGCCTAAATCCCAGTGACTTTCCTAGCATGATCCTAAGTCACCAAGGTGGTTTTGAAGAAGTTCTCCTGCGGTACCAGCACAGACGTGAGGTTTGGCCTCTGTGTGAGGAAGAAAGCCTGAGTGCATTACTCCACTAAGGGCCATTGCAGCTCCCAACTGGCATGCATTATTTATAGCGGGACCAGCAGTAAATTAGTATCTGATGAGCTCTGAGATTGAGCCTTTGTGCTGGCTCAGTCCCACTAATGCAGTCTACGGAAAATCCTGCTGCACAGAAGCGACATCACAGGCTCTATCGGCAGCGCTCACCACAACTTCCCCGCACTATTAAGAAGATGATTCTCTGGTACTGTTTGCGTGAATTGGAGCAAAAGGTGTCCTTGTCAATGCCAAGTTGGTCTTTATTAGTGCACTTTGGATTTCATTAGAAAAAGCTTTTTTCATGGCAAATAATTAGATCTGGGAGATCAGGTAGAAAATCATGGTTTCACTGTCTAGAAATCATGGTTTTGTTTAATTGAAGGAGTAACAAAGATGCATATGGTGAATTAACTTTTCTGATTTAGGCTGGATCTCATTAGTAAAGGAATTATTTTACGCTGAAAAAGTCAACAAAAGTTTGAACAAAAACTAGAACTCTTAACCATATGCATGAAAAAAAATTGTCTCTCTCCTCCCTGCCTTTTGCGCTGGAGCTGAACTTGTCATTCCAAAGATGGAGATTTATGTTGCATCTTGCTTTACATCATGGGTTGGATTCAGCATTTGGTAACCCCATGAAATGAGATCTGCAGCACATACACTAGCAGCAGCGAACAGGGAGGATCCTTCCCGCACAGCCCTGATTTACGCCACTATTGCTGTGGTTGGACTGGGCCCCCACAGAGAGCAGCAGTGAGGATCCCCCATACAAAACATCAATAGCTGGAAAATCTCTGGGCACCGGAGATTGCCAGTGCCCATGTTTCCCTGCCTATGTTATGCTCCCCTGCACTTTAGCAGTCCCTCTCTGGGGACCACCGCTACCCCGATGGCCTCCACTTCTCCCTGCGGTGTCTGCTCCCACCCACCCCAGACCCACGCTCACTAGCCATCACTCTTCCCCTTGTTTCACCCCACACCTGCACTCCCTGGGCGTGTAAATACCAGTCCCTGGGAGACTCGTCCCTTCTCGGCATGTTGGATAAATGCTGGGGACAGCAGAGCGTGGGCAAGTCTTGCAACTCCCAAGCGAACGCAGGATTGGGGTGGGCAGGAGCTGCTGGGTTAGCTCAGCAGAAGTCAGAGCTGGGACCATGTTTACTGTCTCACGGGAGTGCCCCAAAACACAGGGGAATGTTGCTTTGCTCTTTTTAACGAGAAGGTTTTGGTTTCACCTCAGTATAAACTGGGAAAGTCTTTAACATTGCAACATTTTTCAGTGGGATGGGAAATGTTTCCCACTGGACTCTAACAAATAGTGGAGCTTGTTGTCTCTCCCTAGTCATAAGATGTCAGTGAAATAACGAACCTCATTAAAAAATATTTTAAAAAGTAAATACGTAAAAAATGCAATGTTCCAACTCCATTAGGCCCCCTTCTACAGAGGATGAGGATGGCTGGTGCAGGACACCCTATTTTGCTGTGGAATACGTCAGCGTGGAACAAGACTCTCCATGGTTGCTCTTCTGACCTTCAAACTGCTTTTTCTTTGGTCAGTTTTGGTAATTTGAAAACCATACAGACACTGCACTTACAGACACATCAGAAATCTTCAAGTAGAAGAAATGCAGAGGAGAAGCGTCAGCTTTCTGCAGAGGAGTCTTCTTCTAATCGGCTCTGCATTGCAATATCAGTAACATGAGCCCTTTCAAACATTAACCAAACCGCAGGGACCATGTGTGCAGGGGAAAGGTTACCGATTTCTTAGAAAAGTTTCTTGTTTCCTCTTTTCTTTTATTGTTGCCATAATACTTTGCTGTAGGGTGAGCAGAAGAACGAGGTGGTTCTTATTCTTACAAAATAAGGTAAATCAGGCTGCTTTTTCTTCAACTATCCAGTGATGCCAAATGTAGTACAGTTCAGAGGATTCCCAGAGGGAGAGGGGACAGGGCGACCTGCCGACACTGTGAACAGTGCTTTCTGGAGCTTGGATTCCCACCTCCTGCCCTGGCCATGCATGGTTCTCTGGTGGGACCGTGAACTGGATTGTCCCATCAACCTGTTGGCAGATGTTCCTGATGCTGGCCAAGCTGCAAGCTCCAGCCTGATAAGACCCTTGGCTCCTCGTCTGGAGCTACAGCTCCCAGCCTGCATCCAAGCTCCGGGATGTGGGCAGGTCTGCAGGGGAAGCTGTTTTGGTAAACCAGTGAGGATGTTATAGAAGAGCTGGATGTAAAGAAGAATTGGGATGGGGTGATCATGGATGGGTTCAGTTTAAACAGAAAATGGACTAAACCGGACCCTTATTTGGGAAGGGCAGATTTTGAGAATCAGAGCGAAGAAATGCAGCCAGCGCCACTCGTGGTCTCTACAGGAGAGCACTAGGGCCTGAGTACAGAGGAGACCGTGGGAAGTCAAAAGTGCAAAACTGGTCTGGAAGACACATTCCAGACAAAGGGAATAAATATACAGCTGGTCTCCCGGAAGAAAGCAGAGAGCCTGAAAGGGATAGAAGAGGACAGTGATCAGGAAACTCCCTCAGAGTCCAGGAACTGCAAGACTAAAATGAGACTTGCCAAAACTCAAGCTGACTTACAACTTCCAAATTTTTTTTTTTTTTTTAAGTAAAAATTCTTATGTCACACAGACAAAAAAGATGGATGAAATAACAAAATAAATGAAGTTAGAGCAAAAAACCTAAATGAGTACTTTGCTTCACTTTGCAATAAAGATGATGCTTCAGGACACAAGGGCACAGGGATGATATCTAATGGGCACAAGGTTTACAAAAATGGAAATTTCAGCATCTAAGGTGAAACCAAAACTGAAAGAGCTTTAATGCACTAAAGCCAGGGGGAACAAATAATCCAGCCCAGACTCTTGAAAGAACTGGCACATGAAATCACGAGTTCACTCTCAAGGATTTTTAATACGTGAGTCAAGCAGGAGAAAATGGCAAGCCCAGTTCTCCTGTTTAAAAAAAGAAAGAAAGGATCCAGGCAACTAGAAGCATCGACAGTATGCAAAGCTTAGAATAAATTTGCGAGGAAAGAATAATTAAAGACCTGAAGGTAAATGGAAAATAGGATCAAATATAACAAATAAAACACTCAGATGATCCTGACGAGGGAAGTAATAGAAACAGATGAAATGTAATAGTACAAAGTGCAGAGCTGTGCACGCTGGGACTAATAACATAAATTTCTGCTTGAAGCTTGGGCCTCGTCACTTGGAAATGACAGAACAGGAGAGAAAGTTGTTTCCACTCATCTGACACAGGGGGATGGTGAGCTGCCAGCACAATGCGGCTCTGCAAAAGGTAAATCTGCTTATCCCAGGCAACGTTTTCCCACTAGAAATGGGTGACCATGAGCACTGCATCCCTGCCCAGGTGCAACCGCATCCAGGACCACTGCCCCAAGGCCACCACCCCTGTGCAAGGACAGCGAAAGGGAAGGTGCAGAGAGAGGCTGCAGGAGGGGCTGTATGGGCTGGGTCTGCCTGGGGTGAGGAAGGACTTGGCTGGTGTAATAGGAAAAAGCAATGGCCAAGGGAGACATGTCTGTGATGAGGGGAGGGGGAATAAAGAGAGAGGAGGAAGAAAGCTATTTAAGCTAAAAGACTATCTTGGAACAAGGACAAATGCAACATGCTGGCCATGAAAGCATTTATGAAGTTATAAGAAGATTTTAATAGAAGAGTTGTAATCATCTGGAACAGTGTCCTGAAGATTAGGGGACGAGGAAACAAAACCTGGCCTTGAACAAGATGTGGAGGCATTCCCTGTAGGCTACGTGGTGTGGATGCTTTTCTCATCCTCCAGTCGTAGGGAGGGGGCTGTGAAACAAGTGGCTGGGAGGTGAAAGGTGTGGGTCACCGCTCCTGCAGCACAGCCAGATGTGCCTGGTGGCTTTGCTGGAAGTGCAGCAATGATGGTCACCAGCCAAATCCCTCCAGTGTCTCTGCATTTTCAGCCTTTCACATGATTCTGTTATAAAAATCTCCCAATTTGAGGGTAACATTTTAGTTCCTTTGCCACTGGAGTCATGTTTTTGGCATTAGTGTTGATGCTTCTGCAAACAAAATAAAGCTGAAGTGGAGAAAAGTAGAGCTGCCAGAAGATTTTCACCTGGGAGAGACAGGGATTTGAGAGAGAGGAAACCAGACCTGGGTAATACTCACCTGGGAGTGAGAGCACTGGGCAAGGCCTTTCTAACCCCTACAAGCTCCTGCTTTCATCCAAGGAGTGGGTGCTTGAGTGTGGTGTGTTTTAGAAGGCAGCTGATGCTGGCATGGAAGGGACTTCATCACATCTTGGAAAAAATGTCAGTCCTCTGCACAAGGGCTGTATTTTGAGGCTGGGCATAAAACCATCGCCCTTTTGTGTGCCGATATTATCTCAGCTCTCTCCTCCTTCCATTGCTCAGTCAGCTCCATGGACAAAGAGCTCAAAACCCACATGAGCTGCAGTGAGTGCTGCAGGCTGGGCACAACATCGCTGCAGGGCCCCTGGCAGGCTGTGGCATTGAGAGGGTTACTAGTGCAGGAAGGAGCTGAGAGACCGATTCAGCTTTCAGTTGCACTAACCTCACCCTTTCTGGCTTTCTCGGTGGTCTTTCCGATTCAACATACATAGCCGAGACATGAGCAGGATTAGCTGATCCTGTGGCTGTCGCAGGAGGCAGACCAGAGCCTTGGTTTTTAAGAGGCAGTTGTGTCATTGATCAGCTGAGGTGGGGACACCGTGGATGGACACACAGGACGAACCCCTCAGTGCGTTCCCATAGACTGAAGGCACATCAACATTCCATCTGTTAGGAGTGGGTCTGTCAGATAAGAAAGTGCCGTTCTCCATCATCACTGGAGCCACTATTTAAATTCACTTGGATAACAGGGTAATTTTTCCACTCTGTTAAAGGTTTCTTTTGTAAGTGCCACTCCATGTCTCTTGATTTGATTTCCTTGTACCTTTTTTCATCCATTTTTAATAGGCTTCCAGTTTTTTAATAGCTTTAGAGATTTCTTTTCTCCTTCATGTCTATGTTGTTGATTGTAAGACTGGCTTTTGGATGTCTCCTTTCTTTGATACCCCGCTTGCTTGGGTCGTCTTTGCACTTATCCTTTAAACATATTCTCAATGTACTTGGTTTACTTCATTGAGCATTTTTGAAAGCACTGCCTTTGCTTTGCCTCTCAACTCTGTTATCTGAATACATCTTAGGTAATTAATCAGCTCCCATTGATCTGAACATAAATTTCCAGATTTTTCAGACATTCATTACATGTGCTGAATAGAAGTGAGAGTGGCTGGATGAGAGAATTCATACCTGACAAACAGCCCATCCAGATCTGAGCTGTTCCTTCTCGTGCTCTTCTCCTCATTGAGTAGCTGGGTGGGGGAGTGACGTGTTCCAGACAGCTGTGAGTGAGAAGTAAAAGCTCAGAATACAAATTCGCTCTCTTAAGGGTTCTTCTTCCCAGTTCCTCTAGATCAGCAGCCATTTCTGAATTTAAAATGACCAGAATTAGCTGGTCCTACTAGTTGCTGTTTTGTTCCTAAACCCACCTTCAGCTCTAACACGCTTGGGTCCCAAAGCACCACAGCGTGGCTGGGGGAAGCCGAACCGGCTGTTCTCAAGCTCCTGTCGCCCTGCACAGGCATGTGTCTTGCTGTGGGCACTGGTTACCGTCTTTCACCCTGAAACCCGGCCTGTAGCTCTTTGTGCCTTGAGAAGAACTGAGGACAGGCAATAAAAGATAATGTTAGTCCCAAATTAAAGGCTATACATGGGGTTACAGGAAATCATGCTGTACCTTTGTCTCTACGTGTCCACAGTCGTGGGGGAGCAGGATGCAAATGAAGAAAAAAACTGATATGATTTACTGTATCATGGGAGGAAAAGTGTGCAGCTGCACAGTGAAGCCCGTATCACAGAGCATTAACATAAGGGGCTGAACGACCAGCTGTGTAATCTCAGGAGTCCCTGATGTAGGTTTTCCAGGGAGTTATAACTTATATCGAGCCTGCATATTATTATCATCCTTTCCACTGTCTTCCCTACTCCTGGAGGTACAGGATTTCTTGACAACTGGATTAAAAAGCAGCCCCAGCTTTCACATGCCTTGGCCAGCTGCTGCCACCTTTGCCCTACACATGGCCACCCACCCCAACTACACGAGTCCGGTGAAGTCACTCCGGTGTCACTGGTGCTTCACGGAGCAGCTCCAAAGTAGCAAAGGCTGTTCTTTAGGGGAACATTTGCTGCATATTTAAAGAGCTTTAAGTCCTGTATGCATGTACCTCGTTGTGCTTCGTTGCCAAAAATGCAATTAATGGGTTTTCTACTGCAACGCAGGGCAGAAATAGCACTGCCTCACTTTTTAAGCTTTATGTACTCTCATACTGAGAATAATGAGGAAAGTATTGTCAAAATGGAATGAAAAAATGTATGAGTTACACATCTTACTGAGTGGACATGAATGACAAAGGCTATAGGTAGGGTATGGATCAGACAAACTGCATATAACACCTCATTCTCATCTCCCTGGCAAATCAAAGTGGAAAGTGTAAGGCAGAGCTCAATCAACTCTCTCCCCCTCTCTCTGTATATATTTATATGTACGCTAGTGAGTTTATTCCTCCACTTTGGTTTCAGCAGGGATATTTTCAGAGTAAGTTACAAACCAGCATAAATCAGGTTTCTTGAAAATGGCTCTGAATTAAAAAAAAAAAAGAAGAAAATTACTTCTGTTAGGAAAATGCGGTTTAGTACCAACGATAACACTGCCATGGCAGATCAGTCCAGGATGGCCAGCACCGTGTTTCGGAAGGACCATGTGTTTCAATGTCTAGTTACCATGACCCCTACCTCTTATCCTGTCTCCTGATCCCTTTCACCTGACCATTGGATTCGTTCATGCAGTACAACTGTCCATCAGAAACCACTGTCGCAAACTGATTTCCAGTTGCCAGGTCAAAAGACATTTTTATTTTAGTCAAATATTCTGTTCTACTCATTCAGTCAGTTCACCCACAAAATTTAAAAAAGTCCTCATTCTTGTCCCACAACTGCTCCAAAGGAAGTGCATGTGAATATGGTTTGGTAGTATTCCTGCAGCTCTGTGCAATGCTTTTTAAAATGGGCTATGCTTGGTGTCTGCATGAGAATGATTTAATGTTTAAAGGGAGTGAAGAGGATTTGAACAATCCTTATAGCTGAGGAAGTTTGTGAAAAATCTCTTTTCTGGTTTAAAATGGATCAGAAATATGGATCCTGTTTATGGCTGTGGACTCAGTTTTCCCAGTGTTCAGTCTCAGAGACAGCTTGGGAAAAGCCTCTTTTCATTATGCAGCATGGATATGATCCAGCAAGACCCAAAAGAAACAGAAAAAAAGCCACTGAAAACAGTGGTACTGCTCACGTGCATGGCAACCAGCATGGTTCTACAGGCACTGGGGGGCAGAGACCAGACTCTTCAAAAGGCAAAATCAAACCATAGGTACAAGGCTGCGGAAGATGCTTTTCAGGACTTAAAGGCAGGTTGAGCATGCTCTTGCTTCATGCCCATCTCCAGCTGAGCCTTATCCAAAGGACCCCTTCCTGCCTTCTGCAGACAGTGGTGATGATGGTGGGAGGAGCGGAGCACCCCGTTCTGCCATGCTGGGGGCCCCTTACCCATCCTTCAGGAACCCCTGGCTCAGCAGACATGCAGATTCTATTCCCTGGTCTCCATGTCCCTTAATAAGCTTAGCAAAAGCCCTCCACTGCACATAGTCAGATTGTAATTTTTGAATACTTGTAGCATGGGCAAATCAAACCCAATTTCCTGCAATACAAAGTCCTGCCCTGCTCCCCAGTGAGGGTTATTTTCCTGCCAAATTGCATCTTCCAAACCACAGCCAATTCAGCTGTAGAGCTGCCAAAAAAAAAAAAAAGGTCAGAAAGAATTAAAAAAAACCCAAACCCCTCCTCTTTCCTGTGTTCGAAAGCAGCTTTCCTAATTCTGCTCAAACTTTCAAAACAATGGAAAAGTTGCTGTGGGGTAGGTGCTGATTGTGACTATAGGCAATTTCAGTGCAAAGGACCACATTCTGCAAACCTGGTAAGAATACCTGAAAATAACAACTTCTAATGCGGCCAGTGCTGGAAACACTTTCCATCTACCCTGGTTTGCATGAAGTTGCTCCAGTGAAGCCAGTGGAATTATGCAGGATTGGGACCTTCCTTACTGCAGTAATCACGGCTACCTGTACCATATTTTACAGACATCGCTTTTATTTTGAAAGACTCTACCACGAGTACCTGCTTAGCAACATGTTTTATGAGATAAGTATGCAGTAAATGGGAAGATGGGAAAAGCATCTCTCCTTTTCTTTACGGGAGAAAAAGACTGGACCGGAAGGAGATTTGGACAAACAATAAAATATGTAGAAAGGCCAGAGTAATGGAAGGTTTTAAGTACCCAAGCAGAGAGCAGAGGACATAAGGGAGAGAATGCTAGCTGGAAGCTTGTTTATGGAATTGGCATAAGATTGCATTTTAACTTACTATGTGTATCTGCTGAAAAGGAAGAGGGTTACGTGACTTGTGTTAAGTGCTGCACTACATGGAAGGTGATTGAAAACAAGCTGTACTCCAAGGGAAAATATTCTGCCAAACATCCATGTCCACAGTGGTAGGCTTAGGATAAAGGAAGATTTTGGAGTAGGAAACTTGGAGAACTTTCAAGTGTATGCTGACAGGTGCTCCAACAGCCAGCGCAGAAAGCCAGCACGAAAGCTCAGGGTCTGATGAAATCATACATAAAATTTTATAATCCAAGTCACCCCAACAGCTGCAAACACCCGATTCAGACAGATCGTGCTGGGGTGAAGGCGACTCCAGGGCGTTCGGGGCACGTGAGGTAAAAGCCTCTTTTTGAACAGAACATCTGAATTTTATTGTTGGCTGAGGTGAGGGGAAATAAAAAAAGACTTGTGAAAACCACTGAAGGGCCAGCCTAGACAGCTCTGCAGGGATCACAGGCAGAGACAGCAGCAGCAGAGAGGGTGATGGAGGAATCCATGTGGAAAGGGGCGAGACACGGAGTTGGCGCTGCTGCCTGGGATTCGCTGCTGCATGGTGGGGTTTCTTCATGCAAGAATTGGAAACTCACCTCCAACTACTCATTTTCCTAAGGAAGTAGCCTGGGGAAGTGGAGATTAAAACAGTAAAATCCTTCACCACAGAGCTTGAGCAGATAATTAGGCAATTAGTGCGAGTAATGGATGACAAAACACCTGGCTTGCCAAGGGACATTGCTGGGTACTGAGGCCAACAGTAAGGGTGATGGAGATGACAACTCTGGAAGAGCTTTTTGGATGGTTCCCTACATGGTGGCTTTTATTTTGGTATTAACAGTGCACAGGGCTGATTGTCAGGAGTTGATCGATGGATGAATAAGGTGAGAGCCTCCAGGGGTAGGTGTGAATAGCCTCCCCTGTGCAGAAGGACATAGGACCTTATGGCAGAGGTACGTGCACTTGTGTCAAGGCTGGGAAACAAGGACTTCTCCCAACCATTGGTGGACTGAGGTTGGGAAAGCCGTCTTTCGGGGCTAATCTGTTGTCCAAACTCCTGCTGTGGTGAGCTAGGGGAGGTGACAACAGCAGTTTTACAGCATGGCACTGTGAGAGCTGGGGATGGGCCACCAAGCAAGGAGGTTTCTGGCAGTGTGACCCTCCTAGACCATGTTTCACTGCATTTCTTCCTTGGTCCCTTTTCTAGCTCACAAGTTTTGTTTACCTTGTGACAGCTTCTGCACACCAAGCAGATGTTCTCATTGCATTTTCAGATGGGCAATGAGCTTCTATTGAGCAGTTACAGTCAATTTAGAAACCATTAATGGACATGAATAGCTCAGATTGTCCTTCCCAATTTCCATTACTTTGCCTTTTATGCATAAAATTTGTTCAGCCACCGCACTGCCCTGTCATGGAATTTCCTAACTGAGCTTTCAAGACTTGACCATTATATATAGTTTCATATTTATCCACAGATTTTCTTTTTTCTCCTCATGCATTGAAATAATGCTCAGGCATCCAGGCTATTAATAAATACACTTGATAACAATGATCCTCATGTAAACCATTAAGACATTGCAGTATTAATAGACTTTCCTTCTGGAGAATGACTATTTATTCTTACCCTTTTCCTTTCTTCGAGCTGGATCTGATCAAATTGTTCATTGTGAGTAATCTCCTTTGAGAATATAGTTCTTATTTCTCTATAAAAATCATTCATTAATTCATCCTGTGAACTTTATGCTAAGACATTAAGCCTTTTGCTTTCACTGATTGCTCCTTATTTCTCACTATTTAGTCTTGGTTCACCTCTATACTATAGTACAGCTCCTCCTACATAACTGGATGAGGAAACGATTAAGCAAGGAGTGACTGGCAGCAAATAGCCAATATTTTGTTTCTTTTGCTATAGAACCAGCTTTTAACAAAGATATAATTTGAGAAGCCTGTGAACTTTTCTGTGTATGACCAATAACCATGCGCTTGTCATGAAAAGCCAACACAATGACTCCAGTGGCAATTCTGTGGGTGCTCTCTACCTAGCACAGAAAAAGCCTTTTCTATTTTCAAACCAGAACAGCTGCATCCTCTCTGGGCCTGGAAGACTCTTGGTCAGTTTTTTCTTATTTGCAAGCATGTTTCTGGGTGAGATTCACCATTATGAAAGAGGCCAGTGGTGTTGGTAACAGTGATCTTGGGAACAAATTTTGCCCTTTTCCCCTCCAGTTCTTTACACTTTCCCTACTTCCCACAGCCTGGGTAGAACCAGGAGCCCCTTGACACCCCTGAGCATTCAAACCCTGTGATCAAAATGCAGTGGTTACCATTCAAAAAGTCAGCATCTGTTTCTATGCATTTCCATGATGCTCAACACCCACCCTTCCCAAAAGATACCACATCAGTCACACTGTCTGTTCATTGGTAAAGCACATATACTACCTCTAACACTGCCCTTGTTGGGTATTGAGCATATTCTGTGTGAAGGGTCTGGCTAAACCAGCATACCCCCAGCACACACGGGGACCAGAGAGGTCTGTATCTCTTCCAGTTTATTTTGTTACACACTGTGATTTAGAGCACTCGTTGATAGGGAATTTATTTGCAATCAATAAGTTATAATTTCTGAAACTGCCAAGAAAAGAAAGGTTAACTTAAGAGCTTCTTCTGTTCACTTGGATTGTTGCTGTCTGAGACCCACAAGGGAAAAGAGAAATAAAGATGTAACCTTAATTAACGGCAGGGTAAGCGCTGAGCTTAAAGTCTCAAATTCCTGCAGCTTTTCAGCTCACGTTCGTATAAATTGTTGTACGTCTTTGCACACAGATGATAGTTTGGGATGATCAGCATCTTGAGTTAAAGTGCCTTGAGGCTGCTAAAGCTGACCATTTTGACCACAGTTCTCACAAAAGCCCATAGTCCTGTCAGTGTTGATTCAGCAGTAACAAGGCTCTGCGCTTGTCCCCCCAAATTAAATTACAAGACAACCCAGCACCTGTGAAAAACAAAGGAAAATCTCCTAGTGACTCCAGTGGGAAGTAATCTAAACACTTATTAGCCAGCATCCTCCTGTGTAGATTCACCAATCAAAAATCTGTCACAGCTAATTGGAAACGTGTATCATCAGCATCATTGTTATTATTATTTTGATTGCACACAGGAATGTGATTAGAAGACAGCACCTCCGAAACTTACAGTGTACCAATAAAAAAAGAAAAAATAACATAGGGAGTACAGGCAGAGGAGGGAGTATGAGCAAACAGCCTGACTTCATTGGTTAATGTGATAGATGGCGTTATAATGCACCCAGGACCTGTGGGTTGCTGCCAGGGGAAAGGAAAGTCTTCAGGGTGAATTTGCAGGTAGTTTGGATGATGTTTATGAAGACAACTACCTAAAAGAGACATCTCAGACCGGTCAGGTGAGTTGTGCTCAACAGGGTCTTCCTTCTCTCTTGCCAGCTCACTGTGGCTCCCTGAGTTGTACGTGTTAAAGCTGTGCATCCCCCCCAGCAAATGAGATGAATCTAAGGCAAGACCATCTGGGGTAGAGAGGTGGATGTGCAGGGCATGAGTAGAGAGAGAGGCTGGGATGTCCTTTGTGGGCAAGAAATGGTCAGAGAGGACATCCCCATGAAAATCCTGGGTGAGGAGGTGAGTTTTCTGACCAATGTTATGAAAGAGCAATTGTGGAGTCAGGAGGAAAACCAGGAGAACAAGGAGGCAAGGAAGTACAAGGAGAGATTTCAAAGAGAAGAATCCATTCAACCCTGTCAAGAAGGGGACTTGATTCGCCTAGAAGAAAAAACATGCTGCCCTGCATTGGAAGGAAAAGATTTTCTGGGTTAGTGATAAGGGTTTTACTGATCAGAAGGTTCCCATCAATGTCCTTATCATCTCTAGCCTACAGCTTCCCCTTCTCTTCAAACCCTAACCTCCGGCATATCCATCTATAACTCTCAATCCCCATCTGCCCTGGACCTCTCTGTAGGAGAGTTTCTCATTCAGGCCTGAGAGTCATGTGAAGAGTAACTTTGAGAGATTAAAAATATGGAATCCACTTTCCTCTGGGTTTGAAAATCCCCCTCTTTGTGATAAAAAGGCTTTATATAGTGCTTCTAACCTTGCTCTTTCAGGGGCACCAAGGGCAACTGGATCATTTCAGAACAAAAAAAGCAAAGACGAGTGAACAGGAGCTGACATTATTGAAAGAATTTCATTTTCATTTTGAGGTAAGTGTAAGTCTAAATTTGCTGTTATGTAACAAACTACATTTAAAAGCAATTGCTTTTGAAAATCCACTATTGAACTTTGAAATTACAGTGATAATGCAGCTTTAGTCTGTGAGTGCTCCAGTCTGGGAGGAAGCACAACAGCAGCCTTTGATGAGGACATGAATTTGTTATGACAGGCTAATTTTACAAATCCATGGCTGCCTTATGGCAGAATTATAAAGATATATATTAAAAAAAGAAAGCCCAAGAACGAAGAAATGTATCATGTCGCTAGTGAGAAAATGTTCTTGCAAAGTCAACTCCCACAGGTCAATTCAAGGTAGTATCCAGCCGCCTTTGATAGCTCAGGGAGCAAAATGTTGTGTGCGCTGGGCATGTTTAGACTGATTGGTGACTTCAGTTTGAGACGTGCGTGTGTGTGTGTGTCTGTGTGTGCTGCGATATGAACTGCCTCATATAAATAGCAAAAGACAGTTCTTTGGGAAAAGAGCATCGAGAAAAAAATAAATCAATCTACCAACCCTCCCTTCCCCTCGCCCCAAATAAAATCTTAAACAATAGAAATCATGCCTGCAACCTTCCTGCAGCCTGGCTGTGCCTGAGCGGAGCTGACATTGTGAGTTAGCATCAGGACAGTGTAAGTGGTCTCCTAGAAATAATCTCATTGCAGATATCCTCGCTAATCCTCTAGCGGGAAGGGGCAGGAAGGCTTTTCTGGATGGGGCTGGAAGAAACGTCTGCTGTGGAGCCGGCAGATGAAGTAAATAAGGGGGTGGGGGAGAGCGTTTTGAACTGCAGCTTGGAGATGCAGGGAGAAAAGTGGGTGCCTGGAGAAATGGAGAATAGGAACCTGAATGGAACAGTCTATGCAGGAATGGAGGAGACAACCTGATGGCAGGCTGGGGATACAGGCAAGCTGGGACCCTTGGAGTGACCACCTCAGGCAGAGTCATCAGGAAACAGGGACATGGGAAAGGCATGAAGAGGGCAGGAGAGTGGAGAAATCATGTGGTGGTGACCTTATTTAGTGCTTCTTTCTCCCATGAAGGTCTTGTGACCAATGGCTCATCAAACACATCCTATAGTGCTTGCTGGAAAGGTGAGCAGAGCTTTGTGGTTTAAAGAAATCTGCTGTGGATGGATGCCAGGACTCACTCAACTCTTTGCCGCTGATTTTGTGCAATGCTATATCATAGAGTGGCCAAAACAGGCCAGTTTCTGCTTCTGGCAAGTGCTGTAAAGCTCAAAGGCTCCGCCAGAGACTGAGGCAGCTATTACAAGAAGCTCACATCTTGGCGGCACTGTGTAAATCTCTCCAGCATGTTACTGATGGAAGGGTCTGTGTGACAGGTGTCGCCCATAAATCCCATTTAAATACATCCATTACAGCACACTGTATCACTCACAATCACCCATGAAATGTCTCTTTGGAGTCAAGAATCAGGCAGGGATGATTTAGGGCTATTTCACTTGTGCGATGGGATTAGCTGGATCTCACAGCTATTAGGATGCTGAACCTAGCGCTGGCCCCAGAAGGGACAAAGGAGAGCAGGCAGAGAACAGCTCCATTAGCTGGTTTCCAGCAGCCCTTCCCACACACGGCTGGAGCTGCTTCCAAATGAGACTTTAAAACGGACTCCAGAGACTTCAAGACCCAGTTCCCACGGGTCTTGGGCACAGCAGCACTGCAGGTGCCTTAAGTTTTAGACCCAATGAGACCGGTCTCTCACTTTCTGTCACTCTTTCCACCTTTGCAAGTGGAGTGCAAATAGCTTCCCACACACACCCCAGGCACACGTGCACACAGACTTTTGCATGGGCACGAAAGACGAGAGACATGGACAGAAGGAGGCCTTTTGCCAGTCAGCAAGTGGTTTTTCTGGTTTCTGCTCCAAAAGGAGCAGGCAGTTTGAGACACTGGCCTGTTCCAAATAAAAAATTGGTAAGGGTGTCTCCTTTAATTCAGAATAACATGAGAACGTTTGCAAACTAGAAAGGACAGTTTAGACAGGCAAATACTCATCGGGAGGCTTCAGAGATGGCTGTTACTTAAGCCTGTGTGAGACAGGAACCATGCTGATATAAGAGGCTGGGAGACGTCCCAGATGAGCAACATTTTTAGATATTGCTGAGTAAAAGCAGAGGAGGAGAGGTGACCACATGTCCTGTCTCTGAGCGATGTCTAGCAGGAGCAGGTTCAAAGGAAGAAGAGCTGAGTGCAGTCCCAACACAACTGAGACAGCCACTGTTTTCCTGGCCCTGCTTCTGCCCTGCACACTCAGCTCATGCTCCAGCCCTAACGCTGGGAGAACTTCATTCCCTGTAGTGACTTTTCTCATTATCCACAGAAACATCCAGTCTTTTTACCATGATGATCTCTGTAACATCTCTGGCACTGAGATAAAATGGGAGGCGTTCATATACAGGAGAGCAATTGGGTCTGAATTAGGATCGAGCAGCAGCAAAAGCAGCCAGCGTTGATCCAAGGTTCATGGGTTCAGCCCTGCCTTAATTTGCCAGAAAGGGTCTGCAGAAGGAAGGACCATCACCACGTCTTTTTGTCCATGGTGCTCAGGATGAGCTGCTGGAAAGAGACCAGATTGCTCAATCAGTAGCAGGAGGAGATGAGAGGGAGGGAACGTCAAGCAAGCGCAGGAGAGGGGGTGTGTGAAGCTAGGAGCAGGAGCATTGCCACTTTTAATGAGGAGGGTGATTATGTACCAGCAGCTGTTTGCAGATTAGAGACTGAGGACTTGGTCAATCAGGGGTAATTGTCTCTCTCTGGAATGAGGAGTTTTTCTCTTCTCTGGCAGGGAAAGGAGTGCTGGGCAGCTCTGTGCCCAGTATCCAGATCTGCCCCAGGAGGGGAAGCCAGCAGTATCTCTATCCCCCACCACACTGGAGGAGGAGTCCTGTCCTCAAATCAGCCCAGAAGGATTGGATTACAATCCATGGATTAAGCCGGTGCCCTAGGTTGTCCTTAGCTCCTTAGCCTAGCACAGAGCCATTCTGGCTTCCAGGCAGCTCCCTATGGGATCCTGTCTTGGGTACTTTCCAGCCTTACAAACTGTGCTGAAGAGGTGTATGAGGATGATCTGCTTTGTAGGTCACACATCTGCAGGAGCTGGTGTGTGTGGGGGGGAACATCAAGCATTTCTGAAACTGTATCCAAAGGCTGTTGGTTCGTCTTCCTCGATCTATTAAATGTGGAAAATCAAGGTGGGTTTCTCCAGTTAACAAAAAACTGGTATCAGCAGCAGTGGATTTGTCAAATGATTTACTTTTGGAAAGAAAATATTTAGCTACAAAAAAGTGTTTCTCAGAAGAAATGCCATTCCTTTCTGTTTCACCAGCAACGCAAGCTGACATAGCAATCATGGCATACTGAGAGCGTTTCAACTAGCTTTTATTAAAACCCTAGCCTGACTCCATAGGCAGCATGTAACTGTAGAATATGATCTTCCCAGCTTAAAAGCTGTAAGTGTATTGGCTCCTCTATTGCCAAAAAGTGAATAGAAGGGATCTTTCTTTTAAATATGCTTCCCAAGCAAGCTATGGGTGCTAGATGATCTGCCCTTTTCTGCTTTAATTAAAGGAGGTTAACTTGATGAGCAGGGAACAGTTGGGGTGGTTAACCATCTGCTGACAGTGCTGGGTTCAGTCCCACAGTCTGCAGCGTGCTGGTGGGAACGTTACCTACAAGACATCTCTTTTGCTCGTCTCCTCCTGGTATGAATACGTAGATCCTACAAAGGTAATAATGGTGATCTCACCCACAGAGGGGAGAACAGCCCAGCCCCAATAGTTATGTCTGCATAGAAAAAAATCCTCTCAAATTTGATTTAAAATATTCCTCAGGTTGGCTTGAAAAGGCTTGTGGTGAACCTAGGCTTTCTCCAAGTGGCCTTGATCTTGGTAGAGGATGAACACAGGACTCTGAGAACAAGATTACGGAAATACTCCACTTTCATTCTTCTTAAAGGCAATCTCCTCAGTGGCTTTAATTAAGAGCAGGACAGGATGGTCAGAAAGCCCAGAGCTTCTGTGTGGGCAAGTGACTGTGGCCAGCACAGTGACCTGACTTTTTTTTCCTCTCTCTCTCTCTTCTATCAGGCACCAGAGATGAACAGAAAATTCTTCCTATAGTGGAAAATTTTGCCTATAAAATCCTAGGAGGTGCTTAGAGTGGAGACCTTGAGGGGATGGCAGTAAGGAATTAGTCGGGGAGAACAGAGGTGAGCAGGTGGCTTGGGACAAAGCTGGTCTGGTGGGAGCTTCTCTTTGTGCCCTCACCCCCCCACCTCCCATGAGTGCCAGCTGTATGCCAGGGGCAGTATGCTCAGTGGGCAGCAGTGTCATTCTAGGCTTCTGACTACAAACCAGGCTAAAAATTACTCTGCGGTCAAAAAATTTAATGTCTTGGAAAAATAAACAGGATTTTCTGAAGTGAGTGGGATAATCATAAATTAGACCCAAATGGTGAGTGTTTCTCTCAGCACTGTGTGACACTGAGCCAGCCCTCAGGGATTTCTCCCTTCCGTATGCAGCGGTACAGCTGCCTGCTGCTCGCTGACTTTTCTGGGTCCTTGCCAGAGCAGTCACAAACCTTCAAGGGAGATGCCAGGCTTGCCAGACACAATTCCCTTGCATTTGAAAGGTGTCAGACCAGACTCTGATCCAGGTTATGGAGTCTTCTGCACATTGCAAAGCCAAAGGGTTCGGCAGATTTTATTGACCTGGAATCCAGATCTTGCCTATTAGATGCCAAAGGAGTGAGGTGAAGGTGTGAGATGAGCAGTCATGTGCATGAGCTGGCCCTGAACCAGGCACCTGAGACACGGTCAAACAAGGCACCTCAGAAATCTGTCATTTAACGTAAAGTATGATATATGACAAAAATCCTAAACAGTAGGGCTAGAAGGGACCTCACAAAGTTGGTCTCTAACAAGATCACCTTCGTGTTTGTTCTTTCTGACAGGAGCCTATCTAACCCCAGTCCCGCTGTGTGATCTACCCCAGTGCTTCACTATCTGTAGTGTCAAAATCCATTTTTCCTTATGTCTTGTCTACTTTACTGACCCTTCCCAGAGGGAAAGAAGCGCATGGACTTCTATCCTCTCCACCACATACATGGAGAATAGATGTTTATGTTCCTCTTTACAATTCTTTTCCTATATGAGGACATTTCCTCTGTTTTTTCTCCCCTTAGACAGATTTACTCAGCTGCAGGTTTGTGTCTCATCAACAGTCCAGGGAACTGTAGAAAATGGTCTAACAAATAACAGAGAAAAACCACTTGCAGAGTCTCTTTCCTTCTTTGGGATACGTTCCCATGTGGATGACAAGTTGTTAGTGCTGACTTGTAGGCGTAATTGGCAAGGCCTAATTAAAATGCATTTAATTACAACACTCAAATTATGATTTTATAAAACAATAACATTTTGCTTATCTGAAAGCTAAGTATTTATTATTCTCCAGCTGACAAAGAGTAGTCAAATACAAGCACACCCCTTGGATGTCTCTCTAAAGGCTTGGGGGATCCTTCACAACAGGCCAAACAACAGGCCAAAAGATGCAGGGGCAGAGTAAATGGACTCAGTTGTTATATCTTTCCTGGAGCTTTTTCTCTCTTTTGCCCATTTTAGGTTCTGTCATCTGGGCTATCTCTGATGTCACGTCTTTCCTGGACTTTCCTGGACAACAAAGGACACCTGGGGATCCACTGGTGCTGAGTCGAGCTGAGGTATTGCTCTTGCTGCTCCCCAGATACACTTCTGTTGTACATCCCAACATGACAGCTGCCTTCTACATTTGTCTTCTTTGCACCAGCACCAGACCTCACCCTCCTTGCAATCCGCTGTTTCTCTGGGTCTTTCCGGTTGCTTCTCATTTGGTATCAAATACGTGGCTAATGGGCACTGGAAAAGCAACATTGTGCTTTTTGCAATCATCTACTACAGAGATTTTTTTTTTTTTTTTTTTTTTGCCTCTTCTCCACCCTAAAAGGTCAGGATGTCAGCTACTATTATCACTAGTCTTTTAGAGCTGATTGATTGGAAAGAGAAACAGCCCCAAAACATTGACAGATAGATGAATGGAAAGTGCTGAGCCCGTGTTAGGGTGAACAGTGAGGGCTGGGGCCAACGTTGCAGCCTTATGTTGTTTAAATCCAGGGATTTTTCTGTTTCTGGGGCAAACACACCCACCTGCAGACCTCTAGAGGTCAGGAAATCTGGGGGTTGATATCAAGGAACCAACTTTGCACATGGAACACGTTTGCTTGCGGACCCAGCTTCATGGGCTGTCCGACCATGCTGGGACACTCAGACCAACAGCTGGGCCAGCCAAGAAGGTGAAGACATGCAATCCCAGTCCCTAACTGGACAATTTGACATATTTTCCTTTTTTACTGCATAGGTCAGATCCTTGATGACCCAGAAACATAGCAAGAGACAGTGAGATCGCTACCACTTAGGAGAAGACTTTTTATCTCCCACAGATCTACAACTCCTGCTGGAAAATGTTTTGAGAGGAGAAAAATTAGCACACAATTTTATGTATGACTGTGTCTGAATTCAGAGAGGTAAGGGATTGGGAGAAAGATGACTTTACATTTGGGAGACTGCTCTCTGTGTGTGTGTGTGTGTGTGTGTGTGTGTGTGTGTAAGAACACGTGCTTTGCAAATTCCTCTTATTATTAAATAAGCCCTTAGCCTCCCTGACGTCTGACAAGGAATGTTCTGTCAGGATACCACGGATGTGTTTTCTGCCGCTGTTACGCACACACGTGTGTATGTGGATAGAAAGAAGCTGTGTATTTGCAGCTTTGTCACTGCATTTAGTTGTATAACCTGTGTGTGTTAGAGAAGTGGTACACTGTCTTTTTTTTCTTCTATCCTTTAGCTACTGCTGCTAACTCTGTGCAATTACATCTACAACCAGTATATATTGAGAAGACATTAACCTCTTGCGAAAGTGACCTAAATTACTATTAATTGTAGTGGCAGGGCGAAATAGCTGTCCTCTGTGTGTTTACAACTGTAGAAGCAAACAGTTTGTTCTCAAGATAATGACAAACCGCTTATATTTGGTCTACAAAAGGACTGTTTGTTCCCTAAATACCTGCACCAGGAACTGGTTTGTGAAAGAAAAACAAAATGTCTGCGTGAGCAATCCCCTGCCTGTAGCTGCCCTCTCTGGGATGCTGGCTCTGCTCACCCAGCTCTGGTCACAGCAAAAAACAGGTTCCGTTTTCTGCCGGGGAATGCCCCAGGGCAGGTCATACACATAAATATAAAGCCACTTGGCTCCTTGGTACTTTTCAGTATTGCCACAAATTTCTCAAGGGCTGTTAACGAGCAGAGCCAGCCTGGTCCCAGGGTTCAGCCATCTCTGGGATGTTGGCATCCCTGCAACGGAGGCCAGGTGAAAAATATAGCTGTTCTGAGTGACGCCATTCACATGTCAACACTCTTTTCATCTCTGATGGCTTCTGAGAAATCTTGCAAAATGAATTATCCAAAGAGGTGCCCATTGAATCAAGAACCTTATGAAGCCAGAGGAGAGAAAGACTGAGGCCCCACAGTCTAACTTTAAACCACATCTGATCTGGAAACTTGACCTCTCCTCTGCAGTCAAGATGTGAATAAAATTGAATGTTTAATATTTATTAGACCATTCCTAAAGATGTCTCTTTCAGAAGCTGGTATGATTCCTTGGTTTTGAAGGGAGTTTGTGACCCAAATGCTGATACATCCCACCCTTGGCAAAAACTGCAGTGTGTGTCCGTGTCTTGCCTTTCCTGGATTGTTATCGAACAGAAGAAAACCAGCTAACAGAAAGAATGATTTTCTGGTCTGGAGTCCCTTAGGCCTGTAATTCTTAACACAGACTCAAAACTGAATTCACTGTCAGACATCTATGTGTATCTCACAGACATGTATCAGAGACTGGGCAATTTATTGCAGCAGCAAAAATACATCTGCTCTGATTAGATGGAATAAAATAATGCCACAGAGATGGAAGTGAGTAATGAAAATCTTTAGCAATGTGGTTTTCAGTCTGCTGCTCCCCTGTATGAATACACATGCGGGTATGAACTCCGCTGCATTATGCATGCAGATGAATCCACATTCATCTCTCTCAACCTGTGAGACCCCACACAGGGTCACATTTTAAATTCTTGCCTGTGCGTGGGGCCATCTGACAGGTGAGCATCTACAGCAAAGCTCAGGGCTGCCAGCTTCCAAATATCCTGGCAATCCTCTTTCCCTTACTGAATGACTGTGTCGTGTTTAGTTGGCTGGTTCCTTGTTGGCAGGTGCCCAGGTCTACGTTGCATGGAGTCTACAAAGAGCTGGAAGCTGTTCCTCTGGGCTTGGAACTTGGCAATCAGCTGAACTGCCACCTCCAGGATGATGAGGAAGTCACAGGGCATGACACATTTCAAGTGCTAAGGTGCATGTGCTATGACGGTAGCTGCTTCTTGGGCAGCTGCTGGTCTCCAGCATCCCTGCAGTGCCAGAGAGCTGGTACATGAACACAAACACGAGCAGCGTGCAGGACATACAACAGGTTGGGACATGGGCGAACAGGCCCCTGGCATGCACCAGCACAAGCAGCAGGAAGGTCTGTGAGATAAACGACTCCTTTTCCCCAGATCTCACCACTTGCAGCAAGGCTCTGCATGCCTCCTGTTAATCCCTGAAACAGGACTAGATTCTTCATACAGATTCACATGTGGGATGATGCATGAAGACGAACACCAGCAATATTATCAATCATCAAGCAAAGCTGCTGAACTCTAAATAAACAGCTTCCTCACAGCTCTCCAGTTTACTACATCAGGCTTCTGGAGATTATTTCTGCCAGAGGCCTTCAGTGCTTCCTTAACACTAATTCTCTTTGGAGAGTGATTCACCTTGAACAGTGAATATTTTCTCGAGTATGTCATTCCAATCAGAGTGTTCCCTCTGACCTTCTAATCTGCAGCTTTGTTAATGCCTTAATGGTACCTGGTTATCCCAGCACAGCGGGAGGGTACTGGAAAGACCTGCCATCCAGGATTATGAGCTCTTCAGGGTTTTCTGGGAAACCCTTGCTGCTGTTTGTAAAACAGTATGATTTCTTTCTTCCTTGCTGCAAAGTACAGGCTTACAGACTCCTCACTATTGACTGGAAAAAAAAAAAATTATTATCTCATAGAATCACAGCATGGTTTGGGTTGGAAGGGCCCTTAAAGATCATCCAGTTCCAACCCCCTGCCATGGGCAGGGACACCCTCCACTAGACCAGGTTGCTCCAAGCCTCATCCAGCCTGGCCTTGAAGACAGCCAGGGATGGGGCATCCACAGCTTCTCTGGGCAACCTGTCCCAGTGCCTCAGCGCCCTCTCCGGGAAGAATTTCTTCCTGATATCCAATCTAAATCTCCTCTCTTTCAATTTAAACCCTTTACCCCTTGTCCTGTCACTACAGGCTCTTGTAAAAATACACACACACACCCCATCTCCACCCCACCCCGCCCCCGCTTTCTTTCTTGTAGCCCCCTTCAGGCACTAGAAGGTGCCATAAGGTCTCTCCGGAGCCTTCTCTTCTCCAGGCTGAACAACCCCAACTCTCTCAGCCTGTCCCCATAGCAGAGCATCTTCGTGGCCTCCTCTGGACTCACTCCAACTGGTCAATATCCTTCTTATGTTGGGGGCTCCACAGCTGGATGCAGAATGGCAGGTGGGGTCTCACCAGAGCAGACTAGAGGGAGAGAATCATGCTGGCTCATGTCCAGCTTTCCATCCACCAGTACCCCCAAGTCCTTCTCCTCAGGGCTGCTCTCAATCCATTCTCCACCCAGCCTGCCCTTGTGTTTGGGATTGCCCTGACCCACGTGCAGGACCTTGCACTTGGCCAGATTGGACTTGGCACAGGTCCACTCCTCCAGCCTGTCAAAGTCCCTCTGGATGGTATCTCATTCAGATCCAGCTATTTAGACCTTCTATTTTGTTTCCCTTGACCTCCCCCCATCCTAAAAAAAAGTGCTTCTTTTGCAGAAGTGAGCTTTCCTTTGCTCCATTCTGCTGGGCTGTCTATATTCATCCTTCCTGAGGCTGTTTGGGTGCATTTCTTCAAAAACATCAAAAATTTAATACAAATAACCACCTTTTGCAACCCTACCAACACTTCCACTAGTCACATGCTCCCAGGCAGGCAGGGCTGAACCTATTCTTGGTGTTTGTTCTGGGGGGACTGACTCTGAAAGCAGACTGCAACAGCCCGGATTGCTGCAGCTTCCCAGCAGAGCTGCCGCAGTATTTAGGTATGTAAACCACGTACATGAAGCATGTAACCATTTAATGAAGGGTCAATATGTATTTAGGCCCCATGCCTTCATTTCTTGGCTTCTACCAGAATTTTGGGTGCCTTGAATCTGAAAACCTTACAAGCTCGTAGCTCTTACTGTGAAGAAGCACACAGCAATGAGTAGGACTAGTTGAGTTTGTAATTTCCCTTTCTGAGTTTATAATTCATTTCCTGAGCCCTGTTTTCACTGCGGTCAAAGGAAGCCCTTGAACTAGTTTTTTAACGGCAGGGACCTGCTGGCCTCACAGACCCACATTTACCTTGCAGACCCAACTCTTCCAGAATCCGCCCAGTTTTGCCCTCAGTGATTGTAGCCGTTAACCTTCCTGACATTCAGCAGTGGGAGCCAGAAGTATTTTGTAGGTAACAAAGAGAGAAAGGAGGAAAGAGCTGAAATTCATCACTCTTGGGGCTGGGCTGGTTGCGCACGGTGGCGTGTCGGTGGTGGATGGCTCTCCAGGGCTTGGTTAGAGGAATTGCACGAGTCCCTGGGACAGTTGTGTATGTTCAACGAACCATTGTGGTTCTCCTCGGGATTTTATGACATTTCTACAGTGCAGCATTTACACGTACAGCGCAACTGTGAGTATCTGTCACGTTCGTATGCAGACGTGCTTATGGAAACGTGCAAATGTGCATTATAAGGAGGATCTGTAACACGAGAAATTGTTTTGCGTCTTGCAAGAAGAATGGAGTGATACGCAGGCAAAGATATTCCCCAGTTATATGCCATTACTACCACTGGAAATGATAAAAGTTCTCCATGCATTTTCCAGGGTATGTGAAGGAAGCATGCATGATTTCTAATTGTGCTCCACTCTGAGAAAGCAGGTGGGATCAAGTCTGAAATTTAGACTCAAATAATTAAATGTGTAGTCCTGATGTTTGTGGAGGAGAGAGCATAGGCTATTCTGCTCTTCCTGCTTCCCAAGCATCCTCAGCTTGAAATTTCCAGTCACTGCCGCATTCTCTGGCAGGCCAGACAGAAGTACAGATAACATAATATGGCACAGTGCATGGTCAGGAGTAGGAGGAATTGATTTCTGACTAATAAAGAAAATTCATTACCCAGACTGAATGAGTCACAAGGAAATGAAGGCTGCTGTAAAGAGGGAGGATGGACTCATGCACCCTGTTATTTCAGGCTTGCTTGGTTGCAGAAAAGGTCTGCCTATACAGCATCACAATCTGCTCAGCCTTGGCCCATGTCCTACAGCATGCTTGCAGCTCAGTAACTGCTGCTGCTGTTGAGGAGTGAGAGGTCTTTGATGTCACTAGGACTTCAGCACAATTTGTTCTCCCTTCAGCAAACTAGCACCCTTTACACATCCCCACTCTCCATGAAGGCTTAAAGAAGGGTATTACTGTGTCTAAGCAGAGCCAGCATGCATGCAGAGTGCAAGTGAAAGGAGGTGAATCCCCAGGGGAAGAATGATGCTAGAGAAAAATGCCTACTGCTCCTCCACTCCGGAGTGAACTAGACTTTTAGCAAGACAGACCTTGGATATACACTCAGGTGAGATCAGATCCTGATACAAAGGGTTGCCATCAGGTCTGGATTTGGCCCCTGGTGAGGTTTTACTTCCCCAACAGCTTTGCTTGGCTCAGGTCTTGGGCTTGAGAACAAGACCAGGCTGCCAAGCTAGAGGGAATACAGAGCAGTACAGTGCAGGGTTGGGGATGTCCAGGAACAAGAGTAACCCTGGGATATGGCCTGATCAACACCTGGTGATCTCTGCAGCCACGTAGCTGTAGCAAAGGGGTCTCCCCCTCCAAGCAACCTTGCAGGGAGGCAGGAGGAACACAAAGGACGTGGGAGGGGAGAAGATGCTGCAGTGTGCGCCATGGGCTTGGTGGCTGCAGCACGGGGATTCCTGCGTTATCCAGGATAACCTGCAGTGCTGTCTGTGCGGCTGGAGCAGGTCGGGGCTTTCTTCCATACCTGAGGCTCTGCAGGTGCCCCAGGGCCCAGCCATGGGAAGAACAGGCAGCAAGGTGATGGACCACACTGGAGAACATGCTCGGGACACCGGAGTTTGGCTGCTCGAGGCAGGGGAGTATGGTGACCTGATGGCATGTGTGTGCTGTCACCTCTACCCCAGGCAGGAGAGGCTAAGCATTGTCAAGAGGGATTACTGGCCAGAAGCCTCCTTTCCATCCTCCTGAAGTCTCTCCCCTTGAAGGCACATTCCCTGTTCCTCACTGCTATTCCTGTCAGGACTAATAGCATCTTCTGTGGCAGGGAATGGTATCTTCTTAGCTAGAAGCCTCCTTGTTTAGTCTTACAGCTGTCAATTAATCCCACATTTCTGCTATTCAGACTAGCTGGTGGGTAGCAACATTTCCTGCTGCAATGAGAATTTGTTGTGAATAAGAGCTGGAAGGGGAACAGCATTAATATTTGACAGCAGTTAGTGCTGAGGGAGTCTTTGCACTTCACAACCCGAGACCCACAGGGGTTTCTCAAACTAGCAGTAGTTTAACAGCATTTAAACAAGCAGCTGGGGGCTGCTGCTGGCCCAGGCATGCTCATGCCATCCACAGCTCAGCTGCGCTTCCCGGCTCAGGCTTGTCCTTTAGATCAAAGGTTTTGGGACACAGGAAGAATAAAAGCAGCTGATGAAATTTAGCTGCTTCCTTTTTACCCCCTCATATAAAATTGTGTATTATTGGCTGCATCATATCTCAGCATCTGCTGATATTTCTCCAGTTTGGAGGAGAAATCTGCCCCTCCCCACCCTAGACTTCTGGATTTGTGGAGTTCAAGACTGAAGCAATGGCCGTTCTGCTGCCAGCAAAGAGATACTCAGGGTTTCACTCCAAAACGGGTTGTGAACGGGCAGGAATGTCTGGTTTGTCTTTCTGCAGATTGAATTTTTCACATATCAGCTTGAAATTTCTATGTAATTTTCTGCAATTTTCTATATTTTAAATACTAAGTGTCTGAAGCTTGGTTGGGTCTGAAATTGTCCCCCTTCAGCCTGATCATCTTCCAGTAACAGGTATAATTTCCAAATCCTTGCGCATCTCTGCAGGATTTTATCGCAAGACCTGACGTAGTGAGTTTCGCAGAAACCTGAAGAGTAAATGCTCATTTTATCAGCTTTTGCATCACTCGGGATTGTTATTTGTCAGAGGTGGACTCTTAAGTTGGAGCTGTGAACTCTTGCTGCCTTCATACATGTTTCATATGCTGCCATGAAGGAACTCTGCTCCACACAGGGAAGGGTTTTATGTGCAGCTGTTGACATACAATGGGTGATGCTCAGCTCTGGGTACCGGTGCCCTAGCACAGATATGCGCACCCGTGGCTACGCAGACTTTGCCCTTCTGCAGCTGCGTTGGGACCCACCATGCAGGTCCCTCCCCACTAACCCCCAGAACAGCCAGAAAGTCCACATGCCAATAGCCCTTGCTACACGGCAGCTGGGATCCAAGATCTAAACCACGCAGTGGTGGTTCAGCCAGTAAACATCAGAAGATATCTTTGTGGGGGAAACCGCATGCTTTGTTTGGCCCAAAACAGAGTTGTTCATTTCAAATTTTTCTTCAAATTTCCACAATGTTTTCAACAAAACTGCATTAACATCAAATCAAAAATGGGTATGTATCGTATTTTTCAGAATTTGAAAAAGCTTTCATAACCCTAATGGGTCTGAATGCATTTTGTGTTTTCAGATACCTGCAATTTTTTCACCCAAATAAGGCTTTCTCTGAAACCACTCCCCAGTGGTGCTGCTGACACAGTAGTATTAATGCTGAAAGAAAATGCACAAAATGCCCCTGCCAGCTGTACAAACAGGGTAGGTACATCCAGAATACCCGGAGGAATGAAGCAAAACCAGCACTGAACCTACATCCAGTGGGTCCTCAAGGCAGCAAAGGCCTGCGTAGGGTGATGCTTGTCCCCACTCCCTCCACCCCAGACATCTCCGTACCCAAAACCCCCTTCCTCTCACTCCTGTTTTATCAATATGGAAAACTCCCTCCCCAGAGGCTCCTGCAGCCCTTTTGGAGAAGCAGAGCCTCATGCTGACTTCTCAGCCCTCACCAGGCACTTGTAGCATCCTCATGCCTGTGAGATGGGTGGCCCAGGGGGTTCAGACAGAGGATACAAGGCAACAGTGTTTGTGCGAACCAGCCTCTCTCTTACATCTCTGCTCCTCTTGACAGAGATAAGAGCACCAGAGGAGAGACCTTGGGAGACAAGCCACAGATTTATTTGGTCTTTAAGCTGCAAGAGGCTGTTGGCTGCTGTGTGATCTTTGATAAACCCAGGGATGCAGAGAGCCGCAAGTTTGCAAAAGTCACTGCCAGCAGCTGACACAGATGCTTTCTGGCATGACACCAGGGAGCTGTGACACTCATTTGATCATACG
The DNA here is from genome assembly GCA_027574665.1 of Rhynochetos jubatus. Taxonomy (NCBI): domain Eukaryota; kingdom Metazoa; phylum Chordata; class Aves; order Eurypygiformes; family Rhynochetidae; genus Rhynochetos; species Rhynochetos jubatus. Next base: position 14,858,462 of record CM050665.1, on the reverse strand, counting down.
TTTATCCACATGTCCCGCACATACTGATAGTCACAGCGATAGCCTCTGGGTGTACCCCCATGAAAGATGAGCATCTGAACTTCTGTGCCTGTATGCAAGGTTTATAAATGATGGCACAACGTTTTTCAAAGGCCTGTCTGTACAGTGTAGGACCCTTCCAAATGTGACTGGGGCCCAAGACATGGAGAATACAGGTCAGATTCTGTCTTTGTTATGCTAGAAGTCATGTCAAGCCTGCACTTTGTGAATGTCTAATCCAGATGTTCACCACAGCATTTCTCCCTGTAAGGCCAAATAGTACTTTCCTCAGATACTACCTTCACCTTTGCTTTTAAAGTAGCTGTCTACATTTCCTGAGCCTTCATTGCTGAGCATTCTCATTGCCAAGCAGCCCCACTGCAGTGCTCGGCCAGTCTTATGACATGAAAACAAGTCAGCAGCAACCTGCTGGGTCAGAAAGACTTCTGCCCTCACCCCAAGAATGGTGGCATCTGCCTCAGACAGTCCTCTGCCCCATGACTCCACTCCGTTCACCTCTGGTCCCTCTCACTGTTTTAACTCAGCCCTTTAACACTCCCCCTCCTGCCCCTCTCTCACCACCCATGTCCTTTTGCAAACACAGCTCACCCCACCACACTGCCAGCAGTGCTGGATCTGGGGAAAAGTCCCTGGGAGAGGGGTGTGTGTGTGCAAAGGGGTGGGCGTTAGACTCACAGGGTGCGCACAGGGGGAGATGCTCTTTGTGATGGCCAACTGTACGTGCTCAGCGCTGCAGCGTTTAGGGTGGCAGTTTGGATCTGTGCTTCCATACCGCAGGCATCATGTTATCCTGGAGTCAACGTGCACTCTGTCCCTATATCAGTTGCACGGCCAGGTTAGTTGTGTAGCAATTATGAATTATTGCTAGCCCCTGTGGCTGCTGTTAGAGCTTCTCCATGTCTCATAGAGACACTACTTCATATTCCAGTGTTTCCTGGCATAATTACACGTGTGGTCCCTTCCTGACATTGCTTTTCTCCCTGTGCAGAAAGGTGACTGTCCTTCAGTTAGCTGCAAATGTGCTCATCCCATCTCCCCTGCTTTCTGCCTCCTTCGCTAGCTCTACGTTCAGACTCCATTGGATTTCAAAAGTCTCCATCCCACCTTGGAAGGGTTCCATGATCTTTCTTTCCTTGCAGTCTGGTGTCCTCAAGTTCTGTTCTCCTCTGCTCTCTCATCCACCTCATCCCAGGTCCTTTGGATGGCCCTATTGTCCAGGCTCAACTCACACCGGCCTTTTGTCACTGAATAGGATTATTCTCCAACTTGCTTCTACCAGCCATAAAACCCAGTATGTCACCAGCAAACTTGAGATCAAAACTGACAAGCAAGCTTTTTAGATGAGCCTGTTCTGCTGTATGTAATTAACGTGTCTTGTTTTCTTCATTTATATTTTATTTGTATGCTTTTATGTATTGTGAGAATCTCCAAGAGGGTTTTCTTTTTATGAATTATGCCTTGTAAAACACAAGAGCTGATGTTGATGAAATAGTTATTATCAGCTAAAGACTGCACTCCCAGACTGTGCCTTCCTTCCAACTGGCAATCTGTCACTTTTCAAAATGCACCAGCTCGCTGTGACCAACAGACAGACAGTCAGGCAGCTCCCGAGAAGGAGCCTTCGAGCCAGGAGGAGAAGGATAGAACAGAGATGATGATGAAGGTGATTAAAAATAGAGAAAGATCCCTTCACCACAAATCACAGAGAGAAGAAAATAGCGAACCTAAAAGATGTTGCTTAAGGGGGCTTTTACTGATTTTAGACTGTGTTGCTCAGCTCAGTTCGCTCCAGTGAGTGGTTGTACCAGGTTTTAGGATGGAAGAAATAATTGCCAGTGTGGGGGCTGGAGGGAGGATTTTTTATTTTTAATTTACTTTCCCTAAAAATTCTCTCTTCATTTAAATCTTGGAAGCAGGAGTGTATCTGAGGTGGAAGATGATTGAAAATGGATCATTTAAAACTTAGTCTCCTTCTTTGTGTTGATTAAGTTTTTTCTGAGCTACTGCCCCAAAGGGAATTTCGTCATTATTTATAATAAATCCCTGAAAAAAATGGGTTTCACTGGGACCACTGGGATGGCAACAAAGCTTGAGCTCTGGAAGCAGGGAGAAGGAGCACAGAAGCCCTTTTATCATAAAATCATAGAATGATTTAAGTTGGAAGAGACCTTAAAGATCATAAAGTTACACACACAGACCCCCATGCCATGGGCAGGGACACCCTCCACTAGCCCAGGTTGCTCCAAGCCTCATCCAGCCTGGCCTTGGACACTTGCAGGGATGGGGCATCCACAGCTTCTCTGGGCAACCTGTCCCAGGGCCTCCCCACCCTCTCCGTGTAATTCACCTAAAGACAATGGGAAATAACGGACAGCCGTTCTCCCAAGACAAAATCACTGAGTTACCACCACAATTCAAGAGCAAGATGGTGACAGTGGGTGGGAGACAGTCTTCCCACCCGGGGGGCTCAGGAATGTGGACGCAGGTTGGGCTGTGCCAGGGGTGGTGTCTGGAGTCTTTGGTGAGAGTACAATGAAGAGGGTGGTTCATATCTGCCTTCCACAATCACCCGTGAAGTGCTACCTGAACAGCCCAAAGTGGCTGGAGCAGCAGCCAACCTGCCGCAATGGGCTGCGGCAGCCCAGGGCAGGGAAACAGCAAGAGGTCTCTGGAAACACCCTAAGGGAGATATGTGTGCTGTGAGTCAGGCAGAAACACCCTCATATTTAGGCACGGTTTTGTTTGTCAGGTACCCTTTACCACATGTCTTCCGATGAGGCTCCTCACAAGTGATTCCGATCCTCTGACAAGCTCCTGCAAGTCCTCGCTATCAAGATCGTTGGCTTGAATAATGCTCTAAATGTCACTGCTGGGGCAGGAAACCCAGCCATTTTGATACTCCTGCTTCTGTCCTGATGATTCATGTTGACATTTACATGACAAAATGGAGCGGGGAGAGCTGCTGAACACATCACAGTGTCTGTGGAGAGCTTCACAGTAACATGATTCAAATCAGCAGAGCTCCCAAAACTCCCAGGAAATACCCTCACAAAGCCAGAAGAGCCGAGCAGGCCGTAGAGAGCTCTGCGGGGGATGCTCCATGAGGACTCCCCTTAGGGAAGGGTGATGAATGCAGGCACCCAGTCTCTAGGGCTGTGAGCACCCCTGTGGCCAAGCAGTTAACAAGGTGCGAAAGACCGTACAAGGAGGTTTAGCACGTGGGATAACATTTGTCCTTTTAGGGTGTTTTTCACATGAAAGCAGGTTGTGATGCTGCTGGACAGAGGTGTCTTCAAGAGAGGGAGGCAGAAGGGTTAACTCAACAGCTGGAGACCTGGAGGTTTGATGTTGCTAGGAAATAGCCCATTCTTTAGCATTCTCAACATAATGTTTCCATTGTAAAATAAACGATTTTCCATCTCCACCAGTGCTCATGTGCTGCAGCGGGCACCACTCAGAGAGATCAGGTTCTGTTTCAAGGACTGTGAGGCAGAGGCTCAAACCCCTTGTTTCCACGTTGCAAATTCCTGCCTGGAAGCTCATGGTCTCGTTTTCAAAGCTGGGCCCTTGCCCACGGTGCCAGCGCTGGCTGTGCCTGTTTTGAGGGTGTTGCTAGTTGAACTTTGCCAAAGGCGCAATGTTTGTTTAGCTTCTCACATGTTGGGAAGGAGCAGTGTTTGGGGTTCTTCTTTTTGTAGTTTTGGTGAGAAGAGTTATTCCCACAGACTTTGCAACATCTGCAGAGCCTCTAACTAGGCAAACTTACCAAATTCTGGGTGAAATTCTGCTCTGGGCGGGTTAGGAGGTGTAGATACATATGAGGGCATTTCATGTTACGTGCATTGTGTGTAAGCTGGCAGACAGGCACCAATAATCTTGATCCTTAGAAATGTTTCAAAACTCAACTCATGGCTCTGACCTTGCTTTGAGGTGGGCTCTGCTCTGGGCTGGAAGTGGGATGGGAGACTACCAGACGGCCTTTCCAAACGACAGTGATTTCTAAGACTATTAAGGTGACCCACAAAGGAGTTATAGGTAGACAAAGGGCTTCAGGTTGCTTCCAAGTATCTCTTAGGGAACATTGTTTAAAGTTGGTTGACTTTCTACCCACGACCCTGTGAGATACAGCTTGCGTGACCCTTTCATAACAGCTCGTATTGCACAATCTCCAATGAACCGTTGGTGATGCTCCTAGGTGAAAAATACTACTCTGGTCACGCGGGGCAAGGCATGGCCTGAACCCGACCGCCTCAACATCCATGGGTCAGGAACACCTCGCATCCTCAGACTGGACAAATCTTGAGTGCAATGAACGTAGTGGCAGAAAGTGAAGGAATGGTGGGAAAACCAGCCCTGCCAGAAAGCAGAGGAGAAGAACCTCTGTGACTGCTACCAGCAGCAAGGAAACCACCCATCCGCTGGTACCTGCAGATTACTTCTCAGATGGTTCCATGACATGAATGCAGCTGTCCCCACAGCTGCCTTTGTGACTCCAGGGCTAGGAATCAAAGGGGGGCTGTTGCGATACAGCTTTTCCATGCACACATCTGTCACACATCCATGTGTGCAGGGTGCATAATTACACACGTAGTTGGGTATATGATCCTGGGCTTCTGCCATTCAGAAAATGAAACTTAAAGATCCTCAGAGGGAGTGAAGGGTGAGCTCATCCAACGCTCAGAAGAGCCTACTGTTGAAGGGGTTTATGCAACGAGATTCACGAGAGGGATGCGGGCAACTGCAGTAGCATTTTGGGGCATAAACGCAAAATGCAACTTCTCAAAATCCTAAAATTATCTACAGTGTCCTCCCCATGCGCACTTAGCTTGAGGCTGAGGGTGCAGTGGAAACTCACTGCCCAGCTGCAAGCTTTAGTGCAGCCCCCTCCCCTCAGTGTGGATGGCCTGGAGCCATGTAGACACATCTTGAGGGGGCAGAGCTAACCCTGCAGACCTCTCCCCAGCACCTTCTGTCATTTCAGCAGCTCCTGGTTTGCTCTTTCATAAACACTACTACTAAGCAGCTACTTGACCCATGCACATTTTGGGGCTAGCAGGCTGTGTGGTCTCCCGATGCCATACGTAAGGTGCCCAGCTCCTGTGTTACAGGGAGCAGCTCTGAACTGTTACCACTGCGTAACTGAGTCCTTCTTCTGAATTTAGGCCCCGTCTTCACTCCCAGCTCTATATTTAGCATGTTGAGCAATCACAAACATACGAGTTCCTGTGCCATCTGCATCGGTTGTTCAAAAATAAGGCAACTGAATGGCAAACCATGCTGTACTCTAGGAAGGGGGATGCTTTTAGCACATTGTTAAGTCTTCCTTCTTCTGCTCATTTATTTATTTATTTTGCTCCAAAAGACAGATCCAAAGATACAGAAAGCTTTCACTCACGCAGCAGCCCCAGCAATTGTATTTGTCAATATGTGGAGAGTGTCTGAAAGTGATGTATTTGCAACATATATGGTCCATTGCCTGATTAACTCAGAATGAAAACCACCCAAGCTTCACGCTAAAATCAGTTAGCAATACAATTTCTCCAAAGATTGTGCAATTACTTTTATTTTTTTTCTGAATGGTTGCCAATAACTGCGACTTTCACAGAAGATAAAGATCTTTTCTGCTTCATTACTTCTGAGATGGCACATTAGGATCAAATGTACCGTCCTATTAAATAAAACTCCAGGAACACTATATATAGCACCATACCAAATGTGGTCTGCAAAGCAGCATTGATCAGATCAGCCCAGAATGCTGTTTACATGTTGAACAGTTGCTATTAAGATTTATCCTCTTTTTGGTAAACCTGTGTGTACAAGTTGCATATTGTACTCACACGACTGCTACTTATCCCTTCCTTGCGCACAGCCTTCAGCAGCCTGACCTCACCTCTGTGAGGAGAAGAGGTCATGCTTTACCTCATCTAACCAACTCTTGATATGCACTGCCAATTATCATGGACCTATGTGTTTTATCAATCCAAATTCCTCAGCTGGTAAAGGCAGACATGAGTGAAGAGGCTGTATTTTTCCTGCACCTGGAGAGGCTGAGGTCCTCTTGTCCTCCAGTGCATGTCAAAGACACAAAGGAGTATTTGCGTGTAATTTTTTGCCGATGAAGAAGTGGTAGTCACCTGAGGACAGTGGGTGAGAGCCAAGGCTTGAATCCTGAAGCCTAGTCTTTCTCAGGACAGTAATGGCCTATAAACCACTTCTCTCTGCAGGAGTTCCCAGCTTTACCACCTAAACTTCATTCTCGTAGAAGACCAGATTTGATCCAGGTTTTGGCCCATGGAAGATCACACTTCACTTGGACAAGCTATATCCACATCACTGGGATTCCTGAAATCACCCCGAATCCCACATGGTGGTGACGACCAGGTGGAGCTGGCACGTGTGGGGCAGGAGTTGGAGATGCTTACCTGCTCTCAGTGCTGGGCCACGGGGTTTGGGAGCGGGAGAGAGATCCCCAAGCACCCTCCCCATACAGGGGCAGGAGGAGCAGGCATTTGGATAGTCAGCAGGGCCGGAGTATGTTGTTGGGCTGGCTCATCTCAGACCTCGCTAGCAGAGGAGGGCAGCTCAGCCAGAGGGCCACCTGGCTCTTGTGAGCCAAATCCTGCTCCCCCCACAACAAACCCATGGGAGAGGCACTGCATGCTGCTGCATCCAGGGACAAACTCCTCGTCCTGGCACCTCACTGGCTTCTGCTCCTGCCGTGTCAGAGCACGGCAAACTGGTGATTAAAATGTGGTTTGCACTGTGTGAACACTTGTGTTCAATTATTAAGGGGCAGATTTTTAAAATGCAGAAAACCCCGCTGAAATTATATTCCAGTGCATACACAAATTAAGTAAAGGCACATTTGACTGGATGAGCATTTACATATAAATTGCCATCTAATTGCACTAATTGCACGCGTTCACAGATGTGCTATTGCACAAACAGGTTTTGCACATGGATATCAGGTGTCTGCTTTGTTTTGTGGCAAAGATGTCTTTAAATCAGTATGAATTACTGGTTCCTCTCTTGCCAGACCATGGCTTAGATCAGCAACTGTCCAAGTCATGGCTAGGAAGACCTTGTGAAGTGATTTTCCATATTCTTTTCTGAGTCACCCTGATTTCATACCCTCAGGCTAGCAAGCCTTGCCCTCCTTTCCGGGTCATAAATACTTGTCTTGTCTCACACATTTGGTGCTGTTAGGTACTAAGGTGACAGTGTAAAAATCTAATGTCTTGGCATTTTATTTTTATATTGGAAACTGATCAAATAGTAAAAAATTAATCTTGGATCAAGAAAAGTTCAGAAGATAGTAAGTAGGAGTTAATGTACCTCAATAACATCTTTTTTGTAGACTCGTTACCTCTTTATTTACCCTTCAAGATATTTGCTTCTGGTTTATAGCACAATATGTATTGAGGAGAGACATAAACTGGGCAGGGAAATGCCAATGAAATGAGAAAATAGAAAGTTAATGGTGAAACTAGAGTAGGCTAAATTAATTTACTGATTATATGACCATATCCCATCAGTAAGACATGAATTATTTTGTTTACAGTCTTCAGGTTGTTGCCTGGCTCTGCTACCCTTCACTGTTTTCAATTTAAACTGCAGTGATTGTAAAGAGAAGAGAAAATAAACCAAATGTTCCCATTCCACTTATAAATTTTATGTTTATAATCTTGTAGCCATCCATGGAAACCATGCCTGTTATTCAAGTGCCTCGCCTCCCCAAGCTGAGCATAATTATTACTGATACATCTGGATGTTTAACTACCTACTACAGACTCTTGAATTCCTTCCAGATTTAAAATATCCATTAATACAGAAGTGGAGAAGAGTGGAGTCACAGGGAGAAGAAGAGAGGGGAGGGTTTATGTCTATTATTCAATTCTCAAAGGATTTATGCCTTGCTTAGCACCACAGGGAGTAAAATACTGTTACCTAAGCTAGTGTCATGCCGTTAAAAGGACGTAACGTGCCCCTTTCTCCATTGTTTTACAAAGAGTTCTTCATGCACAGCGGGACAGATCCACTCTAACTTGGTGTCTAGAGGAGTGGGAGGCACCCTACCATGGTGCCACTCTCCCCCAGCCCAGGGGTATCACTGGAGACATATCCCATGCATGCACCTTCAACAGACAGTTTTTTAAAGCCCTTTGGGTTGGGTTTTCACTCAAACTCCACATCTTTTTGTAGCCAATAGATCAGTCTGTACAAGCACAGCTTGTACTTTCATCCCAGACCACGGTGCTTGCTCCTGAGCAAAGTCACACCAGACCACATAGGTCACAGAGTGAGTGATGATCCCAGCAAGGACAGAAATAGCTGGTGTGAAGAAAGGGAGTCACTTTGTGCGGTGTCACTACAGATGTCGGTCCCTCAGTCAAAGGTGAGTATCACGCATTAGGGAAGACCCAGCTTTTCAGGGGCATCTGTAAATCCCTCCTCCAGGGGCTGTGTTCTCAGGAGTAAGGCATCCTCCTCAGCCCCTCTTGAAGCAATCGGGAAACCCCATTTGGGGATTTTGCAAAGATAGTTCTGCTACCCAGTATTTCTCCACCGTATCAGCTCCATTATGGCTATGGTCCAGACTTATTGATTACTTTCTAATCTGTGCCCTATTAAATTCACACATCCGTCTAACAGTTACATACATGGCATCGTTCACTCTTCAGCAATGCCCCATTAGTTCCTATTATGAAGAACACAATGGTAGTTGTGTTGTTGCTGCCTCATTAACCGCAGTATGTACCTGATCCATGGTACGTCGTGCTGGCCCAGATCCAGGTAGCAGATTCATCACAAAAAGCAAAGGCTGACTCCTTGCCTGACACCCAGCACTCGAATCACGATTTTCAAATGTTCTGTATGTGAGAAACACTTAGGTACAGAGAGTGTCAGATCCCTTTCTGTGAAACTATTATTTGCCTCCAGATAGAATGGGAAACAACTTGTCTCTGATCATAGCAGTTACTTATAAGCTGCCAGACTGGAGGGATAAGTGAGATAAATTAAACTGTGAGAGCTCGCCTTCCAAGAAACAGTTCACTATATTTGCTCACGCGTTTCAGTACGCATGCAGCTTTTAGCTTGTAATCAAAGTGGGGTAGCTGAACCAAAAGGATCATATTTAGTACACCAGATCAAAGAGCAGCTAACTGAGAGTCGTACCAATACAGTCCCTCCAGGTTTTTCAGCACTCGTCCACTACTTCTGCTACCTCCGCTTCCTACCAGAGACAGGATCCTGCAAGACAGCTGCTCTTTCGCTGCCCATCAGAACTTATTGCAAACTGGGCAGGACATAATCAGACTCAATAAAAGAACAAGCAACCAAACCCTTATTGCTTCACCGCCTCCATCTCTCACAGTCCCATAAAATCCCCATTTGCCCACCATGAGAGAGGATGCAACTGGTATTATTTCAAAGGCGAGGCTTTTGTCCCCATTTCCCGCAGTCTTTGATGGCATTGTGAATGGAGCTTCTGAAATGCCACCTACAGCTATGTAATTTGTCTCCACATAAATGTGTTTTCAATGCACATGGTTACCAGATGGAATTTCACATTCGACGTATTAAGGGGACCAGATGAGCACGGAGAGGCTGTACAGGCCGTGCATTGTGCTTCCGATATTAGTGGATTCCTTCTCACAGAGGAAGTGGCCTGTAATGGGAAGTCCCATCTGTCACTGAGATACTTGTTGAAATTGAATGTTCTGATTGAGGTTTTTTTCAAGACTGGAAATATTTTGGTCCCATCAGCTATCACTTCAGCTCTAATCCCACAGTGGAGGTACAGAACGCAAGAACATTTGGTTTACTGCAATTACCAAAAAGGTGATGTTTTTGTTACAAGTACTTAGAATTTTAAGACGTGCAATACAATCACCTTGTCACAACCTGGAAAAATTTCTTAAAGGAGAGATTTATGTACTTGTTACTGGAACCCCTGTGGCTTTAATTTTTAACTGAGATTCCCAGATCAGTCTGCGAAACCTGCCCAAAGACAAGCTCAGTTGGCGTTATCTTTAGCAAAATAAAAAGGAGGAGATATGAAGCTGAGTGTTTAGACTCAAAGGGGGTTGAAGGTGCACAAAGAGGACTGGAAGACAGGAGTATCAGGAGACTTGTCTTAGTAAACAACAAAGCTAAGGGAATATTAAAAAACTATTATGTCTAGTTTGGATCAAAACTGCATGCCATGTGATCCCAAGAAAAGTTTCTGAAGATGCTCTGGGAGCCAGAACTCCAATGTCTGATGTCATCCTGAAATAATTTTTTCTTTATCTTTGGTTTGGGTTTCGAAGAGGAAAACTTACTGTGAGCAGAAGGACAACAGTATCATAACTGTGGCCGGAAATCCCGCTTGTAGGATTTAGCGAGGGAGAAATATCATCTGTGAACCGAATCTGGCTATCCACCACAAACCCTTCCTCCAGGCATTGCTTCACCCCTTCAAGGGCATGCTTCGGTTTCTGCAAGGTGCCCCTAGCTGGCCAACATCGTGTCTGGCTGACTTACAACTGAGAACTCATTTTGTAGTGATCATGATCAGCATCTTCTCCTGACTCACCACCGTAAAACCAAGGGGCCAAAAAACCAGTGACAGAAGAAAGGTTAACTCAGTGAGAGAGCAGCATCTGAAAACCAAGGCAAGACTGTCATCACCTACCAGTGTAACCTACTACTGGGCCACTGCCTCAGTATGGTGACACCCTGCTGAGCTGTGCAGCCACTCGTTTCAGTGTGCACCCCTGGGCAGGCTGGCCCCACACCCTGACAGACAGGCCGTTGCTGGGGCTCTGCCATCCAGTTTATAAGGAGTGCAGGAGTGAGGTCCTCCTTGCAGATGGGAACCTGCAGCTACTGTGTGAAAGGTTTCAGCCAACCCCCACCCACCCCATCCCAGTTATCGTTGTGCCTCTGCCTCTCTAGTCACCTCAAGCACCCTCTGCGGGGTCTGACACTGTAGGAAGCAGCTGGTGCCTTGTAGGACATCCCTGCCTGGAATGGGAACTGCCACTGGATGGAGAATCCCCTCCATCTCTTTGCTTTCCTACTCCCAGTCCTGCCACCATGGGGAATCCTTTGCAATAGGGCTGGGCACCTGGAGCAGCATTCTTTTGTCTTAATCTGTGTGTAATGCCTTAATTCATTTCCTCCTTGAATTTCCTGTCATTTCCTTGTCTTTGAGCACTCACAGATCCCAGGCACCTTATGTTCCCCCAAGGAAACTGGTGTGGCCCTGCTGTAAGACTGTCTGCTTTCCTTCTTTCCTTCCTCTTTTCTCCCGACCCTGTGCCCTTTTCCTCATCGCTCAACTGGTGGGACTATTCCCAGAGCACAGCCAGCATGATCATCTCCGGTTCTGTCAACATCAAGTGATCACAGCTCACACTACAGATGAGTGGGTTGAAAATATAATGGGATTTAAAAATATTTTAAAATGGCACTTCTCTGTTGGTGTCAGGCTGGCCAAGGATCATGTTCTCAGAATCTGCTTGGTGGTTGGAACTACGAAAAAGAAAGATGAGATGAGCTAATAATACCAGGATGTCACTCTGTGATCGAGAAGGACCCACCCAGCTCTGAAAACTGAGAGCATTGTCTTCTCACTGGCCCTTGCATCTCTCTCCGGTGCATCCCTTAGCTTGGAAAGGAGCTTTCCTCTCGCACATCAGTCAGGACTTCTTGTGTCCACACGATCTCTGCAGCCTGGAATTCCAAGGCAACAACGACCTTGGGTTGAATGATGTTTCATGCCATGTATCATGAGTCCCTGGGTAGCTGGTGAAGCTGTTCCTAATCCTGAGTGGGGCCTTCATGTTCTATGTGGTTATCAGCCACAGGGTACCCCATCCAGATGAACCTCCAGTGGGAGCAGCACTACGTGTCCTTTCCCAGCTGCCTACAGGCCTGTTTCACTAACCCATGCAGAAAGAGACCACAGGCCGCGTTCAAGCCTGAGAAACCCCTAGTTTTCCAGAGGGGTCTGACAAATACATTGGCCCCAGAAACTGCCGCTTACAGACACTCATGGGGTTTTTTTCTGTTAAGTCAAGATTTCTGTGGCTGTCTGCTTTGGTGTCTGTTTCTTATCCTTAATGCACCCACCCCTATTTCTGAGATCCACTTTCACCTCAGACCAGTACTGAAACCCTCTATTAATTAGTGTTTGTGTGCTCTGTTCTGGGCTAGTGCTAGCCAGGGTGTAACTTATCAACAGTTTCTAGTCAAGCGAAAATCAGTGTGTGGGAAGTGAGCTCTGTATTTCCAAATGACCTTTTCACTTTGTTTCTGTGCTGCTTGGCGCAACTCAGTGTCACAGCACCGTTGAATGGTGCTTCGAAACCCGTTGTCAGGGAAGGGGAAGGACGGGCTGTCTTGCATGGGCTGGGGGTGGTTTTGGCCAGGGTTTTGCCTAGCTCAGCCAGATGGACCATGAGGATTTGTCTCACCCATGGCAATTCACTTCTGATGGTGGGTCCAGCAACAGCAGCGAAGACCCTATGGGGGAGTTTCTGGGCAAGCATTTCCCCATGGCAAGCAGGGGCTGAGAGCTGCTGTTTCTTGAATAGCAGCAGGAAACACCCACGCCACACTGACACCTAACAGGGTCAATGAAAGGAAAAGCATTTCTTCATCAGGCCTTGAATCCCAGCTTGCTAAGAGGGTAACCTGGGCTGGGGTGAGTCCCCCAGTGTTTTACGGGATAGAGCTTGTCAAAAGCACAAGGTTCAGGCCATGAATTACCAGTAGTAGGGGCTCAGCATTGGCTCGTGCTTTATTTCCTCATTGTTACTGGGGGGTCTGGTGCTACAGCTTCTCCCTCCAGAGACAGTCATTTGAAACCAGCAGCCCTTGTGCACATCTTTGAAATGGGAGCTCAAATCAGAACTATCCCCAGGAAGGGTTGGAAAACACTTGGGATTAGCAACCATGTTTGCATCAGCCTCTGCATAAAGCTTGGCAGGATGGGGCCCTGTGCCTGCAAGTTCTGCTGGCCTCTGTGCTGGGAAACTGTATGCTAGCGGCCAAGTAAGCTGGGACAACAAATGTGTTTACAGCAGAAAATCCAAAGGGCTGGCTTACTTAAGCTAATTGCAAATAATTTGGTTCAGCTGGGTCCAAGACATCCTAAGTCCATCCTTCAAAGATAAAAGTTATGAAGATAGAGTTGATTGACCTATTTGCAACTGCACTCCGCCTCATGCTGGCAGTCATGGCCTTGTATTGAGTTACATGCACCTGTAAAACGGTCAACACTTGTGACTTCTTGCTACAGGTCTGGAAATGAACTGACCCAGACTTGTTGTACGAGCTCTTGGGGACTTTCAGTACACCTTGTTTTCCTTAGGGCATTTTCGTTACTGTTGGTTTTCTCCATGACTTAAGCCCCAACCCAGCAAAATTTTTAATCCACTTTCTTTTGAAGTAGTTGATTTAGTCACTTAGCAAATACATAGAGCAGCCTTCCAGTACCTTATAGCACCTTCCAGTGCCTGAAGGGGCCAGCAAGAAAGCTGGGGGGAGCTTTTTACAAGGGCATGTAGTGACAGGACTAGGGGTAATGGGTTTAAACTGAAAGCGGGGAGATTGAGATTGGATATCAGGAAGAAATTCTTCCCGGAGAAGCTGGTGAGGCACTGGGACAGGTTGCCCAGAGAAGCTGTGGATGCCCCATCCCTGGGAGTGTCCAAGGCCAGGCTGGATGAGGCTTGGAGCAACCTGGTCTACTGGAGGGTGTCCCTGCCCATGGCAGGGGGTTGGAACTGGATGATCTTTGAGTCCCCTTCCAACCCAAACCATTCTATGATTCCATGATTCTATATTTCATAGCCTTTAAAACTATTTTCTCCCTTTTAAACTTGTTCTTTTTTAACAGCAGAAGGCCTTCTTTCAAAGCTTCTGTGAAGGAAATGGTGATGATGGAAGGATGGTATCAAAATGAAATGAAATCTGCTTCCTGAGTTAAAAGGTTAATAAAATAGTCTTAAGATGCATTTGTTACCCCTGAGACTTTAGGGGCTCAGCTCAGGTGCTGCAGAGGGAAGGAGATTTCTTACCACATCCCTGGCAGCTCATGTGTGTGTGTAGGGGAAGGAATTCAACGTGTGCATCCAGCTCCCTCTGACATCTCCTCTTGGCTGTAGCCTCTGAAACCTCCTTTGTAGCCTGAAGCTCATTCTCTCTGCAGTAGTGTTAGACTTCAGCTTCCTTTAACGCTGGATTTCCAAGTTCTCCTAACTCAGACACCATAAATTTGCATGCTTTAATGTTCACCTATAGAAACTTTTCTTCCCTAAGCACTCTGGGAACCTGCACAGGCACTTCAGAAGATCCCAAGGCACTGATGCTTGCAAACACCTTGGGATCAGCTGTCTTACAGATCAAATCTCAATGCAAGTGCATCTTGTGCCCGCCCCTGGATGGTAACAGCAGAGCTGTCCGGAGCACATCCATTCTCACGGTTTGGGCAGTGATTTTCACCTTGGCAACGTGCTAATTTACAGTTTTCAGGGAGAGACATGTAGGGATAATGAGCTTAAGTGAGAGGGGAAATGGAAAGAGCGCACCAATTTTACGGGCTGTCTTCTATGTGCGTTTTTCACCCAGAAGCTGAAGCACAAGCAATTCATCTCTAGAATCTGTGGCACCACTTCTAGACAATGCTCATGTGCCTATGCGTGAGGTGGGTTTGCTGGGGATGGTCGCAGCAAGAGACATGGGGTGGCCATGTGGGTAGTCACGAGGTGCACAGGGATGGGGAAAATTTGTCTGTTTGAAAGAACCAATGGCAACGTTTGATGAAAACACAGACTTTCTAGCTCCATGGCAGGATCTGTGCGTGGCCTACTAGTGACTTTTTATTTGCAGCAGACACCGCTGATACTTCCTTGAGTCTGTGTGGGCTACTGGTCTATGTTATTATTTTCCACTGTCTTTGCTGTCACTCACATTTTAAGTCTTTACTCCCTTTTATGTGCTTGAGAACAGAATCCCACGCAAATGTCTCAGAGTCTTTCAAAGAAAACAAAAAAAAGACTCAAAACCCTATTGTCTTTAAAGGTGACTTTTTTTAGTGCCTTTTCTTGGGATTTTCCACTAGTTTGAGGAAAAAAACGTAAGAATATTTTATAGAGGCAAGTCGCAGTGATGGGAGGTAATCAAAGACATCTCTCCATCTTTCTTGAGCGTCTCTTCGAGTGCAGGGAAAGGGATGCACCTTTTTGATCTGTTTTTTTACCATTGTACAATCATACAGGCACAGCACGGTCCAAAGGGAGACTGTTTTCACCCCTTTTCACAGATTTGAGTCTGGCTTGATGGAGTTTTTAATTCTACTGTGAGCCTTCAAAACACTCGACTTCCCAACTCGCTCATCTGGTCCTTGTCCTTCCCTTCTCTGACCTCTTTATCTACTTCCTTCCACAGCTCTGTACATTTTCCTTTTCACAGGATTTGGAGGAAAGTTGGGGATGGATGATGCTAGGGCAAGTCCCATCACTCAGCTGTGAGTTTTCCGATTCCTACACAGCTTCAGGGCTCCCTGCTGAGCCAGGACTCCTTGGCATGCAGATTACAGAACTGACTGAAAAGTCAAAATCTCAAATATTGTGAATCTGAAAAGTTCAGTTTGGATTAGACACAACTTTGTAAGAATTTTGTGACTTTCTTTATTTTAGAATTCTTAGTTAAAGCCTTCATGATTACAGTACTTCTAAAATTTGAAACCAAACCTTCTTTCTATTGGAAGACTATCAAGAAATGTTTCTTACATTTTCTCCAAAAGATGTTTTTATGCACAAGGTACATCAAAACTGATCCTTAGTTTCCACAAAGACAAATTTTTACCTTTAGAGAATATTTTTTTTGAAAAATCTTTTCCCTCCTCAAGGGGATCAGTGGAGTCAGACAGGAAACACTGGTGCTTTCAAATTAAAAAGGCAAAAGAAGGCAAAAGCGAGTAGCATGACTTAGTCTCTTGTAAGTCACAGAGCACATTTGTTTCAGTGAAGGGAGGGAAACCAACACCTTTGAACACTGCTCCTGGTGTTATGATAATTGCACACAGTATGATGAGATGTTCAAATTGTTCTGAAATTTAATTTAATATTACTTCTCCCTCCAGTCTACTACTTCCTTCTTGTGGCCCAAATCATATTCTTTCAGAAACTTAATTGTTTATAAAAGTGGGGGTTTTTTGTAATGGGATAACTGTGCTTTCTTTCCAACATTTCTGTTGGCAATATCATTCCTTTATGGAAATAAAGCAGACTTATGTATGTACTTACCTTCCCCGATCTGCATCAGCCTGTATGTATGGCAGTCTCCCCTGAGACTCTTTACAAGGTCTTTCTTCCACAAGCTTATAATGACTTTTCACTGCTTTCTTCATCATTTTGGGTTCAGTGACAAACTGACACCGTGTACATATGTTGCTGCTTCTTCACCATCCTCCCTCCCAACCCCAGGTCAACAGAGTCCTCCTTGGAACGCTTCCGTCTCATTGCAATGTCCTCAAGGTACAAGAATGCAAATATAACAAGCAGGGATGCATCAATACTGATGTTTTGTTCACTGAATCTAGCCCAACTACTTGTGGTAGTGATCTCATTAAAGGTGCAACATGGCATGCCAGTATTTCAGCCTTTTCTTTATTGTTCCTTTTCAGTCCTGCCACAACTTACATTGAACTTCTAAGATGTTCTCCAGAAACCTTAATTGACAACCAGTGCTTTGGAAGGGCATTGCACGTTGTATCCACACTGGAGGACTCACTCAGTGTCTTCCAGCACTGGAATAGCTTCATCCATTTCTGCACGTACCCCAGTCATGATTTAGATGGACAGTACCAGACTTTCATTTGGCTTGAAAAATCTTTCATCTCCAGGGCTTAACTACTCCTATGACTATGTTTTATTCTTATTGTCGTGCTGCAAATTCTGTATTAATCTGCTGTCTTCCAGAATACTTCTAGCTATTCATACAGGCCATTTATATCTGTAATCTTGCCTTGTATTCTTCTTTCCTGACCTCACTGGGTGGCGTTACTACTGAAATCAATCTGCATACATGGATTCTACCTTTTTCTACCCCCTCTAGTAGGTTTGAGTGTTGGCCAGATCCTGTTTTAGTTAAACCAACATGATCATCTATAACCAATTTCTTTTTTTAAAGGGGTGAAGGTAGACAGCTATTCACATAGGACTTCAGTACCTAGAAGGAACCCCAGTAGGCAGGTAGAGCTGATGGCTGAGCTCAGTGAGCACATAGAACAGATGTCCTGTCCATACAGTGCTTCAGGAATTGTTCCTTGTTCAAAGATGAACTGGATGATCAGCATTTTAGTCTCGTGGACTAAACAAACCAACACAAAACAGAACATAAGATGTGCTACTGTGCTGTGTTCATCCCAAGGCTGACCAGGCTGAGCCTGCTTCATCTCATACAATCCCCAGGTTCTCCCATGTGCTCTCAAGGTAGCTACAATTTCATGCGCTGGACCAGGGGAAAGTTTGATGATCCCAGAATGGATGTGAACTCAGACTGTTTGCCAGTCACTCTCAGTGTCCTTATTCCAGTACAGAGTGGAAGGATGATTTTTATGAGCATAATAGAATCTATGGAAAGAACGGAAAGAAACCCCAGATTTTGTGCTGAGGGTCATGACCTGCATGAAACGAACCCTTTCTGTGTTTTACACTCAATAGCTAATTTCACACTCTGTCTCGGGCAGTGCTGTCTGATACAAGCTGATATGCTGCTGAAGGCTCCTAGCCTCACCTCATCTCTAAGTCTGCAGTTATTGACTGATTACAGGATGATTTCTAATAATAACTGGAGAACAACCTCCATCCCGTGCCCAAAGTGAGTCTTGTCCCATGTGCGGAGGCAACCGACCTGCGTGCCGAGGTGCCAGGCACGCAGGACTGAAACTCTCAGTGCTGTAACTCTGACTTTGCACCAGAGAGCCGGCAGAGTAAAGGGCTGAGCAGCTGCCAGAGAGGAGTCCCTACGGGGAGAGCGAGAAGGAAGGACAGTTGGTGGCTACACGCAGGGACCGCTGGTAGTTGGGGGCTGTCTGGTTCTAGTCCTTCCAGCAAAGACTTGGAGGTAACAGTGCGAGTCCTGCTGATCAAACCTGCATGTTACGCAACAGCTGGTGACCTGGTGCGGAGCTGAGACCCAGACCCGTAGTCATACGGAGCCTTCTGGGTCACCTGGAACACAGGGACAGATTAACACAAAAGGGGAGGAAAGCATTTAAATACAGCCGAATGCAAAGGTGCACAGGAAGGAGTACGGAGCCAGCCTGGGAAAGAGGAGTTCCAAGCAGGATCTTCCCAAAGCCAAACCTGTTTGGAGTATGGTTGGGCACATGAACATGAGTTTCTGCTGAAGCACGTGGGGTGTCTGTCAGGGAGTGGAGGGGGGAGAGAGAGAGAGGCTGTGCTTTTACCTTTGTTCCTGACACTGCTGAAACTAGCGTGGCCAAACTGTGCAGAGCTCTGGCACCCATCCTTTAAATCAGATGTTGAAATGTTTGGAAAACAGCGAAATAAATCATAACAGGGTGAGAGAATATGTCTTAAAATGAGAGGTTTATAGAACTCATTGTTTATCTTAGAAAATAAAGAATAAAAATTAACCTGGAAGAGAAATGTCTGGTACTAAAGAGCTTACACATCTGCCAGGGAAAGGCAGAAGAAGAAGAAGCAGCTGGAAGATGAAGGTGGACATTTCCAACTTAGGAACAAGGCACACATTTCGAGAGATGGCAACTCAAAGCACTGGGACAGATTCCCAAAGGAAGAGGTGATCCTTCAACTTTGGGTGTCTTTTTGATTTAGTCCTTTGTAGAAGACACACAGGAATCCGCCTCAGTGGTCCAGGTTTAGCTGAACTGGAACAGCTCAGGCTCTGTCATGAAGATAACCACTGCCATCCACAGTAGCATGTGTTGGAAACACTTCCAACTTGGGAAGAAGCCTGGTCTCCCTGTGCTTTGTACAGCCCAGGTTGCCCACAAGAGCTGATGGCAGAGAGATCCAGAGCGGGTGCAATGATCGGTGGGATCCTCGATGCAGACCATCACCCTCAGGACACACATCACCTTGTCAGTGGAGAAAGGGTTATTTTAAGGGCCAACACTTTCCTCCCTTCCTCACGAGGAAATGGAGCAGAGCAAGGAAAAAAAAAAAAAGAGGGAGGGGGGTAAAAGTGCTGAAAACAGGAGTGACAGAAAAGAGCAAGGTCTGTAGGGAGAGGAGCAAGACAGGGTGCAGGAGAGCAGGGGGCACGGTGCGAGGGCAGCACGGCGGCAGCACAGCACTGGTGATGGCAGCATCACTCACATGAAGGGCCAGCACGGGCACTTGTGGCTTTCGCAGACCTGCCAGGTCTTGGGTGGCCACAGGAATGACTTCCCCACTACTCGCCTCAGGTTTCCCCTGCGAGTCCCCAGGGCAAGGTGGAGGGACACTGCGGGCGACAGGAGCCGGGCAGAGGCTGAATCAGCCTCTCACCTCCCAGGAGGAGGAGGAGGTGGGCTGGGTGAGAAAGGTGCCGTGTGTGGGGGCTGCTGGGACTGGAAATCATTCTTTCCAGTTTGCATTTCCTCATAGATACAGGCTGCCCTGCTCAGAAACGAAACTTAGAGAGAGGCATGCCAGTGCTGCCTGAGATGCAAGGAGCCACACCAGCTCACGCGATGCAGGGACAGGGCAGCTGCTGGGCTGGGAATGCGCAAAGAGGACACAGTCCTGGGCAATGTGTGGGGCTGGCTGAGCTCCCACTCAGCTCTGAAGGACAGGGCAAATGTAGGGAAGATGTTTGCAAGCGCAGAGAAGGGGACGAGGAAGGGTGGAGATGTGATGCTAGAAGGGAAAGAGCTTGCCCTCCACCTGTCTTTGCAGACAGCAGTGCTGGAGGGGATGAGTCTGTGTTCACTTTGGAGCTCTTAGTGATTTGGAGCAGCTTTTACAAGCCCTGCAGCATCTCATGAGTGCTTATGCCTGTGCTTCAGGCTGCTGCACTGGGCAACTGCCTGCTTTGCCTGTATTACACAGGGCTGACATGTCATCTCCCATTGCCCATACCAGGAGATGCAGCTTCTCGCTCTGCTTTGTTCTAAGGCAGTATTGTTCGGTTTTAGCCCTGATAAAAATTACATTGCAATGGTTTTTTTTTCCCATAAGCAACTCCTGTGCATCAAAGATTGTCTTCCTCACATGGTCAGAAGTGAGTGTTGAGACCATATGTGAGGGAGGCTGGGTAGAGTTCAGCAAACCCAGACTGCCCTTACATGAGACCGCTCGATTTCCACAGTTTGATTACTGGGAAAATGAAGAAAAGGAAAGCAGAGGCTTCCAGATTCAAACTTCTAAGTTTGAAGAGAAACTTCTTCTCCCTCTATCTACCTAAGGACAGAGGGAGAAGACAGTCAGGTTTGGCTGGATAATGCACTGCTCATTGTGGAGATTTGGGTGGAGCTGGTTCCTGATGGGGTGGTGAAGAGCTAGGCCTTTATCACTAAATCTCCTAAGGAAGAGCTGGTCTTGTTTCTCATCATGCAGAATAATTTCTTTTGTAAGGCAAAGACAATGTCTGTATTCCATGCTCATGCAATGCCCCAACAACAGAGCCTTAAAAACACAAAACAAATAAGCACGTCACCAACAGACAGAAACCTCGAGTCTCCAGACAGCCTGGACAGGAGTCCTGCATCCCACTGATGTCTTGGTTTGCTTATTCATGGTGCAGCTACTTACTCGTAGATTTGAGACAACTTGCTTACAGAAGCAATACGCTTGCCCATGGGAAGTGAGGGGCCAAAACTAGTATGTATCAAGTGCAAATGCCCATCTCATCCCAAATGCATGTGAAATACTGAACGCCTCTTTGCTGCCCTTTAAGGGTCGGACTAAGCTACACAGTCATTGCTGTGCACCAACTTTGAACTGGTTTTGTTTCCCATGCACCCGTGTTCATTCAGAAAGGACCGGAGGCTAAAATATTTGTCCAAATGACTTCAAGGGTTCTTTAGCAGATTAAACAAATCTAGTGTTCAAAAATGAGCATTTTAATTGTAGAGCCACAAGGCAGGCAGAGTTATGGTGTTCACTGATGCTTCATAAATCTCGCCAATTTGTACAGTTAGCTGAAAATGAAAGCTGTAATTAAAAGCAAAGGAACAGCTAGACCCCTTACAGACTAAATGGTTAGATTAAATATTGTGCTGCATCTGATTATTAGTGTGCAGGATAACTGTTTAGTAGCTCGATATTTGTTCAGCAGGTTTTATTAATAGCACCACGGCAAATATTTCCCGTAACGCAGGATCCTCGCACCAAATTCAGATATGAAAAGTTGCACACTTTTCCTCCGGTGGTTTCATTCTGCCTGATAATTTCCACAGATTTTCTGTATGTTTTGCTCTCAGGTTTAGTCAATGTAACACCAAGCTATGGCACAGCTGGGTTTTTTGGTGGGGGGAGAGGAGCAGTCCCATTCCCGTAACTGCAGAGCCGCAAAACAGACTGATTTCATTTTTCCCCTTACGTAAATGGAAGGTCCCGCTCCCTGTGACGCATGATCCTTGATTTCAAGAGAAAGTAACTCCAATGTCACCTTCGAGTTAACGAGCCCATCCCAGTGCCCCAGCCACCCACCACTGCCAGGCAGGGGTACAGGAGCCGTTAGCACAGAGGTGTGAAACCCGCCTGAGAAGCACCACAAAGCAACAAGGAAGAGTGAGCAGGGGAGAGGGCTGTTTGCCTTCACGCGGTACATGAGTGGCTGGTGTGTTAGTTTAGTTTCAGTAACCTCAAGAGTCAGCATTTCAGATGTCAGTAGTTTCCACTGACAGTGACTGAGCTCAGGCCAAGTCAGTGAGGGACACAGATAAATAGGGGTAAAAATTTATGCTCAGTCAATGGAAAAGCCACATTAAACAGAAAAGTGACCTAGTGAACTATCACTCCACCCAGCCCACTTTTCTCACGTAGACAGCCAGAATGGGTCTTGACCAAGACAAGGCAGACAGCTGACTTGGCTTTGGCTATCGTAATGGCTGCCAAGACTTAGCCACCACACGGATCCTCCAGCCATGCTCGACAGGAGCATTGCAAGGCTGGGAGTGCCTGAGGAGAGCCAGCAGTGTCTGTTGGTAGAGCACCCAGCGGCGGTGGAAGGGCACCTTCTTCCTGCATCACCATGACTTCTTCAGCCCTGTCCCAAGTGGGGCAGGCATGGGTACAGTTTCACATGAAAAAGGGCCCAGATCCAGTGGTGGGTAGCTGGCATGGAAGAGCAGAGGGATGAGTTGCAGCTTGGTAGTTTGGGCTGTGGCAGAATGCCTTGTTGCTTGGGCAAGTCCTGTATTTGGGTCTGGGCCCTTGAGCTTTCTGGTCATCCACCCCCTTCCAGGCACCGCTCTGCTCAGGAAGCTCAAGGCAATTTTCCAGGAAAAATCTGCTTTTCTGATGTTGATCTCTGACAATGACCCAGTTTGATGGTTGTGTTCAAAGTGTTGGAGGCAGGCACACGCCTCCCTGCTTCCCCGATGAGAGTCACATGGGACAGCCTTGCACATGGAGTGGTTGCATTTGACCAGTTAAGGGGTTTTAATTCATGAATCCCTAAGCTTCAGGACTGCAAACTACTTGATCCTTGGGTTAAGGAGGAAATGCTGTGGTAAGGGCTCTCCACTCACAACCTTAATACATGGAGCACCATGAGCCCTGGTGGGATCACCATCAGGGCCCCAGGGGAGGGACTTCTGCTTGAAGCTGGTCCTCCTTGTTCATTATTAAAACCTGGATTAATTTTAAATGTCTGCTCATAAAGAACCCAAAGGAAGGTCTCACATGCTAGGAAAGAGATGCCATCAGCACAGTGGTTGAACAGGCATTGTGCATGTGTGAGTGATATGTTATGAAAACAGTAAATAATCAAGAATTTCTGTAGTGGAGGATCCTGAATAAAAGTTTCTGTGCCTCTTCGGCCTTGTCTAGGGCTTTCTTTCCTAGCTAAAGGCCTAGCCATCTCCCTGACAACCACAGGAGACAGATCTCCCTCTATACAGTTATTTCCTCAGTATCGAGCTTTTACGGAAACGTCCCAAATCATTTCAGAGCAGAGATGCAGAAGAGGCCTGGGCAATGCACTTTGCTATCCCCATTCTCCAGCAGATGTGTCAGGTGACCCACTGCACAGGGGCCATCTGGAGACTGCAGGATGTTCCAGACCTTCCTGTTCCAAGAGGGGCCAGAAGTGAGCTCTCTGTTCATCTAAAGCTTTAAGCCACTGCATTTGCATATGAAATAAAACTAAAGGTAAAGAAGATTATAAATATTTTCTTTTGTTCCCTGTCATTCCCTGTTTCACACTGATAAAAAACAACATACTGTGAGAACATGGAAGTCTCCCGGTAAGAGATGTCATGGTTCTATTTCTGCCCTTGTTTTCTGAAAGGCTGGGCAGTAGGGAACGAGGAGCATGGGGAGCCGAAAGAAATGGCTTTGTCTGAAATGTGGGATTTTTACCCTGATTTGCTGAGTTTCTACGTGTTTTGAAGTTTTGGTTTTTTTACGGCATGACTTCCAAAAATCAGCTCTTTGAAGCTGTGTCCATGTTATTAATGGATACTCTAGGTATGTTTAAAAACTCATAGAGAAGAAAAGCAATGAAGATGCAGGTGTGTCTTGCTGGAGGAGTCATTTCTGTTAGTCCAGGGAAAGAGAACAGCTTCTAGCAGGGGCTGCTGGCTTCTCCGAATAGCAGGCATGTCTCCTGAACAAGGTGGGTTAAATGGTTTTCTTCCTGCCAAGAAAGAAACATCAGTCTTAACAAGGACTTAACTGCCTTGCATCTCTGTGCAAGGTGTAAAAACTAAAACAGTTCTTGGGGTCTCAGTATCCTCTTCATGTAGTCAAGAGTCACCCAGTGCTTGCCAAGGCTTTGTGGACTGGCAATTCTCCTTGGTGCGCTGGTAGGTTAAGTGAGTGTTGGCAGACTCCAGTGGCAGGCAGGCACGTGAGACACGACAAATGCTCCAGGACCATGTGTTAAACAGCAGGAGCCTTGTGGTCAGTGGCGCAACGCATAGTGAGAATTCCCAGGACTGGGGACACTGCAGGAATCTCCAAGGGGTATACAGGAGTGAGGGCTTGTCAGAGGGCTTGGTCCCCCTGGATCCACACATTGCTGCTGAGCTCTGGCTGTACATGTTCTTAGTGCCCTCAGTTCCTACATCTCTTCAGGTTTTCTTGGTTCCTGCACACTACCACCTGGGCAGTAAGTGACTAAAAGATGCCCCTCTGCTTTGTCTCTGGGCTCATGTGTCCCTGCAGCCCACTCAGGACACTCGGCAGAGCTGGCAGAGATGCCTCCATGCTGAGATCAATAGGACTGCAGAGACTGTAGGAGAGGGAAGATGATTCTGGTGTGGGGGAACCAACATGAACACAGACCAACTTGGCTTCCGCTCTCGGTCCCAGGTCACATCACCTCCACAAACGTAAGTGGGAGGTCACAAGGACTTCTCAATAAGGTTCAGCATGGCTCCCACTCCTACAGTCTTTTCCCTCTTTTCTTCATACCTTCTAAACTATATTACTTAACCTCTTTTTGTGAGACCCTTCTCAATTCCCATTGGAATTGTGGCATCCTTTTGGCTAGCTGTGCTCTTCTCTTTTATACAGCCCTTTTCTTTCGATTTTCTTATTTTCCCTTCTCTTCCACTATGTGTTCTCAAATTACTTATTTCCTGTTTCTCCTTTTTCTCTGTCTTCAGCAGAGGTTCCCTTCTTTACTTCTAAGCCCACAGGGAGAGGAGCTAGAATCCTTCTTTCAGTGCATCGGTCTTTTTTTTCCTGAGTCCTGATCCCGTGAAACCTCTGAAAAACTGATGGTGACAACCAGAGCAGTACAGGCACCCAGTGATCAGTTTTATTGACAGTGTCATGGACCTGTGGGAAGAAAATAGCCTAAACCGAGTGTCCCAGACAGAGCCTGCAAGATGTGCACTGGTTGGATCCCACCCTTTCTTTTTTTTTAAGTAAAAAGCAACTCTTTGCTAGGTTTGCCTTGTTATCAGTTGATGAGATTAATCCAGAACCCACCTCTTGCCCCCAGCCCTGCGGGAATCCAGGTTGACTGCAATGTCAAGCAAGTCTAATAAATAATTTGGATGGAGTCAGTGCATTTAGTCAAACAAATAACTTCATTCAAAGGGCAGAATGGATTTTGTCAAAAGCCTTTTTTCATTATGTCAAAATGAAGAAAAAATTGTGCAGCCCTTTCATTCTGTCACCACAAAGGCATTTGTTCAAGCTTCTGGCTTTGCTTGACATAAAAAATGTAGTTGTCAAGCCCCACACAGTGAATTGCTCTTCCCCACCCTGTTAGCATGAGCACACAACCCCTCACTTCTGCACTGGGAGGAAGGGGCATGAGTCTCATCACTGCACAGAGACACTTCTTGGATGGGTCTCTGGTGTGGAGAACAAACAGCAGATGGTCCATGGGGAAGAGGAAGCAGCATACCCAGGCTGGTTGTATCCAGTGCTGAGGAAGACCTATTCCAGTCCTCCTGAGCTGTGTGTGTCCCTTCCCTGTGTCCCAGATCACCTCCACCAGCATCCCAAGACATGTTCTGCAGCAGGATGCAACACTGAGTGCCCAAGGGAAATTCAGACATCCCATACTATTTTGAAAAATCCCTCACCCCTTCATTAAAATCACTTTGCTAAATTCAGCATGTAGACATCAAACATACATGTGAGCAAAAACTGGAAAGCGGGAAATACGTGTTTGGCATGTCTTTCATTATATTTGTTAAAAGCAAACAAACAAAAATTAAAAGGAAGACTAGAACCTATGGGCAAAATGCTGGGCACTAGAAGTCTATTTATTTACAGTCACAATGAGAGACAAAGAGAGGGTTCAGAGCAGAGTCATGGGTGATACCTTCTGCGTATCTTCTCAGACAAAGTGAAGCCACCCACACACACCATCTTGGAGTGATGTGTGCTGCACTTTACCACCTAAGTCTTCGTATGCACTGTAGTCCACAACCAAACTTCCAACCTGCCATTCAAAGCCAGCACCCCGCCCTGAGGTCTCCCAGGGCCATGATGATGGTTTAGCTGTAGTAGGACATACAGCTGCCCAGCTGGGCACTACAAGTCACAGGAACAGGGCAGGCACTGTACAGTTCCCTCCAACAAAAGACTGTGCACCCAGAACATTGTCCCACCCACAAGTACACATAAACCTTGCCTACCTTAATGCAATAAATTCCTCCGACATAAAAGGTGCCCCACATATGGCAATAGCCTAATCAGGCAGCTGACTCATAGCTGTTGGGGAAAAGAGAGCAGACATCAATACAGCATGCTATTCTTAGGTTTTGAGTGGTGCTCTGTTGCCTGAGAGGACATAAAGAGCTCAGGGAGACATGATCCTGTACTGGATTAGCACAACTTCATGCTGCCCTATTCTTCCATCTCGACTGAAGGAGCCCCCACACCCTCAGCCTCCTTCACCTTCTCACTTCCCACACCACGGAGCAGACTTGGACAGCCATCCCTTTCCTCCTAGCACAAGCTCATGCCCCTCAAGCCTTTCTCAGGCCCCTTGGCTCTTGCACATCAGCCTTGTGCAGCTGCCACAAGGTGGATCAGTGTGGAGCCCCCCATGCTGCAGGTGGTTGGAGCATTGGCAGTGCAGAGGAGGGTCCACAGTCAGCCCTGCACACCCACCCCCTCCTCAGGCGCCATGGGGCTCCTGCCTGCATGGACAGCGGGAACAAGGACTGCTCCCTGGGCTGGGAGTGGGGCATTTCACATCCTTACCAGATGTGGTGGGGTGGGAGGCACACGGAGTCCCACATCCATGCTGAGATACATCTCAATATGACTACCAGCAGAATGGCAAAGCAGCCTTTCATTCATATGTAGCAAAAGAATAATGAGTTCATTAGATACCAATTGATTGATAAAGAGGGATTTATTGAAAGGTCTAATGTGTGTAGCCAAAATTAGTTTGCCATGTAATTAACTAAAAATGACTTAAGCAATGCATTCTTAATTATTATCTTAGTACAGCCAACTTGTAAGAAATTTCAAGCATTTAATTGGCATTTGATAGAATAGCTATAGCAAGCTAATTAGGTACCAAATTATGGAATGCGCTAATTGATATTTAATAAGTATGTCAATTGGTATCTAACTACCCAATATGTTATAGCTATCTTGGAATACGTCAATTAAGTGCCTAAAGATCTTCTTCAAGTAGATTATAAATGTAATCTATTAAGGATGTAATTTGCAACATTTTTTGATTATGGATTGTAACTTATTTTCTTCCTGAATATGTTATTGCTATTCGCAGACTCATTCATACAATATCATGTTCATAATTTTGCCTACATGAGCAACTTTGGCAGCTGATGCTTTCCTGGGCTATATTCCTCTCTCTCTTATGCCAGTGTAAAGATTTACACTCCCTGCACAGGACCCAGAGGGGGACATCTGAAGTGTATTTAGCAGCACGACAGCCACAAACGTGACAGCGCTAGGATTGGTTTAGCCGCACTTGGTGTCTAACCACAACATTTTGGTTGCTGTCGAGGGGTGATGAGTCGGAGAGAGGCCAACTGGCATGACCTGTTCACCTGCAGGGCGGTGGCACGGGCTCAGCCCTGAGCCCCTTGTTGTGTGGTTTAGTTCATCATCAGGAAAAATCAGGGGAAGCTGATAAAGTCAGCGGCATTGCACGAGTCTGAACGAGGCGAGAGTTTTTCTCTGCAAGTTTGTTTCCTGAAAGATCATAAAAATTGCTGCTCTCAGGATGGGAACAAGAGGGGGTAGTGCATGAGAAGTAGCTTAATTTAAAGGGTAAGATGTCCTCAGTGCCTCTCAGGAGGCAGGCATTACATCTCGGGATGTCAGGCTAGCTCGCTTAGCTCCTAACAGGATTTACCTGTTACTTGAACACTCCAGTCAGCCTGAATCCCCAGGGAATTTCACTAAAGAGTTAATTTAAAGCACAGTGATGACCATGGTTATTTTCTTTTGATTTCTTTGATACAAGTTGCCATTTGTGCTATGCCTTCTGAGGTCTGTTCCCTAAAGCAATCCACACATCTCTTTGTATCATGTGTAAGTATAAGGTTCGTATTATGAGAGGTGCAGCACATAACATTAGTGTTGTAGCGATCTGAGCACTTTATCTTCATGAATAAAGTACCCAGCTGCTCTTGAATTCAACTGAAAAAAATATGCTGCCACTCGTAACAGCAATACATTTTCAGTTACTAATAACAACTGTTGTCATGGAAACAGCCGGTCCAGCATGAATGTAAGGATTTGCTTTCAGGTCAGTGCTGTATTAGTCAGCAGCCTTTCAAAACCTCATCTCCCCGGCGCAGAAGTCTCCTGTCCAATTTACTCTCTACAGCACTTTTTCTCCATTGTGAATTACTCAAAATTAATTACATTTTATGACAATTGTGCGCAGCTCCTTTTCAACTCTACTCTGTGTATAATTACTTGGAAATGTTTTACGGAGGCTAAAAGAAAATTTCATAACTATATCCAGGTTTGGGAGGTGGTTTTTGTTGTTTTTTTTCCCCATAGGAACAGTAACAATAGTAATAGGCTGAATTATCTTTATGATCATTAATAATAATAGAGCATTTGGTGGAGAGATGGGCAGGCACTTGGGATGTGTCTGGGCTCCCTACCCCTTTCGGGGTCTGTGAATTGGCTGGTGAAAGGGGCAGTGCAGGGGGTTGCAGTCAGCTGGGGAGGGTGTGTGGGGGTCTGGTGCTGCTTCCTGGGCTGCAAGGCTCATTTTGAGCCCCTGTGCTGAATGTGGGTAAATGGAGTTTGCTCCATCCCAGCCCTGTGGGTTCATTTCTGCAATTTCCATCAATCCTGTGGACAGTCAACTGGAAGAAGCCCATGTCCTTCAGCTCCCAGCCAACCATGTCACAGCCACAAAATGCTCCTTCCCCACCAGGAAAGTAATGCCAGTGGAGACTGGCTGTGGAGTCCGGGCTTCTCACCAGGGAATGAAATTTCAGGATGGAGTTAGGCTCCTGAAAGGCACTTTGGGATCATTTCTTCTGGCTCTCTGAAGTGTCAAATACCCAGAGCTTCTGTTGATGCCAGCAGGAGCAAGAAGGGTGTCAGCCCTTTTTACAGCCTGATTTAGTTCTTGATTAACTGCTCTGCCTCTCTTACCAGAGAGAATCAGTCCCATTCACAGTGTGGGCACACCAAGCCTGTGAGCCCCCTGCTCCTTCTCACGTACCTCTCAAAGCTCCCTCCTACACAGACATATCCCTGCTGTTTCCTGAAAGGAAGAACAAAAATTTGCATTTTATTTCTACCATTCTAGGACAAAACTTGCTGGAAAATATCCCCAGACATGAGTGCATACAAAGGAGCTGGTGCTGCTCCCATACATCACCTGTGACTGTGGTCCAGATTTCTCATGCAGTGAGGAGCAGGGTTTAGTCCTTCTTCCTTCCCAGCCCTGCTCCATCCAGTTTCTTTCCTTGTAGGTCTGCTCCTATGCTCATCCCTATGCCTCCTCCTTGGTACTTTTATTTTTCTCCACAGTCATTCCATTTTTATTTCCTATCTATTGCCACTCTTTTAAATACCATAACCTAAAAATCAAATGAAACCACAGTATCTTTTATTCCAGGGATGGACTGACAGCCCTGGTTGGAGGGTGAAGTCCTTGTGCTGCTGTGAGGATAGCTACATGGATATAGTAAAAATTAGCAAGGGGATGGTGGCTCAGGAAGGTTTTCTGACAAAAGAGACAGAATACACTTTAGGGAGGGAGTGACTGGTTTCAGGAGAGTTGCAGATTTCAGCATCTCTTGGTGCTTTTGGGCATTTTGGGTGCTTGCCTTGATGGGGTGCCCTATGGCGGGGACACATCCCGCTGAAGAGCAGGTCCCAGCTCTGCATGGGAGGAGGGAAGGAATAAATATGAAAAACATCAAGAGCCTCAAACAGAACATTTCTGATCTGGAGTCAAACCTCTCCAAAGACACAGCTGGGCAGGATTTTGAGTTGAAAGATGCAAAGGGAGGAAAGGCTCTGACTTTCAGGGTCAGGATGCTGCCAACAGAGAAGGGACAAAAAGGACTAACAGGAGCTGATCTCCAAGCAAAGGATGTTTCCTGTATGCCTGTGTATCTCCAATCCGTGGAGGTCTGCCTGCAGGCCTGCCTCCTTCACAGCTAACTGAGCAAGGCTCAACAGTGGAGATAGTTTGCTTAACCTTGAATACTATGTAGAAAATCAATACTGATAATGATAACAGGATGGGAAGGAGCCTGGCAAAGATTGCTGAAGAAATGTTTGATTTGTCATTTCACTCAAAGTCCTGCTCACTCAGGTGGAACGCATGGTCTCACCGTTTGCCTATTAACCTGACCCTTATTGATTGATTCATGGGTGCTTTGAGGGGTGGAGGGTTTCTGGAGGTACTGCTCTTACATCTTGGGCCACAGCGAGTGCATTGTCTGCACAAAACCAGGCTGCGCCTTAGAGTAGTTATGTCAGATTTGGTTTGATATTGTTCATATTACCTGAATCACAGAAAATCATTCTGGTTCATGGGGCCCTCTCTGCTCTCAGCAATCACCCCTCTCACTCAGAAATCCCCCTTCTGAATGAATCACCCTTCCCAAAGCAATGTGGGTGGCTGGAGCTGCCCAGAGAAGACTTTAATGGGGACATTGTGTGTTTGCATTCAAGGTTTTTGCCCAAAGCTGAGGTGCATACCACATCCAGGAGGCCTCCAACCACCCTGTCCAGAGACCACCACAGCCCCCAGCCCACCCAGAACTCTACCTATAGCTCCCCAAAGGTTTCTTCCTTCTCTGAATGGGCAGGCCAGCCTCTTCCTTCTTCTCCGAGACGAAAACAAATAAATGGAGGGCAAACATGAATAAAGGTATAAACCCCAAACTGTAACATTTCTTTCTCTGGGTCCGTGGTGAGAATATTTAGAAGATGATGCAGAGACTGTGGTCTGAGTGTCTCTCTCCTCCCATGTCTTAAGAGGAACTGAGCTGGATCAGCACTTGCTCAGGAGATGCTCAGGCACACCTATGAGATGGTGAAGGGCTTAAACCTGTAGTTCTTCACCCTCAGATGTCAGCCTAAGCAGGGATTAAGGTGCCAGCCCAAACTTTGGGATGTTTGTGCTGATGCTGGATTCTGCCAAGGGGGACCTTGTGTCTTGGTTCAGCTCCAGCTCCAATAACCACACTCAGCCTCCTTCCTGCCCTTCCTTCTGAAAGCTATCAGAAAGCCAGTTGACTTAAACTTCTGCAGGTGTTGGGACATGCTGCAGCAGTGATTTTAGTGATCTTTGACACAGCTGCCAATGAAGGCTTTAAAATGCTTTAGGAACCTTTGGTAAAAAAAGCATGAGAAATAATGGTCATTAACCCATGCTGGGATTACAGGGGCCGGATCCAGATGGCTATCAGGATCAATGTGGAAGTTCTGACATCCCAATACTCTGGATGAGATTCCCAGAATGCTGTACTGCCCTGTAACCTAAAAGAGCCATGGGCTCATGGGGCCAGTGGTGCTTACAGGCAGCAGAACAGGTCCCTGGCTGGTCTTGCTGCTCCACAGGATGACCTCCCGTGTCTGCTGCCTGTTTGGGACCCCCATCGTATCATAGATGAAGTGAAACATTTTCAGCCTCCTGAAACTTATTGCAGCTTTGAAACCTCTCTGCCAGGCCACTGGGCCGTGGTGGAGGCTGGTCCCAGAAGCTATTTAATAAATTGAATTAGGAGAATTAGAAGTCCCTGCTCATTCCTGTATGTCATGGTTTAACCCCAGCCGACAACTGAGCATCACGCAGCCGCTTGCTCACTCCTTCCCCCCTTGGGAGGGATGGGAAGGAGAATTGGACAAAAATGTAAAGCTCGTGGGTTGAGATAAAGACAGTTTAATATGATAGCAGGGGAAGGTAAAATAATAATAATAATTAGCTGCCAACTTCCCCTAGTTTATATACTAAGCATGACAGCATATGGTATGGAATATCCCTTTGGCCAGTTTGGGTTGACTGTCCCGGCTCTGCTCCCTCCCAGCTTCTAGTGCACCTCCTCACTGCCAGAGCATGGGAAGCTGGAAAGTCCTTGACTTGGAAGCACCACTTTGCAACAACCAAAACATCAGTGTGTTATCACATTATTCTCATGCTAAATCCAAAACACAGCATTGTACCAGCTACTAGGAGGAAAATTAACTCTATTCCAGCCAAAATGGGGACATTGTATTACTTATTGTTTACTCAGTAACACACAGGCCTTCATCAAAAAGCTTTTCACAGATTAGTCAAAAACAGAAGGAAAAACTAGCTTAGAAAATACAACCACCATGCCTCCACCTCAGCCAGAAGACCCATATCTTGCAAGTCAAGCATATTAAGAACCTGAAAATGTAATAGGAACATGACATGTGTCCTGAGAGCCATCCCAAAAGGGAAGGGACACCCAAATGCCCAGACTGGCTCAGCCAGACCTGCCTGTGCCACCTCTCAGCACTTGCCCAGGTGTGCCTTGCATTTTACTGCAACAGCTGTGACTTTACTGCTGAGATATCCCTCGTGTTGGAGAAGATCCAGATTTTATTCACAGCTCACTACTTTCTACCTTTTTATTATTCTGTTATATGCTCTGAAAATCTTCAAAAAAGTGTCCTGGCCAGGGTGCAGATGATGTTTTTGTTCTTACCAGTGTATGGCGCATTGAAAAACAAGATGACAACAAATCGAGAGCTAAAAGAAGCTTGGCTCTTCTATAATGTACAACGTATGCTGAAATAAATGAGTCTTCAAAATGATAATGTTCTTACCCCCCAGGCCTGCTCTGCCATGAAGCTGGCCTTCTGGAGTAGGAGCTACATTTGCAGCTCATTATGTATGCTGGAATTGTTCCCTTCTCCCTTTTTGAATTTGTTTGCAGACTGTAATGGGACCCTTTCTGGTTCTTCCTCATATTCTCTGAATTGTTTTATAGGAGTGAAATGGAGGGGTTTGGTATATTGAATATATTTAGTATTTAAATGCTGAGAATTTGCAGGACACAGCAGAGACTGCCTCTTGCGATAAGAGACATTATTATTGTTGTGAATAATTCCTTTAAGATTCCATCTTAATCATTCTGCTATTGAAATGGAAGAATAAAGTAATAAATGGTTTGAATAGACTTGATTAAAAAGAATAATTATATTTCTTGGGTGGGTTAAATATATAAACTCATCGTGGTTTTGCATTCTTCTAGCATTTGCGAGCTTTTCTTTTCAATAAGCGCATGCCTCGCTTATGGGAAGGAGAGAGGCCTCTTGGCAACGAGGTTTGGGTCCTCAGTGGCCTCCACCATGCTCTGCTTGGGGCAGAGAGAGCGCTTGATGCACACAGCAGCCCCTCAGCTGAAGCCAGGCACTGTTTATATTTTCCTGCCCTGCTTTGGGGCCAAATTTTTACCAGAAAATCTGACCTCTGGGAGATGCACGACCTCCTTTGGGATCTTCTTTCACCACCTCTCTGGGGCAACTGCAGGGGCTCATGATGCTCACGGTGAGCTGTGATGCAAGGAGGAAAGACCCATGGTGCTCCCACTTCCCTTGGGGAAAGAACTCCAGGAACCAGGCAAAAAAGGCAGGTGTCGCATCAGCAAGGACTCCCTTGCCAATGTTGACAAGCATTAGAGGCTGCTAACAGCCAGCTGAGCATCCCTCCACATGCTCACCTGCACACCCTCTGCCACGGGTAAGCCTTAACCTTCCCACTGGAATAAACTAGGGAATGGTGTTTCCTTTCTGCTAGGAATCCTGAGATTGTGACATTTTATTGTGCCCTAGGTTAGGAGGAAATTCACCTGTTTTGTCAAATCAAGTACCCCAAGGTGTTTCTTACCGGTGTCCTGGATGTTACGTAGGACAATGCTTCAGGTGAAACGTTCGCACCTAACTGCAGTGGTGTGTGCACCTTACTGAAGCGTCTACCATTTTGCTTAGTAAAGATTCCTTCTCTACCTTAAATCCCCACTGATAGCTTTCCAAAGACGAATACGGGATGGGCAAAAATCCACATTTCATTGAATCACCATCTCCTGAGGGAAGCTGCTCTTCTGGAACTCATCCTCATCCCTAGTCACCTTTTTAACCCCCACGGTGCTCCCAGGTCTGTCCTTCTCTGTTTTGGTACTTGAAAACTTTTGCTAGAGAAGAATTTGTTTCCAACCTACATTTCACTTTCTGCTCACGTCAGACAGTGACTGCCTGTCTCCCTCTCCCCCTGCAGATCTGATCGTAGATGCTATACTACTAAGGCTTCATTATTTTTACAAAAATCTTCTCCAGTACAGTATGAAGTGTTATAAATAATTAAAGAAACAATAGAGTTGTCAAAAAAAATGAACAAAGTATATTTTGAGATGCCTGCTCTTGGCTTATCTGGGGTTTGTTCAGTTGACAGTTGAATCTCAGAATCTCAGTCCCTGGAAATATCCACCAGAAATGCAACCAGTGAGGTTCAGCCATCTAGCAACAAGGAACATTTGTCTTTCCCCAAGAGCCATCTAAGAACAGGGCTGGACATCAAATACCATGTATAAAACACCAAGTGCCAATCTCTCTTGGCCTTTCCAGGGAAAGCAAGGGCCCAAAACACATCCAACCATGCATCCAGAAGTTAGCAAGACCTCTTGTATGGTCTGCTTTGTGTGATGCTAATGTTCCAAGTGAATGCCTCATTGCTCTGCACAATAAACCTTCTTCTCTTCATTCAGTGCTCTTTTCCAGAAGGTCTTCTTTGTCGCCATGACGACAAATAAATTGCTTCTTGTTCACTGAAATCTGCTAAAAAGCTCGTTATTAAGCTAATGTGCCCAGGGTGGCAACACAGAAGAGGACGACAGTCCTGCTTCAGTGAAGGATGCTTTCTTCTTGGTTTCCCATGTGGACAGCACTTCTCTGGGGTCTCGCAGTATGCCTGCTCTGGGCATCCCTCTCATTTGCTTTCAGCGATGTTCAAAAATTAAAGACATTTCAGAGAGAGGCAGAAAAACTCGAGTGTGAGCCAAAGACACCGATAACTGCTCACCCTTTCCATCTGTCTCTCTGTCTACCGCTGTACTCTTTCCAAGCACACTGACACATCCATACCAGGGTTTGTACTGGCCTCCAGCACACTGAAACCCAGACTGTGTCCTAAGTGCTGGTGCCAGTGCCACCAGTGTCCTACTCACCATCACCTCCAGCTTCCCCACAGCCTCCCGTATGGTGCTCCAAAGGGGAAATGCCAACATGGGAAGAAGACATAAAATGGAGTGCATGTTGGGTAAGTGCCTGTCATCCTAGCAGGGACCGCTGGTTGGAGTGAGATCTGAGCAAGCTGTGGTGCGGGTTTCTCATGTCTCTGGTGCATCGCCTTGGAGAAGGGACCTGAGAGTCACAGAGCAGTTCAACATGGTATGGATGAACCCCGTGAAAATCCCCAGGAGATGATGATGTGCTCTCATGGGTTGCCAACACCATTTAGCATTTCAGGGTTAGCTTGTTCCTTTACCAACCACAGTGTTTTTTACCGGCTTTCTTGCTCTCCCCACAATCCAAAGTGCTAAAAGGTCCCGTGAGAGTAAATGGTGAGAGCTTTCATGTGGTTACTGTCACTAGGGAAACCACTTCCTTGTGATTCACATGTTCTGTGAGTCTCTCTTCATTTCTCTCTGCATTCAGAAAGGTAATATTGTGCTGGTACGTGTTGGGGGGATGGGGCAGGGAACAGGCAGAGGCAGCAGGAAAATGTATTAGCATGAAATTGATTGCAGGGGTTTGGAAAAAACCTGAGTATCATGTCAGGCTGAGGTACAGCTAATTACTAGGAAAGGGTAAGTATTCAAAACTAGCAAAAATATCACTGTGTGGGACTCACTGTGACAGTCCCACAAAAAAAAAAAAAATTGGCCTTTTCTCCCCTTCTAGTATCAGTTTCCTTTCCCCTTCAACCTGATCACAGGTGTTTGAGCCTAAAATGAGCAAAATTAAAACAGGC
Source organism: Rhynochetos jubatus (assembly GCA_027574665.1). Lineage (NCBI taxonomy): Eukaryota > Metazoa > Chordata > Aves > Eurypygiformes > Rhynochetidae > Rhynochetos > Rhynochetos jubatus. Next base: position 14,822,300 of record CM050665.1, on the reverse strand, counting down.
AGACAAATTGCCACCGTGTCTCTTCTCTTCCTAAGGTCAGCCTGGTGGGAAGTGCCCTCTGCCCACCTGGGTAAATGGTCTGGGAAGCAGGGGGTTGCCCGGCAGGTCACCGAGATGCAGAAGCACAGTGCTCTGGCTCGTGGCAGCGCAGCAGTACTACTGGGCTGATGCTATCAGCTGGAATGAGAAAGAAACAGCTGGAATATTGGAGGGGTAGCAGAAACTCAGGATTCGGAGAACACCCCAAAAATGCACAGGCATTTGAAGATGAGAGCCCAGGAACAAGTTCCCTCAGGGAAGACCAGGAAGCCCTTGGTTCTGTCATGTTTCTCAGCCTTCAGACTGTGTCCAGCATAAAGAGTCGCATAAAGTGATGTTTCCTTCAAGCACAAGCAAACATGTTTATTCTTGCTTACAGAAAAAAAATTACTACCCTTTACGTGAAGGGAAATTTTTTCACAGAGATTATTTTTGATCTAAAACCAGTTAGCCATTTAGATTAGTTTTTGCTAAACACGTCCTCTTTCACAGGAAAATTGTGATTTAGCAGAGATAAAAGAATTAAACATCTGAAAACCAAGAGGCCGCAGTCAGCCCTCAGCTCAGTCGATTTCACGGTGTGCACCTAGCACAAGGGAAGCCACCGAGTCTTTTAAAGGGTTCCCATGTGAGCCTCGAGCTGGGGATGTGTCCTGGAGATTCATTTCACCCTTGTGTCTGCTCCATCCCTCACCTCCCTTCGCCCCACCTTGCTGAAATCAGCTTCGTGCTGGCTCAGTTTGCTGCCCCGCAAATTGAGTTGACATTCAGATACCTTTTATAGCCATAGAAGGTGGGTGCTTAAAATCAAATGAAGATGAATATATTTGCTGACATATAATTGTTTTCTTTAGTAATTGCACTCAGATCTCTTTACATTTGATCATTAATGCTGGGTGACGATTGTTTGTGAAATGTCTTGTTGTTTCTGATGAATCCTATGAAAAGTGACATTCTTGATTATTTTACCAAGCAGTGGATTACCCTGGGTTTTACTGCTAAGCAGTATTGATAGACCTTGCACTGTCTTTTACCGTTCTGTCTAATAAACAGAACTTGGTTTCTTCTCCCTGTGCTGAATCCTTTATCATACACGAATGGAGGAAAAGGGAGCTTTTGACGCTGCAGCTTCCGGGGTGTTTTCCTGGCAGTGCCCTGTCCCGAGGAACTGGGCAGGGGGCTGGAGACCTCAGTGCTGCTCCAACATGGGGCTCGAAGAGGGGATCCTGAACAATGAACCCCTTCCTGGAAGCAAAACAGCATTCCCAACGCTTTTTGTTCACACATGGGATTTCAAGTTTTTCTGCTGGTATTTTACGCAGCTGCTGAACGGGAGGCAAAGGGCTTGGCAGAGGCATAGTGTGGTACCAAAAGGGAGATCTCGGCACTTCTTCACCTGCTGAGGCCGGAGTTATGTCTGTCTGACCTTCAGCGCTTTGGGCAGGAGGCAACAGAAAAGCTTCACAAGTGGCTGTCATGTTTCTCATATTTGGAAAATAATGTCTTCTGAGATCCTGCTGTCCCATGACAAACCCACAGCTAAAGGGAAGCCGGGGCAGGGAAATTGGAGAGGAGGGGAGGGTATAATGTGTCTCATCCCAGAAGACAGGGACACCCTCCCTCTGGCTGTTGTGGCCTGGACCCAGGGAGGCTTGGTGCCAAGACGCCAGTGGCAGCGTTCAGGGCACAGGACTCCATGGGCAGCCAGGAGACCCATGGCCCCAGTGGAAAATGTCCCTTCTGCCAAAAAGCTCAGCCCCCAGCCCAAGGTCAAGCTGGGAGCAGGATCCCTGGGCTTGAGGATGCTTAGTGCTGCAGGCTCCCAGTAACATGCCGGGGCTGGGGAACCCCCAGGTGCCCCCAGGGATGCCTGGTGGCTGTGCCTCGTAGGCGGCCATCCTATGTGTGATGGGGCTGAGCTGGCATCTGCTGTTCATAAACCTCAGGGCCTCCAGAAGCAGGTGAGTGATCAAAGAGGGAAAGCGAGAAGAAGCACACACACGAGACTCTCCATCCCTCCCAGCCTAATTGAGCTAATTAATTTAGCAAAGATACAGTGCACCATAATTTGCCTAATTCAGTAAGAAGATACGCAGCAGCAGAAAGTCCTGCTAGCAAGGATCATCTTCCAGTGGGGTTGGTCCTGCCAGGGGCTGAGCACCCTCCGGCACCTGCAAAACCCTTACAGGTCCCATCAGACCCATCAGCGCCCACCGCAGGCTCAGCACCATGCCGGGTCTAGCCCCTAAGGAGAAAAAAAACCCCAAACCATTCCTCATCGCAGAGGCTGCAATTTCTAACCTGAATGAAGTCACTTGAAACCGAGCCTCTGATTGTCAAGAGCAGTTAAATCCTCATCTGCTCTCGCTTGTTTATTCTCCCAGCGTTAGGGTCCCTTTCCTGGTGTGATTAGAAAGCTCCCAGCATAATGGGGTTTCACAGATTCCCCTCTACCAGAGGCTGCTTTCCTGCCTTCCTATTTTTTTCTCTCCCTCTTAATGAAACTGTTGTGTGCTCATCAGAGAAGTGTTTCTGGATACGGATAAAGATGTGGAAACTGCCATAATAGGAGGCTGAACTTAACAGGCAACTGCACGCTGAATAGAAACCATTAAAACCCTTCTGCAACTGGCACGGGTGTAGCAAAACAAGAGGGACTTCTATGCTGAAATGGAATGCAAAATGAAAATTACATCTAGCTGAGGTCATTTCTTGCATGATGTATCTTGGGAAAAGAGGGGTTTCTCTTCTTTCCCTGAGACATTCAGAAATTCAAAATAAAAGCTTTTAATTTAGGTGAGCGTCAAGGCAGAACAGCACAGGCAGGATCCGAGACCGGTGTTAATTTTGCCTTGATTTTTTTCTCCCTATCTGGCAATCTTTAAGAAAAAAAATCTTGACATTTTTGTTTCCTTATTTGCTTGTCTTCCCAATATGTCAAGAACAAGACAAGATTATAACACAATCCCTGCATTCAGCAAAGGACATATATCCGCCATCCCAACAGCCTGGTTCTTCCCTTTAATGTAAACTATCGCATTTACCCAAGTTATTGCTATAGATGTAACAAGCCACATCTATTTTAATCAGCTTGTTTATGAGCATCCTTACATTTCCAAATTGCACAGGAGCTCTCTTGCTAAATACCCCTTTCTTTTTCAGGTAAGATAATTTCTAGGACAAAATGTCAGAAAGCTCAACACATCCCTTCAATTACTGTTGTGCAGATTTTCTCTGAGCTACTGGACAATAAGTAGCTTTCAGGAAAGCATTAAGTAGATTTGCCCTCAAGGGTTTGCATTTCAGTAGAGTCACAGTTATTTTTGTAAATACAAAAAAAAAAAAAAAAGGAAAGGAAAGAAAGAAAAGCAGGAAAAAACCCCCATACATAATGCCTTTCCCCCAGCCCCAATAAGACAGACAGGGGCTAGACAACTGCTTATTATCTGAGAACCTTGAATCAGATAGGAAAACCAGAGTTTCTAATGTCTTCAAATGTCACAGCATTATGATTTATACCAGCACACAGTCTACCACGCTTCATTATAGAGGAAAAAAAATAAAAACAATTGAATTACCGAGCTAATGTCTTCCCCCTTTTTTTTTTTCAGACCTCTTCGATACTAGTCTGAGGATATAAAATACATCATTAGTTTTTTTTAAGCTTGTCTCTAATGATGAAAAAAATAATGGGGCATGAAACCCAGACTTAACAAAACAAAAATACAAAACACAGCATTTTACAGACTTTACGTAAACATAATGTGACAATGCACTTCCTTTCATTCTCTGCTATGACAGTTAATTCCAGACCAGGAAAACTGTCAAAAATGTTTAGTTCTGCTTGGGTTGAGTTAATTACAGGCCCTGGGGCTGTGTTGACTTTCTCCTGCTAATGGCACTGTGCTACAGGTAAAAATCCATTTGCGAGAATGTTTTCAGAGCTACAGATCTAATTTACTGAATATCAAATATTTATGCCATTGCAATTAAAGTGACAACGTTCCACCCCTCTTCACCATGCAAGCTCGGGCTTTTTAATAGAATTTATTATACAGTAAACATTTGGTAAAAAGTTTTGCTCGAGCTTATAATGTAAAAGCTTTGAATATTTTATTGATTTTATTTCTTTTGCATTCAATCCCTATCAACACTGGAGCGTTATGAACTTCTGCAGCACATAAAAGACCATTTTTTACTGTCAGAGCCTTATAAGCTTGCATGTAAAAGCTGGGGCTGAAGGGTGGAGGCTTCATTATCGCTGCAGCCTTCCCTGTCACGCAGGGAGGAAGAGGAGGAACAGCACCGAGAAGGGACGGAGCGCCAGGACAAATCCTCCAAGGCAGGAGTTGTAGCACAAGGGAAATAATTTTTCCTCATTAGATAAACAGACGAGTGGATTACTCCTGATTTGCATCGGGGACCTTCCCCGGCGACGCGGGATGCCCACAGCCACCCGAGTCACGGCACGCTGGTGCATGGACTGCTGCTTCCCGCGGGAGTGTGGGGGTTTTAATGAGCACCTTGGAAGTCTGTGAGGCTAATGAGGCTCTCGGTGACGTGGGTGAAAGCGGAGGGTGTCCAGGGGAGGGGAGGGGTTTGCTTTCTCCTTTGCTGTTTTGGTTTGGTTTTTTGACAGCAGAGTTCAGGTTGCAAATTCTGCACTTAGGGCACTTTGTGCAACTCTATCCCATTCTTACCGGGAGAGCATTTACCCGTTATTTGGCTCTGTTTATCACAAACCTGGGAGGTAACTACTGTTTTTTTTTCCCCACGTGGTTTGATAAACCTGCGCAGGCTTATTTGCTTTGGCTGAAGTTATTTTTAAGTTGCAGAGAGAAAATCAACAACAACAAAATTGGTTCTGAGCACCTGTTTTAATATGCTGCTTTTGATTAAAATCCTAAATACTTTCTGCAAAGAAAAGGGCTGCACAAAAGTCAAGTAAATGGGGTGAAGGGCCACAAAAGTTGCCAGTTCTGCTTTAGGAGCAGCCAATGGCTGTAGCATCCACGCTAGCCCTGTTGGGTGGTCCACAGTTGCTGGATTAGGGACGTTATAGGAATGTTAGCAACATCATCCTGTCTTGTTCATCCACTCAGTGACCTGTTCTCCATGGATTTGTGCCAGCCCTTTCTGCCCCCACTGCCTCCTTGGGGCAGTCAGCTCCAAAAGTCTGCTGTGAAAAGCAGTGCTTTCTCTGACTTATTTTTAAACCAATCTCCCACCAGCTTTATTGAATTCCCCTTGAGCTGCTCTGCAGCTTCTTCATCTCTGCACTGCTCCTTTGTCCTTTTGCCTCATTTTTATGTAGTTCTCTGCTTAAAGCCAAACATCCATGTAGCAGGCGGATTCAGCTTGCTGTCCGTGTTAATGTGCCAAGCCTGATAGAGCAGAGGGGATGTCCTGCCACTACCTTCTGAATCGAGGCTAAATCAGACCAGCATTGCTCCTCCCAGGCTGTAAGGCTGGTTGCTCTAGGACGCATCTTCTGTCACGTCCAAAGGTGCAATCTCTTCATCTGGGCCCAATGAGGCACCGACCTGGGCTGTGCGTGGGGAGCTGACATTTCCCACAGTCACTACCTGGCCTAAATTTGCAGCTTTGCTCATCCCACTTAACGTTTCCTTGCCACTGTTGTCAGGGTAGTACCATCCTGTAGCACATTTTTATTATTAGACCTCGGGTTTTCCACGCACAGGGATTCCCCAGAGCTCCTCTGTGCACCTAGTATTTTAATGCTTTTCTTCTCTGCATTATCACATGCCCTGCCACCCTCCCACCATCCTGCTCTGCTGTTCCCATAATGTGGCAATGTGGTAATGTGGTAAAGTGGCAACACTACATTTCTTGGATTACCCTCCCTCTATCATGGCTCCTTGATGCCCACTGAGTGGAGACTGATGTTTATACCAAGCAACCTAGGTCCCTGCTTAACCGTAGACCACTGATGTTGGCACAGGAGCTCATGGAAGTTTTGCTATGGCTCTGGTGCTTCATACTAGGGCTGCCAGGCAGCTGGATCACAGGTTGCCCCATCTGCCGCCTTGATTTATTTGAATTGTGATGCTCATGCCTAGCTGGTCCTTTTGGAGATGTGCTGAGGTATGTCCACTAAGCTGAACAAGTCAGCTGAACCAGGTGTTCTTCCTCATCAGGACTCCCCAGTCCCTAGCCTAAATATGCCCCTAGGACCCTTGGACCATGCTCACTATCACCCTGGCTCTGCCATGATCAAGGTGTAGTCCATCCCTTCTGTCCCGGATCCTTATCTCCTCCCTCTGCCAAATCTCTCCTCTGTGCACCATTCACTTCACCTTCACACCGAGCCTCCCAAATCCTGCCTGTCCCTCAGTCCTCAGGTTTGACATCACAGCATCACTGAAGGATGCGACTGCAGCAGTCCTGGAAATAAGACCCTGCCAAGCAGCCTGCATTTAACCTCCAGGATAGCCACCTTTTTCCCAGGATAGCTGCTGTCTGCTTGCCTACATCATCAGTATCAACATGGGCCAGAACCACCAGCTGTCCCCACGACCATGCCAGTTATTTATCTGGATCTCTCCTGAGGCCTGCCCCCTTTGCACCCACAGACAAATACAAAGCTCATCTGACACCACAGATCAGCACTGTGTCTAATCAATGCATTTCCTAATGTCACCACTTGTGTCTCCTTGTCTTACAGGATCCTCTGCTGTGGGAGCATCCTTGATGTAAGAAGACCTTGGAGGGCAACAGTCAGCCACCGGACATCCTCCCTTGCCAGCAGATTCCCTCCTTCTCTGGCACTTACACCTTTCTCAGCAATACAGGGGCTGTCCCAGTGGAGCCAGGACTGCGGTAGGACATCCCTGCAGACCTCGTGGAGGAGCTGCTGCTCCCCTGAGCCACCCCATTAAGCACCTCTCACGGCAGGAGAAGACAAGTGCAGGAGAGAGGGAGGTCACCAGACATGCTGCACTCTGTGTAATAAATTGGGTAGTCCCCACCCCTGGGGAACACCTGCCTGCCTCTTGGACTTATATTAACTTAATGTCTCTTTAAAGGAGGAATTAAAATCACTCCTATGTAACTCTGCCCTCAGCAAATGAGTTTGCAATAGGTAAGAAGTACCCAGCAGCAAAAGAGCAGCCTGCAGCCCCCTGACCTGCGTCCCCTTGAGCTCACATCCTGATGTGACCCGGCTGCTCAGCTGCTGTTTGTCCTGCCCTGGGTCCAGGCAAGCTCTGCCCCTCAGCAGGGGCACAGGGCTTGGAAACAGGACAGCGGGAAAGTCGAGTGGGTAGAAAAACTCTCGTGTGCCGAGTGGAGAATGAAGGAAAGTTACAAAGCAGTGTGATATTGTAGGGGCTACTGCGAGAGGCTGGGATGTCCTTTCTGTTGCAGAAGCAGGAGCAGGAACAGGAGCAGGAGCGCTGCCTAAATCCAAGCTCAGGGCTGTCTCAGGGAGGGCGTCAGTTGATGAGGAAGCTCACTGCCATCTTGATGCCAAGGCTGTGGCACAGGAGTTCAACATGAGAAGTTAGGATTTAGGTCAAGATTTCTAACCATGAGAGGAGAGGAGATCAGTTAGGATGTACCAGTGGGGGATATTTTGTACACTACCTGCCTCCAGCCGGTCTCCATATGGCAGCAGCAGACAGGATGGAGGGGCCACAGCACACAGGAGCCATGGATACCTGCTGCTGGGGCAGCAATGGGAGAGCAGAGCTGGAGACAGCTCTGCAGCCCAACGGAGTCCTCCCAGTACAAATGACACCGTACAAGCTCCAGTCACACCTACAGCTTCAGTCTGTCTGGCCATGGGCAAGGTCCCCTCTGGGTGAAGGTTGCTCGGAAAGCACTCAGGTCTGGCCAAGCACCGTGGCTGCACTCCTGGCAGCACAGAGCTCTTGAGTGCCCGCCATGATGATTACTGTGCTCCATGAGCGCTTCGAGTCACTTGACCTTCAGCCTTCTGCCTCTCTACACGCCTGAGACGGGCGCTAATCACTTCAAAACCCAACTGCTGTCATGTCTTATTGCTTAAACACCAGCTCTGCCAGCTGCACATTTACATCCTCAGCATTGACTCAGCTAATGTATCTGTCATTTAAGCGCTAGTGATCTGCCAGAAATAATACTTGATACAGCAGCTATCGAGGGTCGGAGACTCGTGGCTTTCAGTTGCAGGGAGCACTCCCTGGTTGTCCCAAGCAGGACTTGCGGCAGCTCCCACCCATGGACCTTTGCAGGATCCAGGCATACAGCACATCCCATGCTCTGTGGCGTGAGATGCTCCAGAGCCCCTGCAGCCCTCCTGGGGAAGGGCAAGAAGTGAACCCAAGAAGATGTGAGGATGAGTTCTGCTTATAGGGGTTGTCATGGGGTCAGGTTCAAGATGAGTGTGGTAGGGCCCAGGGAAGGGGACATGAGCAGGGCCAGCAGGCAGAAGCAGAAGTGCTGCTGGGCAATGTCTGAAGGTAGAAATTTGCTCTGAACTAGTGTCTGAAGCGGGTTCAGACTGTTCAACTACCATTCAGGTAGTTGACTATTCACAGTTGCTGTGGAATCTGCTTCAAACAAAGGCTGCTCAGACAGAATGCTCAACAGGTATTTGTGCTCTACAACCCATCACTTCCCCTCTCCCACCATAGTGTCTTCTACTGGCGTATTTAAAGACAAGAGCAGCAACACTTCTGGGGTGAAACAGAGGAGGGAAGGACAGGCTTTAGTCCAGGAGCCCATCCTGGAAAAGGGCCTCCACATCGATTCAAGCTCCATTTGATTGCAATCTGCTCTTTTAGACTTCATGCTGCTCATCAACCTCACAAGCTGCTCACTGACACCCTGCTAAGGAATCTGTCAATATGAGAAAATCTGCCCTCTGTGTCCTGGTTTGGAGGCAACTCAAGTAAAGCCCGGAGAGAAGAAAATCTTACCTAACCATCACTGCACCACACAAAGCCTCTTTCAGCCTGAAGACTGGTAGGTAGGTAGCTTGGTTAGGTCAGAACTTTACTACCCCTAATAGTCCCATTGCAGGATGGTGGTAACCCCAGGACATCTCTCCTGAGGCTTAGTAGAGAGCAGACCAACCAACCCTGCCTTGCTCTAGTCTCTTACTTCCACCTGTTGCCATGCCAAGAAAACATCATTGAGGGACTGTTTCTACCCCCTGTAACTGGTCACTGCAGAGGAAATAGCATTTGATCCCAAAGCCAAGCACTCGTGTAGAAATCATGAAAGTCTCAGCTGTGATTGCTTTCTGCGTGCATAGCTGCCATACAGGTGTTAAAGATATCCACAAGAAAGTGTGCCCAGAGTTCGAGATGGGGAAGGACATGTCCATTCCTAGCCTGACCGTGGGTTTGGGTGAAGGAGAGGATGCAGCTCCTCTGCCCTCAGCACATGATGTGCAGGGGAGGGGATGACAGGACTCCCAGTCCTTAAGCCTGCTGGAGCAATGACTGATGCCAGCTCATTGCCAAGCTTTCTGGGCTTTAGTCCCAGCTTGGTGTTTCCCAGAACAGTCCTTCTGCTTGGCAAGGAAACTTTGAAATGGACCTCCTGGAGATACCAAGGTCCTGAAAGAAGAACTCAGAGATAAACTTTTGCTATGAACTCTCCCACCCATCAGTATTTGAGCCTGTAATTGGTGATGGCCAGTGGGGTGGTGACAGTGCGTAATTGTGGCTCATATCTCATCTTTCAAGGCCACTGTGCCTGAGGGCACGTGGGACTTGGCCATGCAGTGCAGCAGCCCTGCTTTAGGAGATAACTCTGGTCCTGACACCAAAGAAATACAAAAGATTAATGGTGCTTGGAGACAGCTGTGTTAGCCACTAAATCGCACTCCCGTCCACTCTTCTCCAGCTCGGTGCCTGTTCAGCTCCCATGGCGCAGCATGGTCCTGGGTGAGAAATGAAGGATGAGAACAGCCCCACTCGCTGATTCTGTTGACCAACAGCTGCTGGAGCCAAGGCAAGGATGATTCACCGGAATCCTCCAATGGAAAGAGCACCAGCAGCCCTAACATTGGAGGTCACAACCCAAACTTGCCCTGGAGCTGAGACCCCATCCTTTCAAGCTATCTTATCTCTGGACACCTCAATATATTCTGAAGGTCAAAATTGCATGCTGAGGGGACAAAGGAAGAGTTCAGAGAGTAAATGTGGATGTGCCATGGACACATCAACATCCTCTGTAGCACAGAACTTCTTTAAGAATCTGCCCTACCTTGCGTCAGTGCCTGGTCCCTGTGTTGTGAGGCTGGTGCCTGGAAGGTCCTGCTGAGCTGCCATGGTGGGAAGAGCTCATGTTCTGCCTTTGTCGCTGGCTTGTTTTCATGAAAGTTTAATGCATCTCCTCTCTCTCCTGGAAGTGAGCTGGCTCCTGTGTCCCTGCACAGAACAAAAGCAAGGCTGCACGACCAGCAAGGATGGAGCCAGTCCTGCCTCCTGCAGCCCTGCTTCTCCCTGCCTGGGACTGTGCAGCACAGCAGAGATAAGAGAAAAGATCTTTGGCTAAATCCTCCCCGCAGGTGAGGCGTGTGTGTAACAAGGAGGCGCAGCACTGCTACTTAAATAACCAGGGCCAGGGCTCAGGGGAGCTTGTCCGAGGCCTTACTGTGCTTTAGGAAGCAGGCAGACTTAATGAAATCTTTCATTCGTCAGTAAATGCCACTGTATAAAGTGTAATTAATGGATTTACTAGAGCTGGATGTAGCCCAAACTGAAATATAAGCACTCAGGGAGCCAGCTGGGAGCAGTGTCCTCTACACCGCTTAATTATAAGGTCACTGCCAGAGCAGTGGGAGCTTCTCTGAGTCTCCAGCTCAGGAGAAATCTTGCCAGCTTGGAAATTTCCTCTGGCGTAGCAGTGGCTTCTCATGGCAAGGGCGTGAGCAGTGCGGACAGGTCCCGAGCAGCAAGGCAGTGCAGGGCTACGGGCAGAGCCGGACGGGTCAGCAACGCCCTGGGATGGGGTTGTGTGGCTGTCAGTGCCAGGCAGAGTTGCTGGAGCAAGCAGCGTGTCTGGGATGGGAAGTCATACCAGTCTGGCAGCGGGGAGTCTGGCACACTCCCTGCTCTGGGCACAAGTGGGGATGTCTGGACATGGCGCCAAACTTTCTCCACATCTGTGAGGTTTCCACTCTGGTCACCCCATAGATCCATGTGTCTCACAGGTCCTCTGACCTCCATGAGGTGCATGATGAGAGGGCATCACTGATAAATAGTTCTGAGCTGGCTTCTCGGGCTTAGGATAGATAGTACCTCATCTCCTTCATGCCTGCAGCAGCCCATTGTGCTCAGCAGAAGACGTAGCCCCACTGGCACTGTCCCTTCTCTCCTCCTCACGCACCCAACCAAGCTCCCCAGGCAGTGAATATTAACGTGAAGGACTATTCCTACACAGCAGAAAGACCCTGGCTTAGCTAATGGACATTTCTGCCTTCCTCAAATCTCTTTGCAACCAAATACCTTTCCACTCTGTCCTGAAGTGATTAAGGAGGCGATCAGCCCAGTGTAGCTGAGGGCTAAGAGCTTCACACACGGGAATGAATCCACCTGCTACGGGGAGCTCATACACAGAGACAAGCAAAGCTTCTCTTTCCAAAAGTATCTGTTAAATTAGCCTTGGAGTACAGCCAGCTCTTCTCCTGGGAAGGGCATCCTCCTTGGGTGGCCTCATGTCTCCAGTTGAAGAACTTACTCAGCCAGGATATCTCTAACACCCATTTGGCCTCAGCAGAGATGAATGTCCAGTTATTCTACTATGAAAATAATAAATGGCCAGAAAATGGCCAGAAATGGGCAAGAGACAAAGATAGACATGGGCACAAGTTTCCTGTAACCTGCTACATCCCCAGATGAGGATGTGTATTCTCTGCAGCGTATTTCAAAAAACCCAAAGCCCATTATGAGGAACAATCAGCAGCAGATTTTAATAGATGCGTTTTGCACTCAGCTATCACCATCTGTGTTTCCCCATTAGAAATGCAGAATGAACGAGCTCCACAAATACAGCTGTGAGGGTCTGGGAGGCCCAGTACAGCTCTGCATGCAGCCACTTCTCCTCTCCTCCTTTGGAAGATCTTTCCCTCCAGCATGGCCAGTTGCTGCTGGGGCCAGCGCTTGGGCAGACCCTGCACCCATCCCATGCATGCAGAAGGTGTTCCCAGGAACAGGCATCATCCTGCGTCCCCTGTATGTCCTGGTCAGAGGTGTGCAGGGCCAGGATGTCCAGCAGCCCAGTGTTGGGGCGTGGGGGGAGCCCAGTTCCAGACTGGCACCCCACAGAGGTGCTGGACGAAACGACGCCCATTGCCACTCCCAATGGAGATGCAGGGAGTGCTCCCCACATGTTCCAGTCCTCAGAGAGTTCCTGTGCACACTTGCATGGGCTGGCAAAGCAGCAAAGCAGGAATTGAGACTGCTGGGAGGAAGCTGTGCCAGTGGGATGGCTCAAACTGAGAGCCAGAGCACAGCAACCCTGCACATGGCAGGGCTGCGGGGTGCCCCGAAGCTGCTCAGGGTGGCCTGTGGACTTGCTGCTCCCATGTTCGGTCTCTGGTGGGAACCCAGACCTGCAGCATGCTGCTGAGCTTCCAGCTGAAGAGGGAGGGTGGGCTGCCTGGGGCTGCTTGGCCAAGGGTCTTGGCTGGGAGCAGCCACCTGGGGTGGGAGACCTCAGATGGGGAGAGAGGAGAAGGGCACTCAGGGTGCCCAGGTTGGGGGACAGTGGGCACATCACACCCCAGAACAGCTCCAAAGCATGGCCAGAGGAAAGAGAGAAGTGGATTGGAGACGCCCATCCATCAAGGGGCTGCCATCCCCATGTGGAGCTGGGAAGGGACCCTTTGCAGAGAGGGGCTGAGCTGGAGGAACCTGACAGGATGTGGGAACCCGCGAGCTGGCAGGATAATTACTTTTTTAATCAAGTCTTTTCAAAACATCTAATTTTATTACTTTATTCTTCCATTTCAATAGCAGAACGATTAAGATGGAATCTTCAAGGAATTCTTCACAACAGTAATAATGTCTCTTATCGCAAGAGGCAGTCTCTCTCTGCTCCGTCCTGCAAATTCTCAGCATTTGAATATTAAATATATTCAATATATCAAAAAACTCCATTTCATTCCAGAAAAATAATAAAGAAAAAAAACCCCACTTATAAATTTTTCCCACTTCCTGCTGAAAAAAATATATTAAATAACACCCAACTCTTTTCCCTTCCAAACTGCCTTCTCGGGGAGGGAACCAGGAGTGTGGGGACTGCATAAGAAACCTCCAGCAGCTGCCAGGCCAGGCACTAGCTCCCATGAAAAACGAAGCTTTCCAGAGCCCTGATGCTACAGATCCCACCCAAGGTGTGCTGCTTGTTGTGGAGGAGGTATGGGCTGGATTGGTGACTCCCAGCGTGGTGTCTTAGAGAAAGCAGATTCAGAGGCTGGTGCCGGGGGGAGGATGTCAGCCCCGATGCCAGCCTGGTGCTGGGACCCCAGCTGGGCTGCCGCTGCCCCGGTCACAGGGCTCCAGCCCACGTCAGCAATGTCCATGTCAATGCTTGTTTTGATCACAAGAAGAGACAGTGCCATCTAAATGCAGGGGTGACCAGAGTGCTCCCGAATAACACAGGCTGTGTTTGCATCCTTGTTCCTCTCCAGGACCGTCACCGGTGAGAGAAAAGGTCGTTGTGCAAGTGGCCAGGAGAGGAGAGTGGCAGTCGCAGGGAAGGAGGAATGTGTTTGCTGTGTGATTTGGGGTTGTTTATGACAGCCCTGTGCTGAGCTTACCTTTCAGAGCTCAGGCTGCTGGGCATGCAGGCTAAATGGAAGGGAAAAGGAAAAGTCCAAAAGCCTTGTTTTGAAAAAGGGCAGGTGGACATCAGATAAAATGTTGGAAATAAACACAGATGACCCTGAGGTACTGTCTCATTCCAAAAGTACGCATGTAATTTCCTAGCTTGCTTTTGCTTTGCTTTGCTCTGCTTTTTAAAGGAAAGAGGTAAAAATGAATTCTAATGTGTCAAACATGCTTTGGATGATTTCCCTTCCTGTCCTGATTCTGTCTGGATCTGCTGCAGAAGCTGCTGTGTAACAGTCCCGGGTCTTTCCCGGGATGAAGCCCACATCTCCACCGCCTGGTGCCTGTAAACACCGTGCACAGCTCCCCAAAAGTGGGTGGGAAATGCCCTGCCGTGGTTGTGTTGCATGCTTGTTTGCTGGCGCCGAGGTTGCCTGGGGTGGACGGGTGGGCTGGGGGGAAAGAGAGGAACAGCACCTTGGCCGCATGGTGTGGAGGCAGGCAGACAGCACGGCAGCAGCTGCCTGGTGGCTTGGAGGTTTGGCTCTCACTCTCACAACTGGGTAGAAGAAAGTCTGTGTGGTGAAGGGCTGTCCTTATTTGCCTTACTGTCCTTACAATAATTACAATTTCCTTTTAATAGCCATGGATAATTATCTTTCCTTATTTCTTCTCTCCATGCTTACCCCCCTGACTAGGGTTGCCTCATGCTTTCCTCTTCGGGAACAGCTTCAGAGACGACCGGAGCCTCTGGTGTGCTTTTTCTCCAGCACGCCTGCCCCATGCTAGTCCCCAGAGAAGCTGGGCACTGCTCTCCCATGCCCCCATCCTGCAGGCCAGGCCTCTGTCTAGTACTCGCCACTGGAAAGATGCCTCCAGGAGCCACATCTGGCACCAACATCTTCTCATGGGAGCAAGGACCAGCCCAGGGGAGTCCTCACCACCTTTGAGAATGGACTACACACATCTCATGGGCAGTTTCATCCCAAGCCCCAGTGAAAGGCGATGGGAAACAGCATTTTAGTGATTGGCAGGGACTTTGACACTTGTCGCCTGTGATTTCACACTTTTGCTGAGTTGCTTATTGCCCCGGGTAAGTGCTATGGCTGCTGGCCTGGGGAATGACCCTGCCTCTGCCACTGCCAGCACCCACCCAGGGCACGGCTAGTTTTGAGTCTGACAACTAAACATCAGTGTTTTTTGCAAAGCTTGGGAATATCCAGCTATTTCTAAATCACCAGAATGAAGGACCTAAGGTTCTTGAAAGGTGAAGGATAATGCAGGTGTTGGATTGCAGGAGCAATCCTCAGGACAGTTTATTCTTGCGGTTTCCCATGGATGGGTTGACCTCAAGGAATATGCATGACTTTGCTGTGCCTCAGTTTCCCCATCAGCAGGATGGCATTTTTCAGTCCTTTCTTGGGTACCACTTGCTTGGGTCTGCAAAACCAACTGTGGGGGACCTGGGGTGCACATCTGGCCTGTGGATGGCCATTTGCCATCCATCTCCAAAACTCCTCCCCATGCACAGCATGAACTTTTGGGGTATGGTGATCTCGTAAGAAATACCCCCCTTTCAGCAGTTAACGCAACAAGCTGTCAACAACATCATTTAGTTTTTAAGGTGAGCTCTGAATTTGGATCAGTTATCTAATGACATAACTCTCTATTCTGTAATGGTTTCCCCTCTGCATCGATACTCCCTTAAGATGAGTAATTTTAAATTGATGTCTATCTCTAATAGACTTTCATCAGGCTCCCCTCACACTAGCTGCCTGAGCTGCTGGGTAGAGATTAAAATCTACTCGAGCCTGCCCAGCAGCAGTTCATCAATGACAGTTGTTTCATTAGTTGATGCAAACCCACTTAAAATAAATTCTAATTAAACCAGAAACTGAAATCATATATTTTTGGAACACTCCTATGCTGGCGGTGCGCTCTGCTCCGTGCTTTGCTTCCAGACCTGTTATTACTCAGTCCCCCGCCTTGTCACTGTAGATGTGGTATCAGATGATGCTAAATAAATAGCGCTTTCATTGAAGTCTTCGGCAACCCAGCCGCAGATTGAATTATTTGGTCCTCGAGGTTTCCTGTGCACGTGAAAAAGTGGGGAAAAGGGAAGAGAAAAAAAGCCTATGACCTGCTCCAGCACCCTGACAAAGCTGGAGCCAGGATCTGTCCTCTCCTCTCCCGGCTGGGTGCAGACCAGGGTGCCTGCAGAAGGGATTTAAAGACATCAGGGCCGCCGGGGAGCTGCCGGGGGTGGTGAGTGTGGCCGGGTGGATGCAGGCTGCTGGGTCTGCTCCGCTGCTGGCCCCTGCTCCTGAGAAGGGCTCGCACATCCAGAGGGCTCGCTGCCCAGAGCCGTGCAAGTTTTTGCAAAAAGAAAACTTTTAATTTCTACATTAAAATAATGCAGGCTTGGGGCAGTAAAAAATGAGACAAAAAAACCCAAAACTCTAGGAGGAAAACCTTTCCAAACCCAAAAGCTACAAAGTGCTTTGCAATAAACTGTTTCCAGGTTTTGGATTCAAATTCCTTCCCCTGGTTTCTCAGTTTGGGCCTGGGGTAAGGTGAGGCTCACCCACATCAGAGCAGGTGTTGTCCCTCAGCCTCGCAGGTGTCCTGGTCCCACAGGAGATGCTGCAGAGATTGGACTGGAGGCCACTTCCACATGCATCCCAGTATCCACCCTTGCCACAAATTCCCTTTGGGCTCCACTTCTATTGATTGCATCGTTCCACAAAGTCAAACGCAGCACTGGAGCCTGTGGGCCACACACAGAGCTGGACACCTGCAAACACCCCAAGGCTGGTGGTGGGCGATCTCCAAAGCGGGTCAGGATGTCCATCACACCTGCCCCATGCCCCTGCCTGCCCTGGCCCTGGGCTCACCTCCAATACGGGATGCACCAGATGTCCCAGGAGTGGTTATGGGCAGCAGCTCAGTGGATGCAGGGGTCACACGGAATTTCACAGGCAAACAGGTCACAGGGAAAGAGATGGGCATTGCCTGATGTGGATGGATGGAGTGGCGACACTAGCGCCTGGTGGCAGGGACAGTGGTGGAGGACCCCGTGGGAGCTGCCACTTGGCTTGCATCTCCTCCATCCTCCCTCCAACATTTCAATCCACTTTGTCTCCCTTGCCAGCCCCAAACTTCTCACTTCATCCATCCCCCTGACACATAGCGCTGCAGCAAGGAGCTGGGACAGAGCCTTGCCTACGTTTTTCTTTTTAGGAATAGTTCCCGCAGCACATGATTTTAGAAATGCAAATGGGTTTGCCTGCAGATTTTCAGGCAGGTGCAAGGGAGAGAGAGAGAAAGGGACAGAGAGGAATGCTCTGATTTTATCAAAATCAGTTTTCCTGCCCAGGGGAGGATGGAAAGCAGCTACTCAGACTCAAGAAGACAATTCTATTTAAACCACAGGCTCATGTTGTAGCTACTTCTTATTTACCAGACTGGAAAGTTACATTAAGAAGTTATCACTTATCTTGCAGGAGAACAGATTAAGAGTGAAGGACCATTCCCTGGTTTGCATACAGCTGCACTTCCAGGTTACTAAAAAGACAATTGATGTACCAATTCAGGAAGAAATATGATTTTTATTATGATATGCAGGCATCAGGGATTGTATTCTAATGGTACCTTGTCACCAGTGAAGAGCAAAATGGCCTGTGACCACTGCAATGGAAAAAAGGTTTCTGTGATATTTTGCATAGCACGGAGGGCTTTTTGTGTTTGGTTGGGGTTTTTTTGCTTGTAACATCCTGATGGCACTGTTAAAGGGAACAGCACCTATTTACTCTAGATAATGATTTTTTGGTCTCACAGTGAGAAGATTTTCTCCCCACCCACAAAAGCATATTCATATTTGAAATTAACTTTTTAATTGACTATAAATAAAATAGTTGGTGTCATTTTCAGCAGTCTGCTCTGGACACCTGCTCTCCTCAAACACCTGTTTGGGCAGGTGAAATAAGATGATTATATGGAGTTACCTGATGGCACACCTCTCTTTTGGGATTCCCTCAAGCTTTTCTGACAATGTTTTGGTGCCTGTGGGCTCCAGGCTGTAGGAAAGCACCAAAGAGCAATAATTAACGTTTGGGATTTAACTGATAACTCCCTTCCCTGTGAAACAGGTCTGGTTCACAGGTATTGTATCCCAGGCACGTGAGTACCACAACTGGCCCCAGATCCTTGCTTGAACAGGCAGGCTCCAACCCTTTCCTTTTCTTTTTCTGTAACACTCCGTCACTTAATGGAAAGAAAACATGAGAGCGGACACCACCAAAAGCAGAGATGTGTTTTATCACTAAATTGGATCCTCCGTCGTCCCACTCTTCATGTCTTGTTGGCTGGGTACCAGAACCAGCCAGTCTAGAGGCAGGAACACACAGATGGCTCACGCCGCCCATGTGAACCAATGGCAATATTGGAGTTTCAGCTATTCCACACGAATTATTCAGGAATAATTCCCAGGGGACCTGGGGGGAGGATGGGGGAGAATTCACAACCACATTTGTGAATTACAGAAATTCTTAATAATTGATAAATTGAAGAATTTCACTATTAGATTCAGCAGAGCAACAAGAAAGCTGTGGAAGATGCAGCAGTAAGTGATTCACTGTGGGTTTTTTTCTCCTGTTTAATTACTTGACTGCTGTAAAAACTTAACCAAGTTTCAAAGGTAACTCAAATTCCCTCATCACTAGACAACACACAGCCCTTCCCATCTTGTGAACTTCCAGACAGCTGGGCTGAGCAGCTTTCCTTTAAACCCACCTAAGTTAAAGACAAACAATTTAGGTCCATTGATCTGTAGCTGCGGAGCCTCCTGTTTAAACTCGGGGAGATGGAAGAAGCATAAAGCTAGTGCATAGGATTTTCTTTGCATTGCTTAGATTAAAGGACATCAGGATGAGTGGTTTGTGTGATGATCAAAAGATTTAACACACTCTGCACCTGTCACAGGTAGGAGCTCAATTCCGTATAGATAAAAACAGTGGAGCTGGCATTGCATGAGAGACTTACCGGAAAGGATGTGCAGGGAGTATATTTAAAGCAGGCTGGATGAATATAGGATTAAATGTTAGTATTATATGATAAAATGCTAATTTTGCTTAATTAGGCCATTCCAAGCACAGAGTTCCTGTTGATCAGAGCTCTCTCTAGCAGATAAAGAGGGTGATAAGGAATTGTCTTCATAGAAATATGAGAAAGTTTCTAAATACTGATTTGGGAAAAAACCCACAGCAAATGGCTACATAGATTAATGCCATTTGCAGTAAGGCTCTGTGGCCTGGCTAGGATGGAGCAAATGGAAAAGTCTCAGTTTGCTGTTTTACTCTTTCTCCAGAGGCTCGGACTTTCTCATGGGAATGTGGAGTCCCTCCACCTTCACCAGTCCTAAAATTGAACTGGAAATCTGGAGACTGCTGGGACAGGAACAGGGTGGAGGAGCCCTCCCCAGGGCTGTGTTTCTGTGGTCAGAGACTGATATTTCATGGAGGCAGCTCAGGTGATTGTCACGTTCCTCGAGGATCCTTTTTGCAGTATATATCACTGAAACAAACTCATGCCACAAAGTTCCCCCCCCCCCCCCCTGCCCCCCACAGCCTGAGCAGCTCTCCAACACTTGGGTTTTCACACTGTCATAGCTGCAAGAAGCCTCAGGCAGAGAAATGATCCATGCCGGGGGGACCCTGAGCAGAGCATGCTGCTGGTGGAAGGGCCAGGAGAGCTCAGCAATGCACAGCCTCATGCACCAGACCTGCTCTGCCATCACCAGTCTTGTCGTGCGGTTGTAACTGCCATCTGCCAGGGCCTGCCTGGAATTGGCACTGCTGGAGCCTAAAATTTCCACATCCTGGGGAAAAAAATAGGAGGTTAACCTCTCTGAAAAGCAAATCTTTGTTAAGTGATCTTCTAATGCTAAATTCACGTTTCTACATGCTCATGGCAAGTTAAAAATAAATAAATAAAATAAATGTAACAATTAGGCAATTAAACAATGCCCAGATAAAGATGGAAACTGGCAGTATGCCAAGGAACAGGCAGTTGGGTGATGCCAATATTGTGATACATTGCATTTTATACTGTTTCTTTCTCATTACATGTCACATCAGCCTCACTGGCCTGTCAAATCCCCAGTCCCCATGTGCATCAGAAGGCACTACAGGAGAAGAGAAGGAAGAGCTGACGACAAGAGAAGGTGCCGGTGCCAGTGCAGTGCCTTGTTCTCAGACTGTGGCCAGTGTTTTCTTTCTCTACTCAAGGACTCTGAAGTCAGCTCCAAAGGTTTTTTTTCCCTAGGAACTGATTCCTTATCTTCCAAATCCTTTACTGGACATAAAACTCATCTTAAAATCCAGGAGGGGTTAAGCAGGAAGATGCAGAAAGGGGCTGCATGGGGCACCAGCATGAAGCAGAGGTCTCGGACTGACCTGGAACCCCATGGAGCAGGCAGTGCAGTTGTGCTTGTTGTGCTTTCATTGGCATGGACCATCCCGTATCATAGCCACACTGTGCACAAGCACCCTCACTGGCATGGGGGAGTCTTGAGGACCTGGAGACAATGCCCACACTCAGATGTTCAAATTACCCAAGTTATCCAAATTAACAAGCTATCCAAAAGAGGAAGTGGCTCAGTGACACCTTTTGGGAAACCTGGCGTCAGCCTTGGCAGAGACTGTGGATATCAAGCAGTTTGACTCTTTGTCTAGAGATATGACCTGCCTTGGATACCCAAATAGTTTGTCCTGTATGTAACTTGTCCTTCTGTGACATTTGCAAACCTGTGCCTAAATCCCCTCTGCCAACCAGCCACCCTTTGAACTCTGCTTTATATTCCTGCCGTGATCGTGGCTGCTGGTACGGATCCCGCCTGCTGCAGAGCGCACGGTGCTGTATAAACTTGGAGAAGGGGATCAGAGCAGCAATACCTTGCTCACCCCACATGAGGGCAGATGCCCAGGCAGTGGTAAAGGGAATGACCTAAGGGCAACCCTTGTCCGTAACAGCACACAGTGATCCCTTTTCTGCAGCAGCCATAGATGTTATTTCTGGTCCCAGGCTGTGGATCCCCGTTCAAGAGGTGGCTGACCCATTGCAACGAGCAGGTATCCTTGTTCTGATTACAGCAAATTCTGCCTGGGACCTGTCAACTCTGACTTACGGTGCTTGACAGTCCGATCAACATGCCCAAGAGAAGCGTCTCTTTAAACTTCTCCAGTGGCCAGGCAATTCCTTCCTGGGCCTAGCCTTCTGCAAAAGCATCTTTTTCCTTCCCAATGCCTGATATCTAGAGGTGATACAGAAATAGCCACTGCTCTGCCCAGGCACTGCAAGCACCCGAGCACGGCATTGAGCTGGCTGGTATGCAGGCACCATGGGTAGCCCTCACTCTTCACTGGGAAATAAAGCCATCCCAGTGCTGAGCTTGGAAAGGGTTATTCTTCACTGAGGAGAAAGAATATTTAAGACTGCAAAACTTCCTTTGACAGGGTTGTCTTTTAATTACCCTGTGGAATGATAAAATCCCAGCACTGAAAATGTGTCTTTACAAATCTCTAGCTGGAGTAATTAGTCCCGTGCCTGGCTCTCCTGAGAGATTATTGCTGCCTTCTTTTCAGATTACTTACCCAAATAGAAGTGGAATCATTGCTATGTTTGACAGTGAGATATAAAATATCAGATAAAGCTGTTAAAATACTGTTTCACACACTGCGTTTCTGCAGAGTAAGGAAGCATCTGCTCCCTCGGTATCAGCAGCAGAGCTGAGCAAAAAATTCACAGCTGAGGGCTGAGACGATGAATCTCACTTCTTTTTTTGTTCCTGGTCATTTCTGGAAAGATCCAAGTAATCTAGAATTTAGTCATTATTCAGATGGATCAAATAATGTTGTTTGAAGCTTGTGTCCGTTTCAAGACTTGAATGTGCTCATGGGGTTTTAGGTCTGCTGAGTTCCCTGCTATGGCCTGAGGAACCCAACAGTCACTTGTGTGACAAAGGCAGTTATTCCACGGTAGCACCGAACCCTGAAAACCCAAGTCTTGTCACACCATGCAGACAGATGAGGTGGGCACCTCTGTAAAGATCTGCCTGGTTACGCAAAGGTACTTAGAGGGGATGCAAAATATGGGTAGCCTCCTGTCTTTTATATACTTAATGGCATGAGCTGGGAAGGAAGATTCTCATTAGATATGGCATAGATCTGTGGTGAAATTTCCCTCAGAGAAGTTATGGTTGCTATTTATTACTTTCTGGAAAAAATAAAAGAAAATCTTTCTGTCGGAATTAAAGTGCTTGCTACATCATGTCAGGCTGTTAAACTTGTAGTGCTCAAAAAATGCGTTGCTGACAACCCTCATTATTGCCGAGCTGTTGTACAGATCACACCCGGGTTATTTAGTTCTTTTCTTACCCACAGGACAACTTTATACCCAAGCAGGAGTATGTCACGGGCCCGGCGTAACTGATGTGCTAGTTGCAGGGGCAGGGCACACACTGCTCCATCAGGGAAGCAGTGTCCCAGCCTCACCTCCTTGACAGTCTGCTCCTTGCCCTCTCAAATAAACGGTTTGGTGCAATTCTCACTCCTTCCAAGGCAGATTTTGTGTCTCACTGATGTCTCATGCAACCCAGCATTTCAGTGGAGCCATTCCCTGGGTCAGCAGAGGTGAGGAGAGCTTAGGCAACTTAACTAGGACGAGGAACCACCAAATAGCCTGCCCCTGGGGAAATTAAAACCATCCTAACACTTTCCAAGAATGAATGCTGTGGGTCAAAAGTGTGCTCTGAAGGTGTCCAGTCCAGCCCCTATGCTCCAGTAGGTCCAGCTCCTCAGGGCCTTGTTCAGTCAAGTTACAAATATCTGCAGGGATGGAGACCCCCTCCCGACCCCGCAGCTTCCCCCAGCCCCAGTTCTAGAGGTGAAAAAAACGTTCTGAATAACTCCTTGCTGCAGTTTATTCCTGCAGCTGCCTCACATCCTCCCACTGTGGGACTTGGGCCTTCTCCCCTACAGCCAGCATCAGACATCCCAAAAGTCTTCCTTGTCCCGGGGAGCCCCAAAACAGGCACAACATGAAAGATAGATGCTTTCCCACACCGGGAGTCGAACCCGGGCTGCCTGGGTGAAAACCAGGAATCCTGACCGCTAGACCATGTGGGACCACATCTGGCCCTGTCACCTGCTTGGCTCTGCACCCACAGGGACAGCCAGTCCTGCTCCTGGGTCACAGCCCTACAGCCATCCCCAGCATGACCCCATCCTGGGGCATCCCACAGCCTGGAAGGGGGGAAACACCGGGAGGCAAAAAGGCAACGGCCTGAGCTCTTTGATCCTGGTGGGGCTCCGCTGGGGTTCTCCTGCCGCTCCATTTCAGAGCTCGTGGTGGGGCAGGCGGAGTTCAGGCCAGCCCAGTCCCATGGGAATACTGCTGTGTTAGGCACCCCTGGATGGCAGTGCCCAGCGCCTGCCCTGTCACCCATCCCCAGAGCTGTGCCACGCCGGCGCAAGAGCCGAGGTCACGCGTGGGGTCACGCAGCGCTATTAACGAGCATGGGCGGCAGAGCATCGCAGGGGCTAATTCCACCCCGCATGAAGGCAAGTGCACAAGCTGCTTCCCCTTTCTTTCATTTGATTGCACCTTTTCATTTTTGCATGGTTCCCTCCAGTAAGTAGCTCATAATTTACAGCGGGTGAATAACATTTCTGCCACTCCACGTATTAAGTTTTCTCACAACAAATGAAAACATAATTGCCATTAGACAGCATTCTTATCTGAGGAAACACGCTGCAGTTGGGATGATGGAGATTCATTGATAGGCACACACTTCTTTGGCTACTTAGAGATGAAAACAAAATGCTTGTGGCTGAGGGGCTGGAGCTACACAGCACACTGAACCGGCTTCCCGCAGCACCTCCCAGCAGTCCTCTCCACCATGTCAGCCCCTCAGGAGACAACTCCGTGGGCTCTGCAGCAGCCAAGCTTCTGTGGAGCAAAGGACAGGATGATGATGCTTAGTCGGTGATGTGTGGGACATGGTCCCTCCTTCCTTTGTCCAGGGAAACCCTAAAAACTGATGGGGTAAGGCAGGTCTGAATGGTTGACTGGGAAGTTTGCACACCTCTGAGCTGTCATGGGAGCCAAGATGGATGGGGTAGCCACAAAGGCTGCTAAGTGCAGACACTCCCCAGGGTAACGATGCCCGTCTAATGAGGTCCTGGTGCGAAGCCATGGGGCTGTCATCTGGCGCAGTTGCCGTTGGGCTCTCCGCAAGGCTGGAGACTTCCTGAGCAATATTAATGCCCCATCTCCTGCACACAACCAGCAGCTCACTGGGGACACTGGGAAGGCATGACTGGAAAACATTTCTTCTCCCAACATAACATTTTTAGTTATCAGGAAAAAGTAATAGCTAACCCCCTGAGGCATTAACCCTACAAGGTTCACTAATGCTGCCACAGAAAGAGGAAAGAGGATGTTCTGCTGCCTGGGACTGACACTGCAGAGACACCTGCCTGGATTAGGGACTTCTCTGGACACAGTATGGGCATGTGCAGGCAGGTCTTGCTCCAGGGGAGGTAAGTAGGTATGGATTTGTTTCTCTGTGAGGACATTTTTCACAAGATTGCTTTCTCTTTTTTGTATGATGAAAACTCAAGTTTGAAGTAACAAATCAATGAGAACAAGTCCCTCTGCTTCCCCTGGCCCAGCTTCCACAGTCCGTCCATGTCTGGACATCCATGAAGACACACATATCTCAAAGGACCATGGCTAGCCCAGCCGGGGATCAAAACCTGTGGTTTTCAGCTCTGAAGATCCTGCTGCTGATGGGCACAGGGAAGCACCTTGCAAGGCCACATGCTCCAAAAAGTCAGCAGAGAAACCCCTTGGGGGTTCTCCTGTGCTGCACGGTTGTACAACAAGGCTGAGCAAGCACCACCACGCATGGGCAGATAGGGAAGAAGAGCCCTGAATGCTGCCTCTCACTGTGCAGGGGAGAAGATGCTGAGCAGGGCCAAACCTAAAGACCTTGACCTGCCTCCTTCAGCCTTCAGGATGAAGCCAGGTTTGCCGATCCCACACCAGCAGGAAGCATGGAGGAATATGTGATATAGGTGTATGATGTTCACGCTTCCCTTGCTCTTCTAGAGCTCTTGTCCAGTGTTGGAAGAGCAGGATTTTTCATAACTATTCCCAAACATCACACAGTATTGCCTCGCTCTCTACAGATTCTTCTTCATCTTCTTCTTCCTCCTTCTCTGCTGCTGCTGTGAATCCTTCTTGCCAAGGCTCATCTGGCTTTTATTTTTCCTTCTATATGTTTGAGTAAAATACAGAGTCTCCAGTCATGTCAGCTCTGCTCTGCCCAAACCTCAGGTCTCTCCAAGTACATTAGAAAAGTGAGGGATTGCCCCCAGAGAGAACAACCTGGAGCATTTCTCCACGCTGTGCCATTCTGTTTTGCTCATGTAAAAGCCCTGGCTTCGCAGACGGTGTCGTGATGCTGGCATAGCGTTGCAGACCAATTGTTTAGGGAGGACACAAGTGCCAGTTGCTTCTTGCGTTGTCTCCCAACATCTGAACCCTCTGAAAGCGAAGTCTCATCACAGAATAAGAGAAATAAGTTTCTGAGAAGACGACCATGTCCTGGCTGTACTTTACAAGCAAACGGGGGCACAGAGTACAGACACGGCAGAAAACACTGAACTGTACTTTTGTTTCAGAAAAGAACCTGATCACCCATGTGCTGGGTTTAATTAGTACTCATTAGAGCTACTTATTATACAGACACTCCCAGAGGCCCTGCCAGGATTTCTGCTGGGCACTGAGCAAATCCATGGAGAGACACTCCCTGCTCCCAAGCGTCAGTATCTGGAAAGCAAATCTCCCAAGGGCAGGGAATTAAATGAGTTTTGAGGTGGAGCTTGTTCACCTTACCAAAGTGATACACAACAGGGGTCCCCGCACGAGTGGAGGGCAGGACTCAGTGTATAAGGGGTCCTTTGCTCCAGTGCTCCTCCATACCCAATGGACTGATCGCTTGGCCGGGTATTTTCCTACATCCAGGCCAAAAGACACTCCTTTTCAGAAAAGCTGCTGGCTGATGCATCCGGGTCTCCCCACAAGAGTGAGGCTGGGCTCTGATGTCTCACCCTTGGAGCAGTGCTGCTGGACATCCTACACTAGCAGGGAATGTGCCTTTGCGCCCGTGTCCCGTGGCAGCAGAGAGCTGCAGGTGAGCCCCAGAACCATGTTCTGAGTACAGGGCTTCCCTGCTCCTGCTGCTGCCCTGGACATGCAGGCAAATAACCATTCATTACACATTTTGGAAGCTTTGTTGGATCCTGTTGCCATTCTCAAACAAACCCTGCCGCATGCTTATCTCCTCACAGTTTTTAGGCTGGATTAGATATAAACAGAAAGTTATCAAAATAAACTTCAGTGCTCTCAACACGTTATTTCAGTGTGGCTGTACATACTCCAGGCGATGTCTCTATGTAACCACACCAGCTCCGGCCAAACACGCTGTATTAGGAGGGCGCCTGCCAGCCCCCTACCAAAGGCTATTTCATTTTTATTTGTCAACCACAAGTGATGAGCTGGAAACCAAATAAAACACAAATGAAAACCATTCCTCCCAAAGGGATTTACAGCCTTTAAAAAATTTAAAACAGACCTTTCAAAATGTTCCCAGGGCTGGGAGCTGAATGATTTCCTCCTCACACAAACTTTCGGGATTAACACACTATTTTCAGCAGAGGGAGTGGCAGATCTTTGGTGACAGCCTTTCAAATGATGTAAGGGTACACCCCCACGCCCCGTCCCCTGCAATTTGCATGTGGATGTCATCAAAAGGCTGTCAACGCATGTCAGTGATGCAACAGTCTCGGGACATGTCACAATAAAGTAGTTTTGCTAATTTAAAAAATAGTTCTCTATGTTTTTTGAATAGTACAAGAGTACCTGAAAAGCCAGAAGTGAGTAAGAAGACATCCAAGACCTTTTGAAAATGAAGAATTCTCTTGATAAATGCATCTCTTAATGAAATACAAGCAATTAAACTAAAAGCCCTATTGAATGCTGCTTGTCACTCCACACATTGACATTTAATTGAATTTTTTTTCCATCCCCTGGTCCCTTTTCCCTGATAAACAAATTCATTCACAACGGATCAGGTTTCACTAACCCAGAAACCAGATGATAGTCAATCAACTAATTGACACAACAAAGACTTTTATATGAAAAAAAAAAAAAAGTCTAATTAAAGCTCAAATGCAATTTAATGATACACAGACATCTTATAGTAATGAACAGTCATCTTATATTAATTACTCTAGTCTTAACCCTTTCCCTTCTTCTGGTCACCTAAATCATGAGAAGGATAATGGAAGCAGGGGCAGTGCCCGGCAGAGCCGCTCTGTCCATCCAGGTGTTTGCACTGTCTCTGCTGGGAGATGGTCCAGATGAAGCCGGGTGTGCATGAGTGACCCACGGGCTCTTCAGCTGTTTCAGGTTAAATTGGCAAGTGCCACTGCCACCTCTTCTGCCTCCCTACCTGCTGCCATGGGTTGAGGAACAGCAACTCTGCTTTCCCCATGCAACCATGGTGTTCAGGCCTGTGCAGTGTAGGGCAGGACTCAACACAGAGTGGCCCAGGATGGATGGATGGAGGAGCAAATTCTTAGCTCTCTCACTGCAAGGCATCAGACAACATGGTGCCCTTGGGAGCTGCATCCTGGCCCAGCACCATGAAAAACATGCTCACATAGAGCAGGGCACCAGTCCTGTCTTCAGTGAGAGCTTACCTTGGTGTTTTGGCAGGACAAAGGAGCAACACCCCCCCCACCCCCCACCAAGGTCTACCAAATCATTGAATATCTTGGGATTTTATCTCATGCTTAAAAGTTTTCCTGAATAAAGTTGAGATTAAGGATGTGGTTAAAGTTCAGAAGGTGGCTGAAAGCTGTATTGGATCAGGGCTTTGGTCCACCACAAACCTGAACCAGCTCGGGAGAGAAACTGAAAGTGTTTCCTGATTCATTTCAATGTCTAAACTGAAAAATGCAAAAACTAAACACATAAAGGAAAGTGCAGTAGATACTTCTTCCCTAACCTACTTCATATCTTAAATACGCTTGTAAAAACATGGAGAGGTCAAGGAGAGATCTCGGAGATGCTGCAGTGACTGCAGGCAGAGCAGTGGCACATGTCCCACAGCGGGAGGGAAGGCTTCATCCACATTTACTCAGTGGCTGGTTTCTGGGTGCTCCCATGCTATGTATAATCAGTCCTGATCAAAGTAAGATAGAAAAACGTTCTGAAAATAATGAGCAGCCATTTGTGGAAGAGCCAAAGAGAAGGGAGAGAGAAGAGCTCACCAAAGGGAATAAGAGTTAAGTTTAAAACTGTCTAATTGCTCGTGCAAGCTGAACCCACAAGAGATGTCAAGTGCCTTTTCCATTCCAGTTCCCCCTGCACGTGTCACCCTGGCCTTTGCCTGCTGCTCTTGGCTCTCTCATTAAGAAGTAGCTATTATTTTCACCATCATTTTCTAGAGCACTTTATACCATTAATGGAGCAAGCTGTTGTGAATGGTCATTTTGTTTCCAAGCAAGTTTGGACACAAACAGCACCGAGTCCTTTCACCAGCTGAAAACACCCTGGGCTTCTCTCCCTGTAGGAGGTTTTGGATACCCGTGGAGCTTGTCAAGTGCCCAGGGCAATCCCGAAACATGCTGCTCGCTGGGGCATGCCACTGCCATGAGAACTCAATTATGCTAAACAAAAGCTAATAGGGCACCAGAGGAAAGAGGAAAGGGGAATTAGCAGCCCTGTCAGACCCCTCCAGGTAATTATGGTTTTTCTATCTAAAAATTACAACTGTTCTGGAAATGCCATTTTATTATGCTGGTGCATTTCGCATAAACATGAATGGAGAAGAGTTGGTCCTGCATTAAAACCTTTATCTTCGAACAGGTTTGTCAAAGGTAAAATTAGTGCAAACTGATTGTCAACAGGAAGAAATCAGCTTCTGGATATTGCCAAACCCAAGAGATTTAGAAATATGAGAGCACACTTGAGCAGCAGGATGAAATCCTGCTTTATCGTCCCAAAGTGGAGGTCCCCCCACCTCCACCCCCTGAGGAGCTCAAAGCCAGGTAGCCTATATAGGAGGTAACTGGAAAAACACTGAGACTGCTGGAGCGGAGAAAGAGGTGATGCAGGGAGAGCATCCCCACAAAGAGTCTTTTTTCACAGAGCCCTCAGTAATGGAGACAGCTTGTCCTGGGCCACATGTGTTCCCAGCCCTCTCCCCACACATCTCAGCCCACCAAAGTGCCCTCCCCAGCTGAGGTTACTGAGCCCCTAAAGGCAGAGAGACCACGGTGGCACTGGGACATGCCAGAGCAGGCAGAGACCTAGCCACGATGAGAGTCTGAGCACAATGGGACAGAAAAGCACCACAGAAACTTGCCAGGGGTGTCTGCAGCACCCGGGGAAGCTCCTTCCCAGACCCTTGGGAGTAGCCCCCAGCTTCCATGGGAAACGCTGGGGAGCGGGGCTGCAGGGCTTGTCTGCAGAGCAGCCGAATGTTCCCTGGTATATTTAAACATATTGCTTGGCATTCAGAGGTGGCAGTCTGACAAATGCTAGTACTCTAAGGGTTAAGCTCTTTTAAATGTCTTGGGAGTTATTTGTAAAGCTATTACTTCTGAGTTTGTTAATAAATCAGGATTTAATACACCTGAGTTACATTATCTCCCTGTTCTAATGTATAAATCCTGTCACTAAACCTTCAGGCCCAAGTGCTGTGTGCTTTTAGTCTTAGGTTTAGCTACCTGATTTCTAAAACGTTAGATTGTTTCACAAGTCAAGAGATGGATTTTTAAATCCTTCAAATCTCGCAGCAAGTATACAAATCTGTGTCTGGAGTTACAAATCCGATCAGAAGGTTTGTAAAGCCTACAAAAGATTTATTTGAAAAAGTTTCATTTACAAATTCTTGCCTTGCCTTTGGGACATGTAACTGACTTATTTGCAAAGGAGGATTCAGCAGACCTGGGTTAGATTGAGAAATCCTTCCCTTCACTCATCACACACAACACAGGATAAATCCTCATCCAGCCACACTGTGTCTGTCTCCCAAATGAAGTTTGGGGTTAGCAACGAGCTCCAGATAAGTCAGTGGAGAGGAATGGATGCTCTGGAGGGTTGTCAGCCCCCCGGCTTAGACACCATCTGAGGATGCCTGTGCTCTGGAGACATCTCCTCTCCCCACCGATCGCAGAGGGACACATAGCTCAGAGGAAAGGTCTCGTAGTGAAAGAGCTTGGGTGGGATGCACCCGCCCTAGATGTGACCCTGGCAATCACCAACACCTTCAGAAATATGGTCTGAGGAGGTCAGTGAGGGGTAGGTGTGGTGAAGCCATCCCCACTTGTCCCAGTCCTTTTGCTGGTTTTCCTCCCAGAGGTGGGTCTAGTGGGGTCGCACCAGATGTGGAAACACCTGGTATCACTAAACAGGTGATGCCAGTCACCAGAGATGCCTCTTCACCCTCCCTGGGTGCTTCAGCCATGGCAGAGCATGCAGCAGCCACCGGCCACAGCCAGCACCGCTCAAGCAAGATCCCAAGCAAGACCCTACCCAAACCAAACCAATCCCGGGCAAAGCCAGAACAAGGCTGGGCAAAGTCACCCACACCACAAGCTCAGGTTTGCCCCAGGAAGTCAGGTTTCCAGCACGGTTTATCTTTTGCGAGGAAGAGGCAGCCGGGCAGGCAAAGGATGGGTATGGCCATGCAGGGCAAGCAGCTGAGTGGCAGCAGCGTACCTGGCTACTGCTCACGCACCTACCCACCTCGACCGCAAAGAAAAACCTCCAGCTGAGCACACCAACACGTTTCACTTCACAGTTGAGTCAGTTCCTGTGGCTCTGTCAC
Source organism: Rhynochetos jubatus (assembly GCA_027574665.1). Taxonomy (NCBI): domain Eukaryota; kingdom Metazoa; phylum Chordata; class Aves; order Eurypygiformes; family Rhynochetidae; genus Rhynochetos; species Rhynochetos jubatus. The sequence continues at coordinate 14,791,511 of CM050665.1, read as the reverse complement.
TTCTATAGGTGCTTCGATAAGCAGTATGTAACAGAGTGGTTAAAGGAATCAGGAAAATCAGTTTAGGTTACCTCAAATACTTGAGGGTTTTATAATTTTTTTTTTAATGCTGCTTAACTTTCTGGTTTCAGGCCCTTCCATTCATCCTAGAAAATTTTACTGACACATGGACCTCTGAGGATGTGGAGGCACAAAATCAGAGGAAAAAAAATCAGGAAGGTTTTATCAGAAGTAGATCACATTAGACTAATTTAATATCATTTTAATAGGAAAACAGAGAGGAGCAGAGGAGCTAATCTATCTAGGTTTAAACAAAATATTGCATACAGAGCCTGATGGGAAATTAATCTTTCAATAGAGATTCTGGGAAAAAGGAGTTACAGGAGTTACAAAGTGGATGTGGATCTAGTTAAAGGGAAGGCTGTACAGAACAAAGTTATCAGCCTAGAAAGAACTGCTGAGCGGTGTTGCTCAGGGACCGGCCTTGGGCTCTTCGTGCAGGAGTTAGGTGTGTGCTTATGAAATGGGGGATATTACAAAGTTAGAAGGTATTGCCAGTGCGGACGGAATCCAGATTTCCATACTGGAACTGCTGGAAAGGATATAAAAATAAAACGGGGTCTGGCCTCAACAACTTCTGTCTTGCTTGCTTATCCTGGGCTAAACCCATGACTAGATTTGGGCTCAGGAATGACTTTTTCCCAGGTAGAGATAGACCAGAGGGGTTTTCTCTGTAGCACTGGGAAGTGGTCCAGTCTCCAGACTATGTGAATGTGGTGGCAGAAGACACCATTCAATGTTCTGTACTTCTCCAGCTTTCTTCCAGGGGGTTTTGGGCTGACCTTCTGCTGGGTGGTGGCCAGGGGCTGCATGGACCAGGCTTGGCCCATGGCCCAGCCTTGCAACAAGCTCATGTGGAGGTGGTTAAGCACAGATGGTTACACCACCCCCTGGTGACCTGTCTGTCAGGGATCCCAGCCCCACAGGCTCTGAGAATGGATCCAGCCATCCCGGGCATCCTGGAGATGCAGCCGCCCCAGGGTGCTGGTTGCCTTTGGCCCCGGGCTGGGTGTGCTGTGGGAACACAGCAGCAATAAACACCAGCCTGCCTGCATCCTGTCCTTTGGTCCCCAACAATGAGTGGACTAATTTGACATGGCAATTTTTAATTATCAGATTACCATCATCAAATAAAAGACATATTAAACCTTCCAGGAACAGATGCAGCTTAAAACTTTGGCTTTAAATTTAAAAAGAAAAAAAAAAAGAAAAGCAACCCAGAAGCTAGCTCAGTGCTGCTTCTCTGTGCGCTTGAAAATCAGAAATGGCTTTGCCGTCTCATACTGCTTCTGTTTGTCCATTCTTCCTGTCTCTGTTTTCATGTTTTCATTTTTCTATGGCTATGTGGAACACATTTCTCAGTTAAGTACTTGCTTTTGAGAGTTGTTGCCATAACAACCGTTTCATTCCACGATATGCACACTATCTCTGAAATACAGAATTTCTCCTTAAAGGAGCATGTGCCACACACATCAAAGAGGAATATGGACTCATTATTTTTACATTATTTTGTGGGCAAATAGATGTTTTCCAATACAGTTTTTTCTAACTGGATTTTCTTGTTCAGTGGAACTATGTTTTTTTTAAGCATTCCTATCTTACAGTATAATTTTTGCCTGAAACCCAGTACATTAGGAGACAAGAATCTTTATTGTAGTTTCTTTTCTCCAAAGGTCTGAGAGAACTATGCTGCAGTTAATGCATTTAAAACCCATCTTATTAGTCAGAAAAATTATGTAAATAAAATCTATTAAAAATGCATAGTTCTTGAAGTAAAACCTTTATTTTACTGTACAAATTGGCGGCAGAAGGAGGGAGAGGGACAAGAATAGTCAGGTTGCTCCATTTTTTAGCATCTTGCTTGTGGCAGTCTCTGCAAGGGGCATTATGTGTGCAACCGAACAGCAACCCTTTCCAAAAAACTGCCCTCCCAAACTTTTCTATGGCTGAAAGACCAGAAGAACAGACTTCTGCAGATGGGCAGGACCTCGCTCCCAGGGCTCCCATCAGCGCCCACTTCCCTCTGCATGAGCCACCAGCTGACAAGGAGCCATGGTGTGATAGGACAACTTTGTTTTCAGCCAGAGGGCTTTCAGCTTTGCCTTTACAGCAGGTGCTCTGGGTGGTGGTGTTGGGTCTTTCCTGTGAATGAGGACATGGAAATTTCTTCTTGAGGGATGCTCCCTCCCACAGAAACCAAGGTGAACTGTGATGCTGAGCCAAGGCTAACCGAGCTTGCAGATGGCTTTTGTATTGGACAGCGTTTCTTGTGCCTGGGTGAGACCATGGAGAAAGAGGCATGTCTTCAAAATGTGCTACTCAGACACGAGTCCTTCACATGTGGTTTGCTCACTACAGAGGCATAAAGCCTTGAGCACCAAAGTGAATTTTAATGTATACATTCATTTCTAGGATCCTTAGGAAAGTCAAGCTTTAGACTACAACTCAGGGAGATCACAGTCCTAAGAGCTCTGCAGGGTGTGCATCCTATGCCCTGTGCTGGAGAGCTGGTGTTGGTTGGTGCATGGCTCAGGCTCCTTCAAGCAACCACAGCATGGATGTGGTCCTATGGCCCCACCATTTGCTGAGCACAGGAGCCATTCCCATGGTCACACAGGGAGGTCACGGATGGAGGAGATTGCTCCTCACAACCCAATACACCTGTTACCTTTATTTCTTCACCCACCCGATGATGGACTCTGTTTGGCACCGCAGTGCCACCACGCTTCTCCCGCATCAGCATCATGGTGCAGAGCTCTGTCGTCACTGCTGCCGCTGCCTGTGAAGGAGCCGTCACAGCCCATTGCTGTCTTGCCTCGATGACCTCGCATCCCATGGCATCACTGTCACGGTGCAGCGACACCCCTGCCACAGCGCACACCCACTGCATGGTTACACCCCAGGGCCACGTCAGAGTCAGCCAGCATCAGCCTCTTGCCATGACAGGGCCATCAGCCTGCATTATGACCAGGAGGGGGAACACTTGGGTGCAGCTCCTGCTACATGACCCAACAACATGGAGAGAGCAGTATTTCCCAAGATCCCAAAGCCGTTTACCTCACCGATGCACCAAAACCTTTCTTGAGTCACCAGCACAGCCTGCTCCCAGCCTTGCTCTCCCTTGGAATGGAGCATCCAGGAGATGCAGGCAGGCAGGCACAGGGACAGGGAGCTGCAGTTCACACCAGTGCATATTTTAACTCACATTTACAGGCTGAAAATCTCAGGAATGGAAGGATGCAGTAAGTAAAAATGCTGCCAGGACAGGAGGTCTTCAGCAGCACAGAGGAGTGTTTAAAAGGTGCCTTGCTTGGCAAACCATGGGTGCTGTGGAGGGGAGGGCAGCCAGGAGACACCTTCATTTATGACCTTGGCTGGTCCTGCTTCCAGCTTACACAGGCAGTGATCCATGAATCGCTATCCCATGCCCTGGGGAAGAAGGTCGTCCCATCGCTCACTTGTGGCCTCTCCCCCAAAACCAGCTCTAGACAGAGATGGTGGATTTTACAAATCACTTGGTACGAAAGAGACCGTGGGGGGTAAACAGATCTCCAGGCCAGTGCTGAGGGCACCTCACTGGCCTGGGGAGGAGCAAAACTGAAGCTCCGGAGCCACAGAAGATGCAGAATAGCTGCAGCAGGAATGCTCCCTGTGCAAAAATTTCACATGGGGTCTGCACCAGGGAGGGGGGTCTGCACGCACACATGACTCGGGACAGACCCAGCTTGTCAGTCCTGTAGTGAAACCTCCCAAGGCTTTTGCGCAGTCCCAGCATGGGAGAGGGGAAGGGATCCTGCTGCTCCTGCAGGACTCAGGAAGCCTGCTTGGTCCCCAGGATGTACAAAAGATCCCATTGACAGAAACGGCCCAAGTCCATCAGGTAACCAGTATTAGAAATGTTGAGGGGCCGGTGGATGGAGGCACAAAAAGGAGGCAATGAAAGTTCAATCATATACTAGAAAACACACTCTTCTTAAGGGCCACATCACAGGTCACCCTGGCATGCAAGCTCTGTGTGTACCCTAAATTTCAGTCTTACACAACCCACTGCATCTCTCTGACTGTCTGCGAGCTGCCAGGATCTGAGACCTCTGTAAGAGGCCACTGGAGCTCTCCTTTGCAATGGATACAGGATGAGAGAGATGGTTTTACTCTTTGAAATCACACTTCCTTCACACTGACAGGGTGCAGGGATTTCCCAGTCTGGTGTCTGACAGCACAGCAGGAACCAGCCGCTGGTCCTGATCGAGCCCCAGCACTGCTGGCAGATCCCTCGCTCTGCAATTAGGGCTCTACAGCCTCTCATCCCTGACAGGTCCCAGGACCACTGTCCTCCGTGACTGCTGGCCACTTGCCAGTGGAGACCTTGGTGTCCTTGAGCACCCTGGCACTCCTCACCCCTTTGGAGGCACAGCCACCTCCTCCTGCAGCCTGAGATACAGCCGACTCCTCCAGCAGCTCACTGAAGGCTGTTTTGAACCCTCTGCCGACATGAACATCTCATTGATTTATTAACGAAGGGTGTTCAAAAACACATGTTCGTGAGCTCTATGAAATAGCCTTTAGCTCCTGCTGATTACTCATGTTTTACATCAGACTGATGTTTTCTAGATGCATTTCAATCAATACAATAGCTTTTTTAGCACACATTACCACTCGCCTTTGGCTAACCAACCATCACATTTCTTTTCAAGTGCCCATTTGCATCAAACTAACCCCAAAGATGCATCATATCTCCTTTGACTGTCACCTGAGCTTACACAAACATTCCCATTAGGTTTCAAAATGCTTTGCACGATCAAGCTTCATTTCTGAGTGCTTCAGACAAGATGTTGGATGTGTTGTGTCATTCATGTCAGAGAGTTATTCTCTGCACAACTTTCCTTGCAACTGCAGCATGAATATTCAGGCTTACTCTTTTCCCCAGACTCAGTGCTAGACTACAGTACAATTTTGGGGTCAAGGCAGCTCGAAGAGGTAAACGCAGAGGTAAGCTGGGAGCAGGGGAAATATTTTGACCAAGCACGGGTGGAGTTGAGCGCTGCTGTGGTTTCACTGCTTCTGGTACCCACGGTGGCTGTTTCCAGGTCAGCTCAAATTTGGCTCCAAGAGCTGCTTCATCTCCCTCACGCAGCACAGGCATGATAACCTATGCTCATTCATTGCATCCAAGGTTTTCATTGCAAAGCAACTGTTACGGTATCTGCATGACCTTTAGAAAAAGAGTAGCAATAGAAATATGGGGGTTTTACTGTGGATCACTTATTTGAATATCCACAAATCCTTAAGATTTTTCATTATAGTAATATGTGGCAAATGGCTCTGCTCCTAAAGCAGCGTAATTGTCCTTTTGATCATCATTCCAATCAGTCCAGCCAAACCCAACCATCCTTGCCACCAACTATGTTTTTAATGCTCCAGCTGCACTTTTATTGTTTAGGTCATTCTGTCCAAACCTGCAATTCCACTTTTCACTGGAAGGGCACACAGCATTTTGCCTGTTTTAAAGGACCATTCTTTGTTGGTAGTAAAACACACACTGTTAAATAACACAGCTGTTGTCTTCATTTGTTCAGTAGTAAAATGAAAGCAAACGTTAATGCAATGAGGGGAGGGGGAAGGGACCTTCTTCTGCTGACATTGCTTCCACACACACACTATGGACCAGCTTTCTAAGTCCAGCAATTCCTTATTTAGATGCTGACTTTGGTGAATTCCTCTGGGCAGACCCCAGCCACAGCTTTGGAGCCTGTTGGCATGTATTTAAACATATCAGCCCACTACGACAGAGTGATGACAGCCTAAGGACAGTGGCATTCCTCCTTCCCCCTCCTGCCTCCCATACATCCTTCCCCACCAGTCACACAGGCCATCCAACCCCCCACTGATTTTCCCACCAAGCCGCTTTGCTGCAGTCCCTGGTCACAGCCAGGTGGGACACGTGGACCATCCACGTTTAAGTGCCTTTGAGCCTTGCTGAGCAGAGCCATATAAAAGACCAGGGATGAGATGGAAGGGTGCTTTGCCAGCAGGATCTCTGACAACTTCAGTGAGATGTGGTGCTTTCAAGCAGTAGCTGTGCCACCGGGTCCTAAGAAGGGGAGCAGGTTCAAAACATGCTTCAGCCCTTCAGCCCTTCAGCCTTCAGCCCTGCAATCCAAGGGCTGTTGCATTAGCAAGTACCTGTGCATAGGTGTGAACTCGGCTTCCACAGGCACCAGCTCGCCACAGGCGAGCGCTTTCATCCCTACGTTGTGCGAAACCATAGCCCATGCTGACTGTTGGACAACTGTCACTGCAGTTGTCTCCTCCCTGCACAACGTTCTCCAGGAAAGCAGGGGCTGTGTGGGATGCAGCCAGCCACGCTCCAATGCCACCCTGCTTGGGGAGATGCTCGCCAAGTGCTGTGTTGCCTCTTTTCCTGTGGGTGCTTTGTACTTCCTCACGTTCAACATTCACTGTGGACTTCAAACATTTCACACCAAGCAGTCCAGAAAACTCCTGCTGTCAACCATCAGCCTTTCCAGATACCAGCATTCTTATTGCTTCAATTTCCTGTAAAAACTCAGAGCTGCTCTACCTTTGAGGTCTATACAGACACACATCACCACAGCTCCTCATGAGTCCTGACTTCAGAAACCTAGGGAGAGACTGGGTGTCTAAACATAGATGTGTTGCATGACAGAAATGACACTGGGTAGCTGAGACTTCTCATGGATGTAATGGGACCTATGGGAGACCCACCCTCTTCTTGACGTCCTGAGGCACCTTAGATATGTGTCTTAAGGCACTTTATTCTCACTCTCCTGTTTTCTCTTTGCCTTCCAGTAAGAATGCTTGAATGGGTGGTACAGGGTCTGCTGCACACCTGCACCCCACATGTGGTGGATGCCTTGTAAGGGCACCATGGGGTAGGATCGTGGTCAAAACCTGACCTAAGCTGTGAGTGGTTTGAAAGAATAGCATAGAGAACTTTGGCAACGGAAATACTCCTGCAGGCAATCTGGATTGACACAATGAGGTTACACTAGGAGACTATTGGCTGACCAATTAGGGAACCTGTTCCTCTCCATGAGCCCAAGGAGATCTTTACTTATGGAATGGCTGTTCCCAAAGTCCAGTTTAACAGTGGACTAGCGGGAAACCATGGACTCATGTACTGTAAAAGTGAGAGAACTGTAACAAGGGGTAGGGGAAGATGGTGGAAAAAAGGAGGTCACCATCTGTGTCAGTGTGTGGGACTAGGCAGGGGAGCTGACTGCTACAAGGAGTTATCAGGTACTCTAATGTTTCTGAACCAAAAGTAACTTCCTGGAGAAAACAGCCAAAGGTGGATCTACTCCATCACCTTGTCTCCAGTCTGTTGCTCTTCCCTCAGAAGACAAGGAGGGAGGAGACCTTCACCTCTGCATGGCACATGGACAGTACAGGGGATATGTTAATTATACCTTTGCTCCATGAAGACACTCAAAAGGAGATCCGTCTCCATTACTGCTGGGTGGGCTCTCAGCATGGGGAAAACTCTCTCACCCACTGCCCCAGATGTGCCAACCGGTGCAGAGCTGTAGCATGACGGTGCTTGCCTTTATCCATCCCTGCACTCTGGGGAGCTGCTTCCTCCGGTTTCTGTAGGGAAGCAGCTGGTTCCTACTGCCTTTTTTTCCTGGACTTGCTCTGGTCTCCGCACACACTTGCTCTGGTTTCATTTTCTCGGTCAGTGCTGTACGATGCTCCTTGTCGTGACAGAAATAGCTGTGCATTAGCAGCTCCTTCCTGCTGGCCAGCACTGCCGGCTGCCAGCATCTCTGCTCACCTGGTCATGCAGCCCGGGGGAGGGTTTGAGGGGGCTGCAAGAGAGGAGAGGGTCAGAGATACTGTCTGTGCTGCAGAGCCCCTCATACAAGACATCTCTTCTTTCTAGAGGCAACATGTCAAGCTAAATTGAAGATACTAAATGTAATTGCAGTTTGCTTTAGCAAAACACTCTCTCAGCTGTCTGCGAGACACGTTTAAGCGCTGAGTGCTCCTGATCCAAAGATAAGCACATTTGTGGGATTACAGCTTCATCCCATCGCCGATGCGAGCTTTTCCACTGACTTCGATGGGCACTCCAGGGCTGGGAACTGGATCAGTACCCTGGAGCCCCCAGGGTGGGGGGTTAGCCCATTTCTGGAGACACCAGGTGAACCAGACAGCAGCACAGTCCCTCCAAGGGGAACAGGATGTCCAAAAAGGTCTCTCCAAGCCAGGAGTACTTGCCGTTAGCCTGCACATCATGGAAACCATTGGCTTTGGTGGGAATGACCTGGTCAGTAAATGTCAAGAGCTCCTGCAAATCCAAGGCATGCGCCCAAAGGAGTTGGAAACTGCACCTGGAGTCTGTCCAGAGCTGCTGTCCTGGGAAGAGAGAGTCCAGGCAAGAGGTCCCTTCTTTCACTGTCCAGCTAAACCCTCTCCTTGTACCGGTGCCCCCAATGGGCAGAGCCAAGGGACTGGCTGCAGCTGTCACTGCCTCTTGATGTTTTCCACTTCTCTTCCAGTTCCTCTTGCAGGGGGAGAGTGAAAAACCATCAAGACGAGCATTGCTAAACTTTCAAGCTCTTAGGGGGTTTAACACAGGCCATTTCACCTGCCAAACAGGTAGCCTGAATCTATGTTTCCAGCTATAGTGAAGAATTTACTTTGGCATTGGTTTTTTGTTGAAAATAAAACTGAACTGAGGGCAGGATGTTGTCTTTAACTAGTCTGAGATGACTAATTATTAAACTCATTTTCTAAAGGTTACCGTATACAGAAAAGCAATTATACAGAGATTAAAACAAGTTCAGAAACCTGATTCATTCTGAAACTATGGTAAACCCAAATCTTGTACTATTTCTGATTTTTAATGACCTCAGGAACATTTTATTTAACTTAGATGTCAAATGCAATTCTGAAATGAAAGATTAAATGTATTTCATGCCTTTTTTTTTATTTTTAACATAGTACATTGCACAAATTTCCAGTGCTAATTCTGTTAGTGGATTTCAGCAGACTGGCAGGAGAGCTGTGCATGGAAAGGACCCTGGTTAACCCCTGTGTGACTGCGCTCCTTCGAGACACCCAGCTGGACCCTGCTCCTGCCTGCAGTGCTGGTGCAGCCCTGGGTGTGGGTAGGGGACCGGAGCAGGGCTGCCCGTGAAACGGTGCTGGGGCGAGCACGCCGCCAGGATGCAGCCCCCAGACTGCTCTGACCCTGGGCTGCCCGGGGTGAACCTGACGGAGATGAGCTGGCACTGGGCTGTATTGAATCCCTGGTCTTCTCTGCCCGTAGCTGTTCCAGAGCATGGAGCAAGTGATAATGCTCAGTTTTAAGCAAGTGGGAGAATCCCCTGAACTGAAAACAGATGGAAGGTCGCTACAGGATATCATATACACTTGCTTTTTTGTCCATTCTTGCTTTTATGGTGCCTGCCTGTGAGCACTGGAATGGACCCTCATCCTCAACCCTCAGAGTCATTCCTGGGTCCTTAACCTGTTTCAGGTCATTTTGAAGGAAATCTCACCTATTCCAGGTTATGAACAGGAATGCAAGTACATACCTAAGAGGCAGAAAGAAAAGATTTTGGAAGGACTCTGGGAAAAGTATCACTTTGTTTTGTTTCTTGTCTCTATTTCTGCTCCACATTAAAAAAAAAAAAAAAAGATTTAGGGCTGAGTATTTGGTTTTGTCTTCTAACAGCACATGAAGTCTTACTCCAAAGCTCACTGTTTTCCCAGACTGACCAAAGGAGAGAAGCTGTTACACACAGGAGAAGCAGTCTGGTCCCATTCTCCGCCTCCCAAAGATAAAAGCAGCCAAGCAATAAACAAGGTTTTAAAAACATCAACTGTAAATGGAGAGTTCCCAAAATACAGCTGAGTTATCAAGGAGCTCACACAGCAAAACAGTCCCTCCTTGCTGCCCTTCCAGCCCTGCTTCCCACCCCAATGCTACCTCCCCATCTCTCCCCTCATCTTCCTATTGCTAAGGAGGATTCCAGATGGATCTGGTGCTGGCAAATAATTCGAGCTAAAAGGTACCTATTTCAGAACAGTTTTTAAAAAGCTGCATGTTTCATTTTGACATTCACTAAACAAAGGTTCTGCTGTTACCAGGTCAAAACGATCTTGTGTGGAGAAAGGTGTCTCAATTTGCTGCTGCTACTGCCGACGAAAACTTGTGTGAAACAACATGAAACACTCCATCTTTAGTTAAACGAACCGTTGCAATGGTCTTCCATTTTTCCTCAGAAATTGATTTTACTTTTCAAGGCCACCCAAAACCCGCCGCGCAGCTCAGCCAGGGAAGCAGGCCGGCAGCTCTTTGCCCATCTCCAGCCTGCAGCTCTGCTGCTGCATCAGCCCAGTGTCCTGATGGCCGCAGACTGGGGGGAGAAGCTGTGGGACCTGCTCTGCCACCACGGTGTCCCAGAAGCCTCCAAGCAGCGAGGACCACAGCTACGGCTGCGTTACGCCCTGAGCAGGCAGCAGGACCACGCTCGGGCCATCCAGCGCAGCAGGATTGCGCGAGGCGCTGCCAGGATTACGCAGGGCCCTTTGCTGGAAGGGTTTGCCCATCCCGCCGGGATCCCCTGACCCCGCCAGCATCCCCGGGGCAACAGGACCCCATCCCGCAAGAAACACTCTCCTCCCAACATCATTAATGAGTGCATTGGCCTCCCTATTTAAGGGGCACACTGGCCTCTAGTGGTGCAGAGACACATCCTTTGTGATAGTAACTCTGGAGCTGCCACAGGAATGGGTGACAGCACAAATGACATAGGCAATGCCTACACATATACACACACATCTATATGTCTGTTTGTTCATGTATTTATATGCATGAATATATATTTTATATATGATATATAACGTGTGTTTTGCTATATATCATATATAATTATACAATGTGTAATAAATAATATGTCATATATAGTGTAATTAAAAACGAGCTGAGCCTCGGGGCCTGGGGATGCTTTGGGGAAGCCATGGTCCCTACCTGTTGACTGGTTGTTCCTACTGGGGACAAATGGGCCAAGCTCTGGCTGAAATCTCAAAAGAAGAGTGTCAAAACAGTAAACAATTTTGGCTTGAGATTTCAAGCTGGAAAAACAGCCTTTCCCTGAAAATTCAGGACAGACAAAAGTTGGTTTTGGCACAGATGACAGCTGGGAACATTTGCTCGATCAGAGGTATCTGGCTGTGATGGGAGCAGTGCTGCAACCTGGCAGATCCCGAAAGGGAGAGCTCTACCGAGCCTGAGGAGCAAATGAGCTAGGTGTCCAAGTGAAAAGCAAAGGCTTGGGCTTATTTCTCCTGAAATAAGGAGACTTTCCAACGTCAGTAGTTTTGCTCGATTCCCAGCAGCTTTTCAGGAAAGCACTGCCAGAGGCCTGCCCCTGAAGCCTCTTGCTGTGCCCAGGCAGGAGGGTGAGCAGGAAAGCTGCCAGCAAGGCTCTCAGGGAAGAAACTCTTGAGATACAGTCTGGGGGAGTCTGATTGCCCAACAGCTGGCTGATCCCCACCTCACAGGCTCAGAGGATGATTTGGGTTGAAAGGGACTGCTGAAGGTCCCCTAGTCCAACCCCCCGAAAGTTCTCTCTGCCTGGGCATCCAGCACTGATGTTGGCTGTATTTGTTAATGGAAATTATCCTTCTGGGTGTTTCATGGGCAGGGCCAGGGCCCAGGATCTGCTGGAGAGCTGTGCCAAGGGCAGAGTCCCCCAGCGCTGCCCTTCACGCTGCACACAGGCAGGGCACGAGCCCTGCTGCGCTCTGTCTTTAGCTCCTGCCCTCCAGCTCAGACCCCAAAGGATCATTTCCCTCCCAAAGGGCTCAGATCCTTTATTCCCCTCCCTTTCCTGGTGCCAGTGAATAATAAATGTGTCACATTTACAAATATGCTTTTTGCCACCCTCTGCCTTCTCACGTGCCAGCTTCAGCACTCCTCTGACCAGCCCCAGTTCACTCTGCACTGGGAAGTCTCCAGCCAGGGTGGGTCTCCTGGCAGAGCCCACCTGGAGCTGCTGGGGCTGCAGGACGGAGGATGCAGCTCTGTAGGGCTGCAGAGAAGAAACATCAGCTCCACCACCTCTGGAGAGAGCAGGGAAATGCCCACAGGGAACCCCAAAAACCTTGCTGGTTTGTATATCTCCCTCCTCTGCCAGGCTGCTCCAGACACAAGTGCATTGAGGATGTGTGATCCGGAGGCAGCTTTACGTAGGGCAGCTACTCACAGAGAGAAAATACACCACTCATGAACCAAGGAATCACTGCAGCTTGAGAGCCTAATCTAACATGCATCTTATCTGCAAAGCTATAGGCACAATAGCAGCAGATCAGGAAATATTTACTGTCTTCAGGATGGCACAGAGAGAGAGGAGGGAAGGGAAGGAGGGAAGGGAAGGGAAGGGAAGGGGATGGGAAGGGAAGGGAAGGGAAGGGAAGGGAAGGAATGGAGGAAGGGAAGGGAAGGGAAGGGAAGGGAAGGGGAGGGAAAGGGGAGGAAGGAAGGGAAGAGGAGGAAGGGAAGGGAAGGGAAGGGGAGGAGAGGAAGGGAAGGAAGGGAAGGGGAGGGGAAGGGAAGGGAAGGGAAAGGGAAGGGAAGGGAAGGGAAGGGAGGGAAGGGAAGGGAAGGGTAAGGGAAGGAAGGGAAGGGAAGGGAAGGGAAGGGAAGGGAAGGGAAGGGAAGGGAAGGGAAAGGGGAGGGAAGGGGAGGAAGGGAAGGGAAGAGGAGGGAAGGGAAGGGAAGGGAAGGGAAGGGAAGGGAAGGAAGGGAAGGTCAAGGGAAGGGAAGGGAAGGAAGGGAAGGGAAGGGAAAGAGTGTA